>OY728146.1:1748044720-1749465775 GCA_963277665.1 Viscum album | reverse complement strand
AAAACAGAAAACATATCAAATTGCAATTATTGGGTATACCATACCACACAAACATCGAGTTTAGGCCAAATGAAAACATAAAACAAAAGAAATAGATAGAAAACATTGAACCTAAGGTACCACTTACGGATTTTAAGTTCAGAACAAAAAAAATTTCTGATTGAAGGGTGGAATAATTTTCCGAGCGAGAGAGCTCTGTGTATTGGCTTTAGGTCTCCAATCGGGCAGATGGGGGATTGGGGTTGCCAAAAATTTTAGGGGAAAACTTTCCCAACGGTTTTAAAAAACCGTTGGGAAAGGTAAGCATTACCAATGTTTTACAAAACCATTGGCAATGTATTCCTAGAACTCACATTTACCAATGGTTTTATAAAACCATTGGGTAAAGTCTCACATATCCCAATGGTTTTATCAAAACATTGGTTAAAACTCATATAAAACTCTCTATTCCAAAAATTTATTGAAACTATTGGGTGAAGACCTCTCAACATCCCTACTGCAACGGTTTATGAAAACAGTTGGAAAAAATCTGTTGGTATATCCTCCATTTCCATTAGTTTACTTCTTTCAGTCAATAAATTTCTGCTTCAAGCTGATCAATATATTCTAATTACTCTTCTAGAATGGATCTCAACTTTATGTTTCTTTATATTTGATTATAAATTTTATCAAGTGCACCCTCAAGTTCCACCATGATATAAAAAACACAAATCAAATGATTATCTTTATCTTTTGATGGTTATACCTTTTCAACTATAGCCATCATGGATACATGGGTTTCAGATTTAAAATTTGGTTATTCATCATAAAAAAAATACATTATCATCTTTGTCTTCTTTATAGAAAAAGTTTTTATCTATAATTTATTCCTTGATTTGAATTATCTTATTTAGGGAAAACTTTTTTGAGGCCTCTATATATTTCTATCATCACTTTCTTCATCATCTAATTTCACTGAGCTCTAAGAGGTAATGTTCCCAACTCTGCCACATCAAAAATAGACCTGAGGAATATTTCCTCCAAATCTCACTTTTCCTCTCATGAATTTCTTAGAAAAAAGATAAATATTTTTACCTACCTCATTATCTTGATAAACAAATATTTGGAAGCCTCAAGTTTTTCTATAGATTTGAATGCCATTTTCTTACTTAATTGAGTTGTTTCATATTATGGATTGACTCACATTTCATAAGACACCAGGATATTTATTAGATCATCAAGATATTGTTTAGAGAGATCAATTTCCTCAAGGGTTGAAAATTTTGGATTGTATAGTGGTGGAATCCTTCTTAATATTTTATTAATAATGTTAATATCTTTTATTTCTTCAAAAAGTATTCAAATTTATCCAAAAACTTCAATAATTTTATTAAAAAATGTATCTATATTTTCATCAAGATGCATTTTCATATCATCGAACCAATTGTGTAAAACGTGGAGTTTATCCTCCTTTATTTTTGTGTCACCTTAATATATATTTTCTAGTTTTCCCACATAGACTTAGATAAAGTGAAACTCATCACCTTCAAATAGATTTGATCATATAGATTTGCAGTAAGTGTATTTTGTACTTTGGAATCAACATGAAGTATTTTACTATCAGTTTCAGTCATAAACAGTCTTATTGCATCAGTAACCTAAATCCCCTGTGAAGTTGAAAAAAAACATCAATTATAAGGGATATTAGATGAGATATCATTCTATTCTTCCAAATCCGGAAGTTTATTCCATCAAAGAGTGGGAATCCCCTAACATCTACTGAATTATCCATGAAAATAACAATGGATATATTTAACTCTAATAACCTGAACCCTTTTATACCACTTGTAGGACCCCAAAACACCCAGAGAGGGGAGGAGTGAATCAAGGTGTCAACTAATTATTTTAAAGATAAGGATCTTATTCCCATATTGGTAGGAACTTTTCAAACCTATTTGATGGAATCATGTAGTAAATAAACATTCATATGTTGATATACAACACAAGAATTTTACTTAGTTCACCATTAAGGGCTAGTCTAAGGAGCATATGCCAACAATGTGTTAGTCATACCTAAATCCACTAATATTTACTAGTTTTTGAATACAAATGTTCATGCATAATAAATATATTCCAAACACACTACATTATATAAGATTTTAGGGTTTGAATATTGTTTTCCTCTGAAAACTTCTTGTATACTCCCCTATATCACTACTTTGGGTGAAGTCTCACTTAGTTTAGAAACTTTAAGGTCTCTTTTGTATATTGGAATTAAATTCAATGTACCTAACTAGCATGAGAATCTGTTTTCAATGTAGTCCTAAATTTATGCACTTTAAAGAAATGATCAAAAAAATCAGAGAGTCAAAACTTTAATGGAGAAAAACTCATCACTTGTTCTCAAAACCTATTTTTTTCACAACTTTTAGGATTTTTGTGCATGATTTGTTTTGAACAAACATTATATTTTTCAAAAATAAACCATGTGATTCATTTGGTCTTGATAGAAATAATAAACATTCTACACATAAGATTTTATATGTATAAGTCTTCTACACACAACTCTATCATGTGATAGAGCCACT
The DNA here is from genome assembly GCA_963277665.1 of Viscum album. Classification (NCBI taxonomy): domain Eukaryota; kingdom Viridiplantae; phylum Streptophyta; class Magnoliopsida; order Santalales; family Viscaceae; genus Viscum; species Viscum album. The sequence continues at coordinate 1,749,463,208 of OY728146.1, read as the reverse complement.
AAATTTTCATTAAAAAAGTTACAATTGTTGTTTGGGGGTAGCTTCTTATTTATTGAAATTTTCATCCCTATATGTAAGTTCCTTTAATTCCAAACCCCATACGTGTAAGCATGATTTTGACATCGTATTTTCACATAAGATACTTTCATGAAATTTGATATTTTGTGCACAACCCATTCCATTTTCATATTTTCATGTGTCCAAATTGAAACTCCACTTACACATATATCTATTTAGACATCATATTTTGCATGTAAGTTTTTCCTATGCCTTATAATTTTCACGCAACACTCCTCATCACATAAAAATTATTTCACACAAAAAAATAAATATTATGTGTGATTATTTCCTTTTTTTTATTTCAATATGTTGATATTAAAACTTAACTTGAACATAAGATTTCGATTCACCTTCAATCTTGTGCACAACTTCCTTTTCCAAAAACACCTTTCTCCATTCTCTAAAGTTTGGACCCCCAAATTTGGAAAACATTGGGAAATAACACCACATTCAACACTGTAAACAAATTTAAATGTAAGATCACTTACCTTTCAAGATCCATAATCAAACTAGTGTAGATTGACAACAAACAACAATCAGACTCCACTTCCAACAATGAAAATCCTTGGTTCCAACAACTTGGGTGACCCATACCTAGGATAACCACTTAAGAAAACCTACTGGTCTATACTATGGGGGATTCATAACCACACTGCCAATTGGGATTAGTGTTGGGTTACGGTCCTGGCCCTTCGATTTGGTCACTCCACTACCTTCACTAACCCCATAGAAATTTAGAGTTGCATCATGAACTTTTTTAGCCTAAGACCAGGATGTTTTGGGTTTTGACCCATACAACTACATATCTCATTCCAAATCACCATGAGTAGAGATAATCCACATGGTTTCTAAAATATGGGCATCCTAATTATGAAAAATCTTCCAACCAAACCAACTATGAGAATTATCCTTAGTAATAATCCCAAACCAATCCTAACATGGGAATCCTAATTAGTAATACGCCCCAACCAAACAAACCATGAGCATCCTACTTAGGAATAAGCCCCAACCAAACCTAAAATGGGCATCATCCTTCGTAATAACCCCCAATTGAAACATCTATGGGCATACTTTTAAGACCCAAAAAAACCTAATATGGGAATTCAACTTAAGAATAATTCCCAACTAAACCAGCTATGGGCATCCTCAATAATATTCCATAACCTAACCTAACATGGGAATAATCCTTAGGAATAAGCCCCAACTAAACAAACTATGGGTATCCTCTTTAGGAATAATCCCTAACCAAACTTAACATGGGAATAATCCTTAGGAATAAGCCCCAACCAAACCAACTATAAGTATCCTTCTCTGGAATAATCCACAACCAAACCTAGCATGGTAATCCTCTTTAAGAATAATCCACAACCAAACCAACTTTGGGCATCCTCCTTAGGAATAACCCCCAACGAAACCTGACATGGGCATCCTCCTATAGAATAATCCTCAACCAAACCAAATATAGGAATTATTCATAGGATTAATACTCATGATAACCTAACATAGAAATCATAAATTGGAATATTCTCCAACCAAACTGAACTAGGTGTGATTTGATTCCCATCCAAATGGGATATGTAGGAAGCATCCCTGAGGTCCAAACCCAACACCCCAAAATCAACCCTAATTTTATCTGGGCCACTTTCCTAGTAGACTCTTATTAAACCTAGGAATACATATCCCTTCCATGTTCCCTGAGTCACTTTGGCATAATTCCCACACCAAACTTTGACTAGGAAACTTTCTCCTAGATGTACTCACCACATGACATTAAATTGTTTGGTTTGGTCCTCATCTCTTAACCTTAAGAGGTATGATGTGTCCCATTAAATGGAACTGAACTACATGAGTTCTGATTTCTATCAAAATTATACATAGTAAGAACATTCATGGGTCTGATATCGACATCAAAACAACTCCCACCTCCCTAGATAATGATAAAATCTAGAGCGTCCCACTATGTGGTTAAAAACTAGTATCATAATAATAATAAAAGGAATATATAATCAGTATATAAGAGGGTTCCATTGATGGAGAACCTATGATACATACAAATATACCCATTAATGTAGAACCTAAAATACTTATTGATGATTCTAAATTCCATGAATGATAAAATTGATTTTTAATTAAAGGGTGATCCATGTCATACTTGGTAATTAATGAAGGATTCATGGAAATATCTTAAATAAATAAGAGAGTCTCAGAGTAAAAAACAATTTGTAACATTTTGTGCCCTCCCAGTCCCTTAACTTTATAGATTTGGTTGTTGGAGGTGTTCAAGGGAGGTTCCAGGAGTTTTTTGTGGGAGTTAGAGGTGTAGGAGAGTTACTGCATGAAATACACAATGTGTAAGTGTATTACACGATGTGAAAGTTATTTTCAAGTATTGTATAGGGATGGTTGTATATTTTTGAGGTTAAACAATAAAAATTCAATGTGTTTTTCAATGAAACTGAACCTTTAGGAATACACAATGTGAAATGGGATTACACATCATGTAAACCCCTGATCTAGTGCCATTTTAATTTTCTTTTCCAACTTAATTTTCATTCATTCAGCTGTGTATTCTTATTCCTCTTATTTTGGGTGAACCCTATGTAACACCCAAAGGTTTTTCAAAAATAAATTGAAATTCATGAAAGCTTGTTTTAAGTAGATATTTATAACTAGCCTTTAAAAATAATTTTCCCACTTTTATGTTTTGAATTTCAAAAAACAGTCATCTACAATTGTGTTGAGTAAGTTAATTAGAGCCTAATGGAACCAACTTGTTTTTTGGTGAATAGTAATATACCCTTATGAATAGTAATATGACCCTAATGAATAGTAAATTGTACTATTATTTTATTTTCTTAAGGATTTAAGATAATGACATCTTGGTAAATTTTAAAATGTGATATAAAAGCAGTAGTTTTTTAAATTATTAATTTTTGAATTAAGTATGATTTTATTTAAAAAATAAATTAATAATATTGAGAAATTTTTTTTTTAAAATTGAGTACATTTTGTAATTCTACACATAGATAAATGGTAAGGGTAAATTTTTTGAAATTCTTGAATTTTTGATGAATAGTGAAATACAGTAAAATACCGTATATTCAAATTATTCATAAAATACACTATTTATGACATAATAAGTGATTTAAGGCAACTTGGTTTGAACTTTCATTCTATTATTACTATTTTGGGTCACATAAATTAAGAATATTCATATTATTGAGCAAAAATATTATAATAATGATTAAAATAATGTTAAATACCTCTTCTCCTCCATTATTAATACCACCCTAATTTCCATATTCCTCACAAACCTCTCAAGCCTTGAGACATACCTATGTTCTGCCCAGTACTCCTCCTAAGGCTCTTCCCCAAGTCCTCAAGCTTATGGTCCCACAAAAAGGCCAAAACCAAAGGCCTTAAGAAGGATCTCAAGGAGAAGAGATCAAGAGGTAAACAACATCTTTTATTTTCTTTCTTTTCTTTCATTTTATGTTATTATTTTTCATTACCATTGGATTATGTTGGAATATTTAATTCCATATCCCCCCTACTACACATATTATTTACAGGTGATGAGATAACCCCTTTCTCTCATCAAACTATTTTATGAAATCTTAAGTGACGTCGTTAGGCTGCCGAATGTTTGTGAGAGATTTCCTAATTTTTATTTTTATTTTGAGTTACTTTCTTTTCTTTCCTCACCTCATATTATACAATCATAATTAAATATCTATAATCATTTATATTCTGTATTTTCTCATGTTCATGTAAAATTCCTCATCAATATTCTTATCCTCTCCCACTTATTCAAAGAATTTAAACACTGTCCGTGATGTGTCGATTTACCAACATCGTGGACGATGTGATTTAAATTTGCTTTAAGTCCTTCAAGTATGGTCATGAAACTATTTTTATGGTTGAACCAGGTTATAATATATGTATTTTTTTCTCATTCATGGTTCTTTAATTATTTTGTACACATGTTTTTGATTTATAAAACAAAATGAGGTCGTTATTATCAAAGAACCACTAAAATGATCTAAATGAACATCATTAATATTTAACTTATGAATAATCCTCATGTAAGAATTAAAAATGATAAATGGTATAATGGTACTGTAAATATTTAAATACTACTCCATTCCAATTCTGGAGTTTCACTTCCAATCGACAAGAACAATCCATCATGAACCGATCATGAAAATCATGTAAAGAACTCACCCAAAACAGTACAAGGAACCAAATACTAACGATTAAAGGGTGAATTTATGTAACAAAAAGATCATATAAGGTATTATAAATATGTATATGATTCTTTAATATATTAATAAAAATCTTTTAACTATTATACAGGAGGTTTAAATGAGTGGTATGTAAGAAAAACCGGAGGTAAGGGAATTCTTAACCCGATTTCCATCCTTTGGGTTAACCTTTTACTTCGTTATTTATATGGTATTAAAATTGTTTTTGTAATGGGTTTTGTTTATATTATGTTTAATTATGTGTATTTATAGTGTTTATACATATTTTATCCACTCTATTAATTATCACTTGAATTATATGATATTTCTAAGGGGCTTTTCCTTTAAAATTCTCTTTAAAAAAACTCTATTTTACAACATTAAAAAGAAACTTTTTTATGAAATTATTCATGTTGTATGATTATGTTATGGATCTTTGGCATTATTTATTATGAATGGTGGGACCTATATTTCCCTCCAATGCATTGGGTATGTGTAAGTTGGAGGTCGACTATATGGTTACTCCAAGTGTAACTGCATTGGTTACACAAATTGTAAGGTAGTCGTGGGGGTTAGAAATTATTAGGTAGCCGAGAGGGTTACAATATTATGTAAGTAATTCCACAAGATACATTTATTGTTATATTTATGTTATTATGTATTTTTTAAATCTTGTGGAAATCTCATGTTTCAAAAAGTAAGTATATATGAGTGACGAGTATGTCTTTTGAAAATGTTTTCATACGTTACAAGTATTCATGGACAAATATGCTCTTTCATTGTTTTACATCCCTTACTGAGATTTTTGTGCTCATAACAAGTTTTTCAAATTATTTTCATAGGTTATAAGGATGTGTAAGACAAAGAATGAATCCAAGTTAAATGTTTGAATAATTTTCAAAGAAAACATGTTTTAAGCTTTAATGTTTTATATTTTGAAAAAAATGGAAACTATTTTTATGGTATCCACTCTATAAAAATGTGTAATGTTATGAATTTATTAAGTTCCAATTATCTAATGATCTAAACTTGAGAAGATCCTCAATGAAAAAATAAGTGATTTATTGGCTAAAATAAATATTATGTAATGTAATAAGGCTGAGTCCTTATACCCTAGGCACCTAAGGAGTTCTTTAATCACTCTTACTCTTTGATATGTTGGTCCTGGTGGTTGTTCTTTGGAAATATGTGGTTGGTTTTTCTCCCTTATTGGTAGGTTTTGTTCCATTATTCTCCTAGTGATTCACTGTGGATAGTTTTTATGGTTTTTGGTGTATTTTTGGTTAAAATTTTATTGTATTTATTTATGGTTTCAGTTTATCTATGTTTATGTTGTTGTGGTTTGCAAGTATTATTCTTTACCCTACGGTGTGCAACGAGTTGGTAAGATTCTTTGAGGTAGGGATTCCCTTATTTCTTATTATTGTGTATCATGTGGCAGGGGATTACTTTATTTATCTGTGGGTTATGGTTGTTCTAGAATAATCAATGATAAATAATTTTTTAATTTAACTAAAAGGGGAAATAGGGTTTGATTCCCATGATTTTACAACTTTGATATTATTTTTGATATTGTGAATTTCATGGGATTGATGCCCCATTGAAAATTTTGTCTGTTGGGGGCATTGTGTACGCTGGATATATGTATTTTTATTATTTCATTGGATGTGATTATTGTAATATCAACCTAAAATAGAAATTTACAAAACACTTATATTTTTCTAATGAAATGGTTGGACCATGATTTTGGATTGTGTGATAATAACCCTAAAAGAAAGTGGAATGTGATAAAAGACCATTTGTAAATTAGAGAAATTATCTTGATGTGTTGTGATGTGTGGATGTGCTTGTAGGAAGATGATGTGTGGTTGGGGGATGTGGGGCTGATAGTTTGTTTGGATGTGATTTTGGGGCACTGTGGAGGTAATGTTTTGGTCCATGCTTTTGGGGTGTCGAGGTGGTGGTTTCTTTGTGCTACATGCTTGAGTAGTGATGGAATAAGTAAATAATTGTTCAAAAATGTTTGAAATGTCCTGGGTAGGTTTAGTTAATGGAATGTAAATGGTTAATAGATAATTAAATAATAGGTTGTGTGATTAAATGTGGTTGATGATAAATAATGAAAAGAATGAGATGATTAAATAATTTGGTTAGAAATGTGAAATGGGGTTTGTGGCTTGTTGTGGGATGTTATACATTTAGAGGTGGCATCGAAAGTGATAGTTTTTCGAGTTGTTTTGTTTGTTTGTGAACTCATAGGTTGGTATTGATTGTTTGATAATATAATATATATACTTTTATATTCATTTTATTTTTATACACTCCCCACCCATATTGATCAATTTGTTCCAACACTCTCATAGTCATGCATGGGGTGTTTTTCTTAATATTCATTGAGGAGTATGTATGGATAGGTACCCTCTCTTTCCCACTCTCTCTTCCAGGCGAGGTAGGTATTACAAAGGATATGATGTATGAATGTTTTTTAGTGCATTAGATAGTGGTTGTGATTTCCAAGGTTTCTTCGAGTGAGATGTGATAGCCCAGGTGTTTGCAGGCAAGAAGTGACAACCCATGTGTTTTTGGGTAAGATGTTACCGTGATTGTGGAGAGGCTTATTTCGGGGTTGTTCATAGTAGGAGGAGGTCATGAGGTTTATTTCCTACATGTTCATGATACCCTACTACTCTGGTTATAATGGTTGTTGTGTTGTGGCCCGGGTGTTTTTTTGGTGAGATGTGTTGTGGCTGTACTTGTGGGTCGGCAAGCCCAAGTGTCTACGTGTGATGCATGTTGTGATCATACTTATGGGGTAGTGTAGTATACAGAATAGATTGGATTGATAAAACATATGATGTTGGGTGTGAAAGTGGCATACCCGAGGGAAATTAGTGCGGGGTACCCTTATCAACATGATTCTTATTATAATCTATTTCTTGGTTTACATTATTTAGTGAGAGTTCCCTGGTGAGGTTGGGATGGTTAGTATACCTTGATAGGGGTGGTTTGGTTCTATTGTTTTCTCATAGGTGCATTAGTATTCTTCTTTCATATGTGCATGAGAGACTTTAGTTTTTACTACTAAGTATACCTGTATGCTCACCCTATGTATATAAAACAATTTTTAGGTTTCCAGGAGGATTACATGGACCGTGCTGGGAATTACTATCTTGGATCTTAGATATCTACTATGTCGCTACCTTATATTTAATTTTGGAGACTTTTATTTGTACAAGTTGTTTTTATACATGCATTATTGGATGGTTTTTGTCTTTATTTTATATTGTGTCTCAGAGTTGTTTGTTAGAGTTATTTTTGGATTATCTATCTTATCTCTCGATCATATTTATATTATAGGGGGTAATTACTCCCATACATGATATTTTTATACCCTTGGTGCTAGTTCCAAACCTGAGGCCTACTGGGAGAGGGACTAGGGGGTCATTATATCTCTCTCTTCTTTGAGGTATCTTTGGAGGGAGGGGTCATGATACAATTCCCCCCAAATGGGGTGATGAGATCGACCTACCATCCTCTAGACCAATGTGAGTCATTAAGTATCATTGGGAAAACCTCCTAATGAGCACTACCTTTGGAAAGAAAGTTCTTCAGTTAGGAAAAATATTTAACCATTGAGTGTTTCTATTTCCTTGAATAAAATCTATGGGAAACTATTCTAAAATAGTGAACACGATTTGAATGATTTCAAAAAATTCAATCCCCTACAATCAACTGTCTGGTGAACCAATTTTTCATCGAAAACAGTCATACATCATTGGATGGAGGACAAAACCCTCTTGAATTCTCCCTAAATAGAATCCTATAGATTGGTCTTTTCTGGCCTAAACACCATCATGATGTAAGGATATTCATTCAAATATGTGATCAATGCCAATGAATAGGCAGCATGGGAAGAATAGACAAAATTCCCTAGAACACCATTCTTGAAGTTGAAATCTTTGACTTATGGGGAAACAATTTTATGAGTCCATTCCAAAAATATTATGGGAAATTTTACATCCTAGTTAGTGTGGATTACATTTAGAAGTGGGTGAAATCTGAGGCCACCACCAATGAAACAACTATGGTGGTCATGAAAATTTTAAAGATTTTTTTCTCAAGAATTGGATTTCCCTAATTACTCATATGTGATCTAGTAACTCAATTTAAAAATAATTCCATGAAAGGTTTTCTTGTAAAGTATGGAATCCATTATAACACTAGAGCTACCTACCAACCATAGACTAGTTGAAAAACTGAATTGTCTAATATGGAGATTAAAAAAATTCTATAAAATTCATTGGTTATAAATAAAATAGACTGGAGCCTCAAATTAGATGATGAAATTTAAGAATATTACATAGCGGATGAAACAACTATCGACACTACTCTATTTTGTCTTGTTTACGGGAATCTATGTCACTTTCTAGTTTAATTAGAGCATCATTATTACTATAATATTAATAAAATAAACATGGATGCTAAAAAATTTGGAGATGTTATAATTCTACAACTCGATGTGTTGAAAGAGAACTAAAGGGAAAATTAGGTTAACTCTCACATTTATCCAAAAAAAATGAAAAAATGTAATAACCAATGCATTTCATGGAGAATTTTTACACTATGGGATAAAGTTCTAATTTTTAAATCTCGATTGAAAGTATTCCTTGGGAAGATGAAATCCTGATGGTTAGGCCCTTTTATAGTTTTCAAAGTATTCCTATATGGGGAAATAAAAATTTAAAATGGAAAAGGAACCTATCTTCAAGGTCAATAGATAGAGACTGAAAATTTATCAAGAACCATTTAACTAATTTTGAGTTCATTTGATTCCTTTATCCATTATTTTGGATGATAAAGTCATAATTATCTCTTTATGAGATGTAACCCCTATTTTTATTTTTTTTATTTTCATTTTTTGCTTAGGACCTATATTTTTCCTTTTATAGTATTTTTTTTGTTTGTAAGTCATCCTAAAATTCTGTATAGTCACTTCTTACATTTATCTGAACTTTTTTCCCATCCCATTTACTATGTTCACTTTTCATTTTTTTGCTTCCATATTGGTTAACTCTTATGTATTAATGATTTATATAGCGCACATTTTTTTACTTATAGAAATTTTGTTAGTTTGAAAAATTTCAAATCAAAATCAAAAAAATTTCCCTATGGAATGACTTTCACTATAGGGAACTCTCTATTCCCTATTTAAAATTTTAAAATTGTGATTTCTTTTTTTTTATATGCTATAATTTCTATCTCTCACACATCACTTTCCATTAAAATGCAGAAAATATATCATTTTAAGTGTGGGGGGTCTTTCTTGAGCTTTATTGTTGATACACTAGGACTATTACATGTTTTCACTTATCTAGGAGACATTTATCATCAAAATCATGGTTTAAAATTGAAATCTCATTACACTAATTTAAATAAAATACAATATTAAGTAAAAATATTGTTGAAATTCATTTTTATTCACGTTTATGTTTTTAGAATGATTGCTGAGTTCATTGATTTATTCGAATTATATTAATTTTTAATGAATTATTACTGGATACCATGGCCCAAGTGATTTAGAGTTATTTTTGAATACTCCCATTCCAAAGGGGATTAAAGACTTACACTATCATATTATTTTGTTGGAATATTTATTGTTAGATAATTGGGACATTTAAACCAATAAGAACATGAATTGAGATCTTATTGAGGACATGATTACAAAAAATACACTTTTTAAATGGTTGAGGTAATCTTTTTGATCCAGTTATCCTAAGACCCACATGTATATCCTTCCTTCCTTTTCCTGTATTATCCATGAATAACCTTGTTAGAATGGATCCATTTCAATCCCTATCCCTTCCTACCCTACTATCAGTACTATGAATGATTTTCTTTTTAACAAATGTGGGGGATCTTTCATCTCATCTATATACAAGATGTTGATACCAATGAGACATACATTGGTAGTTTTACTAGATTTATATGATGTGGTTCATGATTAATTTTGTAAATTTCAATGTTTACCCTGTTCCTTTGACAAAAGAAATATTAAAAATTGGATTTGTATTAGGAAGGTAAAAAAACAACCATTACCAAATTGATGAATCTTATGATAGATCATATTTTGTTAGGTGATGGATGTGAGAACTGTTTTAAACATATTTTTTAAAAAAGAAAAAAAAGAACATGGTAAATTTTTGATACTTACTTAACATATTAATGGACCGACTTTGAGTTGTTTGAATCATGTAGTTTTTTTCTAGGAAGAATTAATTCATTGAAATATTCATGATTATCATCTATTAATACTTTATAGATTACCCTCCTCTTTTAACTTTATTTTTATCACTTTACCACCCACCCTCAGCCTTAGAGGCATTAAAACCTTATTGATAATTCCCTCATGATTAATTTTTTTCTTTTTTACTTATGAAGTTGAGATGTTAGAATCAATGAAAGGCTATGGTTAGGAACATGTATTCATGGTTTTATCATAACTCTTGTTTTATTCTACCTTTATTGATGAGAGAAAATTTATTAGGAGATAATTTGAAGAATGGATATAGTTTCTGAGGAACAGTTATAAAATTTTCATTAAAGGAAGAAAGAATATAAATAATGAGCTAAACTACGTGACATGATACATTTTTTATAAAGGATTTATTATATAGTACATTCCTTTTATTCTTACACTTTGTTTTATTTTCCTAGTTATAATTCATTTTTTCTTTTAAAAATTGTTTCATTTGGAATCCCTATTGAGATTATTTTTTATCAAGGAAAATTATTCAAGTGTGGGAGAATTTTATAAGAAGAAATTATATATAAATTTTGGATAATTTTATTTAAGTATTAACAATTATTTTTTCTATAATGATATGGGTTTTTTTGTTTTCAAAGGAATTATAAATTTAATACTAAAAGGAAAACTAGCTGAAAAAATTAAAAAAACAAGTTTTACTCATCGTGAAAGAAATTCAAAATTTGTATTCCTCATTCAAAACATACTTGATGTATAAGTACCAACTTGTGAACATTTAAATGATGTGAATCTATTACAAAAAATTTAAATAAATTACACGTTATGATTTTTTCAGAAGTTGAATCCCACTTATAGTTCAGGGAGTGATGTTAATACAACACGTGAATCACTTATATGATGTGCAAAATTTATACAACATGAAACGTTCAAGATATCATCTAGTTAAAAATATAGGCTTATTTCCTAGAGAATATTGTGGATCTGAGGTACACGGTGCGAAATCCACTTACATGTCATGTAAAAGTTGAGATAAAATCCAGTTAAATCCATTACACGATGTGAATAATTAACACATCATTCCCTTTTTGAGTCTATATATATTGGAGCACCTCTTCCACATATAGTAGGCCTAAACTTACATTATTTCTCTCATTTATTCTTCTTTGTCTCCTTGTTTTCTCTTCTAAAATAATTTTAATTCATTTATTTCCTTATTTTCTTAAATTCTTTTCATTATTTATCATTCTACGTTCGTTAATTGGTCATTTACTTTCCTCGTTCTGTTTTGATGCCCATTTCAATATCGATTTCCATTCAACTTCAATGGTTTCACTTTTAATTCATTTTTTCTTTATTAAAAGTAATTTTTTTATTGATTCTTACTTTTTTAAAATTTTTATTTATTATTTCGATTTTTTTATGATTATGTTAAGCATGTTGTACAATCCTTCTTTTCGTTTAACCCCGTCATTTGCGGATAATCCTCTTAGTGTTAGGGGTCAAAAGTAGGGGTGGTTTGAACATAATGAATATCTAAAATAGATATTGGTAACACTAAGTATAGTAACCAGGTTAAAAAATCAATCTTATTCTATTACACCTAACCCGACCTTCATAGGTCTAATCGAACAACTATGAACTATTTGAAGTTGATCATACTATGATCAATAGCCTATGATTATTTCTTCATAGAATCCAGGATTCCTATTCTTAGTTTGTTAATTAATCTTCACCAAGGATTAGTTTTCATATTAGTTTGATCCAATTGGTTGAAACAATATCCTTTGGTGTCTTTTTCAACACTTTATAGGCTATTACATAGGTCCATCCCAAGTTAGATTTTGGATTATACTTTGATTTTACCCAGAACATGACCCATAATCCTTATTTTAATCCATTTTAAAACCCAAGATACTTATTTTTGGTTAACCTAAACCAAAGAGATTGATAGTGATGAATCCGTCTCAAAAGGTTCTTACTGCTGGGTTGCTCGTCTACAAGTTATCCTTGTGTATTTGAACTCGGACCAACGCTTTACTATGCCTTATTAATTGAGTGTAGTTTGTGATATAAATTTATAATACAATCATTCTTGGATGATTTAATGATTACTTTTTGTCATATAAATGACACACTATGATGTAGGATTAATTGCTTGTCTGTTTTGACCCTACCATGCCATGTACTATGATGTGGTGAGACCATTTTGGCCATGATCCACAGGTGGGATCCTAGTGCCTCTTTCCTACGACCTCACCCAAACATTAGGTGTATCAGTGTCCCTATCTAACATAGGTGGAATCTAATAATAACATGGCTTTACTATGGCGTGGTCCTGTACGTGGTATACCTAAAAGAACCCAAACTCTAACCTTTCCATTGAGTACCCTCTAACACTTCCCAAAATAAAAAAAGTTATCCAAGATATTCCAAAAATAAAGTACAATTTACCGTGAAATTTGAGGGTGTTACATTTGTGTTTTATGGAAAATACTGTAGTTATTATTTATGTATTTAATCCACACAATCTTGAACACAACATCACACAATATCATCGATGCACTGAGGATCCCCACTGAGTCATCTGACTCACCCCTACTTATGTACATGGAATGAGTTTTGATGTATGTGGTTATAAAATCATGTTTTCTATCAAGACACAAGTATTTCTTGGAGGTGGACTTGTGGTATAGGTTTGGTAGGTTACAGATACCATGGGTATGGCAAGACAATTATGTGAGTTGGACTGGAGGCCAGTGCAATTTATTTTTAGTAACTGTTCAACATGTACAAGATAATGTGTTATTTATTTATTATATGATAATTACATATTTATTTGAAGGCACTATTTTATGTATTGGTGCATCTTAAAGTTATTTTACACCTTTATATTATATACTATAGGGGACCAATTAGATCCTTGTTTCATGCTTATTACTATTTAGGGATGTCCATTACATATACAGGTCATTTGGAATTTTTTATAGATTCAGTCATGACCCTCATGACCTTTTTAGAGGGAATAATATCTACATCACTATATTATAACCTCATCACATGTTGAAAGTCTCTATCATATGGGGAGGTTCACTTGATTTCATGTAGAGACACCCACTCAGGCACTGCTTGGGTGGTCCTAAATAGGGCATTACAATACCAAAATGTATAAAAAACCATTGAACATCACCATATAGATATCCAGGGTGCTAGAATAAAATATTATAACACTTGTGTTGTCCTTCATTTACCATGAAAATATTTCTTAGAGATGGAAGGATTATTCTTGTTCTCTTTAGATCTGATAGGGTGGAGGACAAGAATCAATCTCTGTTCTTGATATTGTGCTATAGGAAGAGATCTCTAGGGATTGATAAGATTCTATCTGGAATCCATTTTAAAAAAATGATTGAAATTTAGAATGATATAATTTGGTTTATATAATTATATATATAGAGAATAAATAAATGTACATGGTCCCTTATTAATCTCTTAATCCTCGATGGACCCCATATCTAAATAATAATAATAATATTATTATTATTTAATTGACATTCCCTCAACTTGTGGATAAATATATATCATTTTTTAATAAATAATTTTATTTAAATTATATTTAATATATTATTTTCCTCATACCATTAACTTGAGTCTTATTTCCACCTTAGTATTTATTGAACCTCGAATAATGACTATTTATTTAAATGAATAAATAAATACCACTATACTATTAACTGATAAATAAATAAATATTATATTCACTAGAATAGAAAATAAATATTTATTAAATATCCAACTCACATATATTCTTCAAATAAGCGATGAATAAATATTTTTGATTAACCAAACATGAATAATTATTAAACCATGCTTGTGAATATCATTTATTTAATATGTTAATTTCATATATAATTTAACTGTGGTTCTAGATACACTTACTGTGTGACCCTATAGGAATCTTTATTAGTGGAATTAATAAAAACCACCTAAAGTCCAAGGTTATCATCTATAAACATGAAAATAACCCCATAGAGAAAGAACTTAATGTTGTAATGAAATAAAATATCTTACAAATTCACATAATGTAATATAATTCCTTTGTCTAGATATCTATAATCAAGCGGGTTTCATGATGATGTCATCAACCTATGTGCTCGATGTATCTTTTTTTAACATTCCAGAAGTGAACCTACCAAAATAACTCCAAGGTCATGGAATTAATTAGGTAGTTCCATTCCTATCAAAGGGTTTGGGACATAAAATACAATTTAATAAAAGAAGGTACAAATCATTCCTCGCATTATTCATTAATAAAATATCACTCATGACACATCCAATGTATCCCACATCACTGTGAGCATATTTCATCATGGTTTTAATCAATAAAGAAAAGTAAAAATGTCATGATATTTATTAATAATAATATTTATGTCTTAGGACCATTATAAATATTCTCAGATAGGAACATCTCATTCCACATATAAATGAGGATTTCCTACTGGAAGGTAAAGTTATTATAATATTCTTCTCTTAGATATTACCATAAGTGAACTTCATGAGAATAAATCTCAATGTATTATGAGACTCCCACCCTTGATAGAATATATAATATGTGTCATATCGGATAATACCATTAATTAATAAAAAATAATTTTAAGAATACTTCCATATCACTTCTAGGTTCTCATCAAAGTAGGAAACTGCTATAACCTTTCAATGCAACATGTAACCTTAGAATGTTATCAAATACAATTTCATACAAAAGAAAAATAATGATGTGATAATAAGTTTATTAATATTAAAACCATGAATATATGTAATCATAAAGTAACTAAAATTTAGTTATAGGGAACCAAATCCAATAATTGCGAGTGATGTTTGAACAATTTTTGAGGGAGATAGACAAGCATATTGGTATCTTCATGTGAAAGAAAATTTTAGCTCTAAAATTAAAAAATTATAGAGAGGAATGGAAAGAGGAACCAAGGTAGAGGCATTGAAATTTTTGTATTCCATATATTTTCTTGGATGTATTGTGATTTTAACTTTTATATGAAGAATTTGAGAATATATTTTATTGGATTGTAAATATGGGTTGAAAATGATGGTGATGTTGATTGGTGGAAAATTTCTTGATTTCTGCACCATCAATGGGAGCATATCACAATTAATTTATCCAAATAATTCAATGCATTTATTTTCCAGGAGAGGATATACCACATTGTTTTTATTAATGAACATCATAAAAAATTGAGTAAGAAATTTTTTCCACCATGGAATACATAAAAAAATGTAGAAATGGATTTGGTCCCAATATTGGGGAAAAATTTAAGGTTAAGGTGTTTAAGGATAAAATGATGATAACCAAATAATATGTATATAATATTATCTTTGTTCAAATTAGTAATATGTATATCAATGTAAAACCTAGTACTTGGGAATGAAATAGTAATATTTTCAATTTTAAATTGATCCTTGAATCCTATTTTTTAAAAAAAAATTAAGTATTTTTATGTGAAAATTTAATCCATGAATAATAAACGCACTTATTTATGGTTTTATGGTGTTTTATAAAGGTAAAAATTGATTTAAAAAGGTCACATAAGAGAAAAGTAGGTTTTTATATCTTTCATGAGGGCATGAGAGTTTTCTGAGCACTATATATTTGTAACTCTCTAATCTTATACATTGTGTATAGGTAAATACCTGTGTATATGAGATATATATGGGTACCTAAGGCATTTCATAGGGGTAGTACTATACTGCGTAAGGATAACCAGAGCACCACATAAGGGTAATATATGATTTATAAAGGTTTCACAAGGGTACCTCAGACACTGTGTATGGGTATGTCTAGTTTTCTAAAGGTTGCGTAAGGGTTACCTGCTAAATGATAAGGGTAGCCTTAATTTAATAAAGGATGCATAAGGGTGAATAATATCCACATAAGGGAAGTTCCTAAACCACATAAGGGTAAGAACTAAATTCTAAGGGTTACATAAGGGTAAACCAAATTTTATATAGGGTGTGTAAGGGTGAGTCCTTACCATTATACGACACTTACGAGCTGCATAAGGGTTAAACCGTGTTACCCTTACACAACGTCCTTTTAGGAGGAATATTTAAAAAAATATATTTTATGCTTCTTCCAATCGAAATTGAACCTACAACTTTTTCAATGGTTTTAAATTCCAAAAATAATGGAATTATAGTATTTTGATTTATTTTTCCTTAAGCTAAATGTTTATAAATACTTGAACGCTCCACATTTAATAAATAATTTAAAGAAAAAAACCATTTTTTAATTTAATTTATAGATTTAATACTACATATCTGAATGTAATATTGATATTTTAAAAATACCTAATTATTTTTACCTTTGATTTTAGTGGTCCTTTTGAGTCCAATCAGCCTATAATTTCCTTTACACAAGATCTATGAAGTCCGACCTGACCAAACTAGGTTCATCTATTTTTCTAGGAATGACTAAACTTCTTTCTCTCCTTTGTTCCTGAGAGAAGTGTTCTTTAAAGAATAAATCCTATTAAGTCATATTTCACAATTTTTTTTGTAAATTCAGATTTTCTAAACTTTTTATAAAAAGTTTAGGGTTCTTTCTATGAGATAAATAATACAGAAATTATCAATATATGATAATATTGAATTATCATGATTTTTATGGATCTCCTAGGAGAGTTATTGATATCATCACATTTAATATTTTATTTCTTCATGATCTAAAATGATATAATTTTTTCTAAGAATCATTGGAGAGTTTTTTGAGATTATAAACATGCTGACATGACAATAACTATGATATAATTCTTGGATGAGGTGTTCTTGGATACATCAATTTTTCTCTATATTTCGAACCACATATGTTAGTTATCCTTGATGTTGACATCGAGAAACCCTAATTTAGGAAGTTCCTTACCTTTTGGGTCTCTTGTATACAATTTTTTTCACAGTTCAATTCATGTGTTAGCATGGTTGTGTTCTCCATTGACGGTGACTACTTTTGGGTGTGTGTGTTATGTGTTCCCCATATATGACCCCTACTCCACTATATTTTTTAGAGTAACCTCTTTTGATGTTTGATATTGGTTCAAATGATGTTGTTTTTTATATGTTTATCATGTTTCCATGCTATGTATATTTATTTTTATTTTCCTTATTATTTATTATTCCACCTTTAGAGGTTTTGTGCTTGGTACACATGAAAAATGATCATTGTGGTATGGTTACACATTAGAGGGGGATTGATAATTACTTGAGATGAAAATGAAGATAAATCATGATATCCTTGTGTCCCATATATAACTTCACTCATTGAGGATTATGAGGAAATGTGCTGAACTCGATGCCTTGTGGATTCTGAGTAGCTTGTCAACTTGAGGCCTTATAGATTCCATGTAGCATGTTCACTAGATTCATTGTGAACTCCAAGTGAAATATATACATCCTTGAGGATAGTTATGATCTTTTCATAAATCAATGATTATCATTTTGGAATGGAACCAAATAAGGTACGACCATGGGTTTATGGTGTCTTGGTTAGAACACAACCGCTCAGTGTGTTATTATGTGTTTTTATGATTGATTTATCATTTATTATTATCATGAAATAAACTTTTCATACATGTGAACACCTTTTAAGGATGAATTATTGGTTCCCTTATGGGTTTTATTACTCACACCCCACAGGGGTATCTCAATGTGCATGCAAACTTCATGTATAGGGACTCGAGAAAGGGAACGGGGCCCGAGGTTGGTGGATGATTCGAGGAGCATGGAGTTGGGAGGGGTACCATGACAGACTCTAGAGTATTACCATAATTTTATTAATTTATCACCTTCCACACTTTAATTATGGACTGGATTTCTACTTTGGGTGCCTATTTATTTATTTATACGACTATATTCCATCTGTTAGTTTCCACATGATTAATCTATTTTTTTATTATATTGTTTTTTATTTATGATTTTTTATGAGATGATAACTGATGGTATTGTCTCCTCACTAATTTACTTAGACTCTGACTACGAGTTGGAATCCTCTTTCATATAGGGAGGTGCAGATGCGGTCATGTGAAACTATGGTTTGTACCTGGTGGTTCGGGAAAGGAGTTACTAAAAGGAATCAAACAAATTTTCTTATTTTCTTTTTGACCATACAAGGACATGGTAGAAAGGATATAACTTCACAACACTTAGGTAGGAGAGTTTCCATGTTCCTATCCCACACATGTATTTTGAACCTTTGATTTACCATTAATGATATTTCTGCTAATATTTTGATAAGATTTTTGGTGTGTTCATGCATCATGATTAAGCACATAGGTCCACTTTCCATATATATACATGTTGTAAAATAGTAGTTCTTTAATTAAATGACTTTTATTTTTCTATCTATTTGAGATAAATTATTTTTTGTGTGATTTATCTATTTCACCTTTCTATTATGATATATCTCCATTGGAATTGATAAGTTGAACTAAGTATACTAGTATGTTTTAGTATATATATGATGACTATGACTAACATGTACGGATGTGACCTTGGTTAGTGATAGGATGATTATACCTTAGGTTAAGGGTATACTCATTATAATACCTTATCCGATCCCATATACTGATTATGGTTTATCCGAATGAATATATTTTTCCTATGTGTTTCCTTTACATTACATAAGATTTTTCCTTAATGTGGCCTTATGGTACTTCTTACCAAATAGGTCTAGAATGATTCCATGGGGAAGGATTCCCCGATCTACCCATAGACATGTAAGAGTGTGTAACTGAGCATGCTTCTACACCTACTTTGTGGTTTAGGAATCATGGTCACTTCAGCCATATGTATTTTACTTAGTGCCTGTCCTAGGCATAGAAGTTCAGAACTACAGTTGAATATTCCATGAATTTCAAGTCCATCATTCTTCATCCTTCTAGGGAATAAAAGGACCATTGGGATAATGAGTAATGGGTTGAAATAATTATAGTAATATTTGACCTAGTAAATACTTGGAAGGATTAGTTGTTTAAGCTAATAGTTTCCATGCTTCTAGAGTTTCACATTTCTACATATCTTTACAAGTAGTTGCTGGACTTGACTTATCTGTCAAGTTATCCTCTCAGTTACTATCCATCGATACACTATTGGGAACAAAAGTAGAATATATTTAATAATGGATAGAGTTTCCTATAGTCGTTAATGGTTATGGACATATGTGGGACTTCTTGATACTAGATATGAAGAGATTCAATGTGATTCTCATTTTGGACTGGCTGACCAGCTACCGAGATAATATTGATTTCTATTAGATATGTGTATCATTTATTTCAATAAAGGGATATAAGTATGTAATGAATGAAGAATGTTAACTAAAATTAGGTAGATTTATTATAGACTTATGTCAGATTGGAAAAATCACTATATAAATAGAGGGATTGGCTCTTTCAAGAGGATTAGTGAAAGTCCCCCTCGACTTTTTCTCAAATCATAGATCTCTATCAGGATGTATTTCAAGATGATTTGTGAAGAATTCCTCTTAAAATAGGGGTTTAATTTGAGAAATATTTAATATTGGGTTTGTAGACCATTTTGATACCCCCTTATCATATAGCGCCATCTAAGATAAAATAGATAAATGTGCAACTTAACAACTTAGAACAGAATGGATTTATCTGGATGAGTATATCACCATGGGGTGGACCTATTCTATTTTCAAAGAAGTTTGGATGGTAGTATTTGAATTTTTATTTATTATTAGATGTTGAACTAGGTGAAAATATATAATCGATATCATTTTCATAGGATTAATGATTTTTTTACTAGTTATGGGGAGCCCGGTGGTTCTCCATGATTGATCTTCAATCAGGATATCACGAGATTTTAGTTAGAGAAAATAACATCCTAAATATGGTATTTTAGAGTAATTATGAGTTTTATGAGTACTTGGGGATTCTATTTAGACTGATGATTTCACCAATAGTGTTTATGGATCTCATGAACAAGATCTTTCACCCTTACATGGAATCATTCTTCATGGTGTTTGTTGACGACATCTTCATATACTCACAAACATCAGAGTAGCATGCTATAATTCTTGAGGTAGTCTTGAGTATGATTTGAGCACATCATATTTTCACCAAACTATCAAAGTGTAACTTATGGATTTAGGAGGTGAATTTATTGGGGAATGTGGTGTATGAAACAAGTATATCCATAGACCCATCAAAAGTTGAGTAAGTGATGTTCGGTAAACATCCCTAGAATATGTTTGGGATTAGGAGAATTATAGGCTTAGTAGGAAATTATTATTGTTTTATCTAAGAATTATCCTCATTATGTATGCCCATAACCATGTTGATGAATAATGGAGTGATGTTCTAGTGGTCAGATCAGTGTGAAGATGCATTACTTGAGCTACATAAGAGGTTGAATACAACTCCAACACTAATATTATTTGAGATTGGGATTAGATATGCCATATACTACGATGGATCATACATTTATTTGGGAGTCCTATAGATACAGTGATAGATAATTGTAACTTATGGGTGAGGTCATTTTTGGACCGATTAGAAAAACTAACCCACTCAAAACCTATATCTAGAATCCATGGTTCATTCTATGAAGTGTTAGTGACACAATATCTTTAGTTAAAGGTTTTTTTTCAAAACTAAAAATAATACTCTATTACATATTCACATAGAAGGACCCAAACATAAGTAAGATGAATTGGATAGAGTATCTTCAAAATTTAAACATAGAGATGTACTATACACTAGGGAAATGAAATGTTATTTTGGATTCTATTATCAATAAGATGCAAGTTGAGTAGGATTTAGGTGAGTGTCCTTTAGAGGAGTACTGACACTTGATGAGCTTATTGGTATATTGATGGATGAATCATTCTAAGGATCATGGATTGATAACTTTTTCTACATTGGTGGTCACATATTCTATAGTAGATAAGGTAAAGTATGGATATGATACTAACATAGAGTGTTATATGATGTATGAACAAATAGTTAGAGGTGATTCGATAACTTGGTGGTCATTGGTAGATGATGTTTTTGTAATCCTTGTGCAAGGGGAAATAGTAGTACGTGCTTCCATAACAGAGGAGTTGATGAGATATTTCCATACTGTTATATTGTTGGAACATCCTAGTTTGAAAAATATGTACAATGAAATAAAAATATAGTTCTGGTGTCTTGGGATATAGAATAACATTTCTGGTTTTGTTTCTTGATACCTTAAATTCTAGATGGTAAAGGCTAAGTACCAGCATCCTCGTGGTTTTCTCTAGCCACTTCCAATGCCCATGTGGTAGTGGGAGGACATAAAAATGGACTTTTTATTGGGGTTTCTCAAGATCCTAATGAGTCATGTTGTTTTCTGAGTGATTTTTGATCAACTTATGAAGGTTTCTAACTTTTTACAGATATGAAAGGCTCACTTATTGGACGAGATAAGAAAGATATATATCCGAGAGATAGTATGATTAATAGTAAAGAGGATCTATATAAGGGGATTTATTACACCATGTAAGAGTAACACTTAAATAATAATTGTTATGTAAGGGTAACCCATAGTTTAGAAAGGGTGAGTAAGGGTAAGTACTTTCCCTTAAGTCAAATGTTTATAAAGAATGCTATTTATTTAAGAAATATTTCAAAGATAAATTAAAATTTTAATTTAATTACGGATTTAATAAAACATCTCTACACATGGTATTTATATTTTAAAAATACCTTACTCTTGTTATCTTTGATTTTTGAAATCCATTTAAGTCCAAAAATTTCAGAATTTTGTTTTTGAAAGATCTATGAATTCCTCCTTAACCAAACCAAGATGTTCTTCAATTTTTCCAAGCATGAATAAAACCCTATCTCTCCTCTGTTCTTGATATCATCATTATTTAAGGAATAAATCCAAGCTATTTGTATTTATTTATTTTTTAGAAAACAATATTTTCTAATATTTTTGAAAAATGGTTAAGGTTTTTCTTATATGATAAATAATATGGAAATCATGAAAGGATGATATTATTTAATTTTCATGATTGTTACAGATTACCTAGGAGTGAGAATGATATTATCACATTTAATATTTTATTTCTTCTATAAATAAAATGATTTAATTGGTTTTAGGAATCCTTGGATAGTGGTTTGACCCAACGAACACATTGTCATGTCAACAACTATAATATAAGGCTTGTAGGTGGTTTTTATGGATATAGAGGTTTCTGTTCCAAATATAAAAACACACATGGTGGTTATCCTTGATGTTGACATTGGTAACCCTGATGTAGGAAGTTTCTTACCATTTTGGGATCTCATATCTTGTTTTTATAGTTTAATTCATGTGTTTTCATGGATCTTTTCTCCATTGATGGTGATTTATTTTGGGAGTGTACTTTTCCATGTTTCCCATATATAATCCCAATTCTATGATATTTGTTAGAGTAGCTTCTTACGATGTTTTATACAGATTCATATGATGTTGTGTTGCCACTAAATTTCTCATGATACTGTGATATGTATGTTTATCATACTTTTCCTTTTTGTATTTTATTCCTACTTTAGAGTTTTTTTCCTCAGTACACATGATAGGAGACCATCATGGTATGGTTACCCCTTAGAGGGGGATTTCACATGACTTGTGATGATGAAAATAGTGGAGCATGATAGCCTTTGGATCAAACATAACTCAATGGATTGAGTATTGTAAAGACACGTTCCAAACATGATGCCTTGTGGATTCCGAGTATATTTTCAACTCGATGCCATGAGGATTCTGAGTAGTGTGTCCAATTGATTCCTTATGAAATATAAGTGACATGCCAACAATCTTGAGTCTGGTTATTATCTTTTCTAAAATCCTTGATCATCATTCTAGCATTGATATAAAGTTGTTATGATAGGGGGTTTAAGGTGTCTTGGTTAAGACCCAATTTATCACTATGTTATTGTGTATTTTTATGATTTCATTATCATTTATTGTTATAATAACATGAATGTTTTATACATGTGAACACTTTTTAAGGTTGAATTGATGGTTTCCTACAAGGTTTTATTACTCACACCCTGCATAACCATCTCGATGGCATGAAAACATTATGTATAGGGATCCAATCAAGGGAAAAGGGCCTAATGAAAATGGTTGAACTGGGGAGTGTGGAGTTGGGAGAGATATCAGGAAATAATCTAGAGGATTACCGTAGTTTTATTTATTTATTACACACCAAAATTTTACTCTAGATTTAATTTCAACTTTGAAAGTCCATTTATTTATTTATATGAATGTATTATATTTATTAGTTTCCACATGATTAAACTGATTGTTTATTATTTTTTATTTTTTATATGATGTGATATTGAGGGTATATTCTACCCAATAATATAAATATATCACCACTACTAGTCAGTGGATCGTGTATATAGGGACCCACACATAAGATCATGTGGAACTCTGAATTGGATCTAATGGTTTGGGCTTGTGTATTGCATACTTTTCAAGCATAAAAAATGAGTGGGATCCCTTATGCTCATGTATATGTAGTAATAAGAAAAGTAATTAGTAACTTTAATAATTTTTTTAATTTTTTTATCTTCTTAGCACCCAAGAGAATATTTATCTTAGATTTATGCCTCTATTTGAAACTAATTATATTCTATATTTGAATTCATTTACATATACTAATTCTATGGATCAGGTTTTTTTACATTCACTGAAAGACTTCTCATTCTCATGGTAGACAATCTCATAATCATTTTGAGTCTTGATTTAAAAATAAAAGATGTATCATTGTTATCATTATAAAAAATTTGGGAACATTGAATAAGGTGTATAAATCCCAATTCATGTTATTGTGGAAGCTATGATAGGGAGCTATTTTCTATTTATAGTGAATGAAATGAGGGATGATATTTTTAAAATACTATTTATTTTAGTTTTTATTTTATTTTAATTAATTAAAATGCTGATAGGGTGCGACTAATTTTTTTTCATGAAGAAATTATGTTTGGTGGTGTCTATACACCACGAACCAACCTAGACTACACTTGATCCATGAACCTTAGCTGGTCTATGGCAAATCACAAAGGGTGTTTCTAATCCCCACATGATAGAAGATAGTTCATAAGCTCAAATTTATACAAGTGGAAATTATTTTTTTATAATGAACAATTCTGAAATGAAACTTCGACCAGGAATTACAAAATGAACATTACATGCATTAAATGATCATGAAAACAAAAAAATAAGTTTCAAAATTAAATCAAACCAAATGTGGAATAAACATAAGAATAAATAATCCATCATGAACAAAATTCAACTGGAATAACTGAAATATATCAATATAAATCCATGATAAAATTTAAATGTAAATACCTAAATAAAAATGATAACATAACCCAATATGAAAGAATAATAAAATAGAAAAATAAAATAGACTACCACTAACTCATCACAAAATGTCAATAAAGACACCCCTTTTCTTACAGCTAATACCAAACTCAAATCAGAAAACATATAACCAGTTTATATTCCCAAGAAAAACCTAAACTAAACCTAAAATGTTTTTTAGGCATGGGAATAATATCACAGTAGACATACTCCCTATGTCTCATGCTTAACCCTTAAAGAAAATTCATTCCATGATAGTTTGAAAATAAAATTATAAAAGTAATATTTAAATTTTTAACTAAAACAAGTCACATGATGTTACCAATTTAACTTATTCTATCCCAAAACAAACCTTTCACCCATTTAACCAACCCCCAAATTAAATTATTTTAATAAAAGATATAATCTATAGTAAATGAAATAGTCTCAAGCATGATTTTGAAGCACCATGTTTTGAAATATAAAAAAACAAATTTCTTTCTATTTCCCCATTTTAAATCATATAAGAAAGAACTAGAATGATAAATCTATACTTTTAAAATTAAGGGAAATCCTAAAAAATTCTAGATAAAAATTTTAAAGTAAAAATACTAAAGAAACACCCATGTGGTAAAAAATCACTCTATGACATCAAACATAAGTAGAAATAGTATCACTCACATAAAATAAAGGTAATTGAATATAAATAGTAGTAATATTCCAAAAATAAAATAAGAGAACCAAAATTAAACAACATAATGGGTGTGGACTTAAGGACTCTGATTTCAAGAAAACCTATAATCCTCATACTATTTGTGATAAAAAAATAAAAGTCCAATAGGATAAACGATATCATAATGAGATCATTCTCTGTCCAATTGACATGGAATCACTCATAAAAATACACTATAACTAACTAACCTCTAAGGAGTGCATGTCTTAGCTTAATGGTGTGGTGACACCCTACTTGTAGCACCAAAAACATATCATCTAAATCTTAGAAGTTTTTAATTAGTGTGGATTAGTCTAAATGATTAATTAATCCTAGTCTTCATAACCAATGTTCCCATGGTTACCATGATTAACTTAAGAGAGATAAGTACCATGAATCATAAAATCTAAAAAATATATATCAATAACATACCAAAAATAACCTCTTACCTATTCTCTAATCCATCCACCACTCAATCATCATAAGAAATAAAATTCAAATTTTAACATCTACAAATATACCCTAATATAAAACAATATGGATCGATCCAGACTCTTTTATAAAATGCCAAGTAGGCCTTTGATAAAGTCTTTTCGAAAAAAAATCATAAATCCATTCTTTAAAATTCAATCCAAGAAACAATAATTTTATTACCCTTTTGAAAAAGAAATATTCTTTTATAAATTCTACCCAGCCAAAATCAAATCAAAAAATAAATCAAATATTAATATGATACCTAAAAAAATTATTAAAAAATAATGTAACTAAATAAAATCCAAATCATTCTTAATTATTAGATTATTTTTCTAAAATAATGAGGTTAAGTTTTTTGAAAACCATCAAGAACCATAACCCTTATATAATCACAAAAAATGAATATTAACACACACATTGGAAATAGAAAATTTATATGAAAATATTTTGTGGACATAAAAACACAAGGGACCCATCTTTACATCCCATATAAACTATAAAAGAAGACAATTCACATAAAAAGAACAATATATGAATATTAAATAATTTTAAGCAATTCAAATCATGAATTAAAATTTGTCATGAAATCAAGATTTTAAATTTAATGTGTTGAGCATGAGGCTATCTACCAAAAATTATGATCAATTAATCCACCGCAATCTTATAGTGACCCTCACTAGGTCAAAATGAACCTAACTCAACCATAAACACCATTAAAATAAAAAAATTAACATTTAAAAACCAAATATCATAGTGGTATAATTTATACAAAACTCACATTACAACATAATGAAGTCATACCATAATAAAATTGGGTATGGTCTACTCCCCACATGCACTCAGACCTAAGTAGCATGAAAGTGTTTATTCTAGATGATAAGATAACTAATTGGTCAAGTTGGGTGTGAAATGGCCCATTTATAAAATTTTAAATACTTATTAAAAAT
This sequence comes from Viscum album, assembly GCA_963277665.1. Taxonomy (NCBI): domain Eukaryota; kingdom Viridiplantae; phylum Streptophyta; class Magnoliopsida; order Santalales; family Viscaceae; genus Viscum; species Viscum album. The sequence continues at coordinate 1,749,436,115 of OY728146.1, read as the reverse complement.
AATATAATTTACAAAAGAAAATAAAGTATGAACACAAGTATTTGTATAGTAGTTTAGATCAAATTGATTCTATGTATCCTCTTCATACTCTAAAAAATTAGAGTATAGAACCCACAATAAAAATTGACCCAAATTTTAAAGGGAGTCATAACCCTTTACAACTGACTTTTTATACCCATGGAGTTATAAACCATATCTTTAATTTTACACACCTAGAGGCATAACTAATAACCTTACTTTTGAAGTGGAGGAAGAAATGAAATAACTTTATCTGGACTAAGTCACAACCAAAACCCCTATCTTTTAATAGAATAAGGCGTAATAAGAAACCTGTATTTTTCTACCCAAAGGAAAAAACCTAACATAACTTTTGTAGAGGTAGTATAACTTGACACTATAGTCTTTATTTTGAATGAAAAAGAATAAATGAAATACCATGAAAAAAATATAGAAATAATTTAGTACCATAAAAAATGGTTAGATAATGAGAGCTTGAGTACCAAGGTAGTAGTGATCTTTTTGGAAGTATAGGATCAGTATGACAAAGTTCTCCATACCTAAGCACATTAGTATGTGTTTGAAAAATTATGTTTCACAGTACCATTCAAAATAAACTCTAACCCCGATACTTGAAATTGTTCAATATAACTATATATACAGTGTTACTTTATGAACAACAACCTTAAAAATGTTAATTTCATGCATAACCATTGTAGGTTATCTTTTCCCATACATTTTCACTTTTATCTATCGATAATAACAAACTATTTCATAGTTTATAAAATATTTAATAATCTAAAAAACATAATAAAACTATACTATAAAACTAATTATAATATTTAATATATCAGATAATATTCTTATAATAATCAATATTAAATTTATTGGTATACTCTCTATTAAAATAAGACAAAACTCTTCATATTTCAAATGATTTAACTTTGAAACTCATAAATTTAAAATAAAGGATCTTGAAAATGAAACATGTTTAATCCCTTGAGATTTTATTTTTATTCAGTATAAAATATTCTCAAATATTTTTTCATGGAATTGAAATAATTAATAAGAAATTATAAAAAAATTAAAAAAATAAATAATGTATAAAAAACATGTAGTAAATTGATATATGTATAGATAATAAATATAAATCATATTTTGAGTTTTAGAAAAACAACCTGTTAAGTCATATGATTTATGTAGGACTTTTAGTTCATTTGAATTTTGAATAAGCATATGAATTTAGGTCACATTGGACTTTAGGATATATATGATTTTTTAGTAATTATTTTAATATCTTGTATGAATCTTTGTGTTTCATAAATCTTTTACCTTTACTAAGAAACCATTTTGTATGAATTTTGATTATCATATGATTTTTAAGTCCATCAGGCATATGAATCTCATGTCCTGTGTATGAATTTTTCGAACTCACATATTAAGTTTTGTTTAGTTGTAATACATTATGAAACATATGACTTTTTTAGACTACATATGACTTTATTGTGTAGTATAAGACTTTTATAAATCTATATGAATCAAACAAAAATTATGACTTTTTAATCTAGGCCTTAATACTTTATATTGAGTTGATTTTTATAACATAGATACTTCTATCTAGAATTATAAAATTATAAATAAATAATAAATAATAACCTCATAAAATATGAAAAATTAAGTGAATAATACTGTGAGAAATTATAATTATTTAGATATGAAAACTTCAGTGCGTGAGTTATAACCCAATCCATACTTATGTGGATTTTTAATTAAAATCAGTTCACAGGGAACATAAAGAATAAGAAGAACAAACTAATCAACAATAATATTTTCTTTTACAAGTGGTTAAATCTTAAATACTAATGTTAAAAAGAATAAAATGATAATTTTTTAATTATCAAAACATAATTAAGTAAAGCGGGGAAAAGGCACCTAATAATATTCCCATTTTTGATAATTAAAAAACCAAAGTATAATTTTTAAAAGTTATCCTCCATTTTGAAATTATCTAAAAATTTTAAGTATAAAATATTAAAACATATATCCCTCTTTTTGAAAAAATAATTTACATATAATAAAATCAATTTTCTTTAACTCCCACTTTGTTTCAGCATATATCAAAGCATATTTTTATAGAATTTAAATTTAACAGTTTTAAAAATAAATTAACTCTCTCGAAATTTATGTATTAAAAAAAATAGATTCTAAGTAAAGTAAGTAATAATTAGTAAAAAAGGAGATAAATAATAAAAATAAAAATAATCCTCCTTAATTCATTAATTTTATCCATTATAATAGTGTGTGTGGATTTTATATTTATTTTGCGAAAAATTTAAAAACTAATTGTATAAATCATTAATAATTCCTCTTGAAAAATAATTTTAACGCAAAATGGAGATAAAAAAACTTATCAATATATTTAGAGAATAATAAAATTAAATAACTATGTTTAGACATATAAGAGATCCATATAATGATCCAAATTTACATGTTCACTAAACAAACACAAATTCAAATAGATATATTTCAAAATTTTAATTTAAACTCCCAATATATTACAAACACATTTCCCCTTTTTAAACATAATCTCTAATAAAATTATATATAACTTATATATTATTTTTCCTTGAATGATGTAAAGGGTTATTTGAAAGTGAAATTTTTGATGAATTATCACATAAAATAGATCAATTTTCAAAATAAACATAAAAGTATGATAATGTTTTATTAATCAATAAGAATTTAGTGGAACAATTTGTGGAAAAAATGTGTTTATAACGAACCAAAATTTTATCAATGGAAACTCCCTTATTATAATTTTTCCATATATTAAAAATCACATAAAATCACATATAGGACACATAAAAACTTTATAAATGAGGAATGAACGGAATAATAGGTATTTCTAGAAGTTAAAGAACCTATACCAATGGAATAGTAAGTTGAACTTTGGAATTTTAATGTGACCATTAAAAATGGTAATCTAGATAATAGAATATCAACCACATATATGAAAGTATAAATAAAATTTATGTTTCTTATGAATGAAAATATGATATATTTATTTTGTGGTATTGGTAAATAAATGTTTTAGAAATGAAAAATTAAGTGTTGGTATTTGTGAAACTAAATTTATCATATTTATGAAATTATTTTCATAAAATGGAGACCATTTTCTAATTCTACATGTTGAAAAATGGTTAGGGTGAATTTTTGGATTTTTTATAAAATATTTGATTTTTTTGGTTAATAGTGAAATACGGTAATTTACAGTATTTAACAAATACATGAATTATTGAGTGATATATGATGTATGGATGATGTAATAACATAATATTGAAATATCATTATCCCATTACTATATTTATTAATGTTTATTATCTTGATCCAAAATAATAAACTAATGAATTAAATAATAAAAAACACTCCTCTCCTCCCACTATAAATATCAACCCTCACCACCCCTCTGCTCACACCTAAAAAGCCTTAAATATTTTCCAATTTATTACCAATACTCTTCCCAATCCCCTTACACACATTTATAATCCTTTGGTTTCAAAACAAATGCCAAATCCAATTTCTCTAAGGAGGTTCTCATTGAGAAGAAGTTCAAGAGGTAAAATTCTCTTCTGTATTCTTTTTATTTCTTTACATGTTCTTCAATTTTCATATTATATCCTCAAATATCCTAATAAAATAGGAATTATAACTAAATTATATTATATATAGTATAATTTTATTATTTTAATTAAATAATTTATCATCAAACCTCTTCTCCTCTCCCTTTTATTCTAAAAATGGAAACATCGTCTGTGAGGTGTTGTTATATCGCCTTCAAGGATGGAAAGTTTTAATTTTTCTTTACCACCTTCAAATATGGTCTTAAAACCATTAAAATGGTTTAAACAGATTTTTAAATGTATGTTATGAATTTTTTTTATGTTTTGGAACTTATGTATATACAAAATATTAAATAATAAAACAAAATGAGTTTGTTGTTATCGAAACCACCAAAATTAATCTAAATGATTATCATAAAAATTATATCTAATGAATCATTATAATATATAAAAATAATAATATATAAGACCAATTAAACTTATATAAGTTCAATAATAACATATAATTTCAATTCTATATAATTACCCCATTTTATATGATCTTCCATACATGTATACAGGTGAACCGATCATGAAAATCAAGAAATTGAACACTTCTGAATGATGAAATTGAACTATATAACTCATTATAATGGAAATTAAAAAAATTAATAAATAAAATAAATGTATAATTGGTTTTTTATTAATTAATTAATCAATATAATTTTATTATCCAAGATATTAAAAGGAATAAATCATTCAGACATAAATTAAGGGGATTCTCAAACCCAATTTCCTTTCTTTGGCTTATTCTCTTTCATGAAAAATTTCAATGTGGATGTTATTTTAATATTTCTAAAATATAATTTATTTTTTATTTGATTTTATTTTTTGGGATATACATGATTAAAATATGATTTTTTGGTAAGTGAAAATATTTTTCCAAAATAAATCTTCTTTCTTAAAAACACATCTTTTACTTCACTTGAGATTATTTCTTCTTCACTCAGGATTGATGATTATTATACCAAGTATGTTATTACCTTTTTATTTTGGGAACACCAGTGTTTATTCATGAATGTATGCTCTATAAAGTTCTCGTAAAACCCATTTTTTTTCTATGGGTTATTTTATGACTAAGATTGTTATACGTTTCATGTGGAATGCATGATTATATAAATGTTATGATATGGCAGTTGAACTAAAAATTATATATCACTCCAATGAATTGGGTTATGTGATGTATCTCATGAGATAATGTGAAATATGTGTGAAAATTATTCTATATTTTTTCAAAATTATGACATTATGAGTATTCACATATGTTATGTGTGAACATGATGCTAGCTTTGTTCACAACTATGCATGGTAGTTGACCCCTAGGACATGATGTTTCATTTTTATGCATTTATACATTCCAAACCATTCTCTAATGACTACTATAATGATTATAAATATGATACCATGATTATGTTATGATGATTATGATTATTCTCACCCATATTATAATGACTCATGTTCTTATCTATCCTCTTACTGGCCTTTTAGCTCACCCCTTTCTTTGATGTATATCCTCAGGTGACTACTTATAATAAAGAGTACATTAGGGACATTAAGAAACTAGAGAATAAGGAATTAAATAATTTTTATGTTTTATTATATAAATTTTATGTTTATTCTTAATTTTCCTACGACACTAATCATTTGGATCCTGGTTATGGAACACTATTTTATTGTTTGTCTTTAAAATGATTAAATAATAATGTAAGTAAAATTAGGGACTCTATAGTTGGTATAAAATCATGTTTTAGTTAATTTTGAAATTATAATTAAAGAAAATTAGTTAAAACACTTAAGTATAAGGCTAAGTATATGAAATCACCTAATAAGCCTTGTTTTTGAAAAACACTAAACATAGGGATCCCACAATATATGCCTTTAGAGTTAATTTCACCATGGAATAAATTATTTCTCCATTAATGGTTGAATTATGTTTTTTTTAATCCTATTACATTTTAGAAAATGGTGGGAACTTGGAGAAACCAAGCCAAAAAACCATGCAAGGGACAATACAATGATTTCCCAAACAAAATCCACAATGCCTTGAGAGGTGGAGTTAAAAATTTCATGGAGATGTTTACCCAACTATCTCAGGCTATGAAAAATAACCTAAAAAATATGTAATGTATGACTTCCCCTAATAGGGAGAAACTAGATACCAATTATTTTATGCAGAAATGACCACTGGCGTTTAGTGGATCTTCTGATCCACTAGTCACAAGATTGTGGGTCAACTCAATGGAGAAAATTTTTTCCATGCTTCACTATTATAATATGGAGAATGTGACTATGGAAATTTATTTCTTAGATTGTGAGGATGATCAATGGTGGCTGTTGATTAAGAACAGCAATCCAGAGGATGAAATTTAAGAAATGGAGTGGGAGTAAAATATTTCTTAACAATCATTTACCTTGAACTCTCCTTACAAAGTTGGAGAGAGAATTCTTAGATCCAAGCAAAAGGAAGGAGAATATATAAATACCTAGGAATAAAATTTCACAAGTATTTCAATCCATACCTCATTTTTTATTATCTACAATGATAGAAAAATAGATATTTTCCTTAGTGGTTTAAAACCACAACTTTAAAAATCTATATCAATTTGAGATTTTGGGAGTTATGAAGAAGTTATTTTATTTGATATCAAAGTGGATATGTAGTTTAGAGAATGGTCCATGGATGTGGATATATGAAAAGAAATATGGAGTTTCAAGATGGTGGATATAATGAAAAAGGTTGAAAGAAATATCAACCACTCACATGTCAAAAATGTGGGAAGAAGCATTAATGAAATTTCCTCAGAGGGATAGGGAAATGATTAAAGTGTGGGAGAGAAGGGAACCAAGCTCATGAATGTCAAATAGACATGAGGAAGTAGGAAAATGTTGTGGAGGAAAGGTTATCAACACCAATGGTTCAATGATTCAACTATAGGAATAAATGGAACTATGCAAGCCAGTACACTGAACCCTAATTCCTTGAGGGTAAATAGTGTTAATATCCACCAAAACCAAAGGATAAACGGAAATATTTTTCCATCACTACAGCTGAGGTAGATCCCACAAATGATGTGGTGATTGGTATACTGGTTATTCATTCAAAAATAGAGAATATACTAATTGATTCTAATTCTATACATCCTTTAATATCTTTTAAGTTTAGTAGAATAATTTAAAAACCACCTCCAAATATAGAGGTTTAATTATATATGAAAATAATAATGGGGAAATTATTACATACAAAGTATATAACTCATCCTTGGTTAATTTTTGTGGGATGAAACTCCCATCAAATCTTGTCATACTTCCTTTGGTGGAGTTTGATTATATTTCGGGCATGGATGGGCCATCTTTCTAAAAATCAAACATCAATTATCAGGAAAAGGAGATCACTCTTAACATCTTGAGGAATCATCCAATTATATACAAGTATAAGGAGGAGTATGAATCTTCTTCAGAATCATCATCTCAATTGTGGATATTATTGCCTTAGGATCAAGAATATCTAGCTCAAATGATTGAGACAAATGAGAGAATCATGCTCGAGGACATACCCATTATGAGGGACTACACTAATGTGTTCCATGAAGAATTTCATGGCCTTCATCCTGACTCAGAGGTTGAGTTATCAATTGAACTTATTCTGAGATCTCTTCCTATATCAAAAAAACCTTATATAATAGACATTATTGAGTTGGAGGAATTGAAGAACCAATTATAAGATAATTTGGATAAGGGTTTTATATACCTAAGTGTTTCACCTTGGGGTGCACTGGTCCTCTTCATTATAAAGAATTATGGATCAATGCTCCTATAAATTGATTTTTGTGAGCTCAAAAAAATCATTATAAAGAAATGTATCCCCTTCCTTGGATAGATGACTTATTCAATCCACTACATGGGGACAAGTATTTATCTAAGGTGGATCTTCAGTTGTGATATCAACAATTAAAGGTGAGGAAGGAAGATATTATCAATAATTCCTTTTAAACAAGTTATGGACACTATGAGTTTATAATGATGCATTTTAGACTCACTAATGATCCAAAAAATATTCACAAACTTAATGAATAAAGTATTTAGATATTACCTTGAAATTTTTTTGGTAGTCTTTATTGATGATATTCTGATATACTCTAAGAGAAATGGGGAACATGAGGAGTATTTGAAAACAATGATAAAGAATTTGAGAAGGAATAAAATTTATGAAATGTATAGTAAATATGAGTTATGGATAGAGGAAGAATCATTTTTAGGTATGTTATCATGAGTAAAAGAATATATATTGACCCTTCCAAGAAAAAGGCAATGGAACAATTCCCCATACCAACACCTATAACAAATATTAAAAGTTTACATGGTCTAGCTGGGTATTACTAGTTATTTCTGAATAAATTATCACAATTTTTAAACCCACTAAGAAGGATTACTCAAAAGGGAGAAAAGTGTTTCTGGACAAGTGAATGTGAAGACTACATCAAAGAGTAAAAAAAACAGGCTTATCACCACACCAACACTCATACTACTGACAAGTGAGGGAACTCCTTATGGTATAAAATGATGCTTAAAATATGGTATTAGGATTTTTATTAATGAAAAATGATAGTGATATCCTATTCCTCAAGGAAGTTGAAAATTCATGAGCAATAATATCCCATGAATGATCTTGAGATGGATGCTGTGATATCCGAATTGAAAATATGGAAGAATTATCTATATAGTGAGAAGTGTGAAATATATACTGATTATAAGAGACTTAAATATATATTCACATATAATGAACTTAAAATTATCCATCGAATATGGTTAGATATCATCATGTATTATGAATTCTCCATCCACTACCATATTAGGAAAGTTAATAAAGTGGTGGATGCCCTAAGTAGAAAGGATCCTAAAATATTATCAATGATGAGAATTGAGAAGCATAAAATGTTCTTAGATTTTAAAAGGATGGACATGGGAATCATTAAGGAAGGAACACCATCAATCGTTTCTCAAATTATTTCTCAAACATCCTTCATGGAGATAAAAAGATTCTCAAATAAATGATGTCGATATTCTAAAGAAGGTGGAAGATGTCAGAAAAGAGAAATCCTCAGGGTTCAAAATTGACAAGGAAGGATTCATAAGATTTGGGTCATGACTATGTGTACCATCCAATAAATATATAGAGAAAGAGATTATGAGTGACAAACATAGCTCAACCTACTCTATTCACCAAGGGGGTACAAAGATGTGTCGGGATCTCTGAGATCACTGTTAGTGGGACAACCTGAAGAAGGACATACCTGACTATACATCAATGTGCCTGGTTTGTTATAAATTTAAGGTTAAAAGAAAAAGTCTAATGGGATGATGAAATTATTACACAGAACAACATGTAAATGGGAAAACATCACCATGGAATTTGTCACTGTACTTCCAAAGAAATCTAGAGGAAACAATTCTAAATGGGTTGTTGTGGATTTTCTTATAAAGACATCTTAGTTTATTACAATTTGAGGGTCATTCTCACTAAATAAACTTGAATGAATATATATTAGAGAAGTGGTAAGGCTATATGGAGTAACACTATCTATTTTATCTGATCAAGATCCATGATTTACTTAAAGTTATGAAAAATTCTACAATATTCTATAAACACTGAACTAAACTTCATTATGACTTATCATCCTCAAACTGATGGCGAATATGAATGAATTATTTAGACACTAGGAGACATGTAATGGGTTTTTTTATATATTTCAAAGGAGTATGGGATCAACATATGCCTCTGGTTGAGTTCTCTTACAACAACAATTTCTACTTGAGAATACAAATGGCTTAATATGAAACCCTTTATGGGAAAATATGTAAAACACCAATATGCTAGGATGAATCCAATGAACATAAGATTACAGGACTTGAAGTTGTCCAAGAAATGATGGAAAATGTGAAAACCATTTGGAAACACATAAAGGAAGCCCAAATTAAACAAAATATCCATGTAAGCAATCATTGATGAGACCTGGAGTTTAAGGTTGGAGACATAGTATTCCTCCACATATCTCAATTAAAGAAGATCATGAGATTTGGGAATATGTGAATGTTGAGTCTAAGGTAATCGAACCCTTTGAGATTCTTGAGTTGTGGCCTATCAACTGGTACTTACACCAACCATGTCTCAAGTACATGATGTATTCCATGTATCCCTCTTGAGGAATTACATACCAAACCCCTAACATTCACTGAATATAGAGGTGGTACAGTTGTAAAACGATCCCTCTTACAAGGAGCAGCCAGTGAAGATCTTGGACCGTATAGATAAATTTCTACACAAAAATACTACTCACCTGGTAAAATTACTATGGTAAAAACATAAGTACAATGAGGCAAAATGGGAACAATAGGAAGTAATTAAGGAGAAATACCCTCACATATTTTCAACATACTAATTAAAATGAAATTTTGTGGGTAAAATTTCATAAGGGGGGAAGAATGTAACGACCCAAATTTTTATCAATTGAAACTCCCATATTATAATTATACCATATAATATAAATCACACAAAATCAAATATAGGACAAAATACAAACTTAATGAATGAATAATTAATGGAATAAGTGGTATTTATAGAAGTTAAGAAACCTATACCAATGAAATAGTAACTTGACCTTTGGAATAGTAATGTGACTATTATGAATAGTAATCCGACCAATAGAATAGTAAACTCACCTATAAAAGTATAAATAAATTTTAGGTATATTATGAAAGAAAATATGATATATTTCTTTCATGTTATAAATAAATAAATGTTTTAGAAATGATAAATTAAATGTTGGTAATTTTGTAAGTTATAAATATTTAATTACAATATTATAATTAATATAATTATTTAAAATAGAATTTATTTTCATAAAATATATTCAAAAATTATTATTTTATTGTCTTATTATTATAATATAATTTTATGATACCATAATTAATTTTTCAAAGTTTCATAAAATCGGTTATAATTTTAAAATCAGTATTTTTGAATAAATGATGGTTTTATTTAAAAAATAAATTGATCATATTTAGGAAATTATTTTCATAAAATGAAGGCCATTTATCAATTCTAAATGTCAAAAAATGGTTATGGTGAATTTTTGGGATTTTTCTAAAATAGTTGAATTTTTGGTGAATAATAAAATACAGTAATTTACGGTATTTTACAAATACATGAAATATTGAGTCATAGATGATGTACAAATGATATAAGCCCATTATATCAAACTAAAATTCTCCATTTAATATATTTATCTATGTAAATAAAAAATATTCATAGTCTTTAGACAAAATAATAAACTAATGAATAAAATAATAAAAAACATTCGTATTCTCCCACTATAAATACCACCCTCACCACCCATTTTTCTCACACCTAAAAAGCCTTTAATATTGTCCAATTAATTCTAAATTCTCTTAAAATTCCCCATACCTGAATACAATAACCTTTATTCACAAAAAATACCAAATTTAATTACACTAAGGGGGTTCTCAAATAGAAGAAGTTCAAGAGATTAAATCCTCTTCTGTTTTCTTTTAATTTATTTTCAAGTTATTTTCTTTTTTTATTCTATACTCACCTCCCCTAATCCAAAAGTAATGTTAAAAACATTATCTTATATATAATGGAATTTTATTTTTTTAATGGAATAATCCATCATCAAACCTCTTCTCCTCTCCCTTTTATTCTAAAAATAGAAACGTCATCCGTGAGGTGTTGTTTTATCACCTTCAAGGATGGCGCATTTTCATTTTCCTTTAATAACATTAATAATGGTCTTAAAACCATTATAATGGTTTAAAAATATTTTAAAATTTATTTTATAACATTTTTTTTATTTTTTAACCAACATATATACATTCATATGAAATAATAAAACAAAATGAATTCGTTGTGATTGAAACCACCAAAATTGATCTAAATGATTATTATTAACAATTTATCTAATTAATAACCTTCATATATTGAAAAAAATAATATATATGACCAATTAAACTTATTTAAGTTCACTAATAACATATAATTTCAATTCTGGATAATTAATGCATTTTACATGATCTTCCATACATGTATACAAGTGAACCAATCAAGGAAATTAAAAAACCGAACACTCTCAAATGATGAAATTGAACTCTATAACTCATCATAATGATAATAAAATAACTTAATAAAATAAAATACATGTAAAATAGGTTCAATATTTATTAATCAATGAATATAATTTTGTTATACATGACATTAAAGTGAAGAAATCATTCTGACATAAGGTAAGTGGATTCTCAAAAGTAATTTTCATTATTTGGGTTATTCCTCTTTCATTCCAAATTTTAGTGTGTATGTTATTTTAAAATCCCTAAAATATAATTATTTTGTTCTTAAATTTTTATTATATGGGATATACATGTTTAAAATCATATTTTTTCTCAAATTAAATGATTTTTCCTAAAGAACCGTTTTTCCTAAAAAATAGATCTCTCACTTAACTTGAGATTATTTCTACTGCACTCAGGATTGATGATTATTATACCAATTATGTTATTACATTTTAATTTCTGTAACACTAATTTTTATTCATCAAATTATTCTCTATAAATTTCTCATGCACCCCATTTCCTTTCCATGAGTTATTTTTTTGACTAATATTGTTATATATTCCATGTGGCATATATGATTACGTAAATGTTATGATGTGACAGGTGCACCCAGAATTATATAGAGCACTAATGCATTTGGTAAAGAGATTTATAACATGAGATAACATGAAATATGAATCCACATGATGCTATATTTTTTTCACAATTATGATATTATGAGTATGCACATATGTTATGCATGTACATGATGATAACTTTGTTCACAACTATGCATGATAGTTGACCACTAACACATGATGTTTCATTTTTTTGAATTTCCACATTACATGACTTTATATAATGATTCCTCTCATGATTATGAATATTATACCATTCTTATATTGTGATGATGATTATTATGATCTTCCAGGTTATAATGATTCATGTTCTTATCTATCCTCTTACTAGGCTTTTAACCCACCCCTTTCCTTGATGTACATCCTTTGGAGACTACTTATACAAAGAAGTACATGAGGGCCAATATAAATCTAGATAAAAAGGAATTAAATAATTTTTATGTTTTATTATGTAATTTTAATGTTTATTCCAAATTTTCCCAATACACTAAACCTTTGGATCCTAGATTTGTAACACTATTATATTGTTTGTATTTAAAATGATGTAATAGTAATATAATAAAAAGTAGATTCATTATAGTATTATACTTTTATAGTAGATAAAGAAATATAATTTGGTTTCTTATAACTCCAAGAGAATAAAATTTTTCCAAGAATTTGAAACATTCCACTTGTAAACTTTTATCTATTTTATGACCACCAAAATAATAATCAGAATAAATATTTAAATCAAATAAAGTTTTTCCCACATAAAAAAAATTAAGGTTTAAAGAAACAATAACATATTTTATTATTATTTTAATAATATTTAAATGAATTTACTTAATATTACATTTAAAGCTATCACAATACAATCTAGAATCAACAAATCAGGCCAAGATGTAGTTAAATATATCAAACTACCAATTATACTTATTTAAAGTTTATTATGCACATATTTTATTGATTTGTCATCATCCAATTTATATGATGTATTCATAGGAATGTTTGAACTTTTACAATTATCTAGTATTAATCTCATAATATGTTCCTCAGTATACTTATATTGATTTGGAAATATTCCATAAATCTTTGAAAAATTTGAAGTCCAAGGAAGAATTTTAACTCTACCATAAGACTCATTTCAAATTCACTAGTCATTAATTCTATAAAATTATTACACATATCATTATTTCAAGATCCATTTTTTTCAATCATATAGATTTGAACAATAAAAATTAATTTCGAATTTTCTGTGCTAAAAAATGTATGATTTATTTTTTCCTTTTACAAAAATAAAAATGTATAATATTTAACACCAAGATATTTTTGATTTCTTAATTCCATAGATTTCTTAATATAATTTTAAAACATGATCAAGAAAATTTTCATTTTCAAAATTAGGGGGACGTTTAACATAAAATTACTTATAAATAAATCCATTTAAAAATCACTTTTCATATCCCTTTGAGATAATTTAAAACCATGAAAATATAGATAAGCTAATAATATTCTTATAGTTTTTTTACTTTGAAACCATGGTAAAAGTTTTATCATAATATATCCCTTATTATTGATTATATCCTTGTGCTACTAATATGGACTTATTCCTAATAAAATTTCCATATTTATCAAGTATTTTTCAAAAAATAAATTTAATAAAACTTACTTTGGAGTCCTTATTTTGTTTAACTAAATATATAAACTTTTTTTTAGAAAAATAATTTAAATATTGTTGCATATATAATATCTAGTTTTATTCATTTAAAATGTCATTAATATTGTTAGGAAGAAAATTGTAAATGAAAGAAAAATAAGCACAAAAATTATTTAATGAATTTATGGTTTGAACTCTTAAGTCAACATTTCTAATCACTAATTATAAAGGGTAATATTTATGATTTTTCTATGATTTTTCATGAGGGTGACTCTACCCCTCAAAATTTTCATTATTTTGTTTTCTAGTTAAACCTTTCAAAAATTAAAAATCTATAAAATCTTCTCCAAGTTGGTTCAAATCATAATTTTTTATTTTAAATTATTTTCATCAAATTTTACATTTAAAAATTATTCAACTACTATAGATCTTTTTTTATAAATGGTATAGGGTTTCTAGTAGTTTGGATAACCTAAAAAAAATCATTCATAAAATTCTGAATCAAATTTATCTAATGAATCTTTAGAGTTAATAATATAAAATTCACAACCAAATACTCAAAATACCTCACTTTTTGTTTTCTACATTTTTAAAGATCATAAGATGTTTTCTTCAAAATCAATTTTAAAATAACTCCATTTGATATTCACAAACACCATTGGGGTATCCAACACACCGAAATTTATCACTGTAAACTCAATGAAACCACAATGGATTTAGAAAGCCACCTTTTGAACATCCTTCTCTCAAACTCAGAGTTGGTGATAACCCATGATGAGGTAATATTCCAAGAACCAAGTCACCCCAAACTAGTCATTGATTATCAAGGGAGGATACTCCTTCCTAACAGTCACCTAGTTTAAGAAATTTTTTCTCTACCTAACCTCAAACTATCATGTTCATTCTAATTGTACTAAATTGGACTAGATAGGGGAACAAAATTAGTCTAACAAATCCAATACTCTATAGAAATATACAGCCACACCTTCATCTCTTTTAGCTTCCTGAGGTCATCCAATATGCAAACAAAAACATCGAGCCATACTTAGGTATATGTCTCTGAAAAAGAAAAACTTTTGATTGAGGTGTAAGTATAGAAGATCCCCAGGTAAGACTTCCACATAATTTATCACCACCAAAAAATTAAATCATAGAATATACACTACTGCAAGGGTTATACTAGCCAATTAATATGATTTTTTTGTATCATACTGCACCTGAGATCATCCAACTTTTCATGTGATTCTTAATCACCAAATAATTAAAATTTTACTCCAATAACTCATATAAATTGAAACCCTCACTAGTAATAGTCAACTATGTGTGGATGGTAGAAAAATAATAAATACTAAGGAAAATATCATATGGTATCTCTGATGCTTCAGAAATATTCCATATTAGGCTCTTTCTCCTCCCAAAGTAAGGTCACATTACTATAAAATGTGTATGACCACTAATACTCTCCACCAAATCCTCAAAACACAGGGTTCAATCTAAAAGGATCCACTAGTAGCAATAAGCCTTGAACATGGGATACATTCGAGGAAATGTGCCTTACTATTGTGTGCTAAAACTATAGTTGGAGTAGAGAAGACTCATGTCATACCTTAAAAAACACTCAAAGATTCCAATTTATAATACCATTTAATTTTAAGCTATCCTTTACCTTTCTCACTTGTTCCCCACAATCGAGTCTCGATTCAAAACTTTATCACATGAAAGCAACCTAAACAATACAAGTTAAAGGAACTCATCTTCAACATGTTGACACTATCCAATTTTGGTGACACTAACTCAACTTCATGGTTTTAAATCATGTCATAAGAACATGTATTTATAGAAGAAATGTACGTTTTACTTACATGCCCAAAGACACATCAAACACCACCAACATAGGGATCCACCAATTCCCTATGTCACCCTAGAAATGTCATGAAACTAGGACCATGATCAATTTCGATCCTAAAAAAGAGGGAAATTCGCACTACAGAATTGTGCAAGTAATTTACCAACTAAGAAGGTAGTCTAGATCACCATAATGCCCAGATGATCACTATCTCTACAAATCATGAATCATACACAACATAGGTTCATCATCTAATAGTACTTTCGATACTAACCACTACTCAACTTGAGGGGGAGAATCCACATGAATCACCAGAGGCATTCCATCATGCTATTGAATAGGTGGAGACATTTCTCACTATCCACCTAGAGTAATCACCACCTACATAGGTTTGTAAATTGAATCCTTATCACTATGAGGATAATAAACATGATCTTACTATGGAATCCTAGATGGCTATCAAAGTGGATTCATCCATAGATATCTAAAATTTACTGTAGTCAAAATAGAATATTTGGGGATATAACTGAAGGACATAGAACCATGACCCATTTCTATATGATTAATTTACCAATGTTTTCCATTCAACCAACACCTAATTTTTCCGAACCAATAAACTGGTTATCCGATTCCTAGTGAATAGATACTGTTGAGTCAATAAGGTTTTCCTTATGACTTTTCCATTCCTTCTTGTTTTGAAAATCACAAACACCTTATCTTTAAGGAAAATCGCTTCTTTAAGGAAAATCGCTTTTATAAGAAAAATCACTTTTATAAGGAAAATCACTTTTATAAAGAAAATTTATTTTATAAGGGAAATTTCTTTTATAAGGAAAATTGCTTTTATAAGGAAGATCGCTTTTGTAAGAAAAATTATCCTTATCATATTTTCGTCCATATATTTCTTAAGTATAAGATTCGGAATCATTTCTATATTCTCGGAATCATTTGAAACTTTGATATGAAGCATTCTGTTTTAGGTTCAGAATTCTGGATGAGAACTGTAATAAAGTTCTACTCTAAATTCTGGATACGAATTCTCATTATGAATTCTGATGACGAATTCTCATTACGAATTCTGATGATGAATTCTAATTACGAATTCTGTTGACGAATTATCATTACGAAATCTGATGACGAATTCTCATTACGAATTCTGTTGAAGAATTCTCATTCCGAATTCTAATTCCAAATTCACCTATTAAACAGAATCTGATCATCTTTGTTTTATACACTCTGAATTTATTTAGACTCTGAAAAATTATTTTTGTTTACACTCCGAACCTTCACTCCGAACTTTTGATTTAGACTTTAAACGATGTCGTCCTTTTTGTTTCACTTGTTTTGTTATAAAACGATGTTTTCTATTCTGTTATAAACTAACTATTGGTTAAGTTACACATGTACAGGTCCCTCCAACTTTTAAGGAGAATATGACCGTTGGAAAGGAGGTTGACGTTGCCTATAAATAGGAGCTCATTTGAAAGATCTCACAATTTATGGATGACTTCTTCGACATTGTTATTACATGCTATTAAAGTGATTTCTAGAGAGATAGGCTCTTATTAACTCTCAACGATTTGTGCGACTCGGAATGTTGGTGATTACATTCGAGGACTTCTGGGGATAGGAAGACAGAGGTGCCGACTACCTTGAAGTTTGAGGGATTCCTTGCTGAGGAAAATAGAGGTCGCCAACTACCTTGAAGTTGAGGGCTTCCAGGGATAACAAGATAGAGATTCTGATCTTCGTATCAAGGGCTTACCCTGGTGTGGGTAAGATAGACTTGCTTGAAAGTATAAATCAAGGGACCTTTATCCAAGGTTGTTGGATACCCTTCTCTTTGGGTTAAAAGACTTATATCTTGTTACTTGTCGTTTTACAACTTGTTTGTTTCCGCTGCATATTGTATTGTAAGGAAAGTATAACTTTCTTATACTTCCCTACTTGTACTCTGATTCATTTAGATTCTAAACGCTTTAAGGTAGAATCTCATTTTGTAATCTTTAGTTAAGTTTCAATTTTCAGATTCATATTTCAAGAACCTACTTTCGGAATCTCTTTCCAGTTTTAAGCAAGTACAAAGGACTTGAAGTTTATAACTTCATTCCTTATTCCAAGTTTTCATTTGGTGTTATAGGTGTTGTGAATTTACTTAGTTTAAATTTGTTAAACTTATCTCTTTCCTTTGTTTAAGGAAAACATAGTTATTCGTAACTAACTTTAAAGGTTCCAAAGGAATTTATAAAATATACAATTCACCCCCCCTCTTGTATATTGAGCATCTACATCATTATTTCGATCCTACAGATACACCAACCACTACACCAACACTTGGTTCCTTAACCTAAAATATAAGCTCAATCAACTTTCAACATTGTTTCCCTAGTTCCCAAACCAAACCACATAGTTAGAAAATATATAAACTCTGATACTAAGATAACTAGCTATGATACTACTCTATCAAAACCCAGCACACCAAGTCCCACCTGAATGAATATATGATAAGAATGACACCCCAAGACCACATTTAATAGTATAGATGTTGTCAGCTAGCACAAAGTAGACATATCAAGCACATGGGAGGCCTTATCCCAAAGTACCTGTACACACACACATCTCCATACTAAAATATAATACAGAAAGATAAAACAAATTATAAATTAAAATTCACAAATAACATATATACCACACCATAGAAAAACAAGTAGTACACAAAATAAGAAAGACCGAAATACAATCCCACAAAACCAAAAAAAGAAATCAACCTTCTGACAACATAGAGGAAGCTACCCAAAAGAAACTTTTGGACCTATATCAGGTTCATCTAGAAAAACTAAGCTCCACCTAATCCTAGTCCACCTAGGAATCTAATGATAAGGAATGATGTATGCATAATCTATTGAATATGTGGGTAGCTCCCATCTAGGGGTAAGTGTATACATACCCAGTAGGACACCGTGAAATCACAAAAAATAAAGCATCAAGAGAGTCGTCATCTCATCAACACAAAGTTATGTTGGTGAAAATATGATCCATAACAACAACAATAATAATATAGATATACTAAATATATACACTAAGTATCAAGGTAAGGTCAAAACCATACAACCATCCTATAATCCTGGTCAAGGCTTTAAAGTAATTGTCATATAGTATAACTCACTCCACAAGTCTCATAACACCGATGGATATCTTCTGATCATGCTCGTCGAGCCTCACCATGAAGTAGTACACAATAGATCTTAAAATATATCGGTACATAGTTAGAGGATCTCACCTAGATCCAATGGGGGATTTCTGAATTTACCTGGAGTAAACCCACTAATATGGGGATCACACACCATGGATGTCAGTATGGGATTCTTGACCCAACCTAGTGCAGAAAGATGATAGATGATCACACCCCAAGACACACTAAGGGATTCCTAAACTCTATATTAGACTAACCATATAGAGGGTATCACATCTTAAACTTAGGATGTGATTCCTCACTATACCCTCATAAGGATGGGTCAAGGGGATTTACCCTAGAGATATTGTTCCATAATAAAGAGAATAAGGTTCTCAAAATTCACTGGAAAAAGTTTACGACATGTTTGGGGGAGGGGGGTACATGATGTGTCACAATAATCCTAGAACTTCTCATATCTAGGGGTCTCACATGACATGTATTTCTCCAAATATAAGGTATTTCCACTTGGGGTACATGACTTGTAGTGGACGTTCCAGAACTCGACATGCTTTTTGATCAACCCATATACTTTGGGACAAGCCAGTATACTATAGTAATTCCCATGTATATTGGTCATGTATGAGTACATTTCTAAGTACATGGGATGTACATCACATCACATGGAATATAAAGGCTAAGAAAGATATCAGCATGTGTTGTCTACCCATGCCCATGTACTTCTAGAAGTACACAGTGTGTTCCCCATTACACATGATGTGTGGGGTCACATATAATCCTAGGAATGCACTCCCTATACACAAAAAGCTATTATCCAAGGGTTACATGGTGTGTAAACCAACATAAATGATGTGTATCACTACATGGATTCCGGGGCATGTACTCCTTGTACACGCCATGCTAGATGGTGAAGGGACACAGAACATGGGAGTAAATTACATAGAATATGATATTTAACTTCATGTATAAACCCTAGCCACCACACAAATGGGATTACAAGGTGGTTTCTCCATTTAACTAAAAGCCATGTAGTTCAAAAGTTTCCAAAAATACCAATTTTATATAATTAATTTCTTGCAACGCTTGTTCCTTTGCTCCAATCAGAAATCACGACCATAAAAACACAGATATGAGTTGAAAAAGCCTTTAATGTTTCTAATAGGAAGATTATGGGAACCCAAACTCTTAGAAACCAACACTCATCACACCTATTGACCAATAAAATACTAAAACATGAACTATAGGTCCCTGATCTTCCTTCATATCCTCATACTGCAATCATTCCATCAATCTCAAACCTAAACTCGTTGTAATGATTAGTTTCACCAAAGAACGATTTCACAATGATTTTTCACCTGGTATTTGTTGAAAAACTAGAGAAAGGAAACACAGATGATTAATGTGAGAATAAAATGGAATAAATCTATAAAACAACAACACAAGGAATGAACCTCGACCATTTTTTAGGTTGGCCTCAATCTATTTCCCTAAGAAAAATTAATCAATAGGAAAAATAACCATGGATCAATAATTATTATCATTTTTAAAACCTATGATAAACACCAATTGAAAATCCAAACATCAACCCAAAAATATATTTATTAAGAAATTAATTAAAATTTGGTTAGGGATAATAAAAAATAAGTATTAATCCATAAAAAATTTCTTACCTCGAGTTGGATTGATCGTCGATGAATAACGATTCTATGTCATTGTCGCTGGTGAGATCCATGAATTCTATTGGCATAGAAGATCCTATAAGTACATATTTTTGGACCATGATTGGTCATTTACACAAGATTATCCTCTATAGACATCTCAATAATTCTATAGTTATCTATCTAACCCAAGGGTATGATTATAACTGGGATTTTATAAGATAATATCAGGTTATTGTCATTAAATAAAAAATAAATTCAATAAATTAATTTATTTTATTATTTTCATTGGTGAATAAACATAAATTAACCAACCAATGCCAAAATAGACTATGTCATGCCTATAGTAAAACCCATATTCTTGATATAATTTTGGTATCAGATTTCTCATCCAAAAAAACTTTTAGGAGGCATTCAATTTTTTCTGAAAAACTACACACGTGTGATATAATATATTTAATTTTTTAATATATCCACACCGAGGATCTCCAAGCCTCTAAATTCCATGTTAACACCACACCCAACTCCATAAATATTCCTTAAAATAATCCATAGTGTTATACATAAATTTTTAGAGTCATTACAAAATTTTAAGGCACATATCCTACAAATGCAGATTTAATAGAACTTTGGTACCCATGAAAACATAGGTCCAATTGGGTTAGAATAATAATTTTTGGAAATACAAACTAATTTTAAACATTTATTATTAGGTCATATAGAGGAAATATATTTATAAATAAAGGCTTTTGTTTGTCTAAGAGATCTTGGAAATCTCAAGGAACAATAACTTGCATAATGTCCCTTCATTACACATCTAAAAATGTAGTTATTAAAATTATTACTTTTCTAACTTTTTAAAAATAAAGACTCACACTCATTAGAAAATTTATTATAATAACCCAAAATAGTTTTAAATTTATTTATTTTGTTCATTATTATTATTTTAACATTTTTTTCCTTGAACCATTATGGATAGATCTGTCTTTAATTTTTCAATTTTATTTTTAAGCTTTTCATTTTCATCCTATAATAGAATTAAATTTTTATTCTTAATATTCTTTATTTTTATAAATACAATCCTTGAGTTTAAAATTTTCCTTTTAAATAATTTAAAAATCTTTACAGATCTCATCATTAGATCCATTTGTAGAGTTCTATAACTTTTCATTCCCTATAAGAGTGTTATTATTTTCCTAAATAATCTTCTAATTATTATTCTTGAGTTCTTTATAAATTTATAAAATCTTAAGAATGTAATTTATAAAACCTTAAATGTAGTATCCCTATCCTGGGAGCCACCTAAAGGGTGCCCCAATCCGGGTTGGCCACATAACCTCAAGCGCATCTCCTCGAACGTAATAGGCAGCCGACTAACAAAGTGGGCCTTTTTCGTGTCCGCAATGGAGACTATGACCTCATAGGTAATAGGTATTATCACATCGGAAGTGAAAAAATAATAATAAATAGATAAACCATATAAATGAATACATTTTAGCAGAATAAATATGAATAATCCAACTAAATAATAATCAAGATGTGGAACCTCACAAAACATTGTCATGCTATGATGTCTGTCTAAACTGAAAGTACAGAAAATAAAAACCCAAGAATACTATCAACTAAAAAGAAAAGACACAAAGTAAAAAAACTGGATCATGATCAAGGATCGGTCCTCAGCACCAGTATATATCCTAAGAAGTTAGAAACAATCAAGCATTGGAAGCAGCACACTTGTCTTTGTTAATACATACAAGCATGTAATCAACTCAAGTGTCAATGACACCCGAGCATGGTGTGAGATAAAATCACAGTAGGCTAGAACCCACACACTTCTCTTTGTCAATACATACAAGCATGTAATCAACTCAAGTGTCAATGACACCCGAGCATGGTGTGAGATAAAATCACAGTAGGCTAGAACCCACAGTGTTTAAACATTTCCATTTCATTTATTAATAAAATAAAATGTTCCATTATATAAAAAATTTAGATAATTAATTAAGTGCAACAAAATAAATAACTAGGTTCAGGTTCCGAACGACACCCGTCCCTAATCACCTGCTTCAGCGTAAGCCAGAAGTCTGAAGGGAGTACCTATAATAAGTAGGATGAAAATATGTATATATATATAAACCTAGAAAATAAAGGTAAAAAAAGTAATAGGTACACCCCCAAGCTTGTTCTTTAACATGGGGTCTAAATCATGTGTCAACCAGGTGTGCTTAAACATTTCAGAAAAATATCTCATTTCTAAAAGACTCAAAGAAGCATTAATATAAACCTTCAGTGCATCATTATTAATGTTCAAGTTGAGATTCTGAGTCTGATCCTATTCCGAAGGTATCCCTATAGAACATCCTTCAAATTATCCAATACCACCGAGCCCGTCCAAGGTAATCTTTCGAAAGACCAATTATCGCTTAAGGCATGGATTTACTATGAGTCAGTTATGATATCGCAAAAAGGGATCAGGAATCATATAAGAATAGATTAGACACATTTCCAATAGACCCATCCTCTATGGGACCTTTTAGAACCTGTGTCACTCATAAGTATTTAAAAATCCAGGGGAAGTCTCGGTCTAGCAAAGCCCAAGACACCACCCCTGACGCATAGTGGTAACAGTAAAAAATGGAGGATCCAAGTGTGGACCTTAATACAGGACCCGCCTTCTCTCTACAACCTAAATTTAACTAAAATTTTATAGTATCAGATATGAAAAATCATTCATATGAAATTTCATCTTGAAATATAAGAAAATACATCCATGCAACACAAGGTATTAATTTAATATTTCAGTGTAAAAACTTATGAGGAAATATATTGTATCAACAAAAGTTAGTAAATGAACTTTTAAATAAATAAATAATTGAGTAAAAACAACTATGAAAAATCCAAAAATTCGTAGATGATAATTATTCTAAAATAATTATTTATATTAAACACAACAAATATGGGTTGCACAACACATGCAGTTAAATAAATTAAATTCCCAGGATAACGAAATTTATATCGATAATGTCGACACACCCAAAGGGTTATACAAAAATATTGAAACAATTATAGAAATTTAATTTACAATAAACAGGGCTACAATAATTAAGTAAATTCATTTAATTGGAAAGAGTGGGTGAAATTACACAAAGTCGGTATACATCTATGAACGACACAACTGTGCATTTTTATAAATCGCAACGAAATGAAGGGAAAGTGCGTAGAAACCCTAATTTATAGTAGTTGATAATTATATGATATGTGAAAGGATTTTATTTGACCTAAAATGGAAGAAAACAAATGATTTTAGAAAAACCCAAAAAATATGGTAAAATCCTTCCATGGAAAACTGCATAAAGTATGCTCAACAAAATTATACGATTCCAAATGCACATGATTAGCCTTACCATAGTGTTTACATATCACTTGACAATGAAGAAAACATACATCAAATGGAGGCTCGGTGGTCTTCCAAAGGGGGAGTAGGGTGGTGCGCCACTTAGGGAAAGGGGGAGGCACGACATGAGAGGGAGGAGAGGAAGAGAGGAAAGAAAAAAGGAAAGAAATAAAATAAAGAAAAAGAAAAGAAAGAAAAAAATAAGAGAAAAAAAGAAAAAGGGATAAGAAAATTAAAAATAAAATATAATAAAAAGGATGGAAAATAAAAAGGATAAAAATAATAAAAAATGGAAATATTTTATTTTAATTATATTTAATTTTTTCGTAAACCTCTTTTGATTTTATTTATAATTTTATTTTTATCATTTCTTGATTTCTTTTAAATTTTTTAAACCTCTTATTATATCTTTTTAATCCTTAATTAATTATTTTTATCCTGAACACCGCGCTAAAGTGCAGTATAACATTTTTCATAAATCTCCTGAAGTCATTTAAATTATATAAATAGCAGCCTAGGACCCACAGCAGGGTGGACATACGAGCGACCTTGGTCTGTTTAAATATTTAGGCAACAAAAATTGAAAATGGTCCATGAATGAATTAGAACAGGACGTTACAACCTCCCCTCCTTAAGAAAAACTATCCCTAAGTTTCCCTTCGGAGGGTAGTGGAACGTCGCCAGAGAAAAGATCTGGACACTGTACACGTACATCCATATCTCACTCCTTGGTCTCATCCTGAACCTATTTTTGTTGCCATAACACCTAGACCAAAGGGTCTAACCTGCCTCAGAGGACTTTCGTGCTATGGTCGACGACACAGATCAGATTCTCTGCAAAGGACACATCTACCTGAAGCTTGATGTCATTAGGGTCAAAAGAATGAGACAAACCTGGATGATATTGTTAGAGCTGAGATATAAGGAAAACATCGTGTACGACATGATATGTAACACCCCATGATTTAATAGTACGTTGTTTCTTCAAAGTAATTCATAACTTTCACTACACGCAACACTGAGTTCAAACGCACCATGAATTACCTAACTAACCGTTCAAAAGAGGTTATGAATATTATTAACTGAATTTTGAAGTTTATGTAATTTTTATAATTTTAGAATTCATATTATGAGTTTCTTGGACATAATGTAAGAACAAATTCATTTTTTTCAGATTAAAGAAGTATTTTTCAAAAAATGAAATTTTACCGCCTTTTAATGGAGAACCCTTTTTAAATCCAATATTTGAAACTTTTATATATTCAATTTGACAAAATAAACTTCTTCTTTAGAATTAGAACATAATAATTTAGTTTCAATAAATTTTTGGTGTTTTTCTAATAACTTTCATATTTGGGTTGATAGTGAAATATACTATATTTTAACTGAATTTTTTTTAATCAAAATAATTTATAGTGTTGAATTATACATTTTAATGGTTTGTAAGTATAGTTAGATTATATTTTAACCATTTAATAAAATGATGGTCATTATGAGTAATTTCACATTAAAACTGGACATAAACAAGTGTCAATCTTTTGATAGTTATAATTTCTTAAAAATATGTTTTTTGGTTTTGACAATGGGAATTAATTTTAAATTAAGTAATGAAAATTATATGTTTTGAAATTGGTAAAATAGAATTCATTTTTGAATTTAGAATATCAAAATTAGCATAGGGTGAAGTTTTGGTATTTTTCTGAAAACATTAAATTTTTGATGAATAGTTAAAAATACTAACTTTTAATTAAAAACAATTTTTTTAATCAAAATAACTTATAGTGCTAAATTATAATATTGAGTTGTTTTAAGTATAATTAGATTTTATTTTTACCACTTAATCCAATGTTGGTCATTGGATGTAATTTCACATTTAAACTGGACATAAGCAAGTGACAATCTTTTGATAGTTATTTTTTCTTAAAGACACGCTTTTTATTTTGACCACGGGAATTAATTTTAAATTAATTTCCGCCACTTTTATGTTTTGAATTTATAAAAATGGATTCTATATTTAGAATCAGGAGGTCCAAATTGTGTAAATATTTAACTTTTATTTTTAGACATTTTGAATAATTATTTCGGTAAATATTTTATTTACCATGGTTAAAGGGTAAATCCAGTAAATAAGGGTAAAAAAATAATATTATAATAATATTAAATTACCATAAAACATGTACTAACCCTATTTGATGATAAATTTCTGATCATGGGTATCTTTGGGTCTATTTTGGGACCCCATGGAGCCACTTGTAAGTGATAATGAAACTTTATATTAATTAAGTTAAGTTAAATACAAAAAATGGCATAAGCATATATCTTTTAGTAAAACAATTTTTACATAAGTTAATACATGATATCTATTAGACTATAAATATTAATTAATAATATAAAAATATTTCCTACATAATAATATTTTATTTATAATTTAAGACATTGAATAATTAAATTTATTTATGACACAACAATGATGTAGTATTTTTCTTATTAATGAAAGAATCAAATAAATGGTATTATACATGTTAAAATAAATATAATTTGAAAGTTTCAATGCCGTCCAATAATTTTATAGGTCACTATGACATTTTATGATTATTAAATGAATTTATTTCTAATTAATAAAGTTTTTAGGACTTTATCAAAAATCAATTATTAAATTGTGTCAAAATTCACAAAAAGGAGTTTTTAAAACAAATATTATATTATTAACTGATATAATATTTATAAAAATATAATATTCAGAAAAATGACTTATATAATGATAGTTTTATAATTAATGAACCACTTGGGGTTCTCTTGGAAGTTTATAGTAAGTTTATTAACCATATATAAAAATACAAAGAGACATGGTAAATGTCAAACTATTTAACTAAAAGTTAAATATAAAATATAATCTTAATATATTGACCAAAACCTATCTAAAACCTATTGGTTGATTGATTTTATACCCATCCCTAGATTATCTTTTAAATAATCCACTTTGGATCCATTATAAACCGAAAATGATTTTATTATAAGATAATATTTCTAGCTTTTCCTAAGGTGCCCCTCACTCCTCTTATAAAAGGGAACTCCCTCTTCTCTCTAATTAACACCTTCAAAGAATTTTTTCTCAGCCAAAACCTGCCCAAATACCCTCTCAAATTTCCTCTTTTCATCCTAGGGGTCTTCCTTTGGTCATAAATCCAACATATGGATCCCTTTTTATCAAATCAAAGGGAAGAACCCAAATAATAGCCAATGATTTCACCACCCTCTTTCAAGTTCCTTTTTTCTTCCACTTCCACTTTCTTTTTTTGTTTCCATTATAAAATGATAACACCAGTATCTTCTATATACTGTGATATTATTATAAATATGTTACAGCCATATTCATTATTATATCCATCCTTTGAATGACATGTCACCATACGTGAGTACGTACGGCTTACCATCTCCACGTTGTGGTGTAATTGTTATTCAATACATTATTATTTGGATGGGTATAATAATGATATGTAATTGATGTAAATAATAAATATAACATGATAATAATTCTGTATATATGATATACCATCCAATTATATATTATTTTAATATAAAATGAATGATATTATCGCTTGTGCGTACGTACGGATTACCGTCTCCATGAACGCGATGAGATTCGTTCCCCATCGTATCCATTCAAGACTAATTTTCATTTGATGATTAAAAATACTGTTTAAATACTTGATATAATTCTGGATATGAATAAGATACATCCCATCCATAACAAATATGAATCACATAACAAAGAATATAAAGGAAAACGAATCCATTAACACCCGAAACGACGATAATACTAAGATGTTATTAACAAAGAAATGTTAAGAGATCATATATGATATCATATTAATGAATATGATTCTGGTATAATTTAATAACAATTATTTCACTATTATACATAATTTTAACCTACCCTCGACCAATGAAAAGTACAAGGTAATGGTTAATTCTACAATCTCTTTATTATCCGAAGTTGTTTTTGCATATGTACCTACTTGGACCTCTTTATCATCCACATCCATGTTTCTTAAAAATGTATTTCAAAACATTTTTTCTATTTACTACAAAATGAGTTAAAGTCATTTATACCCTTATTTGAACTTATATTTTTTGAAAGGAATCTTTCATTCGTTTTCCAAACAAGGTACTTTTCGACCTTTTCGACAAAATTAAGGTAAGAATGTTTTTTTAACTTATACAGTGGGTGCAGTTATTCTCTGCCGTTATAACAATGTCGAAGCATCCCTTAAAATATTATAATAATATTTTCAAAATAAATGTTTTCTTTATAATTATGTGACTCTTAAATGATTTCAAAATAGAATGAGATATTTCTCTAAAAAAGGTTTTGATTTCATCTATGTCAACATCCTTTGATGGATTTTAAGTTTATTTGAAGTTGATTTATTATGATACAATACTTCCATATTGTATTGAAGGTTTTGTGATATGTTTTTCTGTGGATGTGCAATTTTTATTCCATTCATGGTTTATGGTTAAAGTATTGACATTTCATATGCTAGTTTTAATACAAATGTTTATGTTATATTTAAACCTTTTCATATGAGGAATGTATTGGACTTATTAAGTGACAGGTGGAGCCTGCTGTAGCTCCTTAATGCATCAGTAGGTCTCATGAGAAAACTTGACGTGGAATTGGCCGATTCCTTTACCAATTTGATATATGGTTTTTGCCGAGGCCTTAATCATTTTTAGACGTCTTGGCCGAGGCCTTGAAAAAATGTTTCAGAATGTCCGGCATTATACATTCCCTCATTATAAAAATAATATTGATGGTTCATGTGGTCATTCGACTAGTAGACTACCCATGATTATGTTTTATTATGGAATTATTAACTTATCTCATATTCCTGCCATAAAAGTATTCATGTTTATTATTGGTAAAGGCATGGGGTTTCAATTATTCATCGTGCTTAATATTTATGTTATCTTACGCTATATTGCTTACCCTTACTGATTATTTGAGATCACCCCTTTCATATGTTTCATTTTCCTAGGATATGAAGAAGTTAGTTATGAGTGACTTGCAGGCATTATCTAAAAGGCTTGGATGTTTCCAATGGAATAAATTCATGCTGTATTTCTTTTCAAGATGTAATGTTGAACTTATGTATGAATCTTGTTTCCAATAATACTAAACTGATTGGTCTTTCAAGACATGATTTTTTGTGACCATTCCAATGTTATGTAATAATGCATCGACTCTGGGTAACTAGGGTCAGGGTGTTACACGATACCTCTAAGGTAGTAGTAACCCAGCTATCAGACCAACTCCATCCACTATCTCAAATAGAGTGGCATATATTAGTGGTAACTTTCCCTATCTTTTGATATTCTTGTGACCCAACCTTAGAGAAATACGTAGAAAGACTTGATGTACCACCTCGAACTCCAGAGGTCTATGGTGACGATTGGTATAAGAATTATATCTGGATTCAGCTATAATCCTATGCTTTAGAATCAGATGAACTTGCTTAGAAGTCTCCTGAACGATATGGGGACCCAACAGAGCTGACTCACCCGCTTCAATCTCAAATAAAGGTGAATGGAACGGTCTACTATAGAGGGCCTCATACAAAGCCATTTGAATTGTTTCCTAGAATCTATTATTATAAGTAAACTCAATAAGAGGTATATGATTCTTCCAGGAACCTCTAAAATCAAGGATATATTCCCATAACATATCCTCTAACACTTGTATAGTTCTCTCAAACTACCCATCTATCTGAGGGTGATATGAAGTACTCAAAATTATCCACAAACCCAACGCCTTTTGCAACCCTTTCTATAACCGTGAAGTAAAGTGGGAAAATCTGTCCGAGACAATAGAACGAGGTATGCCATGAAGTCTCACAATATTCTGGATATATAGCCTTAACAAATCATCAATTTTGAAGGTATCTTAGATAGGTAAGAAGTCACAACCTTGGTCAACCTATCAAAAATCACCCATACTAAATCGCTACCTTGAGGAGATCTTGGAAAGATTTTGACGAAATCCAAAGTGATGTCATCCCATTTCCATTCAGGAATAGTAGAGGCTAAAGGAGTCCAATAGGTTGCTGGTGCTCTACCTTCACCTATTGGAAGGTGGAGCATAGAGTGATGAAAACCACTGTCTTATTTTTTTGTACCAGGACACCAGTACTATCGACACATGTCTATGTACATCTTTGTCAGCCCAGGGTGAACTGCCCAAACAGAGGTGTGAGATTCCTTCATCATCTCTTCCCGTATCCCTAAAGGTACCCATACAAGACCATGGTAAAGGATAGTTTCACTTCCATCAATTAACCAAATAGGTGGTGGGTCCTCTTCTGAACACTTTTCATCAAAACGATCCCCTCAGGATCAGTCAACTGTCACCTGCAGACTTTCTCAAGAGGAGAGGATGTCACTGTAAGAGCTGCTAGAACTAGTTGACAATTTTTTTCCTGAACCTCCATATGATTCTCAAAAAACAAAGCCATCATCTTCCACTGACTTCTGGATACCTGAAAGTCTTGTGTATGAATCTTGAGTCTCAATTAATCTTCTAAAACATTACCCTTATGAGGGTTATAACCAAGCTCAAAGTCGAATGACTGCAAGTATTCGACTCATATGCACTACCTTAAGTTAAAGTCTCATTGAGTGGATATATATTTTATGGTTTTAGGATCCAGGTAAAAAATGAATATTTCATATAACAAGTAGTGTCTACAACATCATATATCATGAACCAAAACTACCAACTGAAGGTTTTGTGTAGGATAGTTTTTCTCGTGAGGTCTCAGCTGGTGGGATACATAAGCCACAACCCAATCACCCTTCATCAAAATTGCACCTAATTCAATTATGAAAGAATCATAATAAACAATATATCTTTTACACAGCTTAGGAAGAATTAGGATCGGGGCTGAGGCTAGTCTTCCTTTCAACCCCTGAAAAGACTTTTCAGAAGCTTCTGACCAGATGAAATGTACACCTTTCTTAGTCAGATTTGTAAGATGCACTGATATGTAGAAGATATCCTAGATGAAACACTTATAATAGAAAACATGCCCCAATAATCTATAGATGTCAAAGACACTCTTGGGATGCTTCCAAGAAACTATAGGGAACACCTTTTCTAAGTCAAATGATACTTCTTCTTCAGATAGAATATGAAAAAAGAAGTGAACTTTATCAATCCAGAAGTGTCATTTTCTGAGCTTAGCATATATCTAGTTCTATCTCAGTGTACTTAGAATAATCTCAAGATGGGTTTCATGGTTGTGTCTGGAATGAAAATACACCAAGATGTTTTCTACCAATACCACCTCAAAGGAATGAAGATACTTGTGAAAAACCAGGTTCATTAGAGCCATGAATATTTTCGACAAAATTAGTGAGGTCGAATAGCATAACCAGATAATCATACAAGATGTACCTACTTCATAATGATGTATGTGGTATGTCGGATGGTCACACACGCACCTCGTGATATCCCAAACTTAGATCAATTTTGGAGAAAATAGTTGCTTCTCGGAGCTGGTCGAAGAGATCATCAATACGAGGCATGGATATCGATTCTTCACCGTGAGTTGGTCGTGTTGAAAATAATACACACAAAACCTGAGGGTACTATCTACTTTTTTGGAAAAAAGAATAGGTGAAACCCACAGCAATGTTCTAGGTCTGATGAAAACCTTATCTTTGAGGTATTCAAGCTACGTTTTGAGTTCCTGTAGCTCTGTTGGTGTCATCCTATAAGGAGGGATGGAAAATGGTGCCACACCTAGCATGCTCTCAATAGTGAACTCCACATCCCTCATAGGAGGTAATCCAAATAAATCATCATGTAATACATCAATAAAAATATCCACAACTAGAGGGAATACAACTACCTGCATCACCTGATCACTCATGAATAGACTTTCTAACCGAGCTGTCACTCTGCCCAGCCCTATATATTTAGGCTTAGCTAGGTCAGTTTGCATATCCCATTCTCCTTTTTTTAGATATGTATCACCCTCAGTGGATGTAAAAGACACCCAATGGTGATAGTAATCCACTTGATCATGATAATAAGTAAGCCAGTTCATACCAAGAATGAATTTGATGCCAGAAATGTCATGGATATATAAAATCCAAATGAAACGGTACCCACCTATCCCAAGGGGGTACTCTTGGAATGAGTGTATTCCATATGTCCTGACCCCCAGCGGAGTGTCGAGAGACATGACACCACAATGGTACTCAATTGGAAAACAAAGACTTTCAACAACAACAATAGATAAAAAGGAGTACGATGCACCGATACCAAAAAGAGAAGAAACTAAAGTAGAGGATACTAGAATATTACATATAACTATATATGGCCTTTCACTCTTATCCTCTTGTTTTGGTTGCACTACGTATATGAGACCTGAACCACGACCCTGAGATGCTACCTGGTTGGCCTGAGCAGGTCTACTCTGCTGACACTGATAATCTGGAACTTGATTTCCTCGACCAAAAACTCCACCATTACCTCAACCTAATTGGCTGGTGGAAAAATAACTTCCAGCCTAATATAGAGACATAGATCCCATATCTAACATAGGTGCAGGTGAGGATCCTCTACCATTGGATTCTGAAGAGAAGGAATGAAAAAAATGCTGAAGGTGACCCATCTTGTCACAAGATCGGCACTCCTTATGGTCTCCCATGCACTGTGGATTTCCGTGACCATCTCTGCCGCATTGATAACTTGTGATAGATCCCTATAAACATGATTTTTAGCTTGTATTTCCACCATCTTCACTTTCAAAACAACGTTTTCTACTTTTAGAAGAGACGTCACCCTGTCTCAGAATTGAACCACCCTAGATCACCGATTTAGCTTCCCTAACATTCTCTCTGATATTAGATCCCAATTTATGATCTTTGTGATAGTGGTCAAATGTCAGACATTCTATTTCAAGAGGATAATATGATCAAGTTCGTACTCAAAATTTATCTCAGTAGTTTGCGCGTCGCCAGTCAGAGATGGAGAAAAATGCTGAAGTTCTATGAAACAAGTATAATACTCTAACATAGTCATAGATCCCTACTGAATATATAAGAACTACCATGCGTGATATTATCTTAGAGTATGTGGGAAAAAGTTATTGTAGAAAGCTGGTTAGATGTTGGCCCAAACTATGTCACTGTTATGCTTATCCTGAGAAACAACGTCCCACCGGCTCTTGGTGGAGCCACGAAGCATGTAGACATCCAGTATGAACCTTCGCTCTGGAAGAGTCTTGAGGTGGTCAAAGATAGACCTTACGGATTCTATCCATGACTCTGCAACATGAGGGCCACAACTTCCTGAGAAGGTGGGAGGGTGCTGCTGCGAAAAGTCCCGCGCAAGGTCTGATATAGATAGGGTGGGTCTGGGGATACTCTGAACTAACTGTATAAAAATGATGAGACTATCGCTGAACTGAGTGTCCATGACCATCATAAGGTTGGTAAAAGGTACACAACTAGAAAATTGGGCTATTTCCACAGTTCAAAACCATGGAAATAGGGCCCAAAACCGTGGCCATAGCCTATGGCCATGGTTTTACCCAACCGTGGGTGCTATCACCATGGCAGTAGGGTCTATCCTATGGATACAGTTTTAACTATGGAAATATGTGGCCTAGTTCCATGGTTTTAACCATGGATATATCCCTAGAAAACCGTGGAAATAGGTGTCCTATTTCCATGGTTAAAACAATGGCTATAGACCTATAAAACTGTGGCAATAGCCTAAAAATAATGTGTGCTTAGCCAGATTTGATCCCAGTACCTTCCTTTCACATTTCAGAAACCTAACCACTACACCACCAAGGCTTTTGTATATATATATATATAATATGTTATATATATTATTAAAAACAGTGGTAGTATCTTGAAAAAAATTTCAATAGTTCTTCCCGCCATTTTTTTGGAAGGAAATTTTTTCTCCCATGCAAGGGTGGGAGACCAATAGCCATGGTTTTAAAAACCGTGGCTATAACCCTTAAAAAAGGCCTATAGACGCAGTTTTGAAAACTATGGCTATAGGCCATGAAAAAATGACCTATATCCATAGTTTTAAAACTGTGGGTATAGGTCCGTGGTCGTAGCCTGTTTTTCTAGTAGTGGTAGTACCACTAGAGGCACAACAAGAGGTACCACTGGTGTTTCGAGACCCACCATCTCTAGAATGTGATCATTTCCACTCTCTAGAGGCACTTCATGATGACGTTGCGGTGTCATTGGTCTATAATATCCAAAAACACACCTTTAGAAAAAATTTAACAAAGATGAGGAAAACGGTAAGGCACAAAAATAGGTTAGGTATATGGACTTCCTCTAAGCACAACATAACAGATAACCCGCATCAAGAGCTGGGTTTCTATATGGAATAGAAAACATAGAAGGATTACTTAACAAGATCTAATGTCCATTTCTAGGTTAAGTCGGGTTAACATCTAATAGAATATCCCAACTTTATATTTAACATACCAAAATTTCAGAAAATTTACCACTAGGCACAACAACACTCACTTGAAAATAGGAAAATACATGCTGAAAGTAGATATGGCATGGAAAAATGCATGTAATTTTAATCCTATGGTGCCTATTATGATGCATGTAATGTATTTCCTTTTTATCTTCAGGATAAATTGGAAAAACCCATTATCTTAACAATACCAACACAAATAAAAATGCAAAATAAGCGAGTCACCCAACCGTGAAATTATATAAACAATAACTGGCATAATCAATAACTTGAATCCCAACCTAGGAATTTGCGTTCCCCCTATTCATGGGTTAACTATGTCCAAGAATAGGGTACATTCCAAATACCTATATCATAGTATCATGTATAACCAAAATATTAAGGAAAAAGAAAAAACTACATTTGATACCACTTTGTAGTGTCCTCATCCAGGGAGCCACCTGAAGGGTTCCTCGAGCTGGGTTAGCCACATAACCTCAAGCACATCTCCTCGAATTCCAGAGACTTATAACTAGTAGCGAGGGCATTTTTCATGTTTGGGGAGAGACTATGTCCTCATAAGAAATATGTATTATCATAGAGGAAGTAAACTACAATTAATAATAAATAGTGGAAGCATATAAATGAATAAACTGTAGCATAAGCAATATGAATAATCAAACTAAATAATAATCAAGTGCAGAAGATCAAAAAACAATGTCATGCTATGATGTATGTCTAAAATGATAGTATAGAAAATAGAAAACCAAGTATACTATCAAATAAAAATAAAATAAAAAAATTGAAACAACTATATCATGAGAAAGACTCAGTCTTCTTCCCCAGTATCCATCCTAAGCAGCAAGAAACATTTGATCATCTGAAGCAGCATGCTTCCCTTTTTCAATACCTGCAAGCATGTAATCTACTCAGGTGTCAACAACACCCAAGCATGGTGTGAGATAAAATCCTAGTAGGATATCACCCATGGTCTCTAAACCTTTCGATTTTGTGTAGTAATAAAATGTAGTGTTCCATTATATAACAAATGAAGATTATTAATTAAGTGAAATAAAATAAATAACTTCGCCCGAGTTCTGAACGACACCCATCCCTAATCACCTGCTTCGGCCTTATGCGGAATTATGAATGGATTACCTGCAATAAGTTGAATGGATATATATATATATATATATATATATAGAAAATCAAGATAAAACAAGGAAGAGGTACACCCCCAAGCTTGTTCTTTAACTTGGGGTCTAAATAATGTGTCAACCAGGTGTTCTTTGACATACCATAAAAATATCACAATTATGAAAGACTCAAAGAGAAATTAACATAAAACTTTAGTGCATCATTATTAATGTTCAAGTTGAGAGTTGGAGTCCAATCCCATCTAGAAGGTATCTCTACGGAACATCCTTCAAATTATCTAATACCACTAAGCCCGTCCAAGAAAATATTTCTAAAGACCAAGTGTCGCTCGAGGAATTGCTTTACCATGAGTTCATTAAAATCTTGTAAAAGGGAGTCTAGGATCATCCTATGATAGCTTAGACACATTTCCAGTGGACCTATCTTAGTTGGGCCCTTTTTGAACTGGTATCACTCATAAGTATTTTGAAATCTTGGGGAAGTCTCAGTTTGGAAAAGCCAGACACCCCTCACCGTGTTGTGTTAACTATCAGGAATGAAGGATCAAAGTGTGGCCCTTAATAAGGGACCCACCTTCTCCCCACTTTGAATTTAATTAAAATTTAAAATCACCATATATGACATAGCACTCGTATGCAATTGCAGCTTGAAAGCTAAGCAGATACACCTGTGTAACACAAGGTATTAATTTAATATTTCTACGTAAAAACTAACGATGAAATATATTGTATTAGCACAAGAAGGTAAATTATCTTTTTAATAAATAAATAATTCATCAAAAACAACTACCAAAAATCCAAGAATTCAGGGATCATAATTATTCTAATATAATTATTAAAATTAAACACAACAAAAATGGGATGCGCAATACATGCAGTTAAATAAATTAAATGCCCAGGATAACAGAATTTATACTGACCACGTAGGCACAACCAAAGGGGTGTACAACCACATTGAAACAATTCCAACAATTTAATTTATAATAAACAGGGTTGCAACAATTAGGAGAATCAATTTACTTGGAAATAATGTTTGAAATTGCACAATGTTAATAGGTACCGACGAACGACACAACAACGTGTTTTTATAAATCGTAACAAAACAGAGGGGAAGTGAGTAGAAACCCTAATTTATAGTCATAGATGATTTTATGATATACATTAGGATTTTATTTGACCAAAAATGGAAGAAAATAGATGATTTTAAAAAACCCCAAAATAGGGTAAAATCCTTCCGTGGTGAATTGCGCGAAGGATACTCAATGAAGCTATAAGATTCCAAATATGCATGATTAGCCTTAACTTAAGGTTTATAGCTCACTTAACGAAGAAGAAAACAGATAATGAACAGAGGCGCGGTGGTCTTCCGAAGGGGGAGGAGGGTGGTGCACCACCATGGGAGAGGGGGAGCCATGGTGTGAGAGGGAGGAGAGTAAGAGAGGAGAGAAAAAAGGAAAGAAAGAAAAGAAAGAAAAAGAAAAGAAATAAAAAATAAGAGAAAAATAAAAGAAAAATAATAAAAAATAAAAAGTGAAAATAAAATGTAAAATAAAATATAATAAAAAGGATGGAAAATATAAAGGATAAAAATATTAAAAAATGGAAATCTCCCATTTTAATTATTTTTAATTTTTCTGTAACCGCCTTTCTATTTTATCTCTAATTTTTCCGTAACCGCCTTTCTATTTTATTTCTAATTTTTTGTCCCTTCTTGCTTTCTTTTAAATTTATTTAAATATTTTATTATTTCTTTTCAATCCTTAATTAATTATTTTAATCTCGAACACCACACTAAAGCGCTATATACCATTTTTAATAAATCCTATGCTGTCATTTAAATTATTTAAATAGCTGCCCGGGACTCATAGTGGGGTGCGCAGACGCGCACCCTTGGTCTCTTTAAAGATTTAGACAAAAAAAATTTTAAACGGTGTATACCTGAATAAGGTCAAGATGTTACATTAAGTTTCACCATATTAATAATTAAGTTAATTTTTTTTAATCAGATAAAGAAGATTCATATTCAGATCCACTAACCAGATTTGATGATGCCATCAAGAAAAATGTTTCCAATTTTTTTTAGAACATGATTCATCACATGAATCTGAGTATTCTATACAACTCCATATAGATATAAGTTCGATATTATAATTTTCTTTCAACATTATCCTTAGTAATTTCTGTTTCAAGTGCCATTTCCTCCCACATTCATAATAAGTAACTTCTAGAACATCAGTAGTAATAAAATACCTTTTAGATTCTCTTTGTGGCCATTCTTCGGATAATTATTTCTAGATCTCCCATAATATCTTTTATTCTTTTTATATAATCATTTTAAATCTTGGGAAACTCCACCAATTCTATGTCCTTGAAATTTTGAATCTGATGAGTAAGTAATAACATTCACAGATATAAATGAAATATCTTTCCTTTTAACTAATTACTTATCAACAATATTTTTATTTTCAAGTTCATATTATAGTAAATTTTTAATCAATTCATCAAAAGTAAAATATTCAAATTTATTACTTTCATTTTTGACTACTTTCTTAGTAATCTAGTTCATAGTTAATGACAAAATAACTCTTTTATCTAGAATTGTGTTATCTATTTATTCTCTTAATACACTCATACCATTAACCATGATAGTAAATATATGAAATATTTGATTAATATTTTCCTCTTCACCTATTTTATTCCTCTATATTTAACTCTATGAATATCAAGTTTTGTTCCTTTTAATTTATCTTTTTCACAATGAGTGACTTCAAAAATTCTATAAATGTCATATGTAGTTTTAAAAGTTGATATATGAATGAATAAATTTCATCAAATTTCATAGTAGAAAATTTTCATTACTTTTTAATTCAATACATAAACAGATCATCATTATCGATCAAAGTTTCTAGTTCACGCTTTGGAAACTTGTAAGGTTTTACTATTAGGGTCAAATGATCAATTATTAACTAATTTATATAATCTTCCATCATTTCATTCCAATATCCATAATCTATACCATTAAAAAATGGTGGTGTTTAAGGAATCCAACCATCAATTGAATTTTTTCCCTTCTATATCAATTTGATATTTTCCTTATATGATTAAGTCAAGGATATGATTAAAAAAAAAATATATATAAAATAATGCTAATAATCCATTAAATGTCTATGTTCTAATACTAATTATTTGGTCTAGATGAAAAGATGACTGATTGGTAAAGAGGGGGGATAGGGGGGAGGGGGTTAATTGAACTATTTAGAAATTATAAATACTTAATATACTTAATTTAATTTACATCAAAAAATAAAACATAAAAACAAGTATTTTTATAGTTGTTTATATCAAATTGAATTCATATACTTTTCACAATATCAATATGAGAGCGCGAAACCCATTATAAAATGTTACAAAACTTTTTAACAGAGTCATTATCCTTTACAACTTCCTTATTAAAATATGTAGACAGAAACCCTATCCTACTTTTTCACATTGGGAGAAACAACCCATAATATTACTTTTAATGTGGAGGAAGATATAAACTTTTCTTTATCCATACCAAGTCACAATCGAGAACCCTACCTTTTATTGGACTAAGGAATAACTAGAGGCCTAATTGTTTCTACATCGAGGAATAACCAATCATACCTCTTGTAAGGGTAGTATAACATGACACTAAGATCATTCCCTCGAATAAAAAATCATAAAACTCAAATCATGAATATTAAAAACATAGAAAGAATTTAGTACTATAGAAACCAATTAGGAAATGATATCACGAGAATCAAAGTAGTAATGATATCTTTGGAAACGTAATATCAGTATTATGGAGTTCTACAAAAGTAAGCCTAACAGTATGTGATTGAAAGATTTTGTCACACAATATAGTTCAAAATATCCTCAACCTCTATTCCTTGAATTTGTTTTTTTAAATTATATATATATAGTTACTTCACATACAAAAACATTAAAAAATTGAAATTATATACATAACCATTGTAGTTTACCTTTTCTTATACTATCATAATTTTCTATCTCAATAATAATGAACTATTTTAGAGATGAAAGACTTTTGATAATATATAAAAATCAATAAATCTGTACAAAAAAAAACCCTTTTGAAAATTTAATATGGTAATAAATATTATCATAATAATCAATATTAATATAATGGAAGACTCTCTAAAAACATGCAACACAAACTTTTAATATTTCAAATTATTCAAATTTGAAACTCATAAATTTCCTAGAAATTGACATGAAATGAAATACGTTTTACCCCTTAGGATTTTCATTTAAATGTTCATAAAATATTCTCAAATGATTTTTTCTAACATCAAAAATAATTAATATAAATGAGAAAAAAATTAAATAAAATAAATAAAGAATAAAAAATATGCAGCAAATCGATATATGAAAAGTCAAGAAAAACAAAACATATTTTAAAAAAAACTATTAAGTCATATGATTCACGTAGAAATTTCAGTTCATATGAATTTTGAAAAACCATATGAATTTAGGCCATATTAGACTTTGGATCCTTTTTGAATTTTTTCCACAATATTTTTTACATCCCTTATGAATTTTTGTTTAATGTAAGAATTTTCGCTTTACCCAAAAACCATTTTGTAAGACTTTTAATTATATTATGTATTTTAATTCAGCCTTGTGTAAGTATTTAAAGTCCCATATATAAAGTTTATAAATTTCATATGAATTTCAGTGTAACCTTATAACTTTCCACATCGTATACCTTTTTAAGATTGTGTATGACATTATATTGAGGCATAGAACTTTTAGAAATCTGTATGACTTCAGAGAAAACTTATTTCTTTATAAGCTAGGCCCTAAGGCTTTATACTTAGAAAATTTTCACAAATTAGAGAAAAAAATAAATTCTATTAGGAATTATAATAATAAAAAAATACATAATAACTATAAAAAATATGATTAATAAATTAGTGTATAATAATGGGAGAAATTATAATTATCAAAATATGAAAAATTCATGGTATGAGTCATAATCTAACTCATAATTTTTTGGTTTTTTATCTAAAATTTGTTCATAGGACTAATAAAAACTCAACAAATAAACTAATCAACCATTATATTTTATTCTACCAAAAGCGTGTTCTTAAAAACTCATGTTAGAAGGAATAAAATGAGAACTTTGTAATTGTAAAAACATAATAAAGTGAAAAGGTGGAATTGAACAAAATTCCCAAATAATAGATCCAAAATAATTAAAAATTAATCCTTAAAATATTCAAAGTTCTAAATAAACTCATGAAGAGATATACCATGAGACAAATGATGAATGATGGCTTAAAAATACCCTCCCATAACTTCCTCAATGTGTTTCATAAAGAAAACACTTGACATGGAATGATTCCACTACTCTGTGGTGGGATAAACTTTCCAAACCCCTAGCCACTAATTAAAAGTATAGAGAAAAACAAGGGAGGTGAGTAGTGAAAAGAATATGAGATATATTACCAATAATAAATGCAAAAAATCCCTTCCAAATGATTTGGATAATAGGTGTATCATGGAGGAATAAGGAAACAGGGAGAGGTTCTCGGCCACTCTCAGTGCATGCACATCCCAAATGAGGGACTCCCAATGGGGTTTATAATTTATAAACACTGAAATGAACATTCTTACCATTTAAAAAATATCTGGCATATCAGACATAACATAATCACCCCCAAGTAAGAGGGCCCTCTCTAGATATAATTAGTGATGGTATGACCAACCCAATGGAGAGGGCCAAGTCCCTCAGCCCCAATTATCTATGGCATAACCAATATGGGTCACAGTGCAACAACTTTTAGGTAGAGGTACTGCATCCTCAGGGTAAGAACCACTATGACACTACATCTTCCTATGGATGGATTCATCCACTAACACCTAAGAACTCAATCTTAGTGAAATTAAACTCAATTACCAGACCTTAAACCTCCCCAAAACCAATTTAAACATGGTTAAGACTATGGATCTTTGACCTGAATCTAAATTCAAAATTTACTCTAATTCTCATTGACCTAAAATGACATGTTTTTTTACAACCGCCCCACAATAAACACTTTCCATCCCTAAAAATTCCCACAAATATCTAGTTCCACAAGAATGATCATAAAACTTCCATAGAAGCTTCCCATACAAGTGAGGTTCTTCCCACTATAAAATAATTTCTATCACTTCAAAACCAAATATTTTCAAAATGATTTCCAATTCAATGAAACTCGTTAATAATGAATGACACAATCACAAAGGAATAAATCCAAATAACAAAATGCTCTTAAACCTAACATATCATAAACCATCATACCCTTGAAATATAAACAAACTTCAATACATAATGAATTTTCTAAAAAAAAATGAAAACCAAAGATTATAAAATAAAAATCACATCCATTGAAATAGAAAAGTTTTCTTAATTTAAAACCAAACATGGAATAACCCACAAAAATCCACTTCAAAACCATAATATATTTATTTTTTTTACTTAAAAATCCCAAAAAATTAAAATTTCCAAATATAAAACAAAACAACTTTTCAAATAAAAGAATTTATATTATTTAGAAAAATAAATTAAAATTAAATGTTTTTATCCACATAATTAATTATTTTCAACTTATCCAAAACCATTTTATGAAAAATACAAACTCTAAAAATAAAATTCACTATATTAATACACACATGTACTAAAAACATAAGACACCCATGATATAATATATCCCAATCCATAAAATGAACAAAAAATCCATTGCTTGTTTTGTTTCCTCTAAAATTACTTACTTATTCTAAGCTACAAAATATATTTAGTGAAGGTTAAATTGGTTTAAGTACCACTACAATTTAGGACATCCCACTAGAATCCAATAATTTAAGTTCCCAAAACCAATAAAATAATAAAGGAAATTCACTTTCAAGTCTAAAAAGATTTATCCCAAGAAAAACATTCATATAAATATATTTTTAGATTAGTGAATTTTTTTTACACCACTTTAAAACTTTTTAAATTATAAAACACCATTGATAAACCAATTCAAATACCATGTTTTACCAGATTTTTATCTTCCTAATTAAATAATTATAACCTTTATTATATTATAAAATATTCAATCAATGAGAAAAAATCAATTAAAAGTCTATAACAAATAAAAAAATCAATTTTTATTTCACTAAAATGTCATTTCTTGAAAATTTTCCTATAACACTAAAACATAAAATATAAGACACCTTATATATCCCAAAAAATTCCAAAAAGTGGTTCTTAAAAATATTTCTTACTCATTTACATTATCATAGATCATTCCCAAAAGTCACCTGGATAAAATTAAACCTCTCTGTGATACTAAACAACACCTAAAAAAGAAACATTTAGTTAACATATTCAACTTCTAAAAATTGAATACCAGAAATTGAATCATAAAGAATAAAATCAAACATAATTAATGAATAATAAAAACTTAAGGAGATCATTTCAATTCATCTCAAATATTAAATAAACTATTGTAAACGAAACATGAAACCATATCAAAATTTTCAATATCAATCTAAATTAGCCCATACGATTAATATGAAAATTAAGAAAACATTGAAAATTAAAATCACACCAAAACAACACCTTTCCAAGATATATGGTTTGGGTTCATATTCTACAGACCATCCACCCAACCCATGAAGCTCATTGGTTCCTCTTATAACTTTTATCCAAGATATGGTTTTACCTAGAAAATAAGTTTTAATTAAACTCAAAACCTTATTTCCAATCCCTAACTTCTTTTGGAAACTCAAGGCTTGACATTAAAGGTAATGATCAAACACGTACTCACAAATTACGTCTTGGGTTTTGATAGTCCTATCTTCTATATACATTGACTCACAAAATAATGTAAAAAAAACTGGGATTTTATTCCACTGTATCATGAACCAATCCATACTACCACCGAACCAAGCACCCAAGTCTATCCATGGAAAGACCTTAAGGGATTTTTTGATCCATACTAGTTGGAAACTTGTTCCTAGGCATCTGATGCATAAAAGTTGAAATTATTTCACCCAATTAAT
The DNA here is from genome assembly GCA_963277665.1 of Viscum album. Classification (NCBI taxonomy): domain Eukaryota; kingdom Viridiplantae; phylum Streptophyta; class Magnoliopsida; order Santalales; family Viscaceae; genus Viscum; species Viscum album. The sequence continues at coordinate 1,749,392,257 of OY728146.1, read as the reverse complement.
GGGGATGTCATCTAAATTAAAATTTTAAGTATGAAATGACAATTCCATATATTGGATGACCACATATAAAAAATAAGTTTTTTTTTAAATTAAACAGAACTAAACATGGTATAATCATAATCATAACTCATCTATCCTGAAATTAATCTAACAAGAATAACCAAAATATTTCAACATAAATCCTGGATAAAATTTAAATACTAATACTTGAAGAAAAATGGATACATAACAAAATAAACAAGAAGAATAGAATGAAAAAATAAAATAAATTCTACGATCGACTCATCTGTACATGCCAAGAAAGATACCCTTTTATTTGAATCCCCACTAAACATGAAACTATAAAACCCATAACCAACCTCTACACCTAGGAATAACCTGAATTGAACCTAAAATGTTATATATAAATGAGAATAAAATTATTATAGGAATCCTTCCCAGTCCCCATGCATAAACCTTAAAAGAAAATCCTTTTCATGATATTTTAAAAATACAGTTATGAAAGTAAGCTTTACATTTTTAATTAAAACCAATAACATGAAGCTATCAATTTAATCCATTATATCCTAAAAAAATCTTTCAACTATTTAATCAAAACCTAACTTCAAAATATTCTAAAGAAAATATGAGATCTATAGTAAAAGGAATAGTCTCAAGTGTGATTTTAAAGTAACAACATTTTGACAAAAACAGAACCACCTAGTTTTTTATTCCCCCTTTTAAATCATCTAAGGAATGCACCATAATGATAAATATATACATTTGAAACGAACAGAAATACCCAATGATAATAAATACCAACATAATCTCCAAAAAACAATTAAAACCAAAGAAAAATACAAGTGGAAAAAAATCACTACATGACATTGAAGATACAAGAAATAGTAACACTTAGTTAAAACAAATGTAATAGAATATAAACAACTATAATAGCCCAAAAATACAATAAGATAACCAAAAAAAACATCATGGTAGTATACCTAGGGAAACTAAGTTCAAGGAAAACTACAATCCTAATAATATATTGTTATCCAATAATCCATGTCCATGTTCATATATAGTCCACTAAGGAGAGCATGTCCTAGCCCAATAGAATTATGACCAACCACTAAAGAGTGCATGTCTTGGCCTAGATGTGTGGTGAAACTCTACTCTTGGCACCAAAACCATATCATACATGTCTTATAAGTGTTTATTTAGTATGGAATAGTCTAAATTATTACTTAATCTTAGTCTTCCATACCAAGGTTATTAAGGTTTCTATGATTAACTAAAGGGAAGTGAGTACCATGAATCAGAGAATACATCATATATACATCAATAAAATACCAAAAATAACCTTTCATATCCTCACCAAGACACCCCTTAATCAATAATACTAATAAATATAATTCAAATTTCAACATATGAAAACATACCCTCATATAAAACAATACAAATCTATCCCAAATCATTTTTAAAATTCCAATCAGGCATTTGGAAAAGTATTTTTAAAACCAAATCAAAAAAGTATATTTATTAAAAATTAAATAATGAAGTAACACCTTTAAGATCCTTTTAAAAAATTATGTTCTTTTATAAATTAAACCCAATGACACTCAAATCTAAATATAAAAAAACCATAATTAGATTCCTCAAACAATTATTAAAACATATAACAACCAAATAAAAATCTAACTCATTCTTATTTATTAGATATTATTTCCAAAATCATGAGGTCTATATTTTTATAACCATTAATAACTTTAACCCTTTTAAAAATGACTAAAATGCATTTTAATACACACTTGAAAAATACAAAAATTTATTGGAAAATAGGTTTTGGAAAAAGGAACATGAGGAACCCTTATTTAAATCCCTTAAAATTGGAAAATAATCCAATTCACACAATCAATAAGAATATGTTAATATTAAATAATTTAAATAAATGAAAAACACGACCTAAAATTAATTGAGAAATAATGATTTTAAATTTAAATTGTTAAGCATTAATCCACGTACCACAACCTATGACCTATGAATTAGCCATAATCTTGCAATGAAGTTCACCAGGTCCATTATAACTTAACTTTACCATAAAAACCCTTATTTTAATAAAATAACCATTTAAAACCAAAATATAACAATGGAAAAATCTATTAAAACTCACCTAATTGTGTAATGGTACCAAACCATTAAAAAATTGGGTATGGTCCACTCCTCACATGCACCCAAACCAAATACGCATGAAAGAATCAAATAATACACCAAAAATAACGGAAAATTAAACCCCAAAATCATGAAAACCCTAAAAAACCCATGGGGAGACATAATTTGAGAAAAGTTTTGAAAATAACATAGATATCCTCTCCCAGAGCCTTTTTTAAGAGCAGTATACAAAATTACCATGGCACAGAATGATTCCACCATTCCTTGGTGGTATCAGTTCTTTGAAACCCTTACTGATGAGCCAAAGTTTAGAGGAAAATAAAGGATGAGGTAAGAGGGAAGAATAAGGTAAATACTATGTATAATCAATGAAATAAATACCTTATAAATAATTTGTATTGAAAGTGGACTAAGGAGGAATAAATAAGGGTGAGAGTGAGGTGATTGACTTCCCTCTCACTCAGATATACCAAATACATGACTTTTATGGGGGTTTATAATTTAGAAACCCTGAAAATACCATTCCACACTATTAAAAAACACCATGTAGATTGGTCATGGAGTGGATCATATTAATCATGGCATGATACCACTCTAGGAAGAGGGTCTCCCAAGCCAGAATTGATCATGGTGCAACCCACCTCAGTTGCGGTATGACTAATCCATGTTAGAGGTCTTGATCCATTGGTTTGATTTGACCACAATGTTACCTATATTGGTCATAACCTAACCATATATAAGCATATGTCCTACACCATTATGAAAATCACTGTTTGGGCCTGACCTTATAGTCACAACGTGACCTTTTACTACTATTGAATTGAACCACCAACACCTAAGAACTCATTTTCAGTGAAATTACTCCCAACGAACAGACCCAAAACATAGAAAAATAAAATTAAAACATAGTTGAGACACCAATTCTTTGAACAAAATCCAAAATTAAAATTCCCTCAGATTCTTGCCAACCAAAAATTACATGGTTTGTTAAAAAGTAATAGGGGGAAATGATAATTGTTTTATAAAAATTATTTCTAATGATGGAAATGCTAATGTTGGTTTTGATGGAAATATGAAAAAACTAAAATATGATTATATAAGATAATGTTAATTTTTGTTTATATTTCCTAAAATGTGTGATTAATCTATTTAAATCCTATTATTTTTAGTTTCTTATGGTTTTTAATTAATTAAAATGATGATGAGGTGTGAGTAATAACTATTTGTTTTATAAATTCATTAATGTTGTCCAGAAGATGAATGAAATTTTGAAATTTATAACAAATCATTAATTTTAGATTATATAATTTATATTTTTTCAATAATATTATAAATTTTAATATATATCATTCACATTTAAACATTGATATTCAATATTTTACAAATGATAATTGAGGAAGAAGAATTTAAAATTGTGGGATTGTAAACATGAATGTTGATAATGGTTAGTGCTATTTTTAATCCGTAGTTTATTGGTTTCATTTTTAAAATAAATATAATTAGAATAATTTATTGAAATTTTAAAATTTAAAATAATAATTGTTAAATTATATAAGGTAGAATTTAAAATTATGTAACTTTTAAATAGATTTTATTATTGATATTTTGAAAGAAAATTATTGAAAATACCATGTCTTTTAGTTGGTGAATGTGTGTTCACATTTTATTTAAAAAATATAGATTCTAATATTTTTTATTAATTATGATGATGATAAGGAATGTTTAATGATTTATTTTCTTAAAGAAGTTATGATTGGTGGTGTCTTTTACCATGGGTATTATAATTATTTTATAAAACCTGTTTCTAAGGAAGGGATTGTTTGAGAAGTATTTGATGAAAATATAGAAAAGTTAAAAATTTTATCCATGAGATATTAATATTTTTTTGTTTTTAGTGATTGAAATGTGGTATTATTATATTTAAATCCCATTAAATTTAGTTTCCTATGTTTTTACTAATTTGAAAGAGTGGTTTTAAAAATTTAGCTACTTTCACCAAGTCGTTTGCCTCCGCACAGTCCAAAAAAAAAATGAATCCAAAAACAATTCAAGTAAGTATTTTTATATAACCAATCACCCAAAAAACAAATTAAATTTAAGAATATTGATGTTAAACTTTTGTTACTTTCACATTGGTTATCTGGTATAAATTTTGAAATAAATTGATCAAAATCTCTTTTTGTTGTAGCCTGTGAATGTTTTTTCATGTTTTATTAAAAAAATAATAATGAAATCCTTAAGATATCTAACATAACATTTTATTTTCAATATTTCTCTTTAAATCCACTAATTAGGTTTTATGACACAATATTGTGTCCAAAAAATAGATATACCAAAATGTTTTAAATTTTTAGTATCTGGTGTTAAATTTTTGAATACTATTATTAAAATTTTATTAATTTTACATTTTAACACATATTACATAAATATTTGAATTATGTTTTCTAATACAACCATGTTCCCAAAAAACATATACAACCAATAACCCACCAATTCAATCATAAATTTTTATCTCTAACAAACGGTTTCTTAAAATCATGCCTTCAACTAGATAACATCGATATCTTTTGACATCCACACATTGATGTGATGGTTCAACAACCACTATAGTAAGTGAATCTTTTAATTTTGAATCTGATTATATAATTATATCACAAAAATTCTAAATTATTGATAAACCACCAAACATATAAAGATGACTAAAATATATACATAAATATAATCAGTCACCTACCTCATACTGTACTATTCTTATATGTATTTGATCACGTGAATTCCAAAATCATTGTTGAAAAATATGAAAAAGAAGACCTAATATATAACGATATTGGATTTAGAAAAAAAGTAGTTGGTAACTTATTTTACCAATTAGTTTAGAGATAAAAAAATTCATACACAACATTAATTTTTTATGGATAAGATTATCCCTTTCATGGAAGATACTGTAAAATTTTAATAAGATAATCAACCTAACTAAAAGTTAGATGATATAATAAATTTTAAATATTTAAAAAAATTAATTATTTTTAATAATATAAAACTAATGAAGATTATGTTTGTTTGAAGTACCGTAAAAGTATATTTTTCTTGTCATTATCAGTAAATTTTGTACCGAGATAGTCAAGAACACATAGTTTATTTATGGCTAAGTTTCCGTAGTAGAAAAAAATGTGAATAGACAATAATATAAGAAAACAATTATCTGACACTCTACTATGTTGTACCCAATAATGTTAGGCATGACATATAACAAAACACTAGCAATATTGTAATACTCTTTATATAAAATAAATTTATCATATAATAATAGGTGATGACACAATATGATAAATAATAATAAAAAATTTCTTATAAATTTATATATGTACGAAATTAGTACGATGAATAATGGATAAAATATTTTTCTAGACACTATTCCAGTCAAATGATGTGATGTCTATCATGGTTATTATATAAAAAATTTATTTTAAACTAGAATGAAGCCCAGTGGTACTGACCATGATCGTTCCCAAGGAGTCTTGGGTTAGTTCTTCATTAATATCAACCGCTTATATATATTTTTTGTTTTATATGTGTTTTAACGAAAGGAAGATATAAATGGGATTTATATTTTTGGTTTTTGATTTTATGAAATAACAATAGAGTTCATACAACATATACAAAAATATAAAAGTGAAAGGGAATGGTTATAGTTTTGGGTAAATGGAATATTCATTATCCAATTATCATCAAGTATTTTGGTCATGGTTAGTCATCAACTACTCCCTCTATTTTAATCATGATACTAAACATATATGAGTAAAATCTATAAATATCAATCTCACCTCCTCTATAGTGTAGAGGAAATGAATAACCATGATCGAGGAATCTATTGTCCCTATACCCAAATCCAACCATATGGTCTTCATCCCCCATCCACACTACTCTAATCATATTTATCATAGAATAAGAGAAGGAAGGGAGAGAATATTTGATAGATGGAGGACACAAAAACAAATGGTAAGAGTAGATGATAAATATCTGTTCATTTTCACTCACTAATTACTAGATCGATAATGGGAAATTAAAATATTGAAATTAATAATAAGGATACACAATTTCCAATACTATCTTCCTTGGGGTTAATCCTCGAGTTAGTCTTCCATTCCATGGATGTGAGAGATTACTATCTCATCATAAAGAAAGAACCAAAAATAATAAAAATAATAAGAATAATATAGAATAATTTTTCTTCAAAAGTCATGAACAAAATGAATTTACAAAATCATAAGAAGATAATTTTTGGGAAATAATCTTATGAAGGGGGAAGTATTTATTCACTCACCCGTCATCCTTATTTATAGAGTAATATCTACTATTATTATAATATAATTGAAAGAGGATAATTCCCAATTAATATAATTTCTCTATTATTGTTCTTTGGATGCATTTTAGAAGATGTAGAGTTGACAAGTTTCAGTGCTTTGAAAATATAAGGGAAATAATATGTGTAAGACTCACATGTAGATGAGTTTGAGCAATTCATGTGTAGATAGTTTAGTATCAATTAAAGTAGGTTTAGGTCTAATTATTCAGGATTTAAAATATTGGACCTGACATGAGTTAGAAAGATGTGCGGATCTAGGCCTGATATGATTTTAGTGTGAAGGGGTTGGTACAAGATCATGTTTTAGCACTAGAATTGGATCTACAATATGCATACATGAGAAATGTTAGGGATAACTTTTCAGTACCAAGGGGGTATAATTGATTGATTGAGTTTATCATATTCCTATTATTCAACCATGTTTGAGATTTTTGATTTGAGAGTGATCATCCTTTCTTCAAAGGAGATTCAACATTAGGTTGTTGCAACCAATGGGTTCAAGCTTGGGAAGAGGATGATTAATTTGTGATAGAGGGATGATGTACCAAGATTTTGTCATGGAGGTTTAGGATTATAGAGATTCAATGGAAAAATTCATTGTTCACGTTGTGTGTGTCAACCTTTTTCTTTATAGCTGGTGCATTGAGAGAAATCGATGCATGACAACTCGATTATCAGAATAGCATAGTGAATAAACACAACCACCAATAAAAAACTCTTCAAACATGGGATGATCTTTAGTTCATTCTCACTTCATCAGAGCATCTACATATTAGTACCATCATCTCCCTTTTTGAATGTATTCCTACCTACATAGAGGATGTATGGTTAGTATTTGTGTGAGCAAGGTTCTTTCCAAGGATAGAATGTGTATCAGGTTCCATTTGATCATCATGTATAGAGAGGGACACATTATGATTGAAAAATAGAACGCTACCTTATTTGTGTGTTATAGATCATCTTTTGATAATGTGATTGAGTGTGTCCAGTGGGAGTTGGGAGTTGAGATTAGGGAAGCTGGGGATAAATCAAAGGATTCATGAGGAAATTGTTACACTAGTTCACTTGGAAGATGGGTTCTCATGGAAGCTTTCATGTTAGAGTGAAGGTGTGGAAGATTGATTGACCGTGTAATGTATGGGTGTAGTAGGTTGAGGAATTATTTCCATAAATATAGTAAAGGGTGTGATTATAGAGACCCTGTTTTTTCTTTACAATACTTAGAAATATACGAAGGAAAATTTTCAGATCTAGGTGCTGAGACGACACATGATTTTGAGGCTTTGTGTGCCCAAAATTAATTTTATAAAAATATTAAATATATTTTATATCACATGTGCATATTTTTTCAGAAATAATGAAATATATCCTAAATAAAATTTCAAATTAAAAATTTGAGAACATAGTTGAATTAATAGTATAGGGTTTACCCTAGGGATGACCCAATGCTGGTTGGTACTGGACATTTGGATAAAGTGGCCATTGGAGGCTATGTTTAGTGGATTAATTAATTCACTAAATGACCTAAATTTTTTGCTTATATAAATATGCTATTATTGATAATCTCCAGGATTATCTACATGACCCTAAGATCATTGATAGGTGGTTCTACCACCATTTTTCAGTGAATTTAGATAATGCAATCGAATGATAACTAGAACATGGAAAATCAAGGCAGAAAAAATTCAACAAATCTTCTCCATCAATGAATGTTGTGTTCTTCACCAATGACCAATTTGAGTCAAATAGGGACACATTATTTGGGAATTATACCCTTATGATTAAAATATCAATCATTATCAAATCTATTTCTTCGATCTATGTTTGATTTAATCCTTTTCATGGTCCCTTGAATCATTTTTCAATTTTTTATTTAATTTCTCCCTATTTTGCCATGTTTTACACTGTGGTTATCACCAATGTAAAGTAATTGGCCATTAATGGTTGAACAATGATTGGTTCAACCTTATTTATGTGTGTTTCCCTGATATTTCTTCATGATCATCTTCATTGGAATACATGGCTAAAGTTTGAAATTGCTGGGTTGGATCGAGCACGATCAAATCCTCATAATCATTTATTCCACCGTGGATCAATAATCTAGTGAGGTAATGGAAGGCACCACGAGTGATGACTATATGAGGTGGATCTATGCCGGAGTTCTAGATTCCATTTTCAGCCAACAGATGAGAAAAATGATGGAAAGAGGTGATTAACAACATTTTGGGGTGGTAAAATAGTGGATTAGGTAGTGGGAGTAGTGGATATAGGATCCAAGAAATAGATATGATTTTCTATGAAAAAACCCAACTACACATCTTGTGGTATGCTGAACACACACCGTGTAGTGACCCAGTTATGGTGGCTAGGGTTTTCTGTGGATTTAAATATCACATGACATGTTGGAACCCCACACTAGGTTACTTAGTGTTGGAGACCCAATGTGTCCTCTAAAAGTTCACACACACAAACATGTCCAAACACTCAACATGTACTGGCAGATGTCCAAAGTATATGGACATGACCCAAAGGACACTAAAATGACCAGTAGAACATGAATCATCCCTGAGAGGTTGAGACATGCCGTGTAGTACTACATGGCCCGTGAGTCATGTTCTAGTGAGAACATGACCATATAGAATAGTAGGACTACACGTTGCGTGGGTTCCCTACCTACAATGTACCTCTATTTTTAGAAAACATGTAACTCTTATATCTCCTTTATTTGGACTCATATTTTTTTTTCGTGAGTAACCTATCATGATTTTTTTCCCAAATAGAATATAATGATGGCCTTTAAAGTGTATTTTGAGATATGATACAAGATGTTATGAGTGTAATGATTTTTTAGGCACTAATCAATGACAATAGTTATTGGTCATGATCATCTATTGAGTGACACACTTTTGTGGATTCAGGGAATGAGTCCTCTATCAACTGAGTGAAATTTTCTATGAAGTTAGGGTATGGGTCCTCTATCTACTAAGTGGAACCATCCCTTGGAGTTAAGTAATTGTTCCTATATCTACTATGTGTCATCATCCTATAGCGTTAGGGCATGGGTCCTCTATCTATTAAGAGGAACCCTCTTGTAGAGTTAGGGAATGAGTCCTCTATCTAATACATGGAACCCTTCTATAGAGTCAGGGAATGTGTACTATATCTATTGAGTGAAACCTTACCATGGAGTTAGGGCTTGGGTACTCTATATAATGAATGGGACACTTCTATGGAGTTAGGGCATGGGTCCTCTATCTACTGAGTGGCACCCTCTGGAGTCCGGGAATGGTTCCTCTATATACTGAGTGGCACCCTACTATAGAGTTAGGGCATGAATCCACTATCTATTTAGTGGAACCTTCCAACGTAGTCAAGGAATAAGTCATCTAACTGCTGAGTGGAACCATTTTTTGTACTAGGAAATAGGTCCTCTATCAAGAGATTATGTCCCCTCGACTGGGCGACACAATGGTGAGGTTTGGATCCACATAGATACTTCTTTGGCTAGAAATTCCAGATGTTGGGAATCATTGGTGGATATTTTTATAAAAAATGGAAGACTCATCATATTGGGATGAGATATGAGATAGAGATCCCATTACTCTCTTGTCTGGGTTTCTTTTATAAGCATAGATGTTTATCTGTATATATTATTTCCATCCTCCTTTTCCATGGGTTGAGATATACACTTATATCATGTCTCATAATACCACCCATTACCTTGATCTTCTAGGGCATTCTAATGGGTATTATATACTCACCACTACATGGGATTTGGTCAAAAGTGTCATTTCTTATGCATACAAAAGATAGGTCAACAATGATTTCAGAGGATTATAGGGGTAACTCGGTATATTTGACCACCTACGGTGGTCCTAGATTAGAGAGTTGTAGATGATCCCTCTGATCATTTACTTTTCCAGTTATTGTTAACTTGAGACATATTTATTGTTGGTCATGTAATTTCCCCTTTACATTTTATATTATGTCATCTCACTCTTGTATTCCCTAGAGGTTTTTACATGCATGGTTGTTACTATATATGTTACTATATTTTATATTTATTCATCTCCATTTCTATATAGACTGGTTGGGTGTGTGTGTTTAGGAACATTAAGAAAATGACTCCCATATTAGCTATAAATTTCAGCACTTGTCCCCAAACCTTGGCCTATGGAGGTGGGCTTGGGGTAGTTGTAGCCCGAGCCTCGTTGCACTGGGTCCTGAAAAATTGGTATCAGGGGTGGTTTATTCCATGTGACGATATTTGAAGTAGTCTCCTTATGAGGATTTGGTTGGGACATAGGTAAATAGTGTCAAATTGTCTTGAATGTGTCTTTCACTATAGGGAAATTATTGTTGGTGTGAAAAATTACATATCCATACACTAGGACTCTGACCACCTACTTGCCAACTCGGCGTACCAAGACATTGGTTGAAGGGATCATTAGTAAATGCATCATATATGATTTAGTTTTTTACTATCCTTCTTGATTTATAACCCTATATATATATATATATATTATCATCTAACCATGGTACGTCTTGATTATTTTTTTGGATTCCTTTGTAAATTTATCCAGCATTGTTATTGATTCAGGATAGTGAAAATGACCCAATGAGTGATGATGCCTCAATTTAGGTGCCATTGTGTGAGATATTTCTTCTAGGAAGATAGGTAACAACAAGCCTACCCATCAAGAAGCATATTGTACTATAAGAGTAGGATGAGGATACACATTGGTTTTGTGAACTCCCTGAGTTCTAGTTTCAATGGGTGCTGAGGTTCTGCAGTGATCTAGATCTCTAGGTGGTAGTGGATTGGATAGAGTTAGTAATCTGAGCTTTCAGACTTATGCAGAAACCAAATGATCTGGTGGTTTCACTAGAAGAAAATATTTTCCATGGATCTGTTTGGTCCTGGTGAAGCTTAGTCATGCAGATTCATGATGAGTTGAAACTCTCATGGACCAAATTCAAATAGATTTTTCATGAAGAGTATTACCACTTGTGTCTACACTAATTCTGATTCAAGAGTTTCTTAAGTTGTATCAGGGAAGAATAACAGTTGCTGAGTATGCCGTGAGGTTCATTGACATCTAACATTACTCTCTTTACATGATTTGGGATGGATACATTTGGGAACATAAGTTTGAGAAGGGTCTCTGTAGAGACATCCATTCTAGTGTGGTACCCCTATCCATTCCAACTTATTACAGAGTGTTGAACTAGGCACCGGTGGTGGAGAGAATCCAGTCTAAGGGATTCCATGTAGCTTGAGTTATCTTTGGGTGTTACAGGGATGAGTCATCTAAAATAGCCAGCGGACACCAGTTAAAAAAACCGTAGTGTTGGATATCTTTTTAGGATTATACTTGGGAATGTGGCCTATAAAAATAACCATGGTAGCCTATAGAGGGTCTATGTTATGAATGTGATGGGCAAGGTCACATGGAACATGATTTCTATACCTAATTAGCTAAGGAGGGCAGATAAATAGTGGCAGAACTATCATAACAGAGGCAATGCCATGTTTATGGTTCTCCCAAGTGTATCCAGGGATACGCCAGGGAGGTGGAGATATAAGAGGAGTTGGTGTGGATATAAATGGATGAGATATTGGTGGTGAATGATTTTATAATATCCTTCCATAAACACTACTAGGCGGCCCATGTTAGGCATAAGGAGTTGGTAGTCAGATCCATGGGCAGCTGTAATGTTTGGAGGAATATGACCCTGTATCTCATGATATGACTATAATTACAATATGTATTTATTATACTCTTTATTTAGTACTATTAAACATATTTTTGATTCATTCCTTCATGTATTTACTCTTAGTGATAGATTTGGATCTCCCAGTTGAGACTTTAACCCAACAAATTTTTCTTAAGGTTCCTATGGCGAACACATATTTGATATCTTTTATCAACTAATAAGGTCTGATATTTCTTATAAAAGAGAGTTTATTGTGGTAAATTTTGGTCTTTATGATGAGGCCATATGGTGCCATCTTGGGTATTGACTAGTTTCCCATGGTCCAAGCCCAGATAAAATTTCACTATATATTAGTTAGATTCCTTCAGAATGATGGGATGTGATTTTCCTTTATGGGTGAGAGATATCTCAAGGCATATTGAATGGGTCTTGAAAGAAGAAAGTTGAAACCCATCATACATCAGTTGTAGACTTTATCCCATGGCTCAATAGACTCTTCAAACTTCTGGATTCCTTTAACAATAGTGTATTATATGGATGTATTATTTGAAGACATTATAGGAATACCTTTGAGGCAGGATATAGATTTTTCCATCAACTTTAATGATAGGACCAATTTTATATCTTTGGAGACATATTTATTATCCCCTCCTGAGCTTCGGGATCTAGAGTTGTAGTTGGAAGTCCTTCGAGTAAAGGGTTAAATCATACCCGACCTATCTCCCTGGGAATACCCAATGTTGTTTTTGAAAAATAGAATGGGTGATTATGGATTTTTGTAGATTATTATCACATAAACCATGCCGTGAAAAACAAAAGGCACCAATTTATAAGGATTGAAAACCACTTTGATCAAATTAGAGGTGTGAGATGGTTCTCAAATATGAATCTCAGATTCAGATACCAAAAATAGAGAGTTTGTGATGATAATATTTTTAAACTGGACTTTCGATATTGGTACATACACTATAAGTTCATGTTGATGCCTTTTGGTGTGAATAATTCCCCCAATGTTTTTATATATTTTACTATATAGATATTCCATCCATAGTTGGACTATTTTTTTGTTCTTTTCATTGTTGACATTTTCATCTACTCCATGTCAGAGGAGGATCATGAAGAGCACTTATGGATGGTCCTAGACTTTCTTTAAAAGCACTAGATTTATAGTAAACTCTTTATGTTCCAATCATGGATCCATGTGGTTCACTTTATAAAGCATGTAATATCTAAGCATGGATTAGCTATGGATATGGTGAATATTGATGTAGTGATTTATTGAGATCCACCGAATAACATGTTAGAGGTGCAGAGTTATCTTAGCTTGGTGGGGGTACTAAATGAGATTTATGGAAATATTATTGAGGATTGCATCCCCTTTGATCAACCTGATGTGGAAAGGGAATCTATTTACCTATACTGAGTAGTGTCAGGGAGCCTTAAATGATTTTAGGCTGAGGATAAAGAGTGCTATTATTTTTACAATATCAGAGGAGGCCATGGAGTATGCAGTGCATTGAAATGCCTATAGAGTTGGTCTTAGATGTGTGTTGATGTATAGGTAGAAAGTGGTCACATATGGGTCAAGGTAGTTGAGACCCCATGAGAATTAATACATGACTCACGACCTAGATCAGGTAGCGGTATTATTTTCTCTGAGGATTTCGAGGAACTATCTTCTGGGAGATCACTTTTCTGTTTACTGAAACCATTAGAGTCTCCAGTAATTCCTCACATAGAGAGACCTAAACAGGAGATAGAGGAATTATTTGGAGTTTCTACATGACTATGACTTTGATATAGTATATAATCATAGGAAGGGAAACATGGTGTCAAATTACCTCAGTAGTAAGTCCTATGCTCATTTAGTATAGGAGGAATCTAAGCAGTTGGTTTCATTACAGATGACCCTGGTTGAGGAGGAGGGTAAAAATTTTCTTTAATTGATGGTTTTGAATCCTTCGCTTCTCTAGTGTGTGAGAGAGGTCCAATTGTGATACATTGAATGTGAGGTACTACAGGACCATATATCCTCAAAATATTCTCTAGATGGATTTTTTGAATGATGGAATCATATCATCCTTTTTGAGGGATTGATGATTGTCGAGGTCATGATGAAAGAGGAGGTTATGAGGGAGTTTCATACCTATCCTTTGGCTATACATCCTAGTGTTGGAAAGATTTAAATATATATATTTTATAAATATTGGTGGGATATAATGTGGTGGAGCATGGCATAGTTCATTTATCGATGACTCACATGTTAGTAGGTGAAGTTTAAGCACTGAGTTTTGACAGATTTGTTTTAGCCTATTGAGATCTCGGAGTGAAAATTGGATGACATATCCATGGATTTTGTGACAGGGATTCCATGGATAGTGAGATTCCATGAAACCATATGGGTGATTGTTAACATACTTAAAAATTTGTCAAAATTTCTTTATATTAGGGAGAATATTATTTCTAGATAGTTTGGGGTAGTTGTACATGTGAGAGATTATATGCCTTCATGGATTTCCCTCAATGATTGTCTCCAATCGTGATGCACATTTCACAAGAAGGTTATGGAGAGGCCTGTAGGAGGAATTTGAGACCTGGATGAGGATGAGTACAACCTTCCACCCCTATAAGGATGGGAATATTGAGCATAATATCAAATTTCTAGAGGATATGCTGAGGTCTTATGTGTTAGACTTTATGTGGATCTAGGTGGATTACATACCTCTTGAGTAGTTTTCTTATAACAATAGCTATCACTCTACTAACAAAAAGACACATTTCAAGTCCCTATATAGAAGACCCTGAAGGACTCCCTTATTCTAGAATGAGATAATCAAGAAATCTCTTTTTGGGCTATATATGGTGTAGGCAATGATGGGGAAGGTCCAGGTGATCCACGAGAGGACGAGGACAACTTATAGAAGGAAAATATCTTATAGAGATTGACTTTAGATTCCCTCATATTTCGATAAGGGATACCATGTTTTATAATGTGTCTCTTCATGATGAGGATTATGGAGATTTGGATGTTGATGCAAGCTATCGCTGAGGTTTATTGGGCCATTTGAGATCTTGTATAGTGTTGGTGAGGTTGGTTAATTCCTCACCTTACCCCTATAGTAGGAGTGGGTTCACAGTGTCTTCCATGTGTCGCAGCTTAGGAGATACATGTATGACCTCACTATTATTTTTTACTGGGGAGAGATAGACATCAAGGATGGATCCACTTTCATCGAACACCTAGTGGTGATTGAAGATCAACATGAGAGGATCCTAATTTGATGGACCATTCCCTAGGTTTATGTGATGTGGTAGCATGGGAGCATGAAAGGGAGCTACTGGGAGCAGAAGAGCCAGATGTGGGTTTAATATACTCAGATTTTTGTTTAGTCTTTTCTTTTTGTGTATGAAATAATTGAATTAGGGAATAATGTGGAGACCCTATTTTTACTTGTAAGATATTTAAACTTGTCAAGTAATATTTTTAGATTCAGGTGATGAGACGACGCTTGATTCCGAGGCCTAGTGTGCCCAAAATTAATTTTATAAAAATGTTAAATATATTTTATATCATGAACACACAATTTTTCAAAAATAATGGAATATATCCTAAACAGATTCTCAGATCAATAATCCAAGACAATAGTTGATCTAGAGCATGGGTTTTAACATTGGGGAAACCAAAATTTGGTCGGTTCTAGATATTTGGATAAAGTGGTTGTTGGTGGGTAGATTTAGTAGATTAATAAATTTATTTATTTAATTAATTCATTAAATGACTTTTAATTTTTTACCTCTATAAATACACTATTATAAAGAATCTATAGGGTTTGTTACATATCCCTAGTATCATTTATAGGTGGTTCTACCACCCTTCATTGATGAATTGAGATCGAAAGATCAAATAACAACTAGATCAAGGTGAATCGAGGCGTAGGGAATGAAAAAGATCTTCTCTATCATTGGAAGACATGTTCTTCACCAATGGTTGATCTGAATCAAGGTAGGCATCTTCATTTTTTGTTTCTTCTCTTATGATTAAAATAATGAGCGTGCTAAAATTTATATATTTGATCTGCATTTGATTTAATACTTTTCATGATTCATTGTATCATATTTCAATTTTTTATTCAATTTATCCCCATTATGCCATGTATCTCACCCTAGTTATCCCCAATCTATATTCATTATCCAAGAAATCATGGAAAATTATTGTTGCACCATTTTTATGCACTTTTCTCCCATCATTCTTCGTGATCTTCTCCACTAACCTAAGGATCCATGATTCGAAATTTTTTGGCGGGATTGAGATTCACCTAACCCCCTAATTCATGGAATATTTTCATTATATGAATGGATCAATAATTAAAGGATTGATTAGGATTTTTTTGTGGGATGTAGGTGATTATACAATGGATTGGGAACCCAGTGAGGCAATGAGAGGTTCCACAATTGACGATGACATGATGCGACTTTATGCGGGAGTACTAGACTCAATTTTCCAACTAAAAAATAGATAGTGAAAATAAAAAATAAGTTATTAACACCATTTTCAAGTGGTAAAATGGAGGATTCTAATGTGGGAGAAGAAAATCTAGGATTCATGGAACATATTTGAGTTTTTATGAAATATCTAACTACTAGGTGTGTAGTATGATTAACACATGATGTGTAGTGAACCAATTATAGTGGATAGGGTTTTTGGGTGTGTTAAATACTACACACCATGTGGTACCACCATAAGCTATGTTACTTTGTGCTAGAGACCTGTAATTCACTATGGGAGTACACAAATATGGGAACAGCCTGGAACACATTGTTTACTTGCATATGGATAGTGTACACAAACATAATCTAAAGAACATAGAAACATTTAGGAGAACACAGATCAGCCCTTGGAGGCTAAGACACATCATGAGGTACCCCACACGACATATAGTACTACATGGCCAATGATCCATTTTCTAGCAAGGACAAAAATAGGTAAAAGAGTAGGACCACACTCCTTTTGGGTCCCCTATACACCATGTACCTCCTTTTTTAAGAAACTTCTACCACTCGTATTTCCTTTATTTGGACTTGGATTTTGGACCATGAGTATCTTATCATGAGAGTTTTTCAATATATAATGAGATGGTGGAACTTTTAGTGTATTTTGAGATAAAATATGATATGTTATGAATGTTACACTTCCTTAGGTGGTGCTCGATAATGGCTATGATCAGGAAGGATAATCTAATGAGTGGAAACTTCCTACAAAGTCAGGGCATGGGTTCTCTATCTAATGAGTGGTACCATCCAGAAGAGTCATGTTGTGTATCCTTTATCTACTAAGTAGAACCCTACTTTAGGATCATGGAATGGGTCCTATATTTATTGAGTGGCACTATCCTATAGAATTAAGGAATGGGTCCTCTATTTACTAATTGACACCCTCCTATAGAGTTTGGGAATGGGTCCTCTATCTACTGAGTGGCACCCACTTGTGAAGTCATAACATGGGTAATCAATATACTTAGTGAAACCATCTTATTTTACTAGGTCAAGGGTTCTATACTAAGAGATTATGTCCCC
The DNA here is from genome assembly GCA_963277665.1 of Viscum album. Taxonomy (NCBI): domain Eukaryota; kingdom Viridiplantae; phylum Streptophyta; class Magnoliopsida; order Santalales; family Viscaceae; genus Viscum; species Viscum album. Next base: position 1,749,374,451 of record OY728146.1, on the reverse strand, counting down.
TATACTATGCATCACAATGGTGAGGTGTTTCTCCACATAGATACTTCTTCGGTTAGACACATGAGATGATGGGAATAGTTGGTGGACCTTTTTGTAACTGATGGAAGAATCATCATTCTAGGATGGGATGTGATATTAATACCCCATTTCTATCTCATCTAAGTTTCTTTTATGGGCATATATGTTTTTATTTTTATTGTATTTCCTTCCTCTATTTATATGGGTTGATCTGTATACTTCTATCATGTCTACTATTACCCCTCCTTTAGATTTTGGGGCATCCTAATGGGCCTGTATATACACACCCCTATATGGACTTTTACCACATGTGTCATTTCTAATGTAGATGAAATGCATTTCATCTGTGATTTCAGAGGAGCATAGGGATTCCCTGGTGAATTTGACTACATATAGTGGTCATAGTTTGGAGAATTAGAGATGATATCTCTCATCATTTACTTCTCTAGTTATTTTCATTTTGAGACATCTTTCTAGTTGGACATGTAATTTCCCCATTGCTTTTAATATTTCACTTCCATACTATTATATTACATAAATACTATTAAATGTATGGTTTTTACTCTTGATATTACAATATTTTACATTTACTCCTATAAATTTATTCATGGATATGATTGGTTTCATGCTTATAAGTACATTAGGAAAAGGCCTCCCCAATTAGTTATTCCTTTCGGTGCTTGTTTCCAGCTTTTGGGCTCTGGATGCAGGCCTGGGGTAGTTGCAGATTGATCCCTGTTGGGTTAGATCATGATAGTGGTAACTTGTGGTAGGTCATTTGAATGCATGGCCATTTGATGGATTATGATGTAGCACATTGATTAAACATAATAGATAGTGTGTTCATTTTCTTTGGAGTATCACTCTAGGTTAAATTGTTATAGAAAGGTCAATATACCATTTTTATGGCAATTTACACTAGTGATCGAACATGTATTTTTCATTATGGTTAGTCGAGGAGCTTTATGTGATATGTCATGAGTGACCAAGGGGTTTCATGGTTGGTGTGTGATAGATACGAACACTTGAGTCAAATATTATGGTAACTTGAGCTCATAGTTGGTCAAGTAGGTGTGCATCCTTTATTTAGTTACATGGGGGTATAAAGTTGGTTGTATACTCATTTGATAGATTGAGGAATTTACTAGATTTGCAAGAGTAATCACTAAATTCCTAGTTATTAGATAAATTACATGAAGAAAGTCATGGTCAATTGTTTGTTAGTTTTATCCTATACATTGTAGGAATATATTTGGAGGTTTGGATTTTGTCTGAAATATAATAAAAATGAATTAAACACTAAAAATATATAATTAAGAAATTTATCACAATAATTCCAAATTTCTAAAACTATAAAAATATGGATTTAAATAAATTCAAAATTAATAAAAAAAATTAAATATACAAATTTTAACCATTTAAAAATTTTATTCTAGATTATAAATAATTATCGAAAAATTATAAATTACGTGTGATTTAGATTAATTAGAGGGGGTAATTTCCAATGAAAATAAATTAAAAATTTGGAAAATTATATCTCACACCACTCCCCCACACTTGACCTATTTCACTCCTGAAAAATTACTCATCTATTAGAATTCCAAAATATTTGAAAAATTTAATCTAAAAAACCCATTTGTAGTAGATTCATATAGAAGAATTTGAATGAGTATTTTTTACTTTTAGTTGGATTTATTAATGTATTTAGACATTTTCACAACTACTTTTTTTGAAATATAAGTTTCATTATAAAATTTAATCAATGAATTTGAAAATAAATACTTCGATATAATTTCAAACAACTAAGAGAAGTGAGATAGTTACTTTTTTGAATATTTCCACTAAAATTTTCATTATCCTTCATAAATAAATTTTATCCATCTTTCTCACTTCAATAAAAATAAATGTTTTAATTTATGGAGTTAAACAAATAAGATTTTAGTGGAATTAAAACTTTTGAAATTGGTAATTCTAATTTATCCCTTTCTCACAATTTCCTTAAATAATAGTTATAATTTCAACTTTATTGATGTAAATCAAATGTAATTTTTATAGGCCAGTTTTCTACTTATTCGTTTGGACTATGAATTATCATAACCTAAATGAATTTATTTTTTTTATAAATAAGAAGTTATTGTTTTTTTCTTGTCATGTATGAGAAAGTCACTATGAAAACACATATTGAATATAAAAAAATGGAATCTTCTCACACACCCAGTGACTAACATATTAGAGATTCATTATGGGATTTCAATTTCTCATTTTACTCCTATTTTAATGGAATTACATAAATTTATTTTGATTTGGATCCCTAAGGTGTTATTTTTCACAATGGTCAAATTAACTTTAATTTAGTTCAGAATTTTAGTGTATTCATGTTATAATTTAAATTACACAATTATTGTTTCACTCTTATTCATCTTACTGGGTCTAAAAAATCTCTATGAGAATAGTGACAAAAATCACTTAGTAATCATTTGAGATTTTAAGGCTTAATAATTCAATATATATCCTCAAAATAAACATAGAGTTCAAAAATTATTAGAGTTTTCGATTTATCTGAAAAAATGTTTCAAAAAATAAAAAAACTATACAAAAACAAATTTGTACATATTTAAAATAGAACTATTTTTTATGTTATATTTTTTCATGTTATTTTTATCATTATTATTTAAAAAAGGGTTAGAACTAAAAAAATAATGAAAACATCATCCATCAGTTAACCCCTCCACCATACCTCATTTTAATTATCTCCTCAATGAACTTCAATAAGGATCATGCAATTTTCAAGAATAAAATAAAAATGAGAACATGAAAAAAATGAGTATAATGGAAAGAGTTCACATAAATTCTTATTATAACTTACATGTGAAAAACATGGTGGATATGATTATCTCTTTATTAGATTATAATGGATTTTCATTCATGTAAGGTAGCTACTATCCCCTTCACTTTCTATATAGAAAAAAATATAATTTAACACATTTCTTATAATTAAAACCCAAGAATAAAAATAATTTTAAAGTAGTGAAAATAGAGAATAATCATGGGTAAGACCCCCCAAAAAGTGCTATAATTTTTCTTTTACACAACTAGAAAACAATTTCATTATCCCCGATCTATTGGTGGGTTGAGTAAGTATAATAATAACTACCAAATTCATATTTAATTAATGCTTTCTAAAAATTTCATCAGGTGGAGGACCTCTTGTCTATAGTTCATATTGTCCACCCTATATTTTTATTGAGTTTGGATGTTAGTGGATGTGGTATTAATATTTAGGGGATTTATTCTTCAGTATCATCTTAGTATGGATGGGTAGTGGTGTATATTTCATATCAAACAAGGATTAACATACATGGATAATATAATAATTTTATATGAATATTAAACACTTTAAAAATACATACTCTGGAACTGTAATAGTTTAGTGTATTTGGAAACTTGGAACACCATCTTCTAACTTCATGAAATATCTTCAATGTCCCCCCAAAGATATTACCCTTTTTGTGCAGTTACTCAAAACCTTTCTTCATAACCTAGGAAAAAGGAAACATAAAAAGGGTGAGATCATATGCATAGTAATGGTAAATAAATGAGATATGAATGTATATTCATGAGAATAAGGGTATGAGAACATGATAAAAACATTATAATATCCTACCTTTCATATCAAATATCATAATCAAGAGTCATGGAATAAATATTGGCAGTTTATAAGACGTGAATTAGAAGTAAATCAAGAGCAAGAGACATTATATCATAACGTAGGGATAAAATGTAGAATTAGGGAATAAACATAAGCATAGATAATCTTATGTCAAGTATACTTACCAAGACCTTCATAACATGTTGGGATTATGCTAATTACCCATGTACCTACATTGATCTTGAATAAAAACCCGTGTAACCCCTTTTTTTGGGATTGGGATAAAACCCATGAAACCACTTGTTTTTGGTATTGGGATACAACCCATTCACCCTCTTATTTTTAGTATTAGGATAAAACATGTGTACCCTCGTGTTTTTAGGCTTGGGCTACAACCCATTCACCATTGTATTTTTAATCTTGGGCTACAACCTATATACCCTCTTGTTTTATGGATTGGGATATAACCCATTAACCCTATTATTTTTTGGATTGGGGTACAACCCATGTTCCCTTTGAGCTCATATACCATTTACTATTACCCAATTCAATAAAGGGAGATATTATTCCCACCAATCCCATAATGAAATCGTACATATGTGTTTCACAAGATAATAAAACATTCATTATATCATGAACCATAAAAGAGATGGGTTTCATAAACATCATATAATAACCCATAAAATTAAATGGGTATCATAAAAACTTCATCATATCATAACCTATGGAAAAGATACATGTTTCATAATCATTTCATCATAGAAAGGCCTATGAAAGGAAGCGAGTTTTTGAAGCATTTTTTCATTGTATAACTCATGGAAGATAAATAGGTTTTACAAAAAAAACTGTGATATTAATCATAAAACATTAAAATAAATACAAATAATGGTGTCCTAGGATTATATAACTAATTATAAACTATATCAAAGGATAACATCTTATATAGATAAGGATTTTGAAAGAACACTTGGAACATTTCTTAATGAAAGTAACCTTTCTTTATAAATCATTTTTAAGAAATATAAAATTTTCAAAATCCTTTTCTTTAATGCCACTTTAAAACTTATTAATTATTATTTAAAAATAATTTAAAACATTTATCGAGGAAAATATCCTTTCAAATTTGAAAAAAAATTTTAAAACAGAAAATATTTTAAAAAACGTTTTCTTTAAATACCATTTTAAACACTTTAAAACAAAAAACTCCTTTAAAATAATTTTCCATGAAAATGAGAAAAAAATATCATTTAAAAACTTTTTAATTTTTTTTATAAAACATGTATTGTGAATAAAATATATTTCTAACCGAAGAGAGAAATAAAGGTGGATTTTCATAAAAACATTTTATTAATTATATTAAGTACCAAAGATTGTAAAAATGGTACCATTATATGAATGTTTCATGAATAAAATAATAATAATAAAATTCATGTGAGTTCTTGAGAGATGGATCATAATATTTAATCAATAGAAGCATAATCATAAACAATCTCGATAAACAATGAGACTGTAGCCATAAATTGTTACCAGTTTGGAAACATTGAATCACAATCCCCATGAAATAATAACATTAAATGTATCTGAAAATACCATTAAAATAAATATATTATGATATTAAATTTTAAAGGGTATTATATACACCTCATAGAATAATATTGGTTCATAACGTTGCATGTGTCTCAAAGAAGGAAAATTGAGAGAAAATCACATTACCAAATTGGTAACTCTTGAACCATAAACACCATGAAATTGATATAGTATAATTTATATGTAAATAAAAATAAATTTAAGTATAATAATCATGGAATACATTTGTGGTAAGTATATACACCCCATAAAAGAAATGAGTGGTTAATAAGGCATATGTCTCAAAAAAATAAAATTAAGACTAGAAATTCCCTTACTACTTGAGTAAATTTTGAATTGTGATCCTGATGAAAGAATAACACCAATTGAAACTTTAAATATCTTTAAATAAAGCAAATTAATGATATACAATTTCATAGGTCGTTATATACACCACAAAATAGGAATAAATGGTGAATATAGTATATATCTCAAAGACATAAAAGTGAGATGAGAAGACCCTTACCTTAAGTCTTGAATTTATTTGTACATGTTAAAAAATTTTGTATAATAAATATAAGTTTATTATAAATCTACCAGAAAACTATATTATTATATATAATACCATATATTATTTTATTATGAAATTATATTACCCATTTATTAACAATTTCATGTTAAAGTTACATTTCGGGTAATAATCACTTTGTTTTTCATATAAATTTTGACATGCTACTTCTGATCCTATTACTTAGATCATGATTTAATTAATTATATAATTTAAAACCTGATATAAATATCATATATACTCATTATAAAATTATTTATTATAATCTATAAAATATATAAATAGGAAGTGCAATACACCATTCATGGAGATGGTAGGCCATACGTATGCATGAATGTTGTTTCCATTTTCTTTTCATATTGAAAGAAAGGAAGTAAATGATATATATATATATATATATATTATATTATAATTATAATTTTATATATTTCATACACATTTACTGAACCCATCCATAATAAATTACATTTAAAGTGTGAATAAATCAAATCGTTTTGAGGAGGTGGTAGTCCACGCGTCAACAAACGATGTTATCGTATTCCCAGAAAATGGAAATCATGAAGGTATGTGTTATATAATAATTACACAAGAATGAATTCATCATAAATATCATATAACTATTGTAATTCTCTAATTATTTCCAACTATGAAAGGTATTAATGGAATAAAAAAAGACAATGGTTCACAAGGTGATAGTCTCCCATACAAACAAACAATGACTGCATTTCAAATTTAATGTAAGTGTGTATAAGTGTTGGTATAAATCTTAACATAAAATCATATTAGTATATTTATTACACAGATGTTATTATATAAACATGAAATAAGAATAATTTTGGGGGTGCAGAAAGAAATAAATCAAAAGTGCTTATTAAAGGATGTTACCTATTACTTGTGTAATATCTTTTGGTTTTCACCAAAGAACTTTCTTGATTTGATTTATGACTAATGTAAGGATTCTAGGATGAGAGGAGGGATGTTTAGAGCTTATATTTATAGGGTTTTATGATCCAAATAGAAATTATCTTGTGATTGAGATTGTGTAAAATTTGTATATGAACAAAACTATATTCATCCCCCTCTGGTACATTAGCCACATGCTCCAACTCCCTGCACAAGGATCCTATGAATTAATTAAAAGTGATTTAAGGTTGGAGATATTCAATTCTAATGTAAAAAAAATCCCTCTATCTTTTCTTTATTATCCTCTAAGTTAAGAAAAAAATTGGGACTAATATTTTATTAAAACACAAGGAGGTTGAGTTCTAAATTAGTTTGAATAAAAGGTGAACAAAAGATTTTTATATTAAGAACAACTCCCACTTTAATCTCATAATATTTTTCATAATCTAGGTATAACTACTCTTTGATAAATTCTTTTTTAGATGGGGAAAACACTGAACATTCTAGCTTTTCCTCAAATTTAAGCCCGTTAATTTCATTATCTTCATCATCTATAGCCTGTAAGAATGGTTTTGATTTTGAAATAACTATATTATGAGAATAATAATTTAAACAATATTCAATAATATCACTAGATAATGATTCCAAGGAATGATGTCCTCCTTAGGGATTTTAGATTTTAATTCCTATTTGAAGTGAAAGACCATTGGGTAGATGAGTTCAGTTGTATATAGTGGTACTTTATCCTCTTATTAAAGATATTATATTTATACCAACAACTATGTTATTATAATAAGTGGGGATTTAATGTTAGATTTAGTATCTTTTTTTACCTATGAAAATTTCAGTTTTTAATAATTATATATAACCTCTTTATACTGGTCTATCAGTTCATCTTGGTTGAGTTATTTTTAAATATGTGGTTTCTTCTCCATAGGGTTAATCTGATGACCTAAAGAATTATTGTTAAATATTATTTCGGCCATAATGGTTATATTATCAATTCTTTCTAGTAGTTATAAAATTATATTATTGTTTTTCTAAATTTTTCTCAAACTGGTAAATTATTTACAAAGTGAATTAGAAAAAATGTATTTTGAACTAAATCCCCCATAAAAAGCTTGTGATATGAAGTATGTCTTGGTATTTACATAAAAAATTAATTTATCCTAGAATTTAGTCCATTGAAACTGGACATGGACATTATAAATGAGTCATGGGTTGGTCCTTCACTAATATCAACCATTAATGTATTTTTGTTTTTTTTCTCTATGTTTCAAATAAATGATGATAAAAATAGCAGTTGATATGTTTTGTTTTCAATTTTATGAATTGAAAATAGAATTAAGTCAAAAAATCACAAAGATCATGGTGAAAGGTAATGGTATAAGTTTTGAGTAAAATGAATCTTCATTATCTAATTCTCATCCAATATTTGATTCATAACCAGTCATCGAATGCCCCATCTATTTGAATTGTGGAAATTAATGCACAATAGAAGGAACTATAAATAACTTGATCACCCCCATAATTGTGCATATGAAAATAATACAACCAGTCAAGGAATCCACTTTCTACACACACACCTCTAATATTATTCTATTCATCCCTCAAGCCACACTACTCCAAGCGTATGAAATTTAGACTTGGATAAGGGTGGGAGAGAATATTTGATAGATGGAGGATATAACATCAAATGTAAAGAGATGATAATGATCATATATACACTTACTACCACACACTACTACATCAAGGAAAATAAATTAAAATACCAAAATTAAAAATAGGGATTCAAAATGGGTAATAAAATCTCCCTCTGGGACCAATAATCGATTTAGTTATCTTGCTAATGAAATTGAGAGATTGTGATAATTGTATGAAGAAAGAAAAAAAATTAGATAAATAAAAGAGAATAATTTCACTTCAAAAGACATGAATATAATGAACTTACAAAATAATTATAAGAAAATGTTTGGGAAATCATCTTTTGAAGGGGAATTTTTTTTCACTTACCTATTATCCCCTTTTATATAGTAAATTAACCAATTTTTTGAACAAAATGGAAAAAGGATCACTCTAAATTTAGATATTTTATCTATGATTGATATTTTTTTTAATTTGATATGATTTAGAGCTACAAGTTTCATTACTTCATGGAAATAGTGGAAATTAGTTGTGTAAGGCTCGTTTGGGGATCAGTTGGAGTGATGCATGTGCTAGTATTTCAGGATCACTTGAAGCAAGATTGAGTATGGTAAGTTAGGATTTAAAATACTGAGCTAGATTTGGGTTGGAAGGATTTTATGATCGGGGTGTGGGGTGATTCTAGTGTAAAGGGGTGATCTAAGATCCAATTTTGGAATTGGACTTAGGTCTTCAACATGCATGCATGGGAAATAGAAGTGGAAATTACTAGCTAACAAGGGGGAATATTCAATTAAAAATAGTTTTCATCTTCTTTTTATTAAATTTTTTTGAGATTCGATATTATAGAGTGATCATTTTTTCATTGGAGGATATTTTTCCTCAGGTTGGTGAGATAATGAAGGTGTGAACATGGAAGGAGGATGCTTGATCTATGATAGAGGGTTGGTGTAGTAGGAGGTTTTCAAGGAGGTGTAGGATTAGAGAAAAATGGTGGAAAAATTTAGCAAGCATATTTTATGAATAGAACTTCATCCTCATAGCTAGAGTGTTGAAAGACATCGAGTCTGACTCCATTGTTAGACCAATATAGTGAACAAAAACATTTTCGTACAAAGAATTATTCCAACTCAGGTTGATCTGCAGTTCATGTTCACTTAATTAAATAATATATGAATCAATATTGGAATATCACTTGGTGAATGTCTTTAGACATTCATGGAGGAAGTCTTGGTAGGAGTTGTGTAAAAAAATTTCTTTCTAAGGATGGGATATTAAATAGGTTTCATTTGATATAATTTGATCAATAGGGGCAAATGTTACTTGAAAAACATAACCTGGATCACTTTGTGTGTCTGATCTCATGTTATAGAAGTGTGATTGAGTGTGGTAAATGGGATTTAGGACTCAAGAATGTGTAAGTTTATTCTAAATTAGAGTATTTGTGAGGGTTTTATTTCAATGGTTCACTTGGAAGAATGGTGCTTAGAGGGAGCTTATATTGTAAAGTGAAGGTGAAGAAGATTGATTGACTGTGCATCTTATGAGTGTAGTATGTTGAATAATTTTTGTGTTCAATCGATTGAAGGGTGTTTCAGTTTTTTAGTTGGTTATTTGAATGCACGGTCGATCAATGGATGGAAGCATGATCACTTTATCAACCATGTGATGGAGTGTTGTCACTTACCTATGAGTCTCGTAGTAGATTCAGGGGATGGACCTTGTTGATCATCCTTAGTGATAGAATTTTTCACTAGCTTTCAACCACTCATAGGTCATTATAGTAAACCAAGGAATATCATTCATAGGAAACATTTGACTATGGGGGTGTATACTTAGCATGTTCTTAGATGACCATTTGAGAAAAGATATTTGTATCTTGAGTCCCCTGCATACGGTGGGTCCATGAGGCATATGTTTGGTTGAGTGGCTGTGCCTCCTTCAAGAAGTAGCTTGGGGAGTATGTAATTGATTTCACACTTTCATCACATCTTGAGTACATTGTTGGATTTCTATGCATGGTCACTCTAGGAATGGTTAGTCGATCGATCATATAAAGGAATCCACAACAGATTTTTTTTAGTTTCATCTCGTACATAGTGGGAACATATTTTGAGTGTAGTATATTGTCTAAATTAGAATAAAAATTAATTAGAAACTAATTTTTTTTATCTATTTATCTAAACACATTCAAATTACCAAAATTATAAAATTTTGGATTTAAATTAATTAAAAAGGAATAAAACAATTAAAAATACATATTTTATCCATTTTGAAATTTAATTCCAGATTCTCAAAAGCTATACAAAAGTATAAATTTTTCTGGATTTAGATTTATTTAGGGTTTAATTTCCAATAAAAATCAATTAAAAAGTGATAAAATATTATCTCATATCATAGGATTTTGATAATTTAAATTTTTTATTTAGATCATGATCAATATCCATGATTCAAATAAAATGATTTATCTCTTATTGAAGAGTTTTATGAAAAAATAGTTGATCAAAAAGGATTTAGATACAAACATTATTATTGATCCATTATTTCGAGCCCATGAAATGACACTCTACCTTGTTTAGATGGAAATTAAGGATTTCAATAATAACTTTGTATACAAACCAAATACCATATATATACGAAATACATTCATGTAAACTATTATTATAAAAAATATGAACATGAGAGGAGCTTACCACTATTTCTTTCCCTGATGCATACTCAAGGTTTACTAGTTGTAAACTATTTTTTAATGTCACTTTAGCCTCTGAGAGGCTATTGAATATTGGGTAACCATTTTTTAAATATTCCTTCATTGTGACCTTCTTTGATCTATGCTCTCAGTTGAGTCTCCCCAGACTAGTTCAAAGTCAACTATATCCACCTCTTCTTGACCTTCCTCATTCACTACAACTATACCTCCTCTTCATAATTAGTTTTCTCACTCAAATCCACTAATTATTATTCATATTAATCTTCCTTCACAACTTCATCTACCTACTTGACTTCCTTCATTACCTTAGATACATATTACATTTTCTATGAATCCTACTCATAGGATACCTCTTACTCTTATTATTTATCTTCTTTATCATCTATTTTTCCCAAATCATCATTATAGGGTACCTATAATAATTTAACATTAACTATAAAGAGTTATTGTATGTTCTCATTAAAAACTTTCACATTTCCATGATATAGTTTATTGATATCCTAAAAGATAAAATGGTTAGTAATATATTAACAATGGTTCCAAAATTTTGACCACTAGATTCCATAATATAATGAAATGCCTCATAATTTTTAACAATGATTAGATATATTTTCACTCTAATCTTCCTGAAGTTATAGTTATGAAAATTTGGAAACTGCATCTAAAAATCCACAAAAAACAGAATGTTAGATTTCATCAATGTTCTAAAAAACCCACTTTTATATTTTAACAATAAGCTGTCACATTATGAATTCTAGTTTGTTGATTTTAAAATGAATATTTTATTAATTATAATATCAAGATTCCATATTTTAATACCAACATTAAATATTTTAACACCAACCACCCATGTTTTAACAAATGTATAAAAAACCAATATATAAAGAGAAATTAATTAAAAAAACCATTCATTATTGAAAATAAAAACCATATTAATTTATTTATAATAACATTATATCAACACAATTAAAACTTTATATATTCTTAGTTACTCATTTTAACACCTAGATTTTATAATTTTAACACCTACATTTCATTTTTAAACAATAGCATATTAACATTCAATAATGAAAATCTATAATTTTTAATGGAGGATAAAATAATGGTAACATAAGTACTAACAAATTAGTGTTTTTTTATTACTCTTTTTAACACCCAAATTATAGAAAATAAAACCCAAAATTTAATATAGATTAAAAGGAAAATATTTTAAAATAATAACGTAAAATATAATAAAAACAAAGAATTAGAAAATTTGATGAAGTTAGAATAATGATGATATAGTTTCTAGATTATTATTTCAACATTTCAACAAAAAACTTCTAAATTTTAACACATAAATTCTATATTTTAACACATTTATTCCAAATATTAAACATTTTCCTGAAAAAAACCAACATAGAAAATGAAATAATATGATAAAAGTTGGTGACAAAAAAATAACATATCTGTTACCCAATTTAACAACTAAATTAGATATATTAATAAACAACTTTTATATTTTAATGATAACCTTCTAGATTTCCACACTTATCTTCTAGATTTTAACAAAAATATAAAAAATATAAACACATGCATTAAAAAAATCATTCATCAATGAAAATAAAATAATATCCAAAAGAAAAAATTAGATGAAAGAATAACGGGAACATAAGTATGAATAGAACACCCATTTTGATCAACTCATTTTTACACCAAATTTAAATTTTTTAACATAAAAATTACATATTTTAACAGTGGAATTTGATGTTTTAATAGAAACCATCCAGATTTTAACATTGAAATTTGAGAAATTTTTAAGGGAGGATATAATAAAGGTAGAATAAATACATAATAATTATTGACTTTTAGTTACTCATTTTAACACCAAGTTTTCATAATTTGTCCCCAGGATTGAAATATGTATTAAAAATAAAATAATTTCATACAATAATTTAATATGTAAAAAAATAGTGCATTAGAAAATAAGATTAAATATTCATAATGAATATATAGTTTTTAGATTTTTATTTATCATTTTAACACATAAATACCATATTTTAACACTTTGATTCTATATTTTAACACTAATATTACACAATATAGAATTTTTATAGAGAAAAACCAATGGATGATAGATTATAGGGAATATAAAAACTAATAGAAAAATAATTTCTAATTACCCAGTTTATAGATTTTAATAAAAAACATCTAGATTTTACTTGCAACCTTCTATATTTTAACTATTTTTTATAACAACATTCCTATCTTCCTTTGAAATATAATTTTATTTTTTCTTTTTCATTTTGGAATCTTTTAACTATACATTTGATATAACAATAATGAAATCCCATAATTTTTTATATACACCTTATATTTTTTAAAATGTTTTTCCCATACATTATATTGAAAAATAAAATTCACTTACAAACTAAATGTATAATGCTTTTATAAAAAAATAAAAACATTCCAGATTTTGATCAACCAATAGGATTCATTCATCTCTATTTTATCCACCCCTACAGTTTAACAAAAGATAAATCAATTATTATTTTTGGAAATATCAATTAACAACCTAAATGAAAAAAATATAGGGGAATATACAATTTATAGGAAAATAGCCTCACATAGAACTAGGTAAGCAGTCAGAATTGTTTCAAAAAAATAATTCTCTATGGTCTTGGAAGACCCCTGTTCATACATATAAAGAAGGTTATGAAATATCTATATCTATGATTTGATACTTCTATAAATACCATGAGGGTCATTGATTAAAATTTTATGAGAGGTGGAAACAAAATGCGCCCTGATATAAGTGTTACTAAATATAAAAAGAAATGAATTCATATAAAGAAATATAAAAAACTATGGTCTTGGTTTAGAGTATAAGGATAGTGATCTAGTATGCTATTTGGGTGGGTATAATGATGACTAGTGTTTCAATTGAGAGTATATGATGGTGGGTGAATGATTTAAACATGTGATTTTTTAGGGGTGAGGTGATGGAGACACGTCTAGTGGCCAAAATTGGAGGGTGGGTACTTGGTTTATTTTATTTTATGTAAAAAAATTAAGATGAAACTTTGTTATAATTTTAAATTATTTTGGTTTTAATTTGATAATAATTTTATCTTTTGGTTTGTAATTTTCATTATCAATTATTTTACTTGTAAATCCATTTTTTTTCTTTTACCAAAAAATCCAAATCATTAATTAGCCTTTATAAAAAAACAATAGAAATAAAAAAAATAAAAAAAATACCAATAAGTCATACAAATTTGATTGATTTCATTTTATATTTAGACTAAAATACACATAATTGATTTTATTTTAAATTTACACTTTTTTGTAGGATTGGTCTCATACTTTTAAACTTTTATCCACATTTTAATTTTTGTAAAACCATGTAATTAGTTTTGATTTATTTATAATTCTTGATATCATTATTTATGATTTATTTATGTTTTCATTGTGATATAAAAAAATATTTATCATAATTAAGATGATCATTTATTTATTTTAATTATTTTTTTGAATAAAATATTGATAATGAATTTGATTTACTCAATTCACCCAATATTATATTTTTTTGGAATCTTTCATATTTTTATTTTTTAGATTTTTTTTAATATTCATCATTTTTTTAAATGTTTATTTATTAACAACTTTTAAATATTGGAGGAGTTTTACATTATTTTTATGTGATTTCTCAATTATTATATTAATTGAGAATCAATTCATTTATTAATTAAAGTTGTGGTTGACCAATTTTGATATTAATTGCGAATTAATAAATTTATTTACTAGAATAACAAATTAATAATATGAAATTATATAAGTATATATAGAAATGTACAATTGGTGATTTTAAAATCCATAAATAAAGGACATGGTTTAAGTAATTATTATTCTAAAAATTTGTAATGACAGTAATGAAGAGATAAGTAACTTGACCATTAATTATCATAATGGAAAATTGAAATAGAAATAATTATCCCATTAAATTTCCTTAATGGAGAATTTAATTTTTATAAGATACCTAATGAGATGGGTTGGTGGATCGGTATAAGTCTTCCCATCTATACCATTTTTTATAAGCTACAAAGTTGTCATCCTATCATTCATATGATAAATCTAAAGCCTCCTTAATGTGATTTTTAGTGCACTAAATATTCTTTTGAAGAGATATAATATATATTGTATTACTTCAAATCTAGAATTCTATATATTGGGAGTGAAATTGTGGAAACCCATCACAATATATGTTGGGAAATATCTTCTTCAAGAAAAGTTGAGTTTACTTAATGATCAAGTCAATAATTATATATGATTAGTAATCACAGATCTAAAAGTTTTATCTTTTGATATTTCATATAAGTTTGTTTTTATTACCCATATCATCCAATATTTTATAACTATTAGGAAAAGGGCTATGACTACAGTCCATAGCTGTGGTTGCAGCCCAACTGACCTTGGTTGTAGCTTTTATCCATGGTAAGCCAACCCATAGCCCTGATTTCTATGACAATAGAGGTATAACCATAGAACTGGCCCATGTATATAGGGATAATTACTTTGGTGATACCCATGTATATACATTTACTACCGTAGAATATTCCTGTGACTATTAATCGACACCCATGAGAAATACCTATGGATATACACTTATAACTATGGGCATAGATTGTGGCTATATGCTAATTATATATTTATACAATATTATTTGAATTTATAGATATATATCTATGTAAATGTTAATATTTCAACAAAAAATTATAAAATATAACTAAAGATCATCAATATATATAATAAAGTAATGTTTAATAATCATATGAGAAATAGAGTCTATATAAAAGTGATTCTCATATTTAATTTCATTACCATTAGAATCCTCTCTATAGCCACTGCCAACACCACCCTCAGTATCAATATCACACATAGAAACATCAACATCATCATATCTCTAAGAAATGACAACATCATATTTAACATCGCCACCTTCATCATCATCACAAGTATCACAATCACCATCCACATCTAAATCTGTAGTTAGAGTAGTGGAATTATAAAAAACCAAATAAAAAAAATCAAAAAAAATAATAAATCACTATTTCAGTATTTTATGGAAGTTAAAAATAAAAAAACAAACTTACCTTTCATGATTTGTTCATTTATCATATTGTGGCATCGTTGAGGACTTTCTTCTACTCTTTCTGTTTCTTATTCGATGACATTGATAATGTTATCATCTATAACTATAAAGAAACTGGTTCTCAAGGAAAAAATATATTCAGAATGGTATCTATATGGTATAATATTCTATTTAGGTTGATAATAAACCCTCGAACGATGCTCATCTTCTAAAACCTAATGCATATGATATTTTGGACTAAAAAAGCCTGTTTGTTTTTTCCCAATTTTTCATCATCATTTTATTGAAACATACATTTAATTAATTAAAATTATAATAAAATTTAAATAAAAAATTTAATCAAATTAAGAAAATAAAAATACACTTACAAGTTTTTCATAGGACTCTTTTTATTGCTATTCTATAATTATTTTTTTGGGTCTCATGAACAACTAATCACTAGAAATATATCCTCAAAAACATAAATTTAAAAAAAGTTATAAAATTTAATGAATTGAAGAAACTCACATTAAATATGTATCCTAAACATTAAATACAAGTTTCCATATACACACACTTTCGTACTCCTGTACAAACTAGGTATGAACATCCAGATGATAACGATTGGAAGAAAAAAAATAAAATATCAAAAAAATTATTTTACATGGTTTAAAATCAGTCATACTCAATGGGTTAATGCTATAGTAAAATTGTTAAATGAATAGAATATGATTACAATTAAAATTAGTTCATTAGAGAAAAAATTTGACCACCCTAAAATTTAAAGTAAGGTCTAACAAATTCATTTGGTTTTATAGCATTCCAATATTCATAAAGAGTATTTAATTTGAATATTATCTTTATGGGAATCCATTTAGTCATTGGATGAAAATGGGTGTGAGATGACACTAATATAAGAGGGGGGGGGGTGAATTTTTTATTTAAAAAATTTCTATTAAAACCTTTATGTAAGGTTTTTAGTTTACTATAACTAAAAACAATTCACAAAGCCTCTTATAAAAGAAAATAAAAGATAGGACTTACTATCAGTCTGATGATGTAATATGATACCACATGTTATGAAAAAATTGTATTCCGATTGAATACAAATATCAGAGTAATATAAATTTTAAATGATTATACCATATATAATATAGAGTCAATACTAAAATTATAAGCTATAAGTAAAAAAAATACAAAAGAAAACAAATAGAAATAATAAATAAAAAGATTCTATTTCTATTACAATAAGTAGCAGAAAAGTAAATGGTATTGCAATTATTTTATCCCAAATAGTAGGGTATCTTTTCACCTAGTATAATTGGTCTGTCTCACCAACACCATTAAGACCTAAATACAATTACCAGCATGTCCATCTTGTTATTCTCTCAAGCCCTAGATTTTATAGGTAAACAACACATCTATCTTTCAAATACTCGAAAGCCCTCAATACGATGATCGGTTGCACCGTATACTTATCCCCTATAGCCCTTGATCGTAATCAGGTGATGAGACACACAAATAAAAACAAATCACTTATTGAAATAAAAAAACTAAGAACAATCCATTCACGTTTTGTAATTTCAAGTATTTCACATGAAGTAGAGAGAAGACACACAGTCTCTCTCTAAAACTTGGAATAAGATGAAGTTGATAAAAATCTTTTCTCTATTTCAAATGACCTTATGTTTATAGGACTCGGGTTCCAACAGTCATATTTTTTACAACGGTCATATTTATCTAAAAAACATAGAGGGATTTGTTGTAATAGTCATATTGAAATAAAAAACACAACATTATTTTTGATTAGTTTATAGCTAACTCCACAACATCATTTTGGTTAGAACAATAGGTATATGAAATTGATATCATGAGTACGATTGATATAGAACTTGTGTTTTGATTAATTAATGAAATCATTCATGTTATAAAAGTAAGACATGAGTATATAATTTATTAATATGATAGAAAGTGAGTACTATGCACAATGTGCGTACAATGAACATAGTCAGTACGATAGACAAAGTTAGTAAAACAGAAATAGTTAATATGATAGATAGATTTTGTTCAATTGATAGAGTCAATATGATAGACAAAGTCAGTTTGATAGATATAGAAATCATATTCAAAGAAATTCCAAAAAGAGAATAAAAAGATTTTTGATTTCCAAAACAAAATAAATAAAAGTAAAAAGAATAATTTTGAATTAACAATAGTTAGTCAAATAAATACACTACCTTAATTCTTTTTTAGTGATTGTTTATTCTTCCAAAATCTTTTGGCGTTCTAACAATATATCATTTTGAAGAACCCTCATGTAACCTTATGTAAATTAAAAACTAACCCTTATTTAAGTCTACTATATCTCTAAAATTCCTCCTTCATATATTATCATATTTTATTTATATTTTACTTATTCAAATTTATATCCTTCTGATTGATTTTCTTCTAAATGTTCAGAAGTTTGTCAAATAGATCCCACGTCTTCTTCTAGTTTTAGAAACTAGGCTTCCGAAATCATTCCTTTTATAAGTACCAAAATTTATTTAGAAAATGGTTTTAACATATATGAAAATAAAAAACTCCCACTTGAAAATCACTTTCATGATTTAATACTATTTTATCCATAAACATCTACAAATCCCTTTCACTCTCAAACTTCCTTTTCAACAGCTTGGTTATTCCAATATGATATTGGTCATTCCATCTAGATGGAGGTGAAACACCATTAAAATATATATTAAAGTACATCCTTGGTTAATATATCCACCAAATTGTAAATTTCTTCCAAATTATATTGATATTAAACTTTTTCATATAAAAACTTCTAGATGATGTGATATTTCAATTGAATATTCTTTATCATGGAAGGAAATATAAGATTATTGGCTAAGTGGATTGAACATTGTGAAATGTATAAGAATATTACAACCTCCCATCTTTTTCTAAGATCTTATAACAACCCTTTAATCCAAATAAACTCCTCCATAGCTTATCTAAGCACAAAATAAAATGCTTATGTTGTTGAAAGATAAACTTCCAATTGAATTTTTGACATCCAACTCATAGTTGTGCCTTTATAAGTAAACCCATAGCCAATAGTTCTCTTTTGCATGCCCACGTTTACCTCAAAGATTGATGTCATAAACTCTTATAATGGTTCTTCCATTCTAAAAAAAATAAAAAATCATCCAAAACCTTTGATATAATAAGGTATCTACTTTAACACTCCCTATTATTATATTTTAGGATTATCCTTGAGACCTGTAAAAACTATTACTATATATTCAATGATTATGTGGTGACACAACCAATTGGGGCCTACCTTACTGATGGATGGAAAAACTGACACAACTTCAAGCCAGCCACTAATAATCCATTGGTTGGAATAAAGTATCAATAAGGTATGATATAAAATGGGAGGCATTATCCTAATGTACCCATATTCACCCACCGAACCACATCCATGAATAATGTAGTGGAAAATAAAAGATAGTACATCTAGAGTGTAAACATGCATTTAATAATATCTAGAAAAATAAAATAGAGTATGACTACAAAAGTGTAAAAAATTCATTCCCAACAAGAAACAAAGTACCAACTCGAAGAAAAATAGAATAAATTAAAATTGAGAGACATAAACTCTTAATATCTAAGTCTAGACCACAATATTTGGTCAATGCACCTAGAAATTACTATGTTGCACCAATTTCACCACCGAAATTTCTTTCATCTTCAAAACACATGACACATGTTGGAAAATCCCACATAGGGGTGAGTATATACATACCCAATAAGATGTCTAGAAAACCAAAAATAGAATGATTGAAAGAAACACAAATAGTTATCTCAATCCATAAAAAGTGGGAAATGAAACCTATAATAGATTTATTATCATAAGTAATCCCAATATAGAGATAAAGGGGATCTTTATATCACAACCCAACCAAAGTTGATTAGCCTTACTATAGCTCCAAAAATCAATCTATGATGCCCAGTATCTAACAAAACCTCACAAAAAACTGTGTAGAGGTGCCCACTTATCACTAATGTGCACTAAAGTCGAGGGAGCCACACCTCCTTTAAAGGACCCAGATGCCACTAGAGTTTGGATATGGGGGACTAATGCTCCGTAGATAGAGGATCCATGACCAGTTTAGGGTAGTGATGACTTTTCTAGTATAAAGAGTGTGAGGGAACTAATCCCTGGCGTGACATGGTAGTTCCAACCTCAACACCTCTCTGTTGATCCTTACCTAATCCCTTCACTTTTAAAGCTTCATCAAAATAATTATCAAGCTCATAACACCTCATATAATATATTTTATTCCAAAAATAAGGCCACCATCACAATCTATGTGTAAAAAACATTAGGATATGTTACTCATAGGCTAAAATTCAAGTCCCAATGAAGGATATTCGAGAGAAAGAAGTAATTGGGAGAAGTACACAATGTGTAAGGGGGTCCACCCAGCCTATGACCCTACATCACCACCTAGACATTTTCTCCTCTAAAAATGGCTTGAGAAGCCATGTAATACTATAGTACATGTACATGTGGTACATTATGAGTCTAAACCACTTGAGGCCAGCCTATTTTCTCCTGGCCATAACTGTGTACTTTGAACTATGCCTGTATATCTCGCCATGTATATGGACATTCCTAGGTATTAGTCCATGCCTGTGTACCTTGGTTAAGAATGTGTACTCCCAGAGTAAATAATGTATTTTCCTACACAGGGTCTTGGGCATGTGTATCTAGCACACAACCCGACTTCATGGGTGGGGTCACATAACATGTGGGCTTGACCACATGATCTGTGATCTTTAACTCACCTAGGAATCCTAGTCACCATGAAATATGAAGAAAGTTCCATGTATTCTTCTGAACTATATGGTATGGAGTCATGTTTTTTTATATAATTCAAGATCCTCCATCCGGTTATCCACATATTCCTTTCTTATACTTCTCACACTTTTTAACCACCGAGAATAGGTGGGGCTAATTTTTGGTTATCAATTATCAACCTCCGATAGTTAGAAATAATAATCTAATTGCTTTCTAGGATCACATCACACAAAACATCATCGTTTGGGATTCTAAAACCCTAATCCGTTACCTACAACTAAAAAAACACCGTGATCTATCCCAATCACTAAGGATTTCATCATTCACATCAACATCACAATTATAGGGGTCTGATAATGCTCGAATCCATCCTAGAAACTCGAACCACGAACACACAGGCTAACAAAAAAGAATGTGAAGAATATCTAAGAGAAAAGAAGAATAATAAAGGTAAAAACATCATTGGTTTAAGAGATCCTAGATAGAGAACAATGTGTGTGGGATCATGGGTAATAATATATAATAATAAATTAATTGAAATCACAAATTCATTTTATTTAAATGGGATAAAGAAAAGGGTGAATAATCACAGATCACTAAAAAAAAAGTTATAAAAATCCGCGATCTATCTTTTAATTAAAAGGGAGGAAATCAAAATTGATGATTCCTACCTATATTTTATTAATAATTTGTGATTAATGCATTCATTAGAAATGAGTATGATCCAATATGTTTACCTCCTCTCAATCCACTTTGATCTGACCATCCATTGATATCTGATCTCAATCAACCAATGAAGAACATCCAAGGATCCTCTCAATTCACCCAGGGTTATGTGGATGACCATATAAATTTGTTATATTTAGGTATTTATAGATAATTTTATGTCATATACATTTAAATAAAATATATAAATAAATTTATTTATTATAATTAAACACAACACCAATGTATCCCTCAACTGGACATCCAACATTGACCAACCTTAGGTCTCACCTAGGGGAAACCCCACATACAAAAATGGGAAAACTAAAAACACTAAAATCATGAGTGAACATGAAATAAAATATATTAATTATGGGGTATTGAGACACCCAAACACCATAACGACTCATAAAATAACCCGAGATATATATAAAGGAATATTCAATGATAAATCCATCAAGACCATAGCCATTATAGTTTATCTATGTGAAAAATATAGTATGCACCAAGATTGTAACTATAGATGAAAATGGAACTATTGAAATATACTCAGCCTTTAATTCTACTATAGGTGCAATTAATTGCTTATCCCAAAATGTTAGACCAAGGGAGAAGTAAATGATTTCTCTTTAGTCATTATGAAAAATTCCACCAGCATCTAGATATAGTCAGGATGAGTTAGGAACAATGTTTTAGTCTTTAGGTTCATTATAATTTGTATCCTTAAGATCTATTTTACTGGGCCAATATCATTCTTCTAGAAAATTTTATAAAAGTTTGTTTTTTTTCTCACTAATCATTTACATTATTAGTTTATAAATAAGAATGTAATCCAAATAAAGAAGTAGGATGCTGAAATTACCATCACCAAACACCTTTTGGAAACAAAAAATGTTCGACATTTCTCTAGATGAAGTTCTAGTCTTCTATAAAGGCATTGATATTTTTTTACCAATATCGTGGTGCTTGATTCAACCCATAAATGATTTGTTCTAGCTAGAACATAATATTATTTTTTCATTTATCCATGATATAGTCTATTTGATCCATGTAAATCTTTTTATCTATGTTTCTTTGAATAAATATGATTTTAACATCTAACTGTTCCAAATGTATCCCATGGAACCCATTTCTTTAACCATCCTAATAGTAATATTTTTAAAAATAAGATAAAAGATGTTAGAAAACATACAAAACTTTAATTTATTAAAAACCCTTCATTATAGGCCTCACCATGTATCATATTCTACCATCCACTTATTAATTTATTTAATAAATCCATTTATTTTAAAGTAATCTCCTCCCAGCATGTCATTCCATTTTATCCCTTATCAAAAATATATATAATCAATCCATTTAATCCTTCATGGATAACTCCCACTAATTTTATTCACTCATACTTGTAGCATATTTCATACGTTCAGGTTCTCTATTTTTAGAGAGAAGAAAATAGTTCATGTTACTTCTGTATCTTTGTACATGGTTCCAAATCCTGGTAGAACACTACATATTACTTTTTGTTCAACTCATTCTAGAATAAATTTTTTGTAACATAACCATTTGAAGATATAACTTATGTTTCCATTATCAATATGATTTCTTGTACTTCTATCCTTGATAACATTTTCAAAATTTGAATTCATTCTAAAAATTATTTTGATCAATCTGGTGTTTCTATAATTATTATACTCTATAAACTTTCAAGAACGTCCTGAAATTTTAGAATTATCTTCAAAAAACCCAACCTTGTAATTATTATTTGATCTCATATATAACTTATTCTTGGGTTTTTCCTTTGAAAAGATATATTTTTTGTATATAACATTTTTAATATATAAAACCTTCCGTAAATTAGTATCCCTAAGCCAAAATAAAAAGTATTCATTTCTATACCATACAAAAAAAACATGCTCGAATCTTATACTTTAACATATCCCTTACATTGGAATCGATGTGGAGATAATTATTTTAAACAAAAACATTGAGTTGAAAATTATCTATCTTACTTCCAAAACGACATGATTTTGAATGTTCTTGGCCTAATAGAAGAATTATATTCACTAAATAGACAACAAAAGTCATAGTATAGATCCAAAAATATTTTGAAAAACTAGTTTGAATCCCAATAATTCTTTCATTTTATATGAAATTTTGATTCATCCTTTCTACAAATCTATTATATTTTGGATTAATTGATATTAATTTCTCAAGGAATTTTCTTTTCTACTTTATTCCCCTATGTTTTCACACCTCAAATTTTTTTTGTTTTTTTTTTCTATTCTCATTTTCTACCATGAATTTTTATTAAATGAAGGTATTAAAAAACTTGATACTTGTTCTTGAGAAAGAACACCCACACCTTCCATTTCATTTAACTAATTTCATTTCTCTATGTAATTCATTAAAATATTATATGAATTATTTTTGGATCCAAGTGGTGAGACATGGTAAGATTATAGGGATCAATGTGATTGGAATTAATATTTTAAATATATTAATATCATGATCGTACACTTTTCCAAAAAAATGGAATAACACTTCAATGGGGGTGCGAATAAAAAAATATGAGAGCACTATTTTGTTCAGAATATGGATTTTACCCTAGGTAAGACACAATCATTTTCGATATTGGGAATTGGTGAAAAAGTTTTATTGGGTGTGAAATTAATAAAATATATAAATTAATTGATTTTTTTTTTGGAACAACGACCTATTATCTGAATTTAAACATGGTTATTCCTCAACCCTAGGGTAAACCTCATAAGAAATGTTTTGAGAGGAACTGTGGAGAGGAATTGTTGGAGGATCATTGGTAGAAGATGTCAGATCAGATCATATTAAGGATCATGTGATAAGGGATTTTTTAGATCTCACCAATGATGGAAATGTATAACCATTATTCATCAAACATAAATCCAAATTCTAGGTTGAACATTAGATTTTTTATTTCCATCAAGTTCTTCATATTGTGTTGAACATGGATTGATTCCAAGAACATGAATTGATTCACGCATCAACAGTTGAGTTATTTATGGTTGATTGAGTTTTTAATTGATAATTTATGATTCATTAATCTAAATCCAGAAAAACAAATTGAGTCCAAATGAATAAATTCCAAGGTTTTTTCCTCACTTCTTGTGTTTTATGGATTTCTCTCATGCTTCTTCACACCTTTACCGCAAGAATTTTTCTTTGGATCATGGTTCAAAGATTACCCAATACATGATCATTGTGTGAGTGTTCTTGAGTGAAATGGATTAATTATGTAAGACCATTATATTTTATGATATGTATCTTTTTAAAGTTAATTTTTAAAAAAGTTTACATTTCACACAACACCCTCTCCAATGAATAATGAAATATTTTTATAACCTATCCGTTAAATTGGAGGAATGAATATTATAAACTGTATTATTAAATTTTTATATTATATATTCTATAATTTCTTTTACATTCATCCAATATATTTTATAGGTACAATACAAGAATAAATCCAATTTTTATACATAAAAGCAATATTTTTCTAAAGGCAGTTTTTGTTAAATTTTTATAGAACACTTGTTTTAAATATAGTTTTCACACTTTTAAAAATTCTATTTAAAAAAATAAAATTATTATTTAAATAAGAATATAAAAATTTACATTGTTTTAATTTTTTCTATTTTTCTAGCAAGTTTTATTTTTTTGATGAATAGTGAAAAATACTTGATTTTAATTGAAACCAACATTTTCATCAAAATAATGTCTTATTTGAAATTATATTTTTTTATTGTTTTTAAAGTATAATTAGATAATTTTTATATAATGTAATCCAATGAAATTCATTGGAATCAATTTCCCATTAAATTTGGATATACAAACATTACAATCTTATGAACGTTTTAACTTCAAAAACTTGTTTTCTCATTCCGACAACATGATTGATTTTAAATTAATTTAATCCAATTATATGTTTTGAATTTTTAAAAATAGATTCCATATTTTTAATCATAATGTAATTTTTTAAATAGTCATATTTTATTAATGGACAATATGAATAGTAACTTTAGTAATTTGAATTACCACGATTAAGGGTAAATCGAGCAATTAATGGTAAAAATAATGTTATAAATATTATAAAATGAACCTAAAACTTTACCCAATTATATTGGATGAGTATTGTTAATATATAAGAATTAAAGGATAAATTATGAGACCATTTACGGCCATTTTGGATGAGAATACATCCTTTATAAAGTTTTATTCAAAGAAAATTCAAACTTGTCATACTTTTGTTTTTAACAGGTTAAATATTTTTAATATATAAGTTATCTTGGTGATGTGTTTGACTATAAATCGAATTTGTAAACCTAAAATATATATTTTCATCTTGAAAATTTGTTTTTAATTTTTAGTAAATAAATTATTACCTTAAATAATTATGAAATAATGATGTAGTAATTGTTAAATTAACTGAAATATCAAATAAATGATATTAAAAATTCTAAAATAAAGATTATTTGAGATAATTAGTTCCATAAAATAATTTTATTGATATATTTTACATATTGGTGATATGTTGAAATAGTTGGTTCAAATATATCTTGTTTTTATGATATTTTTATGAAGTTAAGTAATCAATAGTGTCAAAATTAACATTAATGATATTTTGAAATAGATAATATTTTATTAAAAGATATACAATTTATAAAAATTTAAATTTAGGCTAAAATTTTGGGATAAAGTTTAAAATATCATCTAATGTTTTTTTATGGTTAATTTTTTAATTCTATAGTAACTATATTAACCATTGAATTGTAAAATCCATGTTGTTAGGATAAGAGTTAAAGATGTCAAATAAGGGTTAGAACTAAATGATAAGGATAATAATGTGACCGAAACCTATCTAAAAATTATTATATTAGGGAATTTAGACCCATAAAAACACTAGATTCTAAATAAATAAATTTTGGATCCATTTTTAATTGAAAAGTAATATATATTTATTTAATATTTTTAGAGTTTCCAAAAGAGCCCCTTACCTCAATTATAAAAGATAACCTCCTCCATTACTTATTTACAACACATTTATCCTTATATCTTGACCAAGTATTGATAATTTCTCTCTATAACATCCTTATCCAAGTTCATGAGGTTCATTTCTTCCACCAATACCAACCCTCGATCCCTTAAGAAGAGATCTAATGGAAGTCCACCGAAGAAGAGGTAATCATTTTTACCAACTCGTCCAAGTTCATTTCTTCTTCTATTTCCTCCTTATATATTTTTACATGATAAATCAATAACTGGAGTATCATATATATCATATATATTATGATATTTTATTATTTTATGGGACAACCAAATTTCCCTTTTTATCAATCCTATGAAAAATGAAAACACTGCGCATGCATACATACGACTTACAATGTCAATGTCCTGGTGTAATATGTTTTTCATCTCAAATTTACTTGTATGGGTATAATTATTGAAATAATGTATATATATATGAAAATTATGACATGATATTGATTATATAAAACTTAACATACCATCCACTTCCTTACCCTTTCACCTTTAATGGAATGATACCGTCGCTTGTGCTTACGTATATCATATCGTCTCTACGACACGATGCGATTCATTTTCCATGTTCAAAATTAAAAAATGATTATAAAAATATATTTTATGATTAAATATGATATTTATAACATTAAAAAAATTCTTTATATTAATTAATTATATCATATTCACAAGAATAAAGACTCACATGACCAAACATGCATAGGAAAATGAAGCAGTTAACACCTGAAAAAATGGTAATAATGAAATATTATTAACAAGAGGGGTGATAAAATTATATAATAATATCATATAATATTTCATAAATATGATAATGGTTGTTTTATAAATTAATAAAAAGATTTAAAACATTACATATGAGGTTAGAGCATTTACAACAAAAAATAAGTGTGAGGTAAGATATTTTTATCTCACTTTTATTTTGACGGGATACATGCCTTATTCACCACTTATTTCTTTTATATAGTGTATATACTAACCCTTTAATATAATATCATAAATAAAACTATATTCATGGTATTTATGGTTTAATTTTATGTTATGTGGTATATGATTCAACTTATTTTAAATTTGTAAGGGATATTTAAAAATCTCATTATTATTCAGGATTGTTTATGTTTAAGTCTCTATTAGGGAACATTTTTATTCAATGTCCATGATTTCTTAAATTTTTTTTAAAAAAAGTTTTTAATATTATCCTAAAAAATTTTAAATTATTTTTACCCATTTTTAAAATTTTTTTTTTGAAATGAATCTTTTTTTTTCATTTTCCAAATGAGGCATTTTAGGACTTTTTCAAAAAAAATACTGAAGGAATGCATTTTTAACTTATCCAATATGAGTGGATGTTTCCACCACAATGATTCCATACTATTTTAAATATTCATTTACATGTTTACAATGTTGTTTTCAAAGATTTTTTTTGTTTTATAATACTGAATCCTTTTAAATAAATGATTTCAAAATAAAAAATTGGATATTTCTCTCAAAGAATTTTGAATTATTTTA
This sequence comes from Viscum album, assembly GCA_963277665.1. Lineage (NCBI taxonomy): Eukaryota > Viridiplantae > Streptophyta > Magnoliopsida > Santalales > Viscaceae > Viscum > Viscum album. The sequence continues at coordinate 1,749,346,159 of OY728146.1, read as the reverse complement.
TTAGAGTGTTTTCATCTATGTCAACACCATTTTTTGAAATATTATTCTTAATTGAGTTTGATATAATATTATACCATATAAAACATTTTAATGAATGGTTTATGATCAGTTTAACTATGGATGTGAACTTTTTATACCATTATTGGTTTATGGTTAAAGTATTCACATGTTTTATTCTAGTTTTTACTACGAATGTTTATTTTTTTATGTTTTTATAATTTTATATGAGGAATAAATTGGACTTATAATGTGATGGGAGGATCCCTATAAATCCAATTAATTCCCTAGTAGGTATTATGAGACAAAATAGACTGGGTTTTGGCCAAGGCCTTACCCATTTATTAGATTCTTGGTATGAAGCCTCGATGATGTTAGATTATTGGGACAAAGATTTGATCATATTAATTTCTTGGAATGAAGCCTCAAAAATATATTTTTGATGTACTAAAGTATTAATTAAATCATAATGATATTAGTTATTGATTTATATTTTATTATTCTATTAGTATAATATCATTGGTTAAGTTTTCTATCTCATGTGATTATTTATATTTCTTTATTTGAACATCTTTTATTCCATCCATATTATGCTCAGATTATTTACTAAATGGAATGTGGGTTATGTTATTTACCTTTACATGATATTTATACTTATTTATTAATGATATCTTCCACTATACTTAACTCTTACTGATTATTTGAGCTCACCCATTTCATATGTTTCATTTTAACCCAGGATTCCAAGAAGTATATTATGACTGATATGCAGCATTACACAAAGGGGGAATAACGGCAGACTCAATGAAATTATTTTTTTATTTTATGTTTTAAAATGTAATGTGGATTTAATGTATGTATCTAGTTTAAGAAGACCAATAAAATATTCGGTCCTTTAGAATGTAATTACTTGTATCTTATGCTAGTGTAATAAAGTAATACATTGGATCTGGGCTTCTGGAGTTTATAAACGTTAGTTGTTATAAGTGGAAGTTCAACAAAAACCTTAGGAATTATATTTATTAAGACATAGATTAGGGAAAATAACCCTTTGAATGAATTTTATGATAAGTCTATTATAGGATAACACACTATATATTTGGTCATGACCATGGATAACCTAGGTTAAACTTATCAACTCATAAATTGAGAAAAATATTTAATGAATTAAATATCCTATAAATGGTTATTCATGAATATATCAATATGATTAGTGTTTTTCAAATTGTTCTTTGGGTATTTTTCAATGGTTAGAATCAGTAAGGTTATACAAGTAATGGTTATAATGCTGCTGATGAAGAAAATGGAAAAGACTCATAAAAGGAAGGATGTATTATAGTATAAGATGACGAAGAATAGTTAATGTTTTAAGAATTAAGTAGAATTATTAAAGTTTATATGTATTTGGATTCAAGAATTATTTCATAAATTGTGTTTTGGTTATAACAATCATGAGATATATATGGATTATACTGCAATAATTCCACATTAAGTATTTAGAAGCATGAAAATTTTCATTAAGGTTTTTATGGTGATCAAATATTTGGTATATGAAAATAATAGATATATTATGTTGTTAGGGGAGTCTAATCTTATATTGATTTTGGAAATTTAGTGAACTTACTTCTAAATTTTTGGTCTTTGAGTTTCGAAAGTTGTAGTTTTAGATGAGTCTTAATGTAACTACTTATGGAATGGATTAAGGTGGAATTTGGATATTATTTTTTTAGTTTAAAGTATGATTTATCATATTGGATACCCTATAAAAAAAATTTAGTTTTTATAATATTTAAAGGTTGAAGGAATGACTTATGAAGTGAAAATAGGTCAGAGAATAACTAAAAGATGAGATTATGCTGATGAAATGGAATGTAATAAAGTAAGTTTTTTATATCATGTGATTATATGAAGGATTACCTAAAATCCAGGTAAAATAATTTTGAACAAAAATGTTACCTCTTTACATTTCTTTTTGTTAAATCAATGGTCTTTTAACCTTTAAAAATTTTACAGTTCTCTGATGGTTAAATTTCTAATGACCATGTTCTATATTACTCTTCATTAGAACTTTAAAGTTTAGTTTTTCTTCCATGTCCACATTTTAACTTTACACTAATGTTATCCTATTAAAAATCCTAATTTTTTGGTGACCTTCACACTTCCTTTTCCCAATTATTAAGTAGATGTTTTATTAACCCTATTTCTGATATCGGTTTCCCATAAGTATCATCCATTTATTTTAGAATTCAATTTCGAATTGTGGGGATGAAATTTATTAAAGTAGGGGAGAATGTAACACCCAAATATTTTATGCTATGTATATTTTCAAATTCAACCTTTTCAAAATCTCACATTACACGTAACACCCACCTTAAACGAACAATAAAATATTATTATATCTTAACCGTTAAATTAGAGGAATGAATAGTATTAAAAAAATTATTAAATTTATATATTATATATTCATTAAAATTTTCTTAAATTCATCCAATCGATTTTATAGGAATAATAAAAGAAAAAATCCAATTTTTACGCGTAAAAACTATATTTTTCTAAAAGGAAGTTTTGTCGCCTTTTGATGGAGAAATTATTTTGAATCCTGATTGTGAAACTTTTATAAATTATATTTGACAAAATAAACTCTATAATTTAAAAAATAGTATAAAAACTTACTTAGTTGAATTTCTTGTATTTTTCTGGCCAGTTCAGGTTTTGATGAATAGTGAAGAATACTTGATTTTAATTGAAAACAACATTTTCATCTAAATAATTTATAGTGTTAAGTTATAATTTTGATTGGTTTTAAATTATAATTTGTTAAATTTTATATAATTTAATCCAATTTAGGTCATTGGAATCAATTTTACATTGAATTTAATTATAAAAACATTTCAATCTTTTCAACATCTTCACTTTCAAAACACATTTTCTCATTCTGTCAATGAGATTAATTTTAAATTAATTTTATCAAATTATATGTTTTGAATTTTAAAAAATGGATTTCATATTTGGAATAATAATTTTCAATTTTAAAAAATAGTCCCCTTTTATTTTTGGACAATATGAAAAATAAATTTGGTAATTTTTATTGAAATAGTTAAGGGTAAATCAGGTAATTAATAGTAAAAATAATATTAAAAATATTATAAAATTAGCCTCAACTTGAATAAAATTTATTATATGAGTATTATTTATCCATAATAATAAAATTATTTGTTATTATACCATTTATGGTGATTTGGAATTGAATATAACCTTTATAATATTTTATTCAATGAAAAGTCAAACTTATCAAACTTTTGTTTTTAATAAGTCGAATATTTTTAATGTGAGGTTATCTAGGTGATATGTTCGCTATGAATATTATTTTGAAATATTAAATATTTATTCTCATCATGAAAATTTATTTTTAATTTTTAGTTAATAAATAATTACAGAACAATGATGCCGTAATTGATTAATTAATGGAAATATCAAATAAATGATAATAAAAATATATAAATAAATATTATTTGAGATAATTATTATTATTCTAGAAAATTATATATTAATTTTACATATTGGTGATATTTTAAAATAGTTTTTTATAAAATATCATATTAATATGTTATTTATAAAAATTCATGTAATGAATAATGTCAAAATTGACAGCAATGATATTTTAAAATAAATAATATTTTATGAAAGGATATAAAATTCATAAAAATCTAAAATTATGCCAAATTATTGGGTTGAAGTTTATAATGCTATAAATGTTTCATTTATGATTATTTTGGTATTTTATAGTAAAAATATTAACTCTTGAAGTGTAAAATTCTTGTTATCACGGTAAGAGTGAAAGGGATTGAATAACGGTTAAAACTAAATGATAAATATAATAATGTGACATAAACTTATTTAAAAATTATTTTATGGGATTTTTTAGACTCATAATAACATTATATTTTAAATTACACCCTTTTGATACATTTTTAATTAAAAATTAATTTATATTAATTTAATATTTTTTGATTTTCCAAAAGTACCCCTCACCTCAATTATAAAAGGGAACCTACTCCGTCAATTCTTCACACCATATTTATCCTTGTAGCTAAAATAAATCCTGACCATTTATCTTATTAACATACATATACAAGTTATTTAGGTTCTTTTATTCCAAAAATACCAACCATAGTTCGGTTAAGAAGAGATCTAAAGGAAGTCCACCGAAGAATATGTAATCATTTTTACCAACTCATCCAAGTTCATTTCTTCTTATACATCCTATGTATGTGTTGTATCCATGATAAAGTACTAAATAAAGTACCGTATATATGTTTATATGTTATTATAATTATTATATAACCATATCCCATCATTTAGCCACAACAAAACTAAAACACCGCACGTACGTACGTACGACTTACCATCTCCACGTTATAGTGTAATCTGTTTTTCGTCACCGATTTACTTGGATGGGTAAAATGATAAAAATAATGGATATATATATAAAAATTATGGAAATATATATATTATTAAAAAATTAATACACCATCCATTCTTTACCCTTTCACCATTAAGGGAATGAAACTGTAGCTTGTGCGTACGTACGACCTACCATCTCCATAACGCGGTGTGATTCATTTTCACTATGCAAGATTAAATAATGATTCTAAAAATGTATTTAATGATTAAATATTATGTTTATAACATTAATATAATTATATAGATAATGGAAATATATCCCATTAAAAATAAACTAGACTTACTTGACAAAACTTGCATAGGAAAATGAAATAATTAACACCTGAAATAAGAGAAATATTGATATATTATTAACAAGAGGGTTATAAAATGATATAAGTGTATCAAATAAGATATCATAAAGATAAAAATTATTCTGTTATAAATTAATAAAAATATTTAATCCATTATACAAGAGGTTAAATCATGTACAACCAAAAAGAAATGTGGGGTAAGAGGTTTTCGTCTCAGTTTTATTTCTGTGGGATACATGCCTTATTCACTAGTTATTTATTTTGTGAAGTGTATATACTGAACCTTTCATAAAATATCATGAATTTTCCTATATTAATGTTATTTAAATTTTCATTTTACATTATGAGGAATATGATTTAACTTATAACTAATTGGTAAGTGTTATTGCAAGGTACCATTATTATTCAAGATTGTTTATTTTTAAGTCTCCACTGGGGAACATTTTTCTTCCATGTCTATGTTTTCTTCAAATTATTATAAAAATGTATTTACCATTATCCTAATTTTTTTTTAAATTTTTTATCCATGTTCAAATTTTTATTAAATTGTTTTAATGGAATCTTTTTTTATTTTCAAAATGAGGTTCTTTATGATTTTTTCAATAAAAATATGGAATGAATTTTTTTTATCTTATGAAACATAAGAGTATTTTTATACCATAATTAAAAATTAATGATTTTGAGATTAAATTACAGTTTTGAAAGGTAATTTTCAAAGGGAATTTTCTTATTTTATAATTATCCAGACTTTTAAATAAATGACTTCAAAATAAAAAGGGGATATTTCGGTCAAATAATTTTCAATGATTTTTTTAAAGTGTTTTCATCTATGTCAACAAACATTGTTGAAATATTATTCTTAATCTAGGTTTATCTCTTATGATACCATATACCATGTTTTATTGAATGGTTTATGACCAGTTTGATTATGGAAGTGCTATTTTGATACTTTTCTTGGTTTATGGTTAAATTATTCACATTTCATATGGTAGTTCTTAATAAGAATGTTTATGTTGTTTATGTTTCACCCTATTCATATGAGGAATGCACTGGACTTAGTATATAATGGTTGGGGACCACTATATCCCCTTGATGCACCGTTAGGTCTAATGATACAAACTAGAATGGGTTTTGGCTAAGGTCTTACCCATTAATTATATTTTTGGTATGGAGCCTTGATGGTGTTATATTCTTGGGATAAAGCTGTAATCATATTAGATTCTTAGAATGAAGCCTAGAAAATATATTTCGGATTTCAGGCATTATAAATTCCATAATTATGAGATTAGTTATTGATTTTCATATGATTATTCTATTAGTAGAATATCCATGGTTAAGTTTTCAAGCTCATGTGTGTATTTATATGTCATAATTTGAGCATATTTTCTTCTATCCATATTATGCTCAAGTTATTGATTAAATGGTATATGTGTTAAGTTATTTACCTTTCCATGATATTTATACTTATTTATTTAAGATAGATTTAGCTGTACTTAACCCTTACTAAGCATTTGATCTCACCACTTTCAAATGTTTCATTTCTCCCCAGGATTCTAAGAAGTATATTATGACTTATATATAAGGTTACAAAAAGATTGAATAATGGGAGACTCAATGAAATTATTTGTGTACTTTATATTTTAAAATATAAAACATATTTCATGTATGTATCTAGTTTACCAATACTACTAATCCAGTCAGTAATTTGGGATGAAATACCTTATATATTATGTCAATTTAATAAACTAAGGCATCAGCTCTAGGCTACAAGATTCTAGGTCTTTACTGTTGGTATCAGAGGAATTTTAGTAAAAATATTATTAATTAGATTTCAGAAGACATAGATTAGTGAATATAACCCTACGAATGACCTTGATGACAAGTCTAAGTATAGGATAACATCTAATAGATTTGTTAATGACCTTGGATAACATAGGATAAACCTATGGAATCATATATTGTGAAAAATATTTCATTATTTATACATCATAAATAGGATTCTTCATTGATATATCAATATGATTAGTGTTACTGACATTGTTCTTTGGATTTTGGTAAATTATTAAAATCAACAATGTTATACAGGTAATGGTTATAAAAATGATGATGAAGAGACTAGAAAAGAAAAAAGAAAGGAAGAAGGTATTATTAAATAAGACAATGAAGTGTAGTTAATGGTTTAAGAATGAATCCAAATGATTAAAGTTATTTTGTTTTTGTATGGAAGAATTATCTCATTAATGGTGCTCTGGTTATAAGAATAATGATATATATAAGGATTGTACCTTACTAATACTTCTTTAAGTATTTGGAAGCTTGGAAGTTTTCATTCAGGTTTTTTAGTTGATAAAATATTTGGTATGTGATAATAAGAGATAAATTATATTATTTGGGGAATATAATGTTAAGTTTATTTTGGAATTTTAGCAACCTTCCTTATAAATTTTGGGTCTTTGAAATTCAATTAATGTGTTTTTGGATCACTCTTAATGTAACTACTTTGGAATGGATCAATTTTAACTTTGGATATTATTTTTTGAGGTTAAATTATGATTTATAATATTGGATAACATGTGATAACCATTTTGGTTTTAATAATATTTAATGTTTGAAGGAACAATTTATTGATCTTTTGATAATGGTTATTCATGTATAAAAATTATTACCAGATAAAAGGGAAGAAATTATTGAAATATAATGACTCATGGAGTGCTAGTGGATGATATTCTTTTGATTATTCATTAGATAATGAAAACTCCCAATAGAGAAATATTGGTATCTATGCTAGAATACCTTTTGAAAACCAAGGTTTTATAGGTAAGGTGCACACTTCATATTCTTTATCAAATATTTATTTAAATGAAAACTATCATGATAGGAAAGATTATATTTATTTTGATAAAGAAACTTATTTAGTGAAAGATAATACTTTACCTTCATATGAATAAGTCTATAGATTTTCAAAATAGATTGAAAATGAAAATTTCAATGTTAGCAGAAAACATGAGAAGGAAAATTCTAGAATTATTGTTTTAACAAAGGAAGTATCCGATCTTTCTAATGATCTGGATAAAAGGCATTTAAAATTGATTATATTTATTAAAACCTAGAAAATTCTAATTTTGAGAAGGATAGTTTTTTTAAATATTTTAAAAATGTCATATTTGAGAAAAAAAATTAGAATTTTTTTTTCTTTTGGAACTAATAAAATGTTGGATAATAATATTTTTATAAAACTAAAAATTAAAATTTTATCTTTAGAGAAACTTTTATCAAACTTTACCATGTTTAAGGAATGTTTTGATAAAATTTATAAACATCTCCATCCATAAGGGAATAGTTCAGTAATGGGATATACCCATTCAAAACCATTTTTTAGTGATAATTTTTTTGTTCTTGAAAACGACCCCTTTTGCAAAAAATGTCAAAGTTGAGGTTACTGGAATAAAAATTTTAATTTAAATAAAGTATTATCCCTAGGTTTTCACAAAGAATATTTTTCAAAACAAATGTGGATTCCTAAATTTTTGTTTACTAACATTTTCAGATATTGGAATGCTTGGGTTAAAAATGTTCAATTAATTTATTTTCCAGAAAACAAAGAAAGTACCATCAAAAAAATACATGGTACATGGATAGTGGTTGTTACCAGCATATGACTTGTAATAAATTTTTACTTGAAAATATTTTTAAAATTAAAAGTAGAAGAGTTATATTTAGAGACAATACTCAAGGAAAGATTTTTGGTATAGGTAACATTGTTCTTATTGGAAAATATTTAATTTCAATGTTTTATTTGTTAATGGTCTTAATAACAAACATATAAGAAGAATTAAAATATATGATGAAAGTTACCTTGTGAATTTTATGAATTATAAATGTGTAGTACACAATTCCAAGGACGAATTCATTCTTTCATCCCATCGACATGAGATTGTTTATACCCTTAACTTAGAAAAACTTAGAATCCAATACTTATGTTATCTTAGTGAAATTGAAGATCAAACTTGGTTATGTAATCAATGGTTAGGAAATTGTAACCTTATGAACTTATGTAAATTGAATATGAATTCTTTTAAAGATCTAATTGAACCATGATTTGATTCTTCAAAAATATGTGATCCTTGTCAATATGGTAAGAAACATAATTCAATATTTAAATCAATTGGTGGAGTCTCAACCACTGATGATTTATAGTTAGTGCACATGGATTTATTCAGTCCCACAGAAATTGGAAGTATTTGCAGCAAGTACTATGTATTTTTTTAGTTGATTATTACATTAGATATTCATTGGTCTATTTTATAGTAAAGAAATCAAAAGAATACTATTAATTAAAAAATTTTATAGATAAAGTCCAAAATGAGAAAAAATTTCCATTGATATCCATTTATAGTGATCATGCTGAAGAATTTGTAAATTATAATTTTGAAACTTTCTATAATAATAAAGGAATTACAAAAAACATTTCATCTCCTAGAACCCCTCATAAAAATGGTGTTGTTGAAATAATAAATCACATTTTTCAAGAAATAATAAGAACCATGTTGAGTAAATGATTAATTTCTAAACATTTTTTTCTGAAGCTATTAGTACTGCTTTCTATACTATAAATTGAGTTTTAATTCTATTTTATAGTAATAAAACACCTTATTAGTTATAGATAGGCGGAAAACCAAAAGGTTCATACTTTAAAGTATTTGGATGCAAAGTATTCATTTTCAAAACAAAAGATAATTTACAGAAGTTCAAACCCAAATCTGACGAAAGTATTCTTAGGCTATTTCAACACTTCTAAGTCTTATAGAGTTTTTAACAAAAAATCTTAAACTGTTAAAGAAACCATACATGTTAAATTTGATGAAACTGATTATTTTGTTTTTTTAAACAATCCCAATCAACATCCTCATATGGATTATATAAAATTGATTATCCACCTTTATTAGAAGATTTTTCTAATGATAAAAATACTCAAGAAACAGTTTCTAATGTATTTACCCAAGAATATTTTTTACCTTATGTTAATGAACATGTGTTAAAAAACCCACGTCAACTATTTCTAATAATTCCTCCCAGTGATAGTATCATTGGTGATGTTTATCAACCTACAAGGACTTGAAGTTCTTTGAGAAATGGAGTAGAAATTTTTTCTTTCCATTCACAATATGAACATAAAAGTTCTGATGAGGCTTTATGTGGTAAATATTAGATTAAAGATATTCCATAAAAACTAAATGAATTCAAAATGAAAAAAGTTTAGACCTCAGTTAAAAGACATAAATAAATATTTGTAATTAGTGTAAAATGTATTTTCAGAAACAAATGTGATGAGCAATTAATAGTCATTAAAAACAAAGATAGAATTGTTGATAAAGGTTATAATCACTAAGAGAGAATAAACTAGGAAGAAACCTATTCTCTGGTAGCTAGAATTGAATATATTCATATTCTATTAGACATTATAGTATTATTTAATTTCACACTTCTTAAATGGATGTGTAATGTGATTTCCATAATGGATATGTTCAAAAGGAAGTTTTTTTAGAAAAACTACTTGTTTTGAAGATACAAAACATCCTTAATATGTTTATAAACTTACTAAAAATTTATATATACATAAATAATCTCCTAGATCCTAGTATGATATATTAGTTGGATTTTTGTTACAAAACTATTTTGTTAAGGGAACTAACGATCTAACTCTCTTTATAAAGAAAGAAAACATTTTTTTTATTTTTAAAATTTATGTTTATGAAATTTAATTCTAATCAAATCAACAATATTTAATAGATTTTGTTTGAAATATTTTGAAATTTGAGTTTGAAATGAATATGGTGGGTGAGTTAACATTTATTCTTGGTTTTAAAATTTCTCAAAAACCAGAAGGTACTTATATATCTCAACATAATTATATTTAATATCTTATTAAAAACTAACGAACTAAAAACCACTTAAAGTGTTAGTACTCTAATCGGCATATCAAATATACTTGATCATGATGAAACTGGGAAACCAGTTGATCAAAAAAAAATTAAAGGAATGATATGAATTCTTATATACTTAAATTCCATCCAAACATACTTAATATTTTTTGTATTATTACGTGAAAGGTGTCAAGAAAAATAAAAGGAATACCATTTAAAACAAGTTAAATGAAATTTTCATTATTTAAATGGAATTATGGATTTAGAACATTTCTATTCTTTTGAAATTGATTTTGAATTAAAACATTCTTGGGATTCTGAATTTGGTGGTTGTAGAATGGATAAGAAAAGTACATTTGGAACATGTCATTTATTAAGAGATTCATTAGTTTCTTGGTCTGGTAAGAAAAAATACTCAGAAACACTTTCCACAATTGAAGTTGAAAATGTAGTAGTTAGAAGTTATTTTGCTCAAGTGTTATGGATGCAACACACACTCATAGACTATGCCATGATTTTTATAAAAAATCATATACTTTGTGATATCACTAGTGCTATTTACCTTAGTAAAAACCCTGCACATCAATATCATTCAAAACACATAGATATTAGGCATCACTTTCTTAGGGATCATACACAAGAAGGAGATATCATTTTACAATTCACTAAAATGTAAGAACAACTTTATAATATCTTTATCAAACCATTACATTCCAATATATTTTAATACATTAAACAAAATCTTGGAATGATCACTATAAACAAATCATATATATCTATTTTTTGTTTAAACCATCTCCTTATATTAATATAAAATTTTTCATAGGGGGAGTATATATTTTTTCTTTTACAAAACTTTAAGTCTTTCAATTTTTTACAAATTTCTAAATTTTCATAATTAGTACTCCAAACTTTGATATAATTCAAAATCAGATTTGAATTTTTTTCCATATTTAAAATTTATCATGTTCCCATTTTTAATCAAAATCATAAAATTCAATTGAATTTGAAAATTCAATCTGATTTGGAATATAAATCAGATTTTAGTTATTTAATCACAATTGAAAAGTTTTAGTATTCGTAATTGAAATCAAATTCTAAGAGTTTCTATAAGTTTTCCAAAAATATCATATTCAGTTTTTTTAAAACAAAGTAAAAATTATCTGACCAATACTTCCACTCCAAAAGGTATACTTCTTTATTTTATTATTTAACACTATTTCATTAGTTTCTCTCTTTATTGTTGTTATTATAGTTTTTTTAATTTTACAATTGTATTCACCCAATACAATAATTTTTTTTGAAAAACTCAAGAGTTTATATTTTAATAAAATTATTTCATCAGATATAATATCAACCAAGTGATCATAAAAAATGTATTTCAGCTGTCACATTAATTTTAGAAGATCAAATATCACTCAAATTTCCCTATAAATATGGTACCACCCCTACCCCATATTTCTTATCCTTATAAATTCACCATTAAGTGCTTTTAGGTTTAAATATCAGACAATGATTCCTTTATGTTTGTTTTCTCTATTTCCAGTCTAAATACCATGGCCCCAAACAAATATTACAAAAAGTGGTTTGTCTTCTATGAAATTTTAGTATCGATATCATAATATGAAAAGTATGATTCTTTGATGAAGAGAATGATTCAATTTCAAGGATGATAATCATTTTGCATAGAATAATCATATCCAAACTACAATTTGTTTTATTTGAATACAGTTCATGATTTCTTCGAATCCGTTAAGTTTTTCAGGAAATATGGAAAGGATATATTTTCATTTTAAATTTATCGAAAAAACTATGAGATGAATTAAAAATATTTTTTCACTTTTATTGGTGTTTCTGATGAAGGAGATGCATATTAACCATCCCGAAAATTACTAGAGTCCAAGGGAACCTTTATAAAAGAGAGAGTAAAAAAACCATTGTTCAAAACTTTTAAAGATCTAAGAAAAGTAACTCATATAATTAAAGATCATATATTTTTATCTGCATGGATTCAAGGGTTTCTAATTCCAAGGAGAGGTGGTTGAGATGATCTAAAAGTATTCGATGTATTTGTTTTAGATTATCTTGTTAACCTGAGAAAGATTAACCATTTTTGATTTATTATTTTGACTCTGAGAAACATCAAGACAAAATTCATCATGTATCATATTATTATGTTTCCAATTATGATTATAAAGATGATTGAAAATAGTCTCAGTCATTTTAGCATAGAAATCAAATCAGATCCTGTTAGAGAAAATATTTCATTTATCAATGATGATATGATTAGAAGAATGAAATTTGTTTTTTACCTAGAATAAAATTTTTTTGTGAAGAATAAAAAGGTTCTTGCATCAGAAGAAGAAACTTCCTTGACCAAAAAAGCTAAAAAAATATGAGAAGAAAAATAAAAAAGGATATTCTCTTACAAAAAAGAAATAAAATAAGTAAATAAATACTCAAAGGAAGTCGTCAAGAAATAGAGAAAAAGAAAAGAAGAAAGAAAAGAAGGAGACCCCCCAAAATAGGCCTCAACGTAGCCAAATATTTTTCACTCAGACTTCATGGTGTGGAAGTTCTATAAAAATAAATCAAAGAAAAGAAGAAAAATAAGAAGATTTTAGAGTCACATCTATATGAAAAGTTTCCAAAGTGTGTATAATTTTCTTCAGCTAAAATTATTTTGCACAACACCGATGTTGGAATTTTTTTGAATCAAATATTTATAGATCATGCCAAAACCTCATCTATGAAATACAAGATAAAATAAATTATTAATGTTCAATAATAAATTCCAGTGGGAAAAGATAATTTAATATTATATTCTCAAATTCGTGAAGTGAAAGTTAAAGTAATTGAGGAATAAAGTATCTTTTGACAAATTGAAGAATATGAATGAAAATATGATCATTAGGGTGAAGAAGTTAAAGAAGTTAAAGTTTATCAAGAAGAATAAGAGGAATAATAAAAATAATAAGAAGACGAAGAATAAGGAGAAGGTGAATAAAAGGTAGATGAAAGTCAACAAAAATAAAAATCCAAAGAGAAAGGAAAATAGAATTAATCTGATAAAATTTCATTTAAAACCTCTCAAGAATCATCAAAAAGATTATCCTCCTCAAGAAATCAATTTTAGAAAATAGGAATAATTTTAAAAAATTACCATTGATATAGGATGTTGTTTATTTACCAAAGAAGAATGATCATAATCTAGTTAGAGTGGTTAAAGAAAGTACGTGGGACGGAGTTGAGGCAATTCAAATTTCGATTGGAAAGAATGGAGATCAAATAATTCAAAAGCTGGATTCAAGGAAACATATAATAAAATTAGTGAAATAATAAATAAGAATAAGTAATCAAAATCAGTCATAGATAGAATCTCAGAATACGATCTCATATTATGGAATTGATTACATATATCACTTGTTAAGGAGTTTGATTAAGATAATTCCATTTTTTCTAAGGTTGAAAACAATAGTTGATATGGTTATGGAGAAACAACACATAGATCTAAATTTAGTAAAATCATTTATAGATACGATAATTCTTTTGGAATCAGAATTTAAAGTGCACAAATAAAAGAAAGAAACCATAGAAAAAGTTTCAATAATTTTTTTGAAGTGGTCCCGATGTTTTGAAAACAACAAGAATATTCATGATGAAAACATAAGATATTTCAAGAAATATTTGGACACAACCAATTTTTCCTTCAATATTATTATAATGTATTTAGCCAAAAAAGAATGATTTCTTGAAACTTTCAAAATTGACTCAAAAAATCAAAGTAAATAGGTTTTAGAATTCCAAAATACTTTAAAGTGTTTTCTTTATGAGATCCTTACAGTAAAGAATTTTTTTATAATTTCTAAGAAGGAATTAAAGCTCAAGAATATTAGATCAATATTTTGGAAGTAAATTTTTAGAATAAATTTGAAGATAAGACAAAATAGAATGAAAGAATTTATATTTAATAAGAATGAATTTATCAACTGTAAATGAAAAAAAGTATTGAGAAGAGCTTTTAGAAAAATTGGAAGAGGGCAAGAAAAAATTCTAGTAGCTCAAAAAAATTTCCAAATCTTTTTATGACTCCAAATTAGAAAGATCCAATTTCCTAAAACTCTTGTTATATAACTAATATTTTGGAAATTTCAATGAAAACTTTATCATGTATATGAAAATTTGATTTAATTTCTTCTAAGTCTGTTGGATCGAATATTCTTTCATATATTTTTAGATGATCAAATACTTTATTGTTTTGTTTAAAATTTTATCCCTTTTTAGGTAGATTAAAGACTATTACCAATCCATTTTGAAAATAATAATGGGGTATAATGATTTAAAAAAAGTAGAGAATACCATAAAGAGACAATTCTATAAACATGGAGAGAATTGTTTTGAGGGAAATCCTATAGTAAGGGGGGGAATCAATTAAAAAAGATTAGAATAATATCCTTAGGGTATTCTTACCCTATGAAAGAGTTAATAGTATTCAATGTCAAATTAAAAAGAGTTTATAAACATAGGGGGAGATATGTAAACACTTTTCATTTCTAAATATGATATTTCTAAAAAATAAATTTGAACTTAAAAATTTCAAAGATATTTTTATTAAAACTTTGTGGTTTGTGGATTCTAAAAAGGGGGAGATATTTATATCAAAATTATCGTTTTTACCTTTCCATTCCTTTTATTTTGGAAATCAAAAACTAATTCTAAAATACATAATATCTAATCCTTCTATATCCAAAGTATTTCTTACGATGTTTTTATATAAAACATATACTTTTACTATACTAAAAACAATTTTTAAGTATACATGAATTTATATTACAATTAACGTAATGAATATGAATCTGATAATGATTGGATTCACCTTATAAAATTACATTAAATACTTTATATCTGTTATTATTATTGAAAATAGTTTTAATCAGATGTTAATTTGGAACCAATACCATTAGATCCACAGTCAGGAAGAAAATCATAATGAAACTTTTCAAGTGAATCAATCAAATTGAAAATCCATCAAATTGACTTTAGTCTTAATCCTAAATATGAAGAACTATTTTATCATATTAAAACATTTTACACTTTACACTGAAATGCTATAATATCAAAATGATTACATGCATCCAGTTTTAATACTCTTGAAACAAAACAGTTTCGTACTTTCAGATAAAATATGACTATTGAAGTGCAAGGTGTCGATGTCCTCCCTAAAATCTCAGAGAAAATATGACTTTTGAAGATCAAGATGATCGTTGGGATGAATTCTCATAAATACAATGTATTTTGAAGTACATGAGGAGTTGAAAATTAAATTTTGTGAGAGCCCTTCTAATTTTACTATCATGTGTGAGAATTCCAAATCTTACAAGTGTGAACAAATTGTTCTTTTTTACTTGTATTTTTTTTTGCATTCACTTTGCTTTGTGTGAATACAATTATTGTGATTATGATCGAGGACTTCCGAGGTTAAGAAGATAGAATTTTATCATCTTGATTGAGTACTTTTAAGGCTAGCAAAATAAAATATGATCCATCAGATTAAGGGATTCTAGAGGAAGGAATACGTAGGAGCCGATCACCTTCTTTATTGAGTGCTTGTAGAGACAACAAGGCAGATCTGATCATTGTATTGATGTCTTAACCTGGTGTGGGTAAGATAGAATTTCATGAAAGTACAAATATAGAGAAATTTATCATAGGTTATTGGATACCATTCTATTTTGGTTAAGATATTTCTATTCAATTGAATTCCAAGTTTCTTTAAAAGTCTTTTATATTCCTCTGTAATAATAGAAAGTGATATATTATACTCACCTTTTTATTTGTATTTCATATATCATAATATCTTTAATTATGATTCTTTTGTTCTACTTGGAATATGATTCTATATTATTTAATATTGAATCACCATTTATTATATTACTCTAATTTATTGTAACCATTGTTATTATGATACCTTTTATAAATACTTTGATATAATGTTTTCTATTGTGAATCTGATTAAACGTTTACAAACTTATTGATTACATATCTAAATCAACTTGATTACGATATTATTTTCATTATAACCTAGGTTCCGATTCAATTATTGTTTTAATACATAATAGGATTTGTGAATATGTTTTTTTAATTCTATTAAATAATTTTTGTCATTAAGGAAAAAATGAATCTTTTTAAACATGCAATTCACCCCCTCTTGTATTTATCCATCTACATATACATTTCGGTACTACATATATATCAACCAATTACAACCCATTTATCTTCTTAAAATCCTTTTACAATCTTTTTAGTTTCTTTTCTTCCAAAAATCCAAGCCTTGATCCCTGATGAAGAGATCTAAAGGAAGTCTGCTGAAGAAGAGGTTGTAGTTTTAACCAACTCATCCAAGTTCATTTATTCATATATTTCATCTTTATGTGTTTTTTATATGATAAAGTAATTAATATATTATAATTTATTTTCTTAATAGTTTTTATTATTATTATGAGACAACCCTATTTCACCTTTTATCTTTCCTATAGAAATGAAAACACCACGTGTGCCTGTGTACGACTTGTTGTCTCCACGCTGCGGTGTAATCTATTTTTCATCACAAATTTACATGGATGTATATAATGATGCAAATAATAGATATATATATATATGATAATTATGTGATGATATTGATTTTAGAAAAATTATTACACCATTAAATTCATCACCCTTTCACTATTAATGGAATTCCACCATCGCTCGTGCATACGTATGACCTACCGACTCCGTGATGCAATGCGATTCATTTTCCATGTTAAACATTAAATAATTATTATAAAAATGTATTTAATGTTTAAATATGATATTTATAACATAAATGTAATTCTGTATAAGACTTAAATACATCTTATGCATAAGAACCATGACTTACATGAAAAATATGCATAAAAAATGAAGAAGTTAACACCCGAAACAAGGGTAATAATGAAATATTATTAAAAATTAGGTTATAAAATGATATAAGAGTATCATATAAGATATCATAAATATGAAAATGGTTCTATTATATATTAATAAAATTCTTTAATCCATTATTTAGGAGTTTAAAGCACATACAACTAAAATGAAGTGTGTGGTAAGTGATTTTCATCTCACTTTTTTTTCTATGGGATATATTCCTTTTTCAACACTTATTTATTATTAGTAGTGAATATATTACCAAATTAATATAATATCATTAACCACTATATATTCATGGTATTTTAAGTTTAATATTAATTTATATGGAATATGATTCAATTGATTACAAATTTTTAAGGGTAATTTCACAATCTCATTATTATTCACGGTTTTTTATGTTTAAGTCTCCACTAGAGAACAATTATCTTACTTATAAATGTTTTATTAAAAGGTTTTCAAAAAGGGTTTCACTATTATCCTAAAAATGTCTAATTTCTTTTTACCCATGTTTGAATTTTTATAAAATGGTTTGAATGAAATTTTTCTATCATTTTCCAAATGTGGTGCTTTATGAATGTTTCAATAAAAACCTTGAAGGAATGTTTTTTAACTTATGAAGCCTAAGTGGATTTTTACAATGTCATGGCTGGTTATTTTTTTTAAGATTTACTTACAAGTATACAAGGTTCTTTTCAAAGAATATTTTTTCTTTTATAATCACATAGACTTTAAATAAATGATTTCAAAATAAAAAAGGTATGTTTCTCTCAAAGAATTTTCAATGATTTCATTATAGTGTTTTCATCTATGTCAAAAACTGTTGTTTAGATCATTTTATTAATTTAGATCAATATCTTATAATACTGTCTACCATATTTTATTGAATGGTTTATGACCAATTTGACTATGTATGTTCTATTTTGATACCATTCTTGGTTTATAGTTAAAGTATTCACATTTCATATACTTGTTTTCAATATGAATATTTATTTTTTATATGTTTCACTCCTTTCATATGAATATTTTTTTGGACTTAATATGTGATGGGTGGGGCCAATTATTTCCCTCTCAATGATTCGATAGGTATCATGAGATAAGCTAGAATGAGTTCTGGCCATT
Source organism: Viscum album (assembly GCA_963277665.1). Taxonomy (NCBI): domain Eukaryota; kingdom Viridiplantae; phylum Streptophyta; class Magnoliopsida; order Santalales; family Viscaceae; genus Viscum; species Viscum album. The sequence continues at coordinate 1,749,327,414 of OY728146.1, read as the reverse complement.
TACTTGCCTATTTATTAGATTCTTCGTTTGAATCCTTAATGGTGATAGATTCTTGGCACGAAGATTTGACAATAGCATATTCTTGGCATGAAGCCTCAACAATATATTTCAAATGTAAGATATTATTTATTCTATCATTATTAGATTATTTATTTATTTCCATGTGATTATTCGATTAGTAGAATATCCCTGGTTATATTTTCTAGATCATGTGATCATTTATATGTCATTATTTGATCATCTTTTATTCTAGACATATTATGCCCTTGTTATGGATTAAATGGAAAGTGTGTTAAGTTGTCTACATTTACATGTTTTTTTATACATATTCATTCATGATTTTAACCACTGTACTTAACCCTTACTAAGAAATTTATCTCACCCCTTTCATATGATCCATTTTCCCTAGAATTCAGATAAGTATATCATAACTGAAATGTAGGGTTACAAAGTTGGGCAATACTGGATGAATAAATAAAACTCATTGTGTATTTTATGTTTCAAAATTTAACTTGGATTTCAAGTATTTATCTAGTTTACTTATACTACTAAACTACTCGATGTTTTGGGATGTAATACCTTTTATCTTATTCTAATTTAACAAAGTAAGGTACTATCTTCGGGCAATCATATTTTGGGTATTTACAAATACCTAATGTGTAGTTCATGACTTATGATGGTATTAATGTGTGAAGATGATTGAAAAAGATTGGAGGCAGATAAAAATGGATTAGAGGTTCTTGTTTATCTTGGATTTGAGGGTGAAACTAGAGATAGAGTGTGGGAATTTATCAATAAGATTCAAAGAATGATATCATAATATCCAATGAAAGGAATGTCATATGACCCCAGGTTTAGAGGTTATAGTGATGACAGAACCAAGACAAATGAGGAGGATAATGTAGAAGAGGAATCACCAAAATATGGAAATCTCAGGTTACACATCATGTAATCCAAAATTACATGTTTTTTGGGAACCCCCTTTTATGGATATAGGGTTTATATGGATAATTAAATATTATACTCCATATGACCCTATGCAAAACAATGTGACTCATGCTAGGTGGCTCAGTGTGTAACTCAGAGGTTACACAGGCATGGGTATGTTGAAGTACACACACATTGCCAAATTACATGGACATGACTAGGAATAACATGTAGAGTGTCAGCCGATCTCTACATTCCGAGTAATATTTTGACATTCATTGTATAAAGATATTTACATTCCATGTGAAGAAACACCACATGATAAAATCAGGGTTTTGATAAACACATCGTATACCCCCAGTATACACTATATACGCCCTTTGAGTCTGTTTCAAGCTCTTAATTTCTTTATTTAAGAGTAGTATCAGTTGATTGTGTTCCCTTGGTATATACCCTTAAGGGTATAGCGTGGAATTAAATTTACATATATGGATTTTAATCCCATTTGAAGGATGAGAATCTGATAGAGTTTGTAGTGTCCCTCTATCAGGATGGAGTGTGATCATCTATTATTTCTTGTTATACCTCAGTTGAGGTTTGTGTAATCAGTGTGACCTACTTGACTAGGGAATTGATCCTCCATATATTATGGAATTTTATTGGGGTTTGTGGTGTCATTCAAGTAAAATCCTCCACATAGAAGGTTGATCCATATTGGGTTTGTAGTGTCCCCCAACGGTCCTGGTTGTGATCCCTTATTTGAGTATCGAGGTATTAAGAGATTAGTAAGATTTCTTGGTTGGTTCCCAATGATAATGATCTCTTGGATAAGTGTTTCTAGTGATAACATATCTAATGGAGTTGATTATAATATAATGAGCATTGCTTCAATAAAAATTCTATGGATGGAAGTTTGGTTATGACTTCTTGGAGGCACAATGTCCTTCCTGGGTATATATGGGTGTATTTTATTCCATTTATTTCTATATCATTATTAATTATTGAATATTATTGATGATATGTGTTTTGTTTTTTCAGGGTGTTCTACTAGGTATTGTTATACTCACCCCTAAATGGGATATGTCCACATGTATCATGACTTATGAAGACAACGACTCATTTAATGGTGTCTTGGAGGGATAGGGAGTTGGTAGAACATATCTTTAGTTTGAAAGACTGAGGTGTTTTTTGGTTGGTTTAATTGGATCATATTACTCACCCTTCGAGCAAGTTGGAATCTCTATAGTTGTTGGTTGGGTTTGTATTTACCCCCTTTATCACATTTAGTAATTTACTTTCATATTTTGATTGAGGGATCATAAATGTATGCATGAATTGGTTTTAGTTGTCTTTAAATTTCAGCATTGTATGGTAATGGATATGTGTGTCTGTATAGGTATAGTATGAAAATGCCTCCCGTGTGAGTGATATTCATACTCGGTGTTGGCTTCCAGCACTTTGAATATCAAAGATAGGCTTGGGGTAGTCACGATACATGTGCCGTTGGTCTGGGTTGGGACAGAGTGTTATCAGGGAAGGTTATACCTTAGGATCAGATCTATGTAATTAGTTTGAGTTTATGGAAACAATGTTAAGTGTTTTGAGTTTGGATTTTGGGCTAGGGACTCCAGTATTGATGTGGTGGACAATGTATCCATATAACATGACCCTGATAACATGCCTTTCAAATTAGTACATGTAGAAATTAGTATTAGTGAAAACATTTGTACATGCATCAAATAAAAATGGGTTGTTTTTCCTATGTACTTATTGAGTCGTCTCCTCAAATATACTATTTGACCATGGTGCATCTTGTTTATTTCAGGATTCCTCCATGAAGACATCCATACAGGATTCTAATATGTGATCATGAGGATGATCCATCGAGTGATGAGGCTTTAGTATAGGGGCCTATACCAGAGATAACACCTCTAGGAGGATTCCTATATGTACCACCACACATTGAATAGAAGCTAGTGCTGGAAATTCTAGCTGAGTATGCACGTTGGGTGAGTGCACTTCATGAGTTCTAGAGGTAGAAACCACCCATGTTTCAGGGTGATCTAGACCCCCAGGTGGATAAGGACTAGATACAGGCATTCACTTCAGTTTTCCTCCTTGTGATGATTCCTATAGATTAGATGGAAGTACTCATGATGAGCCTTATATAGGGATCTAATGGGTGATGGTGGATTTTAGTGACTCAGTCACATACTAAGACAACTATTTCATGGTCAAACTTCGAGCCTCTCTTAAAAGAGGAGTTTTATCTAGACACATTATGATTAGTGTATATATAAGATATTCTACATATACAAAATGATAGTTTGGATGCGGCCAAGTTTTCGGTGAGGTTTAATGATCTCTCATGATACTCCATGGATATGGTTTGAGATACTTTTTTTAGAGATCAAACCATTTATCGGGGCTTATTTTGGGATATCATGGATTCAATGATATCTCTCTGCATTCCCACTTATTTTGAAGTGATGCAGTGAGTCTTAGAGGACTGATTCGGGTGTTCTGTAGAGAGGTGGATGTTGAAGATGGGATAATAGAGTAGCATGTGGTGGTCTAAGGATTGACCTATTACCACCACCACCCCCAGGTGGTCCATTCGCGCCTTAGGGATATGGTGGTCAGGGACAAGGATAGCTCCAGGCTATAGAGTCCTCTGACCCTAGGCCTCTAGGGTTGATATAAGGTATGATCTATGTATTTTTTTTACCTTAGTTGTAGTATTGTTAGAAATAGGTGTGAGTCATTTATTTCTTTCCACTTCTATGGTTCAAGATTTAGATATTCTAGTTGAGGCTTTGCCTCAACACTTGTATTTAGAGACTCTCACAAGAGGTGACTCAACAATTGTGAACTTATTCCAATAGTTAAATATGATTCTTGGAGGAAAGAGATTTTTTATGGTATCTATTTATATAAGTGATGAGGCCTTATTAAAAAATCTTAGTTATGTAATGGATATCCACATTTCATTCCCAAATTGGTTGTTTTAGGTAGAGGATGTGGTGTGTCCATAGTTATGGGATGAGGTTTTCTTTATGGTTGAAAAGGAACATTGTTGGAGTTGGATAGGACTATGAATAGGAGAGGACTACAGATTACTCACCATATGGATAGAATGACTCTTAGAGTAGTGGATGCTATGGGAAACTAGTTTCCTACTGTGGTGGAAGAGTATGGGGATGTATTTTCTGAGGATATTCCAATCCTACCTCCCCATTGAGAGATAAACTTATACATTGACTTACACCCTAAGATGACCCTGATATATGCACCAACATATCAGATGGATTCCTAATAAATTTTTGAGTTGAGAGTCCAGTTTGAGGACTTGTTTGAGGAGGGATTTGGGAGCCCACTGCTTCCTCTGATCAGACCGAGTGTTGTTCACCAAGAAGGTGGATGGAATATTGAAGTTATATATGGATTAACAATTCTTGAATCAGGTGAAATTGAAGAATAAGTATCCACTATCAAAGTTCAATGACATCTTATATCATTTTAGAGGGTCTTGATGGTTCTCTTATTAAACTAAGATTAGGCTATCACCAGCTGTGAGTACTGTATCAGGATACACCAAAGATGACATTAAGATGCCACTATGACCATTATGAGTACATGGTGATTACATTAGGTGTGATGAATTCCCCAAAAATGTTCAAGGGAATCATGAAATGGATATTTCATCTTTTCTTATATTTGATCATGGTGGTCTTCATCAATGATATCCTAGTGTAATCTGCATATGAGGAGGAGAAAGTGAGACACTTGAGGATGGTACTGGACAAACCATGAGAGAACCATCTTTATGGGAATCTCTCAAAGGGTCAGTTTTGGATTTTATAGGCCCACTTCTTGGGACATGTTATCTTAGTGTAATGAGTATTAGTAGACCCTATGAAGGTTGAGGCAATACTATCTTGGGATCCACCAAATATTTTTACTATGGTGAGATCTTTCCTAGGGTTGGAAGGAAAATGTCAGAGGTTTGTACCCAATTTCTCTAGAGTGGAATTACCCTTGAAAGCTTTGACCTGAAAGGGGAATTATTTCATGTGAATTGCATTGTGTAGGTAGTTTTTTCAATAGTTGAGGTAGAGGTTGATGAGTGCCCCCATATTGATATTTCCAGATGAGGGTGTCAAGTATGTAGTGTTAGGCGATGCCTTTGGGACTAGAATTAGTAGTGTTCTATTGTAGAGGTAGGTAGTGATTACCTATGGGCCCAATCATTTGAGGACACATAAATAGAACTATACGATCCATGATCTCAAGCTATAGATAGTAGTCTTTACTTTGAAGATCTGGTAACACTATCTAATGGGTGAGAGATTTATTATCTACTATGACCACAAGAGTATAAATTATATCTTCTCTCATAAGGATCTTAACATGAGATAATGGTGATGGTTAGAGTTACTCTAGGACTATGGATTCAGGATTTTCTATAATCTTAGGAAGGGAACCATGATGGAATATTCTCACATTAGGATATCTTATTCTCATTTTTTTGATAAGGCATTATAGTAATTATCCTTATTGTGGTTGTACTTAGTGGAAAATGATGATTCTTCATATCTTTAATCGATGGTTGTTACCCCAATACTTTTATAATGTATTAGGGATTCTAAAAATGGAGGTACTTTTTGTGAGAACGTACATACTTAGATATCTAATGGATATTATTTTGATTGATATTCTGAAGGTGGAGAGAAAAATTTCATTAATAAGAGTTCAATGATGGTACAAATGATGTTTTGGGAGGAGGTGATGAGGGAGTTTAACACATCCCCTTCAACAGTATATCTAGGTGTGGAAAAGAGGTACCAAGACATCGAACATTAGTTTGGGTGGTTAGGCATGCAAAGTTTTTTTTCATGGGTTTTCTCCCAATGAATCACTTTTCAATATGTGAAGGCTGAGCACCAGGTTCTAGCAGGTTTATATCAACCCCTTGGGGTTATAGAGTGAAAGTGTTATGGGAAATACATGGAATTTTTTTACAGGTTTACCATGTACTTCTAGGAAGCGTGATTCCATATGGGTGATCATAGACTTACTCACCAAGTCAGCCCACCTCCAATATATTTGAGAGAATAGTCTAGTAGAGATATTGAGATGCTTTTATATATAAGAGATAGTCTAGATCCATGGAGTTCCCTCAACTATTGTTTTAGACCATGATGCTCACATCAATTTTTGATTATGGAGAGGACTGGGGGAGGCCATTGGCACTCAGTTTCATTTGAGCATGGTGTTTCACCCCCATACTGATAGTCAAACTGATCAAACCATTCAGGTCTTGGAGGAAATGATACTAGATTGCATGTTGGATTTTTTACATAGTTGGGAGGATCACCTAACCTTTGTGGTGTTTTAATACAATAATAGTTACCATTCCACCATCATAATGACACCATTTGGGGCCTTGTATAGGTGACCCTATAGGTCACCACTTTTTTGGTTCTATCCAAGTTATTCAGCAATCATGGGACCAATGTTTGTGCAAGATACTATGAAGAAGGTGTATATCATCAAGGAGTGGTTGAGGACTGAACAGATCCACCATAATTCCTATATGGACCAGTGATGGAGACCTCTGAAGTTATAAGAGGGAGACCATGTGTTCCTCGGTGTCACAACTCAATGGGAATTATAGAGATTTGGTCAAGGCAAAAAGATATCATTGAGATTCATTGGACCTTTCCAGACACTATTTAGAGTTAACAAGGTGGTGTAACACTTAGATCTACCACTGTAGTTGGACAAGGTTCATGGTGTCTTACATGTGTTGAAGTTGAGGAGGTATGTGCATGACCCTCCAAATGTTATTAACTGGGGAGAGATGGATATCGAGGATGGAGCTACCTTTGCTGAGTAACCAATGGAGATCAAGGATCAGAAAGAGATGATTCTTTGTGGGAAATCAATTTCCCTAGTTCATGTATGGTTACAAAACAAGAATCATAATGATATCACCTAGGAGTGAGAGAATTATATGTGATCATAATAACCTCATATTTTTGAGAATGTTTTTCTCATTTAGGGACAAAAATCCATAATGTGGGGAGAATGTTATGACTCTAATTTTTCTATGTGACGATTTATAACATTATATTGATTTGTTTCGAAGATAGTAACTGATATGTTGTGATATTTAGGTGCTTGGTGTGCATAAAACTATGTTTTGATATATATTAAATAAAATAATATCACACACTTTCAATTTTCCTGAAAAAGATTAATAACTATAGAATACGGACCATATCAGAAATTTGAGGGAACAGTTGAGTTCAGAATACATGTTTCATTCTATCCAAGAAATAACCTTTTTTTGAATCATGAATTGGTGAAAAATTTTTCACAGGCATGAAATTAATAAAATAAATAAATAAATTGATTTATTTTATTTTTCATTGACGTACTGACCAGTTAACTACATTTAAACATGGTTACACCTCAACACTAGGGTTAGTCACATAACCTAGTGATTGAGAGGTATAGTTGGGGAGGATCTATTATATGGTAATTGGAATATGACGTTGGATCAGGTCCGATCAAGGATCACGTACCTACAATTTTTTTAGAACTCACCAACAACGACATTAAAAAATTGGTATTTTCCAACGATCAATCCAAACTCTAGGTAGGATGTTTGATTTTGGATTGCTATCCCATTATTTATCCCATTTAGAATGTGAATAAATTCCAAAAATATCAATTCATTCTAACTTTTATGGTTGATTTATTTATGGTTGATTAAATTTTTAGTTGATTATTTTCTCTTTTTTTGTCTAAATCAATGACAACAATTTGAGGAAAAATGAAAAATGGTTGAGTTTTTTTCCTTATATATTGTAGTCTGTGGATTTCTACCACACTTATTCACACAATCTTTTTATTCATTTTTATTTTTCCCGTGGTTCAATTATTACCTGATATTTTACCATTTTATGATCATTCTTTGGAACAATGGATCAATAATGCAGGTGTGGTTCGTGATTGTGGTGCGATAATATTGGAGGATGACTAGAGAAAAATTGTTTAGGATTGATAGTTCTCTTTCATCCTAGATTTTATGGTGTAGCTATAAATATAAGATGTGAGAATTTAGAAAGTGGATTCAATGTTTGAAATACTAATCTCTAGCAATGGGAAAAAAACTGACCTCAGATCTATGGTTTTTAAATAGGATGACTACAACGATGATGCAAAGGATTACCTTAAAGAGGAATTGACTGGATCTAGAAATACCTGGTTACACACCCTGTAATCCAGAATTACATGCTATGTGGGACCCCCTATGTGGTTTGAGGGTTTCTATAGAGAGTTAAACATCACACGTTGTATGACCCTATCACATGCCTTGTGACTAATGATAGGCAGATTGGCTTGTAACTCAGAGGCTACACGAGAACAAACAGGCTAAAGTACATATACATAGCTAGATTAAACAATCACATTTTGGTGTACATAGGAATGGCTAGGAAGTATAGGTAGACTCCTAAATGACCTCCACACATCATGTACTATTAATACACACAGTGTATTTAGAGATTTACCTGTCGTGTGAGGAAACACCACATGGTTAGACTAAGGGTTATATAAAAATTTCTTGTACCCCTAGTACATACCATGTACCCACTTTATGCATCTTTGGATATCTTCTTTTCTTTATTTTGGACCATTATCAGTTGAGTGTGTTCCATTGGTTCATCCCCTCGAGGGTACAATATGACATTATATCCACATCTTTGGATTTTGATCCCCTTATGTATTATAATTATTAGATAGAGTTTGTGGTATCCCACCATGAGTCTGGAGTGTGATACTCTATCATTTCTTCTTATACCCTTGGTGGGGTTTGTGGAATCAGAGTTACCTTGATTATGGTGTTGATCCTCCATCTTGAAGGCCATTTCAGCAGGGTTTGAAGTATCATTGTAGAATGATTCCATAAAATGTGGGTTAGTCTATATTGGGTTTGTGGTGTACCTCAACGGCCCTGGGTGTGATCCCAAATAAGATTATTGAGGTCTTCAGAGTCCAGTGAGATGTTTTGGTAGGGCCCAATGATCATGACCTCTTGGATGAGTTTCTATGGTGATAATATGGCTTGTAGAGTGGATTCACCTAGAATGATCATTACTTAGAGAATAATCCTATGGATGAAAATTTGGTTGTGACCTCCTGGAGGTGCGGTTTCCTTCCTTGGAATATCTAGGTGTTTGTTATTCCTATGATTTATATATCATTGTTATTTGAAGACTTTTCCATATGCTTCATATTTAGTTTTTATGGGGTGTACTGTTGGGTATTATTATACTCACCCCTATAAGGGCTCTTCCTGCACGCATCATGTCTTATATAGACAAAGACCCCTTTGGTGATGTCCTAGGAAGACACGGAGTGGGTGGTGCATAGTTTGATCTTGACAAAACGATGTGTTTTATGGGTAGTTTAATTTCATCACACTCCTTTTCCTCTTAGTAGGTTGGAATCTCTATATTTTTTGGATGTGATTGTGTTTGGCCCCATTATTTCATTTATTAATTTACTATCATACTATGATTGTGGGATTATAGATGTATGCCTGAATTAGTTTTAATTTTTTTTACATTTTAGCATTGTATGGCCTTTGAGATGTTTGTGTGTATGTACTTATACATTATAAAAATTACTCTTGTTTATGTCATATGCCTACTCAGAATTGGTCTCCAGCCCATGACCTATTGGAGACATTCTTGGGGTAGTCACAGTTTGGGTCCAGTTGAGCCAAATTATGACATGTCACATCATTAATGAGGGTAACATAATACAGTGAACCTCTATAATAACATTTGGATATGACCACCATACATTCATGTGAACCTGCTCTAACTTTTGATCCTCGGGCATCTTACCTTTCATTTGAAATGACACCTTTCACTACTTATTAATAATCCGTTATTTAATTTTTTTACTCTATTATTTTGACCTTCAAATTTCCATTAAAAACATTAAATTATATCCCTTTCCAATATAAGTTACCTATATGTTTGTGCCACAACTTTGCGGAAGTTTCATTACCTAAAATGTATTAATCCTTCTGAAACCCTCATTAGGAATAATTCACTCCTTTGGATATTATTATGTATCAACTTATAAATTCCCAAGATTCACTTATAATCATAGTACAAAACTCTTTTAATCCAATTTTACTACTAAAATAACATTCTTCCTTGAACTTAGTATGTTTAACAATCCTTTTAATTATGGAATTCATCCATTTTGTGTTTAGGAAGAAACATCGTCCTTTCTCAAAATCTTGAGAGTTTCATTGTCTATTAAATGTACCTTTATCTATATAAAAGTAGTATAATTCCTCATAATCATTCTCTTTGATATAAATTTAAATGAAACCTAAAAGACTATAATCAAGAACTCAAGAATTTCGGTGAAACTAACACCATACCACTCATAACGTCCAAAATAGGATTAATTTATGCACTTTCAGAAGCATAATTTATTAAATTAATACTTAACTCACTTTAATTTTTCTTAATATGACATTTATTCATAAAATAATTGCACATGAGACCAACTTAAACTTAAATACTCTGACTTATAATTCTTCATTTCCATTTCTTGTGACTCTTTCATATATTATAATATACCCTACCTACCCCACTATAGAAATTTTTGATAGATTCTTGGATCTCCTTTCACTAAATCTCCTCATTCATAATTATGTCACAAATATATAAAAACACCAAATAATTCATACCAATTGAATTAATTATTAATATAACTATAATATCCTAGGATTCTAGGAGTGATTAAATTAAAAATATTTCCTTCTATAGAGCTGTGAACTTTTCCTTTACCAATTCCAAGTTACACTAAATAATGTTGAATTCATTGACAAGATCAACTACCCAAATATTTATGACAAACTAATGCCTAATAAACATCAAAATAGATTTTTTTTCATTATTGTCAAATTATCATACATATCAGTAATAATATTAATATGTTTCAAACCCATATCAACTTCATAGATGTATAAGCCATATTCTGGGCCAATGACATCTGGATTATCACCAGTGCTTTCTTATCTACCCTTTCCCAATCTTCCTTCTCCATTACTTATATTTTGGTTCCAAATAATATAAGATCAAAATAATTTCACGGAATACAATCTTCTATTTTCATATTCTAGAATCCTAAATCCATCTCATAAATCTTCTCTACCTAGACCCTACCCACATATAATGCCATTAATTTCAGAATCAATAAACTCCCACTAAATCCAAAATACATTAGAAATATTAGGAACTACTTAATAGAATTATACTATAAGTATGAGGGAAGAGTGATGCTAATAAAATGAAATTTGAAACACGTTTTCTAGGGTATGGTCACACTGAACTCTGAAAAGGTTATTTTATACCACTTGTTGGGTCATGGGAACCACTAATCACCTAGACGATATCATTATAAACTTATAAAATGGAAGAAATTCCAAAAAAATAACAACTAGAAGAAACTTATATTAATGATGTATTAGTATCCTAAAAAACAAGTTACCCCAAACATGAATGAAAACTCTTATATACAAACTAGATATGAACTTCCATAAATCAATGATTGAATGAAATAAAATCAATAATAAAATTTATTTATGTTGTTTGTTTTAAGTCTTATTCAATGCGGGAAACACTGAAATAATTTTTATCAATCGAATGAATGATTTTTACAACGTAGGAAGGTTTATTATAGATCAGATTTCCCCACCTTACAATTATAATTAATGTCGAGTAGTTATAATCAGTTAAAACCACCTTATGATCTTCATAGAGTGTATTCCCTTTGGATCCAATCTTCATGAGAATCCATTCACATGTATAAATAAACCCATTATGTTAACACTTCCTTTAGGTGAATAGTACACACTTCTAAAAAATTTGGTAGTTCTCCTAATGTATCCTTCTAAACAATGCTTCATAACACTCATGAATATTTAGAACACCTTACATAACATTATAATGGAACCTCATGAAAGTCTTTTTCATCTGTTCACTTCATCCTTATAAAATAATCATTGTTAATTTCAATTTCATTTCTTCTAATTTCTTTGCATTCAAAATTATGTATGTTAGTTTCACTGCTACATTATCTTCATATGATTTAAGAAATTGTACTTCTAGAATCTATCCTTCTATATGTTCCGATACTTATCCAGAAAATGGTTTTCACACGGCTAAACCTAACATATTTTCCCACATAAAAAAACAAGTTAAACTGAGGAACACAACCCTCAATTCAAAATTTTACTCAATTTTAACCAAAAACATGAGAGGTATTTATTGATAAACATAAAATATACACATAAAAAATGATAGACATAATTTTATATCAAATTAAATTGAACCAAACTAACCAAGAATAATCAAAACTAACTAAAATCAAACATGGTTGGTGATAGAAAGCCTAAAATAATTTGAACAAAAAAAAATTAACTACAATACATTTAATACAATCGATAAATGGTACTAATTTAAATTAAACTATACTGAACCAAATAAAATAATATTATATAAATCCTAACATTTCAAAAGAATATAATTTTTTGTATTTTAGTAAGATTATTTTCAATTTAACTTAGTTTTTCCATGATCATTTTTTATTTAGTTCAATCTAGTTTCCTTATGTTCAACTAGCTTAGGATAAATTCAATTAATTTTTGATAAGTTCAATTAATTTTGGTTTATATTGTTTTCATATGAGTTAATTGAGTATTTTTTTATTCATTTTTTATTTTTATGTTAGTTTGGGTTATTTTAATTTCATTTAGAATAATTTGGTTTATTATGGTTTTATTTTGTAATTATTATATCATTAAAATTTACTAATATTTTATATATTTATGATTCTATATTATTACATCAGAGTTTATAATTCAATATTCTCAATTTATGATTACACCTGATTACCTAATACACTACCCACAACCATTGTATTTATTTAAATTCAAATAAAAAATGTGATGATAATAGACTAATCATGGATGATGTGATTTTGATTGTTAAAAATCTATATTGACTATAAAATAACTCATTGGATGAATTTTTATCATCTTAAATTCTTTTATCTCATGTAAGAAAAAAAACAAAACATGGTGCCACACTACAACAATAAAAATGAAAGAAAAATTTGCTACCAAAACAATGTTTATATCAAAAAAATAGAAAAGAATGTAACCTTAAATGGATTCTGAATAATAATCCATCAAGAATAATTAATAAATCAAAATATAATTTTTTTTTTGAAATTTTTTTCACGAAATTAGAAAAAATAAAGTTTAAAATATTGATATAATTCTAATAAATTTGTTTATATCCATTTATTTCATATGCATACATTAGTATTTACTCTGATTATTCTTGTATTTTGTTTCTTATCATAACTATTTTATAAGTTTAAATCACCTTTAAATCTATTTACATTCAATGATAATTTTTATGTTAAAATTTAGATTATTTTTAATTCACTACTTGTTATTTATAATTTACTTATTTAATTTCCTTTTATGTATTTTATTTTTTTTATATTGTAAGATTTATGTTTTAAATTATTTATCTTAATCTAATCATATTGTATATTATCATAAATGATAATTTTTACTAGTTAATAAAAGTAGAAAAAACACAATATCAAATTACCTATGTCTAATCATGATCTATAAGAGACATGCATCCAAGAGAATGAATGGAGTTCCCAAATGAATTGGGTTGTATTTGTTGTCAAATAGGATGAGAAAAATGGAGGCTAAAGAATTATGTCTACAATAATTAAGTGATTATTAAAGTTTCTATATAGTGGTGGAGTTAGTATTGGATGTCATTATTTATAAGCATACTGTTAAAGAATGTAGGGAGACCAACTAGGGATAAGAGATCATATGGATGATGATTTAAGGGTGAAACCTAGAAATATATCTTATACACATTCCATAAAATGTATAAATTTACATATAATTATAATTTATGAAATCCTTCAACATTAAATACATGCGTTGATGATGGGAGTGTTGTTTAATATTTTTTTGGTGTAGTAGGGTAAAAGGATAAATTGAATAATTATCTTCAATAATTTTAATATAGATGAATGTTGGTATTGAAAATTAATTTTTTTATTTTTATTAGTATAGAACCAATAAATGTTGAATTTGGACAAAAAAACAAACCTTAAAGAAACTACAATGAAGTTAAAATAAGAAAGGGTATCCCACACCATCCCAAATAAGCCTTAAATTGTTGGAACTCTGGTCTATTTTTAGACCATATTCAATGATGAAATTATCCCATTATAACTATTAATGAATGATATATTTAGTTAGGAAATCCATTTTTTCCCAGGTTATAAGAAACTCTTAAAATTGATTTTACCGTCATTGAAGCCCCGTAGAAAAAATACCACCTAATGTATCATGAAAAGAAGACCTATTATTCAAGGATGTTTAAACCAATACAAAAGGTTTTGGATGATCTTTTTAGATGAGTTGAATTCACTAATAATGTATTTGGATCAATAAAATAATTTTTTAATTTAATTGTGTTAATTATTAAATATATAGATTTGGAATGAGAATAACAAAGTGAAGTTTGTATGGATGATCTTAGAATATATGTAAGGATGAACCAAACCCACATAAAGATAATAAAAAAAATAAATTACCCTTATTTCAAGACCTATATAAGCATAATTCAAGGGTATATAAGGGTGATTCTATCTTCTTAAAGAAATTTTAGATCCGTGTAAGGATAAACTGAGTTATTTGAGCACTATTCGTGGCTATGTAAAGATAACACTTTGCTGTATTAACATAACTTGATCTATGTAAACATGGATCACATCTTTGAAAAGATGAGTATACTATATGGTACATTCATCCTTACAGTGAGACTTAATAAGGATCATAACTTTTTGATATTTTGAGAATTCTAAAATATAGATTAGGTTAAAATTTGGGAATGCATATCCTAAAAGAAAATGTAATAATTCAAACACCATAAAAAATCCAAGAGGATCAGGATTTAATAAAATATCAAAGAAGGAACAACCAAGGAAGAAGATGGAATTGCGATGAGTTTTATTCTAAAAAATAGGATATAAGTTATAAAACTATAAAATTTCATTCACTTGTGGATTAAATTCAATAGAATTTAAAGTAGAAAATTTTATGGATTGGGAAACTGTCATGTTAAATATTAATTGAGGAAAAATATCTTGAATTATGTGGGATTTAAATGAGAATTGATTATGGATTCAAAATTATTACAATGGGGATATAAATTAGGAATCCAATGAATTATTTAAAATATGAAATAACTTCTGATACTTATTACCAAGAGATTTTCCAAAATTTCATTTTTGAAACTAATATTCATAATATAATTTTTTTGAATATATATATTCGCAGAAAATAATAATGAAGGTGTTCTTAAAAAATTATGTTATTGATCAAGAATAATAAATGAGTATTAAGAGATATCAAAAAATAAATACTTCAAAGTATCAAAGAGAAGAGAAGAATAATCTGAATCAATCATTTTTTTCATAAGAGGAGAATACCTTCATGTCTAAGTATTTTAAGTGACAAGGAGGATCAGAACATATGAAAATCTAAAAATAAAGATGACCATGTTTCGAAAAACTCCTATATGTAAATACTTGAAGTTATACATGGATAGACTGGTTGATCTAGTCTATTTATAGGGGATGATCATTATCATGTGGAATAGAAGAATCCAAGATTAGAAGGATACAATTCTTTTTTTGAATCATATTTTTAGTGGAGAGTGGTATTATTATAGTAGGGATCTATAATCTAGAACATATTGTGACTTTATATTGATAGGAATGAGATGATATTTGGTTATAACCACTTTGGTATATAGTGTAACAATCTATGTTTATGGGGACCAACCAATCACAGCAAGGAGTAAGCTATTCTTAAGGCACCCTAGAACCACACTCCGAGACTAGGTTGTAAACATAGTTACTTTAAAAACTATATTAGATATATAATTAGATGACTAAGATAAACATATCATTATTTTACATCATCTCCATTTGTTAAAAAATACATCTCACAAATAAATTTAAAATCTTAAGAATAAAAGGCCTAGTGTATTTAAGGATCAGCTGTATAAGAAACATATTTTATGATACGTTTGAAAATTTTTCCTTAATTTAACCATAATAGACTCCCATACTGACTTATCATAAGTTACACTCATCCTCATAACCTGGGGAATAAAACTATAAGAAATGGGTGAGGGAAAATACTTAGTAAGGGAAAACATATTAGCATTTCATAAAGGTTTATATCATAATAATATGAGAAAACATGATCAGGGTAGAAATATTTTATTAAAATAACATTGAATGATAAGAGTTTTCTATAATTCCTGATAAAATGATATCTAATATCAAATGGATAAAAATATAAAATGGAAAAATAAAATGGAATCATGAGATAATAAAGAAGATACATGGAGAATAATCATAGGTATATGGTATGAAAATATAACATTCACTTGAAACATATCATAATAATAGACTTTGTCACAAATGTATGGGCAAGGTATAATCACCATCATGAGTCACTAATTGTACCCTTGATTTTTTGAGTCACTACTCGCACTCATGATTGTTGGGAAAAATAAATTTCACATATGTATTCCAATATAATGATATATAAATTTATAATTTATGAATTATAGGGTGATATAAGACATCACCTTTCAATCATCCATACATATGGGCACCACATGAAATTAATCTTTCAACATATCATAAGGTACCCATGAAAATAAATTGGGTTTCATATCTTTTTCAAATGGAATCACATACATAAATCATTTATAACTCCATCAATAATATTAAAATGATAAAACCATGGAAAATAAATGGTTATAAAAAGATATTCAAAAAATTTCAAGGTTAAATAACCTTTAACTAAGCTGATGGGGTATATGGTATTTACAGCCTTTCGATAAAAGGTATATGGTTTAATCAATATTTTTCCCTATCAATTGATGTATGGTATATAGGTGAACACCCCTCAATAAAAAGAAAGAAATATATATTTTTCCCTATAACACCCAAAATTTGAGGTAATTTTATATTTAATTGTGTATTTCGAGCTATGAAATATTGGGGTTTTGAATCAAAATGTTTCTAAATGGTTTTTGGATGTTTTGGAGAGATTTTTGTGGGTGTATAGTTAGATCATGAATAGTTGAAACCATTAAAATTCCATGAGAAATTATGAGAGTAATATAGGGATTTTTTTGGGTAGGTGCATAATTGTCACATGTTTTGGCTAAACCATGTGGTAACCATGAAACTTGAGAATCTTTGAGGTAGTGGGAATTTAAATGATGGGCTCATAGATTTCCAAACCTTGCAGCCTAACCATGTGATGAAATTAAATAAATTTTAAAATTGTATTTTAACCCAAAACTACCCTAAATCCATCATTATTCTTCCTATATAATAGGATATTTATGTTCAAACCTCTTATAAGTGATTTTGGTGACATTTTTCCTTCCAGATCCCGATTTCGACGAATATTTGATTATTTGATATAGGAAAACAAAGGTATGATATTTTATATATATATATATTTTATAAATATCTTTATTTATTCTCATACAAAACTCTAGAATAGGGTATTAATTACTGGATATAGGGTTTTGATCATGTAACACCCCAATATTTTATGGTATGACTCTTTTTAAATTCAATATCATTGATAGCTTGTGTTGCATGTAATACCTAGCTTAAGCATATAATGAAATATTATTATTGTTATAAAGAAGAAATTAAAATAAATAAATAATGAATATCATTAACCAAATTATTAAATTTATATATTTTTACATTCATCAAAATCATTTTACTAGGATAGGGTAAGAATGATTCCAATTTTATCAATAAAAGATATATTTTTCTAAAGATAGTTTTAATGCCATTTTATGGCACACTTTTTTTAAAACTAAATTTTGAAAATTTGATAAATTATAAAGAAAAAAATAAACATCATTTTTAAAATTGGAACTATAATATTTTATTAGGGTGTTTATTTTGTTATTTTTCAGAAAATAGTTTTTCCACAGTGAATAGTGAAAAATACCAATTTTTATAAAACAATCAATTTCATTATATTAAAAGTATATTTATGATTCTAATTTTATCCCAATTTGAATTAAATATTAAATAGTTATATATAATATAATTTATATCATTTAAATCATAATTAGATCCTATTTTATTATAATTAGGGCTTAAAAATGCATTTTCAAGAAAAAAATTTGTAGTTGCATTTTTTCAGTTTAATATTAAATTAATTTATGACACTTCTTTGTTTATAATTTTAAAAAATAGATTCCATATTTTTAATTATAATTCCAAAACATAGAAAATATGTTCCTTTTATTATTGGTCAATGTAACATTGGTAGATTTTTTTTATTGCCACGGTTAAGGGTAAATATGGAAATTTACGATAAAAATAGTATGATAAGAAAAAAAATTACCCTAAAACATTCAAAAATTTTATTGGAAGATTTATATTCTAAAATTAACACATAAGGTTCTAATTTTATTTATTTTATGGATACTTTTCTATGAAAACGACTTTGATATTATTAAATTCAATGAAAGCCACAAAATTTCACTTTCTTGGTATTAAATATCTCCTATGTGTCTACATGGGGAAAAAGGTAGGTTATGACCAAATATAAGTGTCCATGTTGAAATTAATAATCCTATTTTAATTATATAAATTTATTTATGAAATTCAAGGGCTATTTTTACGAGGTTATGATATATATATTATGTTATTTAATGAAATGACAAAGAAGTCACATTCATATTTTTAATAACAATATTATTTTTAATACGATTTTATTCATAAGTTATATTCTACTATAGATATTATTTTTAAATATAAAGTATTTATCTACAAAATTGTATATTATTTTTAATTTTTAGTGATGAAATAATTACCATAAATAATTATACAATGATGATTCCATAATTATTTTATTAATGAAGCAATCAAATATATGATATTAAAATTATTAAAATAAATACAATTTGAATTAATTTAAGTGATACATGAATTTTATGAATTATTATTACATATTATGGTTTTATTAAAAGTTTTATTCAAAAGTTATCTTATCCAATTATTTTTCTCAATGTCTATGTAATGAATATAGTGCCAAAATTGACACTAATGATATTTTATGAAAATAATATTTTATTAAATTTTTTAAAATTCATATAAAATATTTTAAAAAAATGATTATGATTTTATAAAAAATTTCAAAAATTATTCATTTATGGTCCAATTTAAATTTTATATGTAGAAATTTTCACCTTTTAATATTAAATAAATTGTTATAATAATTAAAATTAAAATAGGTTAACTAAGGTCAATCAAAATGTTATGTTTTAAAATAAAACCAAAACATGTATTTTTTTTGGATGATGACATTAAAAAATTATCTCATATTATATTCTAACACAAGGAAATTTGGTGGTATTTATATATAATATGAATTTATTATAATTTAATATTTTTAGGATTTCCAAAGGTGCTCTTCACCTCAATTATTAAAGGTCACTCATCCCTTCATTTCATTTCACCACCTTGGGAATTCTGGATTAACAAAAATATATCCATTTCTCTTCCCAACATCTTTATATATGTTATTTAGGTTTTGGTTTTTCCAAAAGTCCATCCCTAGATCCTTTAAGAAGAGATATAAAGGATGTTTGCTGAAGAAGAAGTAATCACCCTTATTGAATCTTTGAAGTTTTTTATTCTTCCACTAACTATATATGTGTTGTTTCAATGATAAAGTAACAAATAAAGTATAATATATATAGTAAGATTTTATTATTATTATGGGATAAACATATTCAACTTTTATCTATCCTATGAAAAATGAAAGCAACTCATGGGCGTACGTACGGCTTACCATCTCCACGCTATTGTGTAATTTGTTTTTCATAACCACTTTACGTAGATAGATATAATGATGGATATAATAGATATATATGAGAATAATTATATGATATTTATTATGTAAAAAATTAATATACCATCTAATCCCTTTCCCTTTCACCATTTTGGTAATGATACCGTCGCTTGGGTGTACGTATGACCTACTGTCTCAATGATGCGATGTGATTCATTTTCCTTGTTCTTCATTCAAGATTTATTATATAAATTTATATAATGAATTAATATGACTTGTATGAAATTTTTATCATTTTTTATATAAAATTAATTTATAATATTCATAAGAACCAAGAGTTACATGACAAAACTTGCATAAGAAAATGGAGCAGTTAACACCCGAAACAGGGGTAATGACAAAATATTATTAACAAAAAGGTAATAAAATACTATAAGAGAATAATAGATGATATAATAAAAATTAATATATTTATATTATAAATTATTAATAATATTTTAAAAATTATAAAGGAGGTTAAATCATGCTTAACTAAAGAAAGATAATGGTAAGGGTGTTTCTCATCTTCCTTTTACTTCTGTGAGATATATTTTTTATTCACAACTTATTCTTTTCTGTGTTGTGTGATTAACATTTAATATATAATATCATGACTATATTTATATTAATTGTATTAAATGTTTAATCTTATGATTATTTATTTTATGGGGTACACGATTCGACTGATCACAAGTGGTAAGGGACTTTGTCTCAATTTTCATTTGTTGAGTCATATTTTGATGTTATGAAACAATACTATTTTATGAGGTGTATATAACATCCATATAACATTTTATATAATGAATTTATTTATTATCATTATATTTATATTTATTTTTAAAATTTTATTCATTCATTAGACAAATCAAATGTCCAAATCAGATTAGTTTATACCCATAGAGTTAATCTTGAAAGAGGATTGATCTTGACCGTAACTATATAGAGGATATATCTTTATATTTAAGATGAATAAACAAGTATTTAACCATATAATTAAATTTAAAAGACGATTGATCTTTAATGTAACTATCTAAAGTATATATCTTGATATTTTAGACGATTAGATGGGTTTCTACCCATAGACTTAAACTAGAAAGATGATTGATCTTGATGGTAACTATTTAGAGGATTTATCTTGCTAGTTCAGATGTACAAAATTATACATTCCATAATTATTTTGTTCCATGTGATTAATTGATTAGTTATATTATCCATGGTCATGTTTCAAGATCTTGTGATTATTGGCATGGAATTATTTGATCATCTTTTATTTTTCCATATTTTTCTCAAGTTATTGATTAATTGGAACACATGATAAGTTAATTACATTTACATATCAATTATTCCCATTGATTAATTATTTATTCATATATAATTATCCCTTAATGATAATTTTATATCACCCTTTTCTTATGTTTTTTTACCCCAGTTTCAAACAAGTTTATTATGATTGATGTGCAGGGTTACACTAAGAAAATAATAGCGTTCTAAAAGAAAATATTTATTTTATATTTAAAATGTATTTATAATTTCAAATATGTATTTATTTTATTAAGACTACTAAACTATTCATTCATCTGGGATGAAATTCATTGTATCTATACTAATTTAATAAAGCAAGGAACTGATTCTGTGATGCTGGAGTAGGTGTCTTTACAGTTGGTATCAGACAAAGTCTAGTTGGAACGTTTGGTAGTATATTAAAGAAAAATTAGGTTAGTGAACATAAAAATATTATAGGAATTTAAGATAAGTATAGAATAACATTCCAAATAATCTATGTTTATGATTATGAGATTATATATGCTAATTTTTTTAAATTTGTGTTAAATATTTCACAAGTTTTGGGATGATAAATTATGTTTCCTAATGTTATGAGCTAATCTTGTGTATATAATCATTTAGAAATGTTACCTAATAGATGTAATTTTATCCCCACTAATTAAGGTGATCTAAATAGTAATAATGGTCATATTTTTTATGGGATTAATCCAATCTTTTGAAAGGAACTAGTATCCCAAACGTTTTCATCATACAAGAACATAATATCATGTGCTAACAAGACATTGAAAGAGTTATCTAATTATAATAGATTTAGAGGGAAGAACAAGAAGAAGAGGATAACTGGGGAAAATATGAATAAAGTAAAGAAGAGAAATAAGAATTTTACAACAGGTGATAATTGTGGAAATAATCCCCATGGGAAATGCATGAAAGGATTGAGGGTTTGTTATAAGTGTGAAGAAAATGGTCACTAGGAAAAAGAATGAAAAGGGAATAAAAATAATAATACTATTTAGTGTTTACACTATAGTGAAATGGGGTACTATTCAAATAAATTCCTCAAGAATCAATTGAATATACCTCATGAGAATCTAAGGGAACATTTTCAAGACTATTCTTTTACCATAGGTGAAGTGTAATGATTAATGTTCTTTTGTTTTGATTTAGGAATTATGTTTTAAAAAAATATTATCAATGATATTCTAGTTATAATAATCATGAGATAAATAAGGATTTTAATATAGTAGTTCTTATTTAAGGATTTGGGAGCGTATGTTGAATGGTACTAAAAACCAATAGAAGTGATTCTATAGAAGGTTAATCATTTTCAAAAACATGATTGAAGCAGGATAATATTAATATGTGATTAATGTGGATATAATAATAAAAATATGTTTTTTCGGGATAGTATTGTTTTCCATGAATGTGGTTATTGATTTGATGGTTTATGTTATCATTTTTGGGTTTACGACATATTTGGATTTAAGGAATATATTAAACAACACGAGATCTTATTTTTAGAAGCATTCTTATTTTTATTAATGTTTAAATCTGATAAAGGTATTAATATACCTGTAATGAGACAATAAGATCTATAATATTTTTATAGAATCTAATGTCAAGTTGATTTTTGATATTTAGTGACCATACTCTTAATTTGTTTTGGGATAAATGTATTTTGGATTAATCACAAGGTTGGAATGGATTAAGTTGAACATTGGATATTATTTTTTGATGTTGAAGTATGATTTATTAGAAAATATATGATTACATTTTTTGTTTCAATAAACATTTAAAGTGTGAAGGAATTACATGGGGACCTTATGATTTATTAATGTGATTCAGGAATAAAAAATTCATATTGAATATCTATTTCTGGGCATCAGAGATGAAGTCAAATTAGATCAAATCCCAACCAAAGGATGATGTTATTATTATAAAATGTAAATAAATCAAGTAAGTATATTTTGTAATGTTATTATCAGAATATTACAAGAATTCATCAACTATAGGAAAAAGGATTTTCAAATGATAATGTTATCCATTTACATTTCTTTCTGAGAAATCAATAGTCTTCTAACCGATCACAAATATATGGGTTTTGTGATGATTGATTTATTGTAACCATGTTCTCTATCAATTTACATCAGATATTGATGGTTATATTTCTTTTTCATTTCCATATTTTCATTAGTTTTCTCCTATTCAGAATTCTAGTTTTAGGGTGAGTGTCTAATTTCCCTTTACCTCTTTTTGAGAGGATGTTTTATAAACCTTTTTTTTGTGATGTAGGATTTCCACAAAAAAATCAGGTCTCAACCATTGATTTTGAATTGTAATTTCAAATTTCAAGGATGAAATTAATTTATTTAGAGGTGAACGTAACACCCTAATAGTTTTTGTTATGAATCTTTTTTAACTCATTATCGTTGATAGATTAGGTTGCATGCAATACTCAGAAGAAAAAAACAATAAAATATTATTTCTGTTACAACATATTAGTTAAATTATGAGGAATGAATAGTATTAAAAAATTTATTAAATTTTAATATTTTTACATTAATCTAAAATATTCTATCGGCATAATATAAGAACGAATCTAATTTCATGCACAAAAGTATATATTTTTCTAATGACAGTTATACCACCTTTTAAGGGAACACTTATTTTAAAACTAAAATGTGACAATTTTATAATTTATATTGAAAAAATAAAATAAATTTTTAAAATTATAATTTTAAAATTATCTTAGTGTAAATTTTTGGGTTTTTATGAAAATATTTATATTACAACAAATAGTGAAAAATACTGATTTTTATAAAACTATCAATTTCATTATATTATAGTCTATTTATGATTTTAATTTTATCCCATTATAACTTAAATACTAATTATATATAAATAATCTAATTTATTTCATTTTATTCATCATTATACCATAATTTTTTATAAGTACATTTTTTGGCTTAAAAATGCATTTTCAAGAAAATTGTTTTTAGTTGCATTTTATTGGTTTAATTTTAAATTATATTTTTCCACTTATGTGTTTTGAATTTTGAAAAATGGATTGAAAATTTTTAATTATAAGGTATAAATTTATGAAATATGTTACTTTTAATTCTGGTAAATATGAATAAAATCTTTGTTAATTTCTTATTTCCACGAATAATGGTAAATAATGTAATTTAGGGTAAGAAAATTTGATAATGATTAAAGAATTACCTTATAAATTTCAAAAAATTTATTGGATGATTTATTTTAAACAATTAAAAACTAATTTTCTATTTTTAAGTTATTTAATAGACACTTTTCCATGAAAATGACTTTGATACTATTAAAATGAAAGAAAGATTCAAAATGTCACTTTCTTTGTCTTAAATATGTCCTATGTGTCCCTAAGAAGTAAAAGGTTGGTTTTGAATGAATATATGAGTCCATTTTAAACCTAATAAATTATTTTAATGATACATATTTATTTATGAAATTATAGGGGCATTTGGATGAGGTTATGATATTTACGACATTTTATTTAAAAAAAGAGAATGATTCCATATTAATATTTTTAATAACTTTACTATTTTTCATATGGTGTTATTCATTATATATCTTTAACTATAGATTTTATTTTAAAATATAAAATATTAATCTACATCATGGTATTTTATTTTAATATTTTTAGTAAATAAATAATTAGCTTAAATTATTAAACAATGATGATGGAATTATTATTTTATTAATGAAACAATCAAATAAATGATATTAAAAATATTAAAATAAATAAAATTTAAATTAATTAAGGTGATCCATGAGTTTTATGAATTATTTTGAAATATTATGGGTGTATTAATTTTTTTTGGATCGAATTTATCTTGTGGTATTATTTTTATTAAGGTCAAAGTAATGAATATTATCAAAATTGGAAATAATGATATTCTATCAAAATATTATGTAATTAAATTATTTAAAAATAAAAAATTATTATTATTTGATCTAAAAAATAATATTTTATTAATTTATGGTCCAATTAATATTTTATAATTAAAAATTACCACATTTTAATATTAATTAAATTATTACCATAATTAAAATTAAAAAATGTTAACTAATGTCAATCAAAATGATAAGATTTAAAATAAAACCAAAAAAATTCAAAATTTTATTGGATGATGAGATTAATAACTTATCTCATATTATATTTGAATTCATTTTAATTTGTTGATACTTGGATAAAAAATTAATTTACTATAATTTAATATTTTGAAGATTTCCAAGGGTGCCTCTCACCTCACTTATAAAAGGGAACTACTTCCTTCATTTAATTTCACCACCTTGAGCCTTATATCTAGAAAAAACTATGTATTTTTCTCTTAAAAATATCATTATATAAGTTATGGAGGTTTTGGTCCTTCCAAAATACTATCTCTAGATCCCTTAAGAAGAGATATAAAATAATATGGCTGAAGAAGAGAGAATTCTCCTTATCGACTCTTTCAAGTTTGCTTCTTCTTCCACTTACTATTCATGTGTTTTTTCTATTATAAAGTAATAAATATAGTATAATATAAATAATTAGATGTTATTATGAATAAAATACAACCAAATTCCACATTTTATCCATCCTATGAAAAACGATATCACCACACATGCATATGTACGACTTACCATGTCTACACCGTGGTGTAATTTGTTTTTTCATCACCACTTTAATTGGATAGATATAATGATGGGTATAATAGATATATATTATTATAATTAAATTATATTTACTCTAGAAAAAATTAATATATCATGAACTCACTTTCCCTTTCTCCATTAAGGGAATGATATCGTCTCTCGTGCGTATGTACGACTTACTGTCTCCACAACGCGATGTAATTATTTTTCCATGTTCACCATTCAATAATGACTCTAAAAATGTATATAATGAATAAATATGATATATATGACCTTAAAATAATTATGGGTCTGAATAAACTTTATCATATATATAATAACCTTGACTTACACGACAAAACATGCATAATAAAATGGATCATTTAACACCCAAAGCTTGGGTAATAATGAAATACTATCAAAAAACATGTGATAAAATGATGTAAGATAATAATAAATGATATTATAAATATTAATATGTTTACTTTATAAATAAATAACATTGTTTTAACCATTATAAATGTGGTTAAATCAAATTCAACAGTAGGAAAGTGTAAGGTAAGGATTTTTCTTGTCTCACTTTTATTTCTGTGAGATATATGACTTAATCAACACTTATTCATTTTTGTGTGGTGTTATAACCATTTGGTATATAATATCATGAATATATTTATCTTTATAGTATTAAATGTTTCATTTGATGATTATTAATTTTATGGGTTATACAATTCGACTGATCATAAGTGGTATTGGATTTTATCTCAATTTAAATTAATTGAGTCATATTTTAATATTAATCACCTATATTATTTTATTAGGTCTATATAACACCCATTTGACATGTTATATCATGAATCTATTTATTCTAATTATATTTAATGTTTTTTCAAATGTTACTTATTCATGATACAAATTAATTGTCTAAATCAGACAGGTTTCTACCCAAAAACTTAAACTGGAACGAGGATTGATATTGAAAATAACTATCTAGAGGATATATCGGGATAATTAAGATGATAAGATGGGTTTATATGCACATTATTAAACTGTAAAAAGGATTTATATTTACAGTAAATATCTAGAGGATATATCTTGGTATTTAAAAAGATGAGATGAGTTTCTACCCATAGAATTAAACTAGAAAGTGGATTGATATTGACAATAACTATCTAGAGGATATATATTGACAGTTCAAATTCACAAAATTATGAATTCTATCATTATTGTTATTTAATGTGATTAATTTATTAGTTAGATTATCCATGGTAAAGTTTCAAGCTCATTTCATTATTAATATGGCATTATTTGATCAGATTTTATTTCTACCATTTTAAGATCAAGTTTTTGATTAATTATCATGCATGCTAAGTCAATTACCATTCCATGTTAATTATTATAATTGATTCATTTTTTGTTATACTATTATTATCCATTACTGATCATTTGATCTCACCCCTTTATTATGTTTTATTTTCCCTAGGTTTCCAAGATGTTTATTATGATTGATGTGCATGGTTAAGCTAAGGGTAATAATGGTGCTCTAAAAGAAAATACTTTTAGTATTTTTTGTTTAAAATGAAATTCAAATTTCCAATAGGTATCTAGTTTATCATGACTGCTAAATTATTTGGTCAATTGGGATGTGATTCTTTGTATATAAGACAATTTAATATAGTAATTCATTAGATATGGGCTATTAGAGTCAGTGTATTTATAGATCATGTTTTGATGGGAGTACTTTTTGATTCATTGAAGGAAAGGAAGTAGGAACCTAGATTATCCTAGATTGGTGTGAGATATTTAATAATAGAAACTGTTTTGAGGTAAGTGGATTCTATCTCTCTCTCAACACATTTTATTAAAACTTAAAGGCTATGATTTATAAATCAAATGATTGTTATTATTTTTATAGAAAACCTAATTTAATATATTGTTAGAAAATACCCTTTTGTTTTTTATGGATTAAAATCGGAAATCGTTGTTAATTCCCTCAAACGGTTTGATTAAATGAAAAAAGGGCAAAAAATTATTTATAAAATTTTTGTTATAAAAATTTAAAATATACAAGGTCTGTGTAAATTCATGTTACATATACATGAGGCCTCTATTGGTTTATACTTGGCCACCATTACTGAAGGCCAAGTGATGACTTGATTGTGGAAGGATGGGTTTTCTATTTACGAGTTGGGACAATTCAATGTAAGGATTCATGCATGGGTGTGTGAGTTATAGATTTCATTTTTCTTATAGAAATTATTGTTTACACTTCTTGTTTAAATGAATCTTTGATAAAAATTAATTGATATTATTTTTTTTTATTTGAATGTGTGAGATATATTGTTTTTTTCATAGTGTTGTGTGTGAGAAGTATTAGGGATTTCCTACCGAGTAGATACAATCCCCACTACATATGAAACATGGTGCATATGCAAACACTGTTAATTTTGATATAGGAAATGGAAATATATCATACATAACTAGTGAAAAATAATGATGTGACAGTTGGGGATGATAGGAGATGGATCTTAGGAGTTGGTCAAGTCCTAGTGTCTGGAGTGTTTGTAGCTTGGTATACTGAGCCTTTCATGTATTTTGATTTTAGGTTTCTATTTTTGTATCATATTATACAACTAATATGATATATTTTAATAATTTTGGATTTTGAGTTATATTAATTCACTTTAATGAATCATATGGTGTATTTTTTATTTCTTTCACTAATGTATTTTACAGGTTGTGTATGGATGTAATGGAAAATCATCCCTCAGCTTTTGGTAAGTACCTTGCGTTTTTTCTAAAATTTGGTGTCTATAAGATTTAAACTAAGGTTAGTTTTATCTTGAACCTAACCAAGCCAATTTGAAATGGTTAGGATGTTAATTTTTTTATTTTTTTGGTCGATTCATCAGTCATGATGGTATAAAAAAAGATAAGATGTGTCATAACTTGAAATTTATAACATAAAAATGTGTATCTAACCTCTTTGTACAAATATTTATATAAACATGGTGGTATAGATTCAAAATGTTTTCATTAAACACCAGTAATTGTGTTTACATCACATCATTATGGTTTTAGATGATGAGTTCACAATATCATGAATTAATAAAAAGATTTACCACTGGGACTACATCATCCATATTGTATTTTATAACTATTGGGAATTTATTATGATGATTTTTTTATGATTTATAATTTTATATTACAGTATTTACTAGTTATTTGGTGACTAAGTGGGAATTTTATGATGACTTTGGAGATATATGAGTAGTCAAAAGGCCTGAAATACAAAAGTCTAGGTCATTGAGAATTTGGTTCAACTTGATCCACAAGTGAATATATATCTTGTTCAAAGAATTGTAGAATTATTCCAGGACCTATAGAGAGATAATAGAATTTAATAACCATGCCATATGTACTAATAATTGGAATTTAAAAGGTAAAACCCACATATTTTTTTGATGGGATTCAGAACTAGAATAGGTGGAGTAATTTTTTGTTTGAATGAACAAATTTTTTAATTTCCTTAGAACTACAACCAATACTAATGTGAATCTAGAAATATAAATTCTGGATGATCTTGAACACAAAAGGTGATATTTTTCTATTCAAACTAAATGTGAACAAGTCCTTTCTTGGTAGGGATTCAAGGAATATTTTAACAAAAAATTCTATCTATATCCCTTAAAAGTAACTAGAATGATATATTTCTTTAGTCAGAATATTTTTTTATTAATGGTCGAATATTCAGCTATGTTTATAAACATAGATTATTTCACTCTAGAATTGGTTGTTAGTGAGTACCTAAAGGAATGTATATTTTATTATCGACCATGATAAGAAATTGAATCCAAGATGTTCGTATAATATATTCATAATTAGACAGAAATGGTAAATAGAGAGATAATTATGGGTAAGAACATCCTTGGTAGTGATGATATAAGAAACATTTGTTTCTTATATGTGTATGGGTTAAAACTCCAATCTTAGAAATAAGAGAATGTGAGAGGCCTACTTTTAGGAAAGCAGTATACTAGAAAATCAATGCTCAAGATTAATTTATTTTCCTCCATGATGTTATAAAAAATCATGGTATTTCCAATCTGGTTCATTGAGAACATAAATAGAGACTATATGAAACTGCTTTGGGACTGCCATTTTTGTAGTAAAATGGGACATCTCCAAATTTAATTAAATAATGATCTTATGTTAACTGGTGGGAATGGATCTACCATGTCTTAGGCCTCTTATGACCAAATAGGACGATGACATCAGAATAGTTCTGGACCTTAGAACCGTGCGAGTCAGGGTGATTCTAGATACAACCTAAGACCTCAATCGATTCAACCTCCACCAAGAATTGAGGATTACTGAGTAGAAGATAGTGAGATTTTTTTGGTGTTGAGTAGAGTTTTATATAGGATAGATCATTCTACTCAAAGGTATAAGATACCATCCTTCTAAACTCTACTCTTATGCAAGTGTTGTTTAATAAAGACACATCCCATTCATTTAATTGTCTCACATGTAAAATAAAATGGGGGGGGGGGAATGTGGAAATTATGCCACATATAATTATATTTGAGACACCTTGTATTTCGATAATAGTTTATGATATATTTCTTTTTTGAATAATTTAATCACTTTGATACCTTGCGATACACACAAACTCGAGTCTAAATGAATTATAATAATGTATACCATTATAACTTAAACATTAAATTGGAGGGTATGGATATGAATAGATAAATTATGAAAATTATATGGTTTATATATGTATGAAACATTCATTGGGTTTTAATTGATTAGAAATGAAAATAGAAGTCATATGAAAGTAAAAGAAAATATTTTCTGAAAAAACTTTCATACTGGAAATGTGTTTTTATCTTATTAATTTAAAATAATTATTATTATTGAATGATATTAATGATTTTTATATATTACATATCTAATAAAAATCTTTATCAATCATTTCATATTTTTCCAGGAATGAGATATGTATAATTCTTGTTTTATTCTTAAAAACATTATTTTTCTAAAAATCAGTTTCATCACATTTTGTATTTTTATTTTATTTTATTTATCAAATTTAGAAAATTTATTTGAAAAAATGAATTTAATTTTTTAAATAAAAATTTCAAAATTATCTTATATTTAAATTTTTTATAATTTTCTAAAAATAATAATTTTTTGATGAATAGTGAAAAATATTATTTTTTATTAAAAATTATATTTTTGTTTAAAGAATTTACAAAGATAAATTTTATTTTAAAATTATTTAAAAATTAAAATTAGTTTAATTATTTTATTATTAATTTATTTTCGTTTATTTGAATAAATTTTATGTTTAATTATGATACAAAACATTGTATACTTAAGAAAATAATTTCTATGTAAATTCACTTTTCCTCGCATTTACGGGTTTAATTTTAAATTTAATTCTTAAAATTTTGTGAATTTAATTTTATAAAATGGGTTAAATTTTTAGAATAAAAATAATTAATATTTATTAAAAAGTTAAACATATTTTTTTTCAAAATGAATTGTAAAAACTAGTTACCACAGTTAAAGTTAAAATGGGATTACCCGGGGGGGGGGTAAAATAAATAGATAAGGGTAAAAATAACCTAAAAACATATATATATTAAATTTTATATCCATAATTAAACTATATACCATCAAATATTTGGCAATGGTTCATTTTTCTCCCGTTTAGAGTGAATAATACATTAATATATTTTATTCTTTTCAAAATATTCAAGTAAGTTTTCTCCCACCTTATAATACGAAAACCTCTCTACTCTCCTCAACACATTTCAATAGAGATATTTATTTGAAAATACCTACCCAAATAACTTTATTACATTCCCAACCATGAATTATATTCCATTGTTTAATCATGAAACCATTCTATGGGGGTGTTTGGTGTAAACCTAAAGAGGTTGTCTAAAGAAGTCGTATAGTGCTTAACCATGGGTTTTTGTTTTTTTTCTTATTCTACCTCATTAAAATATTATTAAACCATGATTAAATAAGAAAAATATTATATTAAATATAGTTATATATAATTATGTTAATGTAATAACCTATATCCATATTCTCTTCTATCAAATGGTAAACTAAACCGTTGATCGTGTGTACGACAGACTACCGCCTTACGAACAGATGTAAGTTGTTTTCTATAAATTCTTAAAATGGATGGATGTAATTATGGATTTAATGTATATATATATATATATATATTATTTATTATAAAATTATAATTTTATAATTATAATTTTATAATTATAATATCACATCTACCTTCTTCAAATCTGTTCGAATATGATAAAGTTGCTTTTGAGTGATTGTGGAATACCAAATCCACGAAGTGATTTGATTCATTTTTCATTTCTATTTTACATGAATGGTAATAATGATATATTTGATGAAAATATATTATTTATAATATATAATTATAATTCTTTAAAGGATAATTATTATTTACCTTTCTTTTCTTCTATTCGTCAAAAAATGAAAACAATATTTATGCGTACATACGACCTAGAAACTCTATAAATGATGTAATTAATTTATATAGATATAAATTTAATGGATGACTATAAATATGTAAGTAATAAATATATATTATATTTATATAATCATCAAAATTATGAATATTATGTTACCATGACCAAAGTATAAGAACCAAAACTTCTGAACCAAAACATACATGAAAAACAAAGCATTTACCTCCCAAATAATGATTTTGATAATGAATTATTAATAAATGGTTGATAAAAGGTTATAAGTAATAATATTTGTTATTATATATATTATTATGTCCATATAATATTTTTATAATAAATTTATATTTACTACATAGTATGTTTGAACATATATGAAGGAAGTCAGACATGAATTAAGGGGTTTATGTTATAACCTCATTGTTTACCAGGATTTTTTATGAATATGTTTTTGATGATAAAATTCAATTATACACCTTTAAATATTATAATTATTTTTCTTATCATCTATTTATTTCTAGGTAATACATTTTTTCTATTAAATTTTCAATCTTTAAGTACTTAAGAGACAAAAATAACGTTTTTTTTTGGAAAATTGACTTTATTTCTCTCTTCGGACAAAAATAATTTATCTTTTATTTCTATGTTTCCTAAAAAAAATTTCAAGAATATTTTTAATGTCACAAAAATATTGTTTAAAGTCATTTTTACTATGTTTTAATTTTGAAAAAAATGGATTAAAATTAATATTATTGTCAATTTAGGAATGAGGTACTTTTTAATTTTTATATAAAATGAGAAGTAAATATTTTTTTAATGTATAAGGATTGAAAGTTATTTCCATTTTTCATAAATGATCAATGATTTAAATATTCCTTTAAAATTTCCTAAGGTTACTCTAATGGAAATTTTTTTCTTTAATATTTTGTAAATTTTTAAATATGTGATTTCAAAGTAAAAATGTTATTTTTTTCAAGAAATGTTCCGAGTGATATTTTAGAAATATTTTACATATAAGATTAAATAATTTGGAATTTCTTAATATTTAATTGGGATATAATCCAATTATAACATCCTTATTTTTCATTTGGAGAGTTTACAATTATGGTAATAATATATTTATGAGACCTGTTTCTTTTCCATGGGTTATTCTATGATGAAACATGAGTGAAACCCATTTATTTTTATAGGTTATGATATAAATAATCTTTTATGATCTTACGGAACATATAATCATATGAGTTTCATTATTTTATAGGTATAACTGAAATTATATAGCCCTATAATGCATTTGGTAATGATGAATATATCATGTGATAAAAAATACTGGAATGGGAAGTGATCCCAATTAAGTAAGGGACTCAATCCACTATGATAATATTGGGAGTACTCCTTGACTACTACGATAGGTTGGGGAGTGAACCCAATACTCTATGATTTAGGTTAGTAATAGTAATAAAATTACTACAATATGTGGCGTGGGGGTGAATTGTAGTTTATAAAATAATGCAACTATTTTTTGTATCCTCCTAATGTAGATTAACTAGATAGACACTTCATCCAACTCTTTGAGTTTATGTATAAGAAAGATATATCCTTTTGATTATTGGAGCATAAGTGATGTTTATAAATTTTATAAAATTTTGTTTCAAATACAATAGTGGAATAATAATATTGAAAAAAACTAATCTTTTATAAAACATATAAGAAAAACTTAATGATTTTTATAAAAAAGTCTTTAATTTAACCTTAAGTATTAAAGAAATCACAACCCATGAGTTTCAGTATCCACAATTTCCCCTAATAGTAAATTATATTTTCCTTTACCAAGGAATCTCTCAATCAAAAAATCAGAACAACTTTTTCTTCCTATACATGGAATCCCTTGATAAGCCAAATGAGAAACAACTATGTCTTCTTATCACTGAGATCCCTCGATCAAACCTGACTGGACACCATACTTATAATTAAAAAATGTTTTAAGTATTTTATAATCCCCACATGGATACCTTAAAACAAATAATACTCCCAATATTACATAGAACATACTACTAACAATATGTTTTAAAGAAACAATTTAATTTTTTTATAGATTTAGTTTCAAAAGAATTTGATTCCTCCTTCTCAAATGATCCTGTATTTATATTTAATTCTCCAAAGGTTATATTCTGTGACTCTTAGAGTTGGTTACAACAAATTTATAAAATAACTTCATTCAGTTAGAATGTTCTACACATAATTCGCCTATTGGACATTTTGGTAAAATTATCAAAGTGTTGTTAAGTGTTCTGTACTATAGAGTAGATTAAGGTTGTATGATTGGGTAAATTTTATTCATCTTATAGAATGAAAATCATCATTTGATAGTTTTTACAAAGGTACATCTGGAGAGTATGTCTAGCTTCTTATGGTAAAAGTCTATGTAGTTCACAAAGTAGAACTTTTTACAATAAGTCTTAGTTATACATTGTAAGTTAGAAATTATAAAAACATCATTTTCTAAAATATGAAACAGTCTATTGGATATACAAAGTAAATTTCCATGTGATTATAATTTTTTGTCCATTTATTTATAAATTACTCTATAAAATAGTTCCTTCTGCGAAATTTTTACAAATTTTCATTTGATAAAAAAGTTTTCAATATCCAGTAAAAATATGTTTTCTATAAAAACAATCTAAAATTTTTGGAGGTGTATATTTATTAAAAACAATGTTATTTAGAATGTGTGTTGTGATTTTCAAAATAAAGGTTAGAATTTTTTGAAAGAAAAACTTTTGACACAACAATCTCTTTTTTTGTAAATCACAAAACACTACCCTTAAAAAGAAAAATAAAATAAAAAAATCTTTAAAAAGAATACACTTAATTTTACTTACACATATACGAAATTATTTATTCTTTTTTCATCCTTAAAAAATTTCTCCTCCCTTATTTCTTTTATCCCCATATCATTATTTATATACATTTGTTTAAGAATATTTTTCTTAAATATTAATTAAAATATTATGTTATAAAAACTTTACTAAGACATGTTCATTTATCTAGTAAATTCCTTTTCTCCACCTTTGGGATTTTCAAAAAAATAGAGGTAGAAAGTGTACCTGAAATGTTAAAGAGAATCAATTATATAAAAAAAATTAAGTAAAAATGAACATTCATCCAAAATAAACAAAGGACATTCATCCAATAAAATTTTTATATATTCATTCGAAAACATTTTGAGAAACATTCAATATAATATTCATTCAAAATTAATTTGGGAAAAAACATTTTAATGTTTAGAGAAAAACAAAAACCATTATTTATTTTATAATTTCATGATTATGACTTTCATCTTCATGAAATCATCCTGGAAATTATTTTACTCCATGATAGAAGATTCCATATTTGGAATATTATCCTAAAGCACTTGAAAAATTAAATTTTCCTACTTTAACTTTAGTAATTATTCTTCAAAAAACTTAACATTGTTATTCTAAACATTAAAATTCAAAACTTCTTCTTCTTCCTGATATAGAATAATCTAATTATATTCTAATATTTTATATTCTTGAATCATTTCAAGATTTTTTAGATAATTTATTCTCAAGGTAATTTTATTTACATTAGAAGACATATCTGTGAATGTATTCACTAAAATTAAAATGTAATTACTAATCCCTTCAATTTTATCATTATGAAACTTGATATGTCCTTCCATATATTTTATCCATATCACGAATTATTTTAATATTATTCTTTCTTCCTTTGAACTATCTATAAAATATTTAAAAATAGATTCATTATAAATAATTATATTTGCAAGTTGTTTGAAGGAATTAGAATTTTACAAAGAATATATTCTTCCTTGAATATATTTACAACGAGTTTAAATCTCAGGAAAGTAGTTAAGTGAATCCTCAAGTTTCTTTATCACTTTATTGAAATAAGTAATCATCATTTATAACCTTTCATCAGATGAAGAATGGGTTGAATGAGTAGAATAGGATGAAACATTTGAAACAATCAGTTTTGTAAATCTTGATATTTTTGTTTATTCCTTTATTTTATGTTTCTATTCTTTAGAAACTTATACAGCATCATCATTTTCATCAGATTCATATTTTTCAAATACTTTTTCTGTGAATGTTTGTCTAATTATTTTTCTTCTGAACATTTTTCTCTATTTGATGGTTCAAAAATAACATCCTTCTAATATTGAGAAGATAATGAGATGGAGGATCCAGCAACATATTTTTATTCTTTATCCAACTCTTCTTCTATATATATAGCTCATTATTCATCACTTCTCAATTGATCATTCTATAATGTTTTTATAACTTTCATAGATTATTATTCACCAACATGTTTTGAAGGATATTTTTTCTACTAAAACTTATTTTTCATTTTTTATGATGTTATGGGGGGATTATGAAATTACCATGTTTTTTTTCTGGATGAATGGAATGAAGGGATATCGATTAAAAAAAAGAAAATGAAAAAACTGATAAATTCAATATCTCTTTGCTTTTTATTGGAAAATATTCATGTTCCTGTTTTAGTCATATCATAATAATGTTTATGATATTTTATTTTTCATATATTTATGTTTATATCTTAAGTTTCTCCTTTTCCCTCTATTTTTTTGTTATATTGTTCTTTTAAAGATAAATTTTATGACTTATCTAGTTCAAAACATTGATCTCTTAGTTTATTTTATTCCTTATACTTTATATGTTATTTGATATCCTCAGCCGACATAGTGTTAAGATTATTTCATGGAATAGGAGGAGGACCTCTAGTTGGATTCTATTTATATTATTCCATTTTTTTTTTCATATTTTCTATTTGTAATTAATATGTGCTTTATCCATCCATCCATCCAAATCAATTTTTTATTAAAGAGTGAAACAATACAATAAGATAGACTATGGGGTCTATAGTAATGCAAACCAAGGGCATACCCTCGGATCAAATTAATACATTCTGAATTTAGGCTGTTAAACTGAAAAAGACAACTATTGGTAGACCTATGATCAGCCATGGATGCCAAATAATCTGCAACCTTGTTCCCCTCGCGGTAGGTGTGGGACACATGAACGTTGTGTTAAAGAATACCAAGGAATTTTCTGACACTGTAGGAAATAGGCCAAGGTACAAAACAATTTCCTTTCAAGGAATCATGGAGAATCAAGGAGTCAAAATCCACCTCATAAACAACCAAATTCTCATGAATGCACACAGAAAGCCCAGTGAGAAGAGCCCGGGCCTCTGCCTGGATTGCGGTACCGATGCCGAAGGAGGAAGAGAATGCCAACACCACACCTCCCCCTATTAATATCACAACACCCCCTCCCGACATCACCCCTTAAGAAAAATCCCCATCAGTATTGAGTTTATAGCCAGAGGCAGGGGGAATCCATCTGATCCATTTACTATAAGGTCCAGCGGATGAGGGAGGAGAATGTGACACTAAAACCTACATGCATGGGAAGGGAGAAGCCTCATTCCATTAATTTTTGATCGAAATCGGTTCTAGGAGCAGGAAGAGAATACGTGCAGTAATGGACCTTGTCGTGGGCACTGCACCTTTGAACTGAGCCTGATTTATGGCTTTCCAGATACACCAACACCCCGCATTGAGGGTTGCAACACGATCTAGTCGATCCTTCTCCTTCCCCAATGAACCATTGAACCATCTCTCCAGGAAAGACGGCTCTTCCTGCTCTCTATAATAAAAATCCAAGTAGACTCCTAGAAATGACCATACTTCTTGAGCCCATTAACCCTCATAAAACAAGTTCAAAATGCTCTCCTCCCTCTGCACTCTACAATAATGACATCCAAAGGCCATTCTGATCCATAATTTTTTGATATTTTCTTCCGTCACGATGGTGAGGTTCCTGATATGACAGGTGAGAACGTTAAGCTTCAAAGGAATCTTGTGACACCAGGCCACATCGTTCCAGCGATATGGAAATCCCTACGAGGGTAGGAACCTCTGAAAATCTCTGATATTGAATATGCCCAATGAGGAGTGAGTGAACACACATCTATCCCGATCATCATTCAGCTCAATGGAATCAAACAGGGCCTGCTGGTCTTTACTCAGATCTGCCTTGGTGAATCAAGGGTGACACTGGGATTCTTTAACTGTGATCAAAGGAGCCGGGCACCCTAGGATGGAAAGAACAGAGCCTTCCTAGTTCCTGTACCAGAAGAGAATCTCCCCTGTTCCCACTATCCATCATGATCTCTATTTTAGGGTCAGGATTAGGGAATGGATTTTTGACCAAAATAGGAGAAACATAGATGCTCCAAACCTCCGAATTAATCTCAGTAAACTGGGACATCCTCTATCCCCATATAGTATGATCTTCAAGAATTTCCCAACCCACCTTATCAAGTGAGCCTTCGAGAGTGCTCTTCAATCTTCTATAGTTGATCCCTCCTTCATGGATGTGTCTTTCCATCCTCTCCCACGAGGTACAGTGCCTCTTCCCCTCAGACTTTACATCCCATACAAAACTACATAAGATCCAGTCAACTAATTTGATGAAACCTTTCGGGACGTTCTAAGATTCAATTTCATGTATAGGTACGGAAGATAATAAACTATTAACCAGAGCTATACGCCCACTGAAAGAGAGGAGGTTATTCTTCCAGTTGAGAACTCGACCTGTGATTCTACTTACAATGTGGTCGAAATCTCGAATCTGGAGTCTACCCGAGGAGAAAGACATACCTAGATATTCCATTGTGAAGGACCCCCACTGCATGTTATGTCGGCTACATAGGGAAGACATTCACTAAGGTGAACTTCTATGAGAGATAAAGAATTCACTCTTTTAGACACTTAGAGCCTATCCACTCCAGAAGAAGTATTCCCTCAGGATATCATTGATCTTATGAACAGAGATCTGCCTACCATTGATGAATATAATGGTGTATTCAGTAAACATCAGATGGGATATTGAGCGGAGGCTCTATTTCCTTCTGAAGGGGAGAATTCCCCCTTGAAGAATGCTGCGGTTGAGGAGAATGCTGAGAGTATCTTGGGACAGGATGAATAAGTTGGGTGAGAGTGGGTCACCCTGTCGCAGACCTCTGGTAGCCTTGAAAAAACAATTCACTTTCCCCATAAAAGATACCCCCATCCATGAAGAGCTTACACACCTAAAAAGGATATCAACCACCCTGACTGAGAATCCCATCACCGCAAAAACCTTGTTAAAAAGACTCCACTCAATCCTGTCGTATACTTTGTTCATATGAACTTTGATCGCAAGATTCGAACCATCTGTCTTAAAATTGATGTCCCTCACCATCTCCTGGGTGAGTACTATAGCCCCCTGAATGGAGAGACCTTCACGAAGCCATGTTGCTCAATAGAAATCCAATCGGGATGAAACTTAGACAACCTCTGATTAATAAGTCAAGAAAGGATCTTGTACGGGAAGTTTCATAGACTCACTGGGCGATAATGGGAAAGTGAGGAAGGATCCTTTACCCTGGGGATGAGGTAGAGAGTTGGGGAACTAGCGACCCGAGGAAGAGACCCACCCCGAAAGAAATCCTGTATGGATTCAACAATTCCTTTTTTTGACAATATCCCATGACCCCCTATAAAAGGCTCCAGGAAAACCATCTGGACCGGGGCCACTCTTTGGGTTAAGCTTCTGCATGGAATTGAAAATATCTTCCTCATTAAGAGTGGCCTCCATCGAGTTGTTCTCCATGTCAGACACTCTGTTTAGTATCACCTCCCACAGAGCCGAGGTGCCGGTTGGATAACCACTAGCCATCCTTCGGTTCGGGCCTGCCAGGAGGTCCTGGAAGAACGAAAGAGCCATCCTCCCAACTATATCCCTATCATACGTGAAGGAGACATCCTCATGCAAGATGTTTGGTTTGATCCAGCATTTCCATTCTCAGATACAAGCATGGAAGAAGTCTGTGTGATTGTCACCCACTTGTAGCCACTTCACCCTAGACCTATCCCGAGCCATCCGTTCTTGTTTGAGAAGCTCCACTTCCCAAATCATTTTTTGGGTCTTGAGATCTTCGAATGTCATCTCACTCCATTCCTCCTCTAGACTCCCTTCTAACTCTTCGACCTTCTATTTGAGAGTCCCGATCCTTCTATCAAAGGGAGGTATACTCCTAGCCCACTCCAAAATCCCTTTCATTAACCTCCTTAGCTTATTATGAATTTCCACCCAAGAGTACCCTTGAGTTGGAGCCTCCCACAGATCTCTTACCTTCCCTTGATAGCCATCCAATCCAAGCCATAACTGGTAGAATCTGAAATACTCTTGAGAAGCCTGATTAGTGGACACTGAGACCATTAGTGGAGAATGGTCAGAAATTCCACGAGAAAGGTGATTTACCTTGGCCGAAGGGTAGATATTGAGAGCATTGATATTAGACAAAAAATGGTCAAGTCTACTCCAACTCCACCTTCTCCAACCCTGATTATTGCACCATGTAAACCGGTCCCCACTGTAGCCCAAGTCGTACAGCCCTTTCCACGACATAAACTGAGAAAAGTCCAGACTCGCTCTCCTGGGGAAGGCCCCTCTCCCCTTCCTCTCGTCTGGATCCAAGACAATATTGAAGTCCCCCACCACAAACCAGGGGAGATCCTCTAGATCAAAACTCTCCAAACCCTGCCAC
This sequence comes from Viscum album, assembly GCA_963277665.1. NCBI lineage: Eukaryota > Viridiplantae > Streptophyta > Magnoliopsida > Santalales > Viscaceae > Viscum > Viscum album. The sequence goes on along the minus strand of OY728146.1, from coordinate 1,749,286,290 downwards.
AATAGAATTATTTTTTATGAATCACAGCTACCATACAGAAATGAAACATAGAAGCAATCCTAACCCTTAGTAACATTCATGGTGATATGTTGATCTCCTACTTCAATGAAATCCTTGGGCACCTCCTTTTTCCAGAATAGCTATATATGACTGTTTTTCAGATCTAAGTGCCTGTGACCATGCATGTGAACATAATGACAAAAGGTCTTGATTTTATTCAGGTTCTGTTTCAGCTCCAGGATAGCGACAATACAAACTTTGTTCCCCTAGCTTTAGAGACAATGAGTTCTATCTTTACCCAAGATCCAAGACCTCGAGCATTCCATATTAGCATTTTCAACATTTAATAGAGGAAGACCCAGCTTTGGCCCCGGTCTTCGTGGTCTTGGTACCTGGGAAAGGATATCCTTCCCGGTATAGTCTCTGTTGATAGAGAGTGTGTCTCCCTGGGCTTTGAATAGGGGAAGCTGAGGCAAGAGGCGACTCAAAAGAAGGGAATTCAACGGACTTCCCCTTGTCCCTCCTACAGGAAGGCGAATAAGCAGAGGGACTTTATACCTGAGTCTGGCTAACACGGACCGCAGGAGGTTTCACCGTCTGCTTAGAAGCTGGTCCATCCTCCACTAGCGAGCACAAATAAGCCTTAGAAGCAGGCTTCACAACCACCATGCCACCAGGAGGGCCCATACCCACCACAGACCCCTCACTGCTCAGCCCACCTAGCTCTGTAGAAGACTGCTCCTCTGACGAAGCAGGAACCTCACAAGTAGAACACCTGGACAACCTCCTGAGGATTTCAGATGTACCTGAGATAGGTATCCAATCCTCAACCTCTCCAAAAAACAAGGCATCTTACTTCACCCCAACCCTGTTATTACAAGATTCAATTGGTTGGGCTCGAACCCTCGACACCAAACCTCTCAAAGGGGACCGCAGGACGTTTTCCAGTAACTCCCCAACTGATACAATCTAGGAGGCGTCACATTCCAGCTGAAAGGACACCATCATCATCCAATAGACTCCTGGCTGGACCGGGACCATATTCTTGCAATGCTGGTGAGAAAGTCCTATGGAGGCCACCAACCCCTCACAATGAGCCAGCAACCGAGGATCCTCCATCCCATATGAAGGCCGATGGGGGTCAATGGACCCCGAAGATAATTGATCAGCCCCCCTGCACACGGAGAAGACAACACCTCCCCAGGACTGGAGCCTCGGTCATCTTGAGGCTGGAGCACATGACCACTTCTCCTACAACTTTGAGCTGAATGTCCCTGTAGAAGGGAAAGGCACAGAACCGAGGAAAAACAGGGAAGATGAAGACCTGGGTCCAAAAATAGGAATCTTGCACCTTCAAGGAAATATTCTACATGATCAGTAAGGAAAGGTCCAATTCTACGTAGATCTGGGGGGGCCATCGGCTCCTCATCGCGTCGGGACTATGTATCCGCACACATAAATTTTCCCATCGCATCTCCTATAGAATTGAGGAAATAACCATTTTGTAATGGAAGCGGAAAACCTGGAAGACTAACCCACACTGCGGATGAGGGACTTTCCTTCCCTCGATGAGCCTGCATTGACCATCTCGAAAGGATAAAATGCCAACGCCCCATAGACCGAGAGGCATGGAACCATGCCTGGATGAAATCAGCTTCCGAGGAGAAGATTAGACAGAACGAGAGCCTGTGCATAGCCAACACCCAAACCTACCCTTGCAACCCCCACGAAGCCACAAACCTCTTGAACACCGGAATCTAGGGTTTTGTAGACCTGAACCGTGCCATGAGAGTCCATAGTAGGCCCTCCACCGCCTCATTGAATGCTGATGCAGGAGTGGACATGGTAAAGAGGCTACCTTCTTTCACCACCGAGTGCGAGAACAACGCAATCACTGGAAACACTGGTCTGAGATGCCTAACGAGCTCCCACATAGGACTTCCTTAAAAGGCGCCGCCAGTCGACCTGACCAAGGAGAGGGATCCGGGGGTCCCAAAATAGATGAGGCCCTCCCACACAACACTTCTGAGTAGGGATCGAATGGAGTAGGAGCTGGCAACAACGCCGGAGAATGACACGATGAAGGTACAACAGGAGGAAAAATTCAAAAATCCCAAGGCACATGCAGCGCGTTCTTTAGGAGAAACATTCTTTCCAATCCATGAAATCATATATGTGATTTATCCAATTTTCTTATAAACTTATTCAACCTAGGAATATAAAAAAGCTTTATCCTACTTATTTTTACTTATCTAATAAAAGAAAATTTCTCTCTCGCTTCTTTTTCTTAATTATTGATCTCTTTAAATATCATGAAATTAATATATATCATGTTAAAAAGTCATGGAAAAAGTAGAATTTTCATCTTTATAGTGCGTTTTGATAAAAATTTCAATGTATATAGAGACAAAATATATTAAGTTAATTTTTTTCATGTTTCACATAAATTATAAAACATAAATGTTTTCACTTTTATTGTATCCATATAACGTTTTCTTAGAATAAGAATGTTTTGAATCCATAAAATAAAAACCCTTGAGTTTGGAGAAAGATGATAAAACTTTATAACTTTTTGATATAAAGGTGAGATAAAAGTTTTTACTTTTGATATATAAAAAGATTCTAATTTTCTAGTATCATATTAGTTAGAAGATTGGATTCACCTTCGAGAGGAACGATAAAATTACATATTACTTACTAAATAAAAAAATTATAAAAGTCTTCAAACAAATTGAAATTTATCATTTTAGGCCTTGTTCTTCTTTAAAAACTTCTAAAGAATAAAAATCACTGAATATAGTTGGATAATGAATATCAAAATCATCATTGTCAAGATAAATAACTTCCCAAACATATAAGATAACAAAAATATTTAACTGAGAATTTTTATTATCAAACAAATACTTCTTTATCATCCTTTCTTTCATAGCTTCTTCATTAAAATAATCTTTATAATTTTCCATATTCCTAAAATGAATTGAAAATTTTGAATGGAAAACGTCAACCTTTTATACATAATAGAATTTGGATAACGTGAGATAATTAAAAAAGAAATATGTGAAGAGGGAGTAGTGACATAAAATCCTATATATTGATCTGACATGGGTAACAATTCATATTTATTTTTCCAAAAAACTCAGAAAGAAACCCCATTTATTTGTAGAGATAAATTATTTTCTTCAAAATATCTATTATATATCTCTGAAATCAATTTTTTAAAATAATTAGATAGAATTTTTATTAAAAAACATTAACATTTGTAGATTTTTTAGAAAATTATAAAATTCAAAATACGTAAAAAGTATAAAATGAAATGAAATAAAATGTTAGTAAAGACTACATTTGAATTTAAACCTTTAGTAGAAATATTTCTCTGGTATATGTTCTTCTCGTTTTTCTGAAAAAAATTTCTATGAGGGGTTTTGAAAAAATTTTGATTGATAAAATTTAAAAAAATACTATTTGATGAACTTTTTAAATTTTTTGTATGATAAACCTTTTATAAACGTTTTTTTTATAATTTTTTTTACAAATATTCATCAAATTTTAGAAAACTAAATATTTTTAGAAATTAAAATATGTACTACCCATTTTTATGGGAGTTTATTTATATAAGAAGATATTTTAAAACCGAAGTATATATAAATGTTCATTTAATAATGAAAATTCCTTTATTTTTTTACTGTATTCAAATCTATGATAATTTTTAGGTTTTGTAAAAATATACTCATATTGTTCTCACATTCAAATATATTGTAAAATGATATCTCTTATTTATGTGTGGTCTAAAAGGAAATTATGTCTTATGTCTATGTGCTTAGATCACGAGTGATCTGATGGGTTTTTAATTAATTCTATGTAACTTTTGTTTTTACAAAAATTAATAGTTTTACTAAAACACATGTCAAAATTAGTGAGTTTCTGTTTCAGCTGCAACATGAGGGCACAACAACATTGAGCTGATACATATTCTACTTCTATAGTGGAAAGTGATAAAGAATATTTTTTATTACAATATTGATAAACTAAATCTTATCCTAAGTATTGAAAAATACAAAATTTACTTTTTCTATCAATTTTATATCCACAAAAATAAATATCTAAGATTTTTTATGTTCAAAATCATTTCGAGATGAAGAAAATATACTAATATCTATAGTTCCCTTCAGATAATGAAAAATTAATTTTATATATTTAATATGGGAATATTTTTTATTTTATTGATACTGTGAATATAATCATAAAAAAATTATTTCTACAATACTATATGTTTGGTATGTAAATTACAAGTCATTCCCCTAAATTTTTTTTATCAAATATTTTCTTAGATTCATCCAGATAAATAGTTTTTGAGTCCCTTATAGGAGTACTTATAATTTATGTATTTTCATATCCAAAAATTTTAGAATATATTTTATATAATTTTATCATGATATAAAAGTTTATCCTCATTTTTGAGAGATTTTAAAACCAAGCGAAACAATTATTTCACCCAATATGCTTATCTAAAACTCAGATTCCACAAGATTCTCAAAAGAAATAGTAAGATATTTTTTGAATTGAACCAAATATAATGTCACAACTATAAATTTAAATAAGGATTATATAATTAATTTTTTTAAATAAATATTCTTGTATCCGAATCTACATTAAAAAAATTTATTTCTAAAAAAATCATTTTAATCTATCATACCGAGATATAGGAGTTTATTTAAGTCCATTATGTTCCAAAGTAAGTCTAAAATCATTTTTTTGGGATTTTATGTTTTAAAAACTAGGGTTTTCCTATACAAAAACTTTTGGTTGTACATATCCATTATGTAAGTAAAACATCATACCCATTTAAAAAAGATTAAAATTTATAAATGTTGTATATGGTAGATGTATATGAATAACTTCAAGTCTAAATAATAGAGCCTAAATTTATTCATATTATATTCTTTATTTTTGATTATAACCCTTTTCATTCATTATAGATTTATTTCTAATAATAACTCTACCTTTATTACATTTATTTTAGAAAACCCATTTCACACCAATTACAGGAGAATCTTTAGGACATTCAACCAAAGTACAAAATTGATTCCTCTCAAATTCATTAAGTTGATCTTGTATATATTTTACCCAAAATTCTTCACCTAAGCCTAATCAAGAGTATTATGTTCAAATTGAGATAAAAATTCCCAATTTTTAACTTAATTTCTGAAATAATTTATAGTTTTAACTGGTTGATCGAAATCATAAATGATATTATCACTATGATGATTCCTAAGGATTAACTAATTTTTGAGGTTTATAAACATATATTCTTCAAAAACATGTTGAATTTATTCTTGACATATAAATGTAGAAATAATTTTTTCATTTATTATATCATAGGTGTGATTTTCTAACATGGGTTGAAAATCAGTTTTATAAATAACATTTAAATATGTGAGATGATGTTTTTTTTAAAAAAGGATAATTTTCATCAAATTTTACATGATATTTGCTTAAAAAATTTCTATTTTTTTAAAAAAATACAATACACTTATTATCTATAGAATAATATAAAAACATTACTTCATATAAATTTGGGAAAATTAATGTAAATTATCTCTATTATAAAAAGGGCACTTTGTATCCAAAATATCTAATGTAATAATGTTTTTTGCTTTCTTCCAATCCATAACTTATCAAGATTTGTATTAATAAAAGGTTTAATTAAAACTCTAGTTATAGTATAGAAATTAATACTAAATTATTTAGCCCAAAAATGTTTACAAATTGATTATTCACTCAATAAGGTTCTAGTAAGATCCCAAACAATTATATATATTTCTTAAACTACACTATTTATCTATAAAGTTCTAGGAGTTGAGAAATTATGTATAATACCATTTCTACTACAAAAATTTTCAAATTCATAATTTAAAAATTCTCCACTATGATCTATACAAATATTTTTGAAAGGTTTATTTTTATTATTTTTAACATGGGATATATATCTTTTAAAAAATAAGAAGTATTTCAACTTTTTAGCTTGAAAATAAACCCATGTATATCTATTGTATTTATAAGCTAAAATATATATACAATATTTTCCACAAATAGTTATAGTTTATATATAGATAAATAAATATGTGTGCACTAAATATAAAGAATAAAAAGTTGAAACTTCACTAGTAGACATAAAACTCAACTAATTTTGCTTTGAAAATTGACAAGGATGATAAAATTTCGATGAATTGGACCTAATCTCTGGTATATCTCAAACTACTTTTTTATTAGAGAGTTTGGATAAGGTTATAAAATTATAGTGTCTTAACATTATATTCCAAAACCAAGATTGCTCCTCTATTATACTAAGGTAACCTGGATCTTTCCTTCTATGTTCTTCTAACTTAAGTGTATATACAGTATCATGCATGTCTATAGAGAGAATAAAATTAACTTTAGAACACTTAATAATACATTTTTCATTCTTAAAGCTCACAAAATATCTCTAATAACACAATTGTATTATGATAATAAGGATTTTATTAAGTCTTACTACACAAAAAACATTTGAAATTAAAGTTTTTACAAGAATAAAAATATTACTTGTACCATAAATTTCTCCTTGAGCATTATGAACAAAAGTGTATTTTCTACATTTAATCCTAATAATCTTCTAGAATAATTTACTTTTTCCAATCACGTGATTGGAACAACAACAATCCATGTACAAAGTATTGTTATAATTGGAAATCTTATTATTTTTTCTAGAATTAAAAGAATTTTTATTTTGGTACCCAAACATTATTGGGTCAAACATTTTTAGAAAAAAGAATTTTTGGAATCCAAATATATCAAAACTTTCTATGTTGTACAATTTCTAGGTCCTTATAAAAGAATGATTTATGAAAACCAAGTTATTATTCTATATTTAAATAATAATTATTTTTCTAATGTTGCTCACTTTGACACATTATAAAAAATAGATCACTTTTATAATAAATTAATTATTTTAAAATAGAGGTTTTTTATTTATAATACTAATCGGTATAAAAAATCTATAAGGTGTGATTTTTATATACATGTTATCAAAATTTTTATTATCAGTAATAAATTTTGATAGTAATTTCTTCATAAATGAAAATTTTGAATTTAGTTTTGTAACTAAATTCTTATTCTCATAAGTATAAGTGTAAAAATATTTATTATATAATTCTTTAGTAGTAATAGTAAATTTTAGAGAATGTTTTGAAATATTAGAATTTTCCTTGACATTATAAACCATATAATATTTATATTTTTTGAAACTTTAATATTTGTTGTCTAACAGTTTATAAAACCCTAAAACATATTCATAACTAAGTAAAGTATTATCATCTTCAGTTAAACTATAATATTCTTGTTTAGTTGAATTAAAATCATTACCATCCTTTATATCGAAATAATTTTCATTTAAAATAATATTATTAAAAGTTTTATAAAATACCTCATCCATGAAATAATTACTGTTCTTCAGAATTTTTTAAAGAAAATAATTTTTTTGATATTCACTAATAATTTTAGAATAATTCTTAGAAGAACTATCCCCAGCACTTTCACTACATGTATTATAAGATTTCATACTTTAATTTCATTTATATGAATTAAACATCTTTGAATTTATCCCTTTCTTATCATTTATTTTTAGTTTCGTAGAATATGGTTTGATAGGACCCAAATTATTTCATTCCTAGTAGATCATATCAAAATAATATTTCTTATCAATCATTTAATTATGTTTTTTCTTATACTTGTATAAAATATCATTCTTTCCCAATATCTTATTCATTCTTAGAGCTAGATGGGAAAATTTATTTTGACATTATTTATAAGTACGAATTTGATTCAGAACTTTATCTTTCTTATATTTATAGGATTTAAAAATATTTTTAGTATATTTTTATTTCTTAGAAATAGTTTTAGTATAAGAAAAAATATGACATCCATTTTTCTTTTTCATATTTTCAAAATCTTTGTTTATTATACCATAATGCTACATCTGACTTCCAATTATATTATCTAGATCAATTTTTTGTTTTATTAGTATCATCAAGATATTTACTCTTGGATTAAAATTCTCTAGGAATAATGTTAATAAATTTCTCAACCAAAATTTCATCAGTAAGATCTTTATCACCCAAAACTTATAATCTATTAAAAATAAAAATTAATCTCTATTTAATCATTATAGTACACTCTCTATGTAAAAAATTGAATGATTGATAAGCACCTCTATGTAATTCTCTTATAGTATCAATAAATTTGGTTTCCCCAAATATATTTACTTAAAACATTTTACAAATAGTATTTTACATATTCATAAGAGGAAATTTGATGGTATATATTTATATTCATTAAACATAATAATGTTTTTCAAAATCTATAATTCTATTTAAACAATAAATTATACAAATTCATACAGTTAGAAACTTCTTTATCAATTATTACATAGTTACTAGTAAGCAGAAAAAAATTATCAACTCATGTGTTGATAAAAAAAGTATTCATATGATCTCTCCTGTACTCATAGTATGCCCCATAAATTTTTTTTGTTCTACTAGGATTAATATTCTATAGGCTTCCAAAATATTATCCTACCATATTTATACACACAATAAATACTATTTTCTACACAAACACATTTGTGTAAATAGTTTAATAAAATATAAACATTAAATAATAGTTAAACCTATTATAATACCAAATGTAGGATCATAATAGTAATAAAATTATTACAATAGTTAGAGGGGTGTGAATTATAGTTTTTAAAATAATGGTAATAATTTTTATAAACTCCATAGGTAGATTAATAAGATATACTCTTCTTATGATTCTTATAGTTTATGTATCATACAGACAGATCGAAAAATTATCATAGTATAAGAAAAGCTTATAATAAGTGTAAACTTTACTTAAAAATTGCACAATGGAATAATAAGATTGTAGAAAAATTAAACTAATGATTTATAAAATAGAATAGAAAAAATTACCTAATTTTATATAAGATTTTTTACTATAACCATAAGTGTTAAGAAAGTCACAAACCCAGACATTGGGTATCCATGATTTTACTTCACCATAATGTCTGTTTTACTTATGCTGGGAATACCTTGATAAAAAAGATTAGAATATCACCATATTTCTATCCCTGAAATCCATTGATCATCTAGGCCAGACACAACTTTGTCTTCCTATCCCTAAAATCCATCAATCAAATATGATCACAAAAAATGATTATAAATGAATTTTTTAAGGTATTTACAATCCTCACATGAATACCTAAAAATATAAAATTCTCATTAGATTAAAAACTAAAAAATTGTAATAAGATATTAAAGAAAAATAAAGTAAATTTCAAATGGATTGTGTTGTAAAATAATTCTGTTACTCCTCCTTGAATGTAGCTCTATTTATAGGCAAAGTTCCAAAGTTAATATTCCATTATTCTGATAGTTGGTTACAATGGATTTAAACAAACTCTTCCTTTACTTGGAATGTTTTGTATAGGCTTTATCTGATGGTCATTTTGGTTACATCATTATAATTCTATTAAAAGTATCATTCATTAGATTAAACATAGTTCATATGAATGTATACAATTTATTAATATGGTATAATGATAATTATCATCTGACAGTTTTTATAATGTTTTATCTGGTGAGTATGTATAACTTTTTCAAGAATATTTATATCTAGTTAAATAAGTACAACTTCATTCATTTATAATTAGCTAAACCTTGTAAGTTAAAAATTATATATAATTAATTTGATTAAATACGAATTCAAATTTCATATATACAAAGTTCATTTCTATCTGATTATAAAGATCATGTCCATCCGTTTATAAAGTTTCATCTGAAATAGTTCACCTGGTAAAATTTTTTATAAGTTCCATCCGATGAATTTTTTCTATGTCCAGTAAAAAAATATGTTTTCAACAAAAAGTTCTAAAAATATGTGAAGTGTAGATTTATTAATTTTTTTAAGAAAGTGTGTTGTGATTTTAAAAATAAATGGTAGAAAGTATTGAAAGTATAAATTTCAAATATATTTATGATAGTCTTAGAAGTAAGCCTTGACTACTAAGGAACTTATTTTCTATGTTTATATGTATTCAAGAAAACTAATGTATTTTTCCTATGTTATTCTCTCATAGGACATGTTATTTGAAACCTTTATGATTTATGTCTTATGAATTGGAATGAATTATTCCATGACTCAAGATTATGATCTATCATATATAGGGTATAGTTTTTAAATGTTATGCTCATGTTATTATACCCTTATCTTCATGTTATGTTTAAGTGATCATTGATATATACCTTGTTTACTTTAATTGAGAATTATTGATTACCCATTATTATGTTTTCTTTCCCTAGGTTACAAAAAAACGTATTATGTATGATATTTCTAATAAGGGTGATAGTTATTAAGAATATAGTGGGAGATAATGTAGTTCACTTATGAACCAATTTTTTATGTATCCATGTTTCTACAGGCACTAGGCCTATATGATTTGAGAATGGAACATTATGTAATGTAATTAATCCTTATCTATTAACATGTTATATCTATGTATAAAATGTGTGGTTCACTATAGCTAGTATCGAAGCGTAGTTTAGTTAACCTTTATAAACTTTGATGATAAAATTTAGTGAGAACACTTAGGATAATCCTATGTATAAGTTAACATCCTAAGTTATGGTAAATAAAGGAGTGAGGTTTTCCTATAAAAAAATCTTTTCTTAAATACTATAATAAGTTGTAGTTTTGAAACAAATTTATATAGGGGTAATAACCTGAAAAAGTGTTGGTCGAGTATATCTCATCTATTATTCTGGTGCATGGTGAGTGTTCCCATAATGAACACCTAGTTTAAAATTCCTAGGGGGATACACTTCGGTAAATTAATATTTTTACAGAACATAATGAAGTATTTGAGTATATTATGACCACAAATGAACTAGGATAAACCTAAGGTTACCTAGATTGAAAATAATATTTAATGATTTAGGAATATTTTAAATGATTTTTCATTATTATGCAGTTTTCCACTTTGATTATTGTTTCTCACATTATTATTTTTGGATTTAGTCCATGGATATAACCAGAAGTAATCATGTTAATATTGATTTTGATGGAAAATGAAATGGTTTTCCTCATATTCAGCCAAATTTTATTGGAGTTGAAATGATAAATATCATTGTTATGATTGTAAAAATTTATCAAGATAGAAATCACCATATGCTTCCAAATGACCATAGAAGGGAACAATGTTTTATTAAGTTCTTAATGAGGAAATTTACACCTTATTTTAGCTGGTACACAGATCTACTATTCACTAAGAAATGTATCAGTACCACTTAAAAATATATTTTCCATTATACAGTGTCTAGAACATGAAAATATTATTTTATCATTCTATAATTTAGAAGTAAAAGTAAATAAATGATAGAATCTTGTCAAGAATATGAGGAAATAAGAAGAAATTGACTCCATTAATTTGGATGAGTTTAAAAGATTATTTTTCAATAATTAATTTCCTCTTATTACTTATATAAAATTAGATAAGTAATTCCCTGAGATAATTCATAAGGATGATGAATATGTGGGTACCTATGATGGGAATTTTTCAAACATACAAGGTACACATGTGGTATTATCCTATAACCTGAAAGTAAGGTTAATCAATTCTTTAATAGCTTAAAACCAAGTATTAAAAAGGTTATATTCATAAGGTCCTTTAAAAACTATGAAGAAATCATTTTATGTGCTATTAAGGTGGAAATAGAGATTAGAGTTACCCATCAATCTCATGGTTTTGATAAGAAAAGAAATATGGAATTGAAAGGAATATAAAAGTACCATAGATAGAAGAACTTGGTAATTCATTTATACTATAAGTGTGGAAGGAAACATAGAGGTAATTATCTTAAGGGTAATAGTAAATGATTTTATTGTGTAAAGGAAGGTTATCACAAAACAAAATGCTGATTATATGGGAAGAAGTTATCGAATGATGTGAATAGAAAAAAATATCTACACAATTCACCACACACACTCCAGTGTTTCAAATTGAAGGTATATGAGAATTAATTAAATTATTTCCCAAATCCAATGGTTAATGATTATTATTGATTCTATAAAACTTCTAAGTGCATAGAAAAATAGAAATTTTAACAACTACTACCCACTGATAGTATAAACACTCACCCATAACATAGCCCTCAGGTCTTGGCCCACTAGGTTCCACCAGTTTCCTTACAGGCAAATGGTCTCATACCTAGGACCCACCACATGAATGAATGGGTCAGCTAACTAATGACTATCCCTATATGTTCACACTTGTTTATTTATGTTCTTTTTCATCACTCAAACACGCCCTAAAAAAATTTCTTAGAGGTTACCCATTATGATAACTACTCCTAGCTTTGTACACTTAGATGTGGAGTTCTATTCAGGTAGCTGCATATAAATAAAAGTGAACCTTGTTGACATGACTTATATCGTTTATTCATTTAACCCTTTATCATTTTGGGGTGATACATTCACCCCCTATAGATCACAACATCCTCATTGTGAACCCAACATCTCAAATCAGTCTGTGCCACCACACATATGGATGGGTTCTAACTCCGATACTAATATAAGAATCGGTCCCCCCTGATAGCATAGACACCCCACCTTAACCTGACAGTTGGGTTCGGGCCTTCCAGGTACCACTAGTTTCCTGGCAGACACATGGTCCCCTACCTGGTTCCCACCCAAGTTCCAAAACTATTCATTTGATTAATGATTGTCCCCATAGGCCAACACTTGTTATTTTTGTAGGATCGAAATATAATATGAGATGCTCAATATACAATAGGGGGGGTGAATTGTATACTTTAAAAATTCCTTTGGAACCTTTAAAGTTAGTTATGAATAACTAGAGTTTCCTTAAGAAAAGGAAAGGACTAAGTTTAACAAAGTTAAACTAAGTAAATTAACAACACCTCTAACACCGAACTGAACTTGGAAAGGGATTCCAAAAGTAGGTTCCGGAAATATGATTCCGGAAATTGAAACTTAACAAAAGTTACAATATAAGATTCTACCTTAAAGCGTATAGAATCTAAACTAATCAGAGTAAGTAAGGAAGTATAAGAAAGTTATACTTTCCTTAGGATACAAATTGCAGCGGAATAAAAACAAGTAGTAAAACTACTAGTAACAAGATAATAGTCTTTTAACCCAAAGAGAAGGGTATCCAACAACCTTGGATAAAGGTCCCTTGATTTATACTTTCAAGCAAGTCTGTCTTACCCACACCAGGGTAAGCCCTCGATACGAAGATCGGTGTCTCTGTCTTGCTATCCCCGCAAGCCCTCAACTTCAAGGTAGTTGGCAACCTCTGTCTTTCTCAGCAAGAAAGCCCTCGATCTTTAAGGTAGTCGGCACCTCTGTCTTCCTATCCCCGGAAGCCCTCGAATGTAATCACCAACATTCGGAGTCGCACGAAGCTTTGAGAGTTAATAAGAGACTCTCTCTCTAGAAATCACTTCAATAGCATGTAGGCACAAAACTCAGTTGTTTTTCCAACAGCATCGAGCTCTTTCAAATGAGCTCCTATTTATAGGTAAGGTCGGCTCCTCTCCAACGGTCATATTTTCCTTAAAGTTCGGAGGGACCTGTACACGTGTCACTTAGACAACGGTTAGTTTATAACAAAATGGACGACATCGTTTTATAACAAAACAAGTGTAACTGAAAGTACGACATCGTTTTAAACTCTAACATAAAGGTTCGGAATAGAAACTTCTGAGTGAAGGTTCGGAGTGAATAAATTCAGAGTGTATAAAACAATGATAATCAGATTCTGTTTAATAGGAGAATTCGTAATGAGAATTCGGAGTAGGAATTCGGAATAGGAATTCGTCATCAGAAATCGAAATGAGAATTCATCATTAGAATTCGTAATGAGAATTCGTCATCAGAATTCGTAATGAGAATTCTTTATCAGAATTCGTAATGAGATTTCGGAATGAGATTTCTTCATTAGAATTCGTAATGAGAATTCGGAATGAGATTTCTTCATTAGAATTCGTAATGAGAATTCTTCTTCAGAATTCGTAATGAGAATTCGGAATGGGATTTCTTCATTAGAATTCGTAATGAGAATTCTTCTTCAGAATTCGTATCATGAATCTGGAATAGAACTTAGTCAGAATTCATATCCGGAATTCGGAATGAAACTTCCTTATAGTTCTTGTCCAGAATCTGAATACTAAACAGAATGCTTTATATCTAAGTTTTAATGACTCCGAGAAAACGAATCCGAATCTCACACTTAAAAAAAATATGAATGAAAATATGATAAGGATAATTTTTCTTATAAAAGCGATTTTCCTTAAGAAAGCAATTTTCCTTATAAAAGCAATTTTCCTTATAAAAGCGATTTTCCTTAAGAAAGCCTTTTTCCTTATAAAAGCGATTTTCCGTATAAAAGCGATTTTCCTTAAGAAAGCATTTTTCCTTATAAAAGCGATTTTCCTTAAGAAATTATTTTTCCTTAAAGATAAGGTGTTTGTGATTTTCAAAACAAGAAGGAATAGAAAAGTCATAAGGAAAACCTTATTGACTCAATAATCTCCCCCTTTTTGGAAAGCACAAACATCCTTACGAAAAAGCTATTCTAAGAAAGAAACACATTAAAGCTTATCTCCCCTGGTTTAAAAAATATAGATGAATACGACTAACTCCCCCTTAGGCTTTGAAACTCTAAGGATCGTATTCATATTTCCGGAGTGATGTTTCTTTAAGAAAAACTCCCCCTTAAACAAACTCTTATTAGAGTTCTTTTTCCTTGGGTATTTTCCTTTCTCCCCCTTTGATAAGCACTTATTAGATTTCCTCTTTTTCTTAAGGATCTTTTCCTTCTCCCCCTTTGTGATTTTCAAAAAGAATTGGAGGGAATGAAAAAACTTAACAAAGTACCTGAAAAATTAGTACGATCGAAACAACAAACACAATTCTCATTATATTTGAAATGTCAGCAACAAAAACAGATTACAACAAAAAGATCGGATTGGTCATTTCAGATCTTTCTCCTTCGACATGAGCCCCTTAAGAATTGTCTTGATCTTCTTTAAGTCTTTATGATCTTCCTCTGCTTGCTTCTCTAAGACGACTATTCTTGCTGAGTGAGCTTCAATTACTTCTTCCTGAGCCTTCAACTTTTCTTCTTGGGCTTTCATCTTCTCTTCCTGAGCTTTCATTCTTTCTAGAAAATCAATCCGATGATCCCTTTCAAATTTCCAACTCTGATTAACGGAGTTGAGCTTTCCATTCAGATCTCTCACTTCCTGAATCCGAATGTTCTTTTCCTCTGTCAATTTCTCATCGAATGATGCAGTCATCTCATGAAACTTCTTGTCCTCGGTTTGAAATGCATCCTTAACATTTTCCTGAAACTCATCCAGCAACCTCATCTCTTCCACAGTTTTCTTAGACCAGCTTGTCATCCTCTTGCAAGATCTTTTATGTGCTTCGTAACCAATGAAGAAAGTTTTGAACTGAGCTTCAATCTCAACACACTTATCCATTACCATGGATACGGAGTCGGTTTTCTGATTCAGCGCATGTTGAAGCATCTGGCATCTAGAGTCAATACTGGAGAAGGTTGGAATGGTTCCCACCAACTTCTTCAAGGACTGAACAACAAAATCGTGCCCCAACGATGATGACTCCGAATCTGAAACCTTGCTAGGAGAATTTTCTTCCTCAATAAGCTCCAACTTCCTCTTAGAAGAACTACCAGCTTCCTTCCTCATACTCTTTTCTGAACTCGGGGTATCAGCAAGAATTCGTTTCCCCTTATCTTTTTTCGGAATAGAAACCTGTTCCGGAGATTTCTTCTCGCTATCAGAGACTTGAACAACCAAATCTTCCTCATCAGCAACTTCTACATTTTCCTTCTGAGCAGCATCAAGTGAAAGATGTTCTTCTTCTCTCAGACAAGAAACTTCTTCTTCGCCTTTCTCTTCTTCCATAGTCGGAGTAACAAGCTTCGAAGATTGAGCTTCAGATGTTCGGAGCGACAGGTGTTCCGAAGGAGTTCCCTTGTATTCATCTACTTGTTTGAGTACATCTCCCGTCTCACCACTTCCTTCAGCAGCTTCTTCAACTTCTTCCACTTGCTCTACTTCCTCAGTAGCAACAGCCTTTTCCGGAGTAACAAGATTTCTTCCTGGAGTCTCAGGAAGAGATTCCAGAGAGAAAGATCTCGGAACGGGAATGGTTGCTGAAACCATTTCGTTGAACTTTAACAAGGCCTGAGCTACCTCAGCCTCAGACATTTTCTTCTCCAGTTTCTTCTCCTTTGCTTGTTTCTCAAGCTCATCAGCTGCCTTTTCTTTCAGAGCTTTAGCCTCCGCAGGATCTAATCCGAACTGTGGATCTCCTTCCTTCCT
Organism: Viscum album; assembly: GCA_963277665.1. NCBI lineage: Eukaryota > Viridiplantae > Streptophyta > Magnoliopsida > Santalales > Viscaceae > Viscum > Viscum album. The sequence continues at coordinate 1,749,269,824 of OY728146.1, read as the reverse complement.
CTTCTCTTTATCAGCTCTCCACTTTGCTGCAACCTCATCAGTATAGGTTTTCTTCTTCTTAGACTTAGGAGGTGCGGAGTGGACTTCCTTAGACTTAGGTTCCTCAGCTTCGACTACCACTTATTTCAGCTTCCTCTTCCTTACTGGCTTGGATGATTCCGGATCAGCCACTTTCGGAGTCACTTCTACTTGTGGAGGTAGATCAATAAACTTCCCTGACTCCTTGTTAAAAGCTATATTCATTCTCTTAAGAGTGGCATCACTAAGCAACATGATCTTGCAAACTTTCGGCTTATAACTACAAGCAACCTTGAAGGACTCAAGGCACCGAACTATGAGCTTTGACAAAATTGCCGGGTACATCACGATCTGAGCTCTCAGATTCCCCTTCTTCAAATTTTCAATGTTAAGAAGAATATGCTTCATCAAGTTGAACTTTCTTAGATTTATCAGGAAATCTAAGATATATATCTCACTTTTCTTCAGACTATCCTTATCTCCTTTTCTCGGTACAATAAGCCCTTGCACCCATAACTCCAGAATCCGGAAGTTTGTAGAAAGACTTGCTATTTTCGGAGCCTTGTCATCATCCAATCCGAGAATTTCTAATGCCTTTTCCTTGTTGAAGCTACCCAAAGAGTCTGGAAATACGTGGGAAATAAACTCAGCTTCCCCTTCATAACTTAGCCTTACCAAGCTTGCAGCCTTGGTGTAAGAAAGCTTATATGTCTTGCCATACGATTTGAAAGAAAATTTTTCTCTATTATCTTCCTCGAAGAAAGCAACTGACTCATAAAACTCGACAAGCAAGTCAGAGTACACTTCATCTTGGTTGCCGGTTTTTGATACCGCAACACCTTCCCAGCCATTCAGCTTGATATTCTTTGAAATAATAGAATCGTAGTTGCTGAAGAAATTCGGATGAACTAACCTCTCTCTGTAGACTAACCACTGAGAAATAGGCTTGGTTGAAGACATTTCTTGAGAAGCTAACTCTGCAGACATTCGGATTAGAAGTCCTCTGAGATATTCGGAACAGAGAAGACTGAAGTTCGGAACGGCCTTAAATCGGAGAGTCAGAGCTTCAGCACGCAAAAGCTTGAAATCGATGTGGGACGAGAAAATAGGGTCCCCTTTATATAGGCAATGGGATGACGGTTCAACTTCCTCGGTTGATCTAACGGTTTAGAATGATCTGAGATCATATCTAACGGTTGAAAGCTTGAATCCGATCTTTTTGAGGTTTTATTAAAGTAAAGAATTAAGAAATCCAAAAACCAAAAACAAACTATAAGAAATTTCCAGCAAGTAAAATATGATTACGAAAACTTCAGTAAGGAAATCATACCTTTCGGATTAGTTTAGGAAAGTTATTCGTAATGGGTAATATAAAGACGATTACGAAAAACTAAATACGAAAAAGTAAATACGAAAAGTCAATACGAAAAACTCAATACGAAAAAGTAAATACGAAAAGTCAATACGAAAAACTCAATACGAAATAGTAAATACGAAAAGTTGTTATGGAAGATTCAGTACGAAAGTTCCGTTATGAAAATACCAGTACGAAGGTTTTCCATTCCGGAAATTTTCAATACAAATACTTCCATTCCAGAAGTATTCTGTGCGAAAATATCCTTTCTGGAAAATTGTAGTTCCGGAAGTTCCATTCCGGAAATTTTTGTTCCGAAAAGTTTGAAAGAAATTTTTTTTGAAAAACTTTGTTAAACAAACAATCAAATGTACTCCCCCTATGAAAAGGAGTTTATTACTGTAAGGAGATTTTTTCAACAGAAAGTTTATTAAGGAATATTACCTTACGGTTATCATTCCTAACTTTTGTTTAATATATTCAAATCTATCAGAAGGCAAGGATTTTGTGAAAATATCAGCAAGTTGATCTTGCGTTCCGATAAACTGAAGAATAATATCTCCTTTGAGTGTGTGATCCCTAAGAAAGTGATGCCTAATATCTATGTGTTTTGCACGAGAGTGATGTGCATGGTTTTTACTTAGGGCAATGGAACTTGTGTTATCACACAAAATTTGAGTTTTCGTAAAACTCAAGCCATAGTCTGTGAGTGTGTGTTGCATCCACAACACTTGTGCACAACAACTTCCAGCTGCTACATATTCAGCTTCAGCAGTGGAAAGTGCAACAGAATGTTACTTATTGCATGACCAAGAAACTAATGAATCTCCTAAGAAATGACAAGTTCCGGATGTACTTTTCCTATCCATTCTACATCCACCAAAGTCAGCATCAGAAAAGCTTTTTAGAACAAAATCATTTCCTGAAGTATAAAATAATCCTAGATCCATGGTTCCCTTAAGGTAGCGAAAAATTCTTTTTACTGCCTTTAAGTGAGATTCCTTAGGATTGGATTGATATCTTGCACATAAGCATACAGAAAACATTAAGTCTGGTCGACTAGCTGTTAAGTAAAGTAGACTTCCAATCATACCTCTAAAAGATGTTTGATCTACTGGTTTCCCAGCTTCATCAAGATCTAAAGAGTTTGAGGTACCAATAGGAGTACTTATACTCTTAGTGTTTTCATAACCATAATTTTTAATAAGATCTTTAATATACTTATGTTGAGATATGTAGGTTCCTTCTGGTTTTTAAGAAATTTGAAAACCAAGGAAAAATGTTAACTCACCTATCATACTCATTTCAAACTCATATTTCATTAGACTAGCAAAAGAGTCAGTCAAAGATTGCTGAGTTGAACGAAATATAATGTCATCAACATAAATTTGAACAATCAAAACATTTTTCTTATCTTTCTTTATAAAAAGGGTTGGATCTGCATTTCCCTTAACATAGTTATTTTGAAGCAAAAATCCAGTAAGTCTATCATACCATGCTCGTGGGGCTTGTTTAAGGCCATACAAAGCTTTGGTAAGTCTAAAAACATGATCTGGATGTTTTGTATCTTCAAATCCAGGAGGTTGTTCAACAAAAACTTCCTCTTGAACATAACCGTTAAGAAAAGCACATTTCACATCCATTTGGGAAAGTTTGAAATTAAAGAATGCTGCAAAGGCAAGTAGAATACGGATAGATTCAAGTCTAGCTACTGGAGCATAGGTTTCTTCATAGTCTATTCCTTCTTGCTGATTATAGCCTTTAGCAACAAGTCTAGCTTTATTTCTAACAATGACTCCATTTTCATCACATTTATTTCTGAAAACCCATTTCACTCCAATAACAGAAGTTTCCTTAGGTCTTTCAACCAAGGTCCAGACTCTATTCCTTTCGAATTCATTTAGTTCATCTTGCATTGCTTTGATCCAATCATCACCACCTAAAGCTTCATCAGTGCTTTTAGGCTCTAATTGGGAAAGAAATGCTAGATGTTCTACTTCATTTCTTAAGGAACTTCTAGTCCTTACAGGTTGATTTACATCACCAATGATACTATCACTGGGATGATTCTTAAGAAACACCTGATTTGGGTTTTGTAAAACCTGTTCATCAACATAGGGTAGAAAGTCTTCTGGGGTAAATGTTTCAGAAGTATCTTCTAGAACAATTTCCTTATCAGAAGGTTCTTCTATCAAAGGTTGACAATCAGTTTTTGAAAACACATCTGAAGATGTAGGTTGGGAGGTTTTAAAAACAAAAGGATCAGACTCATCAAATTTTACATGTACTGTTTCCTCAATAGTACAAGTATTTTTATTAAAAACTCTATAAGCCTTAGAGGTTGTGGAATAACCTAAGAAAATCCCTTCATCTGATTTTGGTGCGAATTTATGTAAGTTATCTTTAGTATTCAAAATGAATACTTTGCAACCAAAAACCTTGAAGTAGGAAAGTCTTGGTTTTCTACCATTCCATAACTCATAAGGAGTTTTATTAAGAAAAGGTCTAATCAAAACTCGATTTATAGTATAACAAGCAGTACTTACAGCTTCAGCCCAGAAATGTCTAGCAATAGAATATTCACTCAACATGGTTCTAGTTATCTCTTGAAGAATTCTATTTCTTCTTTCAACTACACCATTCTGTTGAGGAGTTCTAGGTGCTGAAAAGTTGTGAGTAATACCTTTCTTACTACAAAAAGTTTCAAAATCAGAATTTTGAGATTCTCCTCCATGATCACTATGAATAGTTTTCAATGGAAGGTTTTTCTCATTTTTAACTTGAGCTCTAAAACTTTTGAAATAAGAAAAAGCTTCAGATTTCCTTGCTAGAAAATAGACCCAAGTAAATCTAGTGTAATCATCAACTAGAAAAAACACATAGTATTTGCCTCCAATGCTTCCAGTTTGTGTTGGACCGAAAAGATCCATATGCACCAACTGTAATGCATCGGTTGTTGAGACTTCACCGATTGACTTAAAACTAGATTTATGTTGCTTGCCATATTTACAAGGATCACAAACTTTAGAAGAATCAAATCTAAGCTCCGGTAGATCCTTAACAAGTTTCTTCTTACAGAGTTTACATAGGTTCCTAAGATTACAGTGTCCTAGTCTTCTATGCCATAACCAAGAATGATCTTCCATTGCACTTAGGCAAGGTAAATCTTGGCTTCTTAGGTGTTCTAAGTTTAAGGTGTAAACATTCTCTTGCCTGTTGGCTGAGAGAATAAATTCTTCCTTGGAATTGTGAACTAAGCATTTATCATTCCTAAAATTCACAAGGTAACCTTCATCACATAACTGACTTATGCTAATGAGGTTGTGCTTAAGACCTTTAACAAAAAGAACATTTGAAATCAAAGTTTTACCCAAAAGAACTATATTACCAATACCAACAATCTCTCCCTTAGCATTGTCTCCGAAAGTTACCTTTCCTCCTTTCGTTTTGATAATCTTTTCAAAAAAGCTTTTGTTACCAGTCATGTGCCGGGAACATCCACTATCCATGTACCAAATATTGTTGCTGGAACATTCTTTATTTTCCTGAAATTAAGAACAAAGTTAGATTTTCGGAATCCAAACTTGTTTGGATCCGAGATTTCCAGACAATAAAATTTTAGGTATCCACATTTTCTTAGAAAAGTAAGATTTATGAAAACCTAAGGATTGGGTTTTGTTTAAGGAATAATTTTTTGCCCAGTGACCACCACATTGACATTTAGTGCAAAATGGGGCACTTTGAGGAACAAAATAATTGTTACTGAAAACTGGTTTTGCATGGGTATAACCAAATCCGGATTTATTTCTTAAAGGTCGTATTTGAGAATACATCTTATCAAAATTTTCTTTACCATGGGTAAAGTTTGATAAACACTTCTTTAAGGAAAAAATTTCGGACTTGAGTTTTACAACCAAGTTTTTATCCTCAAAATCATTAGTTTTTGAACTAGAGTTAGGCTCGAAAACATTTTTATTAGAAATTACTTTTTCTAATTCTTTAGAAAGTTTATTCTTCTTAGAACTTACTTCCTCAAGATTTTTTGAAATACTTTCAAAATCAGCATTTTTCTTATCAAGATCTTTAGAAAGATATGATATCTCTTTAGTAAGAATAGAATTCCTAGAATTTGCCTTATCAAGTTTCTTGTTGAGTTTGGAATTCTCAGTCTCAAGAAGTTCAGCAAATCTAGAGACTTCTTCAAAAGTAGGTAAAGTATTTTCCTCATCAGAAGATGATTCTTCATCAGAAGAGTTATAATACTTACTATCATTAGAATTTAAAGAAACATTGGTCAATGATTCAGCATTTCGTACCTTATCCATAAGACAATGATTATCAATAGGTAATCTGGCTATAAGACCAAGATTCTTCTATCCTGAAGATTCATATTCAGAAGATTCATCTGAAGAGTCACCACCACTGGCACTCCAGGTGTCATTAGCTTTCAAAACTTTCTTAGCTTTGGCTTTGTAATACTTCTTCCTATTTCTGTCTGAATGTCTTTCCTTTCTTTCTTTCTTTTTGAGCATAGGGAAATCTGGTCTAATATGTCCAGATCTTTTACATTCATAACAAGTAACTTCTCCATCTTTCTTATCTTTCCTGTCCTTCTTCTTATACTTGGATTGAAAGTTTCTCTGTCCAGCTATCTTGTTCATCCTTCGAGCAAGATTGGCTAATTCATTTTCTGAAACTTCACTTTCACTAGATTCGGATTGGAAAATGACTTTCTTCGATTTGGATCTGGTTACTCTCTCAGGAGTCTTAGCTTTCATCTGATTTGAAGTTGTAGTAAAAGCAACAGTACCATTTCCATTCTTCTTCTTGATGTTGTCAGCATCTCTCTTCATTCTGGTCTCATGTTGTAGAAGAGTTCCAAAAAGCTCATCAAGAGTAATTTGAGTTACCTTCCTGTTCTCATCTATAGCTGTTCTCTTGGATTCCCACTCATTGGGCATAATATCAATAATCTTGTCCACAAGAGCTTCATCATCTAATCATTTTTCTCCCATAGATTGTAGACTGTTGACAATTGTCATAAATCTTTGTTGAACTTTACAGATGGGTTCTCCATAAGGAAAATTGAAGCCATGATATTCAGCTCTAAGCATAGCTCTCCTAGTCTCAATCACTTTTGAAGTCCCAAAGTGTGTAACCTCTAACTTCTTCCATATACAGTTAGCTGCTTCATAAAAAGAAATTTGGCTATATATATTTCTAGTCATTGAACATAATAAAGTATTGCGTACCTTATAGTTGAGTTGATATTCTTGCTTCTCCTGGTTAGTAAAGGTTCTGACTTCCTTGTCAGGAATTTTATAATCTCCAGTAAGCATGACAAAGTTGTCTACCCCAGTATTGATAACAAAAGTCTTCATACGATCTCTCCAGTACTCATAATCATTACCATCGAATATTGGTGGCCTTGTAGGATTCAGATTATCAATCGAACCAACATTAATTCCTACCATACTAAATAATAACTTGGATACAAATTTTTTAGTAGCTTAGAATCGAAATCACAAAGTTCGGAATGGGAAAAGTTCGGAATGGATAATCCGGAATGACAAAGTTCGGAATAGAAAAGTGAGCAAGAAAAACTTGTATGTGAGTACAAGTATTTCAGTAACCTTGGCTCTGATACCAAATGTAAGAATGGTATAGAGTAAGAGGTTTCCAACCTCTCATACAAATTGTAGGATTGAAATATAATATGAGATGCTCAATATACAAGAGGGGGGGTGAATTGTATACTTTAAAAATTCCTTTGGAACCTTTAAAGTTAGTTATGAATAACTAGAGTTTCCTTAAGAAAAGGAAAGGACTATGTTTAACAAAGTTAAACTAAGTAAATTCACAACACCTCTAACACCGAACTGAACTTGGAAAGGGATTCCAAAAGTAGGTTCCGGAAATATGATTCCAGAAATTGAAACTTAACAAAAGGTACAATATAAGATTCTACCTTAAAGCGTATAGAATCTAAACTAATCAGAGTAAGTAAGGAAGTATAAGAAAGTTATACTTTCCTTAAGATACAAATTGCAGCGGAATAAAAACAAGTAGTAAAACTACTAGTAACAAGATAATAGTCTTTTAACCCAAAGAGAAGGGTATCCAACAACCTTGGATAAAGGTCCCTTGATTTATACTTTCAAGCAAGTCTGTCTTACCCACACCAGGGTAAGCCCTCGATACGAAGATCGGTGTCTCTGTCTTGCTATCCCCGCAAGCCCTCAACTTCAAGGTAGTTGGCAACCTCTGTCTTTCTCAGCAAGAAAGCCCTCGATCATTAAGGTAGTCGGCACCTCTGTCTTCCTATCCCCGGAAGCCCTCGAATGTAATCACCAACATTCGGAGTCGCACGAAGCTTTGAGAGTTAATAAGAGACTCTCTCTCTAGAAATCACTTCAATAGCATGTAGGCACAAAACTCAGTTGTTTTTCCAACAGCATCGAGCTCTTTCAAATGAGCTCCTATTTATAGGTAAGGTCGGCTCCTCTCCAACGGTCATATTTTCCTTAAAGTTCGGAGGGACCTGTACACGTGTCACTTAGATAACGGTTAGTTTATAACAAAATGGACGACATCGTTTTATAACAAAACAAGTGTAACAGAAAGTACGACATCATTTTAAACTCTAACATAAAGGTTCGGAATAGAAACTTCGGAGTGAAGGTTCAGAGTGAATAAATTCAGAGTGTATAAAACAATGATAATCAGATTCTGTTTAATAGGAGAATTCAGAATGAGAATTTGGAGTAGGAATTCGGAATAGGAATTCGTCATCAGAAATCGAAATGAGAATTCATCATTAGAATTCGTAATGAGAATTCGTCATCATAATTCGTAATGAGAATTCTTTATCAGAATTCGTAATGAGAATTCGGAATGAGATTTCTTCATTAGAATTCGTAATGAGAATTCGGAATGAGATTTCTTCATTAGAATTCGTAATGAGAATTCTTCTTCAGAATTCGTAATGAGAATTCGGAATGGGATTTCTTCATTAGAATTCGTAATGAGAATTCTTCTTCAGAATTCGTATCATGAATCTGGAATAGAACTTAGTCAGAATTCATATCCGGAATTCGGAATGAAACTTCCTTATAGTTCTTGTCCAGAATCTGAATACTAAACAGAATGCTTTATATCTAAGTTTTAATGACTCCGAGAAAACGAATCCGAATCTCACACTTAAGAAAAATATGAATGAAAATATGATAAGGATAATTTTTCTTATAAACGCGATTTTCCTTAAGAAAGCAATTTTCCTTATAAAAGCAATTTTCCTTATAAAAGCGATTTTCCTTAAGAAAGCATTTTTCCTTATAAAAGCGATTTTCCTTAAGAAATCATTTTTCCTTAAAGATAAGGTGTTTGTGATTTTCAAAACAAGAAGGAATGGAAAAGTCATAAGGAAAACCTTATTGACTCAACAATTTTAGTGTTATTTTTCCATACTCACACACACCTTAGGAAACTTCTTAGGTGGTCCCCTATCATTGTCATTAATCTAGGACAAACACGCTTACCTATGAAGTTATAATCATGTAGGAAACTGAAAATAAAGGTGCAAATTGTTGACATGAGTCATATCATTTAGTCATTTGACCCTTTATTATTCTAGGGTGTTATAGAAATATGATGCCATCACTATATTTAATAAGAGTTATGATAAGAACATGGTGAATAATACACATACCATCCAACATAGTACTAATAATGTTTTAGTTAACCATTTATCCACCCACTATTTTTGTATCTGATGAATTTTCTAAGGGTATCAAAATTTTACCCTCACAATTAGATGCTTAATTAGTAGCAAAAACCCCTAGTGGTATGATGAGAAAATATCAAGTCTATGTTTCTTTCCCATCAAAATTTTATGGGAATTAGATTCCTGAAAATCTTTTTATTCTCCCTCTGGTTGAATTTGAAGTTGTCTTAGGAATGAAATAGATTTCTCTACATAAATCCCACATCAGTTTTTGGGGAAGTGAATTCATGTTAGATATTCTAAACCAACATATGATTGTCTATCAGTGAAATGGTAAATTTAAAATTCAAATTGAAATCACATCCATTGTATGGGTCATGATTCTTATTCAAAAGAGTTTTTTTATCTTAGTGGGTTGGGGAGAAACTTAAAATTAATGATATTGCAATTGTATTGGAGTTTTTCGATGTTTTTCTAGAATATTTTTATGGTATTCTGCAAAATCATGATGTTTATTTCTCAATAAAACTCATACATAGTTCTATACATATTTTAAAGACTCCAAATAAAGTGGTCCCTATTTAGTTGCAAAAATTGAAGAAAAAACTCTTTCAGAATCTTGAAAGGGGATTTATTTGGCCATGTTCATGGGGTGCACTAATTATAATAATAAATATGGATCAATGCGACTCTGCATTGATTATCAAGAACTTAACAAGATCACTATCAAGAAGAAGTTTCCTATAACCTATATTGATGGCTTAGTTGATCAGCTATGTAGAGGTCCATAATTTTCCAATATTGATCTTTATTATAGATATCATCAATTAAGGGTAATGAAGGAGGATATATCCAAAAAATTATTCTTTACAATGTATATTCCCTATGAATTAATGGTGATGATATTTGGTCTTACTAATGCTTTCTCTATATTCATGGATCTATTGAATATATTCTTTAGAGATTACCTTGATCAGTTTGTGACAATATTTATTAATGATATTCATATATATTCTAAGATAAAGGAGTAGAATTAAGAGCACTTGAGGATTGTACTAAAGAGCCTAATAAAGGTGATGTTGTTTTTGAAATTTATAAAGTGTGATTTTTTGATTTAAAAAGTTTCATTTTTTTGTCATATAATCTAAAGAGAGTATATATTGGTGGATCCTTCAAAGGTAGATATTTTTGAGCATTGGAAAAGACCACCGACTGTGAATGAGATCATAATGTTTGTTAGCTTGGGTGGATATTATCAGAACATTTTCGAGAATTTATTATGACTTTCTAATCCACTCAACAAATAAACACAAAATAAAGACAAGTTCATTTAGATAGATGAAAGTGAGAAAAAATTACAAGAACTAAAGAGAAGTTTAGTTAGTCAAACTGTAATTATATTAACATGCAATAGAGAATGGTTTGTGATATTTAATGATGCATCAGAGAATGGATCAGGATTTTTTCTCACTTAGGTTGATATAGTGATTTCTTATGCCACAAGATAATTGAATGTTCATGAGAAAAATTACCCAACTCATGATTTGATGTTATCTATAGTAATTCCTGCATTAAATATGTATAGACATTATCTTTATGGAGAAATATGTGATATATATAATAATTATAAAAGTTTAAGGTATATATTCACTTAGAAAGAGTTTAATATGCACTATAGAAATTAATTGGAGTTAATTAAAGAATATAACTAATCAATAAATTACAATTATGTGAAATCAATCGTCGTGGTATATTACTCTATTCAAAAGGATCATGTTATATTATCTATGATAAGGATCATAAAAGATCCAATATTTATATATTTTCAATTTATGGATTTTTAAATATTAAAGGATGGGGTAAATGTTATCCTTCTCAAAAGAGTGTTGAACCATATATCCTAGTGAACATTAGAGCAACACAATAGGAAGATATAGAGTAGTAGAATAATGTGAAAAATGTTCTTTTGTTTAACCTATATTCTGATGGAAGGATAATGTTTAGGAACTATGTATATGTTCTATCTATACCATATTTGAAGAAGGATCTATTAGACGAGGCTTGTAGTTCATCATTCTCTATTAATACTAAAAATAAGTATGTGTATAGAGATCTAAAAGAGTATTTATGTTTGAAAAACATGAAGAGATATATTTCTAAGTATGTATCTCGATTCTTAGTATGTTAGAAAGAAAATTCCAAGAGTTATAAGTCTATGGAGACGTTTCAAGTATTACCCATAGCAGAATGAAAATGGGAAAACATCACTATGTATTTTTTTCTTAGACTCCCCAAAACGTGTAAGTTCCAAAATTACATTTGGGTTTTAGTCAATCATTATATGAATTCAGAACCATTCATTACCATATGATAAGACTTATCTCTGGATTAAATTTCCAAAAACTATATTAAGAAAGTGTTAATTTATCATGAAGTACGACATTATATTATTTCTAATCAGGAGGATAGGTTTACCTCAATGTTGTAGATAAGTATTAAGTAGGATCTTGATATAGAGTTATGTTTCTTTACTAATTACCTTCCTCAAACATATATTATATATGAGAGAACCATTAAAACCCTATAGGATATGCTAAGATCTTTTTATATATATTTTAAAGGTGGTGTGAATCAATATCTTTCTCAAATCTATTTTTATTGTCATAATAAATTTCACTCAGGAATTAAAATGACACCTTATGAATCCATCTAAGGAAATAAGTGTAGAACTCCAATGTATTTATAAGAAGTTGGAGAAATAAAGCTATTAGGGTGTGAGATAACTGAGGAAATAACAGAGAAATTTAGATCTATTCAACAACACATCAAGGAAACTCAAAGTTGATAGAAATTTTATGATGAAAATAATCAGTGTGATCTTGAATTTGAATTTGGTGAGAAGATTTTTCTATACTTTTCTCCGTGTAATGAAGTTATGAGACTTATAGAGAATGGAAATTTGGTTCTTAAGTATATTTTTCCTTTTGATATTATTGATTTAGTAGGAATGGTAGGATATCTGTTGGCACTTCCACCGAACCTCTCCCAAGTTCAGGATATGTTCCATGTATATCTCAAGAGGAAGTAAATAATCAATACATCACATGTACTATACTTAAAATACATACCATTAGAGAATAACATTTCTTATAATTAACTATTAAAAATATTAGATCATAGATATAAAGTGGTATGGAAGAAGTCTACTCACATGGTTAAAGTTATTTGGAGGAATCAGAAATTTGAAGAAGCTACATGGGAACCCAAGCATGTGATAAGGCATAAATATCCTCAATTTTTTATCAATATAGTTGAATTTTTATGGGAAAATTATTTTAATGGGTATAGAGAGTAGCATGAAAGTATTTTATGATATATTTCATTTTAAGTAAATTTATTATCTTTAATAACTTATGATACCTGAAACCTTGAGTCTAAATGAACCAAAAAATAGTGTACCGTTATAACATAGATATTAAGTTGGATGATATGAATAATAATAAATATATTTATTAAAAGTATGTGTTTTTAAAATTTTAAAAATAAATTCATTGGTTATCATTTTTTTATAAATAAAAAAATAAAAATTTGAAAGTCAATGAAATGTTTTTCTAAAAAACTATTTTTATTAGTGCAATGTGTTTGTGTCTTAATAATAAAAATTAAATACTATTGGAGAATGATTTTTATGAAATTTATATATTATATATTCCAAAAAATGTTCCATAATTCGTCTAATACTTTTTTCTAGTCGTGGGATAAGGATAAATCTAGTTTTAGGCTTAAAACCGTATTTTTCTAAAAAGTGATATCGTCACGTTTTCTACATTAATTATAAAATTAATTTTTGAAATTTTTTATAATTTATTTTAAAAATTAATTTATTTTTATAAAATAAACATTTCAAAATTATCTTAGAGTGAATTTTTTATAATTTTTTGAAATTATTAATTTTTCAATGAATAAAGAAGAATATAGTTTTTTATTAAAAACTATCTTTTCATTTAAATAAATTTAAAGTTTAAATTTTATTTTCAAATGGTTTTAAAAGTAAATTTATTTAAAATATATTAATTTTAATTAAACTTAGGTAATTTCAATTAATTATATGTTTAATTTTGATATAATAATTCTTTTTTACTTAAGAAAAAGTTTTCTTTAGAAAACATATTTTTGTCATGTTTCTGAGTTTAATTTTAAATTAAATTACACCACATATATGAATTTAATTTTATAAAATGTATTCAATTTATTTAATCATTATAATAAATATTTGGAAATATGATAAAATTAATTTATGTTCATAATGAATAGTAAAATAATAAAAATCAGTTTCCATATTTAGGGTTAAAAACGGTTTATCCGGGGTTAAGCTAAAGAGATAAAGATTAAAATAACCTAATAATTAGCTAAATTATATTTTATAGAAATATTTTTACCCTATATCATTTAATATTTTCTAATAGTATATTTTTATCCATTTTTTAATAAGACATTAATAAATTTTATTCTTTTAAAATATACCAAGTGGGTCCTCTCCCCCACTTATAAAAGGATACCCACTCTCCTATCATATCCACATTTTTAGAGCCATTTTTTTACAAAGACCCACCAAAATACTTTCCATAAAACCCTTAACATGAAACATAGTCCCTGGTTTTATCATAAAACCATCATATAAATTATTTAGGTATAAACCTAAGGAGGTTGTCTGAAGATGATGTATTGTTCTTAACCGTGCATTTCATTATTTATTTTTCTATCTCATTAAAATATTCTCAAATAATTTATAAAATAATAATTCCAGTATATTAAATATTCTTAGATTTTAAAATTTTAATAGAATAACCTATATCTATATCCTCTTACATCAAATGGAAAATTAAATTGTCGACCATGTGTACAATGGACTACCACCTTGTAAACCAATGCAATTCATTTTCCATAACCTCCTCTCATGGATGGATATAGTGATGAATTTAATGTACATATATATATTATATATATGAATTAATTATAATTCCATAATTATAATATCATATTTACTTTCTTACCTTCAAATCTGTTGGAAAATGATAACATCGCTCGTGCGTACGTGTGAATTATCACCACCACAAAGCGATGTGATTCATTTTTCATTTACGTTTTACATGTATTTCAATAAGAATGTATTTGATGAATATATATGATTTATATGATATAATAACAATTCTTTAAATTTTCATTATTATTTACCTTTCCTTCGTTCCTTCCATTGAAAAATGAAAACCATGTTCATGTGTACGTATGGGTTACTGTCTCCATAAACGGTGTAATTTATTTGTACATATATAAAATCTATGGATAAATTTAAATGTATATTATATTTTTATAATTATTAATATTATTAATATTATGAAAACATGGTTGAAGTATAAGGATCAAAACTACTGAACCAAAACATACATTAAAAATGATGCAGTTATCACTAGGAACAATTATTTTAAAAAATAATAGTTAATAATTTGGTGTTAAAAGGTTATAAGTAATTATATATGTTATTATATGTCTGTGTATGGATCTATAAGGTATTTATAATAAATCTATATTTACTATACAAGTGGTTTGAATAATTACGATGGATTTTGGACCTGAGGTAATGGTTTTAGGTTACAATCTCATTATTTATCAGGATTGTTTACGATTATATTTTTGATGAGAAAATTTATTGATATAACTCTCAATAATTTCATGAATTTTATTATAATATTTTTATTTATGAATAATACATCCATTCCTTTCATTTTCCTCTCTTTAAGTACTCAAGAGACAGAAATATGTTTTTAATGAAAATATAGTTTATTTATGTATTCAGTTGAAATAAATTTCTATTCCATGTTTATATTTTATAAAAATGATTTTACTATTATAAAATGATTTTTTGAATTCATTTTTAACAATAATTTAATTTTTAAAAATAATTTAAAATGAATACTCTTATCATTTTCTAAATGAGATACTTTTATGTTTTTACTAAAAATATGCAATGAATATTTTTTTTAACATATATAGAATAAAAATTATTTTCTAACATCATAAAAACTTAGTGATTTTAAAATTACTTTATAATTTTAAAATTTATTTTTAAAGAAACTTTCTTCTTTAATGTTTGGGAAATTTTTAAATAAGTGATTTGAAATTAAAAAGTGTATTTTCCTCAAGAAATTTTCTATGTGATTATTTGAAATCGTTTTCATCTATGATATGATCCTTTGACATTTCAAAATCTTTACCAGGGATATAATCCAAAGATATAATCCTTATTATTTCTGTATATGGTTTTTATTATGATGAGAAGATATTTATGAAGCCTAATTCATTTCCATGAGTTATACCATGATGAAATGCTTTTAAAACCCATATATTTTCATGGGTTATGACATTAGGAATGTTTTATGATCTTATGGAACATATATCTGTATGTTTTTCATTATGTAATAGGTGGGACCAGAATTACATTTCCATAAAATGTATTGGGTAAAGATAGATATCCCATGAGATAAATTGATTGGAAGGGGGAGTGAACCTTATTCAGTAAGGGACTCTATCTACTATGATAATATTGGGAGAGAAACTTGGATACCATGATGGTTTAGGGAGTGAACCAAATCCACTATTTTAGTATCATAGGTAATCCTTTTCTACTAAGGAAATTATTTCCCATTCTTAAGTGTATGTAAAAAACTCAAGTCTTATGTCTATGTTATGATCGAATGGATCACATTCTTTGATTCTTTTTGGATTCATGTCTTATGAACTATTAAGAATTATTCCATGAATCAAGATTATTATCTATGATATGTATGGTATAATTTTCAAATTCTATGCTCATATTATAATACCCTAATTCTTATTTTATGTTTAATTGACCATTGATATCTCCCTTGTTTTCCCTTACTGAGAATTAGATCTCACCCTTTATTATGTTTCCTTTCTCTAGGTTATGATGAAACATATTTTGTATGATATATCTAAGAAGGATGAAAGTTATGAAGATAATAATTAGAGATGATGTAGTTCACTTATGAACTAGTTATTTATTTATTCAATTTTACAAAGGCACTAGACCTATATGATTATTTAAATGATAATTATGTCATATAATGAATATTCATCTATTAAGATGTGATATCTAGGTATAAAAAGTACAGGTCACTATAAAACTCTTGGAAAAAGAGACTGTAAGAGATTTAATTGTAAATGTGTTTCTACAACAATAAATAGAATCCATTTTTTGGGAATTTTCTATTCTAGTAAGGACATATTTGATTTAATACTAGTAATTGATTATTTAATATATTTTAAAGCTCATATCAATTTTAATGATCAAGGAGTGAGATTTATAACTCTAGATGGATTGACAAATATCTTGAAAGTGCATTGGGATGTGAATTATAGATGATTAGGACCTTAAGAACTAATTTTCAAAATTATATATTATTTGTTCATTATAGTGACTTTGGGTACTTGAAATGGAAATAAGACTAGAGATTTTCCTGCTATTGTAGATTGACATCCCAATGTGTTTTATGAATATTTAATTTATTTACCAATTGAAAGGGAAGTGGAATTTTTTATTGATCTCCTTTTGGGAAATAATACAATTTCATTTCAATTATCTAAAATGGAACTAATAGAATTATGGGAGTTGAAAATAAATCTTTAATAATTATAAAACAAAAAATTCAACAAATGGAATACATCACCTTAGGATACTCCTCTACTATTTATAATGAAGGAAGATGGATCCTTTAAATTATTTATTTACTATCGTAAACTGAATAAAATTATGATAAATAATTGAAACCATATTCTTTGAAATAATGATCTATTTTATCGAATTAATAGGGCCAAGTAGTTCTAAAGAACTGATCTATTCTTAAGGTATCACCAAATCCAAGTTAGAAAAGAGGATATACCAAAGATATCTTTTTGAAGTCATTATGGTCATTAAGAATACTTTATCATACCCTTTGGTCTCATGAATAAATATTAAGTTTTATGGACTTGATTAGACATATTTTCTATAGGTATCTTGACTCCCTTTTCATGGTATTTATTTATGATATCTTTGTTTATTGTAGAACTATAAAGGGATATGAGAAGAACATGGAGATTGTATTGAGTAAATTTTTCAACCCCTGAATTTATGCTAAATTATCTATGTGAAAATTATAGTTATAGGAAGTTAGTTTCCTTAAGCATTTCATTTATAAGAATGGAATCTCAGTTGACCGTACAAAAATTTAAGTACTTACTTCATGGAAAACACATAATAATTCCTTTGAGATATTTGTATTTTTGGGACTAATAGGTTATTATCATCAGTTTTTTCTGGTATTTTTCTAGTATTTCTTCCCCTATGAATTAATTTTCAAGGAAAATAATTTCATTCAAATGGAGTGATGATTTCCCAAAAAACCTTCATAATATTAAAAATTATCTTACTTATATAACCATACATATATTTTCAGAACTATGATAGGGGTATGTGGAATTAGGTGATGTTTTTGGATTTGGGTTCGGTTGTCTTCTTATGCAAGGAGACCATATTGTAGCTTATGGATCTAAGAAATTGTGAACACATGAAATGAACTATATATCAAATAAATCAAAGTTTGATGTATTGGTCCATGCATTAAAGACATAGTGATAATATATCTTTAGTGAAAAGTTGATTATCTTTACTGATCATAAGAGCTTAAATAACATATTTTCTCCAAGGGACTTGAACTTGAGGGAATGAAATTGGATGTGGTATCTCTATATGTGTTAATTTTGTTTAGTGTATACACTTATGAATGGAAATTCAGTAGCTGCTGCCATGAGTCATAATTCATATAACCATGTAGTCTGAGAATCTTGTGACCAATAAAAGTTGATAAGCATAATCACTGACATGAATATGAAATTTGTGAAAACTAATGAGGATACAATACTATTCACAATCATAATTGTTCCTCACTTGATTAACTAGTCAATGAGGATAAATTGTTAGATCCTGACTACCTTTGCACTGGGTAAAACCTTAATGGTGGGTGGACCAAAAAAGATTGGAAAATGATTGTAAACACCATTTTGTTCCTTTGAGACAAGATTTTAATTCCCCTTTCATTCCAAGAACAACTCCTTTATGCATATCACCATTCTAAATATTATATCCTTGTGGGTATCCTTAAAATATACAAATTAATGAAATACCAACTTTGGTGGTCTAAAATAAAGTATAAAATAGTTGAATATGTTTTATGATGTTTCACCTATCAATAGTTAAATGATGAATGTCAAGGACTAGTAGGAATGTTACAGTCTATGAATTACATGTATGGAAATAAAATAATATTTATATAGAATTTTTTACTACTCTACCATATACACCAGGAAAAAAGATTCTATTTCAGGCATTATGGACAAACTCACCAAGTCTATACACTTCATTTCAACTTAAGAGTCCAATACAATAGAATATTTAAAGAAACTCTATATCTGGTAGGTGGTGAAATTGTGTGGAGTTCTAGTTTCTCTTATTCTTGAATGGTACCCTAGATTCAGATAAAATTTTTGTTAATCATTACTATAATCCCTTGGAAACCAGTTAACCATGAGCATGACATATCATCCCCAAATAGAAATATAATTTCAACATACTATCAAGACGTTGGAAAAAATTATCTGAGAATGTGTTATGAATTTTAGTGCTTAATGGGAAGATATTTTTTCCTTAGTGGGGTTTTATTATAAATCAATTTTTAGGATACATATGGATTTTTTGAGGCATTAAACATCCACCCATGTTGATCTAATTTTTTTTGTAGAAAAATAAGAAACATTACTAATCAGACCCAACAATTTGCACGATATGAATTAAAAAATTCATATGATCAGGAATTAGATAATGATGATCCAAATCCATTAGAAATCATATATATATTATCTCCATCACTAATTATTTTTTCCACTGGTGATCATATATTCTTGAATGTATCTCCAAGGTTCGTACATCATCATTTAGTAAGGTAATAAAATTTGTCTCCTCGGTATGTCAGAACATTTGAGATATTTGAAATTATTAGATATTTTAATTAATAGTTAGATTCACCACCAATATTCATCTCTATTTGTAATATTTTTTATGTATCTTAATTGAATAAGTACCAACTAGATCCTATCCATGTGTTTTAATGGGATCATGTAATTATTGACCCAAATAAAATATTTTTACAAGCACTGATCCACATCTTGTATAGATAAGATAAAGGCTTGTGTGGAAAATTAATTACTTCGGTTTTCACATTCTGAAAATATGGTTATATTCAATAGGATACTTGAGAGTGGGAAAAGTTCATACTTTACAGGTGGCCAGAACTCTTTTAAATCACTAATAATCTCTAGAATCCCAAGAAAGAAAAACTCAATGGTGGGGGAATGTAACACCCATAGTTTGTGGTAATTCACTATTTTATTATGTATTTTAAGATATAATATTATTGGGTTTGGCCAAAGGAAATATCTATATGGTTTTAAGAACATTTGGATAGGTTTTGAGGGTTCAATGTTTCATCATAGTTTGGGGAAACATTGTAGATTCCCAATAAATATGTATGAATGTAATGAGGGGTTCTATGGCTAGGTTCATGGTTTCTCCGAACCATGCTGTAACCATGCGACTTGTGAAATTTTAAGGTAATAGTAATTTTCATGGATGAAACATGGTTTGATAAACCATGTGGTCTAACCTTGTGACAACACAATTGAAATCTTAATATTGGATTTTTAGACCAAAAAGTAACTCGAAACTCTAAATATTCTTCCATTTCCATAGGTGTAACATCCCGATATTTTTAATATATTTATTTAAATAAATACTTTATTCATGTCAAAAAAACCTTGGTAAACCTTGAATCGGTCGCCCAATTCAATGACAATACCCAAGAGGTGTTCATAATTATCCCCAGTTGGAAATTATTAAAGGGAATTAAGAAAAAATCAGCTGGGAAAGTGTTAGACCGTAAGAAATAAATAACTAAAAAAATGAATAAAAATAACACCATCAATATAAAAGAAACAAACAACAAAACATATAAAATTCAGCACTAGACATACCTCTACGTGACCTCATAGGCCACCATCATCCAAGAAAACCAAAGTCACCCCATGGTGACTGAGACCATGCTAGAAGAAACACTAGAATATAAAAAAATAGAAAGTGATATAGAAGTGATTATTATAACTCAGTTGTCATGCCAAAATAAACTACTCCATAAAACGTACCTTTAATGAGAAATACAAAATATGATAGTTTGAAAATAATACATATATAAATTATGGTTTGTAATTATTTTCAAAATAAGTATAAAGAATTTATTTTTTATGTAAAATAATTTTCCATTATTTTTTTATAAATAGTTTTAAAATAATGCTAAAATAGTTTCTTTAGTATTTGTGCATAACATTAGAGAAATTAAAAATGAATTTTATTATTTATAAAAAGAAAATAGGACTAAGATAAGTGAATTTAAAAATATTACCATTAAAAAATGTATAAAAGATACCAAACACCATGGGTAATTCCTAAGTAGCTAGGGTTAGTGGGGACCTAGGATCCTCATAATCTCAATGATCTACCATGGATGCGATGTTTTTTTCTCCTTCCCAAGATAACAATCCATGCCATCATAGTTTAGTTAGTGTTGTAACACAATCCATCAAGGTAGGGTGGGTCATTCCTAGCATAATTGACTTAGTTTACCCACCTAGATACCCAAGAATCATCTGTTCCATGAACAAATGGAAGTGAGTGTTTACAAAACTAGTATATATATACACATCACATCCTTTACATAAAAACCCATCCACTATCTCACCTTCTCTCTCCCTCTTTAAGAACACCTCATTTCCAAGTCACCCATATGCATGGTAGTTTCCCATTATTAAGAACACATTTTTTAACCACACATTTAACACAAAAATATCACATTTTCATTTCAAGGAGCATGTGAGAATGAATCCTTAGGAGCTCTCAAGGGTCATCTCTTCACGAGTGCTAGGGTTTTCTCCCAATGCTCGTGATTCTTGACTTGGATCGGTTTCTATCTGGTTTATCATAGAGGCTTTCAATTTTTACTAGGAAAGAGCCTTTAAAGCTCGTGAAATCAAGGTGAAAAATTATGAAGTCTTTCTGGCTGATAAGCCTAAAGGAATCTCCTTCCTTGAAGTGCTTAAGGGATCAAACTTCGGCAAATCTTTCTTGTGGAAAGCCCCTCTATGAAAGAATCTTGATGATAGATAATTTTCAGTCGAAGCTAAACCTGAGGCACTACAACAACGCACAATAATGTGTAAGTTATCTATCATGGGATGTATTTCATATATTAGATAAGAAAAACCCTATTCGACCTCCGATCTCAAGTTTAGTATTTCTAATGTTTTGGGTTTCTCTGATTGGAAGATTGTTCCATTAGTCAGAGGTTATTTTCATATGCTATTAATATCCCAGGATGAGCTCGATCATGTTTGGAAATTAGGGAACCTACAGATCAAACCCGGTGTTCTTAGAATTTCTGAACAGAATTTCAGGTTCAATACTTATACCTTTTGGAAAAACACGGCCCAATTTGGGTTATTCTTCACAAACATAGTTGGTTTTTTGGGCATCCCAAAATATTGAATGACATCATATCCTACCTAGGAACCCCCATCAAAATCAACCAGCTAACATTAAATGATGATCTTGGACTATATGCGCATGTTATGGTAGAAGTTGATCTTGATTCTAAACTCATATATGCTATCAATTTTAGTGAAAAGGACTATAAAACAGAGATTTGTTTTGAGTTTGAACGTATGCCACAATTTTGTGAACTTTTCCAAATTGTTGTCCACTTCTTTTTGAAATGTTTTATTTTGAAGAATCAAGCTTCCCATCTATAGGATGATGGATAAAAAAAATCTAGGAGAGGAATGAAGGATAAAAATACTACCTCTGAGATACATGAACTTTCCAAAAAAATCAGAAGTTTGGGTTAATAAGGGAACCTTTTAGGGAGACATTTCAGGTTCCTCATGGGCTGAGCTTATTGAAGAAGAGGATCTCCCTTCTACTGATCAAATAATTATTGAGGATATTGAAAAGCTTGTTAGGTATTCTTGTGACTAGAATCAAGATCCCTCTACCTCAAATGATGCTTTTGGCCAAAATGTCTCTAAATCTAGACAAGTTTTTTCGACCATGAAAGGTTACCCAGTGGAGGCGATATTGGTACTGACTTAGGAATTCAAAAGGATTGATCTCCTATTTTGCAATAGGATCCTCCTACAAGTATAAAAAATGCAGAACAATCCTCGAATAGAAACAACCCAAATGATTAGTCTTTGTCACCTAAGTAGTGCAACACTGAGAGATTAGTGAACCATGATGATATGAAATATCCCTCCGAGGAGACTAATCTGGTTTCTCTAGATGGTAATCCTATGATGGTAGAGACAATGGATATGTATCACAACTTAGAATCTAGCCAATCCTATGAGAAACTCAAATTGACTCCTTTAGATTCTATTCCCATGATGGCATAGAGCATGCAGCCTCCTACTTTGGTCACTGCCACCGCACAGCTCCCTAGGATGGTATCTCAGGTATGGACTCTCAATCTATAAATAATATTTCTAATGATTCTTCCAGCTCTATGATCACATAGCCTATACCCTGCACTATCTCTCATACACATGAGGTAAATCCATTAACAGCTTTAAGGGGAAGTCTTATGTCCACCCCATTGAATGCTAAGACTCCTAAACCAAAGTATAATATTACTAATACCAGTGATACTAATAAATATTTTGTTTCTCCTATGAGAAAATAGAGAAAGAAACCTAGTTTTTCCTCCACTCAAAATGTCAGACGATCCGTGAGGAACAAAGGCTTGGGTGATTCAAAAAAAGGGGGTTCTAGCACCAAAAATAGGTTAAAATCAATATTTTATTTTGGAACTGTCAGGGAATTACAAACCCTAACACATTAACCGTTCTTAAAATATTTCTTATGACTCATAAACCTAAAATATTTTCTATTTCTAAACCTAGAATTACTTTCACTATGAAATTTATGAATCTTTGTTCTTATGGTTATAATTACTTAGGCACTTGTAAAGATGGTATGGGTGTAGAATCTCTTTGGGCCTTTTACTATGCATCTTTGAAGAATGTCAATCCCTTTAAAATTTATGATAAAAGTTTTACATGTGAATTTTCTCATGATAGAACACATATTTATTGTACCATGATATATTCTAAGAATAGATACCAAGATTAAAGATCACTTTGGCCTGACCTTTATGTTTTATCTAACAAAATACATGTCCCCTAGTTTGTGATTGGTGATTTTAATGGAATTATTTCATCCAGTTAAAAAATTGGCCCAACTTACTCATCCATATCCTCTAGATAATTTAGAGTCTTTGTTGAATATTGTAATATTATTTAAATTAACGTCACCGCTGCCAAATACACATGGTATATAAAACACTACAGTTGGGTTGTTGCTAATACACTGGATAGGGCTTTAAAAAACATGACTACATTCGAAAATTGGGATGCTATCTCTAGAATAACTTTACCTAAACATAACTTCGACTATTACCCCATCCTTCCCAGTCTTCTCAGCCAAAATCTCAAACCCATCCTCCCCTAAAAATTTAATAATTATTGGTTTTCTGATCAAGAATGCTCAAACATTATCAAAAAATTCTGTATTTCTATGAATCATTATAGTGATGATTTTTCCTGTATCATCAAGTTAAAACAGATTAAATAGTACCTAAAAGGTTGGTTTAGTTCTAAATCCAAACAACTGGACAAGTATATTTCGACTCTTGAGAATGATTTTACCCATATTCAAATCACTACTACTAGCTCTGATTTTTCTTTAGAACCCAAACTAGAAAACAACACCACGATGAAAGTTAATTCTCTTATTATCCTTAATTAAAACATTTATAAGAAAATATTCAAAACAAAATGGATTTCGGATGGTGATAGAAATATTAATTTCTAAAATTCTCTCCAAATAATGAGAAAAGTTTGCATACCTATTTCATTACTTAGGGATGAAGATACCCTTTTGGACTCTTAGGAGGCTATTTCTAGTCATGTTGTCTCATACTTTGATAATATTTTCAGTCGACCAAATATCAATATTGATCTTATTCATGATGTCATTCCAATCATGGTAAATGTGAAGAACAATGCTTATCTATTAAGCATCTCCCTTGATCATGATATCAAAGACACTATTTTTATCCCTAATCCTGATAGTGCTTTGGGTCTAGATGAATTTAACAATGTTTTTTTCCAACTCTATTTGGAGGTCATACCCATTTATTTTTTCAAACTTCTCAAATCATTATTTTCTAATGGTGTTCTCCCCCATGGTCTAAATTCTCAATTTCTCAATTTAATTTATAAAGTGAACAATGACTCTGAGATACATCTCTTCAAAACTATTTGTCTTATTAATTTACTATAAAAAATAATTAATAAACTTCCTGCTAATAGACTTGCTGCTATATGTAACAAAATTTTCTCTTGGAATCAATTTGATTTTATCAAGGGAAGGCCTATTCAAGACTGAATCTATCTTATATGATTGTACCAAAATCCTTAAAAAAATCCAATAGAGGGGAAATATTTCTATTAAACTTGATATTTGGAAATCCTTTGATACCATTTATTGGAGATTCATTTTAAAAGTCCTCAAGTCCTTTTGTTTTAAGGGTACTTTTGTTAGTAGGATCAACTCCTTATTTAAATCAGTTTCCATCACCATCCATATGAATGGTTCCCCTAAAGGTTATTTTAGATGAACCAAGGGAGTTAGATAATGTGATACCTTGTCTGAAATACTTTTTTCTATTTCATAAGATTACTCAAGAATATTGATCACTCGTCTTGTTGAAAAAAATAAACTTAAACCCATTCAGGATGCTAGAAACTTAACTATTCCCACCCTCTTTTATATGATGATAATATCATTATGTTTTTACAAGGTTATAAAAGTAACATTCAAAATTTACAATATGTTTTGACTCATTAAAAAGAAATCTATAGTCAGGATATAATCTAGAACAAATTTTATGTCTTCTTTTGCAAAATTTTTCTTCTACTAGAAAAACAGTATTATCAAGAATCTAGGTATCAAGGAAGGTTTTCTCAATTTCTACTATCTTGGAGCACCTCTTTTTTTAAGAAGACCTAAATCCATTTACTTTTCTAACATGGTTGATCAGGTTATCAATAAATTATCCTCATGGAAGGGAAAATACCTCTCTATGGCTGGTAGAATCTATCTGGTGAACTCCACTATCATCTCCAAAATGGTATGTTCCTTGATGGTTTACAAATGGCCTCTTGGTCTCCTTAAAAAAAACAATGTTTACATCAAAAAATTTATTTGCACTGGATGTATTTTTGAAAGGAATCTCGTAACCATCCTATGAGCCACTTGCTGCAAACATTTAGAGAAGGGTGGTATTGGTATAAAAAATCTAAAGCTTTTTAAGAATTCCATTTAAGATATACTCACTTAGAGGTTGATCCATAAAACTCTAAATCTATTGATTTCCATAAAAATAGATTCCTCATAAAATTTAAGAATGGAAATAAGAAATATTTTAATTCCTCTATCTGTCCTTCTATTATGAAATATTTTGACAATATCATGAACAACTCTAGATGGATGGTTAACACTGATTTTGCAATAAATGTTTGGTTATACAATTGGACTGGTGTCCCTCTCTTCTCTTTTATTCCTCTTGATTCTCTTCCGAAAAACATTAATTTCACTTTTAAAGTTGCTATTCAATATCATATTTTTAATCTTCTTGATAACATCACTGAGATTATAAACAATTATTCATACTCTAATGCTGATGATTTTCTTATTTGGGGGCCTTGTCACAATAGTGTCTTTGATTCCAAGAGTTTCTATAGGTACAATTTTTCAAATTCTGATCTTAGTTTTTATTGGTTGAAATCCTTTGACAAACCATGGATTAAACCTTCAAGACTTACTCTTTTCTGGAATATTTCCCAAAAACATGTCCCCACAGAGGTTTGTCTCCAGACTTTTGGGATCCACCTTTGCTCTAAGTGTCATGTTTGTCACCATCATAGGGAAGATATTAACCATCTATTTCTGTCTTGTGCTTTTATGTCTGCCCTTTTGAAATATATTACTAACATTTTGGACTGGAGATTGATAATCCTTGATACTATAATCTTTCAAATAAAAAATTTGTGTGGATCTTGAAACCTCATAAAAAATCAAGAACCTCTTCTGAACTACTGTTACTGAGCTTCTCCATGTGATCTAGTACGATATAAATGCTATTATACACAATAATTACTCATTAAATCTAAATGCTGGTCGGACTCAAATTATCATCGCTATTAGGGATGCTTCCTCGCTTCATAAATCTTATTGCAACAACACTGTTGGAGACTTCGAGATCCTTTTCCAACTTCGGATTGATGGTCTTTTCAAATAGTTGAGGCACACTTTTGAGGGTTTTTGGCAAGCCCTGCTCCCAGGATGGATCATAGTTAATGTTGATGGTTCCTCTAAAGGCATCCCTAGTCTTGCGAGATGTAGTTCCATTTTAAAAGATTATCATGGTCAGTGTCACAATTGATTTTATGGTAGCTATGGTACCACCTCGTATTTGGAAGTAGAAATGATGGCTGTGATTCATGATGTTGTCTTTTCCAAGAAAAAGGGTTGGAACAATATTTGGATTGAAAGTGATTCGACCACTATTTTCAATGCGATCTGGAATGGTGTGGTGCATCTTTCATGGCCACTTAAAAAAATTGGATTAGCTTCCAAGCTTTTCTTCGGGAGATCTACCACATTGCCACTCATGCCTTTCATTAAGGCAATATGGTTACTGATGGTCTCGCTAACAATACTGTCAACTAGGATATTACTTGTAAGGATGATTTTATTGGATATTTCTCCCTTTTTATTATAAATAATGTAATAATATTCTGTCTTTCAAACTCATGTCATATGCTTTTTTATATTCAATAAATTGTTCCATGGTCTTTGGCAGAGGCCGCACCTTAAAAAAAATTCCAGGAGCATTCCATTTTGGGGTTTTCTATTTCCATAAAATAATTAACTGTTCCAACAGAGACTTATCACATTAAAATTAAGAAACACTTTTCATTATGAAAATTAATTGAACATTTAAAATTAACCACATTTAAAAAAGATCCAAATCATTCTAAAAAAAAGTAAACCTCTCTTGGGAGCTTTGATAAAACATGGTAAGTAATTGAAAATTCATTTATATGAATTAAAAGAATCAGTTCATAGCATATAAATATTATATAAAAATAAAAATACATTTTATAAATCCACACCCAAATTTTCATAGCATTTGTATATCACATAATAATAAAAACACACTTGTAAGGCACTCAAGAAATCTTGGAATTCAAATTTAAGGCTTGGTTATAGGGAACCTACCTCAAAACAAGCTTCTTTTGATGATGACAATCCAAATCCACCAGAAAAAGGTCTATGAAAGAAAAGTACCCTCCTTTTACACTTTCATACATAAGAATATATATATATATATATATATATATATATATATAAATACCCCTAATTGTAGTGTAGATATTCCATTAACCATGAGGGAATATGTAAAAAGAGGGTATATATATTTATATACATTACTTACCCATTCACATGTGTGTATGTTATCTTTACAAACAATTTCCCCAAATCCACTAAAAAAATACTAGAAAACTTAAAATTTTCAAAATAACTATTTAAAATTGGGAGAAATAATAAAAATTAAATAAACCTTACCTGAAACGGATGGAGAACCCACTGCCATAAACAACTATAGAAAGAACCAACCTTAATGGGAACTGAGATTCATAAATACCAAGAAACATAAAATATAGACACAAAAATTAGGTTTGAGTTTTATCATAGTTCACATGAACTATAAGGGAGTAAACAATATTTGGAGAGAGTGGATAGAGAAGGAGAACAGGAGAAAATCACCAGAGCTGATCAAAGTAATAAATGATGTGAGAATTTGACACCTGGAGGGAGGGGAAGGAGCGATGCATGGTCGGGGAGCCCCTCTTTGGTGGCGTCATGTGATAGGTAGAGGGGAAGGGGGTTTGAACATCTGAGGGGTAAGAGAAAAGGGGGGAGATAAAATATGTATTAGATAATAATAAAATTAAAAATAATTATATTTTTTTAATATTGGGTAGGCCACATGGTCTTCTAGACCATATGCTAACCATGAAGCACCTCTGTCAAAGAAGGAGGAGAGGACACATAGTCTATGAGACCTGGTGAATAACCATGCATCTAACTGTGTTGCCTGAAGAAATCCATTATATTGGATGCATTATTTTCCATAGGATAGAACTTGATTTATTTTAATCTTGTGCCTTCTTATGTTTTCTAGAAAACCGTCATTTTTTAAGAAAAATATTTTTGAAAACCAAATAATAAAGTTAAGACCAAAAATAAATAAAATAATTGAATCGTTTTGGGTTAGGGTGTGAAAATTCTCCCCACAATTAACTATTTATACCCCATGAAAGTCCCAAATGATTTTACTAACTGAGAAATAGATAAGACAACACACACAAAAACCTTGAACCTTGGAATACTATGAACTAAAATCTCACAGCCCTCAAAAAATATGAAACTCAAATACCATGATAAGATGGTAAAACCATCTTCCTAGAACCTACTTGATAACGTAATAAGAACCCAATGAGACCAAAGGACTCAAATCAATGAATGAAAGGACCAAGATAATAAACTCTCCTTTTGAAACACCACTAAACATGTAACAAATGTACCCTAACATAAAAAATCACCAATGTATCTCATCCTGGTCTATTTGGGATCTCCAATAGAATCTATCACACGACACACTATCCAGGCTAACCAACTTCCATGACAGGGGTCAAGCGGGGTGGAAACAGAGAAACACATTGTCAACAAAATTCAAAATTATCAAAGAGGAAACAAAATAACCAAACTAATAGGTTCCCACAAGTTTTTACTAGAGTGGTATCAATAGAATTTTAGGTCTCTATCCAAACCTTAATTTCCCAATTCGAAACAACTTAGAAATCCATAAAAAAATTCTAACATCGGTGTGACCACTTAAGTTCCCATGTCACACCCAACAATCTTAAGAGAATACACCAATGAGACTCATAGTGGGACTCCCCACCATTTAAGAAACTAGTAATCATGATAGCACTGAACTCCAATATATGGGGGCCTAATGAAAGAAACTCAATCCAAACACTGAATTAAACCATATGTAATAAAATTCATAATACACAAGCATCTATAAATGAGATCCACCAAAGTACTTAAATTGACCCAAAGGAAGACTAACCTTTTAAGAGCTCGCATCCAAAGGGAACAACAACAAAAGTTTTAGTAAATTTTCTCCAAGATCACCAAAATGAATGGTTCCCAAGGATATAAAAAAACAATAGGGGAAAAAATTAATGATATCCACTCTAACATTGGAGAAAACATGTTGGATGTATATCCCCTACACCATGAAACTCATGAATTGTGTAAAAAATATTCACTCTAAGATCTACGGTTGGATCCCTGGTGTCTTGAAGCATCTATTACACCATAGTCAGGAGCTGGTAATATCCCACCAAAACTTCTTCTTTCAAAAAACAAACTTAAAAAACATCTTTAGGTATCATAACAAACACTCTAAAGACAATCCTTCATAGGATCACTATAATATGAATTAGAGATCCTAAAGTAACCATAATGTAATAAAATAAGTGAATTATCTAGTGAATGAATGATAGGAACTAATGAGGATACTTTTATGGAATAAGTTCTTCTATTTTACACTCTTCACCGGATAGGGAACCGCCTTGAGCACTAGAAGAAACCATACTACCAACTACCAAAATATTCCCTATGAGACTTTTCTAGATTAAAGAACATGATCCCTAATCCTCAGAAGGATACAACATATCAATAAAGGATCCTCAAACTGATCACTTGACACTATATCTAGAGAAAAGGAATCCAATTAATTGAAATTTCCAATATTTCCCTTCACTTTTTGTTGACGTTATCGAGCATCCATGATCTATGACACATTATTTTCCTTCACTTCCTCAAGAATAAAACATTGGATGAAAGTGGTCTTTATGACTTCCCAAAACATCCCTACTCGCAATGAGGATGGAATGATCACTTTTTAGTCCTAGTCCTTCAAAAATACCCAAGAAAAACTACACCCTCACAACATCAGGAGCTCATAAGAAAACCAGAAAACCCACTCAACATACTGAATACAATCTAAAAAATCTAACAAACTATAATAACTACAAAAAATATGCATCTATTGAAAATATCTTATCTCCATAACTCAACTAGAAGTTTGGTTAGGGCCAATAACTCAAAGAGGCTCTTTAAAAACCTTCAAGGTATTTTTGGGTGGAACACTCTAAAAAATGTAAATCCCAAAACCTAATCAACGTTGAACTAGAACTTGTATAATTAACATTTTAAACTAAATAATGAGCTGATAAACCAAAAAAATAAAGAAACCAATTCAAAACCAAATTAAATCTCAACTTAAGAAAAACCACATCAATACCACAAAACAATAAAAGAACTATCTTTTAAAAAACCCACAATTTACAAATTTTATAATTTTTAAATTTAATTCCCCATTTTGAAATTAAAATAACTTTTCTATTCCAAAAAAAACTAAACACCAAATATAATTTTCTAATTAATTTAATAATTTAATTTCTTCTTGAATAAATTAACTTCTATCATATCCACTTCTAAAACCATAACACCCCCTACACTTTCCCTTTGGAACTAAAAATACCATTAGAAAAGTATCCTTGAAATTTTAAAAACCAGTTTTTCACTCTGATTTTTTTCCAAAATCAGTATCCTTTCAAAATCCACTGACACTAACCAAAATCAGACCAATGCAACAATTAGACCAAAATAAATAAAATAGAGAACAAGTGGTCATGCATAACCTTCACATATATTTTAGAATACCATACACAAGGATGCACTAATCCCTAGAATCAAATTGAACCATGTAATCTAACTCGAATTGGTTCTCTATGCCCTGTATGATCACCATATATAACCAACTCACTCCCACTATTACAACCAACATATAAAAGTGAATCTAACTACGAAATAACAAACAACATAATCCCATAACCAAAAATAAAGACTTGATAATTGAACTACCATTGGTCACTCAGGTCTCGTCATGAGTGGTGGTGATTAGTCATTGAACCATGATCTACCTTTTGAGCCCCAAAAAACCTATCTATAATCTACCTAACATTACAAGTAACAAAGGACTTCCTTGATTCCATTTTGTTATGAACCAACCTAGGTCAACCATGAACTGGTCACCTATGTAGGCTTATGACAAGTCCTGATAGGTTTTACCAGTCCTCTTAGGATAACAACTAGTGCTAGGAATCAATCATAGCTCAATTAGGAATGATTTATCCTTTAAACAGTAGATACAAAATAGAATGAACAAAAATAATATAGGAAATGAAAAAGAAAAAAATATAAACATTTAAAAGTTATCATTATAAACACATCCATGTGAACTTCTGGGTCACCGTCATCTACTAAACCAATATCTCTCTATGGTGAATGAGACTGATCGAGAAGTAGCACTAGAATATATGAACATGGATTGAGATATAAGAAATTGTATTTAAACTAAGTAGGAATGCCAAAATAAACTACTTCCCATGCCTTTACATTAATGATAAATCCAAAACATGCTTGTTTGAATATAAAACATATAGAAATCAAGGTTTTACATTCTTTTCAAAACATGTTTTAATCTTTTATTATTTTAAGTAAAACCATTTCCCATTATTATTTTTAAAATAATTTCCAAAGCATACTAAAACAAACGTTTCAATAATATTGAGTAATAGTAGAGATAGTAAACACAGTTTTTTATTATTTTAGACAGGAAAAAGGGACTAAGGAAAGATAATATAAAAATATTATAATGAAAATAATTGTACAATAGATAAAGAACCATGGGTAATTCCTAATTAGTTAGGGAAAGTGGGGACCTAGTATCCTTGGACTGTCAGTGATCAATCATGGATGTAATGATCCATTCTCTTATATGAATGGCCTGAAGGCCTTCATTTTTTAATCATTTTTGATAATCCCCCTTTCAAGGGTTGAAGGGGAAACCTTACATGTCATGTAGTCTTTGTGACGTTATATCACCTAAATTTCTTAAAAGAATTCATAACAGACTATAACTACTTGAAACTACCCCTCCCTAGCATTTTCTTCATGACCATCTCTACACCTTTGTATGGCTTTTCAGCTAGCTGTTCTATACATAGGTACATAGGCCTGATATTGATGAAAAATTACATACCCTATAATTCTTCAAAATCTGTTAGATCTTCTCATGTGAATGCACCTTGATTTTAATCCCCTTGTAGAGCTTGTTCCATATAGAATCTGTCCAGTTTTGTGTCTACACATCAGGTGGCCCGAAGGCCTTAAGGAGGACTGAAGGCCTTAAGGTGGCCCGAAAGCCTTATTAACCAAAAGGTATGGGTGACACATGGACTTAAGGACTCTATACCCAAACCGGTGGCCCGAAGGTGAATAGTTCTGGCTGCTATAGTACCAAACAATACCTACTACAATATCTGCTAAAATACTACTATAGTAACCCGTAATTATGCCTCCATATAGATTCAAACTTGGGTCTTTTGGATGAACTTGGAGAGTCCTCACCAACTGGATTGAGGCTCATGTGTTGAAGTTCTATTCTCTTGACTGAGCCAACTATCAACACCATTATAGTTTAGTTAGTGTTTTAACATAATCCTACTAGGTAGGAGGGTCATTCCAAGCATACTTATCCTAGTCTACACGTATAGATACCCAGGATTCCCATGTTCTATATCCCAATAAAGGTGTGTTTTTACCAAATTAGTTTATATTTATATATGTAAGAACCCAGTTTTTTCTATGAAAGACTTTGGAATATTCTTGATGATATTCCAGAGCAGAGTCTTCAGACGGTGTGCGATTCTGAGCCCCGGAGTGGCCGGAATTAAATTTTCAATGCGTTCACACTGGAAATGCTAAATAAATGGGATAACTTGTAAACAGTGATCCGGATCAGAGATCCGAGTGTACGGATGGGTTCAGAATGGGATGTTTACCCTAGTAACGACATAAAACTTGTCAGCGTAGGATGTTTGGATCCCTCGCCCGCTTCTGAAACGTTAAACAGATTAAATAAATTTATTTAATTCGTTTAATGGTGAAAAGCTAGTATATTTTAAACAGTGTCTCGGATTGGAAAATCAAGGGCACCATTGAGTTCGGAGCATGCCGTTTACCCTAGAAGGGGTATAAGTTTCACGGGCATGGGCCGTCTGTGAAAAATGGCTCCAGGGGTGTTTTCGTAATTTGGCAGCCTCAGGCGCTAAGTTTAGTAACTTTTGAACGGGGTCTCAAAATAAAATTCCGAGACCTCCGTTGCGCTCAGAGCATGGTTCTTATCCTTGGGGAGCCTAAATCCCGACCCCGTCGGGAGTTCAGGTTCGGGACTGTCGGGCGGGCGTTTAAGTGATTTGTACTTAAACACCCGCACCCCTCTTTTTCTTCTTTCTCAAACCCTTCCCCCCTCTTTCACCTATGGTGAGGAAACTCCGGCGGGGAGAGCTCTAGCGAGGCGCGGCCCCTCCGGCAGGTTGACGACGAAGCGAAGGGCATCGCCCAAGAGGTAGGAGTTTATCGTTTGCGTTTTTCTTTCCTGCACCTCCTTTGAACCTAATTTATACCCCCGAATTGTTGTTTGATCTTTGAAAAAAAACCCATGAATGCGTAGTAGAGTTAATTCCATTTTCAACACATCTTTCAGATTCAAATTCCGAGCTCCATGGAATCCGCAATGATCTGCCGAACTTCGCGGGTTTTCGGGTTCCGGCGAGTTCAAGCGGCAGCGCGGCTCGGTGGAGGTGGCGACACGGCTTGGTGGAAGCGGTCGAAGGCGCGGGTGCTCGGAGGAGGGTCAGCCGAGTGTGAGGCGCTGTGTGCCGGCGCGAGGAGAAGCCGACCGCGCGAGGCGGCGACTCCAGGCGGTGAGGCCGAGCTGCCGGGGCGCGGCGACCCCCGGTCGCGGTGCGCAACCCCAGCGCGGGGACAAGACCCGCGCGACCGTCCACAGGCCTATCGGTGCGCGGTCCGCTGGCCAGCGGATGGACCGCGTGGTTGGACCACGGCTCGGCCCAGAACGGCCGGACCAGCCGGTTCAGGCTGGTCCCTCCTAAGGGGCCCTGCCCTCAGGGTTCGGACGCCCGTATTTTCTGCTACGGGCGTCCGTTTTGAATGTCGTCTTCGGTGGTGCAGACCTGACGTCAATGCAGACTTTTTGAGATGGTTTCGGGAATTTTTAATTCCCTAAACGAGGGGCCGCGGAGGCGCGACATGTATTTAAGTGGACGAGCGTTTTTCCTGAGATTTTTGTTTCGGACGGCGCAGACGCGTCCGACGTCCGTTTTATGGGCCGTCAGCGGCGTTGGAACTCTGGCGTCGAGGCGGAGGTTTCCAGGGTGGTTTTGGGCATTGAAACCGAAGTTGAGGCGCGGTCCCCACGGCCCGTCTTTTGAGCTGCGTGTAGCGTTTCACGAATTTTTCATCGGACGTCCGTTTGGGGCGTGCGAGCAGTCGATGTTGGGTGTTTTTCCGAGGGGATTGCAATGGTGCAATCCGTCCGCCCTAATTTGGCATGATGGTGTGGGCCCACGAGGGTATTTTGGGCGTCGATGGTGATTTTCCATCTTTATCACCGGGCGACCGTTTTGGACAAATGGATAGTCCATCTTGTGTGCTTTTTCGAGAGGATCTCAACGGTGCGATCCGTTCGTTGAGTTTCGGGACTGGGTTGCTTGTCCCACGTGGCACCGATCATGTGCGGTGTGCCAGAATGTATCTTTTCCTCTGGATGTCCGTTCCACTCATGTGAGTAATGCTTTTGACGTGTTTTCCCGAGGGGATCGCAATGGTGCGATGCGTCTGACTATTTTTGGGGCCGAGGCTTGGGATTATAGGACGTCATACGGGCGTGAGGCGGTGTTGGTGACTTTTCCGTCAGATATCCGTTGGAGATGAGTAAGTAGTCGATCTCGCATGTTTTTCTACGAGGATTACAACAGTGCGATCCGTTTGGTTGTGCAGAGCCTCTTGCATGATATTTTTAAATGTGGAAGCATGGAAGGTGCTCGAGTGGTGGTTCTCCCTACCTTGTTTGTAGCAGACCCTTGGCGTGTGATCGATCACTCTTGGGAGAGTGATGTAAATGGTTCAATAGATGTGGTTGGTCGCGCCTG
Source organism: Viscum album (assembly GCA_963277665.1). Taxonomy (NCBI): domain Eukaryota; kingdom Viridiplantae; phylum Streptophyta; class Magnoliopsida; order Santalales; family Viscaceae; genus Viscum; species Viscum album. The sequence goes on along the minus strand of OY728146.1, from coordinate 1,749,234,227 downwards.
GGCCTTTGAGGTGGAGTTGTTATGTCACGCCTTCACATTGACGTTGGGTGCCCTGTGCATGATAGCCTTAGGGCTGGAGATGAGGTATACTTTGGGAGTATACGGGAGCGCTTGGAGGTACGTGAGGTTTATACCTGAGAACATTTGTGCGCTCAGTTGGGGTTCACGTGGGGCTACACGTCGTGTGGGCCCCATGTGCATGTCGTGTTCTGCTTTGGGTACTTTGACCTCTCTCGACGTAGAGGGTCCCTCTATGTGACCAATAGGCTGGAGTTTTTCCCCTGGATCTGTGCTCGTTTGTTGACCAGTAGGGTTGAGTGGTCTCCCCCTAGTTTCGTTCTTGATGAATCGGTCAGAAGCGGTGCTAGTGGCACCCAATGATGGAACTGGCGCGGAACCTCTTTTGGGAGAGTTGTTCTGGAGCTGGGTGGTTGCGCGATACCCATTCCATGTTTGGTTGGCCAATGTTGTACCCTCCTATAGAGATGGCCAGAGCAGTTCTGAGTTTTACCCTCCAGAAGGGCTGGGCAGTGGGTTACTCATCGACTTCCTCAGGCTTACCCTTCAGCAGAGATGAGCAGTGGGTTGCCCACTGACTTTTAGGGTTTAACCTCTAAAAGAGACTAGGTAGTGGGTCACCCAACGCTATTAGGGTCTACCCTCCAGCAGAGACTAGGCAGTGGGTCACCCGACGACCTCTTGGGGTCAACCCTCTAGTAGAGACTGGGAAGTGGGTCACCCGACGACCTCTTAGGGTCTACCCTCCAGCAGGGCTGGGCAGTGGGTCACCCGTCGTCTAGCTCGAGGTCTACCCTCCGTCAAGGCTGGGCAGTGGGGTGTCTGTCGACTTATTCTAGGTCTACCCTCCAGGGGGGTTGGACAGTGGGTCGCCAGATGATGTGTTATGGTTTACCCTCCAGCAGGGCTGGGCATTTGGTCACTCAGTATCTTATTATGGTTTACCCTCCAGTGGGGCTGGGCAGTGGGTCGCTTCACAATGTATTAGGGTTTACCCTCCAGCAGGGCTGGGCAGTGGGTCACCTGATATCTGGTTATGAATTACCCTCCAGCGGGGCTGGGCAGTGGGACACCTATTGGCATTCTAGACTCAGTCCTTTCTACTAAGCTAGTCTGTGGCTTTTCCTCCATGTTTATCGGAGCGGGACCCTTGGTTATACGGGTCAGTGTTGTGACGACTTGACTTTGAGGAGACCTCTCTACTGCAGAGCAGTGACGAGGTGTGGTTTTAATTTCCCTAGAACTCTCAAGTTTGAGGGGCACTTTCCCCACCAAGATGCGTTATTGTGACGCGATCTAAAACCGTGCGGGCGAGTCAGTGCCGCCCAAAGCGGATAGTGTCAAGGTGCGGTGATTGAGCCCTTGTCTTGCAGTTTAGGGCAGACGTGCGAGATGCTGGGCATCGATGATGGTGTTTGCTTCTGGGAATGTTGGCGACTCATTTTCTTGGGTTGAGCTATGGGACAGAGATCCCCTTACGAGCTTGTTCAGGCTTCTTGTCGAGCATACATATATGTATATACTTTGTTTGAGTACCCACTCCTTGGGTTTTGGCTACTCTCCTTCCAGGAAGGGTGAAGACGCGTGGGGTATGCCACGTGCTTTCCGTGTCTAGCTTCTCGTGGTTGGGTGTGTCTACTCTCCTGCTATAGGTAGCGAAGACTCGACAAGAAGTTCATCTTCTCACCATTTCCAGATCCTTGTGTCTGGACAAGTCTACCTTCTTTCCTCCTGTTGGGTTGAGCTGGACACTTTACTGTACTCTCTGTTGTACTCCTTTACTTTCCTTGTTCACTCTATTGCTCACCCTTCGGTACCTCCTTTGTTGCTCCCTCGAGCCTTAGGGGTATCCTACTAAGTATTTTTATACTCACACCTACATGGGATTTGCCCGCACTTGGTTTTCCCTTGCAGATGACAAACAGGTGGACCATGGATTCAGTGGAGCGTAGGATCTTGGGAGCTTGGACCGCGTGCGGTGGTAGTGGCCGGGTTCCAGGTGGGAGACCTGTCAGCTATTTCTTTTTGTTTACCTGTTTCCGGGGGTTGGCACTTTTTGGTTGTGCACGTGTTTTACCTTTTTCTTTACTAGTCTTTTCTTTTACTCTGCACTTTTTCATTGAGTGTACTGTGTGTGTGTGTGTGTACAGGTACTTAGGAAAAGGCCTCCCCGAGTTGTTGGGCCTTCAGTGCTAGTTGCCAGCCCCTGGCCTATAGAGGCGGGCTTGGGGTAGTTGCGGCTCGATCTCGGGTAGGGTCGGGTCATGAAAAAGTGGTATCAGAGGTGGTTCGTTCTTTGGGATGTTGTGCTGACGTCCCTAAAAGAGGAATTGGTTGGGATATAGGGCAACAGTGTTAACGTGTCTCGAGAACGGCTCTCAGGCCAGGGAGTCCAGTGATGGTGCGGCGGCCGACGTATCCATTCACCAGGACCTTGATAACCCACTTATCGACTCGGCATGCTGAGACACTTGTTGCAAGGAATTTTTTTTTTTGCATCACATAGGACCGAGTCTTGACTGTCCTTCTTGAGTCAGCTCCCCATCGTTGTTGTTGTTGGTATATACATATATGCTCATCTGACTGCGGCACTCCTTGATAATATTCAGGATGTCTCCGCGAAGACAGCCAGCCAGGATACCAGCTTGGGTTCATGACGATGACCCTGTGAGCTACGAGGCCACAGTCCATGACCCATCATGCGAGCCCCTTTCTCCGGGTGGGCCGGTAGCAGCACCCCCACCTGTTGAGCAGCAGACAGCTTCAGCAGAGTAGACGGGGCTTGAGCGCAGGTTGAGCGCGCTCTGTGAGTTCCAGCGGCAAGGACCGCTGAGGTTCAGTGGTGAGCCAGACCCTCAGGCAGCAGAGGTTTGGTTTGAGGAATTGGTTCGCCTTTTCGGGCTTGTTCTGACTCCAACAGATGAGAGAGTGGCCTTGGCAGCCACCCTTTTTCGTGGAGCAGCTCGGCGTTGGTGGAGTCTGGTGACTCAACTTCTTGACGAGTCATCACTTTCGTGGCGAGACTTCCAGTTGTTGTTTCATGAGGAGTTTTTCCCCTCCTGCTTGTGCTCTGTTCGGATTCAGGAGCTCCTGCAGTTTCAGCAGGGAGGGATAATGGTGGCTGAGTACGCGGCTAGTTTTGCAGACCGTGCACGCTTTTACCCGGACTTGGTCCACGACAACAACCTCCGAGCGTGGAAGTTTGAGCAGGGTCTCTGACGAGAGATTCGTGCTCTCGTAGTACCCTTGGTCATTTATACATATTCCGGGGTTCTAGAGCAGGTGCTGGTGACAGAGAGCTTCCTGTCATGTTCCGGAGTTGGTGGTGGCAGCAGACACATCGGAGCCGAGACGTCTGCCGCAGCTAGTGGGTGTTGGAAAACAGGACCTCGACGCAGGTGGCTTTCTGACAACCGGACTCAGGGGCGTAGTCGTACACCATAGTGGCGCCGAAGGGCACCAGTGTAGCCCAGAGAGAGTCAGTGCTATGCTTGTTATGGGTGAGGTCACTTGGCATGAGACTGCCCGACCCGAGTTGCTAAGAGTTTCGGGCAGGCAGCAGGCGCACCACCATGACAGAGGCAGAGCCGTGATCGGAGTAGTACCCAGAGAGGTGGTACTAGTAGAGGAGTGGGTGGAGTTGGTAGTGGGAGACGGCGTTATGAGGTCTCCCTATCACCACTAGGCGGTCCATGTCAGGCTCTGGGTGCTGACGGTTGGGACCGAGGACAACCGCGAGCTTTGGATGTCTATGATCCTGCAGAGCATGGGATGGTGAGAGGTACCCCTTGCGACTCTTATACTTTTTTGCAGTAGAATTGTTAGAATCTGCCCGTGAAATGCCTTCCTCCCTCCTCCTTGTTTGAGGTGTTACTAGGGTGACGCAGGGCGTCAGGTGTAACCCTGTATTAGTAAGGAAAAAGGCGTGAGACCTTTCCCTTTAGTCGATGGTGTTGACTCCTTCACCTTTTGAGCGGGTAAGAGAGCATCGACTATAGAACCTTGCATGAACAGATATCCTTGGGTGTTTCACAATATGGATATTCTGAAGGAGGGAATCACCGGGCATTGTTGTAGGTGCGGGCGGTGATTCCAGTCATGGCGTGCGACGTAGAGGTTAGTTGGGGAGGTGAGCTACCCCTGAGAACCTTCGATCCATTTGAGATCGTGAAAAGGGATGACGAGGTTCCCTACCGCCTTTCCCTAACCCCAAAGTCTAGAGTGGGTGCATGACATTAGCAAGGGCTGACTTCGCGTGAACAGATCAATCCTTTGGTCTGTGTGTGGTGACGCAGAGCTATGCGTGGGCTCTTTTGGGTACGGGAAAGCCAGGTGTGGGCTTAGTACCCTGTGTTGTTCCCTGGTTTTTCTTTTCGAGGACGAAAATCTTGAAGGAGGGAATTATGTAAGAACCCGGTTTTTACTACGAATGACTTTGGAATATTCTTGATTATATTCCAGAGCAGAGCCTTCAGACGGCGTGTGATTCCGAGCCCCGGAGTGGCCGGAATTAAATTTTCAGTGCGTTCACACTAGAAAATGCTAAATAAATGGGATAACTCCTAAACGGTGATCCGGATCAGAGATACGAGTGTACAGATGGTTTTTTAATGGGGTGTTTACCCTAGGAACGACATAAAACTTATCAGCGCAGGATTTTTGGACCCCTCGCCCACTTCTGGAACGTTAAACGGATTAAGTAAATTTATTTAATTCGTTTAATGGCGAAACACTAGTATCTTCTAAACGGTGGCTCGGATTGGAAAACCAAGGGAACCGTTGAGTTCAGAGCATGCCGTTTACCCTAGGAGGGGTATAAGTTTCACGGGTGCGGGCCGTTTGTGAAAAATGGCTCCGTGGGCATTTTCGTAATTTGGCGGCCTCGGGCGCTAAGTTTAGTAACATTTGAACGGGGTCTCGAAATAAAATTCTAAGTCCTCCATTGTGCTCAGAGCATGGTTCTTAGCCTAGGGGAGGATAAATCCCAACCCCGTTGGGAGTTCGGGTTCGGGGCTGTCGGGCGGGCATTTAAGTGATTTGTACTTAAACACCCCCAACCCTCTTTTTCTTCTTCTTCTTCTTCCTCAAACCCTTCCCCCCTCCTTCAACTCCGACTAGGCAACTCCGGCAAGGCGAGATCTGGCGAGGCGCGGCCCCTCCGGCGGGTTGACGGCGAAGCGACGGGCATCGCCCAAGAGGTAGGAGTTTATCGTTTGCATTTTTCTTTCCCGCACCTCCTTTGAACCTAATTTATACCCCCCGAATTGTTGTTTTATCTTCAAAAAAAAAACCATGAATGTGTAGTAGAGTTAATTCCCTTTTCAACGCATCTTTCGGATTCAAATTCTAATCTCCGTGGCATCCGCAATGATCCGCCGAATATTGCGGGTTTTTGGGTTCCAGTGAGTTCAAGTAGCGGCGCGACTCGGTGGAGGCGGTGGCACGGCTCGGTGGAAGCGGTCTGCGATGCGGGTGCTCGGTGGAGGGTCGGCCGAGCGCGAGGCGCTGGGCGCCGGCGCGAGGAGAAGCCGGCCGTGCGAGGCGGCGGCTCCAGGCAGCAAGTCGACCCCGCGGTCGCGGCGCGTGACCCCAGCGCATGGACAAGACCCGCGCGACGCGGGTCTTCACGCGGACCAAGTGACCGGCCACAGGCCGTTCGTTGTGCGTTCCGCTGGCCAGCGGCTGGACCGCACGGTTGGACCGTGGCCTGGCCCAAGGGGCCCTGCCCTCAGGGTTCAGACGCCCGTATTTTCTGCTACGGGCATCCGTTTTGAATGCCGTCTGTGGCGGCGCGGACTTGACGTCAATGCAGACTTTTTGAGATGGTTTTGGGAATTTTTAATTCCTGAAACAAGGGGCCGCAGAGGTGTGACGTGTGTTTAAGTGGACGAGCATTTTTCCCGAGATTTTTGTTTCGGACGGCGCAGATGCGTCCAACGTCCGTTTTAAGCGCCGTCAGCGGCGTTGGAACAATGGCGTCGAGGCGGAGGTTTCCAGGGTTGTTTCGGGCATTCAAGCCAAAGATGAGGCACGAGCCCCACAACCCGTCTTTCGAGCTGCGTGCAGCATTTCACGACTTTTTCGTCGGACGTCCGTTCGGGGCGTGCGAGCAGTCAATGTTGGGTGTTTTTCCAAGGGGATTGCAATGGTGCAATCTGCCCTCCCTAATTCGGCTTGATGGTGCAGGGCCCACGAGGGCCGTTTGGGCATCGACGGTGATTTTCCATCTTTATCACTGGGCGAACATTTTGGACAAGTGGATAGTACATCTTGTGTGCTTTTTTGAGAGGATCACAACGATGCGATCCGTTCGTTGAGTTTCGGGACCGGGTTTCGGATCCCACGTGGGACCGCCCGTGTGCGGTGCACCGGAACGTATCTTTTTCTCTGGATGTCCGTTGCACTCAAGTGAGTAATTCTTTTGATGTGTTTTCCCAAGGGGATCGTAATGGTGCGATGCGCCCGACTGTTTTCAGGGCCGAGGCTCGGGATTATGGGACGCCGTACGGGCGTGAGGCAGTGTTGGTGACTTTTCCGTCGGATATCCGTTGGAGGCGAGTAAGTAGTTGATCTCACGTGTTTTTCTGTGAGGATTACAACGGTGTGATCCATTTTGTTGTGCGGAGCCTGTTGCATGATATTGTTAAATGTGGAAGCATGGAAGGTGCTCTAGTGGTGGTTCGCCCTACCTTGTTTGTAGCGGACCCTTGGCGTGTGATTGATCACTCTTGGGAGAGTGATGTAAATGGTTCACGAGATGTGGTTGGCCACGCCTGGGCCTTTGAGGTGAAGTTGTTATCTCACGCCTTCGCATTGACGTTGGGTGCCGTGTGTACGATAGCCTTAGGGCTGGAGACGAGGTATACTCTGGGAGTATACGAGAGCGCTTAGAGGTACGTGTCGTTTGTACCTAAGAACGTTTGTGCGCTCAGTTGGGGTAGACGTGGGGCCACACGTAGTGTGGGCCCCATGTGCGTGTCATGTTCTTCTTTGCGTACTTTGACCTATCGCGACGTAGAGGGCCCCTCTGTGTGACCGGTAGGGTGGAGTTTTTCCCCTGGCTCTGTGCTCGTTTGTTGACCAACAAGGTTGAGTGGTCTCCCCCTGGATTCGTTCTCGATGGATCGGTCAGTTGCGTTGCTAGTGGCACCCAATGATGGAACTGGAGCTGAACCTCCTTTGGGAGAGTTGTTCTTGAGCTGGGTGGTTGCGCGATACCCATTCTGTGTTCGGTTGGCCAATGTTGTACCCTCCTGTAGAGATGGCCAGAGAAGTTCTGAGTTTTACCCTCCAGCAGGGCTGGGCAGTGGGTTACTCATCGACTTCCTCGGGCTTACCCTCCAGTAGGGCTGGGCAGTGGGTTGCCCACTGAATTTTAGGGTTTAACCTCCAGTAGAGACTGAGCAGTGGGTCACCCGACGCTATTAGGGTCTACCCTCCAGCAGAGACTGGGCAGTGGGTCACCCGACGAACTCTTAGGGTCTACCCTCCAGCAGAGACGGGGTAGTGGGTCACCCGACGACCTCTTAGGGTCTACCCTCCAGTAGGGCTAGGCAGTGGGTCACCCGTCGTCTAGCTCCAGGTCTACCCTCCAGCAAGGCTGGGCAGTGGGTCGCCTGTCGACTTATTCCAGGTCTACCCTCCAGCGGGGCTGGGCAGTGGGTCGCCGGATGATGTGTTATGGTTTACCCTCCAGCAGGGCTAGGCAGTGGGTCACCCAGTATCTTATTATGGTTTACCCTCCAGCAGGGCTGGGCAGTGGGTCGCCTGACGATTTATTAGGGTTTAACCTCCAGCAGGGCTGGGCAGTGGGTCAGCCGATATCTAGTTATGAATTACCCTCCAGCGGGGCTGGGCAGTGGGACACCTGTTGGCATTCCAGACTCAGTCCCTTCTACTATGCTAGTCTCTGGCTTTTCCTCCGTGTTTACCGGAGCAAGACCCTTGGTTATACAGGTCAGTGTTGTGACGACATGACTTTGAGGAGACCTCTCGACTGCAGATCAGTGACGAGGTGTGGCTTGACTTTCCCTAGAACTCTCAAGTTCGAGGGGTACTTTCCCCACCGAGATGCGTTCTTGTGACAAGATCTAAAACTGTGCGGGCGAGTCAGTGCCACCCAAAGAGAATAGTGTCAAGGTGCGGTGATTGATCCCTTGGATTGAGGTTCAGGGCAGACGTGCGGGATGCTGGGCATTGATGATGGTGTTTTCTTCTGGGACTGTTGGCGACTCATTTTCTTGGGCTGAGCTACGGGACGGAGATCCCCTTACGAGCTTGTTCGTGCTTCTTTTCGAGCATACATATATGTATATACCATGTTCGAGTACCCACTCCTTGGGTTTTGGCTACTCTCCTTCCAGGAGGGGCTAAGATGCGCGGGGTATGCCACATGCTTTCCGTGTCTAGCTTCTCGTTGTTGGGTGAGTCTACTCTCCTGCTATAGGTAGCGAAGACTCTACGAGAAGTTCTTCTTCTCACTGTTTCCAACTCCTTGTGTCTGGATGAGTCTACCTTATTTCCTTCTGTTGGGTTGAGCTGGACTCTTTACTGTACTCTCTGTTGTACTCTTTTACTTTCCCTAATTTCTCTACTTATCACTGTTCGGTACCTCCTTTGTTGCTCCCTCGAGCCTTCGGGGTATCCAACTGAGTATTTTTATACTCACCCCTGCTTGGGCTTTGCCCGCACTTGGTGTGCCCTTGCAGATGACGGACAGGTGGAGCGTGGCTTCAGTGGAGCGTTGGAGCTTGGGAGCTTGGACCACATGCGGTGGCTATGGCCGGGTTCCAGGTGGGAGACCCGTCAGCTGTTTCTTTTTGTTTACCTATTGCCGGGTTGTGGCACTTTCTGGTTGGGCGCGTGTTTTTCCCTTTTTCTTTACTTGTATTTTCTTTTACTCTGCACTTTTTCATTGAGTGTGTTGCGTGTGTGTGTGTACAGGTACTTAGGCAAAGGCCCCCCCGAGTTTTTGTGCCTTCGGCGCTAGTCTCCAGCCCCTGGCCTATGGAGGCGGGCTTGGGGTAGTTACGGCTCGAGCCCGGGTAGGGTCGGGTCGTGACAATATATCACATCATTTACAAAAAATCCAATCCACCTTCTCACATATGATATCCCTCATTAAGTGAATCCGCTTTCGAAGTCCCATATTTATAGGGCACCAACCTATTATCGAGAACACTTTTCACCCCACACATTTTACACACAAACATTATATTTTAATTTTAAGGGGGATTTATTAATAGAGTTTTCCATTTTCATAAAAAAGTTTAAGGTGCCAACAAGGCCTTATCGCTTTAAACTTAAGAAACAATTTTCATCAGAAAAACAAGTTTAACATTTAAAACGTACCACATTTCTAAAAATATCAAAAGAATAATTAAATAAAGGAAAACCTATATTGGGAGATTATTTAAAACATTAGTAGCAAGTGGAAATGCATTTCTAAGAATTAAAAGCCACTCAGCATAGAATATCAATATTATATAATAAGGAAAATAGATTTCTAAAAGACATAACCATTTTTCATAACATATATGTACCACATAATAATAAAAACACACATATAAATAACTCAAGAAATCATGGAATTCAAATTAAATGCTTGGGCATAGAGAACCTACCACACAATACATTTCTTTTGATGAAGACAATTCAAATCCTCCCCAAAAAGGTCCACATAAGCTAAATACCCTCCTTTTACACATAAAAACATTTGAACCTATATATATACCCCAAGATGAAGTATAAATATCCACTATCCATAAGGGAATATGTAAAAATAGGGTTTATATATATTCCATACTCAGACATAATTGTGTAAGTCACCTTCAAAAATAGTGATCCAAAACACACTAGAAAAATAACATAAATTAAAACTTTAGAAAGAATGAATTAAATTTTTTAAAAATAATAAAAACATAAGACACCTTACCCAAAAATAATGGAGAACCCTCTAACTTCAATGGACATGGAAATAATTGGCCTTAATGGGGCTCGGGAGCCCTAGAAACCATAAACCGACAAAAATAGCCTCCCAAATTAGATTTGGGTGTTACCCTAGTCCATGTGCTCCATAAGGGAGGAAACAAAACTCAGAGATATAGGAAAAAGGAGGATGATAAGAGGAGAAACGCACCAAAGCTGGTCACAATAAGAAACAACATGAGAATTAAACACTTGGAGGGAACAGAAGGAGGAACACACAGTTGTGGTGCCCCTCCTAGGAAGCGTCACACAAGAGGGAGAGGAGGAGGGGGTTCTATCTTGTGATGGGTAAGAAAAAAAGTGTTATAGGAGAATAGGTATTAGATAATAATAATAATAATAATTAAAAATTTATTTTCAAGGACTAGTAGGGAACAAGGTTTTGTTGTATGGTCTGCCAAATCATGGACAAATCATTTGAAAACTCTGTCCCCGGAGGAGGACATGCCACATGGTCTCTAGGGCCTGGAGCACAGCTGCATGCCTAACCGTGGGGCATGGACAGAGCCACTGTATGGGATATATGGTTTTACCTAATATGTGACATAGTTTCTTCTAACCGTGATCCACCCTTGTGCCTTATTATGTATGTACAAAAACTATCATTTTTGTTTTCTAAAAAACACCTCAGAAAACAATATAATAAATATAAGACAAAAAATAAATAAAATTATAGAAATGTGTCAGGTTTGGGTGTGATAATTAATTATTTTTATCCACACACATGATCAAACAAAAACGAGGAACACCATATTTATTATTAATAAAATATAAGTATAATATAATATATTGATAATAAAATAATATTAAAAAATTAAAAATTATAATATTTTGTGGATATATAATTAATATGATTTAATATATGAATATATTTTATATTCTCAAATAACTTTTTAACGTATTAATAAATTAAAATCAATCAATTTTAAAAAAATTATTTCCATAATATATAATTTTTTAATACATTAAATAACATATTAAACTTATTAAGTTTGAAATTTTCATGAGATAACACTATTAACAATTAATGCTTTAAAAAGTTATTTTTTCTGTTAAAGAATTTTTCTTTATATTTTCATTCAAATTATAAATTTATAAATTTCTTAATAGAGATTTCAAAAAATGAACTAATTTTTTATTTCAACATATCAATATTATTCCAAGGATAATTTTTGAGATTTTTCTGAAACAATTATTTTTTAAGTTAATTGTTAGAATATCATTTTTACCAAAACTATAGAATTATATGGAAGACCTATAAGTGTATAAAACCTTTAAAATAGTAAAATATTTATTTTATAATTAAAAATATACATTAAAAACAATATTTTGAATTTATAAAACCTATTATCAACATTTTAGTAACTTAAGAAATATTTTCCAATAAAAATCATTTTTAGATTTCGCTTTTAATTAAATATTATTTTGGTAAAATATGATTTTGGATTTCTTGTAAATTCACATAAATTTTATTTATTTTATAATTAACCAATTTATATCATTAAAATAAAATACATTTATAATTTTACCCTGCATATAATTTTTTTTAGAAATTACACTTTTTAAAAAAATGAGTTTTTAAGAGTTACAGGCGTTAATGTTAAAATTTGGTTTTTGTAAATATAGATATTTTATTTGATAAAATTAATTTAAAAATTAGAATAATTAATTATATATTATTTAATTCGTTCCATTTTATTTTTAGGCATTTAATGTAAATCACATAGATGAAAATTAGTTACCATGATAAAAGCAAAATTGGTAAAATTGACAATTCAAGGAGTCAAGGACTTATTATTTTTGAAAACATGTTTGAAAAAGAATGGTTGATGTAATTCTGACCTTACCATATCCACAATACATTATTATTTATTTTGGTGACTTTTTGACTTGTGAAACTTGTTCTATGTTTATATTAATTTGAAATATTTACAAAAATACCACTTTCACCTCTTACAAAAGGAGAATCTCACCTCCCTTTCAATACCACCATAAAATTTCATTTTTTTATTGAAAATAAACCTTTTATCCTCCCCATATAATACTATAACTTTTACTTGAGCCTATGGTACCGATATATTGGATTAATACATTCATTTTTAAGGTGTGTTCCAAGGGAAATTCTAACTTCTCAACGAGGTTAGAGTGGGATCAATTGATAAGGAATTCAAGGTAAGAGATTATTGTGCCAAATTTTCGTATATGAGTAATATTTCAATCAATTATTTATTTTATATGGAATATTAATTTCTATAATGTTTTCAAGTATAAAATATATTTCATTTCTGGAGATTTTAATGTCTATTTCATGATCTATATCTAATGTTTCTTTGATTCTTACATTACCCATAGTGTGAGGGTTTCATCACTAATATCATTTTCAAATGGGATTTGTTTTGAAATATAATCCATCTAGTTAAATTTTATAATTATTTCTTCCATGGATCATTATTTACACATTTTAAGGAAATAGACACTACATTTTTAGTTTGGTTCAGAAACTCCATATTTTCATGTCTGTATTAAATGGATTGTTTTGAGAGTGTAATTGGTTATTCCATAATAATTTATTAAGGTTATTTTATATCACTTTAACTTCTTTAGAAGTTTTAAATAAATTTTTAATGTTTTCTATATGGGTCATTTTCATGAATGTGTGAAATAATGTCGTTTTGTTAGTTTCTATGTAAATACATTTTTTTCCATAGGAAAATTTCTATCCATGTTTTCATGATTTATAAAAGAAATTATTTTCTCCATGATTTATAATATATATATATATTTTTAAAGATCAAAGTTATTTATTTTTTCAAAGTGATTTTTATAAAACTCCATTTTTTGTTTTTGTCAAAGTCATTATCATTTGAAATATATTATGATTGATCAGGAAAATAATTTAAATTTTTTAATCCACCTTATTTATATGGATGGATTATATAATGATGTTATATTTTGGAGGAATGATCCATAAATATATTTTTATTACAAAATCATCCTCCATGAATAGAAATGTGACACCCCAATGTGACTTATTCTATGTAGTTTTTTGTGTTTCCTTTTCCCCTTAGTTTCTAATTAAAATTTTGGAGTTTTGGAGGGCTTTAAAGAGGTGAACATTTAAGGAATTCAGTTAGGGAAAATATACATTGGTTTTGTGAAGTTATTTTAGCCCATGGTAGTGGGGTTTTTAATGGTTTGAGCATGGTTAGATAAGGTATAAAAATACTAAGGGTAATAATTCCACTTGGGTAGTGAAAGATTCATGATCTAGTCATGGTTTGGAAAACTATGTGATATAACTATGTGTCCTGTCTAGTTTGGGGGAATTTTCATCATTACTATTTATTTTTAATTGAATATTCTCCCCTAAGCCACCCCACTTGAACCAATTGACCCTTACTCCTCCCATTGGGTTTACTCCTCCATCTGAGCTCCTCTTTGGTGTTTCCAAGGCGAATTATTATGGTTTCTTTCCTGATTCAAGATTTATAATCCCATCATTACTCTTCCTATAGTTTTCTCTCATTTTCTCTAACCCCTATAACCATATGGGTCATTCAGGGATAATTTTTCTGCTCAGGGTTAATAGATATTGGTGTTTTTTGAAAGGGGTTTTGATTCATCCTAAGAATCCTTTTCTGGTGGATTCCATAGAAGGATACATGGATGTACCAACAGAGGTACATATTTTCATTTAATTTTTCTGAATATAAGAGTTATATTGTTTCTTGAGTTTTTTAAATTCATTTCTAACCTAGAGAATTATGGTGTGGGTTATCTAGGGGTTTTTGTTAAATATTTTCTAAAACCATTGTTAGTTTTCTCATAGAATATGGGTGGAATTTCATATTTAAAATGATTATTTAGTATAAATGGGTGTTTCATGCATTCACAAGCTTTATAAAATGAAGATTTTTGTTTACATTGATATAATAACCTGTTTGGTGTCTTTAAATCCAAATATAGTTTTCCAAAGTGGGTTTCATTTTCCATCAAAATGGATTCATTTGTTTTAAAAATTGGGATGGAATTTTACTTGGTTTTTTGATCATGATTATTGATAATCATGATGCATGTAGTAATTGTTCATGGATTAAATAATTATTTTAGGTAAGGATTTCCAAATTTATATATTCTATACATGTATAAATGTGAAGGCTCAATTGGGACTTATGATGAGAAGTGATTGTGCCCATGTTGGTCCCCATTTGTTTGTTAATGATGTTTTGTTATCCTTGGGATGGATGTCATGATGTGATTAATTCTATGATTATTGGTTTGGGGTTATTCTAAGGGATGTGGGAGGTGGAAAGTACAGGATTGTGGTGTTAGATATAATGGGACATGTTATTATCACGTGATAATGATTGTCTATTCATGGCCAACCTTTATGACTATTCCACATGGAAAAGAATACAAAGTGGGGAGAAGTGAGAAATTTGGATAGTTGAGTATTAAAATTTAATATTCCCACTAGTTTTACTTAACACTCAGCTAGGGGAATTTTATCTAAGGAGACAGGTTAGAGTGATTTGGTTAATCGATGTGTGATCATTTACCTAACGACAATAGTTCATCTTTTATATGTTTTGTGTTGTCTCTTTGGTCTTGTGTTGTTACCTCATGCTATGTATCATATTTTCTCCTTTAATTATTTGTAGACTATGTTGTGCATTTATTTCTTATTTGAATGTGTGTTTCTTTTATTGTATGTACATTCTTGATGTGTTGATCATTTTTGTGGCTTTAGTCATGACGTTCTCTAATTTTTTTCCATAAGTTTGTTGGAACTCTTGTGTAGTTTTATAGTTGTGTTTGATTATGTTTTCCAACATTTACTTTTTTATTCTTGAATTTTTTGTGAAAAATATTTTAAATTAAAAATAGTAAATGATTTCTAAAGGGGTTTCCATTGTGGGAACATTCGAAATATTTTAAACCATGTGTAAACTTATTTTCCAAAGTGGTATTTTTGAAAGATTTAAGTTTTATTCCCCTTAAAAATTATATTTTTTTGAAAAATAACAATATTTTCTATTTGGTTTTAGAAATTGGTTACTTTTATAAATTTAATTTATTTAAATCTTTTTTTGATGTTTTTGAATAGAAATGAAAAACTGTTTTTCCATTCCTTGTATTCAAACTAGCATAATTTAAATAGAAACATGGTGGTATCCTACAGGATTCAAATCACACCCTTCATACTCACATTAGTGGGTATGTCTCCTTCATGTCTTATGTAGGTATCTTCAGGTTCAATAATGACCAATCTCTATTCAGAAATGGTTTTTGTTTGGGTAGTGATGGTGACTGGAGAGTCACATGGGATAGGTGACTGATCTTTAAATTTCAAGGGTTTGGTTGGATCAAGTTTATTTTCTCATCTTTGGTATTAATTTTTCTATTCCATATTTCATTGTACTAGTGAATCTATTTTTAGATGTTTGTTTATATTAGTTTTCTCTTTTCATGTATTTTTTTAAATTCAATAATATTACATATTTGGATTTATTTTTATTTGAGTTTTGAGGGGAAAACATACCCAATATTATGATTGATACAATTGATGATTTTCATTAGCCTGTGGGATCAGGGATATTCCTCAGGTATGTATCACACTGACTTGAAAATTTAATGGATGAATTTCCTTAGTTGGTTCATTACAAAATGGTATCAGATCTTCTAGGTTCTTGAAAAGGGGCCTATGTTCTTAAGATTTACCTTCTTGTTACTTGGGGGTTACTAGTAGGAAGAAGATAAGACAATCACGAGTTTGGTGGAAGGATTGGGTAAGTTATTAACATTCTCTTCCATGGGTCAAATATCTAATTTCTATGTGTGGTCTAGAGTCTTCTTCTAATTTTGAGGTCATTATATATTTTTATTGATATTTTTTTTGTGTGAAGTTTTATTATATAATCTACGTTGTAGGAATATTTTTGGATATTTATCATGAAATTAATCATTTTGGAGTGAAATTTGATGGGTTTTAGGGGCTCATGGTTAAAGAACATAGTCTATCAAACAACTCACAGGCCATATAGACCATTATGGATAAAGTTTCTTTTTTAACTCACACTATTGACACATGGTCAGGAAGATCATGTGGCCAAATAGTTCATAGTGTATAAGGTTGGTAAATTTGGGTGTTTTCGCTCATTGTTTGGTTTTATCCATTATTGTAATTATTAGTCTTGTTTGTGGATATATAAGTTAATTTTTATGGAATTTAAAAGTTGATTAAAAGAAATGTTTTGAGAATTTATATTTGATTTTTTTTTGAAATTAGTGTTTTTTTTTGAGTTGAAAAAATTTTAAACTCAAGTAGATGTTTATTTGATGTGTTATTTCATAAATAAATAATTAAATATTTTTTTAGGTGATTGAACTCTCAAAATATTTTGAGTGATTAGGGGTATTTTTTTAAGAAGGGTTTTAAACACAAATCAATTTGTTTGAGAAAAATAAAATAGTTTTGAATTTTTTTAGTTTTAAATGGTTTAGGTGCATGGTATGAAATGTTTCCAATGGTTTCAAGGAATATTTTAAAGGTTTTTATGACTGTAATTTGGTTTCTTAGAGATTCTATTTCCCTTGTGTGGATGTTTTCAGGATTTTACATAATCTTTGTTTGTCCTAGTTTTTTTGTAGTTTTTCGATTTGTGTAAAATTTCATGCTGGTTTTATAGAGGATTTTTTTTGATGTTTTAGAATGAGTCCCCTAGGAAAGAATTTAATATTCAAGAAAGGAATTCATCAAGTAGTTATACAAATAATCTAGGTGCTTACCTTATATTCTTTGATTCTACGCTTACTCTTGATGGAATGGTGGTTCCATGCTTTTCACAGCTCATGGATTATGCATAATATTTTCTTAAAAAGATATCATGTAGTCTCTATGATGATTTAGGATCCCATGAGGCGATTGAGTGGCTATCCAAGGTTGAAATTATTTTATACTTTCTATGAACTCATAGATCTTACACGATGAGGTACACCATTCCTTTATTCAAAGGGTTAGTATTGTAATGGTGGAAGATCAATGTTAATTCTCAACCATATAAAGATTTATCTTGGGTATATTTAAAGGATGATCTAATTTAGTGATTATATCATAAATAAGTGAGATTTTAGAAGGTGATTGAGTTTTTTGGGTATATACCAAGGCGATTAGTCAGTGAAGGACCACGCCAAATGTTTCGTTGTCTTGGTGCCTTTTTCTGTAGAGTTGGATACCGATTCCTCAATGAAGGAATAATTATTTTTTATAGAATTTGTTCAAAACTACATTCATTAGTGATTCATTTTTTTACTACCTTTATGGAATAAGTTTATAATACCATCATTTTTAATGCAGTCATGTAAAAGAAAATGGGGTTGGGCAATGCTTTGATTCCTGCTAGAGCTGGTAAAGATGATATAGCTATAGAGAAGGTTTAGAAGGGAGGTAGTGGTGATGAAAATCCATATCCACAACATTCCATTATTGTTTTAGTAAAGTAAAATACTTTGCTATATCTCTAGTTTGGTAAGTTGAGGAACATTCAGTCTTATTTTATATCAACTCTAAATAACTATTATCTACATGGATATTTATGTCTCATTAAAAGGTTTCTTGAGATGTTCAAGCATCGGAAGAAGAAGTTTCAAACCTAGTTTGGATCTAGACAGTGTTATCCATTTTTGATTCCTTTATAGGGTTTTAATATGATCATTATTGTGGGACATCCTCTTTTGTAAGTCTAAACATTTAAATGGGACTTTTCCCATGTTTGATTTATCTATTTCCATTATGTATAATGAATGAAAATGGATTTTTACCTATTTATATATATTTTGATATATTCATGCCTTGTTGATTATTTTTGATTATTAGTTCTTGGAGTTCATGTGTCTAGACATGAGAAGAACCTGAGGTACATGCCAAGAAAATTTGGGTGTATCTTCAGTTCTAATTGGTCTATGGATTCCATTGGGTTGTTCTTTTAATTAGGATTTCATTGAGATGATATTATGTGGATTTAGATCTAAAAATCCTTATATTCTTGTTGTGACCCATTGGTTAGAGCCTTTTCATTTTATAGAGAGGAATGTTTGATGTTCATGTTATCTCTGTTGATGTTTTTCCCATTTCCTTTAGAGTGTTTAAGAACATCGTTTCTCATTCAATCCTCTCATTTCATATAAATAGGATGTTAGTTGTCTCAAAATTTTAAATTAATTCTAAATAGTGGGGATATTGATGCTCTATCTCATTCTCTTAGAGTTTTATTTTTCATTGGTTGTATTGGTTAACCGAATCAAGTCTTTTGATGAAGCCTATTATTTTGTTTATGATTAACTATTGTTTCATCATCTTATAGAAAATTTAAATAGTTGGTAGACCCATTACGGGTCACTATGTGTATTTCCTATTATCATATAGTGATCCTTTGGGATGATTTAGTTGGGATGTACTATCATTTTATTTGTGACCTTAGGTGTTGCGGAGCCAGCGTCTCTATTTTTTCATATGATTTGGTTAGGGGATTCTAGAGGCTTTTAGGATAAGTGGTGGAAATATTAATACTCTTGGTTTTAAAGAAGGTCATAGGATTGAATATCCTAATGTTCTATTTTGTTGTTTATTTTCCCTATTTTGGTGAGTATTTTT
Organism: Viscum album; assembly: GCA_963277665.1. Classification (NCBI taxonomy): domain Eukaryota; kingdom Viridiplantae; phylum Streptophyta; class Magnoliopsida; order Santalales; family Viscaceae; genus Viscum; species Viscum album. The sequence continues at coordinate 1,749,215,569 of OY728146.1, read as the reverse complement.
CTGATTAAATATTTTGGATCATGTCCTATTAGTGAATCATTATCCTTCAGTAGTGTTTAATAATAGTAAGGATTATTCAGGCATCATTCTATGGGTTTCAAGGTCATTATAATCATGTTGGTTTCCGAGTTCTCCTTAGAGTTAAGGCAGTTCTGGCATCTCCCACTTTCCATAGGATTCTATGGCCTTTCCAGGGGTAGAAATCCTTATTGAGGGGAGTTAATGACACCCCTTGGTGCCTCTTTGTTTTTTTCTTTTGGTTATTTTCCATTTGGGTTCTAGGTAAAAATTCTGAGTTTTGGAGGGTTTACAGGTATGCACTGTTAAGGAACATGGTTAAGGTGCACGATTAGGTAAATGATGCGTTGGACGTAAAAAGTGGATAAAGTTAGTGGATGTGATGTTTTTTATAGTTTGAGAATAGTTGTAAATTTTTTTGACTCTAAGGTATAATCATATGAACTTGGATAGTTGTAGACGTATGGTCTGCGCATGGTTTGGAAAATCATGTGAGATAACCATTTGGCCTATCCAGGTTGGATGATTTTTTATATATATTTCTTTTTAATCAAGGATTCACCCCTAATAAAAACAACTTGATCTATCCAACCCCCATACATCCCATGGGATTTTTTCCTCCATCTAAGATCCTCTTTGATAGTTCCTAGGTGCTTTCTTAGGAGTTTCTTGCCTGGTTCAAGAGTTATAAGCCCTTATTTACTCTTACTCGTTATTTATCTCTTTTTATACAATTCCTCTATCCATAGGGGTCATGATTGGCCAATTTTATTGGTCAGGTATGTTATAAATTACGGATTTTTGTTTGAAAAGGGTTTTGAGCCATCCTAAGAGTCCTTTTCCAATGGATTTCTTCAATGGTGACCTAGTTATACCACTTAAAGTAGGCGTTTCTACTTAAATTACTTTTATTTAAGAGTTACATTATCACTTGAGTTTTCTATATTCATTTCTAACATAGATAATTATGGTTAGGGTTATTTGAGTTTGGTTTATTAATGTTTTTCTTAAACCTTTGTTGGGTTTTACCTGGAAAATGGAAGGAACATCATATTTTAATTTGTTATTTGGTTTAAATATTTGTTTTATTCATTTAAAATTCTAGGTAAAATACAAAAGTTGGTTTTCATTGATAAAAAAACTTTTTGGTGTTTTTAGTTCCTATTGGGGTTATAAAAAGTTGGTTTCGATTTTGGTGGAAAATAATTCATTTATTTTAAAAAGTGCTAGGGTGGTTTTATAAAGTGAGATTGAATTTCCATTAGTTTATCGACCATTATTTTTGATGATTATGATGAGTGTTAGAATTATATTTGGAATCAAAAATTATCTTAAAAAGGATTTCAAATTGTATATGTTATATGCATGTGTGAAAGTGATGGAATGTCTGTCACTTGTGATATGATGTCATTGTGCCCTTTTTGAGCCCCCATGGTTTCTTAATGATGTTATATTATCCATGTGATGGATTTTTTGATGTGATTCATGCTATAATTATGGTTTGGTGATATATCTAAGGGATGCATGAGGTGGGAAGGACATGATTATATTTTTACACCCTATGAGTTTTGTTATTGTCAGGTGATGATGATTGTTTGATCATGGCGCACCTCAATTATTATTACTTGGAGAGAAAAAGGCCAATAATTGGTAATTAGTGGTAAATTTTTGGTATAGTTGAGGTTTATGACTATTTAGTCCCACTATTTGTACTTAACACCTATCTTGATGGAACATCATTAAAGAGACAAGTTAGAGTGATTAGATTGAAATAGATACGACCCATAACCTACTCGAAGTTAGCCTACCTATATGGGTATTGTTCTGTCCTATTAGTCTTGTGGTTTTTTGTCATTCAATGTATAATATTCTATAATTTCATTATTAATCACATATTTTATGCCTTTCTTTCATATTTCAATGTGTGTTTCATTTATTTAAGGGACTTTCTTAATGTACTGATTCTTTTTTGTATTTTATGTTGAGGATGGTTAGTTCAGTTCCATCCATTTAAGGGAATTTTTGTGACCTTCTATAGTTTTGTTTGACAATGGTTTCCCTTTTTTTTCTTGTTTACTCTTTATATGGGTGTGAAGAGGATATTAATGGAAAAATGGGAAATAATTTTCAGTGGGGTTTCCTTAGTTGGGACTTTTACAATATTTGAAACCATATGTAAGTTTATTTTCCAAAGTAGAATGTTTGAAAGTTTTTTGTTTTATTCCATTTGAAAATTATATTATTTTTTAAAAGAACAATCTTTGTGATTTTTTTTAAAATTTGGTCACTTTGAGAAAGCCCTTGAATTTCATTTTTTTATTCCATTTTTTTGAATGGAAATGAAAACCTATTTTTTGGGGCATTGTTTTCAAACTATCATAATTGAGTTATTTTATAAAATAAATGAAAATTAATTGTGGTGGTATCCTACTAGATTTGGATCACACCCTACATGCTCATTTTGGTTGGTATGTAGTCTTTATGTCTTCGATAGGTACATTCAGGTTGGGTTGTGATTTATCTCTGTTCGAAAGAAGGTGTTTCTTGGTTGATGGTTGTAACCAAAGAGTTACATGTGGTTAGTGATAAATCCTTAAGTTTCAAGGAATAGGATAGATCTTGTTTTATTGGCCTTTTTGGTCTTCCATTTCTTTATTTATTCTTCCATTTTAGTTTTATATCTTTTCTTTGGATGTTTCTTTATATGAGTTGTCTCTTGAAATTCATTTTTATCTCTTTATAAATATGCACTGTTTGAATATTTTCATTTGGTTTTTGAGGGTCAAAACATCCCCAATGGTTATTTTTGATACCCTTTATTATTTTTTTTCACCTCAGGTGGATAGGGGATACTCCTCAGGTATATAGTGGACGGACTCGGGAATTTAGTTGATGGATGTACCAGGTTGGTTCGTTACAAGGCACAACTTTTTTTTTAAAATTCCTTTGGTTTGTGAATATACTATTTTACATTTCTTTAATAGAAGGTTATTAACCTAGATACCATATGTTTATTGATTGTGGAAATTATTGACTTAACTATATACAATTTATCAATATAGTGTAAATACCATATTCTCTATTCTCATGATTGAATGGTACTTAACTACAAAATTATGGAATATCTTTGGATACCCAGTTTTTTCCTTTGGTATTTTATTTCTTGATTATTTATCGATTTTTTAATGTTTTTTATGAAATTACATTTTAAAAGGATATGAATCCCATTTTATTTTCTTTGTATATTTTTGAAATGATGATGATATTTTTTATGTTGAACATATATATACGGATGACGATGGGTGGGATCCTATATCACCCTCTAATGAATTGGTTTAGGTTTTTATCTCATAATCTCAAAAGGGTACATGGGAAGATTTATCCCAAGAAAAATGGTATGGAAATAGATTTATCCCAAGCCAGCAGGCACACAAGATGATTTATCCGAGACCAAAGGGGTACATAAAAAGTTTTATGCCAAGACTAAGGGTATAAAAGAGGATTATCCCAAGCCTACTATGTGATTAATGTCTTAGTGGATATAATTTACATAGAGTTTATATGCTTATCATCATGACATAGATTTATTCTTATTCTATTAATTATGTTATTCTATCACGGGACATTTTTTTAATCATGTTTCCACACCCTTTTGATTCATGTATAATGTCATTTCAAGCCTTATTCCATGATTTATGATCAATTATTTATTGGGAATAACTTTCTTATATATCCTGATTATACCCATATATTCATATTTTTATTTCATATTATCTATGATGGCTATTTATAATGTTAACACTTACTAAGAATATGATATCAACCCTTTATTATGTTTCTACATACCCATGTTATAGAAAAAAGTAATACGTAAGATGTTTCTATAAGATTATCATGGGTGGAGGATTTATTGGAGATATTGATGTCTTGTTATGGATTAATTTGGTATTTATATAGTGGAAAAAATTTCATTTTCATACAAATAATATTTATTCTACAATTTAATTATTTATCCAATCTCTCTAATACTTCATACCTAAAAAGATACTTGTAATGTAAATGTAACATTATTCGTCGATGATTTTGTAATTAAGTATATGTATCGAATCTAGTGAGTAAAGTATATTTTTTTATCATTGGTTTTAAGAGTGTGAGTTTTGGGAACCCTAAATTGATATATATTTAATGAATATATATATATAATGGATATGTGTCCAATTATTATATATATGGCAGTCATATTAAATTCTTATATTTAGCCGTCCACACTTCACTAAAATTTATTCATTTACATCTCCCTTATCATGTCTATTATATTCCTAATTATTTTCCTTGATTATATAGTTCTATTTGGTATTAAAATATTCATGGTGAACCATAAGGATAATGATTTTTTAATTATGGTAATTTTTATATTTACGTTTATTTTCTCCACCTATATCTTTATTCCTATTATTTTATATTGGAACCTCATACTATTCAATTGTTTATCCTCTTTTGTAATATTTTATTCAAATAAAATTATCTCCATTTATTTTTGATTTACGTTGTATGTATCACAATATATTAAACATAATTTTCATTTAAAGTAGAAATATATATCAAATTATCAAGGTGTTATATCATTTTCCCTTAGTAGAGTTTTATTATAATAAGTGTTATCAGTCTATGATACATATGGCTTGGTTCAATGCATTGCATGGATATCCATATCAATCCCCGCATTATTGGATTGAAAAAAGTGGAACATAAATAATCATACCTAAATTTATTCATGAGATGACATAGGAAAATCATATGATCAAGAAATATATGACAACAACCCAAAGTCCTAAGAAATAATTTTCATATCATCATAGCCCAATAAAATTTATTATGGGTGATCATGAATTATTAAATTTATCTACAGGGATCATAAATCCTTATTTGGGAAAAAATTAAATTTTTCTCTTTAATACATCTGATGACTTGAGATTCTTGAAAATATTTTATATGTGTATTATGAGTTGTATTTACCACTAATTTTCATCTTGGTTCATAATTCCTTTCATGTATCTCAGTCGAAGAAGTTCTAGCATTATCCTAGCTTTATGATTTGATGAGATCATGCTATAATTGATCAAGATGCAACATTTTTCTATACATCAATCAATATCTTGGATAGAAAATATAAATTATTATATTTAAAATGTATTCCTTTATTTCATGTATTTTGTAAACCTGGTGATATTCAAGAGGATCCTTGGGAGTGACATAATTTCTTGGTATAGAAATGGCCGTAAATATTTGAAAGCATTGAAAATATCAAAATTTCCAAGGATTGACATCTCAATTAGGGTGGGGGGATGTAACACCCTAATTTTGAGGTATTTTCTTATTTTTATTTTTATTTTGTGCAATCAAATGTTTAGTTTTAGCCTATGAATGTTTAGGGATGGTTTTGTAATGTTTTTCAGAGTTTTTTGAGGCTACATGATTTGATCACAGTTAGGGGGAACTGTAAATATTCCACAGGAAACCATGAATGGTAAGGAGGGGTTCTTTATGAAGGTTCACATTTTGTAAAAATCATTTGGTAACCATGTGACTTGTGAAACATCATGAATGTGTAAGTTTATATGATCGGTGCATGGTTTTCTAAATAGTGTGATGTAATTGTGAGACAACACTAATTAAATAAAAAAACTAAATTTTAAGTGAAAAAATCACCACAAATCCTCATTTTTACTCCCTTGTCATTGGCTCTAGACCTTGAAACGTCATCTAGGTTATTTTGGTGATATTGTTCCTTTTATAGTCTGATTTTGAAGAATCTTTGAGCGTTGGATTTAGAAAATCAAAGGTAAGAACACTATTTTTATTTATGCTTCTAGATCTTCATATTCCTTCTAATTTGTGATATAATAAAGGAATGAATATCCCATATATACCTAGATTATTATGTGACTCTTTGACAAAATAAATTTTTTGAGGTAGGTGGATTATCTCTCTCTCTGCACATTCACATAGAACATTAAGGATCAAATTTATAAATTAAATGATTATTATTTTTGACAGAAATCCATATTGAACAAATTTTCTAAAAAATTATTTTTTGATTCCACTGTTTTAAATTATAAATCATTGGTGATTCCCATAATGTGTTTGATAAAATTCTAAAAATGAATATTGTTTTTTATAAAATAATGTTTATAAGACTTTTGAATACACATTGTCAACATGATTTCATTATAAATATCCACGGGTCCTTGTTGGATTGTATCTGGACATCAATTTTGAGGGTGTACATTTTTATATAGCTAAGTTACAACTTGAGTATGATAGGATGGGTTTTCCAATCACAATTTGGTACTAGTTTAAGGGAGAATGCATGGATGGGTGTGTTCTTTTTATATTATATATGCATTATGGAAATTGTGTTTTTAACTACTTTTTGAAAAAACCCTTGATACAAACTTCTTGATATTATTTCTTCTTGTTTTTATTTAAAACTATATTCTAACTTTTTCTTATGCCAGTGAAATGTGTATGATGTCCTGGGGATTAACTATTAAGTTGATATACTCACCCCTATATATGAACCACTATGTATACGTAGATATTGTTTTTCATGATACTGGGAAGGGAAATATCTCATACTTCACCTGTAGATGACTATGATGTTGTGTCCAGGGATGAGGGTAGATAGATATTGGGACTTAGTCAAGTAATGATGTTTCGAGTAGTTCCATCTAAGTATCATGGGTCTTCTATGTATTTGGATTTTTGGTCTCTTATTCTTTATCATATTCTTCTAATAATATAACATTTTTTATAGATTTTGGATGCTGAGTTGGATTTTTTAAATTTCATGCATCATATAGTTTCTCTTTACTACGTTAACTATTTTATTTTAGTCTTTGTGTATGTTCGTAAGGGAAAATTATCCCACAGATTTTAGTAAATCCCATGTAATTTATTTCCATCCTTTGGTGTCCAAGGGATGTTACCTAAGGTCAGTGGAATCACAGCCTTTCCCAAGACAATGGTATAGTGTCAGGATGTTACATTCTGAGAGGAAGATCATCAGAAGAAAATTCATGTTTATATAAAGTAGATAATTTTCCAACACAAAATTAATAATGGATATCCATGGGTTTAATTAAATAAAATAGTATAATAAAATTTAGAGTTTTTTTCATGAAATTTAATTTCTAATAAAATAAATCATTTTTAGATAATAATGATAATTTAATAGATAAATAGAAAATAATTTTAAGAAGAAAAATCATTTTTAACATTTTTGTAGATGAAATTATGGTTCATTTTCATAATAGTGAAGTGATTTTTTTGAAAACATTGACGTTTAAAAATAACCCTCAATAATGGAGATATGAAATTTTAAAAATATTAGTTCAAGGAAATGTTGAGTGTAAGATAAAATAATTGATCACGGAAGGAAAACATTTTAACATTTTAATATATCTTTATTATAAAATACATCATAAAAAGGGATAAAAAACATCCTATCGAAAAGAGGAAAAGAGGAATGTTAAAGTTACATGATATACCACATAATTGGGTTTCCAAATATAAATGATCACTTTTATATAAAGTGGAATATATGGACATGGGGGATAAATTGTTGGTAAATAGGATGAGAATTATTCTAAACAACGATATTCTTTTTGAGAAATAAATTAATAAAGGTAAAAATTTTAAAATTAAAAGTAAGTTTTTCCCAAAGAGTAAGATATATTACCATGAAATAAAATCTTAGGGTGGAAGAATCCAAGAATAGAAGAAATAATTTCATGAAGTGGCATTACAATTCAATAAAGGAGATTTGAGTTACCAAAATCCCTTAATACTTTATCAATGTAAGAATTAGTAGAAATTGATAGGGAGATCATGGAATTATTATGAAAATATTGATAAATGGAAGATATTTATCATACATAAAAGCAATAGGTTAGTGAATACACCATATAAAAAAACATGGTGTGTAATATCAAACATATCTCATAGATTTGAGACAAAGAAACCCTTACAACATCGATATATTTCAAATTTAAATACCATGAAATGAATAACATGATATGGATTCATAAATCCCATATATTTAATGAAATATTATTTTTAAATAAATCATATGAAAATAGATATATTAAAAAAGGGAAACTAATGGTGTATACATATCATTTATTATCTCCCTTTATAGTTTTTTATTACAAACATATTAGTTTTTTATATTTTATTTTTGTCATCAGATGGTATATTTTTTTATTTTTTTTAATACTAGTTTCTTAATAGAAGTGTGGATTATTAATTAACGATTCTATGTTCATAATTCCAAAATCATTAAAGGCTCTATAATTGATGTTTTATAATGTTTTATAATTTTATAATTCCATTTGATATATATTTTATGTATGATCCATGAAGACAGTGTTGGTGCTGAGCTTGTTTTGATATTTTTCATGCACAAGGGTGTACTATCTTAATAAAGTGTTAGATATTACAGTTAAAGAAAAAAATAAATAATTATTATTTTAAAATACAACTAGTAATTATTTTTTCTTATTTACAAATGATATAACCATATGTAATTGTTCATGTAGTTGGTTAAACTTCCTTAAATGAGTTCAAGCTATAATGTATGGGTGAGTATGAATAATAAAGTTATTCCTTTAGAATAAAATAATTATTATAGAAGAATAATGTTGCAATATTTATATTTTCGAGGTCTTTAATTAGTTTATAAGATATTTTTATGATTAACAAAAAACTAGAGTTAAAAACCAAATATGCCACATTTGAGGGGGTGGTAGTCTATAGGAACGCACCAATTACATGTTCAATTACAAAGAACATAATTTATGTAGGATTTTCTTTATATTTTTAGAATATAAATAACGTTTTGGAAAGAACTAGGGTTATAAGAAACTTGGAGAGAGTTGATGATGTAATAGTTTAGATTTTTTCTTCAATATAAATCGTTATTATGGGTATATAAATTTGGTGGAAGTTACCACTTTTTATAAGTGAAGATAATGGAATTTTCATGATTACTCATCACTTTAAAATAATGTCATACAACAAATCCAAGGTAAAATACTAAAAAATAGAAAATAATTGAGTGGGGGATGATTTAAAGTTTATATTACATCCAAAATTCATTTGGTTCAATGTTTTAAATATTTTTTATTCTTTTACCATTTTTTTTAAATTTTACTATTTTTATTTTTAACTTGGTAATTAGTTTCTACCAAACTAATTAAATTTTTACAAAAAAATATAATATAATGACTCTTAAAAATTTATTATTTTATAAACCTATATTTTGAAACCATTTAATATAAAACAATTTCAAAATATTTTAAAATTATTTATTAAATTAAAATATATAATATATAGAAAAACTACTTTTAAAAAAAATGATGTTTTAAAAATAAAGTGTTCTTAGTATTATAATCATTTATTATCTTTTAATTTAGTGATAACATATTTTTATATATGTTTAAAAATAATTTATTAGTGATTATATTAAATATTTCAATTTAATCTGTTATATTAAAATTACACAACATTAATAAACCAATTCATTGAAAATAACCCTTTCATAATTATCATGATGATTAACTCTAATCATATTAATCATATTTTTACATATAAAAATTAAGTTTAACTTACCACATAATATAAAATTTATTACCGAAAATATTAAATCCATATTTTCTTATTTAATTTCTGTATGTGATGAAAGAATATTTTCAATATAAGTGAGTAAATATAGTTTATAGAGTAAAATATTACTATATTTCCATAAAGGTAAACATGATTTTTTATTTAATTCGACATATTTTTTTTTAAAATACATAGTTTAATTTATATATTTATATTTTTAATGAAAAATGATTCAAAAACTTTTAATTCATTATTTTATTTTAATAATGTCATAAAAGTGGATATATTTGGAAAATCAGTATTTTACATTATTCACTCCAAGTTAAAACTATTAAATAAAAATATAAAAAATAATCCTAAAATAATTTCGATATGATTAATTCAAAAAATAATTTTATTTTATAAAAATAAAATTCTAAAATTTAGAATTTTATTTTTTTAAATAAAGAAAAATATATAATAGAAACCCATTTCTAATGAAAAATGATTTGTTTATTTGTTCATAAATTATTTAATCTCAATTTTTATTTTAAATAATATTAATATGTTAGTTCAGAAATAATATTTTGGTAGTGGTTAATTTAATTTATTAGCATAAAATATACAATACTAAAAAAAGTAACTTCAGAAATAAAAATCCCTTTTAATATTAAATCATATTAATTATTTATTCTTTAAATAAAACTAATTTTATTTGTGTAACATATTTTCATTTACTACAGTTATTATTTTTATTATTATTATTTTCATAATAATATTTATCAAATTTGTATTGGTTAATTTTAGTTTATGGTTACATGAGAAACAAGCGATCAGATGTAATATTTATTTAAAGTAACGATATATAGTAAAATATTGAAGAGTTTCATTATCCCCACCCTAATAAATTGAGTCCTCACAATTTTAATTTTTTTAAACTAATTAAAGATTACAAGTGATCTATAATAATTCCATGTTATATTTTATACTCAGATATCATCCTCATATTCATAGAAAATAGGAAACTCCTAATTTACAATATAATATGCATGTGTTGAGATTTCTATTCTATCTCAAAAATTTGTAAAGAATATTATTTCCTAGTTGGTTATTGTAGTTTCTATGGACATACATTTAATGGATCAATTTTAATGATCCACCTTCCAAAAAAATACAAGTATCAAAATTGTTATGATATTATTCAATAAAATCAATGTAAATGATCAGATAAATATGAAAACACAATCCTAAGAAGTATTTTATGATGAAAATTTCATTTCAAGATTTAATAATTATTCATCAACTATGTCACACTTGGTTCATTCTATAAATCTCAATATTTTACTTTTTCAACCATTCTTACTTTCCTATTAGGTTTTATAACCCAACTCATCTTAAAATTACAATATATTTGATTTCTTCAAAATAGTATGTAAAGAGCATATGATCAACCATATCATATCCCCTCAGAGTTTCAAGAAAAGGGTTTACTCTTATTCATAGTCAACATGCACTGAATGAAGATCAATTTCAAACTCAATCTATTTTTTAGAGTGGTTACCACTAGGTGCATATTTTCCACCCCCACATTCACTCTTTAGTATCTCGACAAGGATGTAATTTCCCTAGAAAATAACATACACAAAATTTAGTAAAATTTCGGGATGATATCCTATACATAGAATAATTTCTAGGGGTTTTACTTAAGTTATCTTATCATAATCCCAAAAAATATATAATATTTTCCCCAAAAAATAACTACACCCTCCTCGGATACTAAATGAGGCACCCAAGACCAGTACTCCTAGGACCAGGGATAAAAAAATTTCTTTAAACACTAACTTAGATATAAAGTGATATGACCCAAGCTTGAAATATTTTTATTCTTATATCATTTCAATATGTTAAATATTAAATCTCATAATTAAACACACAATTCCAAAAAATCAGTGGTTTAATTTCTATAAAGATCAGCTGTATAAGAAACATATTTTATGATACTTGTGGTTATTTATCTACAATCATACAATAATAGAATCCCTTATATACTTCTAATAAGTTATATTCATATTCATAACCCAGGGAATGGAATCATAAGAAATGGGTGTGATCAAATTCTTAGTACGATAAAACATATGAGCATGTAATCAAGTTTTAGATCATAATCATATGATAAAACATGAGAAGGGGGGGCATGTATCTTATTAAAAAGAACATGTAAAAATAATATTTTTCCATAAGTATTTATAGAAAGATATTTACCCTCAAATGAAAAAACATATACCATGGAAAAATAGTGTTCAATCCTAGGATAATAAACATGATACATGATGAATAATCATAATAATATGACATGAAAATATAGCATGCACATAAAACATATCATATCAAATAACATTGAAACAAACATGAGAAAATGGGTTCATATCTTTTGTGAGTCTCTAATCACACCAAAACCTTCATGAGTAACTACTCACACTCATTCTTCGCCGAAAAACATAATTTAAAATGTGTGAACTTTTATAATAAGATATAAAATTCTAAATAATGAATTAAAGGGTGATATAATTCCCCACCCATCAATTATCCATACATATGCGTTCCACATAAAAGTAATCATTCATCATATCATTAAGATACTATTGAATGAAATTGACATCAAATCCTTTTTAAATTGAATCACATAAATAAATCATTCATAATAATCATAACATGATAAACATGTGGAAAATAAATGGTTATGAAAATATATATAATAACTTTATTGGTTAATACTATTAAATTAATAAGAATAGGTGTATTGTATTTATGTTTTATGGATAAAAGATATAGTGTTTAGTTAATAATTTCCCTAATAAATTGATGTTGGTCATCTAGGTGAATAAGTTTCAATCAGAGGAAGGAAATATATAGTGTTTCAGAGGAAAGGCATCAGATGAAAAATCATATCTATACATAATGAATGATCCGTAAAGAGAAAAATAATAATAAAATTCAACTAGTTTAATCACCCAAAATTGTATGGAAAACATTAGATATTAATTCATGAAAAATAATTTCCAATGAAATAAATCCTTTTTAGATAAATAGAAAAAATAGAGGAGATACAATAAATGATGTTTCTGAAATTTTTTAATATTCTCATAGAAAATGTTAATGGTTATTTTTTAAGTGGTGAGTTGAAAACTTTTGAATACTTTTACTTCTAAATATATTCCACAATCATGGATCATTGAAAATAAAGAAAGGTTATTTCAAGTAAATGTTGAGTGGAAGATAAAAAAATGATAATGGAAGGAAATATGTTTTAATAAATTTAAATACCTTTTTTGAAACCCATATCATAAAATGGGATTCTGAATCACCCTTATCAAAAGTAGAAAATAGGAAAGTCAAGGACAAATTAGATAACACAAAATTTCTCTTCCAAATATAACAGAGAGTTTTTATGCGTATGGGAAAATATAGATGTGCAAGGGAAACCATCATTAAAGAGAATAAAAATTATTATTAACAACGATGTACTTTTTGAGGAATAAATTTATCATGGTAAAATATTTGAATTTAAAACTCATTTTATTATATATAGTTAGATATATTAGAATCAAATTAATATATTAAGCTATTATAAACCCATAATAGAATAAATAATTTCTTGAAGATGCATTATAACTCATAAAAGTGGATTTGAGTTAATAAAATCCTTTGTGACTTTTGTAATGTAAGAATCAAATGAAAGTGGTTGGAAGATCATAAAATGGAAATTAAAATCTCATAAAATAGAATATATTTATTTTATATGAAATAAATAGTAAATTGAATACAACATTTAAAATAATACTTGATTCCCAACATCAAGCATATCTTAAGGATTTTGAAATTGAGACAGTGAAACCCATATATTTCCATTAACTTTCAAATTGAAAACCAATGAATGGTAGAACATGAGATATATTTTTAAATCCCATATATTTCATGAAAAAGTTTAATAAATGAAATTCATTTCCAATATATACAATAAAAAGCAAATAAGCGGTGAATACACATCAAATGTCATATAAGAAAAATTGAGATGCCAAAACCATTATCCTGTATTCTTAATTAGTTGAAACAAGCCATGAAATCATATATATAAAAATGAATATCTACATAACCTATGTTATATCCTTATTCATATATATAACCGTTTATAATCTTCATTTATAATTTTTATTAAACATATTCTAGTTAGTTATATTTTTTTCACCATATGTTGTTAGTCTCAATTATTTTGTTTATTACTAGATTCATAATTTTGGTGTGGATTCTTATTTATAGATTCAATTTTCATTATTAAGATATCATTAAAGGTACTATAATAGATGTTTTATAATGATTTATAAAATTATAATTTCATTTCATAGGTATTTTAGCTACGATTCTTGATGATGAGCATGTTTTGGTAATTTTTATGAAGGAGGAGTGTCATCTTAATAATGGGTTAGATATTACCATTACCATTTAAAAATAAGAAAATAATTATTTAATTATTATTTCCCAATATCAACAGTAATTATTTTTCTTTAGTTACCAATGATATAAATTTATATCATTTTTTATATAGGTGGTCAAACTTCCCCAAACAATAGAAAACTACAATCTATGGGAGAGTATGGTTAAAAAAGTGTTTCTTTAATAGTACAATCATTTTTCAAAATAATAATGATGTTATGTAAATTTTTTATAGTGGTGAATCATTTTGTTATATAGTTTTATGAATAATAAAATACCAGAGTGAAATCAAATTAAGTGAATTTCATGGAGTCTGTAGTCCTTATGTATACATGGGTGACACATTTGTTTACATAGATTATAAAGGAGGTACAAATTTTTTTTATATTTCCATAATATTAAAAATTATTTTAATATAATATTTATTCACTAATTATCCCATTTGATCCAATATTGTATGGAATTTTTAAAACATGGACCACCTCTTTTATAGAGATGATAATACGCACCCAAAACAAAAGATATTTTCAATTTTAGAATGGTTAGGATGAGGGTATAAAATTCATATTCCATGATTATAATAATATTTAAGAGTATTAAAAATACTTATTTTATCATACCTGCATGGATAGAAAATAATGGATTGGGTAGAAGAAGAAACAAATTAAGTGGGCTTAATTGAGAATATTTCCTCTTTCTAATTATTTTATCCCTTAGGTAACACATTGAATATTATTATCTAGGTATTTTTGAAAGATAAAGGAATATAAGATATGGGTGAATAGTTTATGAAAGACTAGGGTATTTTTTGACAGTCTAAAACTTCAAAATATATGTATAAATATGATGGAAGTGATCTTCTTTTATAAGTGAAGAAGTGGACATTAGGGACCTCTGAGTGGCGACTCCCCCTTATGTGCCTAGGATTTCTCCTTCAAACCCCCTCCTCCCCCTACTCTGGTATGGCCCAAGCTCGATGACAATTGTCTCCTCTCATCTCGGCGTCACTAGGTGATGGATCTGTAACACCCCGAGATTTTACAAGATATATTCCTTTCAATTTATTTCATGTCTTGTGTTGTATGCTAAACCAATATTATCTTGCACTATACGCAACACCTTATTATCTTGTTGTATACGCAACACTATTCTTGGATTGTGTTACACAAAAATTCATGTTCGTTTGATAAAATTTATTCTACGCAACATTGAGTGTGTGTGTATATATATATATATTCAATGTACAAATGAAATATGGTTGGATTCTATTATACATAACAACAAATGAATCTTTCCCTACACGCAACCCTGGCATGGCTTGCATTACACGCAATCACGACCATCCTCGATAACGTGTGTTGTACGCAATACCGAGTTTCACTAAATAACGACATGTTTTAAAATATTATATAAACTTGCCGTTATTAATATTAATACCCACCTTTTGGAATTTTATAAACTTTATCTTTCAAAATGGACATCATTTTTGGATTTGGAATATTGAAATTAGCCTAGGGTGAAATTTTGGTATTTTTCTGAAAACTATCAATTTTTGATGAATAGTGAAAACACTGGGATACTATTTATAAACCGAATTTTTATTTAAATAATAATTTTTTATTTAAATTTATTTTAGGTCAAAATAGATACATAATACTTATATAAGTTAAATTTAATTAATTGGATTCATTTTATAATAATTTTAGATATATAAAAATTTTATTGAACTTTTCACCGTCTTTTACCCACATCCTAAGAGAATTTGAAAATTTACGTAAAACATAATTTTACCGCTTCTGTGTGTGGAGTTTCGAAAATCCAAGAGACACAGTTAATATCAAAGAGTAAAATGTGGTTCAATAAGATAAAAATAATTTTTGGTGAATAGTAATTTTTTAATTTTATTTACCACGGTTAAAAGTAAATAGGGTAATTAAGGGAAAAATGATATTATTATTACCCTAACACATGTACTAATTATATTGGATAAGTATAATTTGACCAAAAAAACCTTATTAATAAAATATTACCCTTTATATCCGCTTGGATTAGATGAGGACATTTATTATTATTTTATTTAAAGAAGAGTTAAAATAGTTAAAATCTGAGTTTAATAACTAATTTTTTTTTAATATAGGGTTATAAATAAGATATATTCGACTATAAATATTAATTATAAAGCTAAAAATATTTCCTAAATAATGGTATTTTATTTGTAATTTTTATAAATTAAATAAGTTAATTTATTTATGAAACAATGATGATGCAGTAATTACCTTATTAAAGAAATATTAACATACTTGATGTTATAAATACCAAAATAAATGTAATTTGAGACATTTTACAAATTCCACTAATTTTATAGGTTAATATGACTTGTTAGTATTTATTTAATTAACTTGTTTCTAACTTATCATGCTTTTATGATTTTCACAAAAATCAATTACCAAATAGTGTCAAAATTGACATAAAATAGTTTTTAAAACAAATATTATATTATTAATTGTTATAATATTTCTAAAAATATAAGGTTCTGAAAAATGACTTATATAAGGTTATATATATTAATAATGAACCACTTGGGGTTCTTTTGGCTTGTTATAGTAAGTTTATTAACGATATAGTTTAAGAAAACAAGAAGACACGGTAAAAGTTAAATTATTACACTTATAGTTAAATATAAAAGATAAGGTTAAAATAGTAACCTAAACATGTATAAAACCTATTGGGTGGGAGTTTTTAGACCCATACCCACGTTATATTCAAAATAAATCAATTTGGAGCTATTATAAATAGAATATGACTTTATTATAAAATAATATTTTAAGTTTTTCCAAAGGTGCCCCTATCCTCCTTTATAAAAAGGGAACCCCTTCCCTCTTCTATTCACACCCTTTTGAGCCTTGAATATAGTAAAACACCTGACCATTTATTTTCTCCACTTATCTAGAAACATTCAGAAGGTTTTTTTCTTCTCAAAAGACTAACTATACTTCCTTAAGAGGAAGCTTAAAGGAGGTGCATCGAAGAAGAGGTAATCTCTTCTTCTGATTCTGTCAAGTTTTTTTCTTCTTCTACTTATTCTTCTTAGTTGTCTCATTATAAAGTAATAACATCAATATTAATTGTATACTGATATGTTATTATAAATATGAAACAACCATATTTCACCTTCTATTCATCCTACGGAAAATGAAGTCACCGCGCGTGTGTACATGCGAAATACCGTCTCCACGCCGTGGTGTAATCTGTTTTCGACCACCACCTTACTTGGATGGGTATAATGGTGTAATTAAATAACTATATATGATTATTTTAATTTTATATTGATTCTAAAATATTATACATACACTTCAATACAATTCCACGATCATGGGAATGATATAATCGCTCGTGTGTACGTACGGACTACTGTCTCCACGACACGATGAGATTCATTCTCCATGTTAACCATTCATGACTGATTATAAAGTATATATAGTGAATAATAATGAAATATATGACATAATAATGATACTGGATTTATGTATATATATATATATTTTTTCTCATCTACTTAATTCCATTCAATTCAATAAGGAAATGAAAACAACATTCATGCGTACGTACGGCCTACCGTCTCCATGAACGGTGTATTTCATTCCATTTATCGATCTATCATATATATATATGTATATGATGAATATATATTATATATAAATCATGTTTTAAATAATTTAATTAATTAAATCAGGATATAAGTAATAATATAAAGAACAACAAGTCGAAACACGTACGATAAACGAAACGATTTTACCCAAAATGCTACTTTAACATGGAATTTACAAAAGAATGGGTAATATAAAGTCATAAGTGAACCATATATTATATCATAACAATGAATATGATTATGTAATAAGTCAATAACATTATTTAAATAATTATATAGGATGTTCGGATACATACGAAGCATATTAGATATAAGGTATGGGATAACTTTTCTAATCTCGCTCTTATCAGAGATTGTTTATTCATAAGTATTTACTGAGGTTTTTGTTATCATCCATGTACCTGTTTTATAAAAATGTTTTCATGTATGTTTAATGTCCTTTTTACCAATTTTTGAATTTTACCACATTTTATGAAAGTAATCTTACTTTTGTTTACCACACGAGGAACTTTTTGACTTTTCCGAAAATAGTACGAGGAGAATGTTATTTTTAACTTATACGGTGTGAACAGAATTTGTATGGTTTCATAACGCCTTTTCTTCATGAAGAATACTCTAAAATATTTCATGATTATTTTAAATAAAATCCATTTCTTTAAAATTACATGGAATTTTGTGAAAAGAAAATGATTTTGAATAAGAAAGGATATTTTTCTCAAGAATTAATTTCAAATGTTTTATCAAAACCATTTTCCATATAAGATGACATTATTTCATATGTGTATCATTCAAGTATAATGTCTATACTATTTACATGTTTTTATTTTTGTTATGATGAAATGATATCCATTTCTTTTATATTTATTATGTTATGATGGGATGATGTTTATGAAACCTATTTTATTTCTTGGGTTATTATGAATGATGTATGTTTATTTTGTGGAACACGTAAGAATGATTTCAATATGAGATGGGTGGGACCTATATCTACCTCAAATGCATTGGGTGAAGATTTATATCTCATGAGATAGAAATGGCTGGAATAGTAAGTTAATCCTGATACATAGCTGGAATGAGGAGTGAACTCGATTCAGAAAGGGACTTTGTCCACCAAGATGGTCTTGGCAGCAATGCCTTGGCTAATATGGAAATAATATCGTGTGATTAATGGTTTTCCACAATTACATGTTTTATTCCCATGTTATTTTATCAGGATTGATGATCCCTTATGATCTATTCCTTACGTACTTCCATATTTTATGTCATTTCTCAATATTTTTATGTTTAAATATTATGATCATGTTTTGAAGTTCAAATGTATATGGTTTGTTTTATTTTCTCCCTACTTGCCCTTATTGAGCATTTGAGCTCACCCTTTATATGTTTTCTTTTCCCCAAGATATAAAGAGAAGTTTTAGGTAAAAAAAGGAAGATCTTTATGGGATATTTTGAAGATCTTTCACCATGATTATAAGATTATATTTCGAGTTTCCAAAGACACTAAACTATTACGATCCTTTGGTGTCTATTTTTGTTATGTATTATGTATTATGAAAAATTAATATAATTTCCATGTACACCAAGCTTTTGGTCTCTACAGTTGGTATCAAAGGAAAGGTTTAGTTAACCTTTGGAAGCTAGGATGCGAAAACTTTAGTTAGATCCCTAGAGATATTTCTAAGGTATGTCTAGGGATGTCTCTAAGGTTAAGTATAACTATAGGTTATAGTTATAGAATTACGGTAAAGATATTAGAATTAACCCTAAGATATTAGATATTGAAGGTACTCCCCCATTATTATATTGTTTTACCTAACATTATTCTTGCCTCTCACACTATTCTTTTTGGGGTTTTAGATGTTGGCTGGAACTCGAAGGAACTGTTTTGATCAATGTAATGGGAAATGCAATTATTATCCTTCTGAACAAACCATTGATATGGGAAATGGAGTGAAAAATCTTATTGCAATACTTAAAAAGGATATGAATCATTTTGGACTTCCGAATGAGCAGAGAAGGGAACAATATTCTATTGAGTCCTTCATGAGGCAACATACACCATCTTTCAGTGGGTATTCTGATCCACTTGTTGCTGAACAATGGATCAGAAGAATTAAAAAAATATTTTCCATACTTCGCTGTTCAGAGCATGAAAAACTCATTTTGGCAATTTACTATTTATAAGGTGAAGTAGACCAGTGGTGGACTCTAATTAAGAACACAAGTCCCCAAGATGAAATTGCGTCCATGGAATGGGACGAGATCAAGAACTTGTTTTTCAATAAGTACTTCCCTCTTATTCATCGAACAAAGATGGAAAAGGAGTTCCTTGAGCTTAAGGAAAAGGATAATGAATTTTTTGGTATATACGAAGTGAATTTTACAAGGCATGCAGGGTGTGTATCTGGCTTTATCATCCAACTTAAAAGTAAATTTGATCTATTATTCAGTGTATTAAAACCAAGTCTTCAAAGGTAATTAGTTATAATAGACTTCAATAGCTATGAAGAAATTGTGCAGTGTGATATCAAGGTAGAACTGGATGTTGGTGTTACATATCCATCTCATGGTTTTGACAAGAAAAGAAAGATGTAGTTCAAAGAAAAACCTCAGAACAATGTTGAAAATAAGGTGAATGTTTCTTTATGCTCAAAGTGTGGAAAGAAGCATGGTGGAGATTCTCTAAAGGGTACTAGAAAATGTTTCAAGTGTGGAAAGGAAGGACATCAAGCAGCTGAGTGCCGAAGTAATGATAAAAAGGATTCTAATGACGCGAATAGAGAAAATACTATAGAGAATGCTCCACCAACACTTCAATGCTTCAAGTGAACGTAAATGGGGAATTATGATAATAAATGCCCTAATCTGAGGGTTAATGATGATCGACATGGGCAACCTATTAAGGAAAATGACAAAGGGAAGTCACAGGCGATCACTATTGGTGATGTTGAGTATGAAAATGATGTGGTGGAATGATTATGTGTTTATGTGATGAGATTCCAAAATTTTAGTGTGGAATGTCATTTTAGTATCATGGAATATTGTAATATCTATGTATTAGTCCATTCCGGTTTTCAAAAATTTTATGGTACCAATATCCATGAAAATTTATTGAAATATTTTTGGAAAGCAGATGAAATGTTCATAATGAATTGATAAGGAGAAAATAATTTGTATGATAGGATTCATGATCTCATGACTGATATAAGAACAAAGTGATATCATGGTTTGAGTATATAGAAATTTTGGGATTTTGGTATGTGGAAAGAGTTATCTTTTGAGAGAACTCATATTTTCACTAAGGTTCTATGGTAATACATGATTAAGGTATTCACATGTTTGGAATGTGACCAACAAGATATATCTTATGATAAATGATGGTATTCACATGCTCGGTAGATGACATTTCTAGTAATCATTTTCTATATACTATGAGATTGGACATATGTATTTTGGATAAGCCTAAATATTGTAATGGATTATGTTGGACATCAGATAGTATTTTTTAAGGATATAACTTATTTTCGATATTATTTTTGGAATGTTATAGTGGTGAAGATTTAGAAAAAGGACAACCCACAGGATGGACGACAACCCGTCGTGTCAAGGTTGCTGGAATCAAAACCACAACCGAAGTGCAACTTGCCTTTGTCGCCTACAACTGGCCAACAGGAAGTCCCTTGTTAGTATAAATTAGTTTCAATTTATTATGTGGTATGATATACGAAGTATATGTCCATTTTAGGAACCATATACGATTAATCTCACCATAGATGGACTTATGTATATAACTTTTGCTATCCTTATGTTTGATATATATGGAATGACCTATCATTCTATCGCATGATCTGCTAACACTTCACAGAAGACAAATTCAACTTCATTTCTTTAAGATATGAAGTGGAAATTTTTCAAGGCATAAACAACAGTTAGATTGTTCCAAAATAAAGTAAGTATTTATTCTAATTCAAAATTTTCAACTTTATGGAAATGATATTGAAAACCAAAAATGTTGTCCTAGTGCTCTTATATCTGATGAATCAAATGTTACCTTAGATCATCAAAAATTTATGGCTTTTTGATTGATGGATTTTTCATAGCCATGTTCTCTACCACACTCCATCAGAACTTGATTTTTAGATTTCTCTTTCACATCCATATTTTCATCTATGTTCTCTTATGTGGAAACCCATTGATTAGTTAATTTGGATAATCGTTACATTTCATAATTTAGTTTTTAAAGTTATGTTTTGGTATTCAATTTTACGATGTGGGTTTCAATTAAAGAAACTGTCAAGTAGAAATCCATTTTTAACCCCGACGAATTTCGAGGGTGAAATTCATTTTAAGGGGGGTAGAATGTAACACCCCGATATTTTATAAGATATATTATTTTTAATTTATTTCATGTCTTGTGTTGTATGGTAAACCAAGAATATCTAGCACTATATGCAACACCGTATTAGCTTGCTGTATACCCAACACTATTCTTGGATCGTGTTATACAAAATTTCATGTTCGTTTGATAAAAGTTATTCTACGCAACATTGAGTGTATATATATATATTCAATGTAAAAATGAGATATGGTTGGATTCGATTATACATAACAACAAAGGAATCTTTCCCTACACGCAACCCTGACTTGGCTTTCATTACACGCAATCGTGACCTTCCTCGATAGCGTGTGTTGTACGCAATACAAAGTTTCGATAAACAATGATATATTATTAAAATATTATATAAACTAGCTATTATGAATAGTAATACCTACTTTTTGGAATTTTATAAAATTTATCTTTCAAAATGGACATCATTTTTGGATTCGTAATATCTAAATTAGCCTAGGGTGAAATTTTAGTATTTTTCTGAAAACATTCAATTTTTGATGAATAGTGAAAACACTAGGTTACTATTTAAAAACCAACTTTTAATTTAAATAATAATTTGTTTTATTTAAATTTATTTTAGGTCAAAATAGATACATAATACTTATATAAGTTCAATTTAATTCATTGGATTCATTTTATAATAATTTTTGATATATAAAAATTTTATTGAACTTTTCACCGTCATTTACCCACCTCCTAGGAGAATTTAAAAATTCACAAAAAACATAATTTTACCGCTTCTGTGAGTGGAGTTTCTAAAATCCAAGAGACACGGTTAATATCAATTAGCAAAATTTGGTTCAATAAGATAAAAATAATTTTTGGTGAATATTAACTTTTTACTTTTATTTACAACCGTTAAAAGTAAATAGGGTAATTAAGGGTAAAAATGATATTATTATTACCCTAACACATGTCCTAATTCTATTGGATAAGTGTAATTCGACCAAAAACTCCCATAGGAATAAAAGTTTACCCTTTAGGTACACTTGTATTAGATTAGGACATTTATTATTATTTTATTTAAAGAAGAGTTAAAATAGTTAAAATCAAAATTTAATAACTAAAATATTTTTAATATAGGGTTATAAATAAGATAAATTAGAATATAAATATTAATTAGAAAGATAAAATTATTTACTACCTAATGGTAATTGTTTTTTAATTTTTAGACATTAAATAATTTAATTTACTTATGACACAATGATGATGCAGTAATTACCTTATTAATGAAATATTAACATAATTAATGTTATTAATACCCAAATAAATGTAATTTGAGACTTTTTACAAATTAAAATAATTTTATATGTTAATATGACATGTTATAATTGATTTAATTAACTTTTTTAGAACTAATCATGCTGTTATGATTTTCAAAAAAATCAATTACCAAATAGTGTCAAAATTGACATAAAATTGTTTTTAAAACAAATATTATATTATTAATTGTTATAATATTCCTAAAAATATAAGGTTCGTCAAAATGACTTATATAAGGTTATATATATTAATATTGAACCACTTGGGGTTCGTTTGGCTTGATATAGAATGTTTATTAACCATATAGTGTAAGAAAACTTGAAGACATGGTAAAAGTTAAATTATTTATCTTAGAGTTAAATCTAAAATATAAGGTTAAAATAGTAACCTAAACTTGTCTAAAACATATTGGTTGAGAGGATTTCGACCCATCCCAAATTTAGCTTCAAAATAAATCAATTGGGAGCTATTATAAACCGAATATGACTTTATTATAAAATAATATTTTATGTTTTTTCAAAGGTTCCCCTCTCCTCCCTTATAAAAATGGCACCCCTTCCCTCTTCCCTTCACACCATTTTGATCCTTGAATCTCGGAAAAACCATGCCCATTTCTTTTATCCACTTCCCTAGAAACATTATGAAGGTTCTTTTCTTCTCAAAATACTAACTCTACTTCTTTAAGAGGAAGCTTAAAAGAGGTGCGTCGATGAAGTGGTAATTTCTTTCTCTGATTCTCTCAAGTTTCTTTCTTCTTATACTTCTTCTTCTTTAGTTATATCATTATAAAGTAATAAAATAAATATTACCTATATACTTATATGATATTATAAATATTAAACAACCATATTTGACCTTCTATCCATCCTATGGAAAATGAAATCACCGCGCGTGCGTACGTATGGAATACCGTCTCGACACCATGGTGTAATCTGTTTTTGACCACCACCTTACTTGGATGGGTATAATGGTGTAATTAAATAACTATATATGATTATTTTAAAGTGATATTGTTTTATTAAATATTATACATACACTTCAATACAATTCTACGATCATGGGAATGATATCCTCGCTTGTGCGTACGTACGGACTACCGTCTCCACGACGTGATGAGATTCATTCTCCATGTTAACCATTCATGAATGATTATAAAGTATATATAATGAATAATAATGAAATATATGAAATAATAATGATACTGGATTTATGTATATATATATTTATTTCATCTACTTAATTTTATTCAATTCAATAAGGAAACAAAAACAGCGTTCATGCGTACGTACGACCTACCGTCTCCTTGAACGGTGTATTTCATTCCATTTATCAATCTATCATATATATATATGTATATTCTGAATATATATTATATATAAATCACGTTTTAAATTATTTAATTAAGTAAATCAGGATATAAGTAATAATATCAAGTTCAACAAGTCAAAACACATATGATAAATGAAACGATTTTACCCAAAACACTGCTTTAACATGGAATTTACAAAAGAACGGGTAATATAAAGTAATAAGAGAACCATATATGATATCTTAACAATGAATATGATTCCGTAATAAGTCAATGAAATTATTGAAATCATTATACAGGAGGTTCGGATACATACAAAGCATATCAAACATAAGGTAAGGGATAACTTTTCCAATCTCGCTCTTATCCGAGATTGTTTATTCGTAAGTATTTACTGGGGTTTTTGTTATCATCCATGTCCCTATTTTCTAAAAATGTTTTCATGTATGTTTAATGGACTTTTGACCCATTTTTTTAATTTTACTACATGTTATGAAAGTAATCTTACTTTTGTTTACCACACGAGGAACTTTTTGACTTTTTCGACAAAAGTACGAGGAGAATGTTATTTTTAACTTATACTGTGTGAACAGAATTTTTATGGTTTCATAACGCCTTTTATTCATGAATCATACTCTAAAAGTTTTCATGATTATTTTCAATAAAATCCATTTCATTAAAATTTCATGGAATTTTGTGAAAAGAAAATTATTTTGAATAAGAAAGGATGTTTTCCTCAAGAATTCTTTTCAAGTGTTTTATCAAAACCATTTTCCATCTAAGATGAAATTATTTCATATGTGTATGTTTCAAGTATAATTTCTCTACTAATTAAATGGTTTGATTTTTTCCTATGATGAAATGATATCCATTTATTTCACGTGGATTATGTTATGATGGAATGATATTTATGAAACCCATTTTATTTGTTGGGTTGTTATGAAAGATGTATGTTTATTTTGTGGCACATGTAATAATGATTTCAATATGAGATGGGTGAGACCTATATCTCCCTAAAATGAATTGGGTAAAGATTTATATCTTATGAGATAGACATGGATGGAATGGTAAGTTAATTCGGTTCAGTGATACAGGATTGGAATAAGGAGTGAACTCGATTCAGAAAGGGACTTTGTTTACTAAGATGGTCTTGGAAGCAATGCCTTGGATACTATGGAAATCATATCATGCGCTTAATTTTTTTCTACAATTATATGTTGTATTCCAATTCTATTTTATCATGATTGATGATCCATTATGATCTATGCCTTACATACATCCATGTTTTATGTCATTGCTCAAGATTTTGATGTTCAAATATTATGCTCATGTTTTGAAGTTCAATTGCATATGGTTTGTTTTATTTTCTCAATTCTTACCTTTACGGAGCATTTGAGCTCACCATTTATATTTTTTCTTTTCCCCAGGATATAAAGAAATGATTTAGGTAAAAAAAGTAAGATCTTAATGGGAGATGTTGAAGATCATTAACCAAGATGAGAAGATTATATTCTAAGTTTCCAAAGACACGAAACTATTATGGTCCTTTGGTGTCTGTTTTTGTTATGTATTAAGTATTCTGAAAAAGTAATGTAATGTCCATGTACGACAAGCTTTGGGTCTCTACAAGATCCGCATGGTTCGTCTTTGATGTGGGCTCAGCGGTGGATTCATTTCAGCTTCAAGATCTTGCCTCAGCTCAGGTGTGTTCGTCGTCAGCTCTAGTTTGTTCATCGATGACCTCAGTGCTCCTAAATATGGGATCTCATATTAGAATCGATGTGCATTGACTCTGAGTGGTCCGGATTCAGGATATCTGCTTGGTGATAGATTCATTCCTTTCGAGTCTAGGATCTCCTTGTAGCTTCAGGTGCTTGGTGTCGGCTCCGGTGTTCTCACTGACAGATTTGGCGTTCCCCTCGCTTCTGGCTATCATCGCGGATATAGCTTGTCATCAGAACAGTGTGCTCACCATTGGATTTTAATTATTTTATTGTTAAGGATTCCATCGTGGCTATGATTTTCTTGGCTTCAGCATGCTCAGCAACAATGGTTATGGCTCTGGTTTCCTTGTTCTGCTTCATCCCAACATGATATCGGTCCTTGTATGCTCAGGTGTGCTTGGGGTCGGCTCCAGTGGCTTGGAGGGGGGAGGAATTTAATTTTGGTGCTTTTGTATGTTGTTTCCAGGTTCTAATTTGGTGAAGTTGAGTTAATTTTTGATTGGATATGAGTTTGTTGGTATTGGCTTCTCATTGGTCTAGTTTTTGGAGGTGAATTGGATGGTCTGTTGGGGAACCCAGACTTTATTCATGGTTTTTCTTCAAATAAGGATAGAGATGGGATTCTTCAATGTGCATCACTTTTTGGATTTTTAATATTGAGAGGGGTTGGTGCATCCATCGGTACTGTTCCGTTGAATTCTTGCATAGGACTACTTGCTGAGCAACCATGCTTTGGTGGAGGTGTGAACTAATGATGTTGACGATGGTTTGAGGCACTTCCTCTAGTCTTGTTCTGGGTTTCAACCCCCTTGTTTCTCAATGTTTGTTCATTTTTTTTTGTCCTTGAAATATTGGTTACCCCCTTTACCCTTAATAGGGGGCTTATCTAAAATCAATAATAATTTTGGCTTTCGGTCCATTCAGTTACTATATGTGAAGAAAATGGAATTTTTGAAATTTCCCATTACTTTACATTAATGAAATGACACTATTCCAATCTAAAAGGATCAAAAATGAAAAATAATTTAGTGATGGTTTATTAAATCTTCGTAATACCTACACCATTCATTTGGTTCCATTTTTTAAGCATGTTTTCAGTCCTTTACCATTATGTTTTTAACTTTTACCCTTTCTATTTTTAACCTTGGTAACTAATTTTTACATAAGTGATTAATTTTTTACTAAAAATATAAGGTAAAATCTCATACCAAATTTTGATTTTGTAAATATAAATTTTAACCACATTAATCTACACCAATTTTTAAATAATTAAACATTATTTTTTAACTTACAACATATAATATTTAGAAAAACATTTTTGTTGAAAAAAGATGTTTTAACCATTAAGTGTTCTTAATTTTATATAACATCAATTACCAATTAAATGAGTGGTAATATATTTATATGTATATTTTAAAAATAATATCGTAGTAATTATATAAAATATATCAATTTAATTTATTAGACAAACATTTCACAACATTAATAAAACAATTATTTGAAAATAACCCTTTCACCATTATCAAGGTCATTAATGTTAATATTAGTGATTGAAATTTTTTTCCTTAAAATGAAATCAAAATTATTAAATAATTTGAAAAATATGATATAAAATATGAAATATATATTTGTTTATTTAATTTCTATAAGTAATGAAAACTAATTTTTAATATAAGTGAATGAAAATAGTGTCTAGGGAAAAATATTACTTAAGTTTCCATAATTCTAAACATGAGTTTTATAATTTCAACTTAATAATATTTAATGGATTTATTTTTATTTAGGAAAATATATTTTTAATAAAAAATTGTTTAAAAATATTTTAAGTCATTTTTGTATTATGATAATTTCATAAAAGTGATGGTATTTTCAAAATATGTTCATTTCACAATTCACCAAAAATTCAATATTTTTAGAAAAATATCCAAAATCGATCCTAAGATAATTTTGAAATGATGAATTCAAAAATTAATTTAATTTTATAAAATATTAATTCTAAATTTTTTCAATTTATTTTTTAATGAAAATAGAAAATATAATAAAAAACTATTTTATTCAAAAATAATATTTTTAAGTATTCTTAATAAAATATTGTTTCAATTTATAATTTTAATATTGTTAATATTTATTTCATATATAATATTTTGAAAGAGGTTAAATTAATTTATTTGGGTAAAATATAAAATACTAAAAAATAGTTACCTTTCAAAGAAGCAAAATATTTAATATTAAATCATATCGATTATTTATCTTGTAAATTCAAGAAATTTTAGATGAGTAAAATAATTTCATTTACTTGAGGTTTTACTATTATTATTGTGATTTTTATATTAATATTCAACTCAAAATCTTGTGGTCTCTTTTAGTTTGGTTCTGCATGTGAAAAAAGATATCAAACGAAGTATTTATTTAAAGTAATGATATATTGTATAATCTTGGGTCATTAAACTTATGGACAGACAATGTAAATCCCATGTTATAGGATTTCACTAAATTTTATTTTATACGAGGCGAGGATAATTGGATACATTCCTTGGACTGATACCTTAACAGGTTTAATATTTTGGGTTCAAAATTAATAATTCATAGAAGAAGATCACTAATCTACCCCTATCAATGTTCTGCCTTATCATGAAAATCATAAGTGGCATTATAGAAAATAAAGGTTCCCTCTAAAGAACTTTTTCGTTTTTGAGTACTGGAAACATAAATTCAATGAATAGATGGGTTCTACCAATATTTGATGGCATAATTTATCATAGTTGGAAGGGTATGATGCTACCCCACATTTTACAACTTAGCCTAAAATTTAGATATGTCGATATTATGTGATTTACTGAAATTTATTATAGAGAACATATGAATTTATTTAATAATAGATATATAAAATTGGATGTAAAAGCATACAAATTCATTTTTATGCCTCTATCAAAAAAAGTGTCTATATAGGTAACATGGCTTCTAACTATGAAGGAGATATGGGATCAATTAAGAAGCATATATAAAGAAAATATTAAAGTCAAGGAATCTAATATATATATTATGATAAGTATATTTAAGAATATTATTGTGGATGATTCTGAGTACATTGATGATTAATTGATAGGTTTCAATGAGATTGTGAGTAATATCTTGCAGATTGGTGAGAAGCTTGATTATTTCTACCTTACTAAAAAGGTGAAGAAGAATTTTCTAGATAATTTTTACCAAAAAGTATTAGCCTTAGAAGATACAGAAGATAGGAAAATAGATTATCTGTAGAACAAGAAAAATTCAAATTAGATGAGCAAAAATCTAAATTTAAATAAGAATGAAAATAAAAATATTGATTTTAGGCCATGAGAAACAAAAAAAATTAATCAATAGGAAGATCTAGAATAAAGTGATTCTAATGATGAGGATGATGATGACTTTAAAAAAATTATTGATCTTATATAAATTATATTCAAGAAGATAAAGTGGATTATAAATCTAAAACAACCACCAAGATTCTTAAACAACATCTACATTGGACATTTTAATAAGGAATTCCCAAAAAATATTGTTGGAGAATCTAAATCAGAGGAAGAATATGAGAAATCAAAAAAGTAGAAAAAGTGTAAAATAAAAATTATTCTAGTATCATGAGATAGATCTTAATAAGAAATAAATAAACATATAAATCCTAAATAATTTAATTGGATAATATAATTAGTTTATCTTCTCATATTGAGAGAGTTTTTTATTGATCAAGTAGTGTTGATGGTGGAGAAGGAAAAGAGTTGGAATTCATATTGAAATATGTGTTGGAATCTTGTATTAATAATATTACACAACGTAATAAAGAAAAAAAGAAAGCTGATGAAAGAGAATAATAATGTGTCTAAGAAGAAGGAATCACTGATCAAGAATAAATATGGTTACATATATGAGATCAAGAATCATAAGCTAACAGAATCTAAGAAATATAAGATGATGGGATATCTTGGGTAAAAACTGACTAGAAAATAGAAAGGGTTGGATGAGAGTAAATCCATTTGTCTTGGATATCAAAATGAGTTAAATAATTTCAGATAATTCTTTTCAAAGGATATAGAGGATAAAAGTGAATCTTCTCAAGGATAAGAAAAAATCGGTTCCACCAGGAAAGTTGAATTTACACCCAATCTTTCTAAAAATAAATATATTATTTATAATAGTGTAGGTGATTTAAAATTATAAAATAATTTAGAATAATAATTAAAATGAAAGAAAATTTTTCCCACTAGAGGATGAGATTAATATTCAAAGAATACCACTACCCTTTAGTAAAAATAGGAATAGTTTAAAGGAGGAAAAACCCATCCATTTTCTAGAAATATTTATAGTCAAAGGGGAAGATCATAGTTTAGAGGATTTTTCTTGTGTTATAAAATTTATAGACCCAAATCCTACTATTACTAGTTTAATATATCATTACCAAGGTATATACATGAACTAAGGGGGATTTGTAGCAAACAAATGGGGGACTTATTATTAGAAAACGAAAGATATAACATGAGTTTCATTAAATATTTCCACCCAAAATATATTTGGTTGACTATATATGACATTTGGAAGATGTGATATATAATTTCACAAAGATGAGTAATGTATGAATAACCTAATTGGGAAATCTTTATATTAAATTAAAGATAAATAACATTAAAAGGATAATAGAGGAAAGATATATTATGATGAAACTACTATTAAGACTTATTTACAATCAAAAGATGTTGAGAATGTTATGAAAGGATACTTGAAGATTTTTCCTGATTAGTTAGATATTCCTAAGAAAATGCAGTGTGAAAAAAAATTATTGATTACAAAGGGAAGAAAGTGGTTGAGGAACATTATAAATCATTCATAATTAGTGACATGAAAATTCACACAAGACAATATGAAATGGATGGATAGACAGGGTATAAAATGAAATTAATCATAACAATCCAACCATCCTAAGAAGAATTTTAGAGAAAATGTGTACCAGTATCAGGAAATGAATTTTTCTTAATAACTAAGGTGGGAAATCCAATTACATATTAATAAACTATTAAATGGGAGAAACTGATCCTGAAACCTGATAAGATTCAAAATATAATAGGATACATGAATAAATCCTTCCATGACCATATTATAAATAATTTTATGTGTAGTTTGAGAGAAATATTTCATCTATTCTGTTACTTATAAACAAAAAAGGTCACTCCTTATTCTCTTAATACTGTTAATTTTGTAAAAAAATGTAGAGAATTGAATGATAATTTTTAGTGCGGGACACATTATATAGAAAATAATTTTAATTCCATGGAGTATTGTATTTTAAATGAATAATATAAAGTACGCGAATCCCTTAAGGGTTATAAATCAGGAGGAAGAGCTTATAATAATTAATACTCCATGAAAATATAGATTTTCAAGACAACTTCATAATACAGAAGAAAGATGTATTAAAATAACATTTTTAACCATTATTTAGGTGTTTATGAAACCTGTTTATGTAGGGGAAATATTGGTTACTAAGATAATGAATAAAATGGGGGAGTTTATGACATTGTAATTGAATTTTTTTTATTAGTTTTTTTGAGATGTGTATCAATTACTTATTTTTTATATAACTGTTTAAAAATATTAAGATGATTAATTTATGTTTAGTTGATAAAGGTATAATATAATGGTATTGTACATAAAAAATAGATAATGTTTGTAAAATAAATCTTGTTTTACACATTGGGTTATCCCTCATCGAATTAGAGTTGACTATATAAAATATAATTATTATAGTTATATGTTATATGTTTATTTACCCAAAATTAGATCATGATATGATTATGAATTTTTTATGTAGAAGAAGAAACTAAAATTTTAGTTATGGATACCCAAACATTACTTGCACAAAATATTACATCATTTTGGAGGAATATTCAATACATCACATATCAATACGTACCCTAGAACCATAAAAGATTGGTGTGTTTTAAGACTAGATACATAGTAATCTAATTTCAACAAAGATATTAAATTTCTACCATAAATTTCCCCTTATATATTATTCTTCCCATACATACGCAGACATAATTTATTTTTTTATAACCCAAGGAAAAGAGACATGAGAAAGGGTTAGCACATATGCTCTATAAGAGTAAACATTATTGATATCAATTATTGATCATATATAAGAATATCATGATCATAAGAGTATGAAAACATGATTTTATCAATTTAATTTAATACCCACCAATCTATAGATCATAATATTTACATTGGGATATGGTAGATTATAAGACACGAGGCATAAAATAATCAAAGATCATGTTCCATGAGATCGTATTATAAATATAAAAATATTTTATAGGTAGCAACATAAAAAGTGTGGGATAATTATAATAATAGAATTATTATTTTGAGGATACCAAAAATGAAATTCATCACATTTTAGTCTTAGGATAATCACCCTTGTACCACTTTGGGCTTGGTATAACGTCATGTGTACCATATTTTATGCTTAGGATAACCTCTTGTGCAACCTCTTTTGGGCTTAGGAAACCCTCTCGTGTATTTTTTTTGAGCACATAAAACATTAATACATAACCAATGAATAAGAGGGATATAAAAGACCCAACCATCACATAACCACAATCCATTCATATGTTTGAAACAATATCATGAAATCATTTATCATTTTAATAGATCCAAAACCATGAAAAAGAAGATATGCTTCATTGATATTTCATCATCATAATCATAAACCATTAAAAGTATGGGTAAATATGGAATCATTGGATTTTATCCCCAATTAATCATAATTAACATCAATTTTTTTCATTTACAAAAATGTATGACCACAATATTTTATATGTATTTCCTTTGAAATTAAACTTGTAGTATTCTATAACTTCCCTTAACACAACCCCAAGTCTATATGATCCATGATATAATAATCAATTATAACATAAACATTTAATTATAAGGTATGAATAATATAAAAAATGTATGAAATTATGATTAAATTTTTTTAATAATTAAAATTTATTGGCCAATACATAATAAATTAGTACTTAATTTTCAGTAAATTCATTTTATTCTTCAAATATGTTTTCTTCGAAAATAATTTTAACACATTTTTTCATGTGGAATTTACTATTAATTTCATAAATTTTCTAATTTTTTTTTGAAATATATATCATTTATAAAATAAATATTTCAGTATTATCTTATGGGTAATTTTTAGTATTTTTTAAAAATATTAATATTTCAGTGAATAGTGAAAAATACCAATTTTGGTAAAAAAAATTCATTTCATTTAAAGTAAATTACCTATTATGTATTGAATTTTATATTAAAGTAATCTAAGTGTAATTTAATTATAAATAATATTATTAATTTCTTAATAATTATCATTATTATTGATTTTTGTATAAGGTAATTTTTGTGATTAAAAATAGATTTTCTCTTAGGAACAATGGTTATGTACATAATGTGTTTTTATCATTATAAATTTATTTAATGTATATTTAATACTGGTATAATTAAAGTCAAATATTATATATTCAATATATTATTTTAACATGCATTTTCATATTTCTACATGGAATAGAATGGAACTAAATTAAGTTTGACGCTTATAAATTCATTTATCAAAAACCAGGTTTTGTTATAGTTTTCATGATTAATTAAAATTTAATTCTTACGCTTATATAAATTGAATCTGGTAAAATATATTTCTAAATTTCATTATTCATAATTAATGTAATCTAATATCATTAAATTCTTTTTTCATTATAGTGAAGAGAAAAAATAGTAAAAGTTTGTTACCATGGTTAAGGATAAAACAGGTTTACTAGAAAGGGGGGTTAAAATAAGAGATAAGGGCAATATTTATACACAAACCTATATTATTATATATGTTTGAAGATATTTAAACATTATATTATCATTCCATCAAATACATTTCCATTAAGATCCACTTTCCCATAAAAGTGTCCTTATATAATTGAAATCATTTAAGAAATTTCATATGTGTCCCTCGCCTCACTTAAAAAAGGGAACTGTTGAGATAGTTTTGTTTTCAACATCACTCTATTTTATTAAGTGTAGATCATAGAGAAAAATAATCTATCTCTTTATGATGATTTTGATGTTAAAAATACCCTTATTTGTTATTCTAAATTTTTTTCATTGAGTATATTTCAGGAAATTAATATTATTTATTTATCCACGTGGAATATTTGATAAAGTATTTAGAAATAATTTTAGCATATTAGTATGATCTGGAAACACTATTCATACCCTACATTGAGGAGCATAGCATAAGGATGAAATCCATTGATTACGGGTTAGCAGAAAAGTATGGTTAAGAAACCATATGTTCTGTACAAAAGTATAGAAGAAGAACTATATGTTTAGAAGGAACCTTACTTTTGGGATATCAGAAGAGTATAAAAGAATAACCCTAGGTTAGTATGGAATGCGATATTTGTTCTCCAATGTATGGTTCACTAACCTTACTTTTGTAAACAACCTTACATTGAATCATGTATTTTACGTTTAGAAGCTGATAAAAGTATGTATTATATACCGTAAATTTGAAAGTTAAAGAGAAAAGTATGGATGATCAATATTATGTTTGAGATCAACCCTACGTTTGAAGAAGGGATCATCAAATCTTTCTTTCCTGATCAACCTTAAGTTATGAACCTTAAGTTTAGAGAATGTATGTTATGCAGTTCAACCCTACGTTTGGTGTTATAGATTCAAACATGTCTTTATTGAGTAACAGTCTTTATATAGATTATCAGGCTGATTTTAGGACAGATTAAAATCCTGATTTTAAATCACATCTTTGGCTGATTCAAAGTCATTTATTTATGATTCAATGGATTGATTTTAGAGGAGATTTTTATGCGAAATATTAAGGAGAGTTACAACTGCTCTGTTATTCAAACTTTTGAATATCGTTATTCAAAATGCGACTTTGGTGGATCTAAATTTGAAAGGAAAACAATTGTATTTATTATATAAATATGTGTTAATTTGAATTAGAGTGTGCATGATGGATCATTGTGAAAATATTATAAGAACAATTCCATGAGTTTTTCACTACTAGAGTTTTACAGAGATATACGATTCACATAGATCTGCAACCACCATGATCTATCAAACTCTATTTTTCTGAAGAAGAAGATACACATTAATGATTCATCATTTCTACATCGAATATCTATTGTGAATCCATTGTTGTTAAAGTTTATGAATTTAATTCTACATCTACTGCAACCAGATTAGCTTATAACTACTTCTACCTAAAGATCATTCTTTTTAAATGCGGCAATCTATTGACTTTCAGTTGTATGTTGTTGCAACTATG
The DNA here is from genome assembly GCA_963277665.1 of Viscum album. Taxonomy (NCBI): domain Eukaryota; kingdom Viridiplantae; phylum Streptophyta; class Magnoliopsida; order Santalales; family Viscaceae; genus Viscum; species Viscum album. The sequence continues at coordinate 1,749,179,716 of OY728146.1, read as the reverse complement.
AAGAACAATTGGAATGTAATTCAAGAAAAATAATCTTTTTTATTTTTAGTAACCGACTTCTCATTTTAAGCTGTGTATTCAGTTCTATTTAGGAATGAGAAGGCTCTGTTTTTATCCTTATCTTGTAAAGGTATCTACTGCCTATACTTAGTTGTGGATAGTCTTTTGATAAGAGGACCAGATAGTGAAAATAACCAATCTCATGGAGTAGAGAGTTAGTGGAGTGGACTAGGGGACTTCTGTTTCCCGAACCACTATACATCCTTGTTTTCTTTAACTATTTATTTTACACTGCATAAACAACCTGATAAAGTTAAAAGGACAAACTATGTCATCATCAAGATTAGTGAAGAATTTGTAAAATAAAAAATTCACCCCCCTCTTGTGCGTATTTGGTATAACCCAATCCAACAATTGGTATCAGAGGTGGTTCTTTTGGTAAAGCTATAACAAGATGAAAGATTTTGGATTATACAGAGCCCAATGGCTAATACACGAGAGGGTATGTCAATGGTTTGAGCTCCCTACTTCAAAGGTAAAAATTATTGATGCTGTAAATCAAGGATGATCATCTACTTAATGGACCTTGTATACAGAGTCTACTCGAAAATTCTAACTCCCTATGTGATTCCATAGAAACTAGAAACATGGAGTGCTGATATAGAATCAGAGTATGACATAAAATCGAAAGCTATGAATTCCATCATCTATGGTCTTGGACCAAATTAATTAAACATAGTAGCTCTATTCCTGACTAATTATAAAATGTGGCAGAATATTGTAGTTTCCTATGAAGGAACTGAAAATGTCAGACATATAAGGTATGACACTGAAAATTTGAAATTTGACACATTCAGAATGTTTGAATGAGAAATCATCACCCAGATGAATGGAAGGATTCCAAAAATTGTTAATAATATCACTACCTAGGGTGAGCCTGTCAAACAAGAAGATCAGTCATTGAAATTTCTAAGAGTACTACAACCAATATGGAATGGACTTTCAACTTCCATTAGGAAATCATCACCCGTAAAAAATATTACCATGAAAGAGTTAATTATAACTCTTATGATGTATGAGGTTGATATGTAAGATGAATAAATTTATCATAAAGTATTTATCAAGAATGAAAATAATTCTTTGAAAGTAACATTCCAATAGAAGAGCATAAAAATGAAGAATAAAATCAAAAGTAAATTAGAGAATTCTGATTCAACAAATTTAGACATGGATCTGGATCAGCTAGCCAGAAAGATCAGTAAATTCTACAAAATGACAAAGGGATTCAAAAAATCATTCCAAAAGGATGAAAAATAACCAAGGGAAGTCAAATGTTATGAATGAAAAAAGTTGGGTCACATTAGACCTCACTGTCCTCAATTAAAAGGATAAAAGAGAAAGAATTTTTTTCAAAAACAATGATTACAAGAATAAAGACAAAAGAGAAATGAATGCTACTTAGTGTGAATATGAAGACTCTAGCAGTTTATTAAAGTCTGAATTAGAAAAGGAAGAATCAAATCTGAAATAAAATATGTTATTTATGGTAGGAGCTAATGAGGTACAATCCTATTACTCATCTTATTCGAATTCTAGTTCTGTTTTTTTAAATGATTAACTTTCATCCATAAGAAATATGCTGTAAAATAAATATGATTCCTTATTTTAGAAACATAAATCACTGAAAAATATTCATACTTTTATTTAAATAGAAAAATACACTATGCTAAAACAACATCAAGAGTTAATTTAAAAGTTTAATTCATTAAACACTAATTGTAAAATAATGATACTAAAATAAAAACTTTTCAAATAGAAGTAGAAACATACAAAAGTGAAAATATTATTTTTACCAAAGAAGAAAATACTCTAAATGAAATTCGTGAAAAAAATGTGATTAAAAAGGGATGATATGGAATAGGAAATAAAGGTGAGAAACCCAAACTATATAATAACTATTTTGTACGAAGTATAAATAGAAAAATTTGATATTACTGTGGAACAAAAGGTCACATATCTAAAAACAGTAATTTAAGGAAACCAAAAATAAGTGGGATTAAGAAAGCCTTTATTTCTTGGAATTTATATGATTCTATTAATTATAGAAAAACTAAGCAAGTATAGATTCCCAGATCATCGATAAATAACACTTTCGGACCCAACAAAATATAGGTACCAAAACAAACCTTTGTTTAAATGAATTTTTTGGAAGTGGGTCATAGAAGTAGAAAATTTGTATGGAATATAAACATAGGCTTCTCTAGGAACATGAGTGTAAACTCATCAAATTTCAGAACACTAACTCAAAAGGATGGAGGATTAGTCACATTTGGTGACAACTCTAAAGGTAAAATTATTGACATTGGAACTGTTGGAGATCTAGAAGTTGTCTCAATTAATAAAGCACTCTATGTACAAGGATTGAAACACAACCTAATAAGTATCTCTTAACTCTGTGATGATGGGTATTTTGTTGATTTTTCTAACAACTTCTTTTCTGTTTTTAAAGATAAATTGATTAAATTTAGATATCCCAAAACTGAAAATGTTTATACCCTGGGATTAAAGTCCTTGTGTAAACAAAAATTAAGATGCTTAACTACTAAGATAAATAAATTGTGGATCTGACACATAAGACATGGACATTGAAATATATATTATTTATATAAGTTTTCTAAGAAACAATTAGTTTTTGATTTTCCTAGTCCTAAATTTGAAAGTGATAGATTCTGTGATGCATGTCAACTTGTAAAGAATCCCAAATCATCCTTCAAATCTGTTAACAAAATTGCTACATCTAAACCTCTAGAACATATCCATATGGATTTCTTTGGACCTTCAAGAATAGAGAGTTTGGCTGGTAAATTTCATATATATGTTTTATTTGATGACTATCCTATATTTACTTGGATTTATTTTCTAAAATATAAAAATGAAGCTTTTACTATATTTAAATGTTTTTGAAAAGTTGTTCAAAATGAATATTTTTTTAAAATATCTCCCTTAAGAAGTGATGATACCTTTACAAGAAGTACTAAACTAGTTTAAGAGAAATGAAGTTTGAAATTTAGTTAAAATACCTCAGAACTATCCACTTATAGGAACTAAATGGGTCTTTAGAACTAAAAAAGATGATCAAGGAATAATAACTAGAAATAAATCAAGACTCTTAGCTAATGTATATAATTAGGAAGAAGGTATATATTATGATGATACCTTTGCACCTGTAGCTAGATTAGAATCCACTTGGATCTTTTTATCCTAATTATCCCATATGAACATTAAATTATTACAGAGGGATGTTAAGTCTATCTTTTTTAAATGGTCATTTATTGGAGGAAGTTTATATTGAGAAACCTCATAGTTTTGAAAATTTATAGACATCAGATTCTATTTTCAAACTTACTAAAGCTCTTTATGGCCTTAACCAAGCACCTAGAGATTGGTATCAAAGATTAAGGTCTTTTCTTTTGAAAAATTATTTTACTATTTGGATGGAAGATTTAACATTTTTTAAGAAAACTCTTAACTCTAATATTTTATTGGTTCAAATTTATGTTGATGATGTAATTTTTGGTTCAATAAATAAAAATCTTTGCCGCTATTTTTCAAATTTAATGCAAAAAGAATTTTAAATGAGTATGATGGGGAGATTAATTTTATTAGGACTTCAAATTTATCAAAAATATTTTGGAACTATTTTAAATCCAATAAAACACAATACAGATTTACTTAAGAAATTTGGACTGGAAAACCACAAGACATATACGACTCGTATGTGTACTAATATAAAACTTGATCAGGATGAAACTGGAAAATCGGTTGACAACAAGTTATATAGAGGTATGATTAGTAGTTTATTATATCTTACAATTAGTAGGCCAGATATAATGTATTCAATATGTCTTTATGCTAGATTTCAATATGATCCTAAATAATCTCTCTTAAGTGTTGTCAAATGAATTTTTAGATATTTTAAAGGAACTATTTTTCAATATCTTCTCTTTCCAAAAACTTATAAATTTAATTTAATTTCATATTCATATAATGACTTTGGAAGCTATAGATTAGATAGAAAAATCACCTCAGGGACATTCACTTTTTAGGAAAATCCTTGGAGACATGGTTTAGTAAGAAATAACACTCAATTTCCCTATCAACAGCTGGAGGATAATATGTATCTGTAGGTAGTTGTTGTGCACAAGTTTTGTGAATGAAAAACACTCTTATATACTTTAGAATAAATTTTAATAATACACATATTTTATGTGATAATATAAGTGATATAACTATTTTGAAAAACCCTATTAATCATTATAGAACTAAGCATATTGATATCATACATCCTTTTTTAAGAGATCATGTTCTTAAAAAGGATTTATTCATAGAATTTGTAAGTACTTAAATTCAATTAGTTGATATTTTTACTAAACCAATTCCCATTTTAAGGTTTGATTTTATGAAGGGCGAGATAGGTTTATTTATTTTTAAATAAATTTTTAATTTTTAATTAATTATTTTTATTATTATTTATATCTATTATTACTTTTTTTAGAATAATTTGAAAACTTCTTCAGTTCTTCTTTAAACATTTTCCGTGTATGTTTTTTAAATAATGTAATAATTACTATATGCGTAATGACACGGGAATCAATGAGGTCAAAAAATGTTTCAAATTCAAAACCCATTCATTTTTTTTTCATAACCATTCGAATCACCAAATAACCCTTACCTCCTTCGTCTACATGCGACTAAACCTTCAAAACCCTAAAACTTTGAGCCTTCTGAACTTTGAAATATAAATGGCTAAGAAAAAAGAGAATAAAGGAAGGAGAAGCTAGTAATGTCAAGTGTCAGCACACAGCAGGAAGAAAGATTCTATAGGTAAAAGTAATTGACATGGAATGGTTGTATCAAATAGATATAATGCTGAAGAAATCCCTCACATTTCAAAATCATGAGAAAACTTTCAGTGGAAAAAATAAAAAGTTTCAATAAGAGGTAGACCTTCATCACTTTTTCAAATCTATTCAGTTTAGTCTTAGGGATATAGAGAACACCGTATGTGAAAAAATTTAAGATCATGATTTTTCAATTTCATTTGTGGAAATATCTAGAATCCTAAACCGCCCTCATGAGGGAGTTAATCATTTATATTTAAAAAATATTAGACATTATTAACCTAATTTAGAGGAAATTATGTCATTTTTATTTGGTTATACAAGCATAATAAAAATGTAAATGAAGGATTTGGAACCTTATCAGATTATTCTTGTTTAATTTGGGAAAACCAGGATTGCACCTAGGATGTCAGAGATAGAGAAGATTTTGTTTCATGACATGTATTTAATTTTTTTTCTTATGAGTGAAATCAAGTTTAATTTTCTAATATATATGGTAAGATATCTCAATTACTACTGCCAACCAGAGGCTAGAATGAACTTCTATCCCTAGGGAAGATTCATTTCCCAATTACTACTTAAATTCGATATGTTGAGATTAATAGATTCCAGATTAAGATGCCATTATAACAATATTTTCAATGCTAAAACCCTTGGGAATATTAGCTTCTTCTAGAGTACTGTGAAAGGAAATCTTATGCCTATTGGAGCTGAGGAAGACCAAGAATCAACCTAGGGGGAGTAAACTCCTAAATCTAAAGAAGGCATGATAGAATCTAGAGTAAGTGGAACCTCAAGGAGAATAATATTTGAGATAGTTGATACACCTACTGATTCGGAAAGTCAATAAAGACTTTATAAGAGAAGTCATATAGTGGCTCAAGATGATGGGGAACCTATTCAAGAAAATGTTGGAGTAACTAACCCTTTTATAAGCTAAAATTTATTAGATAATATACAACACATGATATTACAAAACTAGTATATTCTAAAATTTAGGTGACCCCTCAAGTAGAAAAATAAATTATGCACCCAATTGTTGAAAATCCTGGAGAAGTTGAAGTGGCTAGATCTGAAACTGTACAACCTGCTGAAATTGTTCAGGAGGAATTAGCTCAAGAGGAGCCTATATTAGAGGAACCTATATTAAAGTAAATCAATGAAAAAGATTCATAGGATGAGCAATAACCTATGAATATGAATAATGTAGAGATCCTTTATGAAATTCAAAATGAAATTATTAGTGGGGATTTTTTTGTGGATGAGTCAGGAAAAGACTCATAGTAAAAATTAGTGGAGAAGCTAGTACAGAAGAATAATGAAGAGAAGTCAGATAGTGAATCCCTACCTCTAGCTCTGATAAATCCAGGGGAAGCTCAGACTGAGAATCAAGTACAAGGTGCCTCTGATTCTGATAATGATCATGTGGAGGAGTTAATCTGAAAATTTAATAATGTTCAAACTAGAAATGAATCTTTGAGTAGAGAATTAGAAAATGAGAGATAGAAGTTTCAAAACATGAAAGATAGTTCAGTTTCAAAAATTGAAGTGGAAGTTTTTAAGAAAGAAATGTTAGATGAAGTTGGAAAACTGAAATCTGAATTAGTAATGAAGTCAGACATGGTAGATTTTAGAATTTCCATGGAGAAAAAATTTGCAGCTATTAGGTACAGTTAAGCATGTACCTCAGGTACTTCGCCTGATCGGATAAAAAGATTTTTTACCATTACAGTAGAAATGAGAAATATGAATGATAGACTGTAAGAATTATAGTGTAACAGTGCTCCATTATCTATTCTTCTGGATAATAAAAAGTATCTAGTTGGCCAACATACCTTAGATAAACTAGGGATCAATTTTTTGTTGAATAGATTCACAAAGAAACACAATCAGTTTATAGAGATGGAAGAGCAGTTATATGAGTTTTTCAATGTCAATTTGATTGAAGAAATCCATCTAACTCAAGAAAGAATGGATATCATAGTCCAGTTAGGTGATGGACTTTTGAAAAGGTTGAGACTGTAGATGTCAGAGCTCAAGGAAATCATTTAGAGGCACTAAAACCCATTTCTCAAACCTTTTTAGCCCAATGATGATTCTCATTGTCCTTACAGTACATGTAATTATATTTTAAATAAAATATATTTTTATTCCATGTTTATTTATTAATTTTGTTTACTGAACTGTCTATTTTAGAATTCTAGTAATCCAAATTTTGGTATTGATAAATAGTTTATTATTACATTTACTTGAGTTCAAGTGCAACATTAAAATGTGTTATTTTCCTTCTTCTATCATTAATTTTGATATCACAAATGTGGTAGAAATATGGATAAACACAAATTTTTTTCTAGAGAAATATGGATAAACCCAACTCACAAAATTCTTTATTCATAAAGGAGGAGATATTTTCTTACTTTATAATATTGGAGAAAATGTAAAAATTATGAAATGATTTTGTTAAAATTAAATATTGTTATTATTTTTGAAAATTTCTAAATTATATGCAATTAATTTTGTAGGATAATTTCATTGGTTACTTCATGGGTTTCGTGATCATCAAAAGGGGGATATTGTTGAGAAAGTCTTGTTTTCAACAACACTATATTTTGTTAAGGGGAGATCATTGAGAACAATAATCTATCTCTTTATAATGATTTTGATGTTCACAAATACCCTTATTTGTTATTATAATGATTTTACTTTTAGTATATTTCAATAAATTAATAATATTTATTTCTCTTTTTTGGAATAATGTTTAAGCATTTTAATCCACGTGGAATATTTGATAAAGTATCTAGAAATCATTTTAGCATATTACCATGTTCTGGAAACACTGTTCACGCTCTATGTGTTTAGAAATAACGTTAGCATGTTCTGGAAACACTGTTCATACACTATGTTGAGGAGCGTAGTTTAAGGATGAAATTTGTTCCTTATAGTTTATCAGAAAATTATGGTTAAGCAGCCATACATTTTGGAAAAAAGTAATGAAAAGAAACCCTACATTTGGAAGGAACCTTATATTTGGGATATCCGAAGAGTATGGAAGAAGAACCCTACGTTAGTAAGGAATGTCATGTTTGTTTCTGAAAAGTATGGTTCACCAACCTTACTTTTATAAATACCCTTATATTGAATCATGTACCTTACATTTAAGAGCTGATAAAATATTGATTATATACCATACATTTGAAATTTAAAGAGAAACGTATGGATGATCAACCTTATGTTTGAGATCAACCATATGCTTGATGAACGGATGATCAAATATTAATTTTATGATCAACCTTACATTGTGAACCTTACGTTCTGAGAATGTATGATATGCATTTTAACCCTACGTTTGGCATCAGAGATTCAAACATGTCTTTATTGATTAAAAATATTTATACAGATTATTAGTCTGATTTCAAGCCAGATTAAAATCCCAATTTTAAAGCACGTCTTCGACTGATTTAGAGCAATTTATTTATGATTAATAGGATATATTTAAGAGGATATTTTTATGCCGAATATTAAGGAGAGTTACAACTTCATTGTTATTCAAAAAATTGAATATTGCGATTCAAAAGTCAACTTTTGTGGATCTAAATTGGAAAGAAGAACAATTGTCTTTATTATATATAGCTATGTTATTTTTATTTTCAGTGTTCATGTTAAATCATTGTGAAAATATTAGAAAAATAATTCCTTGATTTTTTCATTGCTACAGTTTTACAGAGATATACGAGTCACATAGATCTATGGCTACAATGATCTATTGAACTCTGCTTTGCTAAAGAAGAAGAAACACATTTAAAATTCATCGTTTCTATATTGAAGATCTATTGTGATTACATTATTGTTAGAGTTTTTAATTTTCTTCTATATCTATTGCAACCAAATTGGCTCAGAACTACTTCTAACTAAAGATTATTATTTTTTAATATGAAGATCTATTGACTGTCAGTTGTGTGTTGTTGCAACTATAAAGAACAACTAGAAATTATTTCAAGACAAATACTCTCTTTATTTTGATAACTGTCCTCTTGTTATAAGCTATGTATTCGGTTATGTGAATGAACCTGAATTCTCTATTTTTAGCCTAATATTTTAAAGGTATGAACTGCCTGTACTCAGTTGTGGATGGTCTATTGATAAGAGGACTAGATAGTGAATATCACCAAGCTCATGGAGTATAAAGTTGGTGGAGTAGACTAGGGTCCTTCTATTCCCTGAACCACTTTACATCCTTGATTTATTTATCTATTTATTTTCATCTTCATAAAAAACCTGATAAGGATAAAAGGATAGACTCTATCAATATCACTATTCGTGAAGAATTTGTAAAAGACACAATTCACCCCCTCTTGTGTTTATTTGGTATAACCCGACCCAATATGAACCTCTCCTAATCTATTATTCACAACATTTAAGACTTCTAGGAAAGTAAACACAAAAAAAAATACTTCATTGAATACTTAAATTCAAAATAGTTCTTATTTTCTTATGTTAATACCAATCCTTGAAGTTCTAAGTTGTAATCTATTTGGGGTATCTCAAAGAAAATGTTTACATATTTACAAAGATATTTCAAATAATATTTCTTCTTATACTACCTATAAGAATATTTTATACCTAAAAAATGATGAATATAGTATTATAAATTTACATAGATTTTATTATGATTATTGGAAAACCATATACCACCTCTTGTCAATCAAATGTTAGATGCAAGTATCACTCGTGTGTACGTATAGACTATTGCCTCCACATAACGATATGATTTCTTCTACACCACCATATTTAATGTTATATTATTATGAAATAATTAATTTTTAAATATTATAATTCTGTTAAAATAATTATTCTATAATTTTTAATTATTTTAGACTTTTATTTCTTTCGATTCATCGAAAAGTGGATACATCACTCATGCATGTGAACGGATTACTATCTCTACAAAATGATATAATTTATTTTTCATAAGAACATAATATTAATGGTTATAAATATATATATAATCATTATATATGATATTTATATCTTTATTAATATTTTTATGTATATTAACCAACATAAAAGTACAAGGATCAGAACTACGAAACTAAAAAAAGATATGAAAACACAAACAATAACACCTTAAATGTAGACATTAATAAAGAATTATTAATAAAAATTTGTCAAAATGTTATAAGTGAATAATATATGATATTTTATGCATTAATATTTTTATTTGATATAGTTATAAAAAATATAAAATTATTATACTAGAGGTTATATTTCTTACAAATAAAATCATATATAAGGTAAGGGGTTAGTTTCAAATTCACTTCATTAAGACATGTTTTTATATTCTTCCCCAATTTATTATTTATAAAGTGTATATAATTCTCATGAATTTATTTTGGAATAATATACTATTTAGTTCAATTTATATTAAAAAAAAATATGATTTTAAATCATCCATTGAATTTCAATTAAAAAATAATTAAATTGGTAAGGGTTATTCATCTCAATTTTATTTCACGGATATGTGTTCAATTATATACACATTTATTCTTTTATAAGGTGTATTTATTGACCCATATAAATTTTGTTTCATTAATATCCTTATGTATATGCTATTTAAATTTTAACTTGATGCTATTTTTATGGATTTTATGATTTAAAAGTTACCACAATAGCAAGAGTTTTATGTAACAATCCCATTTTTACCAGGATTATTTATGCTAAATTTTACAATGATGAGATTATATTATAAATATATATAAAATATCATTTATTTTTTTATACTATGTTTTTAACTAAATTTCATGTTTTCTCATAATTTTATTCTCTTTACTCAAGATTTGAAAATAATAGTTTTAAGGAAAACCAACCCTATTTTCCCTTTAGTTGGAAGTATTTTATTTAATGTCCATCAATTCCTTATAATGTTATCAAGAATGTTTTTACTATTATCCAAATATTATTTAATGTAATTTTTTTTACTATATTTCATTTTCATTACCAAGTTTTTCAAAGAACGTTCTCATCATTTTCCAAATGTGTACTTTTTTACTTTTAATCAACAATATGGAAGGTTTTTTTGTTTCAAAATACAATGCATGTATGAGTTTCTCCACCATAAGAAATATTATATTATATAAATATTAATTTATAATTTTCTATTTTTCTGTTGTATTTTTTCCCTTAATATATTGGATTTTTTTACTCTAAATAAGATGTTTAAAATAAAGATGGTATTTTTCTCATAAAAATGTTCTATTGATTTTTTAAAGGAATTTTTATCGATAAAAATATACTTTAATTTTTATTATTATTTACTAGTGATATGATCCAATTTTACCATATTTATTATTTCTCTTGATGGTTTATGATTATGGTGATGAAAAATTTAGTAAACCCTTTTCCTTTCTATGGGTTATGATTTGATGAATGATGATTGTTTTATGATCTTTTGGCATACATATGCATGGTTTTCCTAGTGTGATGGGTTGGTCTAGAATTATATATCCCTCTAATACATCAGGTGAATATGTATATCTCAAGATATAATAAAGACTATAATGGGGATTGAACCAAATTTATTAAGTGACATTATAGAATAATATAGCATTGGGAGTGAACCTTAACTATGTAAATGATAGAATTAGAAGTGAACCAAATATTATATGATAGTCTTGTAAATGAACCTTGACTAAGGGAGTTATTTCGTATACATATGTGTATACAAAAACATATTTCTTATGCTTATGATTTTTTATCATAGAACATGATTGATTATTGACGATTCCAAATTCTTTTGTACTATATATTTTGATTGACAAAACCTTATTCAATGATTCTTGTTCAATGTTATTTTACTGATTCAGTAAGGTTAATATAAGTTATGATCATGTCTATATACCCATATGCATATATTATTCTCAGTTATGATCATTTATTGATATATATTTTTTTTACCCTTACATTGAATCTGATATCACCCTTTCTTATGCTTTCTTTCACAATGTTACAAAGAAAGATTTTATGTATGATGTTCCTATAAAGTGTTCAAGTTGTGAAAAAATTAATTTAAAATGAGGTAGATATTTTAAACACTAGTTTTTTTTATTTATCCATGTTTTAAAATAAACAAAACCTCTACGATCCTCAAAAATTTAATATTATGAAATATATTGAATTTTTATCTAAAATGGTATAATATTTACATATGAAAAGTATGAGCCTCTATAGCTGGTATTATATAAAAGGGTTATCAACTTTTGGAAACTATAATGAGGAAACATTAGTGAAAATACTTAGGATAAGCATAAGAATATGAGAACATCTAATGTTATTGTAATTAAAGGAGTGTGGTTTTCCTAAGAAAATTAATCCCTCTCTAGATTTTATAGCTGGACATGGTTTTGGCATAGATAAATATAGGGATAATAACCATAAAAATAATTGTTTGAGTATATCTCAACCATCATTATAATAGATGGTGAATATTACCTTACTATCCAATTAGTTTGAATCTATCAGGGGATATGATTAAGTTGATTAATATCCATTTTTATGTATTTGAATAAATATTGACCATGGATGACCTTGGTTAAACCTAAGTTGTCATATATTGAAATATTTGTTCATATTTAGACAACCTCTAAATAATTTCCCATGATTAATCACTTTAATTAATGATTCATTATTATTATACTAACCATTTCAGTTTTTGTTAGGGATTGATGATAGAATGATGAATTTTTGGTGGTGATATGTATGATTAAATAAGGAAGTATATTATTTGAGCATCATCCCATGAATTCATTTATATCATGAAATTTATTATGAAATGTTTCTTCATATAATCAATGGTTATATGATAAGTTAGTAGTAAAAACTCGTAATGGTATGATGATCGTATATAAAATATATTAATCTAACCCAATTGAATTTGATGGGAATGCGATCCCTAAAAATCATTTTATTATTCCTATAGTTTAATTTGATGTGATTTTTGGAATGGATTAGATTTATTTATATAAATCCCATATAGTTAATGAAGAATATAAGTACAAAAATTGATATTTTCAACCAAACTATGATTGTCTATCAATGCAAGGATATTTGTGAACTGCTAATTAAAATTATATCAATTTAATGGGTATTTATTTCTCTTAATGGTGGGTATATAAAATAGATTATTGGGGATAAATTCAGCATCGATGTTATGTCTATTATACAAGAGTTTGATGATGTATTTCTAGAATAATTTCCTAGGATTTCTCTAAATCATAAAGTAGGGTTTTCAATAGAAACCATACTCGGTGCTACACATATTTCAATGAATCCATACAGAATAGACCCAATTGAGTTATAGGAATTAAAGAAAAATTCTAGGAGAATCTTTTAAATGGATTCATTTGGACAAGTGTGTCACCATGTCACACTCCTGTACTTTTTTTAAGTACAAATATAGACCAATGTGAGTCTTCATTGATTGTTGGAAACTAAAAAAATCAAAATCAAGAATAAGTATATTATTCCCCATATTGATGATTTTTTGATCAATTACAGGGAGCTCAATATTTTTTCAAGTTTGATCTTCATTCTAGATACTACAATTTGAGGGTCAAAAGTAAAGATATACCCAAGATAACTCTCCATTCGAGGTATGGACACTATCAATTTATAGTTATTCCATTTGGTCTTCATAATTCCCCAATATCATCATATATTTAATTAATAGTGTCTTTAGATATTACATTGATCAATTTTGGTAGTCTTTAAAGATAACATTCACATTTATTCCAATAGAAATGATATACAAAAAGATCACTTGAGGATTGTACTGAAGACCCTTAGGAAGGGTATTTTTTATGAAAAAACTAACAAGTATAAATTTTTTATATAAAAATTTCATTCTTGGATCATGTAATCTCAAGAAAGGGTTTGGTGAATCAATTGAAGATGAATCTTATTAAATATTTTCATAGAATAACCACTAAGATTAAAATATTTACTTTTCATGGATTTTATAAATATTATCAATTCTTTGTAAATTATTTCCCATCGATATGTAACCTAATCATAAATTTGACTCTGAATATATATTATTACCCTTAGACTGATTAATGTAAAGATGAATTTAACGAACTAATGGGAATGTTTGTTAGTGTAGGTCTACTAACAGTACCCTATAGTGGGTACTGGTTAGTGATTTTCAGTGATTTATCCAAACATATAATGGGGTGGGATATTATGAAAAATTTTATGGTGATAGATTATTTATCATGCCAATATAGGGCCTATGAGAAAAATTACCTGACACATGAAAAGGATTTAGTAGTGAAAGGAATTTATTTTATAATATGGAGGAATTATCTTGACATAGAAAGGTGTTACATATATACTGATCATAAATGTTTTAGGTTTATATTCACCCAGAAAAGTAGAATACGGGCCAAAGAATATGGTTAGAGTTGATTAGAGATTATGACTTCATAATACACTAAAACCTATTAATGTAATCAAGGAAGATAATGATTTAAGTCAAAAGGGTCATTCTAGCTTAGCTATGATGAGGATAAAAAAAGATCCAATATTAATGAATTAATAAAGGATAGACCATGAAATATTGAAGTAATGGGTGAAATATTAACTATCTCAATTGAGTGTTCAACCAACATACCATGTAAAGATTCAAGAGGTTAAAATAGAGGATGTAGAGATGTAAAGGAAGGTAAGAAATGTCCCTGGGTTAACCCTTGATTTGGATTGAATGATAAGGTTTAGGAACCATGTATGTGACCCATAAATAATATACTAGAAGAATGAACTACTTTATGAATCTCGTACCACATCATTATCTATTCATCATGGAAGTAAGATGATACATTGATATCTTATAGAGTGTTTTTGGTGGGACCACCTAAATAGTGATATTGTGGAGTATGTATCTTAATGATCGGTATGTCAGTAATTTAAAGATAAGAGATAAAAGTATAAAGTGAAGTTACAACCATATTCATATTATAATGGAAATGGGAAAACATCACCAAAAATTTTATTATCTGACTCCCAAAACAACTGAAGGCCATAATACTATTTTGGTTTTAGTTTATCTCCTTATTAAGTAATAAAAATTAATTTGTATAAGAAATATTTTTTCTTGACCAAATTACTACGATATATTTTAAATATGTGGTAAGGTTACATGGGGAACCACATTCTATTGAATCTGATCGAGATCCATGTTTTACAACGAAGTTCTGGAGAAGTCTTCATTAAGATTGGGATATATATATTTTTGTATTAGTACTTATTATCATCAATAGAAAGATAAAAAGTTTAATAGGACCATTAAAACCCTAAATGTTGTGTCAATAATCTATTATAGGTATTTAAAAGGTTGTTGGTATCAACACATACCTCTAGTTGAGTTTTCTTACAACTATAATTGTTACTTGAGTATTTATACGTATCCTTATAAATCCCTCTATGGAAAGATGTATTGAACTCTAATATATTGTGATGAAGTTGGAGAAATAAAACTACCAGGACAAGGTCATTTCAATGAAATTTAAAATAATGTTAGATCTATTGAATAGCATATCAAGGAAGCTTAGAGTCAACGAATGATTTTTTGTAAAAATAATCAGTAAGATCTGGAATTCAAATTGGGTAAGAATGTTTTCCTATGAAATTCTCTATGGAATATGGTTATGATATTAAAAAATATGTGAATAATTATCCTTAGGTATACTGGTCCCTTTGATATTATTGATCATGTAGGCACTTCATCTTATTTCTTAGAACTCTCACCCAAACTATATCAAGTTCATGGTGTGTTCTATATATATCTTTTGAGGGAGTACATACCTCATTATTCACACGTACTAAACTCAGTTGATATAACATTGGATCATGATATTTCTTGTCAAGAATAACTAATATAAATCTTTTATTATAGAGATAAAGTTATAAATAACATGACTACTCACTAGGATAATGTTTAATGGAGGAATCATAAATTTTGGGAAGTTACATGAGAACCCTGAGGATGTGATGAAGTAAAGATATCTTCATTTTGTTGTACAAGAGTGAAGGAATTTCAAATGTTGAAATTCATTTTAAGTGGGTTATAATTTAACACCCTAATATTTTATATATATTTCATTTGAAATAAAACATGAAGCATTCAATAACATTCCTTACATGAAACCTGAAGTCTATATGAATCATGATATAGTAAACTGTTATAACCTAGCCCTTAAATAGGAAGGTATTAATAATGATAATAACATTATGAAAAATATATATAAATATTTTTTATAATATAAATCTATTGATTAATTCATTACAAATAAGTACTGAATTTCTAGTAATTTCATCTTACGCTTCAAAAATATATTTTCTTAAAAAAAATTATCACATTTTTATCCCCGATATTTATAACTGATTTATAAATTTTTTTAGAATTTTTTTAAGAAAATTATTATCATTTTTAAAATTACAATGTCAATATAATCATAGGGTTTATTTTTTATATTTTTTTTAAAAAATTATTTTTCCATGAGTAGAGAAAATAAGGGGTTTTATAAAAATTTTCATTTATTTTAATATTAATTAACCATTATTTTTTGAATTTGATATTGAAATAACCTAAGTATATTTTAATTATAAATAATATAATTAATTACATATAAATCATCATTATACGTGATTTTAGTTTAAATTATATTTTTGCCTTAATGTTTTTTTCCTAAAAATCATTTTTATATGTGCAATGTGATTTTGTCTTAATAAATTAATTTAATTTATATTGAATAATTAGTATAATTAAAATTATAGAATATATATTCAATATATTATTTTTACTTTTTTATGGTATTTAAAATTCACGGAAAGAAAATAAATAATGTTTTATGCTTAAAAATATATTTTGAGAAAATAGGTTTTTGTTGCGGTTTACATGCATAAGTAAAATTAAATTCCTCTAATTATAAAAATAGAATATGATAAAAAAGATTCCATATTTTAAATAATCAAAATTAATATAATATAATAGGGTAAACTTATTTTTTTTCTCATAATGAATATAATATAAATTAAAATTTTGTTATGACAGTTAAGGTCAAAATAGGTTTACCAGGGGGTGTTTAACAAAGATATAAGGGAAGGATTTCCACAAAAACATATTTAATTCCTATTTTTGATGATATTTTACCCTTATCTTATAAGAACATAATAATATATATCCATTTTAGTCCACATTCCAATGAAAGTGAATTTATATAATTGAAATCTTTAATTAAATTCCATGTGTGTCCCTTTCCTCACTTATAGTAGGGCACCCCTACTACTCCGTTGTTCAAACCTTTTGAGACTCATATTTCTAAAAATTATTACTCAATACAATTCCTAGAATCTTTAAATTCAACTTACTTATTCTCTTATTCTATTAATACAAATCCTTGAGTGCTTAATGTGTAAGCCAAAAGGGGTCTCTCGAAGAAGAGGTACTACTAAAAAAGAGGCCTTTAACAGTGCTAAAAATGGATTTTATTAGAGCTAGAGAAGAGTTGTATACTAGAGTGAGATTAAAATCCAAAGTATTTTATTAGTTCTCAAAATTACTAATAAATGGATTATTTACCAGAACTAAAAAATTGTTGATAATGGGTCATACTGCAGTGTACTATAATAGAACATCATAGCCCAAAAAACTCCACCAAATAAGAAAAATAAAGTACTAACATAGAATTTAAATGAAATAAATTTTTAAACCCAAATAAAAGAAAGAAACACTATATTATAGAATTTTATGACTTTGGATTATATAATTATATAAGTAAAAATTATTACATATATTCGGAAACATCAATGTTCTTTTATCTTTTGATCCTAACCATTTAATGAGAAAAAAGAGTACCTATATAGGAAAATATTTATTATGTTTGAAATGATATATGAAAATAAATTAATAGAAAGTATTAATTTAGAACTGAAATTTGTGTTATACAAGGAACATCATGTATTAGATTGACTACTGGTTAATTCTTACATGTCACACCATGTTTTATTTGTGTTAAAGAATTATCTTTAGGAAAATTAACTAAATAAGTACAAGATAAAAATTACAAGGAAATTAATTAAGTAATAGAATATTGAATGATGAGAAAAAAATATTGGATCGTTTTCTCAATTTTGGCAGTGTGATGCACATTTTAAAATAAATGAAATTTATATGCTAAAAATATGAACATGGAGTCATACCCGCCACACTGTGTGTCAGATTAATGTAAGGGTGATTCCTACATGTCTCAAATGACTTATGAATCATTATCCTAAAGTATCAAAACAATCCGAATATTTTTTATTGGTTCACATTACGCTACTTATAATTTTTACTAAAATGTCATTTAAAACTGGAAACATGAACTTTGACTCATATCAATCACATTGTTTATCTTTTTTATGTGAGTATGTTTTTTCAGTTTTCAATGAGTGACACATTTTGAACTAAGATATCAATTTTAAAATGATAATGGAAAAAATGAGTCATAATGGTCACAATGTGCTTCCAATTTTGGTGTGGATGATTCCTACATAACTCAAATTAATTATGAATCATTTTACTGAAGCATCAAAATAATCCAAATTTGTTTTCTTGATTTTGAGTTGGTTAATTTTCCTTTTACTAAAAGTGATGTCAATTTGAAATAAAAAGACACACTTGGAGTCATACTGATAACACTATGCATTATATTGAGATCCTTATAATTCCTACACATCCCAAATTAATTAATTAATTATTTCATAAAGTGTGAAAAAATATAAATACATTCTCTTAGTTTTGAATACATCACTCTTATTTTTTACTAAAATGTAATTTTAAATTGAAATCATTCACTTTGACTCAAAATGATCTCATAGTGTATTGGGTTAATGTGAGAAAAATTCCTATACATACCAAATGATTTATGAATTTATTTATTAAATTATAAAGAAATCCCGATCATGTTTTCTAAGAATTTAGTGAGTGATACTTTTTGAACTAAAATTCCTATTTTTAACTCATAACAAAAAAATTGAGACAAAACGGTCACACTGTGTGTAAAATTAAGGTATGTCTAGATCCTATACATCCCAAATGACATATGGATCAATTTAATATTTTATCAAAACAATCCAAATTTTTTTCTCTATTTTGATATGGCCAGTTGTCTTTTTTACTAAAATTGATGTCAACTTTAAATAAAATGACACACTTCAAGTCATACCTATCATACTGTGCACTGTATTAAGATTTGGTTGATTCCGACATGTCTCAAATGACATATGGATCATTTTATTAATGTTTTAAAACAATCTGAATGGGTTTTCTCTCTTTTGATTACATCAATAGTATTTTATTTACTAAAAACATTTTATACTTGAAACACACACTTTGACTCATATCAATCACATCATGTGTCAGTTTCATGTGAGATTGATTCATAAAAATCAAAAAGAACATATGAATTTATTTCAAAAATTATCAATAAAATATGAGCATGTTTGATATGTTTTCAATGAGGGATAGTTTTTTGATCTAAAATGTTGATTTTAAACTAATAACTAACACATTGAGTCATACCAGTCACACCATGTGTTATATTGAATTGAGGATAATTTTTATACATAGAAAACAACATATATATTATTTTAATAAAGTGTAAAAATAATATGTTTTATTTTTCTCATTTTTAAGTAGTTCAATTGTCTTTTTTACTAATATTAATTTCCATTTTAAATAAAATGAATAACATAGAGTCATACCAGTCACACCATGTGGTAGAGTGTGGTGAGGCTGATTCATATAGGTCCAAAATGAGTCATTGATCATTTTAATAATGTATAAAATCAATTTCAATATTTTTTCATTATTTTCAGTACATCACATGTCTGTTTTACTAAAAATGTCATTTTAAAATAGAAACATGCACTTTGACTCATACTAATCACTATATGTATCATTTTAATGTGAGACTGATGCATAAATTTGAAAAATAATTTATGAATATATTTCCTATATTTTTGAGAATATAAGATCATGTTTTATTGGTTTTAAAGGAGTGACACATTTTAAATTAAAATGTTAATTTTAAACTGATAATAGACACTTTAAGTCCTACCTATCACACCATGTATTAGATTATGGTGAAGATAAGTCTAACATATCTCTAATTACTTGTGGATTGTTTTCCTAAATTATAAAAACAATCCAAATGATTTTTATTAGTTTTGAGTAGGTTAGATGTCCTTTTTACCAAAATTAATGTCGATTTTAAATAAAAAGATGCACTTGGAGTAAAAATGGTCACACCAAAATCAGATTTAATATGCCGATAATTCTTAAACATCTAAAATTAGTTATATATCATTTTATTATGTATAAAAAAAATCCTGATATATTTTCTCAGTTTTGAGTATGCCACTTCTCCTTTTTATAAAAACGTAATATTAAACTAAAAATAAGCACTTTGACTCATGTCGATCACATTGTGTGTGAGTTTTATGTAATAATGATTATTAAACATCAAAAATGACTTATGATTTTTTTCTTAAATTATCAAGATAATCCAAGGGAATTTTTATGTTTTCCAATGAGTGAAACTTTTTAAACTAAAATGTCAATTTTAAATTGATAATGAACACATTGACTCATACTGGTCACACTGTGCATTAGATTGAGGTGTGACTAATTACTATATATCTTAAATGACTTATGGATCATTTAAATAAAGTATCAAAATAATATGAATGCTTTTTCTTGGCTTTGAGTAGGCCAATTAGCCTTTTTACAAAACTTAATGTCAATTGTAAATTAAAAATATGCACATAGAGTCATCCTAGTCACATCATGAATTGAGGTGATATTGATTCCTACAAATATAAAATAAAATAAGTATTGTTTTCTTAATGTATCAAAAAAATATGAATGCATTTTCTCTTTTTTTTTTACATCACTTGTCTTTTTAACTTAAATGTCATTTTAAAAAAGAAAACATTCCCTTTGACTCATACTTATCACATCATGTATATTTTTGACATGAGATAAATTTCTACATGTCACAAATAATTTATGAATCGATTCACTAAATTATAAAGAAAATTTTACCATGTTTAGATAGTTTTTAGTGAGTGTACTTTCTGAAGTAAAATATTGATTATAAAATTATAATAGAAACTTTGATTCAAATAGGGCACATCGCGTATTGGGTTTTGATGAGGATTATTTTTACATGTCACAAATGACTTATGGATCATTATCATAAAGTTTCAAAATAATAAAAATATGATTTCTTAGTTTTGAGTATGTTGTTTTTCTTTTTTACTAACATTAATGTCAATTTTAAAGAAAAAGAAGCACCTGGAGTCATTCAGGACACACCATGTGTGTGATTGAGGTTCTGATAATTACTACACATCCTAAAGTCTCAAAACATTGATAACTACCAATTCTACCTTTATTTACATTTCCTTTCTTTATCAATCTTCCAACACTTAATATTAGTCCAGTTTTCTTAGCTGGAAACTTTTCTCATTTTTTAAATATATAAGAGAAGAAGAAGACCATATTCTCATTATGCCAAAATAAGTCTCCATAATGGTCATATGACCTTCCTTTACTATTTTGGATTTTAAAAATGAATATGGGTTTTCAACTAATAATATCGACTCAATATGTAGTGATGGTTGTTTGACAAATAATGATAATGGAAAGTGTGGTAACATTAGTAGAAATTATGATTTTATATCTTTTTTGGATTATTACTGATAGTTGAAATAAAAATAGGACTTCTCAAATGATCTATGAAAAAACCATATAAGTATTTGATAAAAATTATAAGTAAAATAACTCAAAAATAGTAAATAAAATGATGGAAAAATTAATTAAATAAGGAATAAGAATTTTCTTTTTTAGGTTGGTTGTATGAATTCTTGATGAAATTACTTTTTTTAATTATCTTAGTTTCAATTTCAAACCAAATAATTCACCTATATAAGAAAAAAATTCTTATACGAGTAATACAAGAAAAAAATAAATAAATTAATCATAAATATGGTAAAATGAATTAATTCCATGGAAAATTATTTTACTATGAAAACATGAAGATTACCACTATGATTTAGTAGTGGATGGAACTTTAAGGAAAGTATAAATTCTGACATTTCATGGTCGAAAAAGTTTTGAGGGTGAAGAAGTCTGTGGATGTTTTGGTTTATAAATTCATGAACCTCAAGAAATCCATCAAAAGAACACACATATATAAGAAAAAAATTATTATGTTAGTAATACTAAAAATAAATAAATTAAACATTAAAAAGAAATAGTATATTAATTTTGTGGTAAATTATTTTTCTATGAAAATAGAAAGAATGACTCTATAATTAAGAAGAGGTAGAATCATTTATCTTTCTATAAGGGTAATAGAGGTAACTTGAAAGAATGTGATAAATGAAATACTATAGGGGTGAAAATGTTTTAAGGGAGAAGAATTATGTGGGAGTTTTTTATAAAAAGGAATAAAATATGGAAAAATATTCTAAAATAAACGATCTCTACAAAGAATAATGAAAATTAAAAAAATGTTTCATTCTATTTGTTTTTGGTAAAATAGAGAAATTTTTTATTAACATTACCTTTATATCTTTATAAAGGGTTTATTTCATTATAGTTTTTTCTTATAAGGGATTGGTAACATCATCATGTAAGTAATACATTGTATACATGAGTTGTCAAACATTTAATTTAGATTATGTAAATATAGTATAGAAAATATGATATTACATGGGAAAACATCATATATTAACATAAATTTTACATTCTTATTGAAATATATTTCTTTTTTAATGGTTTTAGGAATTTGGTTTCACTATTGAGAATACAAATCCCCTCTTTTTGGTACCCTCTAATTTACAAGACATTGTCTGCGTTGGGACTTGCATGAAATGATTTTGATATCTCAAAGAAAGGTCCATCTTCAATTATATTATCATCTAACCTAACATTTTTTTTAGTCTCTAGTAGGATAATCGACTAATTCTAGTTTTCTGAATCAAAGACATAAAATACATTCACTACTTATAATTTCATTATTAAAAACTTGTACTTTTCCCATTACACACTGAAATTCACTTTCATGAAGCCCATTTCATCAACTTTCACTTCATTGATATTGTAAACCCATTTGCAATAGATAATAGACACTTGAAATGTTGTATAATAAAATACATATATCAATTTGACACTTCCAAAATATGACATATTTTCTTAAATTGGATTTATATCCTTGTAAATAGATATTA
Source organism: Viscum album (assembly GCA_963277665.1). Taxonomy (NCBI): domain Eukaryota; kingdom Viridiplantae; phylum Streptophyta; class Magnoliopsida; order Santalales; family Viscaceae; genus Viscum; species Viscum album. The sequence continues at coordinate 1,749,156,485 of OY728146.1, read as the reverse complement.
AATCACTTCCACCACATGTGTAAGACCACTATTTTGAATCATACTTCACTCCTCAGGTTCTTTTTTAAAGAACATATAACTATTGATTTAAAAACTACTTTAAGATATAACATTTTCATTCAGTCCCCTAGCTACCCATTGAATTTTTTCAGCAAAATAATTCTAATATTTTGATACATCCTTATTAATTTGATATTAGAAAAATCATATAAACTATTGATTTTATGTATTTGATATCCATCCTTCAACCCTTGATGGATTGAAAAAACTAAGAGTTTATATGTGGCCGTCAATGTTTGGATTGATATATTTAATATTAAACAAAATGTAAAGGTGTTTGTGTTCTCTGTTTATCAAGGTAATTGTAACAACATCTCTTTTAGAAATCCCTTCACCTATAAGCATCCGCTATAAAGAGACTTTGGGTGACTAATACTGTCAACAACTGATAGGTAATCGACAAATAATTCAATAGTTTCTTAAAAAATATATCATTCTTCAATAAAAACCTTTATATGAATTCATTCTTGACATACCCTTTCAAAATTTTCAAATACCATTCAATGGGGTGCATCTAACTATTATTGACAGGACCACATAGTTGAACCTCTCTTACCAAGTGAACCATCAAGTTGACCATTATATTAAAGAATGATGATGGGGAGAATATCTCTAATTTAAATAATATGACTACAGCCTCTATATTCTTGATCAGAAACATCATCGAGCCTTTAAATTTACTACACATGGATATGAAAAAGAACCATATTCTATTTAATATATGTCGTACATTTTGAGGGGAATGAAATAGAAATTCACAAGCGTCAAATTTTGTAACAAAACATGACGGTTGTGTGATTTTAGTCTTTTTAACTTAAAATTATTCATAAACATGAAATTATTTATATTTTATGATTACCCCTTTTGATCTTTTACACTTTTATGGAAAAGGAAAAATTGTAATTATTCCTGTCTAAATTGAGTGAAAGTTGGTGGAAAAAGAAAAGTCTTCCCTTTACCCTTCATTGGTGCCAAATCTTCCCTAATCCCCATGCCAATCATGTCGAACCTATCCTTGTTTCCATTTTAGTTTTTCCTCAAACATATATTAATGTGATAATAAAATTTTCAAAATAATTTTTTTATTTATGAAATAAATAAAATGTGTGAAAAAGAAACAATTCCAATATTGTACTCAAAAGAAAATTGATCTCTTCTTTCATCTTGATTTCGTATGGTTTTAAAAAAATAGTTTACTGAAAATTATGTTAGTTTCATTTAATTTTTTATGCATTATATCACCCATTATTTTTTATGGTCTTTTACATTTTTCAATATTCCCATAGAATTCTATCATCTAGGATTAGTATTTATGTTGTCAAGGTAAAATTTCTAATGTCTTAAGAAAAAAATATTGGAGGAATGTTTCAACCGAACTGATTGTGTTTTTTTTCACAAATGAGACACACCAAAATTCTTTTAACACTATACCTTGATAATTTTTCAAAAGTTGGGAAGTCATTTATCATCCCTTAAAACTTGAAACATCAATGTGAATTCTTCTCTTCTATAAGAATCACACATTATAACTCATGTTTCTAAGATTAATTTTGGATCTTTGATTAATGGAGACAATTAAATAACAATATAATGACTAGGTTTCATTTTCCTTGATATAAGTAGAGACAACATAATGTATTTGCGATTCATGAAAAACCATGGCGGCCAGTTATAATTTACGAACATGACGGGCCATTTACTATGAGTACTACTCTATACACCAAAAATATTTATTCCATCTATAGATAATAAAATATGAAAGTTTCTTAGTATATTTCCAAATTTTGGATACGAGTAATCAATTTTATTCTACTGAGGAGAATATACTAGATTATGTAGTTTCCCATATTTAATTCTTGTATCTTCATGCCATGTTAATTGTCTCATGGTTTTCTAACATCTATATAGTCTACTAGGCTATGAAATTATTGGAATGTACAATACATATTTCAAAGTAATTGATTCAATTTCATGGTATCGATTTGTGCCACACTTAAAAAAATTTTATGATTGATTCATGGTCCTTGAGAAGAAATATGCAATCATTTAGAAAAGCATATATATATTTTAGAGACCATTCCCATTAAATGTAGAATTAATTTTTCATCATATGTTTGATATAGAAGATCATTTTAATTCTGTAGTATATCATTCTGTAGACCATGATGTTTTGTAAAGTTTGTTTCACTCTATCCACTGTTAGCTTTCAAATTATATATCTTCAATATAGCTGACAATGATGGGTATTTAGTATAACAAGTAGACAACTGAATCTTATCACAACTATTTAACTTCTCAAACAACATTGGACAACCAAAATGGCCATCTTCAATTGGTATTTTTAATTCTTCCATGTGATCTCCATCATCATTTACACTAGAATTCATATCATTTTATTCATAAAATGCAGTATCATCCCAATTGGTGTGCACATTTAGTTTTCCCCATGTCATGTCTAAATTTTTTTTCTATGATATATTTTTTGACAAATAAAATTTTTATTATACTGTTATGGACTAATTTTTCAGGATTAAAAACAATGTTAATAGAAATAGAGGATTTGAGAATGGTCGCATGCATGATCTATTATATCCTTGATGAAAACTTTAACTCCATCTTCATACACTTTTGTCAAATAATTAGAGTGCATCCATTTTTTATTCATATTCATCCTATTGAGTTCATAAAATATACATTTTTTATAATAAATAAATAAATAAATACACATAATATATTAATTATCAAAGGTAAATGTTATAGACAATTCTAATAAGGGAAACCCAAAATTTGATCATTAAAAAGAATTTCAGTATACTTTGATTGAAATAGGTAATTAAATTTTAGAAAATAATTACTCAGCTATAGTAGGTGTTACACTTTGAACTCATTAAAAGATGAATGTTATAGACAACTTTCATCCTCATCATCTCATCTTACAAATAGTTTTCATTGAATTTTGTTTTTTGGATCTTATCCAACATCTCTTATAAACATGCACCTATGTTCCTTGAAATACTCTATGAAGTAGTCATTCATATGAAGACTACTACTCAGTGTAGTAAAATAAACATAAAAGAGGTGGGAGATGAGTCCCAAGAAAAAAATTGGAAAAATAAATGTTTTAGAGATGAAGGTGATGTGGAAGACAATTATACTCCATTGTGTTCCATAAAAGGGGTAACACCTACCATTTCTGATAATTACATAGATGCTAATCATATATTCATAAGGGTGTAACCAAAACTAATCGTATATTCATAATGGTGGAACCAAAAAAATGTTAAAGAATTGTATTTTTTTAGATGGAATAATTTAAATCACAAATACTGTTTATTATATGTGTGATGAAGTAAATGAAGTGATTTTTATGAAGTGCTATTGACTGCGTTATCATATAAAATATGTATATATTTTTACAAAGTTATATAAAACTTTTCAAACCATTTTTTGATATAGAGTTGATAAAAATTAATGCTAATCGTATTTTAAAAACAAAATTAAATTATGGTTGTGAAAATTGGTAATATTTGATAATGATATAATTAAATAATTACTTAAAAAGAGTGGGCTGACATGTTTTTATGATGACAATATATCATTTATAGAATGTTTTTACTAATTAGAGAGGGGATACAATTAATAATTAAAATAATGATGAAATATAACAGGAAATTAATGTTGAATTGAGTAGTATAGGGGGGAAACATGGGGATGGGATAGAATAAAACAATTGATATTGGGGAAAATAAAGAAGGAATATCAACTAGAAGAAATAAAATCAAGGATAAAATGAAAGAATAAAATGTTATTTGTGGTCAGATAGTTTGAGTGAAAACTCAGATAAGTAAGAATCTACAAAATATCTCATTTTTTCCAAGTAGAGCCTATATAATTTAAAGAGGCTGACAAGGATGATAATTGGATAAAATCTATGCTTGAGGAGATTGTTTAGAATAAGAACAATATGGCATGAGAAATTATTCCAACATAGGAAGAAAACAATGTTATGAAAACCAAGTGGGTGTTCTTTAATAAACTCGTTGTCTATGAAAAAATTTATCAAAATAAAGAATAGATAATGTGTAAAGGGAATTCCAAGATCAAAGGAAATTAATTTTATGATATGTTTAATCTCATATCCCGGTTGGAAACTAATTTCATTTTCAAGGCTATTTCAGTGAAAATATAGTTAAAATTATACCAAGTGGATGTCAAATCTATGTTCCTAAATTGAGTTCTGGAGAAGGGAATACACATTGTGAGAATAAATGGGTATATTATGGATGAAAATTAGAGAAAGGTTCTCCAATTAAAGAATTATTTATATAAGTCAAATAAATCACTGAGGACCATGTATTTATTGTTGTATCAATACCTTTCATAGATTTTTTAGGGTGGTAGCATTGATAAAATCCACTACATCAAGATGGAGAATAATCAAAGGATGGTGATACTCATATATGTCTAACAAATAATATTTGTAGATTTGAAAGAGCACAATGAATTTTTTTTGTGGATCATTTGAGGTATGTTATCGATAAGTCTATGATTGGTGAGTTAAAAACTTTCCTTGGTTAATATGTGAATAAATGAAATCATATCATAATAATTTCCCAATCAAATTATGATAAAGGGGTTCCCAAGTGATTTTCAAAGTAATAATCCAAAGCAATGACAACACCGTCCACTATATTGGTGAATTTTTAAAAAGTTGATGATTTTAAAGAGGTAGATGCCATTAAATATAGGTATTGAGAGAAAATTATACCTCACAACAGTATGCACCAACATTGAGATTGATATATTTGAAGTCGCACCATACCAATGTAGTCTAATGGTGAGCCACATGCTATCGTGGAACACGATACATCAATATATCTAAAAAATAGAGAATTTAGGGATATTTTATTAGAAGATAATGAAATTAGAGTTGTTGGAATACATGAATGTGGGATAGGAAGGTTCAGTGGATAACTGAGGGAGAGTAGAGATATCGAAAAACATAGATTCCATTCGAGTATTGGTTTCATTTGACCCTAGAATCATTTGATCCATGGATTCGAGCCTTGTAACAGTTAAAGCCTTGATATTAGACTATATTTGAGCTTGGATTCGACAATGAGAAGTTACATTAGCAAGTTGCTTCCACATAGAGCATTAGATATTGTGAACTAGTTCACGATGGTTAGAGTTCTTAAAATAGATCAAGACACTATTTTCAGCACTACCAAAAAAGAGCTGATAAAGATTCCTTTTATCTGCGCTAAGTCAACAAGAATTGATAAAAGGAATATTTATCATCTCTTTTTTGGTATTGATAAATCTATATCTGTATTAGTTCTAAAAAGGCACCGATTAAAGAAATCTTTATCAGCGCTAATGTTTTAGCGCTGATAAATTTCAATATTTATATGTACTAAAAGGTGATGATAAAGATTCCTATTATCATCGCTTACTTCTTAAGCGCTCATGAAGGATTTATAATTATAATTATATATATATTTTTTGTAAATATATTTATATAATTAAATATATTTAATAAATATATATATAGTAAATAATATTTTTGTTTGGATATATTTATTACAACATTACAATTATTTAAATATAAAATTATTCATTTATAATTATATACATACTTTAAAAAAATAATATTTATATCATTACATATATTTAAATAATTATATATATTTATATAATAAATATATATTGTTCATAATTATATATATAATAAATATATATTATTTATAATTATATATATATAATAAATACATATATATATATAATAAATATATTCTTCAATTTAATATATTTATTGTAATTTTATAGTTATTTTTATATAAAAGTATTTATTTATAATTATATAAATAAATTTTAAAAAATAATATTTTTATCGTTGTATATAAATATATAAATATATATATATATATATTTAATTATATATATATAAAAAATATATAAATATATTTATAGTAAAAATATTCATTCTTTATATAAATTTATTATAATTTTATAAGTATTTAAATAAATATAATTTATAATTTATAAATATACAAATACATTTCTTAAAAATAAAATTTATTAATTTATAATTATAAATATATAAATATATTAAATATACATTTATAAATATATATATATATATTTATAATTTTTTTTAAAAATATATTTTTAACATTATTAATGTTTTTAATCTTAAGTGCTTGCATATTAAAAATGAGTGAAATTGAATAATTAAAAGAGAGCACACATTACCAATATTAGAAAGATGGATTCGTTTTACTAATTAAATATAAATTCTTAAAAAATATGGATATATATAGAAATAAATATGAATACATATTGAAAATATTAAAAATTATTAAATACATATATATAAAATAAATTATATAAATTGATTATATTACCCAAAAAATTAAAGAATAAAAAATAAAAAATAAAAAATATTAAAAATGAATAAATAATACCTAACATTAATAATATTAAAATTAAACAAGTATAATTAACCAATTAAAAACATAATATATTAAATGTGTCATGTTATAATGATATTCTAAAATGAATACTAAAATTTTCATAAAATACTTAAATATTAGGTGTTTTTGTTTCTATATAAGATTTAATTTATTGTGTAAATATTTGTGTGTTTGCGTTGTATATAAAAATGCATTAATTACCTATATGTTTTTGAAAAAAATGTAACACATGATTGATCGATATTAAATTAAAAAATCAAATTAAATTCAATTAAGTCCATTACTTGATATAATTAGTCAGAATTTTTAATTTATATTTATTTTTAATTGTAAACCATTATTCACTAAATATATTACTATTTAATATAAAATAATAAATATTTTTTTATTATATGACTCATATTTATATAAATTATTATATATGTTTATATATTTAATATATAATATTTATTAACATTATAAATAATTATTCAACTAATAAAATGTGTAATATTTTTCTCAATTTAATTATTTTTAGTATTTGTTTGTTTAATTTTCATTTTACAAATATCTATATATATAATATATACTGATCATTAGTACTTATAATTTATATATATAGTATAATATGTTTATTCAATTTTACTAGTAATTATTTAATTCATATATATATTTTAAATTTTTTTAATGAATGCCAACACGGTAAAAGGCCTGTTTTGTAGTAGTGAGTTATAAATCTTAACCAAGCTCTTTTTAATTTTATTTCTACCTATAATTACTGTAACCATGTTTTATCCCAAGAAACATGATGAATATAGTATCATAAAGATCCCATGAATTTATTATGATGGTGTCACAACCATTTTCTACCTCTTCACAATCAAATTGTAGATTATAGTGTTGCTCATGCGTATATGTGGACTATAACCTCCATATAGCGATACAATTCATTTTCTAGCACCATTTTCATGGTTGGTTATTATGATATATTTTATGATTTTATATGATATTTTTGTTAAATTTATTACTCTAGAAAGTATTAATATCATTTAAACTTTCTTTATTCCATCCATCAAAATGTGGAAAGATTATTCATGTCTACATACAAATTACCATATGCACGAAGTGATGTAATTCATTTTTCATCACCACTTAATATAAATAGTTATAAATGTTTATATAATAATTATATATGATATATTTTCCCTCATTAACATTTTCGAGATATGTGTACCATGATCAATGTGAAACAATCGTAACTGTATAATTAAAACACAAAAGAAAAATGAAACAATTAACACCCAAAATGATGACATTACTAGAGAATTATTAATAAAAGGGTGTTGAGATGATATATGTGGAACATATATGATATTATTTTTATTAATATGGTTCTTTTATATAACTATAATAAATTTAAATTTATTATATAAAAGGTTAGAGTGCTTATGAATCATGGAAGATACATGATATGGGTTTCAACTCAATATCCCTTCATTAAGACATGTTTTAATTTTATTCACCAAATTATTATTTATATTCTGTATATAATACCTATTAATGTTTTTTGGAATAATTCATGATCTACGTAAACTTATTTATATAACCATTTGGTTTTAAGTCATCTAATGAGTTTTAATTCAAAAATTTATAAATCCATAAGTGCTATACATCTAATTGTTTTTATTAAGACATCTTTGATGCTTTAAAACTATCATCTTATATAGGGTTTATCTAGGGAGACATTGATATTTGGGTCATTAATATCCTTATGGTCATGATATTTAAAGTTTCATTTAAAGTTATTTCTTTTAACGGTGTTTTGAATTAAAATTTACTATAGCAGTAAGGGTTTTATGTTATAAAATCATTTTCATGAGGACTGCTTACACAAAAATTCTCTGATGACATAATTGTACGATCTATATCTACATAGAATTATTTTTTTATTATATAATGTTAATTTCTTGAAATTTCATGTTTCTCGGTCATTTTTCTCTCTTTAAGTAATCAATATTATAATATAATATTTTTAAAGAAAACCAACATTGTTTTCCCCTTCGGTCAAGGATATTTTCTTTCATTTCTTTATTATTTTTAATTTTTCCTCAAGAATGTTTTTACTATTGACAAATATTATTTAAAATAAATTTTAATTGTTTTTTAATTTTCATTTTTTATTTAAAATGAACATTCTTATCATTTTACAAATGTTTTACCTTTTTTATTTTACTAAATATGTGAGAGGATTTTTCAATTTAATATACATCACATAACAATCTTTACCCTCCAAAATGAATACTATTTTATTTAAATATTACTTTGTAATTTTTATTTTTTTTATTCAAATAAAACTTTTTTCCTTATATTTTGTACTTTTTTGGAATCTAAATAATCTGTTTTAAATAAAAAGAGTATTTTCATCAAGAAATATTCCAGTGATATTTTAATGTATTTTTTTCTATAACAACATCCTTTGATGTTTCTTATGATTTTTTGGGGATATGATACAATGATACCATTTTTATTCTTTATTTGGATGATTTATTATTATGAAGATGAAATATTTATCAAATTCATTTCCTTTCCATGGGTTATTATTTGATGATATGAAGGATGTTTTGTGATGTCGTTTCATAGATTTTTATTATTTTTATTATGGGATAGGTGGGACTAAATTTATATATCCTTGAAATGCATTGGATAAATTTGATATATAATTATATAACAAGGATTCTAATTTGGAGTTAACCTATTTCATTAAGGTCCTTTTTCCAACTAGATAGTCTGGAAAGATAACCTTTACTAAGGAAATGATGAAATGATACCATTAACCAATCCACTATGATAGTTTATGCAGAGAGCCTTGGTTAAGGAAAATATTGTATATTATTATGTTTATAGAAAATCCTTATGTCTTATATATATGATATGTTCTCATATATCTTGATTTATTATTTATGATTCCAAAGACTTGTGTCTCTTATCTTTTGATTGACAATATTTTATGCCATGATTCATGTTTAAAGATCTTTGATTGATTGGGTATGATTACTATAAGTCATAATCATTTTTCATACAATTATTCATATGTTATAATAACTTATGATCATTTATTTATATCTATTATATTTACCCTTAATGATAATCCATTATCAGACTCTCTTATCCTTCCCTTCCCATGATTATGAATAAAAGTTTTAGGCATGATATGTCTAAGAAGGGTGGTAGTTGTTAAGAACATAATGAGAAATTATATAGATATTTTCTTTATATGTTTAATATGGATCCAATTTTACAATGACACTGAACCTATATGGTCTAAACTAATGTATTATTGTGAAATGTATTGAAAATTAATCTATGATGATTATATATATATTAATGAAATGTATGGGTCACTATAAAAAATACCATTAAAATACCGCTGGAGAATTTCTTGGGGGAAATAACCTTTTATTTTTGGGGTAAATTATTTAAAATATCAAAATTTAAAAAAAATGAAGAAAAAAGTTTCTTTAATAATAACCATAGAAACATGTAAATGAATCTTCAAAGAAAGTATTAGTCATAATGAAGGAAAAATCTTTTTTTATTGTGTGTGTTAAAACAAATATTTCATCCACTTTTTTGGTATGGAGTATCTCATTCTGAAAATGATGAGAATATTACTTTTAAAAATAATTTTATAAAGTTAATAATGGGTTTAAATGAATTTAATAAATCATTGGATAATATTAAAAAATTATTAAAAGCATTTTAATAAAATAATGGATATGGATGAAATGATTCCCTGGAGAATAAAAAAACAATGTCAGTTTTCCTTAAACACATTTTTTCAGATGAGTACTTAAAGAGATGAAAATTAAAGGAATGATTATTATTCATATAAATAACTAGAGAATAATAAAATACATAAAATTTGTGTTATATATGTTATATATTTTTATAATTATAAAATTTATGTATAAATAATTATGGTAAAAAGTGAGATTGTAACATAAAACATTTATCTAATATTAAAATTAATTCATATGATATTTTAAAATCTTGAATTAAAAATTCAAATTTATAATAATTCTATACCAGAACCATATTATAATATATAATATCATATATCTTTTAATTATAATAACTTATTACCCATTTATTGAAATATTCAACTATCATGACCATTTTTGGTGTTGGACAATTCATTTTTCATGTATGTTTTAGTTTGACAGTTATGTACCATTCCCTTTAATCATGATTGAATCATATATATAATTTTAATCATGATATATATATATATATATCATATATATTCATTATATAAATATTTATAACCATTGATATAAATAGGTGATGAAAAATTAATTACTTCACTTCCTAGAGATGGTAGTCCATACAAATGACCAAGTGATGTTTCCACATTTCGATGGATAGAAAGAAATAAAGTTAAATAATAATTTAACATTAGAAAATATAATAATATAATAAATATCATATATATTCCATAAATATACCTTTATAACCATTAATGTGAGCCAGTGATGAGAAATGAATTACATCACTCCACGTAGGTAGTAGTCCACACGTACGCACAATCGATACTTGCATTAACCATTCGATAGAAATGTGGTGGAAATTTTTTATATCATAATAATAATAAAATATAATTATAATAATTATAATTATTATATTTAAATAATTATTTTAGTATGTATAAAATATATTTGGAGTCATTAAAAGAATATATAAACTTTAAAAGTGGGGGGGAAGACAATTACCTCTTCTTTGAGAGACCTCATTTAGCTTACACCTCAAGAATTATTAAGATGAAATTAGGGGTGAAAATAAACTATTGGTACAATTAATGAAAAATATATTGGTATCAGTATAGGTTATGGATGAGCTATAATTCTCAAACTTTGTGAAAAATGGGGGAGAGGAGGTACCCTTTTAGAAGGGTGAGAAAGGAAACAAATAGAATTACATAAAATATTTCAAAAAAATATATATCATAATAAAGTAAAGTGAAAAAATGGAACCCCAATTTGGAATATAATAGGTTAAAAGTTATAAATAAATCAAATAATCACATTTAGACAAGTTTTTGTGACATTTTAAGTCTTATTTCCTAGTTAAAAAACTTCAAACACATTTTAATCTAAATCGTGATAACATAACTTTTAACCAGGATATCCTAATTATATAAAAAAAATAAAATAGTACTTATTAAAAAAAAATTGGACTTTTTATTCTAATTTTTGAATAGTGTTTATAAGATTATAATTCTATATGTTCTAGAACTTAATTTTAAAACAAGAATGATAAAATCCTGAAAAATATTTTATTGGAAAATGTCAGATTAAAGCATAAAATTTTTTTACATTGAAATGAAGTAGAAATATAGTTTTAAAAATTTTTATAAGTTATTTAATAAATAAATTACGGTTATTAACCTTTATATAAAGGTGAAAATTAATGGTACCTTCCAACCATAACATTAAATGCAATGACCCAAAAATATTTTTTAATTTGAATTAAATATATCTTATGTTCACAAAATCCCCGATTGGGTTCTAAAATTAAAAACAATGTTTTAAAAACATTCTTTTAATCCAAAATCATATATTTTGTTAAGATAAAGGATTTAAAATTTATTAATTCAGTATTTCAACTTAATAATGTAATAAAATTAACAATATTTGAAAAATCATTATTTCTTCTATTCACAAAAAAATCAATATTTTTAGAGAATTTGTAAGAATACATTCTAAGACAATTATGAAATAATTATTTAAAAAATAATAAATTTTATTTCAAATAAATTTTAAAAAATTGGAAGAAATTAATTATAATATTCATGCACATAATGCAAGAAATTATTTTTTGAATAAATCATCTTCTTGAAGCATAAAATAACTTTATTATTCCTTTCCTAATAATAATAATTAAATAAATTTTAATAAATTTTATTTAATTTATTATCTAATTATTTGATTAAAATAATTCATAAATAGTGTTTCATTTAATTTATTAATATAGATACACATTTTTCTCCTAAAAATAGTTTTTCTAAAAAACAACACTTTTAACCATCAAATGATTTTACATTATTTTCTAACCAATTGATAACCAATGATTTCATTTTATACATGAGTCAAAATTAATTTTTTATAATTTGGTTGGTCTTATTTATAACCAAAAATCCTGAATCTATATTATAATGGTCACATTAAATAGTAATAATTCAATTGTGTATCAGTGTTCGTTTAAACTCGGTGTTGTTCTCAAAGAAAGCTATCACAAAAACTAAATTTATTTAAAGATAAATATATAATAAAATAAAATGGTGTTATCTTATACCCCCATTATAATAATTTCATCCTCAAAATTCCATAACCATGATACAAACAATTATGGATGCCTTTTCCACATGACATCCTCAGGTTCCAACATATCTTCCCTATATTTGTGGGCTTACCACCAAACATTCACCTGGTGAGTTTAATTTTTCCATGGAATATTATATCAACAATATATAATCTAAAAAAATTGTTCCTTAAAATAGATATCATTATTCAATAGTATGACTTATGATTTTAGTACATGTGAAGGATAAGGTATGTACCTTCTAAAGATAGATATAAGGAACAAATATTCAACTTGAGTGAGATTCGGTGGTAGCTCCATGTGATGAGAAACCGTACCGATATGATCAATAATTTTTAAGGGATTAATATATATAGGTCTTAAATTTCCATTTTTTCCAATTCTCATAACATTCTTATATGGAAATATGCATAGCAATACCATGTCACTAACTTTAAACTCTAGATCCCATTAATGATCCTCATCATAAATTTTATATCGAATCTGAGTATCTTTGATTTATTATTGAATGGATCCTAACTTATCTAATATTTCATATTCTATATCATGTCCCAATATCTTTATTTCTCTAAATCTATCCCACCACATTTTTGTTATACACCTGTTTACATAGAGGACTTCATGAGTTTCCATTTGAATTCTTGAGTGGAAGCTATTTTTGTAATAAAATTCCCACAAATGAATGTGTTGATCCCTAACACATTTTAAATTCATTGAAAAGGGTATTAATATATATTTAATGGATTTAATGTTCATATCAGATAGACCACCTATCCAAGTATGAAAAGTAGTATTGAACCAAAACTCTATATCTAGAGCCCATTGAAGAATTCTCTAAATTTTTTTGGTAAACCTCATATCTCAATTAGATAAAATGGAACTGGGCACTCCAATTAAACTTATCAAATGTATATTTACGAAATCTGATAAATAGATTAATATTCTATAATATTAATGAAATTTTAGAAATTTTTAAGGCAATAAAATAAAACCAAAAGTATCATTATTCCATTTATATATTTCAGGGAGTCACATAATGAAACATATAGTGATATTTCACATTTCATTACTGTTATTTGTAACCATTGTAACATACCTTTTTAATTATATCACTAAACCATATGATTCTATAAAACTAATAATATATATACAAACACTATACAATATCCATTTTCATGTTATCCCATCAGAAATTTAATTATTGATATCTAAACATCTTCGTACTTCTAGGATGAATAGAGAGTGATGAAATATAGGCTTAATCCAGTGACTTATTCTTCATGTTTGGTATTGGAAAAACACATACTCGGTTCTTTAACCATATCATTCCATCATAATCATAGTTGAGACCATGAACATATCTATCCTTCATTTTTAACTCTACATCTTTCTTATGAGGCTTTTAATCATCAAATTGATTATGGTTGAACACTAATTTTAGAAAGATGAGATTTCTCTTTTAACTTAAAGATTTCAAGGTCTATCCATTAAAAATACTTAAATATTTGACCTTTTTATGGTTCTTATCATAGATAAGATAAAATTATCATTTCAACTAAGTGTAATAAGAATATTGTTCACTTTCCCAGGGTGGTAATATATTGAGAAGTTATAATCTTTAATTAACCCTAATCATATTCCCTCGTATATATTCTACAATTTTCGGGTGAATATATAACTTAAAATTCTGTTATTAGTATTTATATCACACCTTTTCCCATAAATATAATGCTTCTATATAATTGAGACACAAATTAACACCACTAACTCCAAGTGATTTTTTGGGTAATTTTGACCAAGAATCTCAATTGAAAATAGGAATATTCTATCATTATATCATTTATATGAGGGAAAATCATTTTCTTTTTTTTGTTGAATCACTATAAATCACAAAAAATTCTCCACTACAAGGTAGTGTGAGTATAGGAACACTAACCAACCTTCTTTTCAACTCCTTTAAAATTTTCCCACATTAAATTTTCCAAAGCTACACGACTCCCATTAATGCTGACTTAGTAACAGTATTAGATGGCTCTGGGAAATTATTCACAATGAATTGGTAATACCTATCCAATCAATGAAAACTACTAATATAAATCACAGTGGTTGATACAATCCATTTTTTAATAGCTTCAATTTTTTTATGGATCCACTAATACACCCTGACTTGAGATTATATGTCCCAAGAATGAAATTTTCTATAAATAGAATCCAAACTTTCAAATTTTAAAATACCATTTATCCTTTCCATGGATATTCTAGACAATCCAAAATTGATATTCCTTTTATTTCTTCCTCTTTGAATATAGAAGAATATATTTTTTAAATAATACCAAAATTTTATTGAGGTAATCTCTAAGGAATCTTTTCATTAAATACATCAAGATAAAAGGTGAATTAGTTAGTAAAAATTATATCACTATAAATTCATAGTGTGAATACCTTATATAGAAGAATGTATTAGGTATGTTTTCACATTTTACCCTTAATAGATAGTACATGTAGTGATGTTCAATCTTGGGAAAGTAATGAGATTCTATTAGTTTATCAAACAATCAAAAATATGAGGTAAAAGATACCTATTGTTCATCACAATATTGTCATATTCTTGATAATTAATGAAGAGGCACATTAATCCATATTTATACTTAAAAAGAACATGTTCAGCACAATATTTTGTACTTGCTTGAAATAATCCCTTATAAATATTTTCCTTGAGATTATTCTTAAATTATTTCAACTGAATTGGGGCCATTTTATATGGATTTCTTGAAATTGGCACAACACCATGTATGAGTTATATTGGAAAATAAAATTCAATATTCATAGGAATACTAGGTAACTCTTCTTTAAAGAAACCAAAAAACTCCCATAAAATTGGAATATATTTTATGTTGAGTTTCTCACCAACCATTAGATGTAAATACCCCTTATAAATTTTAATCTAGAACCATAAACTGGAAGTAATTTTCATTAGAAGGTCATATTTATCCTCTCTCTTGTAAAATATAAAATTTTTATTTTGAATATTAAATGTGGATTCCCTTTCTTGGAAATTGATATGAGATCTACATAAAGAGGGATAATTCATTCTAAAAATGACATTAAATTCAACTATATGGAGAACAATAAGATTTTCCTGAAGTGCATTCCTACCAAAATTCAATCATAGAAGAATTATCTACTTGAGATGAAATAATTTTAGCATTAATATTTTAATAAATAATTTAATATATAATTAATTATTTTTTAATGTGACACCCTTATAAAATTATTTGGATATAAAATAGTGGATAAAACTAGGATATAATAAGGCATTAATAGTTATATAGTGGAGGATAAGTATACCTTTGACCACATCATTATCATAACCCAAATCAATAATAGTTATCATATGATATTTCCCTTTATATCTAGGATTAAGAGTTTTCTAACATTGATCACCATCGTTAACCCTCATATTCAATAATTGGCTATCAAAATTCACTGAATACTTTCATTTAAATTATTGGAGTGTGGGTGGTATATTCTATGGAGCATTCTCTACATTCACATAATTAGATGACCTCTTTATATAACTTCATAATTCAATTAAATGATAACCTTACTTTCTATGAAAAAATAATTTATATGTCCCCTTAAGACAATTTCCTCCGTGTAGTTTTCCAAACTTCTAACATAAATAAAGGCTCATATTCTTCCCTATATGGTTTTTATTATAATTTCATTAGAATTCCATCTTTTTTCGTATCAAATTGATGAGATTTGTGGGAGTATCCAATCTCCATTTATACTGTGATAGATAATTGAATTATTTCTTCAATGTTTTTGAAGTCTATTATATCTAAATCCCTTTAGAGGATTTTATTTATGTCACTAAATAATTGATCGACATTACATTCAGTTTTAATGATAATAAAAGAATCATACCTAAAAATTATTTTAAATTTTTCCTCATAGGTACTAGTGGATTCATCATCCTTCTTCTTTGTCTCACATAATTCATTCAATATTTTCAAAAAAAGAATATTAAGAAAGTATTTTTTGAAAAATAAACTTCTAAAAGCATCCCAATCTATAGAGAAAATTTATTTTCACTAGCTCATATTATTGATAATAGTCCAAGATTTTTCTGTATCACTTTTTAAATGATAAAAAAATAACCCTTTCATTATTAGAGCACTAGGGGTTATAAAATATTTTTGTTGGTGATACTAATCCATTACTAAGTGATTATTGGATCAAAGGAATCATTAAAAAGAAGGTGTATATTAACTAATGAAGTATTTACAGTACATTAATCTATCTTTCCGTTGTTTTTAATAACAACATGATTTATAGCTTGTAAAATTTTCTTAAGAATATTAATAGTAGTTTACATTCTATAACCCATAAAATTATTTTTCATTGGAGGAAAATCATTACGCAATCCATTACATTCATCATTATCATAATTCATCTTAGTTACATCCAATGAATAAAACCAATAATCATAGTGTGAGAAATGAAAATCATAGTGAAAAATCATATAATCATGAGATAACATTCATAGTATGTCTAAATCACAAAACATTATTTTCAATATATGAAACCTTATGTTTAACCTTGGTCATCCATGGTCATCCATGGTCATCCATGGTAATTATCTATTAAAATCCTGTATAATGGTTAATAAATAAAATTTGAATTAACATAAGCATATATCTCAAGAGTTTTAATCCAGGCATACAATCTTAGGCCTAATCATTAATGAATCTTTCATTTTTATTTCACAAACTTTTCATTACATTGTGCAAAACAAAAGATCTTTTAAACTTTTTTTTCATGTAAACAAGGTACACATTACATGAAAATGTAAAAACATTATTCTAATAAAATTGAAAGGATTCAAAATAGGTTTATCCAATGTACATTTACTACATATCATAACCTGGGGACATACATCAAAGTAAAGGGTGAGCATATGGCCCAGTAAGGGAAAGTAAGGAAAATAGTTTTCATGAGATCTTGATAAATATCAATAAGAACTTGAGGAATATAATAAATATATAAGAAAATAAGAAATAGGCATATAGTAATAAAAATAACTTTAATAATAATTTGGAAATGTGTGTAAAAAATTTAAATGAGAGATTCTTTAAGCATATCACCAGGTTTTTTCACGAAGGTGTTATAAAAATTGTCAAATTTATTCACCATGGTATCGTAAAACATTTCATATCAAGATATTTACTTATTTTTCCAATGCATTGTAGAACTATTCTAGTGAAGCCTTCATATTTATCAATTAATTTAAGTCACATATATCATAATAAAACAATTGATAAATAACCTATACAGAATAAAAGAAATGAATTTTATATCAGAATCACGGTGTTTTAAAAAAGTTCTTAAAGACAAGATTTTTATGTCATTATAAAATCATGAAAAATAAAGGTGGGTTTCATGTATAATTATCCTACAATAAAATAGATCATTTTAAATCTAGGTGGATACCCTTGGAAAATAAATATTTCTGGGTATTTAGAAAAGAAAATAAGTGAATTTCTTCATAAAATAGGGAAATTTTGAGACGAAAAGTTTGTAGCATAACATGTATGAAACATGGTTTTAGAAAATAGTAAAAAGAGAAGGGATAAGGTTATACCAATAATAAAATAATCTTAATAAATTAACAGTATAGAATAAAATTTATTGACAAAAATATTTTTTAAATTTGAAATACATACCACATAAAATGAGAACTTGAAAGGAAAAGAGAGGTTGAGAATTCCTTTACCTTGATGTGTTGATCCTAAAACATGAGTATTGGGACAGTGGGGGCATAAAGACACCTTTTTAAGACCCATATTGAGGTAAAACTACACTATATTCAAATATGATTAAATTTGAGTTAAATAAAATAGATAAATGGGTGGGTATTTGTTGTAAAATAAGATGATTTATCTATCAATTTCCTTGGACATCTAGGTAGTGGTAAATATAGAACCATCGGATTTACATTGGTATTTTCCCATGGTATTAGACACTTAGGTCACATATTATGATATTTTAATATTCAATATTCGACCATAATTTTATATTACTTATTACATCAGTATGAAAAAATTATGATGTCATTAAACATATATAAAAACTTAAACTGTATTTTTACTATTCATGAAAAAATAATGTATTTTACAAAGTTATCATAAATTAGACATAAAATAATTTTTATGTTCTGATTTTAAAAAAGATATTTAGTTTTTTATATTAATTATATAATATTATAATTTAAACTTTTATATATAAAAATCTTCATTTATTAAAAATAATAGCATTTAGAAAATGTATTGTGAAATTTCTTACACTTGAAAAATATAAAATTATTTTTCCATGTATTTTTATGTATGAGTGTTTAATCCATACAATTTCATTTAAATAAAATTTAATAATAATATCTTTATTCATTATGATAATTATATATTTTTTCAAAGTACAATTTATGTTTGAAAAATCAATTTATCAAATTCATTATGTTTTTAAGAAAAAATATTCTAAAAAAAGAATTGATGGAATAAAAATTTTATTTGTACAGAATTATTAAAAATTAAGTAACTATGGTCTCGAAACATAACCCCTTATAACACCCATAAAAGACCTAAGTGTAAGGTATCCAATAGTGGTAGATTCATTGGGTATCTCGACTAATGTTGCATGAGTTGTATTTTCCAGTAACTTGATGCTCTCCCAAAAGAGATTATGTTCAAGCCTCACTTCTAGATGCTTGGATTGGGATTGGTTAATAGCGAAGCATAATTATGTTATCTCCCGACCATTTCTAAATAATGGGCTTTATATAGAATTAATCTATTAGTTGAGGCCATTGAATCTTCTTTATGTATCAATTATAATTTATCAATATTTTACTTATAATCCCTAATGATAACATTAAAATTATTATAAAGAGTATCATTCCCAAAGGTCATATTGTCAAATGGTCATAATTTACCAATGGTCATATAAAATTTGAATCTATATGGTCACATTTCCCTTTATATTCACTTAAATAAAAATGATTTATTGTGAATAATATAATATCACACACATTTTCAAAAAACATTTATCATTCCAAATGTTTATGTCATTACATTCTTCCAACCTTAAGAAATTTCATTCCCAAAATTGCAACTTTTTCAATCAGTTGAGAATAGATGTGGGTACTTTTACCTAATTGTATCCCTTAAATCGTACATCGGTTTTTCATATAAATTATTCCTACACAACAC
Organism: Viscum album; assembly: GCA_963277665.1. Taxonomy (NCBI): domain Eukaryota; kingdom Viridiplantae; phylum Streptophyta; class Magnoliopsida; order Santalales; family Viscaceae; genus Viscum; species Viscum album. Next base: position 1,749,136,324 of record OY728146.1, on the reverse strand, counting down.
TTTGATGAGGTGGTTAGTCTTGTTGCATATAATGTTGTATATATGGTCCATGATCTCAACCAGATGCTCCTCATAGGAGAGTTCATGTTTTAGTTGTACCACCTCAGGATTAAATACATGTGAAGGGTCATGTATATACATTCTTAAGATATATATATGGGGAATACATCATGAAATTGAGCTGAAATTGGTTTAAGTTCAAACCTCTAGGACACTTCTCCTATGGGATGAAGTATTTCATAGGGGACAATGTACTTGGTGATAATATTCCCTTTCCTTCCATACCACATGACAATTTTTCCATGGTGAAATTTTAAGGATAAATTTATCACCAACATAAAACTCCATGTCCCTTCAACGGTTGTCAACATAGCACTTTTAATGACTCTAAGGAACCTTTATGTGTTATTAGATAGAATGGACCTTTTTCATCATCTCTTTCACAAGATTAGGCCCAATAAACATTCCGTCACCAGATTCATCCCATAAAGTTTGATTTCTACAGTGCTTTCCATATAGATCTTCATAGGGATCCATTTGAATACTTTAAATGATGTTGTTTTCTGTATGAGAACTCAACTAATGGGAGATGTTGATCCCATCCACCATTAAATACAATTGACCATGTACTTAGAGTTTTTGTGTGTCTTTGAATAAACTTTTTATATTTTCCATCACTTTAAGGGTGATAGGACATTCTAAAATTCAATTCAGTATTCAGAACAAGTTGAATACTTCTCCTAAATTTCTATGTGAACCTTGTATCTTGCTCTGAAATGATATAAAGATGAACTCCATAAAGCCTTACCACATCCTTTATGTATATATTGGCATGTTTATCAATATATAAGTCTTTCTAGATTGATATAAAATTGGTAGTCTTTTTGAGATGGTCCACTATAACTCATATTGCATGGTTTAATTTGAATGTTCTTAGGAGACAAGTGACAAAGTCCGTAGTGATATTGTACCATTTCCATTTTGGTATTGGTAGTGATTGTAATACCCCTTTACTAATATATCTCTCTTCCTTCACTTATTGGCACACCAAGAACCTTGTAGTGTAGTTGGAAATCTCCCTATTCATGTTATCCCACCAATAATGATCATGAAGGTCCCTATAAATTTTAGTACTTTCAGGATTTATAGAGAATGTAGAGATGTGAGATTCATCCATCATACCCTTCTTTATATCGGAAATAGATGGAATATATAGCTTGGTACGAAATTTATGTACACCTTCTTGATCAATATTGAACACATGAAACTTTTCTATTTTTGGCAGCCTCTATCTTCTTCTGTAACAAGGATCTCCTATTTGAGATTTCTAGATCTTCACTAATAACCAAGTTTGAGAAATAATTTGGGATAGGGTTAACTATGACCATTTCTATTCGATTCCCTTGTACAATTTTACTTTGTATTTGATCAATGGATCTCCAACAATTCTCATCATTTTAAGAAAAATAGGGTCTTTATTACTTAATGCATCAACCCCATTATTTTATCTTCCAGGATGATAATGAATTAGACAATCATAGCATTTAAGAAGTTCTAACCATCTACTCTATCTACTTTTCAATTACTTTTGCATGAAAATATACATAAATCATTAGTGGTCTGTGTATGTATCACACTTATACCGATAAAGATATTTCCTTCAAATATTCAGAGAAAAAAAATCATAGAAAGATCTCAGTCATGCGTACAATAGTTATTATCATGAAGATTAAACTGTTGATATACATAAGAAATAAACTTGTAATTTTTCAAGAGGGTACACAAAAGCTATTTTATAAATACAATGCTAAAAATAAAAAAACTTCTCTGATTGAGGGTAGATTTAACACTAGTTTAGTAACCAATTTCTTCTCCAGCTCTTGGAAACTTTCTTCACACTCCTTTCTCTAGATAAACTTGGCCCAATTTTGAGTTTACATGGTCAGTGGATAATAAAGTCATGAAAAGTTTTTCACAAACCTCCGATAATATCTTGATAAACCATGGAAACTATGAATCATAGTTACCTTTGTAAGATCAGGCCACTCCTCCACCACCTTTTCCTTGACAGGGTCAACTAAGATTCCTTTATTGGTTACAATGTCCCTCAAGAAATCAACTTATTGTAAATAAAATTCACATTTTCTAAACATTACAAAAACCGTATCCCTCCTTATTGTTTGAAAAATAAACCCTAGATGATACTCATGTTCATTTAAATTTTTTTAATATATCATAATAATATCTATAAAAACCACCCAAAAGTTATCTAGGGATTCATTGAAGACTCTATTCAACACATCCATAAATATAGCAGGTGCATTAGTCAAACCAATGGGAATAATTGAGAACTCACAATGTCCATATCTTGATTGGAATGAGGTATTTTTAATATATTGTTTATTCACCCTAAATTGATTATAAATATATTGAAGATCAATCATGGAGAATAATCTATCCCCATAAAGCTATTCAAATAAATCATCAATCCTTGGAAGAGGGTAATTATTCTTCATAGTGATCTCATTATGTTCTATACAATCAATTCCTAGCCACATTTTTATATAATTATTATTCCAAAAGAGAACCAGTGATCCAATAGGAGATACACTTGATTGGATAAACTACTTATTCAAAATATCTTGGAGTTGTTTCTTTCATTCCTACATCTCCACATTTTCCATTCTATACATGGTCTTCGATATCAGCATGGAACTGGGCATGAGATCAATGGATGACTAAACCTATCTTTCTGGGGGAGGTACATATAAATCCTAAAGAAATATATCAATTTATTAATAATTTATTTAGACTCTTTTTATTCATATAATTTCATTTCCTTCTTCATCTTCAGTGATTATCTGTGTAAACAAGGCAACAAGAGTTGCTTCTGGAAAGAACTCTGGTTGAGTTATCTCTACATTGAAAACAACATTAGGAGTTCCATTCATTATCACTAAGACTTAATAGCTTATTTAGTTTATATTATAAATATAATTTGAGAAATATTCCATTCCTAGTATAATTTTAAATTCTAGCATGGAAATGAATACACGATTTGTAATGAAATTGTGCTCGCCAAAGTGAATTTTCACACCCAGTTTTTTTTTCATGTCTTGGTTTTGATCAGGTTTGTTGACAGTACCAATACGTTTACTAGATTTTAGGAGAGTTGAATATTAATTTTTTAACTATCATCTATTTATAATCATCCTACTATGGGTTACCCATATCCCGTTTGGCTGTTTTTGGAGAAAATGGTGGTTACTTTAAGATTTGGGCCAACCATGATCCCATTTACAAATTTCAGAAGAAATTGTTTCTTCTATAAATCCTTCATTTCTCAACATTTTTCACTCATCCCACTTACCACATGGCCTCCACTTACCTATTCAATGAACCATATACTTTTAACCCCTTTTGTAATTCATAATTATGGTGGATTTTGGTTATTTATTCCGGTTTTGGGCCAGCCCGTGAGCCCATTTCCCGTTTTAAATAAATAATTTGTTTATTTTATATAATATTAATTTTTTTATTAATTATTTATTAAAAATATTAATATATCCCAAGAACCCTAGAATCACCCCCATTTTTTATTTCACCTCTTTGGAGCTCATATTAGTCGCAGATTATGGGAAAATTAATCAAGGCTTCTCAAAACGTCCATATTTGTAAGATAATTTGTTTCTTTTAAGAAACATTATTTTTTCTATTTTCATTCAAAATCATATTTCAAGGGTTATTAAATAACTAATAATCCTATAAAATATGTTCTAGTCTATATTATTTCCACTGTGGCTATAAATCTAAGGGAAGATGAAGAGTTCTCTAGATTCCATGGTGGGATTCCTTCTCCTTTTTCCTCCCTCTTCATTCCTCTTCCAATTTATTTTTGTTTCCACTTCTCCCCTAGTCATTATAGACCAATTTTTATGTTATCCCATTATTTTTATGGCGTTTTGGTTCATTTATGGATGGTATTCATAGATCTTGGGTGTTGGGAACCATGACGGGTGATATCGGGTGCGCGGTTCCTTTCTACTATGGTTTTGAGGTTGGATATCCATTGAACATGCCTTTATTATATAAGTTTCAAAATTTTCTTCCTATTATCACATAATAGATATTTTTAGTGCAGTTTTCATCCTTTGGATAATCTTCTTGGTGTGTAGAATAGTTGTTTATGTATTGTTTTGTAAAATGTTGTGTTGTTTTATAGTAAATGTGTACACCGCTTACTTACATAATTGTTCAGTTAGATTACACAACAATTTTCAGATAATTTTGACATGGTTTAGTAGATTAAATAAATTAATGGCATAAAAATGGTATTTTATCTCATTTCAAGTACTTAAAATAAGTTGTTTGTTTAAAAGTACATGTCATGTGTTCCGTAAATTTCTCGGTTGGCTTTTATATTCTTAGTGCGATTTAAAATTATTTTTTTGGATTTATAAATACATTTCCAGTATTAAAAAACATATTTTTAGGTCCCTTTATGTATGTAAAAAGTATTTTTGGGTTTATAAACAAATGGTTTTTTTATGGTAAACATGTTTTTTCCTGAGTTGCTGGAAAATGGAATGTTTGGCATCCCTATAAAAATGGTTGTGCTTTGGATGTGTAACCTGAATGTTGTAATGGATTTATGAATGTTTTTTTAATCTCAAAATAGTTTTTATAAAAATATTTACTAAAATTCAAATTTTTATCTTCAGAATATTATTTTTTTGAGAAATACTTAATGGCTCATTTGGTATTTTTCTTATAAAAAAGATTTCCATGTGTATTTAATGTTGTATCATGTGGGTAAATATTATAGTCCCCGAAATAGATTTATTAATTGGTTTTTGGGATAAAAAATATGATGTGATTTGGTATTGGTGGGTTTTTATCTTTAAAATATATTTTTAATAGATTTTATGTGCAAGTCCTCGTTATACTTCTGGAAATTTTTTTATGAAGATATTGGTTGTTTATTGATCCATGAAAGAAATGTGAGACATGTGTGTGGGATGTTTGATGTGTTAATTATTTTTAAATGGAATATTCATGGGAATATTGTATCTTATATTTGTGTAACTTTTTTGAACAAAAAAAAGGAAAACCCTCTTATCTAGGTTGGTGGACGTGTACTAGTATACTAGTGATTTAGAGGGATCTTATCCCTACTTCACTTATCAATTTTGATAATGAAAACGCTATCTAAAATACGATGACGATGTTTTAGGGGACCACTATGTTATGTATGATTATCTTATTCATGGGTCGTGTCCTTGAGAATAGATATTTGTTATGGTTACTTTTACACTGAGATTTGAGGTACTCCGGGCTCACAATGAACTAGTGCCTAGGGGTGTTCTCGTGAATTATGCTCATGGTATATTTTGTACTCACCATCAACATAAAATTTGTTTATTTGGTAAATTCAGCATCTTGTGTATTTTATTTAAAATATTACATTCTTTAAAGCATTCATCTGGAAAACTATTTTCATTTTGAATTTTCACCTCTTTGAAAAAATTGTTACTAGAATTCTTGTTTATAAAACATGAATGTTTGTGTTTGGTAATTTATATATTATAGAACCTCATTTGGAAATAATGTTTTTATATATTGTATCTCAAACATTAAATTGATGTTTCTTTTATTTTAAAGGATGTGAATTGGGAATAGTATATTAGGCTAACCTACTGAGTTTTAATACTCTTGCATTTATTTTTCTTTTGTTTTTAGCCCCTACACTATTTTTAGCTCTAGTTCAATCACTTAGGGAAATGAGTATTGGTTGTGTTAGAGAGTGACCGTTGGGGTAACATAGTGTTATTTTGGTTATCAGGTTTGGTCAGTTTGTAGTATTGTTTAGTTCTACTTTTCATTTCTTGTATAAGTAATGTTTAGTATAATTTTATATAAATGTATGTTGGGATTTCCATTTCTTTCTATGGCCTAGTTCTTCATTATATTTCAGAGAAATCATTCCCTTAACACTCTAACTAATTCCCTAGTGCTTGTCTCTATCCAAGGAGGATTGGGAACATCTCTCGGGACATGTCACGAGTGGATCAAGTGACCGGTTCAAGGTCGACCCCGACCGGTTCATGAAAAAATGGTATTATAGGAGATTGGCTCCTATTAGACCTTTATTTTTAAAGTTCCCTTTGTTAATTAGTTATTTCAAGGTAGATGGAGTAGGATTTTTGAGACTTGAGGGGTAGGTTTGGGAAGAGTGTCACGAAATCATGCTCGTTCTGACCCTCAAGTGTCCATGGGAAGTCCAGTTTTATTATGGTTTTTGTTCTTATTCATTATTTGGTGTTGGGATATGACAAGGGGAGTTGGACTAATGGTCTTTGTGAGCTCGTATTTCCTGAAAATCCATGGGGAGCCAATTCATTGTCCTAAGAAGGCCCTCTATGTTGGTGGTCTGTTTGATATATAGCTTCCAACCATATGGTCAAGTCACCCACCGACACTAGTTCCCTTATGTGGGTATCTTGGAATTTTCTTGAATTTAGAATTTTTTTTTGAAAATACTTGTGTGAAAATTTTGAAAATGGGATTTAAAAGAATTATTGGTCATTAAAAAGTGTAAAATGGGTTTTCAAATTTTAATATGTGAAAGGTTTTAGAATATTGGGTTTTGTGAAACAAGTCTTGGGGGTAAATAGAAAATTATTTAACGAGATTGAATTTCCTTAATCTAAACTGATAGTTTCTTGAAATGAAATATTTGGAAATCTCAGATTATTTAAATTGATTCTAACCATTATTTTAAATGGAGTTTTTTGGGATATGGAAATGTGTTTGTATCTGATGAATTGGTGTTAGAAATTTGGTTTTGAGTTGATGGTGTTTTTCTAGAAAGGGATTTGGCCTTTATGGTTGTTGGATTATGAAGAGAGACCTTACTAAAATTTTGAAAATGGGAAAGGGATATTTTGAATAGAATAATTATTTTTGGATGTTCTATTAAGATAAATGGATTGGGTTTTTAATCAAATGGTTCTTGATAAAGAGTGTGTTGTTTTGTGAAATCTGAAAATAGTTTTTGACTTGGTAGTTAATGTGCCTTTGGAAGGTACATGGTTCATTCTAGAGTGATGATTGTTTTATTTTTTCTTTGGTGTTTTCATGGGTCCTCACATGAATGGTTTTATAGATATATGGATGAATGGCAGGTATGGAATGGTGGTTGGGTGCCCAGGGTGGCACAAAAACGTGCATATGAGTGAGACTTGATGAAACACCTTTGTTGAATGTGAAAATCCACCGAGTTGGTTTGTTTTTGAAATTTGTTTTAACATGAAAAATTGTGAAGTTTGTTATAAACTGATGGTTATGTGGATGGGTTTTCCTATATATTTGCAGTGTTTTTTATTCGGTATGATTCCTTATGGTATGGAAGTCATACTTTTGTTGTGTCTTTATATGGGATCTCGTTGGTTGCTCAATTTTGGAGAAATATTCAATGGGTTTCTAAAGATGTCTTGGATATTGTGATATGGCCACATATGGTTTTCCATTGGATGGATTTCCAAGTGACCAACCTAAGGATTCATTCCAAATGTTAAATCCACTTCTATGAATGATGCCTCACCCCATTTTTTTGGAATTGAGAGATTTTCATTCTCGATTTAAACTGTATATTTGTTATGGTGACCCTCTCAGTTGGGGTTGTTGTGATTGCTGAGGTTGATGTGTTTCTCTATGTGCCTTTTCCATTATACTCCTCATTCGGTGTGAGAGAAAATAGTGTTGTGTATCTCCAAGATCTTGTTTGGGTAAAAGTGTGTTGTTTGAGGAAGAGTGTTTCATGGTGTCCCTTAATCTATTGTTTTGGCCTGTGAGTTTTATGTGTCATAGTGTGGAACTGAGTGGAAGAGTTCAAGTTTGATATTTTCAAAGCCTGATTGTGAGGCAGGAGATGCTTCAACCATTACTGATCTAGTCATAGGTCTTAGAGTGAAGTTTTCATGTTGTCAGGTGTCCTAGGATTGTGGGTAGTATTGCTAATCTCGTGAGTCTACCATTGAATTGTTCTAGTTCCATTATTTATTTTGTGGTTTTAGTGGCCCAATAATTGGGTCCCCTTCCCTCCCCAACACAAGTGGTGGGGTTTTGGATCCATATAGAGAGTCTTGGACAAGTTCTTGTCCCCTTCGTTCGAGAGTGGGGGGTTTAAATGATCATGTTTCTTTCCTATTTACATGGGTTGGTAGGTTTTTTGGGAGATATTAGGTGGTCTTGTGTGGGGATACCCATTCCTAGTTCATGTTTAATTATTTTTTGGTCATTGATCATTGGTTCTTAATGGTGGGGAGAACCACCATGTGTCTCATAGAGTTTCCTCCTAATAATTTTTCAAGTTATAGGTGTTTCTTAATGGCAGGGAGTCCATTATGGACTCCCCTATAATCCTTTGTTTTCATGGTTTCGCTTTGGTTTGGGCGATTATTTGGTTCCTTTTGAGAAGAACCAAAAGTTGTGTTCTTGGTTTTCTTAAAGAGGCAGTGACTCGATCTTTCAGTTGATTCTTGAGATGTGGTTGGGAGTTGGTGTTTTGGTTGTGGTAAGAGGTTTAAGTTATGATAATTATGGATGTGGTTTAATTAGATTTATATGATATACCATATTTATAAGTAATCCTCATGTTTTGATCAATCACCTGAAAAATGGTGTGGCATTCTTGGGGTAGAAATCTTTAATGTAGGGGAGAATTGTCACACCAAGTTTTTTTTTTCATGTCTCAGTTTTGATTAGGTTAATTGGAATCCCGATAATTTTTGTAGGTTTTGGGTGAGAATAATGTTTATTTTTTAACTAATATCTATATATAATCATCCATCCATGGGTGTCTCAAATCTTGTTTGGGATTTTTTGGAGAAAAGGGTGGTTACTTCAATATTTGGGCCAACCGTGAGCCCATTTCTTGATTTAAAATAAAAAATAGCTTCTTGTACAAATATATTCTTTTTCAACATTTTTCACTCCTTACACTTCCCACATGGCCTACCCTAAACAATTTGAACCACCATATCCTTTTGGACCCCTTTCTGAATTTATAATCATGGTGGGTTTGAGTTATTTATTTAGGTTTTTGGACATCCCATGAGCCTATTTCATGTTTTTAAAAAATAATTATTTCTTTTATATCGTATTATTTGATTTATATTTTTTGGTGATATTACCTCCCACTAGAGACCAATAACCCTATACGCATCCCCAAGTTCCATTTCACCTCTTTGGAGATCATATTAGTTGCCAATTAGGTAAAAAATAAATCAAGGATTCACAAATCATCCAGATTTGATAAGGTAATTTGTTTCTTTAATGAATCATTCTTTTTTTATCTTTTCCACCCTAAAATTATTTTCCTTGTTCATCCAGATCTAAGTATACTCTCCAAGAAGTTCCAAGTCATTACCTTTCATATAATGGTGTAGACCTAAGGGAAGATAAAGAGGTATATAGTTTCCAAGGTGATATTCCTTCTCCTTTCTCCTCCCTCTTCCTTCTACTTTAACTTTATTTTAGTTTTATCTACACCCCAGGTAATGAAAGACCTAGGGTTATGTTATCACATGATTTTTATGGGGGTTTGCATCATTTAGTGATGTTATTCATAGATTTAGAGTGTTGGGAACCATGACATGTGATATCGGGTGTGCAGTTCCCTTCCACCGTGATTTGGAGGTAATATATCCCTTGAACATTCATTTATTATTTATATTTCCTCATTTTATTTCTTTTCACACTATATATATATTTTTTGTATTTTTTTCAGCCTTTGTATAATTTTCAGCCTTTCTTTATGCCATGTTTTGTTAAAAGTTGTGTTTTTTTGTTATAAATTTATACTCCACTTACTTGTAATTTATGTTGGATTAGACACCTATTTTATGGTACTTTAAACATGGTTTAGTAGATTGAATAAATTTATAGCATGGAAATGGTATTTTTTCACTTTTAAAGTGTTCAAATTAGTTGTTAGTTTAAAAGTTCCTGCCATGTATTCTGTAAATGGCATGTTTGGCATCCTTATAAAAATGGTCAGGCTTTGGATGTGCAATTTAAGGGATTTATGAAAGTGGTTTTCTATTTTAAATGGGTTTCATACACCGATTCGTTTAAAGAGAAATTTTTACCTTCAGAAAATGCTAGTTCTGATAAATAGTTAAAGGCTTGTCTGGAATTTTTCTTGTAAAAATGGTTTCCACATGTATTTCATGTTGTATCTTTTGGGGCCATTTTATGGTCAATGAAATTGATTAATTAAATGGTTTTGGGGATGAAAATAAGTTTTGATATGGCATTGGTGGGTTTTTGGAAATAAAATATGATTTTGGAATGTATTTTATGTTCAAGCCATCATTGTACTTCTTGAAATTGTTTTATTAAAATTTTGGTTGTTTATTGATCAGTGAATGAATTGTGAGACATGTGTGTGGGATGTTTGATGTGTTTATGATTTTTAAATGGAATATTCATCATAAAATGGTTTTTAATATATGTGTAACTTTTTTAATCACAAAATAGAAGACCCAGGTATCTTGGTGGGTGGGCATGTACTTGTATGCTAGTGATCTAGAGGGGTTTTGTCCCTGTTTCACATAGAATGTTTGACGACGATAACACTAAATAAAATAATATGATTATGATATTTGGGAACACTATTTTATGGATTATTATCCTACAAGTGGCCTGTGTGTATGAGAATAGATATTTGTTATGGTTACTTTTACACTGTGAGACGAGGTACCTAGAGCACACAATGAACTAGTGCCTAAGGGTGTTCCAGTGACTTGTGCTCATTGACTATTTTGTACGAACCATTGGAATATGGTGTGTTTATTTGGTAAATTTATCAGTGTGTGTTTTATTTAAACCCTTACATTCTTTAAAGCATCCATCTTGAAAACTTTTCTTATTTTGATGTTGCACCTCTTTAAAAAAAAGTTTAACTAGCATTCTTGTTTTTGAAAATTGCATGTTTTTGGTAATATTTATAGCATATAACCTCATTTGAAATTTTTTTTTTCATATATTGTATCTCAAAATTTAAATTTATGTTTATTTTATTTTAAAGTATGTGCATTGGAATTAGAGTCCTTGGATAACCTACTGAGTTTTAATACTCATACCAATAGTTTTATTCTATTTTTATCCCTCATGTAGGTTTCAGATCGATTTCAGTAACGATGGGAAATGAGTATTCGTTGGGTTAGGGAGTGACCATTGGGGTCACATGGTGTTAGTTTGGTCATTAGGTTTGGTCGGTTGGTTGTATTGTTTAGTTTTACTTTTGATTTCTTGTATAAATAATGTTTAGTTAAATTTTATATAAATGTATGTTGGGCTGTGGATTTCTTTCCACTCAATAGTTCTTGAATATATTTAGGTTAAATTATTCCCTTTTCACTATAATTTATTCCATTGGTTCTTGTCTCCATATTATAAAGATATGGAGCGCCTCTTGGGACATGTCGCAGAGTGGCCCGTGTGACTGGTTCAGGGTCAACCCGGACCGGTTCATGTCATGAATTCTAGAGTTTCTATACACTATTGATTCTAGTATAATCCCTCTAGGAGTATTGATAGATAAATCTAATTATAGAATATTGGGGATAGATTCTGTATTCTTTGAAAACCTTGAATAAATAAAGGAAAACATTGAGCTAAAATTAAACAAATTACTTTCCATATTTGAGAGAAAAATGATTGTACCTACCACTACATCATTTGGATCTTCAACTTTAACTGTCATGATAGAAAAAGCAAAAAATTTATCCCCTAGACTATAAAAATGTTTATGGTGATTCCCCTATATTACCATTATATTTGGAAAGTGATTAGAGAAGTTCCAAGGATGTCCACACTTTAAGCATTGGACTTTAGGCAGGGTTTGTACCATATTCCCTTTTTCATTAATGTTAAGAATTTTAGGATTCACCTCACTATGATAGTTTCAAGAAATATGACTGTCTCATCCACACTTGTAACATTTCCCTCTCTCGAGAAAGTATTTCCATGAATGATTCTTCCCACATTTATTACATGTGAAAAGTTTCAATTACTTTCCTCCTCTTCCATGATCAATTTTACTCCCTAAGATTTTCTCCATTGATCTCTTATTTTGATTCTATTTATGAAACCACTGTATCACACCAAACTCCAGATCATCCTTCATAGTAATTCACTCTGTCTCCTCATAAATATCATAGTCTCAATTGCTTTTATTCTTCTATAGATAGGGTCCTAGTCCACTGAATAATCTATCATAATTTTTATTAGGAACCATGAAAAATATATATGTGTAGCAATAAATCATTTTAAAATGAAATTCATAGATTCCCATAGATTCATATTACTTCTTCTTCGGATCTATGAATTTATTCTCCATTTTCATTCACAAAGAGCAAGGAGAATTTTTTTGAAAAAAGTTTCCCCTGAGACCTTCCCACTTCATTTCTACAATTTACCTTTTTGTATTCATGTTTTAAAATATTTTCCATCACTGATAACTTCTACCTCTAAGAGGTACACAAACAGGATGACTTTCTCCAGTTCCAAATGAAAATGTTTAGAAAAGATCTTTTCTATATGGATTATCTATTGTTCAGAAATCAATAGGTTGGTAGATCCACTGAAAGAAGTTGGTCGTTGACGCATAAAGAAATCAACAAAAATTCGGTCCCTTCCTAGAGAATATAGTCTCTCTTCTTAATTCAGGTTATTTCTCATAACTCAAGTTAGTTGACTCATAATTCTCACAATGTTATCCATTATGACATCCATTAGTGGGGAATTAGTGTCTAGTTCATTGAACTCACCATTTATGCGGTTACTCCTATTTCACACTATTTTCTTAAAGAAGATAACATTAGTTAAAAATGCGTTTTTTTAATAATATTATAATACTATAAGTATTATATATCTGAAATAGTTTTTATATTATTCAATAAAAACAATTACATTTTCTACAAATCATTCATAATGGTTTATAAAAACTTGTGAGAAACTAAACATATCCCTCGATACTGTCAAAGACGGTGTGCAGTAAGGCCCATTTTCATGTACCAAATTAATATGAGTTTGTACCGATTCCCCTTGTTGTAGTTCTTTCTCCTAGGTATATCTCTTCCAGATCAATTTCCGCTTGTTCATATCTAGACATAGATTTATTTTTCAGAATCTACAGACTTATTATTTTACCATAATACCAAGATGTTCAACTAGTAAAAAAGATTTTAACTAATGTTTTCATATCCTAATTTTCAAAATTATCTAAAACATAATTAGATACTAACTATGACATCCCACCTTTTTATTTCATAAAATTGTCAATACATTGTACAAAATAGAGGATCTTTTAATGTTTAGTTTCATAGAAACAGGGTAAATATTACATTAAAACATATAACATTATTCTAATAAACTTTAAAGGATTCATTATAGGTTCATCCTATGTACATTTACTCCATCTCATAACCTATGGACATACATGAAATGAATGGGTGAGCATAAGGCCCAACAAGGGAAAGCAAGCGAAACAGTTTACATGTGATCCTGAGAAATATCAATAAGAATTTGAGAAAAATAATTATGGAATGAGGAAAGTTAAAAGTTGTTTATAATAATAAAAATAAGACATATCATAACATGTAGATATGGAAACAACATTTAAATGATACATTCATAATCTTATCATCAGGGTTTTTTCATAGAAGTGTAATAAAAATTATGGAGGTTATTCACCAAGGTATCGTAAAACATGTCATCTCTAGGGATTAATTTCTTTACCCAATGAATTGGAGAAATTTTAGAGAGCACCCTTCCTATGTATTAATTAATTTGATACAAATATATCATAAAAAACATTACCTAAATAACCCGTGGAGAATAAAATAAATTATTTTCATATCAAAATAACGGTGTTTTAGAAAAGTGGTTAAAGACACGATCTTTGTGTTATTATTAAACCATAAAATGTTGTAAGTTTCATGAATGTTAATCACAAAATGAAAGATAATATTTTAAAATATAGTTTAATACCATTAAAAAAATATTTTAGGGTATTCAAAAAAGAAACAAAGTGAATTTCAGGAGAAAACAAAGATTTTTTGTGAAGAAAATTTGGCAGCATAAGGGGTATGGATCATGGTTTAAAAAAAAGTAAAAATAAGGGGGAAGGTATCCCACTCATAAAATAAACGTAATAATATAATTTAATTTAATAAAATGGATAGATGAATATATTTTGGATATTTTTAAGACAAACCACATAAAAGGGAACTTGAATGGAAAAGAGAGGTTGAGATTTTTTTCACCTTAAAGAGTTGATCCCAAAACATGAGGATCGAGACCTTGGGGGATTGAGGACACCTTGGGAGGACTCATTGGGATGTCAAAATAACATATATTTTTGGAGGATGAATTTTTAATTTATGTAAATGGATAAATGAGTGGGTATTATGGAAAAATAGGAGGATTTGTTTATTAATTTCCTTTGACACCTAGGTAGTGGTAAATGAAAAACCATGGGATTTACCTTGGTATTTTCCCTTGTTATTGGACACTTGGGGAAAATATTATTACATTTTAATCTAAAATATCTGAACACCATTTTATATAACTCATTAATCATTATTATATAATTATCATGTCATTAAACAAACAAAAAACTAAAAATGTATTTTTACTATTCATGAAAAAATTATTTTAGAAAATTCTCATAAATTCCCCCTAACCTAATTTTAAAGTTATGATTTCTAAAAAGTTATTTATTTTATCATAATAATTATCTAAATATAAATAATATAAATATAAAAATCCTGAATTTTTAAAAATAATAGCAGATTGAAAATGCATATTGAATGTTTTGGCACATGAAAAAAATCAAATTATTTTATCATTTTTATTTAAATTAGAGAATTTTAATCATAGAATTTCATTAAAATATATAGTACTCGTAATAACTTAGTTTATTAAAGTAATTATATCTTATCTGAAAACTAAAATATCTATCTGAAAATCAATTTATCAAAATTTTCATGTTTTTTGTGAAAAACTATTCTCAAAATTGAATTGATAGAAAAAAATAATTTAAGAAAAGGGATTACAATTCATGTTACTAAGGTATCAACACATAACGCTTTATAACACCCGCATATAACCAAAGGTTAAGGTGTGCAATGATGATAGATTATTGGGGTGGCTCAGCTAACATCGCCCAAGTGGTAAATTCTATTAACTTGAACTTATCCTATAATAGATTTCATCTAAGCCTCCATTGTTGAAGCTCTACTTAGGATTTTTCAATAGAGAAGCCTAGTGATTCTAACTACGTTCCATGTTCTGACAAATGGGATTTGTATGACACTACTCTACTGGTTGATGCCCTAGACTATTCTTTTATTATCAATTATCCTATGTCAAAATTTTACTTATAATCTCTAATGAGGACATTAAAATTATTAACTTGAGTATAGTTTCCAATGGTCATATTTTCCAATGGTTATAATTGAACTAAGTGAATATTATGGTTCAATCCTAATGTTTAATTTTCCCTTTATATTCACTTCATTAAAAAAATCTTTTGCGGTGAATAAAATAATATGACACAGATTTTCAAGAAACTATTATCATTCAAAATGTTCAGGTCATTACACTCATCACGCACTGGTGATATTCAAGTTAAAACCTAATCCAAACATTTCATAGTTTTTCCCCTTGATGGATTTATTCCATAACCACATCCACCTACCAATATCTGGACATGGATGTATTTTATAGGAAAAAAATACATTATCAATACTTCATGATATTATCCTACACTTACCCTTATCATAGTGGTTTAAAATAGGGTTCTAAAATCATAATCTCTAAAAATGACTACCCTGGATTTATACAAACTATGTTGAAAAAAACATTACATATAAAAATATCACATTATTTTAGATGAATATTTATCACATCTTAGAACAAAATATTCACCAGCACTATAACAGATTAGATTCTTCGAAAATATATACATAATCGTCATATTTTGTAAAGGATCATCAATATATCCAATAATTTTCTTCTGGGGTTGTACTCATCATAGATATACCCCACATGAAACCATTCTCCATAACCTGGGAAAGGAAATATAAGAAATAATGATCTGAGATTTATAGTAAGGGTAAACATGGGTGATATAAATAAATGATCATATGTATGCATATCATGAGCATAAGGGTAAGTGAAAATGAGAATAAAATTTGAAATTCATACCAAATAATTTATAGGTTATAATCATGGAATAAATCTTTGATAGATCATAAGACCTAAATCATCAAATAATTAAATATTATGTTCTATTAATTTATATCATAAGCATATGAACATGTTATACAACATGAATTAAAGAGTGTCGAATAAACAT
The DNA here is from genome assembly GCA_963277665.1 of Viscum album. NCBI lineage: Eukaryota > Viridiplantae > Streptophyta > Magnoliopsida > Santalales > Viscaceae > Viscum > Viscum album. Next base: position 1,749,119,895 of record OY728146.1, on the reverse strand, counting down.
AATAATAGACATATTATGTTTGGTACACCCACAAAGTGATTTATCAAATGTTAATATTGGGATAACCAATCATGTACCAACTTCGAGCTTGGGATAACCTCTCATGTACCCTCTATTGGAATTAGGAGAAGCACTTGTGTACCATATTTGTGGATTAGGATAAACTAATGGGAACCATTTTTGAGTTCATAAAATAATTATCTTCTCTCTGTGAATTATAATACTATAACAAACTCACCTGTCACATAACCATAATACATTCATATGTATGGCACATGATCATGAAAACATTTACCATTTAATTATAGATGAAACCATGGGAAAAAATATTTCATCAACAGTTCATCGTCATAATTTTAATCAATTTAGATAATATATAAATATAGTATCTTTGGATCATATCCTTATAAAATCATATGTTACATCAATGGACATCTCCATGGATGAAAATACCCTTAAAATATAACAATAACACTTATTGTGGAAAATACATGTTTTATTTTGAAATCTCTTATTTTAAATATAAAACATTAAAAAATATTAGGAAACATGTTTTCTGTAAAAATAACTATGGAAACATATAAAGTATTATTCAAATAAAATATTTATCATCACGATGGGAGAATTTATTCATTCAGTGTATGTGAAAATAATGATTCCAGATACAGCTTTAGTAAAAAGTACCTCGTTTTGAGAACAAAAAATATATTCCTTCTAAACCTTTTATTAGACCTTAAAACATGAAAAAATAACTTTAATAAATATTTTTTTGATTTGTAAAAATATTTTTGAGAATATTTTAATGAATAAAACTTGGACGTGTATGAAAATATTCTCATCAGAATAGAAAACAATGCAATTTTTTTAAAAAAATTATATAAAATAAGTACATAGAGAGAGAAATATTAAATTAAAAATATTTATATCAAGAAATAATAAGAGTAGAATATTATATATAATATTTTTGAGAGAGAGATCATATAGTATCCTCATTGGATAACTTTGGAATAAATAACCCTAGAAAAAAACGTGAGATTGTAAAATAAAACCCTTCCCTAATGTCAAACATACTTCATAAGTGATTTTAACCATATATATAATAAATTTAAATTTATTATACTTCTATTAGAGGACCATATTTATATTTATAATACCATAAATTTTTTAATTATAACATATTATGACGCATTCTTCAAAAATATTTTATTATTACCATTATTTTGTGTGTTAATGTTTTTTTCATGTTTGCTTTGATTCAACAGTTATGGTCCTTCTAATTTTATCATGGTTCCATCATATAATTAATTTCAATCTTGAAATAAATATTATATATATATATATGTAAATATATAACCATTCCTATAAATTAGTGATGAAGAATGAATTACATCACTTTGTGGTGATGGTAGTCTGTATATATGTAAGGTTGATGTTTCAACTATTCGATGGATGGAACGAAAAAAAGGTAAATAATAAATCACATTAAATAAATATAATAATATAATAAATATCATATATATTTAGTAAATCTATCATTATAACTATCAATGTAAATTAGTGATGGGAAATAAATCACATCATTATGAGTGGGTGGTAGTCCACACATATGTACAAGTGATACTTTTATTATTCATTTTACTAAAAGGAGGTGGAAAATGGTTATGCCATACAAAAATAAAATCATAGTGTATTGATGATACTAGATTATGTAGGTTAGGATGGATAAAACATATCTATAGGAATTATAAGTAGAAATAAAATTTGAATGATTTAGGAAAGATGATTAGATCTTCTTTAAGAGACCTCCATTAGATTACACATTACTCTATTTTTAGGATGGTCTTAGTGGAAGGAAATAATATGTATGTTGAATTTAATAAAAATAGGATGATATTATTGTATTTATTTACTGAGCTATAAGTCTCAAACATAGTTAATAAGGGATGATATGAGGAGGCCTTTTATAATAGAGGGAACAGATATACATGGAATTATGTAAAATATTTAAATATAATATATGTGATAATCATGTAAAGTGTAACCAAGGAACACAAAAATTAAAGATAAAATCGGATATGAATATACTAAACATATTTAATCACATTAAAAAACTTTTTAGAGAAATTATAACCTTTATCTATTTTTTAAACAACACTAAACACTTTTTATCATTAATTGTGATAACATAAATATTTTCCACAATAAAATAATTTTATGACCAAAAATTAAAGTGGAATTGTCAAAATCTCTACCTACAAATATACCACCTTGAAGGGAGAGATAATGACCCTGAAGTCTTTCCTCCAGTAGGCCTTAGGGCAGTGAATAGAATCAAAGTTATAAAAATCTCACATATAGGGGAGGAATTACCCTATATAATAAAAAAATATTTGGAGATAGGATAAAAAACAAAAAAAAAATATAATAGAAAATTAAACCAAAACCATAACAAAATGCATGAATAAAGTTATATGATACATATAAAAGTCACCAAATTAATGTACAAAAAATAATTCTATGACAACGACACAAAAATATCTCCAAACCTAAGCTATAAATGTCTACCTCGGTCCACAATGTCCTCCTAGAAACTTTAAAAATAGTTTATATATATAGGGTGTGTATACATGTTAAATCTTTAGGGGAATAACCAAGTTCTCGAGTGGACATGTGAAAAGAGCATGATAATGCTTCAATGAACAAACAATATTACCAACAAGCACCTATACAGGCCAACTAACCAATCCTAGCCTCACCTTGGCTCACTCACCAAATCACACATCCAATATAATCATATAACATTTAGAAAAAATAAACATTTCCAACTACCAATTCTACTCTAGTTTTTTGATCTCATGCCCCAACATCAAATTTATTATTCTCCCATCCCTTCTGTATATACCATGTCACATCACACACATATCATCACCTCACATCTCATCACATACCAACCATATCTACTATGGGTTAGGATTTATCCCTACCTAAATCACCCTCAAAAGGTCTAGAAATAGGTAATATCATATGGTAACAAAAGATAATGTCTCTCTTGATGCAACTTGGGATATCACTTCACATATTTATATAAAACACCTGGGACATCATTGAAATTCTTGTATGAGGACACTTAATCCATCATTTACTTTGAATAAAGAGTGTGGAAGATGGGGTATCCAGACATCAATATCACCACCATCTTAGATGTTTGGGAAAGCACTTAGAACCCAAAACCCCTGAGTATTGGTAGTGTTATCTAAATTTGGTGGGGAACATATATAAATAGCATAAAAATACATGATATATAGATAAAACACAATCTCTATCCTATGGGTCTATAAAAAATGCACAAGAAAACACCATATCACCACCACTACACCACATATCAACATCTATAACCACATACACCACTATATAAAACACACACCATGACCACCACACAAGACAAAAAACATTTACAATTTTCATTTACTTGTTTCTCTTGTTTCTAGATATAAAATGTTTCACTAACTATCATTAATATGCTATTTCATTTCCACTTACACAGCGCATATTTTCATCAACACTTTTAATACATTTACCACACAACAACTATAATACCTTTATTTATTCATTTACTAACCCACTTCATTTCATTTCATCATTATATATTTTTCCATGTCTAACTAAGAAACTAAAGAAATTACATTGCAAAAAAGTTCCCCCATCTCACAAAACCACCACCACAACACCACCGATCCACCACTGTTTCCATGATACATCACTCAATCCAACTCACCCCAAAAACCACACATCATGCATCCCAACCGAAAATCATATTACAACATCAAAAAAAAAACTTTACATCACCACCACACATCACGACTACACACAATTAATATGACACACTACAAACACTACACACCGCAATTGAAAAACATTCAACATCGTACTGAATCCAAACATCCCTCACATCATAGCCCTAAACAAGAAACACAACCAGACCTATCTGTACCACCACCACACAATATCCCAAACCACCCAAGGTGTGTTAAAAAAACTATATTCCATATAAAACTAGTTATTTACCAAATATACATTATTTAGAATTTTATATATGGTGTGTTCACTCAAAAACACATCATGGGTATCATCATATATCTTATACTAGTGAAAGGTCTTCCAAAAGTTGTTATTTTTAGTATTGGAAACCATAGGTATAAACACATCAATAATAATATCATTGAAGCCAAAACAAGATATAACTCCCCCATACCCATAAATTTCAAACATTAAAATTAATTATCATTATTATTATAACATTTACTATCCACCCAAATGAGATCATTATCATGAAACTCCCGTACATAGAGTGTAAAAAGGTGGGAGTGGGGACCCCCTACCTCAAGAAATCATTCCAATCTTACTGAACATCATAGAAAAAAGAAATAATTTCCCAAAAACCATTAGCAATCAACGAAATGATGGATCAACCTACACTGCATCAAGGGATAATAAAAAATCACCCAAAAAATTCCCCAAATTAAACAACGCTACTATAGTGGATCCCTGATAGATGAATGGAAGGAAAATAACGGGGAAGGGTGAAGACCGTACCCTAGAGCACCAGAACTTGATAACTGGAATCCATGAATTGAGGTAGGAGTAAATGGGATGGATGACCACTAAAAACAGCCATGGTTTTCCCAAAATTATAGAGAGAGAAAGATTTCCATATGAGTAAAAAATGAATTAGTAAAAAGGATATATAAAGAGGATGTATGTCCCTGGGTATATGGTACAAATCCCTCATTTATGTCTTTAGTTCGATAGATCTAAAATATTATAAGGTAAAAGAAAACTTTATTATGTAAAAACTTTAAAATGTCAACTTTTTCTGAAAAATATGGTTTTTAGGGATTAATTAAACTTATGATGAAAATTATATTCTTGTGGGGTAAATCCATTTTATGATATGTACCTCATCCATATAAAATCCATAAATTTCTTTCTACACAATCCATAAACCATAAAATAATGGCATAAACCCCTATTTTCTGGTGTACAAATCTTATTGTTGTTATACTATAGCTCCAACCTCCACCGAGCATCCTTGAGCATCCTCTAAGGACCTCTGCATTACAAAATGTGCAACATAAATTGATTATAAGGCTTGAAACATTACATTAGATACATCTGAAACAATTATCTTCATCAAGAATCAAAACCAAACCTGAAGAAAGGAAATCTGTATGAACAACCACCCTGATAGATACCTCTCAAGGTTCTCATTATACCACAAGCACCACCAACCAAACAAAACAACCAAAAAACCCAAAAAATAGTTCACACAACCTCATCACTACCTCTCACTAGGAAAAACACCACATACTGGGTACAAGCCACAAGCCACCACAATTCTACAAAAACACATCTCCTCATATTATCTCAAACACCATACATCCCAAACCAACTAATTCTAGAACTAACATAGATTTATACCCTAAGGACATAAATAAGGTTATTTAATCTTCAATGTTTAGACATTATTCACTTTGAGTAGTGTTGAATTTCCCACATGGTTTTAATCATGTCTAGGTATAAAGTGTCTCAACAAAGAATTTGGTATTCCCTTCTTCATTTTTTGGAGATTTATCATACATAACACATGAATAAGAAATAAAACACCTCATAAAATATAAATATACAAGAATATCATCATAAAAATAGAGAAAGGAACAACTCAAAATTGATATGGGTACTGGGAATGCATATATGTTCCTTGATCCTAAGTACTCTCTTTCAGGCTACCATGCCTCCACCTAATGTGAACCAAATAAGTGGTTCATCCACAAATTACCTTCAATTAATGTTCCTTGATCTCTAATAGTAACTCCAAAAACATATTGTCATCCTTGATATCTAACTCTCCATAGTCGATGACATGGGAGTAATATGGAAGATACCAATGATGTTACGACACATGGAAGTCATTCTGGATCCTATCTAACTATGGTAAAAACATCAATTGATAGAGAACCTTACAAAAACACCCCAATACCTCGAAGGGTCCAACAAACCAAGAATAAATATTAATCACCCTGTCATTCCTCTACTAACATTCTCAAGGGAAGACTATAAGAGAGGCCTCCCACCTCAATATTTTTGTGAATATGCATAAAATCAACATAGGCCTTGTAATGGTACTACACCTCCCTTATCCTATCTTGAACTAACTGGATCTCCATAATCATTCCCCACACCTTATAATTACCATGAAATGCTTATTCATCAACCTTTTTCTAGAACAACGTAGAATGACTTGGTCATTAATAAAAAACATGAAATCGAGCAATGATAATGGACAAAAGTGATAAATATTTTTTTATGAAAAATTAACTAGGGGAATGTGTCTTACTCATGATTTGATGAAGTCTAAGACTAATGCTCAAAACATATCCTCCAATATTCGGGTTGTCTGCTCCGTCTAACCATCTATCTGAGGGTGGAAGGTAGTGTAAAGGAATAAATAGGATCCAAAAGAATGTTATAATCCCCTCTAGACCTAATAGGTAATATTAGGAACCTAATCATATATAATTTCCCATGATACCCTTTGATTCATAACCAAATTTTTCACATACCTCCTTACGAAGTCTTCCATGACACTCGACTCATAGACCTCCAGAAAAAGATTCATCTTTGTTAATTGGCCCACTGTCACCCAATCTGTATGATAGTCACCCTATGATCAATGAAAACTAGTAACAATGTTTATTGATTTTTTTTATGGATATTTTGGTTCATAAAAACCATAAAGTGCTCACTGATGAGGTAATACTACCACAACTTTAGCACAAAAAATACTATAATCAACCCCAGATCATTGGTGGAACTATTTTTCTCATGGATTTGTAAATACTTAGACCCCTAAGTGATCATTAATCTCTAATGCATCAAAACGCATCCATATCCCATACATGATGCATTATATAAAACCTTAAACAAAATACCATCCTTAGGTAATTGAAGTAATTTAACATTGACAATTTCTCCATCATGTAAATGAACACATCATAGAACTATTCACTCCACACAAAATCCTATTCCTCCTTAGTCAAAGATATTAGGGAGGATAAAAATAAAGATAAATTGGCCAAAAACCACTACCAATAACTTGTGAGTAAAAGGAAATTGTTATTCATTTTAATTCTCCTAGGTTCTCTCCAAGAAACATATACCTTGATCATGAATGAGTTTACTACCACACCCTAATGAGACATTGAAAGTCAATAGAAATTCACCTATTCCATCCATAAACACATCAATAAAACATTACAAAGAGTAAGTGGTTTTAATGGAATTAAAAAAAGATCTAATATGATTAGAATGACCCCCTTCTATATTTAAGTATATCAAGATATGATTAATGAATATGATGAAGAACTAGTCTAATAACCATAGAACATGGATTTCATATGCTCCATGAACACAGATGGTGTGATCATAACATAAAAAAAGATGAATACAAACTCAATGTAACTATACCTACACCTAAAGGAATTATTTATAATATCACCACCCTTTACCCTAGACTAGTGATATCTAGACCATAGATCAATCTTAGAAAACCAAATAGACCCTTTGAACTTGTTGAATAGATCATCAGACCTTAGAAGAGGGTAACCATTCTTGACTGTAACCCGATTCAACCTCTATTAGTATTTACAAAACCTTAGAATACTATCCTCATTCATAAAGAACAACATCATAGCACCCTATGGAGACACATTGAGTCATATTAAAACTCTCTTATTCAGTTCATCCACTAGAAAACTCAACTTATATAACCCTATAAGTACCATTTTAAAGTGATCCATCCAAATAGGTGACAGACCCAGAAATAACTCTATCCCAAACTTGACATCGTGTGGAGGTCATAGTTTTATAACCCAATATAGAAAGACATATAGGTAGTCCCCCACATCCATGGTAACATCCCCCGCTCACGATTCTAATGACAACTCCATTAAATATGAAAAAATATGACCAAATTTTCTTCCATCCAAATAATAACCCCACTCACTAAGGAATTCCAATCGATTTCTCTTCACATTAAAAAAATAAAACCCTTATTTGGAAATAATTAATGAATTCACATATGGAATAAAACCAATCAATATAGTGGATAACATTTTATGGGTATATGTATAGTAAAAATAAGCCTCTCACTAAATGGTTCTACCCCTTCACTAGTCTAAGTCCTCGAGACAAATAAAAAAATTACTCGGACCTCAAAATAGTGTAGACAACACTAGGGGAACTGGAAGTATCTCCACATCCAGTCGCAATTTATGGACCAAAACAGGTGAAAGAAACGATTGAAGAAATTTTTTGAATCAAAAAAAGAACATATTAGAGTAAATGATAAACCAATCATACATCGAACAACTCTTGGATATTCTTGTATTTACACCTCAAACATGTGATCCTAACAAAACCTATATCCGTCAATGTTTTTCTACTAGAAACCATGTCCATGCTTTTTTCTAGGTCCCTAAAGATAGGACCTATAGCTAGGCTACCCTATTCCAACACTATTTTTACTCGACTACTAATACTATCTGTTTTGAGTGATCAGACACTAATCATGAAAGTTCCCATGTCATCCATGGATGTAGAATGCAATTGAAAAGTGTCTGGTAGATGATTGAGATAATCCTACCCATAATAATGAAAAGAGTTCTTCCAAGGTTGGTTCCCCACTGGCTGGAAGCCTAATTGCCTGAATAGAAATAGAACACTAACTGAAGCTCTAATTCTAGAAATTCCATATTATATACCCTGTTTAGGCTCAAATCCCAAGGAAAAATCCACTAAATAATTCCCTTATTTTTCTTTACCTATAGATATATAGGGAATATAAACATAGTGATTAGACACCAGAAAACAAGGCATAAATCATTGTGCTCCATAATCCTCATTTGGAAAAACATCTCGAGAATGCGAACTCCAGCAATATGCATGATCCAAATGATAAGAAGTATCATATATTTCATGGTCTTAAGCCAACATTTAGAAGGGAAATAGTTTCTCACATATCTATATCCTATGAGGAAGTAGTATCATGTGTGAAGAAAATAAGTAATGAATTTTATGAGACTTATGGATTTAAAGGGATGCTAGAGAAGAATATGATGACAATAAATGGATAATGGGAAAAAGAGAAAAAATGATTTTTCCACATGTGATAACTGTTGAAAGAATCACCTTGGTAAATTCTTGAGTGGAATGAGAGTATGTTATAAGTGTTGAGAAAAATGACACCATGTTCGTGATTTCAAGGGTAAGAAAAAGGTTTCAAATGTACACTGCTTTATTTGTAAGGAGTTGGGACAAGATGAGAATCAATATAAAAATTAGCAGAGTATTCCCACAAATGATGCTATTGGATAATAATCAGGTTATGATACTACTCTAGATGAAGAGGAATGATTAGTGTTCTTATGTGGTTATAAAATAATTACTTCATTTGAGTGTTGTATCAATGATGTACTGGTTATATGAATTATGGAAATAAACAAGGATTGTACCACAATACAATTTAATTTAGGATATGAGATTATATGGTTCTAAGAAAGGTGTTTCGATATGAAATTTTTTTTTTGGAAAATACATTGTTGAAGGAAAGATAAACCCTAATATGGTTATTATACGGAGGTAGTGATTTTGGATTGAGATATGATTGATTTGGATAAATTATACTGGAAATTCATGTCTTAATTAAATCTAATTAATGTTTTATTATTCCATAATTGTTGGAGATTACAACATTTTTGGATGTAAGGAATATATCTAGTATTATATGTTTTACAGAATGAATAAGGATATACATACCTATTCAAATATGTTTTATGGTAATTCAGGTTATTACCATGTTTTAATAGAATACATGATGAAGGTAGTCACAAGTTTTTATGTGATAAAATAGATCTTTATTTTTTTATTTTTAACTTACTTATAATTTTTTGGACTGTGTGTTTGGACACAAGTATTTTGGATAAGTTTAAAGGCTCGAATTGAGTAATTTGAACACTTGTTATTTTGTTTGAGGTTATTGTATGATTTATTGAATACTCTGACCTGAAATCATTATTTTCAGTAAAAATTTAAGGGGTTGAGGGAATAATTGTGAGATTTATTATTTATTAAATGTACTTGAGGTATAAAATGTCATTATTAAACATTCATTTCCTATGTAAAGGATGAAGTGAAAATAGATCGAAGCACTACCAAATCATTAGAATATGATTATGATTGGGAATGAAATCAATTATTTTTTCTTGAGTTCTTATCTTGATAGTAAATTAATCCCACCTCTTCAAAAGAAAACATATCTAAAAAATGTGATATTTTAATATGATATGTTTTGTTGAATATATGATATTTTAAATAGTCATCGATTGATGGTTCTGAGGCCCAAAATTTTGCATTTAATTCTCACTTATTTGTGATTAATTAACTCAATCAATCAACATAAATATTTACTTTTTCCCTCAAATTAATTGTCTCTAATTTCCACCAATTATCTTCTTTTATAAATCCTAATTTTGTGGTGACTTTTTCATTTCCCTTTCCCTTTTATTAAAACAATATTTTTTAAACCTATTTTTGAAGTGGGTTTTCCACAAAGGTATTTTATACCTTTAAACTTTTATTTTTTAAATCAATTTCAAATTGCGAGGAAAAAAATTATTGAAGGAGGGGAGAATGTAACACCCCATGATTTTATTGTACGTTATCTCTTTAAAGTAATTTAATAGCTTGTACTACATGCAAAACCGAGTTCAAGTGAATCACAACCTATAAAACTAGTCCTTTAAAAATCGTTTATGAATAGTATTGACCGAAATTTAAATTTTAAATATATTCTATATAATTTTAACATTTTACGTTTCTGTTTCTTATATATAATATAAGGACAAATTAAATTTTTAAGATAAAAGAAGTATTTTTCAAAAATGATGTTTTTCCACCTTTCAATGGAAAACCCTTTATAAATTCAGTATTTGACACTTTTATATATTCAATTTAATGAAATTAAACTCTTCATTAGAATGAAGACATAAAAAATTCACTTGGATAAATTTTTGGTACTTTTCTGATGACTTTCATATTTTGATTAATAGTGAAAATACTAAATTTTAATTGAAAACATTTTTTTTAATTGAACTAATTTATAGTGTTAAAAAATGAATTTGAGTGGTTTTAGAGTATAAATAGATATTAATTTATCATTTAATATAATTTAGGTAATTTTATTTAATTTCATATTTAAATTGGATATAAATACATGTCAACCTTTTGATAGTTTTTACTTCTTAAAAATCACCTTTCTGGTTTTGTCAACAAGAATTAATTTTAAAATAATTATTGAAAATTTTAGGTTTTAAATTTATTCAAATAGACTTCATTTTTGAATTTAAAGAATAAAAAATATCATAGAGTGAATTTTTGGTATTTTTCTGAAAACTTTAAATTTTTAAGGAATAGTGAAAACGCTATGTTATTGTTTAAAACCAAATATTTATTTAAATAATTAATATTTTTATTTAAATTTATATTAACATAAAAATTGATACATAATACCAATATTGGTCTCATTTAATTCATTGGAGTCATTTTAAAATAATATTAGATATATAAAATTTTATTGAACTAATTAATGCCTTTTACCAACCTTCTAGGCACATCTCCAAATTTGTGTAAAACATAATTTTACAGATTTTGTGAATTTAATTTCCAAAATCCAAGAGACACAGTTGACATTTGTAAGTGAAAGGTGGTTCAATAGGATGAAAATAATGTTTGATGAATAGTAACTTTTGAATTTTATTTACCATAGTGAAAAGTAAATAGGGTAATTAATGGTAAAAATTATATTATAATTACCCTAAAACATTTCCTAATTATATTAGATAAGGGTATTTCGACCAAAATAAAAAATAGGTTGAAAATTTGATCCTTTTTGATCCACATGAATTAGATTAGGACTTTTTTTATATTTTATATTCTGAAGAGTTAAAAGTATTAAATTCTAATTTTAATAACTAATCCATTTTTAATACAGGTTTATACATAAGATAAATTAGACTATAAATATTAATTAGAAATATGAAAATATTTCCTACATCATGGTATTTTATTTATAATTTTTTGACATTAAATAAGTAAATTTATTAATGACATAATGATGATGTTGTAGTTACCTTATTAATGAAAGACTAAAATAATTGATGTTACAAATATTAAAATTAATTTAAATTGAGACTTTTGATTAATTAAATGAATTTTATAGGACAATATGACATGTTAGGGTTGATTAAATGAGTTTTTTTCAAAGTAATCATGTTGTTATGACTTTCATAAAAACCAAATACTAAATACTGTCAAAATTGACATAAATGAGTTTTTAAAACAAATATTATTTATTAAGGGTTAAATAAAAAATATAAGGTAAATATGATGACCTAAACTTGTATAAAACCTATTTATTGAGATTATTTCGACCCATCCCTACCTTATACTAGAAATAAATTCATTTTGAGCTATTAGAAACCAAAAATTATTTTTTAATAAATTAATTGTTCAAGATTTTCTTAAAGTTCCCCTGACCTCTCTTATAAAAGGGAACCCTACCTTCTATTAAATTCACACCTTCAAAGCCTTTTGGATTAGCCAAAACCTACTCAAATATCCCCCAACTACCCTGAATTCAAACTAGATTCCTTACTTTTATCATAAATCCAACCTAAGGATCCCTTTTGTTCAAATCAAAAGGAAGAACCTGAAGAAGAGGTAATTAATTCATCACCTCTTTCAAAGTTCTTTTCTTCTTCTACTTACTCTTTGTTTGTTGTTTCCATACCAAGATAATAACCCCATTAACTTATACTTACTAATATGTTATTATAAATATGGTACAACCATATTCTTATTCTATTCATCATATGAATGACTAAGTCACCATACTTGCATTCGTACAAATTACCGTCTCCACGTCATAGTGTTGTTTATTATTCAACACTTCATTTTTTTATGGGTATATTAATGAGTATAATTGATGTAAATAATAAATAAAAAATTTTAATTATTATTTATATATAATATACCATCCAATAAGATACACTTTTACCATTAATAGAATGATATTGTCACTCGTGCGTACGTATGGCTTACCGTCTCCACGATGCGATGATATTCATTTCCACATTCATCATTCAATGATGATTATAAAAATATATATTATTAATAATTACATAATATATGACATGATAATTATACGGGATATATATATATATATATATGTATTTACGTATATCTCGTTCGCTTACTTCCGTTCAATATGATATGAAAATAGAAACAACGGTTATGCGTACGTACGACCTACTGTCTCCATAAATGGAGTTTTACATTTCAAATATCTATCTATTATTCATATTTATATTTTGAATACATATGTACATAAATAATTTTTATTATTCTAGAAATAATTAAATTATGATATATGTAATACGATCAAGTATGACAAGGTAAAAGACATACGATAAAGAAATCGACTATTAACCGAAATGTTATTTTAGCATGGAAATTATTATTAAATATGTAGTATAAAGTCATAAATGAATAAATTATGATATTATAAATTTTAATATGGTTCTGGTATAATTTAATAACATACTATGGTAATTATACAAAAGGTTAAACGTACCCTCAACCAAAGGAAAGTAAAATGTAAGGGTTAATTTCTCAATCTTCTTATTATCCCAAATTGTTTATGTGTATGTTATTACTGGGAAATAATTATTATAAATGTAAATTATTCATAAAATATTTCTCAAAAGGATTATTTTTAACGTACTTGTTAACTAAAACATCATTTTAAATGGTTTAAATATTTATTCTTCTAAATAATTCTCATTAATGTCTATATTTTAAAAATTGTTTTAAGGATTTATTTATATGGATATGAATGTTTTAAAATGTAATTACTTTAAAAAGTATCAATTTTATATGGGACACATCGATGAAAAAATTTATTTTAAATATCTTCTTTTCTTTAATTGTGTGAATTTTAAATGATTTCCTGAAAAATGGATATTTCGCTCAAAGTGTTTTACTGATAATTTTAAATTATGCCAACATATATTACTAGATATTATTCATGATTGAGGTTTTTTATTATAATAAAATGTTCTATATAGTATTTAATGAGTTATGATATGTTTGACTATGGATGGGATATTTTCATAACATTCATGGTATACAGTTAAAGTATTGACATTTCATATGTTAGAATTAATACAGATGATTACGTTATATTTCACCCTTTTCATATGAGGAATGTATTGGAATTAGTAAGTGATGGGAATGGCCCTCTATAGACCTTCGATGAATTGGTAGGTCTCATGAGACCACTGTTGAGTTTTTAATGATATGTTCTTATTAAACCTGACTTAACATCGACTGGTGTTGGTTGAGGGTGAAAGTTTATTTTTGGAATTTATAAAAGAGAATAAAATAAACTAAAAGAAGTTTATTTTATTTCCTTTTAACATTTCCTAGCATAGTGACTCAAAGACAGAGAAACCCATTATCCTTTCATAAATGAAGCACCATGATGATGTTGTTTGAATGTGAAATAGTAACGATGAAGCACGTTAATGTGTTTCATCCATTAACCAGAAACAAGGTCTTGCGTTAGAATTCATAATACTGGATAATTACTTTGGAACTCTGGAGTTTCCCTAAGGAAAGGGGGATGATCCTCTCTCACCAGCGATGACAAATCGGGGGTTGGGGTTTTATCAAGTTGCGATGAATCAATGAACACCAGCAAAATAATGATTGACGTGGAGATGCGACATCAATCTATGTCTGAAAGCGATCCAACTCGAGGTAGGGCTTTCTTCATTAAGAAACAGTTTCCTATTATTTCTTATAAAAACAAAGAATATAGATTATCCCACTAGCATTTTCATTCATGGGTCATTTGTACGTGCAGGGTGGAATTTTTTATCACTGGATTAAAGGGATATAAACTTATTGTTAATATTATTCCTTTTATTATATCACAAAGGAATCAAGACAACATGAACAAGGAAATATCCCTCCTTTTGTGGCCGATCTTGTGTTTTTTATGACCAAACCCCCGAATCAACGACAATTGTACATTGAAACTATAGTAGGGACGACGATGACTTGAGGACCTCGAAAGCATTCACGGATCAGGGAGTAGACCAATGGAGAATGTTTGGTGGACCTCGAAAGGACTTGTAGGTGCTTATAGTGGCGATAAATGATGGATGGCGGTATCATCAGCCACATACGTGAGGTAACACACCACGACGGTGGTGGTCCCCACATCCTTAGCTACATGATGATGGATTAGGGCCACCAGTAACAACCAGTGGCAGGGTCTCTTTTGGGTGCAACATCGAGCTGCATCATGTGGCCAAAGGGCCATGGTTTTAGAGGGACTATGGCAGGAGGGCCCCATAGTGACCCATGGAGCGGTCACATGGTGAACCTGTTGTGTTGACTGGCGGCAGATGTGGTGACTGCTACTGCGTTTGGGTGAGACAAGTCAGATCATTCACAGTGAACCAGACCCGTGACCTGGTCTATCTGGGCTAGACACAGCTGCTTCAGGCTGGGCCTAGAAAACTGCATCAGATTCAGATCAGGTCAGACCTGGGATAGGTAAGTGGACTCCAGGATAGGTCGAGTCAGGTCATTCTGACCGGACCCAGACCCAATCGACCCCTTTTCAGTAAAACAATCATAGCTTGGAAAGCATACATCTATTCGACGAACGGTTTGTAGCGTTGTGACCCTCATGATGAGAAAATCCTTTTGACTTACTACAAGATAGTTTACATAGAAGTTCAGTTTTGGCCAATGGATTGAGAGGTAGATTCACCCATAATCAAGCGTGCTACAAGCAGAAATCCTATGGCTGGTTGTGACGAGAAGGAAGTGATGAGCGGACCATAGTGGTCCGGTAGCCGAGAAGACCTCAATGGAACTGTAGGGGAGATGTATAAGACCATACATCAGTGGAATGGTAGATGAGTAGTAGCCGAGAAAACCTCAGTTTCCCAATATACAAATAGTATCAGAGATCACCTTAGTGGCCCAATAGACGAGCATTAGCCGAGAAGACCTCAATTTCCAGACAGACGATTAGTAGCTGAGTAGAAATCTATGACCCAGAATAGGAGAAGTAGCCGAGTGGATATTAGTGGCTCAGAATACAAGCAGTAGCCGAGCTATCCTTAGTGGCCCGGTAGACGAGTAGACCCCAGTGGTTTGATAGACGAGCAGTCATTAGTGACTCCTTAGGGATTAGTCCCTCATCAGTACAATATGTTCATCATTATGAATGATGTAATGTACTTCAGGTAGTTCTTAGTGTGTTCTCTTTGGGAAGGGCCCAGGGAAGCGAGACCAATTTGCGTATGTCTTTGATGATTTGGTGGGATAAAGAGCGAGTCCTCCGGGGATGAGCATTCCTTGAGATGAATCCTATGACAATAGATAGGCTATAATATCGAGACTACATGTCTTAGTGAGACTTGACATCTCAGGGAAACTTCATGATGTATCAAGGCCATATTTTCTCTCTAATACTTTTGGTTGAGTTTCTCTACATGGTTACTATCAAATAACTCAAGGAGTTTGATCTCCCAAAATCGAGCATGCTACCCAAGAAACCAAATGGCTAGAAGTGGATGAGATGTTGTATCTTGGAATACATTATGATTATACCTAGATTTTATTATTATATTTTTCTATGACATATACCTATATTGAGGTGAATATACCTTCTTTTTGGTGTTTTCCCATGTGAGATTTTTCTCTATGGTTTTCGGGGTCTCCTTCTAAGCATGGTTTTACTCACAAATAAATGGGATTTTCCTAGACATGTTGTTTCTTGGGTAGATGATTGATTCTTTGGTGGAGTCCTAGATGTATCCGGACTAGGAGAAAGGCCATGACTTGGCAGTTCCTTGTGAGATCAGACAAGCTGAGGTATTTATGGTAGTATCCTAAAGAAGCTTTAGTACCCTTGTTTGCGGCTTGGGCTTTGCAGTTGTCTTCATTTTCGTTGGCTTGTATTCCAGCTTGGTTGTACTTTTCTTCTTTACATTCTATAATACCCTATTGTTGGGTTTTAGTGGTATGAATGCATTTTCTTTACTTAGCATTTTCACTCTCTATCCCCGTGGATTTCAGTTGGGTGCGTGTGTACATGTTCTTAGGTAAATTTCTACCATTTTTGGGATATTAGTATTTGACGCTAGTTGTCATCCCCTAGAATATTAGAGGTGGGCTTGGGGTAGTCACAACATGAAACCTAGGGGAAAGGTCATTACACCCTAGGTTTATCATAATTTATTCATAGATAAATTATTTTAAATCCTCCATGATGGTTCATGTAGAGTTTTTTGAATTCCAAAAGAATGTCCCCAAGGAGTGTAAAATATGGTGTGCAATATGGACTTTTTATTGTACTAGGATACACTCGATTTAGGCCCAGTGAACCTTGTCAGATTTGTTACTACTAAGAGCATCTATGCTAGAACCAAGTAAACTTCTAGTATCTACACTTGGATCTATTTCTAAGAAACCACTCTGTCTATCCTTTACCAAAATTCCAAGATATTTTATATACATTTTCTCATCCATAGAATAATCATTATTAATGTACGTAGGGTTATCACTGAGGTTTTATTATCCAATTTTCCAACAATTAACTAAACCTTTCGTCTGATACCAACTATATAGACCCTCTATTTTTACACATTAATATTACAACTCTTTTACAAAAAACATAATATATTACACAATCATATGTCAAAAGACTATATAAGTCTAGTGACTAGAAATAGGGGAACAAAAATACTAGTACATAAGTGAACTACATTATCTACAACTGGGTTCTTCATGACTAACACCATTCTTAGAAACAACATTTTTAATACATATGTTCATATCTAGGGGAAGGAAACATAAAAGGGGAGAGCACAGATTCCCAGTAAGGATAAATAAGGGAGATAAGTAAGCATAAAAATGTGAATAAGGGTATGATTAAGTGATCATAATATTAGAATAACATACCCTCTATATCAAAGACCATAAAGGAAAATCATGGCATAAAGATTAGCAGTTCATAAGACAATAATCATAAGGGAATCAAGAACACGAGACATGAAATCATAACATAGGAATAAAATATAGAAATTTGGAATTCCCATAAACATGTAATTTCATTTCATATAAGTCAGGATGCATTGCTAAAACTTTTTAGGGAAATTCATGGGGACTATAGCTACTGGGTGGGACACACCACCATCCCAAGTCGTGGACTTTTTGTAACACCTTGAGTTTTTTTAAATATTTTTTTGAATAAATTTACTTAATTAGATATTGTGTTTAGCATGCTACAATAATTAAAAAATTATTTATATTCTACATAAAGATAATACTGAATTATATGAAACATCGACTTGGTTTGTGTTAAACGCAACACTGAGTATCAACAAAATAATATATTATTATTATTGTTATTTAAACAAAAGAGTTATAACAAATCCGTTAAACATTGTAATATTAATAGTAATGAAAAAATATTTAAATATTATTTATAATGGTTTTATATAAATAAAATATATTGATAATAAGACATATATTTTTATTAAAGTCTTTATTTGGTTTCAAAATACTATTTTCTTAAAAGAACTACTTTTTTGTATTTTTTCATGAAAA
This sequence comes from Viscum album, assembly GCA_963277665.1. Lineage (NCBI taxonomy): Eukaryota > Viridiplantae > Streptophyta > Magnoliopsida > Santalales > Viscaceae > Viscum > Viscum album. Next base: position 1,749,101,088 of record OY728146.1, on the reverse strand, counting down.
ATCATAAAATAAGGTTCAGAAACTTTTAGATATTGAATATCATAAAATAATATTCATTTTCAAATCCGTAATTTCAAAATTATATTAGGGTTAACTATTGGTATTTCTCTGAGAAACTACATTTTTTGGATGAATAGTTAAAAATACAGAATTGTAATTCAAAACTGATTTATTTCCTAATTTATTTATATAGTTAAATTATATTTTATATTTTTTTAATTCCAAAATAGATCAATTATTCAAAAATTAATCCAATTTAGGTAATTGGAATCATTTATATATTGAATTTAGATATAAAATCATAATGAAAATTCAAACATTCCCACATTGAAAACCCGATTTCTCGATACTTATAGGAGATTAGTATTAAATTTAATTTTTCATATTATATGAAATAAATTGTGAAAAATAGACATAATTTTTTTAAGTAGTTTAATATTTATATTCTAATTACATCAGATTAATTCTTGAACCAAAATATTCTTGAAAGTGATTAAAATTAATTATAGGGATTAAGGTAAAATTAAGCTAACAAGGGACGAAACCATAAACATAAGGGCCTAAATGTTCTATAAGCTTGTGTAAAACCACTTTTAATGACATATTTAGGACATTAAACTTCTCTTATTGAGTTTTGGTTGATTTTTTATGAATTTGTTTATGTAAAAATGTAGGTACAACTAATTTTTGTTTTAAAAATACCACGTATTCCCCCTCCCATGTAAAAGGCCACAACCCCTCCCACTTATAGACACCTATAAAATTTCACCCTGATTTTGTAGATTTTACCATTGATTAAATACTACCCCATAATAGAGTACATAAAAACACATCCTAGGTGTTTTTAAAGAGAATCATACAATAATGATTGTAGTCTAGAAATGAAGTGGGAAAATCTTGGATGTTTCCAAAATTGGAATCCATTTCAGATTTTTTGGGATTATAATTGAATTAGGAAAAAAGAATTAAATATTTATAGTTGGTTTGAATACCCAATTAGATAAATTCATGTGGAAAATTAGTTGAGATCGTTTTGGGAAGATTTAACACTTGAAATTTCTATAGTCAAGAGTGTGTTGTAGTAGTGAAACAAATAAGATATTTGAAGAATTGTGGGAGAAAAATTACTCTGAAGAACACATTAAATATCTGATATTGATTTGGGGAATGTAGATTCAACATATAAACCCATAGTGGTTTGGTATTTTTTCTTTGTGAATAATTTTTATGGGTGATTATCATGTCAAAAAATCTATTATAAATCTCAATGTATGCAGGGAGTAAATTGTAAGAATTTGTGGGTGACCCTTGTATTAGTTGGGAAAATTTCGTCAAATTTTAATTCCTATTAAATTATTAGTGAAATAAACAGATATATTGAAACACTATTTATGTGTGATCCCTAGTGAAACCTATAATAATGAACCCTGTAAAATATATGTGTTCAAAACTAATTTTATACATATTATTGAGATTAAAAGTTTTGAATGGTTATTGATAGTTAAAGAATAGGATATGGTTGATGATGAGAAAAACTGAACACCCTAAATCATTCCATCTTTATGGGTGTATTTAGGGATATTTTAGTAATAGAGGGACTCTAGGTGGATGGTTACCGTAGAATGGGTGTTTGGTAGTTCTCAAGAATGTACTCGGTGGGAACCTAATTTATATATATATATTTTCCAATTTTAATTAATTAAAATGATTTTTTTTTTCTGAAAAATACAAAACCTCCCCCATATGATTTTCATATAGCCATAACCAACTTCCCCTTTCCATATCATTCTTATATACCAATGGGTGTAACTCCCTTATTATAAAACAGAATCAAGATGAACTTGTCATGATGGGTCTTTATAGGTAAAGGTAGACTTAATCATTGCATTATTATATATTCTATTTATTTTATCATCATATTACATTATTTATTCTTATTTTTATGTGTTGAATCAGATTTTGAGGAATGAACTAGTTGAGTCTAGATATGGTGGTGCTATCCAATTAGTATGCCCCCGCTTGGTTTTGTTAGGTGTTCCTTATATATCGTATTAGATTATATAAGTGTTTCATGTATCCTATAAAATGTGATTTTTAACAATCATGTTCCCAAGATATAATATAAAATCTAATTTTTTTTCTAGTTTCTTTTGAATCAATTGTCATATTTTTGGGTCATTAGTGGTCTTAGAATATGTGTGCATTAACACCACACTCACCGATGACCTTCTTACTGGTGAATTGTGTTTTGGAATTAAGAACTGATCCCATGAAGGGTTTCTATGGTTATTTTATAACCATATGGTCTTCATGTAATATCCTAGTCTAACCTTGATATGTATTATCATGGAATGTGATAGGCTAGGGGTGGGGTAGCCTATGAATGAGACACTGAGTAAGTTAGTGGTTTGATACAATGACCCTATATGCATTAAATGACTATGAATTTTATGCATATAAGTGATACATCATAAAATAATAAAAAATTGGGGTTACATAATCCACCCTTGGATTGATGGTCAAAATCGTCCACACCATGAGCTAGTTTACTGTCACATCATCCATCCATATTTATGTTAGTGGTATCTCATCAACTTGATTTGAGTCAGTGATCCATCACTAACCATGATGTTGATATATAAGTGGAAGCTCGTTCACATAGAGAAGTTTTTTGGAAGTGTATCATCTTCCATTATGATTTTGATGGAATATCTTACACTAAGATATTGTTTTAGCTGGTATACTATCTACCTAGATATTTTTACTGATGGTTTATTATCCCCGTATAGATTCTTATTGGTGGTATATCATGATCCTACATATTAATTTTGGTGGTATATAGTCCATTTATAGATTGATATTTATGGTTTATCATCCAACTTGAAAATTTTATTAGTGGTGTATCATACACCATATAATGGGTGGTGGTGGAATCTCATCCAAATAGAATTGGTGATACCTCATTCACCGTGTGATAAATAATTCTGAAATGATGTATAAATGGTGATGAGTCACTAACTTAGATGATGTAAGATCATGATTCATTTTTCCCCAAGTGGTATATAGTGGTGACATCTTATTTATCCTGATCATAAGAAAAGGAGTGACAAATCATTTAACCTTTATAGGTATTCAAACAATGGGTATATAATCCCACTCAAACACTAACCCAAGTAGTTATAGTCACATAGGTCTTGATACCGAGAATTCAATGATGTGATGGGTTATTTATTTCTTTATTTAATAATATTCATAACATTTATGCACTTTTATTTACTAAAATTAATAGGGGAACTATTATTGATAGCCTATTGAGTTATACCAACACCCTATAGAGGTGGTCTAATACCCAAGCAGACTTTATGGTTCATGATATAGGTAAGGAAAATGGACCTCTATAGAATGGTTGAACTAGGATGATGGGTTGGAGTTAGGATACGAGATAATGTATGGATTTAAGACTAGTTTTATGGATTATTCCCCTATTTTAATTATTTTATACACTATTGTATTTGATATTCCCATGAGAGAAATTGGTTATGAAAATATAGCTTGTATGAAATATATAATATCTCATTTTTTAAGAGGAAGTATTGTTATTTATATTTGGTTGGAACATAGCTCTGATGTCTATATTTATATAACTATTATATTATGCTTTATTAGTATTACTATTATTATTATTTACTCTTCTGTGGATTGTTATTTTCTACACTAGAGAGTGTATAGAGTCCCTATATTAGACATATACCTTCACCACTAGTTGGAAGCCTCAGGTATATGGGGAGTAACCCCTGAGGGAATAAAAATATGGTTTGGTTGGTGATGTGATGAAAATGGATAGGAATGATAAAATGGTGAACTATATATACCCTATAGAATAAGATCAATGTATTTTCACATGAACTCCAAAGTATATTTTATCAAATATGTTTCTTTGTATGGGTTTACATGGAACAAAAATTATTATTTGATTATTAAAATAAATACATATGAATATTATTATAGAAATCAATATTGATCACTAATATTCTTTGATTAAATTAAAAAAAATTATGAATAATAATTTATAAAATAGAAAAAAAGCTAGTGAAATTTTCAAAATGACATATTAATATAACATAGATTATTTAGAATATTTATGTAGATATTTTTAGAACAACATTTCATTTTAACTAGATAATCAAAAAATAACAAGTTATGTTTCCATGTAATTTTTTGACGAGGATTAAATTGAATGGGAATATAAACCCAATGTACATTAGGCCCTTAATAGTATAATAGTGTATATAAGATTTTATATAAAAACTATTTCTAAAATATATCCTATAACTTCTGAATGATAAATTATTTTATGCATATTGTTGGCGTAGACTCTAAAAAATAGCATGTTCTATGTATTAATTTTTTAAAGGTGATGCAAAAAAATGATATAGTTAAAAAAGACTCTTTAGAGTGAAAATGGAATAAAAATTTAGTAAGGATGTAATATATGAATAAAATAACCAAAGTAAGATAATTGAAACCAAATTAAAATTATTAGAGTTTCTTAATATAAGAGTTTCTCTATTTTTTGGATTAAAATTATTGGGATTTAGTATTAACCAAAATGAACTAATACATACATAAAATATCATCAAAAACGATTATTAGACATGATTACCTAGTGAAGAGGATTATTTGTTCGAGGTGGGTTTTACTAAGGAAGTCTAATTTGAGGAGGAATAACTAATGATGTATGATTAAGTGTTTAGAAGAGGGGTGAATCAAATCATAAAAAACATGGGGGAATGAAAATTTATAGAGGTACCGATGAATAAGGTGGTAAAGGGAAGTATTTTTCAAATAATTGGGCTACATTATTACCAATAAATATTAATGTTGTTGATATTTAAAACATATAGGCACGTGAAAAAAATTCAATGGATATATCTATAGAAATATTTCCACAAGTCTAATATAATGTGGTAATATCTTAACATCAAAATACTATAGCTATGGTTCATATTGGTCCATGGATATAGAACCCACCATAGCCACAAGAATTTATTCTAGTTTTTATAAAGGGAATTTCTAGTAGTTCATACGATACAAATAATTGTGTTATATTCATAATGAATTTCATATACTATTTAGTGTGTGTTTTTATAATAATCGTGAAGAATATATTGATGATTAATATAAAAAGTCATATTTTTTCGAAAATAAATTCATTAGGTTCTATAATTGGTGTTTTTTCTAAAGTAGATACAACTGGACTACATGGAAAATTTAATAGTGAATGTTGAAAAATCTATAGAATGTAAGGATCATTCAAAACATGGTGAAATTTTTTCATATAATAAAATAGATATTTTAGGTAGACGAATTACTCTCTTGTATTATTAAGAATTCTATTTGATTAATATTTTCCCGAGGGAATACATTGTAAACTAACTAAGGGATGAATCAAATAATAAATATAATATTAATGAATTAGGTTTGTAAAAGAATTTAGTTTCAAAATTCTTTAAATCTCAAATGGTTGAAGGAAAATAAATTATTCAAAAAACACATGAACTTTTATATATCATATAGTTAATGATTTAAGCATAAATTAATCTTCTAAATATGTTTCAAGTGTGTCTATTCTGGAATAATTTCTCCTCTCCTGGGAGGGTTATTTCATGACTCTTAAAAATCAAAAAAATGATATTATCTTTTAAAGATATCATGACTAAAATTTATTATGCAAATAACCAGAATTAAAACAATAGGTTACTAGTTAAACTAAACAATAATATCATAATTGGTGTTAAATATATAACATTTGGTTGGAAATTGAGCAATGTGAACTTGAATAAAAAACTGAAAAATAATGATAAATCCAAGGCCATGAATCAAAATAAAACAAATCAGAATGGAATTATAGATATGTTGGGAATAAGGATATGAATTTACAATTATGAAAACTAATTATAAACCAGGATTTATAGTTTTTACCCAAGTTGACATGGTAGTGGAGTCTAATGAGGTTGATATTTATTTTAGAAGGACTAGTATTCCTTAAAACATCAGTGGGTTTGTTACAAAAAAACCTTGAAGTTATTACTATATATGAACCAATGGAGTTATTAGTTCATACTGGGTAAAATGTGCATGTTTATGATGATAAATTAAATATTTATATCTTACCCAGCTGAAAATGATATGTTTTTAAGATGAAAAATAATAGTGCTTATAAGGTGTATGAAATAGGATGCATGGATTTGAATTTTCCCTGAAATAGATCATATGGTGAACAATTTACTTGAAATTAATTTTTTTAAAAACTTCATGTTTAGTTTGTGGGGGTTTTAAATTTTCATTCAAATTTATTAAGTTTTTAGTTTGAAAATATGTTATTTTTTTGGGAAAATTTATATGTAAGATGTTTTTTAAAATTGTAGTTGAATATGGTTGTATTTTTGAAGTAAATATTATTTTAAAAAGTCTTATTATGAATTTTATTTAATATTATGATATTTTTTAAACACATTATATGAATTTTAATATCATTTATATTAAAAAAAGATGAATCAAAGTTTAATACTCAAGCATAAAATTTATTAGAAATCAAAATGTCAAGTGTGTGTATAGGCTGAGAGAAATTAAAAACCTTATCATTACATTGAAATAGATACATAGTTTCTTGATCTGATACATGTATATATTATTAAATTCAATGTATTTTTTAATAAGGACTAAGAAATAATTTATCAAATTTGTAGATGATTATAATAGATATTTTCCTGTTAATTTATAAAAATACTAAGATAAAAAAATTGAAAAATATGTGATTTACATGAATTAATAATCACATTAAAATGTAAATAATATTAAAATATTAATATTATATAGGGTTATATAATGTAATACCCCACGCTTTTTAATTTTTTTCAAATTAATTTAACCCTTTAAATATTTTTCATTTCACACCACACTGAGCATAGAATGTGTTATATGAAGGAACCATTTTATTATTGTAAGGTATGAAATACCAAGTTTATATTACGATACATAGAAAAAATATATTATATTTAGATACATGAAACACTATGTTTGGATTTTTTTTACACACAATTATGGGTTTCTTCGTTAACTTGTGTGACACACATGACCTAGTTTCCCAAAATTACAATATAATATCAACATTTTGATTAAAATATTACTATAATTAACAAGAAAAAATTGGATTGGACGTTACAAATAATAATAAATAAAATTTTAAAATATGATTTATTGATTTATAAAAAATTAATTATTTGGTTATCAATTAGTTAGAAATGGATGTAATATCTATTTGAAAATAATGAAATTCCTTTTATAAGAAAACTGTTTTTCTATGTACAAAAACTTCTTAACATAATAAATTAATTAAAAAATTGTTGGATATTTATTTTAATGATATATATATATATATTATATTAAATAAACTATTTAAGGTTAATATGGTGTGTTTTTATGCATGAGACAAGAATAAAACCAATTTTATATATGAAGATATATATTTTTCTAAAAGGTAAGTGTGAAACCTTTTAATTTGAATCTAATTTGAATATAAATTTTGAAAATTTTATAAATTAAATATGATAATATAAACTTCATTTTTTAATTTGAAACATCAAAATTATCTTATCGTGATTTTTTGGTATTTTTCTCAGAAGTTTCATTTTTTGATGTAATCTAAAAAATATAGAATTTTAATTAAAAATTTCATTTTTTTAATTTATATATAAAATTAAATTAAATTTTAATATTTTTTACATATATATATTTTAATTATAAATATATTAGTCTAATTTATCCATTGGAACCATTTTTACATTTAAATTGTATATAAAACCTTTTTAATAATTTGAAGTTTTTTCATTAAGAACCCGTCGTCTCATCCCTTATGTGAGATTAATTTTAAATTAATTTCTTCCACATAAACATTTAGAAATTGGAACATTTAATAAAAATAATTAATAATATCTATTAATATCAAACTAGTTTTATTACCAAAATCATTAGCAAAAGTTAATAAAATTAACCACATTGATTAAGATAAATACAAGTTTAAATAGAGAAAAATCATTAGCTCATGGGATAAAATAACCTAGAACTATGTCAAAAATAAAATATATCTACCTATTTAGAAAATATCATCCCCTAGAGAAAAAATTTACGATTAATGGAGACTCATGATATAATGGTGTCGTCTAAATATTGTTTACTTTTTTTATTTACAAGAATTCCACTCATCCTCCACTATAAATGGAAACACACCCCTCACTTATTCACATATATTAATCCATTTGGATAATCCAAATAATGCCAAAATAAGCTCAAATAATTTCTGACTTAATCCTAGAAGCCACTGTTGTGGCAGAAAGCCAAACAGAGAATCCCTTTGGTGAAAATAAAAAGGAGTAACTCAAAGAAGATGTAACATCCTTCACCATGAAATTTTATTTTATTAATTTATCCAGAACTTAAATTATTTTTTATGACTTAATTATATAATAAACATAGTTTACTAAATATTCTTATATGTTGTCATGTTAATGGTACAACCTAAATTCCCTCACACTTTCATAAAATGGAATACACAATCATTATTAATGTCTATGACACACTACATCCTCACGAATCAATGTCATTTGTTATTCCATTTACACCATTCATGGTTGAGAAAAATAATGGAATTAATGTTTTTATTTTATATATATAATAAATTTATTATTCCTTTATGCTTATATAGTTTTTATATGACTCATATCATCATTCTTTCTATTTTTTGGGAATACGATAACTTCATATATGGTCTTGTGGACTACCACCTCCTCAATGTGATATGAATCATTCACACTTTATGTGAACATTATTAAGGATGATTTTAGACCAAATATATGATATATATTAAATAATTACTCTACTAGAATCATAATATATATATATATATACATATAATTTTTTTACTTCATTTCATTCAATACGATAAGAAAATGAAAAAACGTTCATCTGTACGTATGACCTACCATTTCAACGAACTATGAATTACATTAAATATTTATATATTTTATTAATTATTATAAATAATTATATAATTAATATATAGTATATTTACATCATTTCTCACATTCCAGAAATAATTAAATCATTATCTAAGTAAGAGGATCAAGAATAACAAGTCAAAACATATACAAAAAAAGAAAGAAATTATTACCCAAAATGTAACTTTAACATGATATTTTTAGTAAATGGGTAATATAAAGTCACAATAAAATGAAATATGTTATTATATATAATAATATAATTTTTTATATTTATAGTGAATTTATATATATTATATAGGATGTTTGAACATGTATGAATAAATTAAGGAATTAAGGTTTGGGTTTTTATCACACTTTTATTCCTATGAGATATATGATATATTCACCACTTATTATTATTGTAAATGAATTTAATTATATATGAAATGATATATATTATTTTTTTTATTTCATGATATTTAGAGTTTATGTTATTCTTTCATAGTGGCACCGATTCAAAAGTTACTCAAGTAGTAAGGCGATTTCTAGTCTCACATTTATATCTGTGAGACTTATTCCATATTCCCCACCCATTTATTTTTTGTGGTGAATATAATTTCCTTTAATGTATTATATTACTATTATAATTTAATTTATTTGTATTTATGTATACATTTTATGATCTTTATTTCATGGGATTTTATGGTTCAAAAGTTACCAAATCGGTAAGGTAATTTTGTTTGAATTGGCCTTCTTTGAGACACCTGTTTTTTTATGTACATATATTATTTTACAAGGTTTATATAATTATATTTTACATTTAATATAATGAAACTCTTTATATATAGGATGGTATGAACTTTATTTAATGTTATTCTTTCATGGGGACTTTATGTTCAATGTTACTAATGAGGTTAGAGGTTATTTCTACAATCCCATAATTTGTCAATATTTTTTATGATTATGCTTCCATTAATGAAATAATATGATTCATATCAAAAGGAATATAATTAATTTTATTCCACTCTGGTTATTCAAGATATCTTCAAATAATGGAACAATTTTCCCACTCTTTGGTAATTAATATAATTAATAAAGTGTTTTTAAGAAAATTCAACTTTATCACACTCTTTAGTAAAAAAAAAGTCCACTCAAAACTATTTCCTCTAAAAATTCATTATAAAAATGTTATAATATTATATTATGATATCTAAAGATATTTTTACCCATGTTTAAAATAATTTTAACAAAAAATGATTTTAAAAATAAATTTTTTTTCTTGTCAAGGAAGTTTTCTTATCTTTTTATAGTACAAAAGAAATATTTGGAATGTATGGATTTATCAGCTATTATGACCATTTTATCATTTAATCATCATCTGAAAGTTTAAAATATAAATTTTTGTATGAATTTGTTTTATAATATTTAGATAATTCTTTGATTTTAAAGTCTTTTTAAAAGAAATTTTTTACAATGATGTTTTATGTTCAAGAAGCATTTTAAATGATTTTTAAAGAGTACATTATATATTTTGATGTTTTTTAAAGAAAAAGGTATTCAAAAATGTTTTATGTTTTAAAATGTGTTTTTCAAAGAAGAAATGATATTTTCCTCAAGAAATTTTTTAAATGATTTTTAATTTTTATGTTATAAATTTTCAATGTGGTTTTCATGGAAAATGATTTTGAAAATTATTTATGACTTAAAAAGTGATTATCAATGAAAGGTTATTTTCCTCAAGAAATTTTTCATGTAATATTTCAAATTACTTCTCCATTTAAGATGGAGTAATTTGATATAGTTTTTTATTTAAATTAAATATTGTCCAATTAAACCATTATTATTATGTATTTGAATTATTTATGCTTATCATGAAATTTTATTTCTAAAAACCCTTCCACATCTATAGGTTATACCAGGATAAAATGCTTGTGAAACTTGCTTCCTTTCATCAGTTATTTTATGATAAAATGATTCTGAGAAATATGTGTTTTCTAAGAGTTTTTATATGATGAATATTTTAATATACCCATTTCATATCATGAATTATGATATGACATTTAATAAACCCATCGATTTTTCTGGTTCATGAAATGATGAATGTTTTATTATCTTGTGGAAAATGGATGTATGATTTCATTATGTGATACATGGGACCTATATCTTCTTCAAACACATTTGGTCATGATAAATGGTATAAGCGATCAAATTTTACAAAATTTGTATCCTATTATTGAAAACAAGATGGTACATGGTTTGTAGCGCGATCCTGAAAATAAGTGGGTATATGAGTTGTAGCCTCAGAAAATAAAGAAGAGTGTCACAAGTTGTATCCCAAGCCCATAAACAAGAGGGTATATGGGTTGTACGAAAATTCAAAAAACTAATAGGGTAAATGGTTATTTGGAAAAACCAAAACTAGGTATATAGGTGATTATCCCAAGACTATCGTGTTATGATGGTCTTGGTAGGCAGCATTAACATAACATTTTCTATGCTTATGTGTATACCACAGTTCCATGAATCTTTACTATGTTATACTTTCATGGATTATGGTTTTTATTCGAATACAATTCATATCTTATGAACTAAAAATCTTTATACCAAGACACTTGATTATTATCTTTTATATTAAGGGTATCATCCTCTAATGTTATTATCATGTTATCATATTCTTATGCTCAAGATTATGGTTACATATCTCCCTTTTTTACCCTTATTGAGAACCTGATCTCACCATTTCTTATGTTTCCTTTCTACAGTTTATGATAAAATGTTTTAAGTAGGAGTTCTAAAGGGAAAGATCTTTATGGGAGACATTAAATATCATTCACCAAGATAGAATATTTTGTTTCCATGTTTCCAAATACACCAAACCATTATGATCCTTGGGAATTTACTTTTGTAATGTGATGAATATTGAATATAAATTCTATAATATTCATGTATGTTAAGCTTGGTTCACTATAATTGGTATCAAAGGAAATATTTTTTCAACATTTGGAAACATGGATGAGAAAACCTTTGTGATATCCCCATTGATATCTTAGAGGATACGTATAAAGATTTCTCTACGGATAACCCTAAATATTAATAGATTTAAAATTTGGTGTCATTATTTTGAAATCCAATATATAATTTTTTTAGGATTATGGGGTTTTCTTCTATGATAATTTTTTATCAAACTATGATTTTTGGTATTAATAAATTTTGGTTACTATAAGGAACGTGGTAAACATTGAAATTTTCATATAAGGGATGTATGGGTATTATAAAAATCTATGACCTAAGTGGAAATCTCATAAATAGAATCTAGAAGGAGGTATGATGACTACTTATACTTCTTTAGATAATGATATCACAAATGACTTGTGAAGGTATGTGAAGTTCAAATAGTATTTTTTACATTATATTTAAGAAAAAATTAGTTGATTTAGGTTTAAGAACCTTATGACATGATTCATATTACATATTCTAGGAAAAGGTTATTATAGGATAAAATGATGAAGCCTTAGTAATTTTTTAAGAATAAAGTAGGATTATTTATGTGTATATGTTTTGGAATTAAAATATTATATCATAAAAATCATAAAATATAAAAAAATATTTAGTACAATTCTTTCACTAATGATTTAAATGAATATGTTGAATGGTTTTGAGGGACTGAAAAAATTTATTTAATGGGAATGTGCTATACATTAGATACCTCTGATTAATGGAAAATAATCCTTAATATGTTCCTAATGTCGAGATAATGTTGTTTAGATAAATATATGTTAGATATGAATATGTAAATTCGAATGTATTTATTACATTAGAAACAATTAAGGATTTATTAAGAATGTGTTATATGTTATCGTGGATTAATTTTAAAACTCATTATATTAAACTAATATATCCTTAATAAAGCATGAATGTTCCAATAAGGTTTTATGGTAATTCAGGTTAGTACCTTATTTAAGGAGAATACATGATGAAGGTATTACCATGTTTGGTTTGTGACAACAAATAGATAATTTATTATATATGAGAGATAAATGTTAAGATGTTTTTTTAGAAGTTTTGTAACATTCTCTCTAAGGTTTTATATTTTTATATTTATAAAGGGTTACAATGTTAACCATTAATGGAATGTTTTTAGTTTATATTTGGATTAAATAATAAAGATTAACTTATAACTTCATCATATGAAGATTTATCCATATTTTATGACTACTATTAACATTTAACTAAATATTAATAGGAGGATATTTATAAATATTTTGATCTATTAGATTTTTAGGAATAAAAAATTGACCTTCATTTTTTAAAATACTAGATTAAGTGGAAATAGATCAAAAAAATGATGAAAATATTCATTCTAAATGTAAAGAAACGAAGTTAGAATTTATTCTCATTAAAATTTTTATCTCTACGGAATGTATATTGAAAACATAAATGTTATCCCGGTAAATTCTTTCCCAAGTAATAAAATAGTCTCAAAGATCATATTAGATTTATGGCATTGTTATCATCAACTTTCTCCTGACTATTTTATCCATCAATCTCCATAAAAACACGATAGTTATATTTCTCTTAAATGGCTTTGTTTTCTCTTGTAAACTATGTAATCCTATGAGGAAACCTAATTATGAGTTACTCCAGGGAACATTTATGGTTCCAACATTCCATTTTCAAATAGATTTTTAATATTCATTTTTATGATGATGGTTTCAATGAAAGTAGCATTCAAGTATTAAAAATTTTATATACTAGATGTATTTCTTGGGAGAAATTCATTTTAGGGGGGGGTAGAATGTAACAACCTTATTTTTTTTCTATATTTGTTCAAATAAATTTTAACATTTAAATATTTTCCATTTTACACAACACTGAATACATCTTGTGTTATATGAAAGAACCATGTTATTTTTCCTTTGTATGAAAATCCAAGTCATGATTTCTTAACACGCAAAACTTATATTATCTTGTGTTATGAGAAACATTATTTTTTTCTTTTGTTACATGCAATTCTTTTTTCCATTAATAACTTGTGTGACATGGACAACCTAGTTTTACCAAACTTTAATGTACAATTAATATTGTTAATAAAATATTATTATAGTTACCACCTAGATTTTGGAATGGTAGTTTTAAATAAGATTAACTGAATTGTAAAAATATTATTTACAAATTTATATAAAATTAATCCTTTATTTATCAATTATTTATAAGTGGAAGTCAGAACTATTTAAAAATAAATAAATATCTTTTCTAAGAAAACTATTTTTCCGTGAACAAACATATATTACCATAATAAAATAATTAAAACCATTTTGATAAATTATTTAAATGAAATATATATATATATATATATTATATTAAATCAACTATTTAGTATTCATCTTTTGTGTTTTCTAGATAAGATAATCAAATAAAACAAACTTTATGCAATATATATATATATATATATATATATATATTTATAAAAGGTAATTTTACGGCCATTTAATGGAGTTATTATTTTAAATATACACTTTGACACATTTAAAGTTATACACTATAAAATAACCTTCATTTTTTAATGTTCATTGTCATAATTATATTAGGTTAATTTTTTGGTAATTTTTTGGAAGTGTCATTTTTGGATGAATAGGGAAAAATATTGTATTTTAATTCAAAAATACATTTTTTTCTAATTTACTTATAGAGTTAAAATATATTTTAAATTGATTTTTATATATTATTATATAAATTATACATAAATTAATCTAGTTTAGGTAATTGGATCTAATTTCTCATTGAAATTTGATATTAACACTTTTCAATATTTAAGACTTTTCACATTAAAAACTCGTCGTCTCATCCTGTTAGCGAGGTTAATTTTAAATTAATTTCTACCACATATTTTTTTTAATTTGGAAAAATGAATTCTACACTTGGAATAAAAATAATTTATAATATCAAATTTTTTAAAATAATTATTTGGCAAAATATATTAGAGAAAGTAATTAAAATTAATTACAATGATTAATGAAAAATTGAGTTTATTTAGTGGTTAAACATTAACATAAAGGACCAAATAACATAGGAACATGAAAAAAATAATATTATAGAAATTGTTATAAAATATAATCCAATTTCTATAAAATTTTCCACTATTTGATATACATTATTTAAGGGATACCACTCAATAATTTTTACAGTTTTATATTTTCAAAAATGTCACTCCTCCTCCACTAAAAAGGGAACTCAACCTCCTCATTTTTTCACACATCTGAGACTATTTAGATATTAAAAAACCAAAAAAATAATCTTGAAATTCTATAAATTCACATTATAATCATTTTACTGGGAATAAATCCAACTGAGGAATCCCTTTTGAGAAAATCAAAATGAGTAAATCAAAGAATATGTAACATCTTCAAACAAGAACATTTATTTTACCCCTTTATCTACCCCAAAAAGTATTCTTAATCCATTATTATAGAATAAAATCACTATCTTAAATATAATTATATGTTTTTATGTTTATGTTATGACATAAACTCACACAGACGTCCATGAAATGGGGTATGTAATCATCATTTTTGTGTACGACAGACCACTTCCTCACGAACTGATGTTGTTCATTATCCAATTTCCATTATTAGAGGATGGTAATAATTATAGTAATTATTTTTATATATGATATTTAGGATATTTATTATTTTTTTATTCTTCTTAAATTATTATATAGAACTTACCATTCTTTCAATTTTTTGTGAATACAATAACTTCGTTTGTGGATGTGTGAACTACCACATCCTCAAAGCAATGTAATCCATTCACACTTTACATGCAATGAATTAAGGTTGGGTTTAGTAAAATTATATGATATATGAAATAATAATTATACTGTAATGATAATATATATATATATATATATTAAACTTACTTCATTTCGTTCAATGCAATAAGAAAGCAGAAACATCGTTTATGCATTAGTAAGACCTACTATCTCCATTAATGATGTATTCCATTTAATATATATATATATATATTATAATTTATTTTAACTAAATATATAATGAATATATATAATCTTTAAATAATTTTTACATTCTTTAATTAACTAAATCATGATCTAAGTAAGAGTTTCATGAATTACAAGTCAAAACATATACCAAAAAAACAAAGCCGTTATTACCTTAATGGTAACATTAACATTAATTATCAATAAAAAGGTAATATAAAGTTATATTAGAGTTATATATGGTATTATATATAATAATATTTTTCTCTTTTATATTTATAATAAACATATATTTATTAGATATAGGGTTTGAATGTGTACGAAGAACGTTGAGATTTAATGATTGGGTTTTCTCATCTCACTCTTATTTCTGTGATATATATATTATATTCATCACTTATTGTTATTTTTGTGGTGTTTATACTCACCTATGAATTTTTATATCATTAAATTACTTCATTTTATAATAATGAAAGTTCCAATTTATGTTATTCCTTAATAATTTTAATGATTCAAATGTTTCTCAAGTAGTAAGCGGACGTCTAGTCTCATTTTTATTTTCTATAAGGATTTTTCTTTATTCGCCACTAATACTTTTTTATGGTGTATATACTTCACATTAATGTATCATATGAATCATATACATAAATTTATGGGTATTTACATATCCATTTTTTATCTCTAATTTATGAGGTTTTATGGCTCAAATTTTTCAAATCGGGAAGGTAATTTTGTCTCAAATTTCCTTCATTCAAACACATGTTGTGTTAAGAAACTATATTATTTTATAAGGTCTATATACTTACCTTTATCATGTTATATCATGAATCTTATTATGTTCATAAAATTTAATGCTTCATGTAATGTGATTATTTCATTGGTACTTTGATTCAAAGTTAAAAATATGGAAAGAGTAGATTGCTACAGTCTCATTGTTTTTTGGGATTTTTTATAATTATGCTTCCATTGATAAAATATTATGAAACATATATAAGGAAATATAATTAATTTAATATTCCTTTGGTTATTCATGATATATTTGAATAATGAAACCATTCTTCTACTATTGGGTACATAATATTATTAAGAAATTATTTTTTTATAAAATCATACATTATCTCTATCTAAGGTCATCAATCTATTTTATTTCAAAAAAATGATTTATAAAAAAAATTTCCAAAATGTTCTACTATTCTCATACAATCTATAAAAAAGTGTTACCCATGTTTTACCATATAAAAATGGGTTTTAAAAATTAATATTCTTGTCATTTTATGATCGAGGAACTTTTCTAAACTTTTTGAAGAACAAAGTAATGTTCAACATGTACATATTTATCAACCATTATAACTATCATTTCTATGCAGGTTTATTTAAAATTATACAATATTATTTTTTTGAGAATATTTTTTTGATATTATGGAAACATAGTTTTTTAAATTATTTTTCAATGAAAAATGTTTTTGAAAATGTTTTAAATTCAAGAAGTGTTTTAAATGATTTTCAAAGCTAACATTATATGTTTTGAAAGTTATTTTCAAAGAAAAATGTCATCAAAATGTTTTCTCGTTTAAAAATAATTTTTAAAATATAAAATTATATATTCATCAATAAATATTTAAAGAAAAATTCAATAATATTTTATATTTTGTCAAATTGGATTTAAAAGAAAAGGATTTTGAAATTGTTATATGCCTTAAAAAGTGAATTTCAAATAAACGTTATATTCCTTATGAAATTATCCTTGTAAATTTTTATAATAATTCTCCATAATTTATGAAATTCCTTGATATAGTTTATCCTTTACATATATTAATATCCAAGGACACCATGATTGTTATTTCTTTGAATGGGTTAAGTTTAAAATAAAATGTTGTTTATGAAACTCATTCTTCTTCTATAGGTTATACCATAATAAATTTTATGTGAAACTCTCTTCCATTCATGGGTTATTCTATGATGAAATTATTACGAGAGTTTTATCTTTTCTAGAGTTAATGATATGATGAAATGTTTAATATTCAAATTTCATTTCATAGGTTATGATATGGTGCTTCTAAAACCCATATCTTTTAATGGGTAATGATATGATGAATGATTATTGTCTTGAGGCACATGGATGTGTGATTTTATTATGTGATGTGTGGAGAAAATATATATCTCTACAATGAATTTTAATAAGATAAATGGTATATGAGCTCAAAGGGTACATAGTTCGTAGCCTAATCTCGAAAATAATATGTCAAACGAGTTGTATCCCAAATCCCAAAAACAAGAGGGTACATAGGTTGTAGCCCAAGGATAAAAATAAAAGTGTTCACAGGGTGTATCCTAAGCCCATAAACAAGGGGATATATATGTTATATCCCAGAACTATATATAATAGTTTATCCAGGGTTGTATTCCAAGACTAAAAATAAAAGGGTGGATGTGTTGTCAGCCCAATCGAAAATCTGGCACAAGGGTGATTATCCCAAGGATAACATGTTATGAAGGTCTTGGTAGGTATCATTAACATCAGAGTTTATATGCTTATGTGTATTACACAATTCCATGTGTTATTTTAATAGTATTATTTCATGGATTATGACCTTTATTCCATTTTGATTCATGTATTATGAATATCCAAACTTATTCCATGAATCATGATTTTGATCTTTTATATGAAGTGTATGATATATTAATTTTATGATAATGCTCTCATACCCATATGATCATGACCATGTTTATAAATATCCCTTGTTTACCATCATTGATAACCTTATCTCACCTTTTATTAGGTTGCCTTTCCCAGGTTATGAAGAATGTTTTTAAGTTAGTGTACTAAAGGGAAAATATTTATGAAATATTTTGAAGATCTTCCACCATGGTAGAATATTCTATTACTTAGTTTCCAAAGACACTAAACTATTATGTTTATCAAGCATTTATGGTTTTAATGTGAAAAATATTCTAAAAATTGATGTTATATCAATTTATATTAATCTTGGGTCACTATAGATAATATCTGAATAATATAATTTTTTTTGAATATAAACAAACTGACATAATAATTCATGATGATACACATCCTTATTATCTTTTGTATAATGGGATAGATGAAGGTAAGAATATGGCATTGGATTATTTTACCAATAATATTCTTTTAATTACAACAATTCCTAATTATATATGGAATGGGATTTGAATATAATTTTTATATTTTTGTATGAATTCTTGAAAAGAATAAATCCAAGATTATTATTTTTTAATTTTTGAGGTATCCTTCCAATGTATTATACCTAGGGAAAAATTTTAAAACGATAGTGCCTCAAAAAGTTAATTTTACCTTTCTTGGGTATATTTTAATGTCTTTATCTACAAGGTTCATAGTGGTTAAATATAATATTCCTAGAATATATGTGAATACTAATATTGATTTTCATAAATTGAAATTTTTTATGGATTATTTTACCATGAACAATGATGTTCCATAAGATTTATCCAATTTAAAATTTTCCGTGATATATAGATCCATTCTTTAATATGTATAAATTTTCGAAAATAATGAGGTAAACACAAATAATATTTTAATACCTAAGGAGTCAGATGAAGTGGATGCACCCTAGAGGAGTAAATAGATAGTGGTTTTCATGTTCTTTGGAAGTGATTTAATTACATACAACACCAAGGGTGAATATATCAACTTTTTTAAATCTATGATGTCATCTAAATAATGATATAGTGAAGGAATGAGAAAACATAAAGTTGAATCTCTTTTTTCTAATAGAACACCTGAGTTATTTAATCTTATACCGGGGTGTAATCCCTTTTTATATAAATTTATATTTAAAATGAAATATAATCTTGATGGAACCATGGATAAGTACAAATAACAATTATTTGTTAAGAAGTTTATAAATAAAGAGGGAATCCACTATTTTAACAGTTATTCAACATTTTCTCATGTGAGTACCATTATATTACTAATCATTTTGGGTTCCATATGTTATTTAAAAATAAATTAAATAGATTTTAAAATAATTTTTTATTCCTGATGACCTTGAATATGATATTTATATGGATTAACCAAAAGAATTTTTACCATCAACTAATAAGCATACAAACTATAAATCTCTTAAGTCTTTTTATAGGCTTTATAAAAAACTAATTAAATTAATCATTTTTTGATATAAAATTATTTATATGTGATTCAATGTTAATAAATGAAACATGTATATATATTAAAAGACAACATGTTATTTTTTATTTTTTTGTGATTTTAGATTGATGACATTATTTTGTTTGGTTCTAGTATTGATATTGCTAACCAGATGACTCAATATTGTATAACATATTTTAAATGAATAATATGGGATGAAAAATATATAATTTTGGGCCTCAAGATTTTTTATTTACTTGAGGAGATAACAATTTATTACTCTCATTATGTTAAATCAAAATAAACGTGATATATATGGTTATCCAAATTTAAAAAGTACTAAAAGAGAATATGATCCTTACATAATTTCATTCAAAAATGAGATTTTTGTTCCATTGTCTCAATCAATTTAAATTCAGATCATTAAAATTCTGTAACATATTATGAACACTATTTTATAAAATATTTCTTTTAATGACTCAAATATCTCAAGATGTACTGATTCTCCCATTAAGACTCATGGGGATACATTATACATGGAACATCGGTACCAATGGGGAATTATTTCCCATTGGATAAATTATGGGAGATTGCATGATTTACTCTGGTGATATTATAGTGTGAATTTTTAGCCCAAAAAATATTTAAGAAATGCATGTACTGGGTATTATTTTACCCTAGGTGGAAATGGAGTCACTTGGTAGCCATCTAAACAGTCCATTCTAATTCTGCATAATTGTGAATAAGAGTTATATTCTATAGATACTACTAGAGAGGATCCTGGTTGTCTACATGGATTGTTACCTAAATTTTCCATGAATATCAATCCTCTTCCATCAATCTATATTAATTATAACAATCAAGTCTGAATAAAAAATATTAATCAAACATCAAGTACAATCCAAGGTAAAATAAACATGTTTAAGTGTGACTCAAGGATTTTTAAGTTATATTCTCAAATGCAGTAATTCCTATAGATATGTTTGTACCATATAAATTCTTACTTATCCTTTGAATAACATAGTTAAATATACATTGGATTAAAAATTTATAACATGGATGGGATTCAAAACCCATAATTGGTTACTTTATTATAATATCCCAAAACACTTAATTGATATCCCATAATTTCAGTTCAATGTGGTATATATAAGGGTTATGATGGATAATGTACATATATATATATTTATACATATTTATTTGATATTATAACCTGATAACTTGAATGTGTTTAATTTTATACTAGTAAGAGTATTTTACTCTGAATTAGTTTGTTAGTAGTATATCATTTGAGATGACCAACTAAGTGGATATTTTTATGAAGCTACAAATAGAAGAAGTTTGTTTATTCATTGAATGAAATCATGATTCAGCATCATAATAGATAGCTGAAACATGTCACCACAAAATATTTCTTTCCTCGATAATAGAATGTTTTTCTCAATATATTCCATCAAAATAATTTTTTAAATTCATAGTGAAGTCTATTTTCTCCTAAGAATGAATTTTTTTTTCACTTAGGTAGATGATAAAAATAAAAGGCACCACTACTAAAATAAAGAAATAAAGTGCTAGTGAGTCTTCTCTTAATTGATTAATGTGGAATTATGCTTCAAAAATAATGATATTAGTTTGAGAATCAATTAATTTATTTGTCAAAACTACGATTGAAAAATTGTGATTTAAATTAATAATCAGTTAATTTTTTCCAAGAAAGATAAAATTAATGCTACATTTGATATATATATATATATGTATATATGTATGTATAATTTATGAAAAAGGGAAAAATGGCGACTTTTTAATTCATTGATAAAAGATCATGATTTAGGAAATTATTATTCTACCAATGTATGTTCTCAATCTTCTCTTGAGGTATGATCTTGTTTAAGAATTGGTTTAAATCAATAAATGATAGTTAATGAAAATTTTACTAGGTATATATAGAGGATGGGGGTGTTTCGGGGGCTCGAGACATAAAAGAAAGGTAAAAATGGAAATTTAGTTCATATTGCATGTTTGTCATTTGGTTAGTTGTAACCATGTGTCCAAAACATGCATGACTAGAGGAGGGGTGTACAGTTTGAAAAAAACCATGTAAGGGGGGAAGAACAACCATGAGGGCAAGTATTTCCTCATCACACATGGTCAATTTACAGTTTGTTAAACCATGTGGGTATCCTAGGTAACTGTTTGACCAAGATCCCTCTTGGATAGAGGGTGGCTCATGGTTAGCTCATAGTTTGGCCAATCGTGCAGCCAAACCATATGCCCCTTTAATAGTGGTAATTTAAAAAATTTAACTCTCATGCCTTAAGTGATATAACCTGGGATATTTTTCCATTCTTCCTCTTCCAACCTTAGGGATGAACTAAAACAGTCCAAACTCCCCAAGAGTTGATCACCCTCGTTTATAGGCCTTTTTGTGCATAATTTGTTCTGAATCGACGATCTAATATATCTTAGGATGGGGATTTGAAGATTGTATTAATCTTAGTCAAAGGAAAAGTTTAAATGATAATTCATCATGGGAATGGAGGTAGGTGGTCTAAATATTATATCCCACAGTTTTTTTGGTTATTTATGTTTACATGGACGTAATTTGGTGTAGTTGTTTTTCCTTTGGTTTTGATTTTGTTGGAATGTTGAATTAATTTCTTAAATTCTTAATTGAACCCCTCATGATCCCTGAGGGATGTTTTGAGGTTGATTTGACTGGGTTAAGGGCCATTCATATGGTGTTCCAATTATGTAACATGGAAATTTTAATGATAATTATATAATTTAACTGTTATGACATAGAGACCATGGTAAAAGTATAGAAATTTTATCTTGGGTTATATTTAGGAACAAAGGGTGATTGTGATGGTTGTCAAATTTGTATAAAGGGTCGATTGGAATATCTTGAATTAGCAAATGGATTCAGGTGAATTTGTTAAATTATGTAGTGTCATAAATGAGAACGTGTAAATGGTTAAGGCATTAATATTATTAATATATTGATTGAACAATTAAATGTGAATGTTTTGTGTATTGTTTGAATATTATTCATTGAAATAGTTATGCGATGAATGGTTAATAAAGCATGTGTGCATGGCTAGGTGGTATGTGGGGTATTGGAATTAGGATCCTCTCATGGTTCAGGTTGGACTAAGGCTCCAACCTCCATCCCTGGAATGCACGGGTCAGGGAACTGGACTAATGCTCTAGGACCCTAATAGATGCATTTGATGAGACTACCAGAAAAAGGATCTGTGGTCGTGTGATGTAGCTTATTGTGATATGAATTACCTAGTGATATAGGAAATATAAATTATTTTATTTAGGTTTAGTGGTTGACTGGAATTGATCATTGTGTTATAAATGATTTTCATAACCCTTCGATTAAATAATGTAAATTCTTTTAGTGAATGTTGTTAAATGATGTACCGATAAATAATTTACTTAAATTTTTTCATTTTTTTAGTACATGAAAAAACTATCAATTACACTACATATTTTGTATACACCATTGGTGGAATACTAATGAGTTATACTGACACCCCTATTTGCATATCGTTGGGTACCCGAGTAGATTTCTTATTTTTTATGATAGGACAAGGGAAAAGGCCATATGTTAGAAGTATTATTTGGCATAGGATGTGTAAGGGGAACTAGAAAACACATAGTGATTGAACTTGTTTTTAGGACTCTTTAGTTTATCTTTATTTTGGGGTTTTTATACATTTTTCATGGTGTCACATGACATAACATACTTATCATTTGGTTGTGGGCCTATACCCAGTTTTGGGACATATTTTTTAACAACTGGTTATTGTTCATTTATTACTGTTATTATTTCCTTTGATTCATATTCTATATTTTGTGGATCACTTCGATAAAGAGTGTATAGTCTCCCAAAATTACTTATTATACCCTCACTATTAGTCGAAAACATTTGGCATATTGGGAGGCATGTATGAAGTCATTTTTTGACCAAACAATGGGAACTAGTTTAGTGGTCTTCAGTTTGGGGATGCTACATAGTGGTATTATAAGAGTTACATTCTATTTTCTTACTATTTTGGGATGTCATATGAGAGTATATGATGCTTTATGTATTATAAATTAGAACGTGCATGAGAGTGGCTAACCCATTTATGAGGTAAAACCCAAGTACCTAGGGTGTAATTGTTTATCCTGATGTATGTTATTATATTTGAATGAAATTTCACCATTAGGTTATTCACTTATTATGTGATGTGACCATTTTATGATATTTTTATCAGGCCATAATGGTATGAGGTTTTTCATTCTTTCATAATTTTATGCACCTAGGGATATAAGTAGAATGAATCATTATACACAAAGATGGTGAAGATGGGTTAGAGATTAGAAAAAAAATGCATTTTGCCACTAAATTTTTTAAATATGTAGGGTTTAAAAAGGATAATTAAAGTGTTTAGATTAAATAAATATAAAAAAATGGATAAATAAAAGTTTCTAATAAAATATTGAAATTGGTTAAAAATCAGGATTGTGGAAAATTTTAAAGATGGGGAAATTATTAAAGGATACTTATTTATGTTATGAAATTGAGAAAGGTTAAAAAATGGTGTTTAATGAAATGGATTTCCATTGTATTAGTCAGATTTCCCCCGTTGACCATGAACTAGGGTATGGATGGCTAAGGGTAGTGATATAGACATGAATATGATTATTTGGACAGTTTATACAGAATGAGTTGTGTGTGGTTAGTCGAGAAGCTTCTGTTGTGAAACTATGTATGTTTTATGTTATGCATTTGGAGTGGTGTGTTTGGAATTTTAAGAAGATTCCACCATGGAATTCTGTGCCGATTTATAGACAAGAGGATATCATGGAGAATGATCCTATAGAATTGGATCAAGAAAACCTAGTTATCCAGGATAATAGGGGAGATGATAATTTCCATGAGAAAATTTATTGTTTAATACAGATGATGAAAAGGGACCCATGGATGTATATGATAAGTATTTTGAGCTGACTAGGGAGTTTTGTCAATGAAACCCTCCAAATTTTTGTATATAGCATGGACATGATGTAGAAATTTTTTGGATATAGGGTATCCATATGATTCTTGATCACTAAGAGAATACTATTTGGAAGAGAGTCAAATTGACTGCTTATATGTTGTGAGGTTAGGAAAATCATTAGTGGTATGTTTTGATTTAGACATTGTAGGATGGTGGTATAATATGGATAAATTTATATGAAAATTTTCTACAGCATTTCTATCTAGAGACCTTGGGATAAGATAAGGTTGTGGTGTTTATTAGGTTGGACCATAATTCTAGCTCAATGATGGATTATGCTGGCATCATCACCGAATTACAACATATTGTTCCATCTTCGGAAGGTGATGTGGAGGCTATGATATGAAATTTCTAGATGGACTTAAACATGAGATCACGTCCCTGATGAATAGCCTCTTCTTAAATAGGTTTACTATAGTAGTGGACCAAGACCTTATTTTATAAGTAAATATAAAGGAGGATTCTGTTTGTGTGTTTGTGGCTCTAGATTGGTGACATGGTGGTGTTACTTATGATGGTAGGATGCACTACTTCGAGAGAATACCCTAGAGTGGTGGTGGGGAGAATAGTTATAAAAGGTAACTATCTTTTTAGTGTAATGATCGAGTTTTCTTCTATATGTACGGAAGTCTGAGACACATGCACAACATATTTTTCCAACCACAAGTTGTGTTCTGAGATCGTGGATGTTTGGGTCATGTATAGAGGTTTTGTAATAACCCTCTATATATGGGTACTAATCGAGGGTTGAGGCTGATGTATAGTATAATAATGTGGTTGATTACCCCATACCTTTCAAGCATTTGGATTTTTACCAACTGTACAATTTGGGGTAATGGATGTGGTACTCTGTAGGGAGAGAATCTAGTTTATCAGGGTAGTGTAGCACTAGAAACTCATACTGGGGTTTAAGGTATTGGGGTAGGTCAGTTTCATGAATTCCAACTAGCACTTAAAGGTGGTGAGGCTGGGAAATCAACAGTTCGAGGTATAATCTAGGTAACATTCTTAATATATTTTTTGGAAACTAGTTCCTCACACTCTTTTATATATATCAAATTTATGAGTATGATGGGCCTCGATATGAATAATATGTAAGGAGTTATGTCAATTGATACTCCACTAGGGGTGTGAGTAGAAGATATCTAAAAATATAAGGGGTGTTCTCATGAGGATGGTGGGTATTCTTTTTTATTGGATTTGTTGGGGATGGAAATGTCAGGTTCTGAATGGATTTTGGGAATGGATTGGTTAGTGTTATACCAAGGCTGTATTTATTGTTACTACCATAGGGTAATGTTTACATCCCAAGAAGGTAATATTTATGTAAATTGTGGGGATTGGAATATCTGAGCATGCCATGGAGGTCCAGTCTATCGATAGCTGGGTGAACACACAACCCAAGTGGATTGTATTATCCTAGATGATGGGGGATTAAAGTATCTTGTATTTCCTCTGATGGTTCATTATTTATAGGATGTGTTTTATAGAGACTACTTGGGTGTTT
Source organism: Viscum album (assembly GCA_963277665.1). NCBI lineage: Eukaryota > Viridiplantae > Streptophyta > Magnoliopsida > Santalales > Viscaceae > Viscum > Viscum album. The sequence continues at coordinate 1,749,074,354 of OY728146.1, read as the reverse complement.
CCCTCAAGGGGGAGGTTGAGTTCACGACAGAGTTGTAGCTAAGAGAAAAAATAGTTCCATATATCCATAAAGTATGAAACTACTAGAACTACCAAAACATAAATTTAGTTGTAGGGAGTATAAAACAAGGGTATTATTAATCCTAGTACGTCACCTTGCGGATCCCCGCTATTTTTTCTATGAAGGATTATGGATACATGAGGTTGTGTGTTAAATATTGGTAGTTCAATTAAAATAAATTTACAAACAGATACCCTCTTCTATGAATCAATGATATTTTTTGACTAGTTAAGATATGAATCCTTGTTCTCCAAAATGGATTTTAGATCAAGGTATTATCCCTTGTGGGTGAATCCTTTTGATAAACCACAAAATTCCTTCAAAATAAGGTATGAGTTGTATGATTTTATTTTGATTCTGTTCATTTTGAAAGACACCATCGTAGTATTTGTGGACCTAATGAACCGAATCTTCCTCCCGTGTGTGGATCAGTTTGTAGTTGTCTTTTTTATGACATCTTGGTGTACACTAAGACACGTGATGATAATGACAAACATCTTGACATCATACTGACTACACTAAGAGATCATTTTATATATGCAAAGCTATCCAAATTTCATTTCTGTATTGACAAGGTATATTTCTTGGTCCACATCATCTATATGGAAGGTTTTTCTATGGACACATAGAATGTGTAATCTATTATGTCATAGGAGATTCCAAATAATGTTATTGATGTTGAAATTTTTCTATTTTTGGTGGGATGTTATTGAAGTCTCATTAAAGACTTATCCCATTGGGTAGTACCACTACATGGCTTGACCAATAAGGGAATCGAGTTTGAGTGGTCTAGGCTATGTTAGGATTCCTTCCATGATTTAAATAAGTGGCTATGTTCAAAACCAATTTTCATCCAACCAAAGATAGGAATAAAGTATACCTTTTTTGGTGATGCGTATGATGTTGGGATTAGGGCAGTGCTGATGTAGGATGATTAGGCTATGGAATATTGGCTAGGGCATTTGAGGCCTCATGATTGGAATTACCCTATGCTTGATCTTGAATCTGCATTGGTGGGTTATACCATAATGTTTTTTCTACAGTAATTGTTGTGAGAGTGGTTTTTTTTGTATATCAATCATAAGAATCATAAGTACATCTTCTCCTAGCATGATATGAATATTCCATAGTTATGATGGGTTGAATATATATAATCCTTTAATTTAAATCTTGTATACATGACAGAAAGGGAAATAGTGTTGAGGATGCTTCGATCGAAAAGAATCAAAATAAAAAATTTCATGAATCCATTTCTTAGTAGAGTATGATGGAGTTGTTTGTTAAGATGTGTTTGTAGGTGCAGGAGGGAAGGTACATATAACCCTTTCATCCTTGTTAGTTGATTCCTACTACTATGATTGATCAAGGAGAAGAAATATGAGGATTTAGAGTGTTTTTTCTAGGAAAAGTCTTGATGATGTGGATTTTACTTCTGGTTAGACCATTGGTGATGATGAAATCATCTATGTTTGTGGCCATGTTGTTTTACAAATTTGTATACGAGAAGAGTTGATGCATGAGTTATATTACTCAATGTGAAAATTACATCTTGTTTTAACCAAAATGTATCATGATATTCATAGATAGTATTGGTTTCTAGGTATGAAGAAATATGTCGCATGTTTCATGGCATGATGCTCTACCTGTCAATAGATAAGGACCAAGCATTAGTGTGTGGGGGTATGCTGTAATATTTTCCCATTCTGAAATGGAAGTGGGATGATGGGGTGATGCATTTTTTGGTAGGTCTTCCAAGGACTACTCAGATGAATGATGAAATCTAGTTAGTTCTAGATTACTTGACCTAGGTGGAATGTTTCATACCAATTCAAGATACCGTCACCATGGATTATTTTGGAGAGTATTATTTTTCGGAGATATAGTGGTTTAACGGGGATCCCTAAAAAATAGTTTTAGATAATGATTGATGGTATACTTCATTCTTCTGTTAGGGGTTATAATAAGAACTTGGTATATATGTGTTTTCTAGTATGACTTCCCACCCGATGATATATGGGCATTCAAAGAATAATATTCTTATGATGGGGAACATGTTGAGGTAATGTATCCTAGTTTTTGGTGGATCCTGGGAGATTCACTTGGGGATTATTGAGTTTTCCTATAACTGATCTTACCATGAGATGATTTATAAGAAACTATATGAGGTGATCCATGGGATGTCGTGTAGATCTCCGTTATTTTTTATATTAGATAGAGATAATGAGTTATGGGAACTTATTATTATGTAACAGACAATAGAGAAAATTAAATTGATTCAGAAATGAATGAATATGGATCAGATTAGGAAAAATTCATATCTAGATCAACATCATAACCCTATTGAGTTTATTATGGGTGATCGTGTGTTTCTTTGGGTGTCACTAAGGTTGGGTTACCGTTGGATTCAGAATCAAGGAAAGCCAGAACCTAGATACATGTGGGAGTTTGAGATTGTGGAGAGGATCAAACTGGTGGCATACTAATTGGATCTTCTACAATGATATAGTGGTATGAATGATGTATTTCACGTGTCACATTCTTCTTCAATATCACCCAGACCCATAACATGTGATTAATTTCTCTGATGTTGATCTAGAGGCTGATTCGTCCTTTGAGGATCATCAGGTTCAATTTTCATATCGTAGAGATAAATTTTTGCAAGGAAAGACTATGACTTTGTATAGAATTTTGTGGTGGAATAGTAATGTTCAGGAAGACTCTTGGTAGTGGGATAAAAATTTGTATGTCCATTTGCCCAAACTCTTTTCTTTGGATGCTCAGTTATTCTTGGGAGTGAAGCTTGAGGATGAGCCATTATAAGGTGAGTAGGTTGTAAGATACTTTACGTCTCTTAAGGTGTATTATTTTATAATTATTTGTTTAAATACATTAATTTTTTTATTGAAATGTTTATTGGTTGTATTTTGTAGAATATGGGTGTTTTGGGGGTTTGATATAGGAATGAAAGGGGAAAAATAAAATCCAATTCAGATTGCATGGTTGGAGCATAGTTAGTAGTAACTATGTGCCCAAACCATGAATCCGTGGAGGAGGGCTTCATGGTCCGAAAAATCTATGAAAGGTGGTATGAAACAACATATGAGATTTTATAGAGCCATCCTGCAATGTTTGAGCATGATTTTTAAACCCTTCATGATTCATAGGTAATTGTGTGGCCTAGAACCATATTGGACATAGGGTGGAGCACCATTTGCACACATTTTGGCCAGTCCAGCCGCCAAACTGTGTACCCTTTTAAAATTTGAAATTTACCATTTTTCCATATCGATCGTTAAGTGATCTAACATGGCATTTTTCATAATTCTTCCTCTTATAACCAAAGGGACGAACCAAATATCCCAAGACAACCTAATGATTAATATCACGCATTTATGGGTCATTTGGATCACCATTGGTTGCAAATTCAAGCTCCACTAGATCTTACATTGGGGCATTAATGGTTTCTTGAATCTATATCAAAGTCCAAGGATAAATAATCGAGGTAGGTGGTAAAAAAGATATATCCCCATGTATTGTTTGTTGTTTATGTGTACATGGATTTTCTTTTGTGCAGTTGTGTTTCTATTTTAGTTTTATTTTTTAGGAATGATGAATTGATGGGGGAAATTTTTAATTAAACCCCTCATGATCCCCGTGTGATATGTTGATGTAGATTTATCTAGGTTAATAGCCACTCATGGGTTTTTCCACTTCTATACCATGGAAATTGAAATTATAATTATATAATTTAATTTTAATGACATAGATCCTATAGTGAATGTGTTGATATTTTATCTTGGGTTATGAATGTAACAAAGGGTGATTGTCATGGTTATTAACCTGGAAAAAATGGTTTTTTAGAATATCATGAATGAGATAAGTGGATTAATGTTAATATGTTAAATTACATATGGTTGTAAATGAGAATGTCTAAATGGTTTAGGCATGAAGATGATTTGTGTTTTGATTGAATCAAGAAATGTTGAGGTTTTGTGTATTGTTTAATTATAGTCCACTGAAATAGTTTGTGTGATGAATGGTCATTAAATAATGTGCACGTGGATTGGTGGTATGTGGGGTATTGGATTTGGGATCCTCCCATGGTTTAGGTTGGACTGATTCTATAAACCCACCCCTATAATTCTTGAGTTAGGGAGCCAAAAATTATTCTCTTGGTCCCTAATAGATGCACTGGATGAGAATAACTAGTATGAGGCTCCAAGGTAGTGTGATGTTGTTGGTTGTGAAATGGACTTCATAGTGGCATATAAAATTTGATTTATTTTCTTTATGTTTAGTTGTTGACTATCATTGACAGTTGTGTTATAAATGATTTCCCTAACCCTTGAATTTAATGATGTAAATGGTTTAAGTGAATGTTGTTAACTAATGACCTAGTTTATCATTTATTACCTTGTTGTTTATTTAGTACATGCATACACTTTCTATTAGAGTAGATATTTTTTAGACATAGTCAGTGACAAAATAATGAGTTGTACTAACACATTGCATTGGCCTTCCTTGGGTACCATAGAAGAATTGATGGGTTTAGGTAAGGAAAAGGGGAAGAGACCTATGAAAGAGGGTTGACTAGGCATGGGATGTGAAAGGAGGAGGGGACTAGACTTGATATCCAAACCTGTTTTGGGGATTCTTCAGTTTTTATTTATTTTTAGCCTTTAGTTCACATATCTCTAGGTGTCAGGACATGGAATACTCATCATTTGGTTGTGGTCTTGTACCCAGTTTGAGGAAATGGATGTTAATCCATGGTTATTGTTCATATATTATTATTATTGCTTCTTTTGTTTGATATTCTATTTATTGTGGAATACTCTAATAAATTGTGTATAGTCTCCCCACATGAATTATTAGACCATCACTACTAGACGGAAGTCTCTAGCATATGGGGAGGCACACTTGAGCTCATGTAGTGACACGACTCAAGAATCCGGTTTTTTAGCCTTCCTGTTGGGGATGTAAAAATAGATTTTTAATGACTCCCACAAAGAAAAAAATATCATTAATTATCATAATGGAAAAATAAAACCACAATAATTCACTTATTAATATTTTAAAAATAGAGACTTAAAATAAAATAATTTACTTGACTGGATTGGATGGAAGTTTGGTATAATATATATTATCCATTATATTCTATTGTATGGTATAGAGTGGTTTTAATCCCCATAATGTGATGAAGAAGGCTTCATCGTATTATCTTTTGTGAACTAAAGAATATTTTTGAAGATATATGTTATTGATTATGACAGCACATATCTGGACTATCATATCTTAGATATGTAGTTACTGAAACCCCACACAATGTAAGGGGAGTAACATATTATTTAAGGAATGTTGAGTTTATTTTATAGATCAGTCAATAATTTTTCAGGATAAGTACTCATGGATCCAAATGCCTTCCCTTTTAATATTACATCTTATATTTTTTTCAATATCTAGACCACCCACTATTTTAAATAATATCATTAGTTGGTTTAGATTAGTCATTACATTTTATTTTTTTTGATTAATTTTAATCCATTTTTACATACATGGTTTATGTTTTTCATAATTAAATCCCGAAATAAAATATTTCACTGTATGATATGTGACATCTCATATGGAGTGACATAACTATATACAATGGTGTGCGATTTGGTGATATCCTAACTTGAAATACAGAGTAACTGTAGGCTTACACTATTATGATAACATTACATTCATTATGAGATAAATCATTATAGTTATTCCAAGTCATTTACACCATGTAAGTTATCAATTTTTTTTATTATTGTACATTTTGATGGATTATCTACAAATTCTTTACACCATTTCATAATGAATGTTTAAATGTTAAAGATTAAAACATAGGTTTTTAATGGTTTATGCCATGAATGTTTAATATTACGTAACAAGGTATTTTATAAGTGAGATTCTAAAACTCATGCTTTAAATCAACCCTGAGAGTTCCTATTATTTCATATATAAAATATTCTAAAACAATGGAGAGGTGAATCTGATTATCTTTTTCCTGGTTCCACCAATATTTGAAAGGATGAAACTCTCTTTATCTATTTCTTATTTGACCCATAACAACTATCATATCATGGGGATTCAATAGATCCTTCCAAATGTATTTTAGAGATTAATATATCTCTATGTAGTCAAGAATAATTTTTCTATTGGTGAGAAGACTATATCAAATACATCATCTATTGATGGAGGTTAGGATCAATAAGTTATGTTCTTCAATTTTATAGAAAATGTTTCTAAACCTATAATGGATGATCATATGAGACGATTTGGTAATTTTATAACTATATTTGGACATATTTGATGACCACATAATCCATTAGTGGTATCATTTCTTGCATTTAGAAGTTGTAAATATATATTGTGAATATTATTAATATATAAAAAATTATTGGTATCACACATAATTATGTACTAGTATTATTTTCCATGATATGGAATGACCAAACCCATGTATAATAGAAAAAAGTGATATCATTGTTTGTGATATCCATGGGTTGTATGCTACATATCCAAGAATTATATCACTATAGTTATATATAAATATCATTAGCAATAACACAATTCATATAATTGAGTTTTGTTTTATTATTGGTAATGTTTTAAATATACGACCGTCAATAAAATAAATTGGGGCTTTTGACATGGCATGATCACATTACAGTATCAAAAATCACATATATCATTTGTTGTGATATATGATATAACTAGCCATGATATTCAAAAACAAAATATGATACCTCTATTGCATTATAGGCATGATATGAGATTAGTATTTATATCTGACATTAATATGGTGACACCATATGTTATGATATATGTCATTTTTTTTGATTTTTTGAATTAAAAAAAGAATTTATAAATTTATTATAATTTAAAAATCAATGTAAATATAAAAAATTTATATTGGAATTTATAAAATAAATATAAGTTTTATAATTTTTAAAATATTAATGCATTTTATTAATTTTTTTCGAACCTTTAAAAGGTTTTATTTGTTGATGAGAACAATGTTTAAATAGATATATAATATATGATATTGAGATAATTGAAATAATTAAAATTATGAATAAGAAATTTTCATATTGATTTAAAATAAGAATAGTTTATATTTTTTATAAATTATATATTTTAAATATAAATAGGTCTATATGTGTATCTTGTAAACATAAAATATGAATTGTTCATATATAATATATAAATATATAGTGTTTATATCTATAATTTTTTGTGAAAACCATATTACATTAAAATTAATTATATATTGTCTATATTCATGTTTTATGAAATTTTTTTCATGACGCATGTTTAAATTTATGAATTCTTCATTTGTTAATTTATTACCTTATTATTAAATATTTTTTTTTTAATAATGGAAGTCGTTATGAATTTAATATTTTTTAAAATACTTTTATAAATTTCATACCATGAATTTAATGAGTTTTAAAATTGGTTTAAAATTATTTTTAATATAGTTCATTCAATATTGATGGTTTGATTGTTGAAATCCAAAATTTAGTATTTTATTATATCATTATTACATATTTAAATTTAAAATGGTGGTGAAAAATTAAATCAATATTGATTTATTATGAATGTATATTGAATATTTTTGTAAGACCTATCCTTAGCATAGGGGGGATACTTTTTCTATAAATGTATGTGTTTTCTACATCATCACACCATATATTATTTTAAGCAAGATTTATATTTCCTTTGATTTTAATCAATTACATAAATATTTTATTTAAGATATTCATATCATGCATAAAGATATTTATCAGCTATTATAATTGAATATTACAATTTTAACACCCTAATACATTAAAATATATTTCTTTTAGAATAAATTTAATTTTTTCGACAGCTTGAAATACAGGAAACACCCATTTTAATCAGAACATGAAACTATATTATGGCCATTATAACATAGCTTTTGAAATAGTTGGTTTGAATAGAAATAACTATATTATAAAAAATATATGGAATACCCATTAAAGTTTTTTCTATTGATTGGAAATAAAATAGGAATCATTTAAAATAAATTATTTATTTCATGAATAACTGTATTTTTCTATAAAATAGATTGGTTACACATTATGCAGGAAATTTAGAACTAATATTTACCACTTTTAGATTTTTTATTTGAAAAAATATAATATATTTTTCAAATTATCATATCAAAATTATCTTAGGGTGATTTTTGGGGTTTTTTTCAAAAAAGTGTCATTTTTTATGAATAATAAATAATACTAAATTTTAATTGGACACTACTATTTTTAAAAAATAATTTATAATGTTAAATCATATTTTAAATTGGTTTTAAAGTGAAATTAGTTTAATTTTATTTCAATTAATACAATTGAATTCATTTTAATAGTTTTAGAAATGAATTTTTATATAAAAAACTGTAAACCTATGAACATGTTCTCTTTAAAAACACGCTTTTTCATCCAATCTGCAGAATAGATTTTAAATTAAATTTTGAACCATTTGTGAATGAAAATTTTAAAATGGATTACAAAATTTTAATTAATATAATCTATTTTATCTAATAATTTTAACTAATTTTACAACTATAAATAATAGTGAAATCTGTAAAAATTATTTGCCGCATTTAATGTAAAAAATGATTTATCGAGGAGTTAAACTAGAAATAGAAGCATCAAATTTACCTAAGAACATGTTTAAATTATTTTTTATGAACATATTTAGAACCTATAATATATAAATCTTTATATTATTCTATTATTTAACCTTTTACCATGTAAAAGCCTTGGTTACACATTTTTATTTCCAAAACAGTTTAACTGTGCCACTAATCTAAGTTATAAAAGGACACAGCTAACCACTCTTATTCACACATTAACACCCTTTTGGATCAAATAATAACTATAAAAAACTTACAACAGTCTTTATAATCATCCAAAAAATTTTGTTTTCATAAATCCAACAAAAAAAGGATTTGTCTACAAACCTAATAAGGTTACCCGAAGAAGAGGTAATGTTCTTCAATGAGCTCTTTCATTTTATTTCTCTCTACTCCTCCTTAAGATATTATTAAACCATTATGATAAAATAAACATAGTATATTATAGATAAATATATTTTTTATATTAATTTTATGATATACAAACTTTCTCTACTCCCATTAAATGGGTTAGAAAATCATCATTTGTGTGTAAGGTAGACTTCCACCTTGGGAAGTGATGTCATTCGTTTTTTCCATTAACACCTCTCATGGTTGGGTATGATGATGAATATAAATTTAATATATTATATTTATGAACTAATTATACATATTTAGTCGTTATATCATGTAAAACTTTTTTACATTTGATTCCATCGGTGATACGGTAACATCGCTTGTGTGTACAGTGGACTAAGGCCTTGTGAAGCGTTGTGATCTATATTTCACTAAAGATTGACATGAAAACTGATATGGATAATGTTAATAAATATATGCAACATAAAATATAAATGATTAAAATAAAATATTAATGAAATATTTATCATTCTTAAAAGATAATACATCATTTTCATTTCACGCCTTTTCACTCACTTGAAGATGATTCCATTATTTGTGTATATGTGGACAACTACCTTTACGAAGTAATGTGAATATATTTAAATAACCACAACACATGATTGATATATATATATATATAATGAAATAATATGGTACTTATGATATCATCATAATTTTTAATAATTAAATATCACTTACCACCATTCTATAATGATTGTTGGAAAATGGAAATGGTACTCATGCGTATGTATGGCCTACCGTCTCCAGGATCGTAACATACATCATTTCTCAAAACCAAATTTCATGATTGTTCTTAAAAGTATATTCAAATTATAAATATTATAATTATATCCTGACTAATATTCTCTATATTATGAAACTATATAATATGAACAAGAACGAGAACTTTTTGGAAAAATAATGAATGAGAAAAAAAAGGAAATTAACACATGAAACAATGAAAAAAATGAATGATAATTAACAAATAGGTGACAGGATTTTATAAAAAGATCATATAAGATATAAAAAATATTTTTTTTTTTAAGTTAATAACACGATTAAGACCACTATACAAGTTATTAAATAAATTTCAGCCGAAAGGAAGTGTGAGATAATGAATTTCATCTCAATTTACATTCTATTTAAACATAATTTCTAATTATGAGAGAATTAAAATTTATGGGGTTTACATAATGACCTTTTTGAAATTTAATATCATGATTTATTCATACTCCATGATATTTTATGTTTTTATTTAATTATTTCATCCATGATGATTTGAATTGAAAATTACCAAGTGGTAAAAGTCATTGTACAATCTCAGTTTCTTTTTTGATTGTTATCTTTTTTTTTGAAGCAATCAAATTATCGTTATCATTTTTCATTATTCATTATATTTCATTTAAATACAGATATTATTGTATAATAGATTTTATTATTTCTTAACCATGTACAATGTTTTACATACATTGCATAATTTGAATATTATTTGATTAACTTGGGATATATTGATAAATCGATATCCTTTACTCAATAATGATATTTGTTGAAATGAAAAATTGTTCACGAATTAAATAGATAATTTGATATATGATGAATTACTTTTATATGAAATCATGGGTGGTAATTATTTATAGATATCCCCTCAATGTATAAATATGTTTCATGATAAAACACATTTAAAAAAATATGAGGGCTTTTAACCTAGTATTTTTAACCTGTTTTGAGGATAGATATTAATGGTAGAGGTATCATTTGAATGTGATATGAAGTATTATAATTAAAAATTTCCTTCATAAAGAATATATTTATTTTTATTATCCATGATATTTTAACTATGATGTTAGCTTGGTATGAATTTCACTCTCAGTTGTTGATTAAATGGAATGTGGTTTTAGTTAATTAGCATTCCATATTGATTATGCATTATCTTATCATAATGATAAATTTATTTAAATGGAATTTGTGTTTAGTTATTTATATTTACATTTTTATTATTATAATTATTTCATAATTTACTCCTCTATACATAACCATTACTAATAATTTTATCCCACCCTTATTTTGATTCCTTTCCCTCGATATGAAGAATATATTTTTGAATGAGTTTACAAGGATTCTATTAGTTCTTTTGTTTTGTATTATGTTTTATTTTATATTCCCAATGTAAAATGGGTATCATGTATGTATCATGTTATCCAAAACTAATAAATTAATCTATTATTTGGCATTTTATAATTTTTATATAGTCTAATGTAATAAATAATGACATTGTCCATAGGTTACTATGGTCTGAGTTGATATAGTTGCTATCTATGGGTGGTTAGTAGAAAATATTGGTATTATATTTTTAAAAACATATATTAGGGAAAATGACCATATAATAGAGATTTGGGATAAGATTATAATAACATCCTAATGTTTTTTTATATAATAGATAATTTTTTTTCAAACAAATACATCCATTTTGAGATACTAAAAGTGGACATGATTTTGGAATAGAGGTATATAGGGGTGATAAATCCAAAAAGGATGCAATATACTTAACACGATAATTACCTAGTACATGAACACGAGCCTTAACATGATCATAGATTTAAAATTTATGGGAAATGATTAAGAAAACTCACATTTTTTTAAAACCCATTATAAAGGATATAAAAATGAGGATATCCTCAAAGAAACCATGTTTATAATTTTGAGATTAAAAATGCATAAATTTTAAAATTTAGGTTAACCGTAAATCCATATTTATAATTATACATTATGATTTAGAATTCATATTTTTAGGATCTAATATAGCATATGACCATGTTTAGAATTAATTCATTTAAGGAAGAAGGTTATCAATATTAATGAAAAATGTAGATATTTCCGTTCTAGAGAAGGAAATACAGTTGGTATTAGAATTAATATAATTATAGCTATATAAGGATATATTAACCAGAATATCTAAAATTACCTTTCTCGGATGGAGAATCATATTCCATAGTGTGACTATCCTATATTAGTTCTACAAAATTAACCATCATTTTGTGGGAATACTAATCCATTTGTATCCAACCAATGGATTATGTATTGAGAGAAGATATCTATTGCATTAGGATATAGTGAAAAAGAAATGGATACACATTGGGTGTACTGGATCAAAGGTGATGCAGATCAGTAGTGGTCATTGATCTATAATACTAATTAGGAAGAGGAAATATAACTCATAAAATAGAAATCTTTAAAGTTGTAATTCTTTGAAAAATACACCCCCATGATTAATAAATGAAATGAATATAATGTTCCTCATCAAAAATAAAAAGTTTGATATTTTTGAGGAGTATGAAACAAAATTTACAAGGCTACCCAGGTATTATACAAATTACATATGCAACACAGAGAGAAATATTGACAATTTATTTGAAGGACTTTAGCCAAGTCTCTAAATAGCACTGGTCTCTCAAATATTATCATCATATGATGAAATAGTTTTTTTCAATAAAAATTGATAAATAATTCTATAGATATTACCTATTAATGGGAAATCATGTGAATAAGATTCTATACGAACACTATGAAAATGGGAATTCATCAAAAAATAAGCATAGAATATAATTATTTCAATGATGTGAAAATCGGGAAAAGAATCACCTTAGAGAATTCTTGAATAGAATATTAATTTTTTATAAGTGTTGATAAAATGTTCACTACAAAAAATAATTTAATGGGAAAAGTGAAACAAACCATTATTAAATTTTTAAACATTAGGGACACGGGGAACTATGAAAATCAATTCCCTAAGAATCAATATAATCCACCATAGAAGAATCCTTCGGGAGAAGGTCAAGCATATACAATCACTACAGTTTAGGTGGAAGTACCTGTTGATGTGGTGGAAGGTACATTAATCACATATTCAAATTTATATTATGGTTTATTTAATTATCAATATACAAAAAATTTATATACACAAGTTTCCAAAAAATAGACATTTAAATTTAAATTTAATAATGAATTTCTCAGTCAAACCTCATACGGGAAGTCTCACTACATCAATATTGTGTTAGGTATCCCCCATTAAGACCCAAATATGTTCTTTATTTCTTGAACATATAATCATAACTACGATCAAATATGATATAACCAAAAGTATAGATAGGAATTCAAAATATGATGAAAAAAATTATTTAAAAAAGAATGAAATTATTATTTGTGAGGAAGATATAGAATTCCTTATCTTTAGAGTAGATAATTAATCATCTGAGTTATATCCAAATACACCTCCTTTAGCTATATTTAATGAGATTCTGGAGGAAGAAGAGAAAATTAAAACTAGTTAAGGAGAACATAATCTTAAAATTGTGGAAATAACTATTTTTCAAGAATACATTAATGTATTTCATAAGGAATTGCCAAAACATCCCACCAGAGCATGAAGTTGAGTATTTCAGTAATTTAATCATAAATTACTGAATAATATCAAATAATCCTAATATAATAGATACTATTAAACTATTTGAGTTGAAGAGATGACTAGAGTATTTGTGTGATAAGGGATTTATTTTCTATTTTTCTTCACCATAGAGAGACCATATTCTATTCATTACGAAGAAAGATGAGTCCATGATGATATGAAATGATTATAGGGAAATCAATGATATTGTGGTAAAGAAAAATTATCATATTCTTTACATTGATGTTTTTTGTTCAAATTCATGGATTTTAAAGAGACCCTCACCTTTCATACATCAACAATACATAAATTTTTTTGAATATGTAAAACATCATACAAACATATACCCGAAGAACATATTTGCTTGGTGACTATGGAAATGTGGAACCAACATATTCTAACTTAGTGAAATATCTTAATCTTTTCCCACAAAGATCATACACATTAGTAGTTATACACAAAAAACAACTTCATAACCTGGGGAAGGGAAACACAAGAAAGGTTCAAGATCAAATACTCAATAATTAAAAATAAAGGAAATACATTAGCATATCATGAACATAAGGGAATGAGAACATGATCATGTTCATTAAAATATCATACCCTACATATCAAAAATCATAAACAGAAATCAAGGGATAAATATTAGTACCTCATAAGATATGAATCATAAGGAAATAAAGAACCTTAGCCATGAATCACCAAATATAAGAATAAGAGATAGAATTATGGAATACACATAAGGTTATAAAAACCATATGTTAAGGCAGCCTACCAAGGACATTGAATCATGTTAGGCTTAGGCTTATCAGGTGTGTACCTTCATAGGTCTTAAAATTACCTCCCACACACCCTCTTAGTTTGGGCATGGAATACCCTCCCATGTACCCAATATTTCTAACTTTCGATTTCATCCCATATACACTCTTGTTTTAGGATTGGGTTCTACTCCCATGTACCATCTTGTTTTAGTATTGGGATTCGCACCTGTGTAACATTTGATTAAATAAAACATTAATAATTATGTAATTCCTTGGAAAAATATATAGGTCCCATCAAAATCATAATGAAATTATATATACATGTTCCATAAGATCATAAATAATCATATTATGACCCATGAAATTAAATAGGTGTCATAAAAATGTAATCATATATTAACTTGGGAAAAAATATAGGTTTCATAATCATTTTATCAATGCATAACCCATGAAAGGAAACAGGATTCGAAAGCATATAACCTATGGAAGAGAAACAAGTGTCATAAAAATAATTACATCAAAACATAAACAATACAGAAAATGATATGAATGTAATGATTAGATAATTTCCAAGAAGGGATTCAGTAACATCAACATATTTCATCTAAGAGGGAAAATAACATGGAAATATATTTTAAAAACATTTCTTGTGGAAAATATCATTTTTTTCTTGAAAAAGGCTATTTAAAGCTTAAAAACTTATTTAAACACATGTTCTTTAAAATAAAATTTAAATATAATAAATAAAACATCAAAAACCCTTTAGAAACATTTTTATTTGAAAACATATAATGTGATCTTGAAAACATTTCGAAAACTAATGTCTTTCAAAACATATAAAAAGTGCCAGAAAATATTTTGAAAATAGTTTATTTGAAAAAAATATGAAAACGTATAAGTGAGTCTAGAAATAATTTTCAATATATTTTTCCTTAAAAACATACAAATTTTTTATTTTAAAACATTTGAAAACCTAATTTAATTAATAAAATATAAATAATACTAAAAAACATTTGAAAAACACTTTCCTTAAAAAACATTGAATAATTATAAAGAAACCATGAAAATTTATTGAAAACAATTTCATTAAAAAATTATTTTTTAAAAACAATTATTTTAAAAAATGACTTATTAAACATTAAAGTTATGATTCATATAAATGAGCATGAGTAAATTCATACTTGTCGTAAGAGGTATGATAAAAATTCATTCTTCACGGTAAAAGATTATAAAAATGTATTGTTAAAAAATAGATAAGAATATATCATTGAAAATGTTGGTAAAAGAAAAAAAGGGAAAAAAATATTTTAAATATTGTGGGAGAATAGTATAATATTCTTGGAATCCATTTTTAGAAAATTAAGTTGCGAAGGAATATAGATTTTGACTGAAGATACAGTAATGTATTGCTTTTTTAATAGAACTTTATTAACTATATTATGTACCAAAGAGTATAAAAATGGTACCAACACATTAATATATCACGAATAACAATGTAAGAAGAAAATTCATGAATTTCCTTGAGATATGGATTATAAAATTTCAACAAAGGAAGCATAATCATAAACAATCTAGAAAAGCGATGTGAATGTTTCAACAAACTCTTATCACTTAGTAACTTCAAACCATACTCCCTGGGAAATAAATTAAAATTAGATGAAGCTAAAAATATCATGAAATTAAGTATATTCATTATATGACATGTCAAATGTAATTATATACACTTCTTAAAAGAATGTATGTGCATAATAATACATATGTCTCAAAGAAGGAAAATCGAGACCAAATTGTATTACAAATTTGGTATGTTTTGAAACATTAACCACATAAAATAAAGATAATAGAATTTATATGTAAATACCCATAAATTAAATAATAAAAATCATTTAATATATCAATGGTAAGTATATACACCACAAAAAAGGAATGGGTGGTGAATAAAGCATGTATCTCACAAAAATAAAAAGTGAGATGAAATTTCATTACCTTTTGTCTGGAATATTGTCGTACTCATTCAAAAATCATGTATAATAAATATAAGTTTATTATAAATCTATAACAGAACCATATTCATATATCTAATACCATATATAGTATAATTAAGAGATTATATTATCCTCTTGTCAACAATTCTATGTTAAAGTTTCACTTCGAGTAATATCCACTTGGTTCTTTTCATGTGTCTTAATTTGTTATATATTTGATAAATATTTTTATAAATTGATTTAATGAATTTCAAAAATTATATAAATATCATTTATATTCAGTATACATTCAATATAATAATATATATAATATATAACTATGAAATAGAATACACCGTTCATCAAGATGGTAGGTCATACGTCCGCATGGACGCTATTTCTGTTTCATTATTATGTTGAAAGAATGAAATTAAATTAAATATATGTAAATATATTGAAATATACCATTACTGAAATATCATTATTAGATCATATATATCATATAATTTCCCTAAACTCATCCTTAATACATTCTATATAGTTTGTAAACGAATCATATATCTTTGAGGGGCAAAAGTCCAGACTTCCTCAAACGAAATTATCATATTTACACAAGATGGAAAGAATAAATGTATGTTATAAATAAAAAAATATTATAATAAATACATTAAAAATAACATATATATATATATATATTTCATATATAAATAGATTTTCTATCATAATGTCTACCATGAGTGGTGGTAAAGGAAAAATGAATAATCATAATTTCGGGAGGTGGTAGTTCGCGATACACAAAAACCGTAAGTCCATCACCCATTGAATGTGAGTGTTTGTGAGTGTAGATCAATCCATTAGAATAAAAAATATCATAGTATAATTATGATACTTGTATTTTTATACAATAATACAGTAATGAGTGTGGAGGTTTTGGAGACAGAAAATAAAAGAAATGAGTTTGGGGGAGGGTGTCACCTCTTAATCAGGTAACTCATTTAGTATTCACCAAAGGACTTGGAAGGATTTACGACCTAATATAGGATTTAATGAGTATGTGAGGTATTTTTTTTTGAGACTATTTGGGAATATTTTTGATCAGGAATGTGTCTTGAGTGGTGCGGGGAATGGGCATAGTGCTAGCCTTTTTATAGTGATGGGTTAGTGGAATGCTTGTAAATACCAAAAGGAATCGGATAATGGGTGGTATTATTTAACTAATATTCCTAAAAATGGAAAAATAATTTATTAATGTTAATTTATTGTCTAACCAAATGTACACAACAAAAAATATATTATTTTTAATAATTTGGTTCTTTAACTTCTACGATTCCCCAATGTGAATATTTTTGTTTTTAATAAAGAATTTAGTTTTCAAACCTATATAATTTAGAAATTGAGACTATAATAAAGTGATCTTTGTTATATAATATATATGAACTTAATTATCAATATGATAGCTAATTTAAAAAATAAAAATCTCATGTGTTTTGGAAATTAATTCGTAAAACATGCACATGTGACACACAAAATACTAATTAAACACGAAACATGCTGCATATGTTTTTTAATGTATGGGTCAATATGTTAATTATAGAAGATCGATTTTTCCTTCAATAGACCATATTTAGTGTTTTTAACACTTAAAAATAACTTGTAATAATATAGTGTTTTTATTAATTATGAATCATATAATAAAATATCATATATTGTAAAATAACAGTAATATTAATTTTGACATTATATATTTAATTTTAATTTTTAAATATAAAAAAGTGTTGTAATTAAAATATATTAATTTTAAATATGTTTAAAACCTTATATTAAAATTAAAAAATAATCAATGCATTGATTCAATAAATTCACTTAACTTATTATGTTTATAGTATTATTTATTTTAGATAATTATTAACTAAATAATCCTTATGTTGGTGTTTCTTTTGAATTTAATGTAACTAAATAATCTATAAAAATAATTGATAAATTATTACGATAAAAATAACAAATTTACATTAAAATATTTTATGTATGATGGAATATTTTATGTTTTGAACATATCTTAATGTTTTTAAAATCTTAAAGGAAATGAAAGTTCCAATGTTGTCTTTTTTATTACATAAAATTTTATATAGGAAACTTCCATTTAATAATTTCTGAATAACTAATAAAATTCAAATCAATAGTGTAAGTTGTATAATTATTAGAATCCAATGACTTTTGGACAATTTTCCAGGCCATTCTAGTCCCTAATATTAAGGTTTAGTCCCTAATTAAGCTTAATTTTACATTAATTAATGTGATTAATTTTAATCACTTTCAATAACATTTTTAGTTAAAAATTATGTTGATCTTATTAGAATGAAAATATCACATTTATCAAAAAAATTTATGTCCATTTTAAAAATTCTAATCACATATGTGTGAAAATTATGATTAATACTAATCCTATAGACATAGATAGAATTCAAGGTTTTAAAGTAAAAATGTTCAATAGATCCATAAGTTTTTATAACCAATTTCAATATAAAAATGATTCCAACGAACTAAATTGATTTAATACTTGTATAAATGAACTATTTTGAATTTAAAAACCAAATTAAAATTAAAATTAATATAAATAAATATTTCAATGAAAATGAAATTTTTAACTAAAATACACTATTCTTCACTATTCATCAAAAGATTTTTTTTCTCACCAAAATAAAAAAAATACCCCAAGAAAATTCAAAACTAATAAAATCAAAATCAAAATTTATTTTATCAAATTAAATTTCTAAAAGTTTCTAAAAATAATTTTATATTATTTCACTAAAGGAAAAGAAAACCAGTTCATTTGATAAAATAGTATTTATAAACATATACTGACTATACCGAAAATTATATTTTTCATAATCAATATGTTTTATTTATTTAAAACCATTAGAAAAATTATTTAAAATTTAGTAATTACTATTCATACTCTATTGTTTATCGACTAGGTTATAACTATCTTAGTTAAATAATACTAATAATAAAATAATTTATCATAGAAACTCAGTATTTCATTTAACTTATTCCATATAAGTGTTGCATGTAGTGTAAGAAAATTTTATTCCTTGTGAAAATTATGTTTGAATTATTGAAATGAAATACATCAAATAAAATTATTTCACTCAAAAAAAATATTTCACAAATTCTGGAGGTGTTACAGTCTACCCCCTTAAAGTGAATTTATCCCTCAAAATTAGTATTGGTTATCAAATGTTTGATATTTGAAAGTTTCATTCATAGAAATTGACATCGTAAAAATGTATACTAAAATTTCCCATAAAAATGTAAATTTGAAATTGTAACAGTTTCCTAGAGTAACTCAGAATGAGATTCCCCTATAGAATAACATAGGTGGGAAGTAAAAACTTGGACATTAATGAGAAATATTACCATAATGTTCTGATGGATAGTGATCCAAACCATGTTTAGGAGAAATTTAATCATCACAAATCCATAATTCTGTGATGACCTAAGGGACCTTCTGATTTATCAAAAATAAAAGGTACTAGGGTAATATATAGGGCTTGAAGATCATTTTTCATAATGTTGAAGAATTTTCATGAAAAGAAATTCATTCATGATTTTAGGACAATGTCACCCTTTATTGTTCAATGATCCACTTCACCACTTTCTCTAAAAAGAAAGGTAACATTTTATTTCTTAAAGTAGTAAGATTTCATGATACCTATGATATTCCATCCAATTAGTTATCATCAAAAAAATTTAGTTTGAATAGGCTATCCAATATTTATAAATCCTTTTATGGAGAGATAACACTTTAATTTTATTTAATTCATCTGAAGATTAAATTAAACCTTCCATAAATGGTTCACCTTATAACCCTTATAAAAGATGAGAATTCAAAGCATTAGAGAAAAAGTCATGAAATCAGTTTAACAATGATCTTCCATATACTAAAAATTTTCACTAGGTTTTCACATTCCAAACATGGGAATAACGTCGTCGTATATTCTCTTAAAATATGATAACAACCCGAATTACCACAATTCATTATTGAAAAAGCACGTTTCCTTGTAAAAAATATAATAGATATATTACTCAATTCCAAAATTGTTGTAAACTTTATCCTTGATGACATTTACCACTTTTAAAATAACCAGTTCCTAGAAAATATGTACTATTCAATTTACCTAATCATATCCATCATTTCTTTATCCAAAATTCATTATCTCAATGTTAGGTATTACTTAAGGGTTGCCTTCCCTTAAATCAAAATATCACCTTTTATTGAAATCAAATTTCTATGTCTTCATCACCATTCCAAATGTAGTTTGAAATCCTTAATGAAAACATATTCTAAAAATACTTATATATTTCTTGATTCAAAAACATAATCTCTGAATTCCAAAAATATAATTACTTCATTCGTCCAAAATTATTCCTAATCTATTACTCACGCTTCATAAACTTATTTCTTAATACCTCATTCCAAGAATATGAAATATGAATGATTTATTACGGTTACTGAAACTAAATATAATCATTCCTATTATGTCTAATGAAAACAATTTTGTAAGAACATCACATAACTTTTACATGTGATTATCAATCTATTTATATTCATAAGTATACCTAACACTCATACAACCTTCCTGATTCAAATTATTAGATTTCTACTTGGGATATCGATTATCATAATCCCTATACATTAAACATCTAATACATTAAAATTTATACATGTTACTTCTAGTTCCCTCTATTTATTAGAACTATAAAGTATAGTGTGAGAAAAATTTATCATATTGGGATAACATATATTGAGTAAAATTACTTATATGGTGAACAAATCATGGATCCTACTTATTTAATATATGACCTTGTATGTTTATCCTAGGTTATTCATAGTCATACATTATTTAAATCGTTCATGATGGTTAATAAGGATCTTTTCAATTCCCATTGTATATACCCATAGAGTGTCAAACTAAGTGTGTTTCAATTCCAATTTTTTTGCACCAAATTACCCCAAGACCGTCCTAAGACAACTTGTTAGTGTAGTTATCACTAGTTACATCTATTCTAGAGCTTCATCCACCAGTAGTATCTAGACTTGTATGTATTAATATGAAACCTCTCACTTTGTCTTTTACCACAATTCCAAGATATTTTCCTTTATTTTCCTTATATTTAAACATATCCTTAAAATTATATTGAGACACATTATTAGGGTTATAACTAAGGTTTTCTCATACTAGATTACAAATATTAATTATTCCATTTCTATAATACCAACTATATTGGCCCTAACTTTTTGTACATTATCAATACATAACATTGAAAGAATACATAAAAAATTATAATGACTGATGCACAAAGACCATATTAGTTTTGTGTATTTGGAAACATGGTAGAAAATATTTTGACTCAGGGAAATATCTTCAAAGTTTCCCACGATGATATTCCCCCATAGTATTTCTACATAAAAATATTTCTTCATAACTTTGATAACAGAAACATAAGACAGTGGTGAGCTCAAATGCTCAGTAATGGTAAATAAAGGAAATGCGAAAGAATATCATGAATATAATGGTATGAGAAAGTAATACAGATCATTATAAGATCATACCCTAGATATCAAAAATTATAAACATGAATCATGGATTAAGTATTAGCAGTTCAAAATAAAAAAATCGTAAAGAAATAATGATCACGGGTCATGAAATCATAGTATATGAATAAGACATGTAATTATGGATGGAACATAAAGAAATAAAAACACTATGTCAAGTTTTCTTACTAAGATCATTAAAACATGTTAGGATTGGGATAATCACCCATTTAATAGATTTGGGTTTGGGATTCCCTCCCATGTACTCGCTTGTTTCAGGTATGTAATTTTCTCCCATGTACCATCTTGTTTCAAGCTTGGTATGCCCCCCCATTTACCCTATTGTTTCAGTCCTGGGATGACCTCCCTTGTGGCAATGGCCCAAATATTTATTAATTAAAATTCGTCTTGATCTAATTAAATGTCTTATTATGGTTATATAACATATAAGCTTCGTTGGTTTTATGATTTTGGATTTCAAAATATCATTAAGAATTGTTACCATTGCTAATATAGTGGTTGAACAATGATCAATTGATTAGAATAAATATTGGGCTTTAACAAATCCAATTTACTCAGAAAAAGGAAGCGATGTACTCATCGAGTAGAATTTTTTGGTATGAAGCACATTTTCAGAGCTTAAAAAGGTGGTGGCATCACTGGGCTACGAACTTAACCATCCCAAGCCTAGCTTCAACATGATTTGGTCGAACTGAACCGCCTATAGGAGAAGTCGATGTTGATTGAGATTACCACCCGAGCGATGTTATCCGAGCCACCCCAAAAGTTTGTCCCCATCGCCCACCTTACCCTTAGATCTAATGCGGGAGTTATACGTTGTTATATAACAAGACCATAGTACTATAACTATGTGCATTATTTTTTTATATAATAAAGAATATACATTCAGTTTATTATTATTACTTTAATGCACAAATAGTATTTTAGTTAATATTCAATTAAATAACTTATATTCATGAATTAATGGATTTTTTAATTAAATATTATTTTAATAAAATATTATTAATATAATTCCTTTGATTTAATTGAAATTATTGTTTAATTTTTATGTATAAAATTGTGATTTGTATTAAGGAATGAATGCCATTTTTATCTAAACCCATGAATTTTAAATAAATAATGGCTTTTATTTTAAAATAAAAAATTCACTTATTTTGAAAAATTTATAGATAAAATGGATATTATTTTTGGATGTAGGACATCAACATTATCTAACGAATTTTTTTTCATAATTTTCTATGACAGTTGATTTTTTGGTAAAATTTTAATACCTTTTAAATATATAATGTGTTTTATGAAATCATAATGACCCAATAGTGATGTAATAATATAAAATATCTGATATGTTCCGAAAAAATATTTTTTACCACTAAAATAATGTGATTTTAGTTTTTTTTATTTTAAAATTCGTAAGTGGACCCTCCAAAGCATATAAAATATTATAACCTAGTAAAATTCCTTTCTTGAGAGTGTGACTCAAATCCACATAATAATTCCTAATATTTTAAAAATTTCGGACATTGGATTTATAAAATAATTTTTTTCAATACCCTTTGGAAAAAAACATTGGCAAAAACCATAGTTTGGTTTGTGGTTTTGATTAGTTTAATGTATGGTGTCCAATACCTAAATAATATACAATTCCATCTCTTTTCTTATATAAACCCACCCAAGCTCCCACTTATTCTTCACTAAAGGAGTTTTGAGCTCAACCAAACCCTGAACTCCCCTCTCTAGAATCCTCCCATGTCTCCCCATTCTCCCAATAAGACTCTCTCAATCCTCTCCCGATCGTTTGGGATCACACTTCCAAGTAAGGGATTTATTCTTTTCTCATTTTAGTACAAATTTATTTATTTTGTTATACAATTTTGTTTACAATTAAATTTTTTTGGGTATGATTTAACACCTCCCCCATACTACCATCCTTATGTTTTAATGATGATATACCTTTTTCTCTCTCATTAATATCTCCCATGTACACCAGTTACTATGATAAAATCTCGTAAGTGATTTCTCTCTTCTCATTTAAAGTCATGCAATTATTTTATATTATGAATCTAAATTCCATTACATATAATGGGAAATGTATTTATATAGCCCAAATTAATATTCATCTCATTTACATATGATTATATACCCCTTTCTCTCTCATTAACCATTTCTAGGAATATTTATGTCACACCATTATACTACCGAAATTGCTCTGCGATTTTCCATGCCAAAGTCATTGTGTAGTGAATACCGTGCCCATTTCTTCATCAAGGGTATTCACCATTATGAGCATTTAATTATTAATTATAGAGTTTAATTTATTTATTCCAAGTTACTTTATAATGGAAAAAATGATGATGTTGAATGATTTCATGTTGTATGATCCATGTGACACACTTATGCCTGAAATGAAATGATTAAGAAGATTGTGCCCTGATAGCACTATAATGATTTGGGTAAGGATCATTATAATGATACATAAAGTGAATTGAGGGTTTACTCTGCTAATTCAAGTCCAATGAGGGTTTACTCATGCTTCATGTGCAATGATCCTTAGCTCATTCTAAAATCATGTTAAATGTTGTTTCCAAATTTCCATGTTATAATAATCATGATATATCATTCCTTTATGCTCATGATTTTAGTATGCTCCATTGATATGCCCATTGCCTAACATGTATTGTATTTTTCATGTTATTCCTTGTTTACTCCATTACTTGTCTATATAAATAACCCTTTTTATACATGTCCTCAAGTTATCCCATGCAACGCTATGTTCAAAGGAATGTGTGTGGTCATGTAAAAGAAGTTTTTAATAAAGATGTGTGTTTCATGTTTTAAGTTTTTATGTAATGTTCCTAGTCCCCATAGACACTAGACCACCCAATCTTCTATTTTGTATCATGTAACTATTTTATGTAATAATATATGTCTAAGTGTGTAATAAAGTGCATGGTTTTTATAGTTGGTATCAGAGAGAGGTTTAGTTATTTTTGGGACTTGGATTAGAAAAACCTATAGAAAGCCTTAGGGATAAGACTAATAACAATAAAAACATCCCTAAATTTTTTATAATATTGAGTAAGTGGTTTTTCAAGAAAATCCATCCCTGTCTGCATACAAGTTGGAAGTGGCGGCTCTAGTATATATGTATCTAAGGGGAAAAACTAAAAACACTACTTTGAGCTAGAATTAAAAGAGAACTAGTGTACAACAACGGTACTTCCTACACTCTTGGTTACGACACTCCTAGGGGATATTATTTGGTAAATTCACAGGATTAGTATGAACCATTACTATGGGAATTTAAAAAATCCCCCAAAGAATATATGTTGAGTTGTAGATCATGGATAACATATATTGAAGCCTATTAAATCATAAGTTAAGGAAATAAAGTTAATTTATAAGTCATATATTTTTATAATTGGATTACCCTTTATGTGCTACACATAACATTGCTTTTATTCCAGTAAAAGGACAGTAATAGGAGGACTCTAGCTAACAACTGATGCAAAGATCAATGTAATGACTATTCTTATGATATGCCCAATCTGATGAGAATGGGAATCAAGAACTATTTCACAATAATATATCAGGTAACTGATGTTTTGAATAGAAACATGGGACAAGAGGAACGTTAAATCCCCCTAAGAAATAACAAGTCAAAATTCAGAGCTTCATGAGAAAAATCCATCCTACTTTTAATTTATGATTTGATCCCTCAATCGATGAAAAATGGATCAACTCCATTGAGAATATAATATCCATACTTCAATTGTTTGAACAAGAGAAGGTACTTCTAGTTGCTTATAATATGGAGGGTGAAGCTATTTAATGGGGTAAATTGATCAAAAATACAAAGCCTGAGGAGGAGATCTAGGTGTTGGAATAAACGGATTTCTGGAAAATGTTTTCTGATAAATATTTTCATCCCAGCCTCTGACATTAGATGGAAGGGGACTTCATTTACCTCAAGAAAAAAGGCCAATAATTTGTCGGAGAGTGTGAGGAAAACATTACTAGGCTTTAACTATACGCCTACATCTTTGTTGTTACCCCTGAATGCAAGGTTGACCGCTCCTTTTGTGGGATAAAACTGAGCCTATAGAAATCCCTAGTGATATATGACTTTGAGATATATGAGGAAATTTTACAATGTGCCCTCAAAGTAGAAATGGAGATCGATGAATCTCAAGGGTATCATTGGGATAAGAAGAATGAGGTGGACTTTAATTTGGGTGGTTCGATGGATAAATCCAAAGGTGCTATGAAAATCTAGCACCCCACATTCCAAATGTGAGGAAAGAAGCACCCTTGAAATTGAATGAAGGGGACAAGGAAATGATTTAGGTGTTCAAGAGAAGGGAACCTGACCATTAATTGATGACAAGAAAAACATGTGGCTGCGAAAGGGGAGGGGAAAACTTCGTTCAACCCTCAATGGGTTGTTCATTTCTTCTACTGTAATGAACCATGGAACATTGCAAACCATTGACCTAAGCTAACAATTTCTTGAGGCAACCAACAACCTCCATGGCAGCAAGGGAGAGGTTTTCGCATCACTACCGCCAAAGTGCACCCTGAAAACAAATTGTAGATCAGTACACTTGTTATGAATTCAAGAATAGTGAACTTAATTTTTGATTCTGGTTCTACATATTCTATTATTTCCCGAATGATTAGTAGAATATTCCCAACACCACCAAAAATCATTGAATTAAAGATTTCAATGAGAAAAGAAAATGGGGAAATCATTGTATCCCAAGAATATAACTCCTCCGCTGTCATAATTTGTGAATTTAACTTCCCGATGACCATAATCATGCTTCCCCAAGTGGGATTTGATGCAATTATTATCATGGAATGACTTTACTTATATAAAGCCAAAATAAATTTACGTGAGAGGGAAATCACTATTTATATGGGGAATCGACCCTCAATTTTTTACAAGTTCAAGAAGGAGGATGAATTATATTTAGCACCACCATCTCAAGTGTGGATATTAATACCTAATAAGAATGTGTATCTTAGTCAGCTGATTGAGTCCATGGAAACAACCATCCTTGAATACATGCCAATTGTGATGGAATTCATAGAAGTGTTTCCCAAGACATTTTTGGGTCTTCCTCCTAGAAGATATGTTTAATTCTCAATTGATCTTATACAGGGGGAATTTCCAATATCCAATACTCTGTATAGATTTGCTGTTGTGGAGCTTCATGAGATGAATAAACAACTATAGGATAATATAGATAAAGGGTTTATACAACCAAGTGCTTCATGATGGGGTTCACCAGTCCTCTTCATCAAGAAGAATGATGTGTAAATGCTCATTTGTATTGATTATCATGTGCTCAACAAAATGATGATAAAGAACATGTGTCCTCTACACCGAATTGATGACTTGTTCGATCAGCTATGTAGAGAAGAATAATTCTCTAAGGTGGATTTGTGGTTGGGATATTACCAAGTAAGGGTTAACAAGGAGGTTATCCCCAACACTACTTTTTTATAACCTACGAGAACTATGAATTCATTTTAATTCCATTTAGAATCACTAATTGTCCAGAAATATTCATGAACATGATGAAATGTGTCATCAGATATTACCTTGACAAATTTGTGATAGTCTTTATATATGATATTCTAATATACTCTAAAACCAAGGAGGAGCATGAGGAGAATAAAAGAACTATAATAGAGACATTGCGAAAGGAGAAGCTCTATGAAATGTACAGAAAGTGTGTGTTCAGGGTGAAGGAGGTCTCATTCTTGGGTCATATCATCACAAGCAATGAGATATCTATGGATCCCTCCAAGACATCTGAAATAGATGAATGACTGAAGCTGTAATTCCCCAACCCTAGTTACCTAGAGTCGGTGCGTTATTACATAACATTGGCATGATCACAAAAGATCAAGTCTTGAAAGACCAATTAGTTTAGTAGTTGTGGAAGTACTAGATACATTCAAAAGGTTTACATTACATCATAAAATGGAAAACTACTACAACATTGTTACCATGTACAACACTGAGATCCCATATAATATCCTTGCTGGTCAGTCATAATATACTTCTTTGCATCCTGGGAAAAATAAAACATAGAAATGTGTGAGCTCAGATGCTCATTAAAGATAAAAATATAGAGGAAACTTTCATAAATAAGCATAAAAATTTAAGGCGGTGTATCTAAATAAAACAAAATCCTTTTCAACCTAAACATCATCATAATATAGAAAATATAAATCAAAATAATTCCATATACTTACTCACATGGATATTCTACTAGTCCAATAATATCATGAAATATCAATAGCCACTTTCATAATGAAGGAATGCATAATTCCAGACAAACCACATGGTCAAGGACTTGTGCCAAGACTATAAATAAGATTTTGTCAAGGCCTTGTTCCAAGACATTAGTTTGTCTCATGAGACCTACTGATGCATCTAGGAGCTATAGTAGGCTCCACCCGTCACTTACTAAGTCCAATGCATTCCCCATATGAAAAGTTTTAAACATAACATAACCATTCATATTAAAACTGGCATACGAAATGTCAATACTTTATCCAAAAACAATGAATGGTATGAAATAACACATCCATAGTCAAGCATATAACAAAACCCTTAATACAATATGGATATTTTGTATCATAATAAATCAACTTCAAACAAACTTAAAATCCATCAAAGGATGTTGACATTGATGAAATCAAAACGTTTATAGAGAAATATATCATTCAATTTTGAAATCATTTAAAGGTCATGTAATTATAAAATAAAACATTTATATTTAATAATACTCTTATAAGATTGTAAGGGAAGCTTGGACGATGTTATAATGGTGGAAAATAGCTGTACCCACTGTATAAGTTAAAAAAACATTCTTAACTTAATTTGTGGAAATGGTCATAAAGTATCCTATTTGCAAAACAACAGAAAGATTCCTTCCAAACCATTTTATAAAAAGTCAAACAAGTGTAAAATTGAATTTACCCCATATTCTAGTAAATAGTAGAAATTTTTTGGAATGCATTTTCGAGAAACATGGATGTGGATGATAAAGAGGTCCTAGTAGATACTAACGTAAAAATATCCTCGAATAATAAAGAGATTGTGAAATTAACCCTTACCTTGTACTTATCCTTGGTCAAGGGTAGGTTAAAATCGTGTATAATGGTGAAATAATTGTTATTAAATTATATAATAATAATATACATTAATATGATATCATATATGGTATTTTAATATTGCGTTGTTAATAATATCTTAGTATTATCGTCATTTTGGGTGTTAACTGATTCGTCTTCCTTTATATTAATTGTTATGTAAGTAATGTTTGTTATGGATAAGATGTATCTTATACATATTTATAATGATATTGAGTCTTTAAACATTATTTTTAATCATCTAATGAAAATTAGTCTTGAATGGATATGATGGGGAATGAATCTCATCGCGTTAGTGGAGAAGGTAATCCGTACGTACGCACGGGCGATGAAATAATTCGTTTGATATTAAAATAATATATAATTGGATGGTATATCATATATAAATAATCAATATAATGTTATATATAGTATCTACATCAATTACATATTATTATTATAATCATTCAAATAAAATGTATGGAATAACAATTACACCACGACGTGGAGACGGAAAGCCGTACGTACGCACGTATGGTGACATGTCATTCAAATGATGGATAGAATAATAAATATGGTTTTAACATATTTATAATAACATCATAGTATATAGAAGATACTGGAGTTATTATTTTAGAATGGAAACAAAAAACAAAGAGGAAGTGGAAGAAGAAAGGAACTAGAAATAGGTGATGAAATATGTACCTCTTCTTCAGGTTCTTCCTTTTGATTTCATCAAAAGGGATCCCTAGGTTAGTTTTCTGACTAAAGGAAGGTCTCTATGATGAAGGGAGGACAGTTGAGAGGGTATTTTCGCAATGGTTGTCCATGACAATTGTCTTTGAAGGTTTGAATTAGAGATAAGGGGGAGTGCCCTTTTATAAGAGGTGTGAGGGGCACCTTTGAAAAAGCTAGAAATATTATTTTATAATAAAATCATTTTCGGTTTATAATAGATCCAAAATGAAATATTTAAATGATAAGGTGTTTATGGGTCTAAAACCACTCAACCAATAGGTTTAGACAAGTTTGGCTTACTATATTAACTTTATCTTTTAGATATAACTCTTAATTAAATAGTTTGACATTTACCATGTTCCTTTGTATTTTTTTATTATATGGTTAATAAACATACTATAAACTTCCAAGAGAATACCAAGTGGTTCATTAATGACATATATAATATTAGTTAAGACCTTTTTCTGATCCTTAGATTTTTAGGAATATAATATAAATTAAAAATATAATATTTCTTTTAAAAACTCTTTTATGTCAATTTTGACACTATTTGGTATTTTGTTTTTGTTAAATTTCTAACAGAATTATTACTTAAAAAACATTCATTAAATAAATCCCAACATGTCACATTAACCTATAAAATTCTTTGTTGGCATAAAAACTTTCATATTATATTTATTTAAACATCTATAATACCATTTTTTTGATTCTTTCATTAATAAAGATAATACTACATCATCATTTTGTCATAAATAAAAATATTTATTTTATGTTTAAAAATTATAATTAAAATATCCTAAGGTAGGAAATGTGTTTTTATTTATATTGATTATTTATTGTCGAATAGATCAATTATATTACCTCATATAAAAATTGTTTTACTAAAAGATATTTTCTTTTGTTATTTTTTTCTCTACATTAAATTATTTAATATATAATGTCACTATCACTTCCAAGTGGGTCCATGGGGTCCCAAAATCGACCCAAGGATGCCCATGGTTGGAAATGTATCACCCAATAGGATTAATACATCTGTTATGGTAATTTAATTTTATAATAATAATATTATTTGACCGTATTTATTGGATTTACCCTTTTTAACCACGGTAAATAAAGTGTTTACTGAAGTAAATATTCCTAATGTCTAAAAATAAAAATAACCTATTTACAAAAATTTGTACATATTGATTCCAAATATGGAATCCATATTTCTAAATTCAAAACACAGAAGTTGCATTAATTAATTTAATATTAATGCCTGTTGTAAAAACAAAAAGAGTGTTTTTAAGAAATAATAACTATTAAAAGATTGACACTTGATTATATCCAGTTTAAATGTGAAATTTTTTACAATGAACAAAATTGGATAAAATGGTAAAAATATAATCTAATTATATTTAAATAAACACTTAATAGTATAATTTAGTACTATAAATTTTTTTGATTAAAAAAGTTGTTTTTAATTAAAATTTAGTATTTTTCACTATTCATAAAAAACTGATTGCTTTCAGAAAAATACCAAAAATTCTCCATACGCTAATTTCAATATTCCGAAACCAAAAAATGAAGTCCATTTTGAATGATAAAATTGATAAAATTTCAAAAAGTGGGTATTACTATTAATAATGGCTAGTTTTATTGGTCACGATGTGTTAGAACTCAAAGTTGCGTACAGCACACGCAATTGTATTATTCAAAGAGAAGCATACCGTGGAAGAATCGGGTGTAAAATTCACCCCAAATTCAAATAATTTCTTCCTCAAAATTTCTAGAGTATTACAGTGTAAAAAGACTAAGGGGGTTCTTCATCATAAGTTCCTCATGTTCCCACTTTGCCTCTTCCATCTTATGGTTTCTCCAAAGAACTTTTACCAGATGAGTCGTACAGTTTCTTAGGACTTGTTCTCTTGTATAAAGAACCTTGGTAGGATCTTCGCAATAAGACATATTAGGTTCCAACTCTAATTCCTCATAGGTGAGTAATGCGTTGATTCAAGAATTTATTTTCTCAATGGTGATATGTGGAACACATCGTGAACATTGGAGAGACTTGTCGGCATTGCCAACCGGTAATCTACAACCCCAATTCGTTCTAGAATTTTGAAAGGTATGATGTACCTCAGACTTAATTTTCCCTTCTTACCGAAACATATAACACCATTCCATGGAGATACCTTCAAAAAAACTTGGTCTCCTACCTAAAAATCCAAATCCTTCCTTCGGTTATCTGCATAGCTCTTCTGCCTACATTGAGATGCTTTGATGTGGGCTTGTATTACCTATACATTATCCATTGTTTCCTCCACATGTTCTGGGCCTACAAGTCTTCTTTCACCAACATCATCCCAACAGGTTGGTGTGCGACATCTCTTTCTGTATAACTCTTAATATGGTGCCATTTGAATACTTGAATGGAAGCTATTGTTATAGGAAAATTCTACCAGAGGTAAATATTGATCTCACATACTTTGAAAGTCATGTGAGCATGATCTCAACATGTCTTCTAATGTTTGAATAGTCTATTCTGATTGTCCATCAGTTTTGGGGTGGTAGGCAGTGCTCAAACGAAGTTCTGTATCCAGGGATTTCTGAAGACTTTTCAGGAATCTTGATGTAAAATGTGGATCATGATTAGAAACAATCAATAGGGGTACTCCATGAAGTCTCCTAACATCATTAATATATAGTCTTGCAAGTCGTTAAAGTGGAAAAATCTTCTCTTATAGTAGGAAAATGTACTGAATTGGTATGATAATAAATAATGAACTATATTGAATCATTCCTTATAGGATTCTTTGGTAGTCTCATGGAAAAGTTAGTCATAATATTATCCCATTTACACTCAGGTATGGGAAGAGGTTGCGTAACTCCTCCTGGCTATTGCCTTCCAACATTCACTTGTTGACAAACCATACACCTTGACACAAAATCATCAATCTCCCACTTCATGTTGTCCCGCAAAAAATGTTCTTTCAAATCCCTATACATCTTGGTGCTACCAGGGTGTACAGAGAAATTGGAACTATGAGTATCATCCAACAGTTCCCTTTTTAGATCAGGTATATCGGGAACAAAAATTATCTTTCCAAATTTCAAAATTCCATCTTCATACATAAAGTCACTCAATCTCCCATCATTCAAAGCTTTAATATTCTTCTGAAACTCATCATCATTAGCTAGAGAACTTTTTTCCTTTCTAATAAAGATGGGTTTTCAACCTTTTGAAAAAGTATTGATGATCCACCTTCCATGGTTATTCCCATATCCATCTTTACTAGATACATGATAATTGGATCCCTTTAAAATCTCATCTTGTTCGAAACTCCATGATATTTTCTGCTTAAAGCATCTACCACTATATTTTCCTTCCTCGGGTGGTAGTTTATCGTTCAATCATAGTCCTTGAGTAGTTCAAGCCATCATCTTTGCCTCATGTTGAGTTCTTTTTGTGAGAAAATATACATCAAACTCTTGGGATCGATATATATCTCAAATTTATCACCATATAGATAATGTCACCACATCTTCAAAGAGAAGATTACATCATCTAACTCAAGATCATGAGTAGGATTGTTTTGGTCATGATTTTTTAGCTGTCGTGATGCATATGCAATAAACCTATCATTTTACATAAGGACACAACAAAGTCCTTTCTTTGATGCATCACTATAAATAACAAACCCATCCTTCCCTGATAGTAGAGTCAAGATAGGATCATTGACTAATCTTCTCTTCAATTATTCAAAATATTATTCACATTCTTTTTTCCAAACAAATTTCACCCCTTTATATGTGATCTTGGTTAATGGGTTAGCCTATCATGAAAAATTATGGACGAAATGCCAATAATAACCTTCTAAACCAATAATACTGCGTACCTTAGTTACACTCATCGGCGCTGGCCATGTTTGTATTGCCTTGGTCTTTCAAGGATTAATAGAGATTCCATATATAGAGAAAATATGGCAAAAAAAAAAAGAAATATCTTGAAGTAAGAATTCACACTTTCTAAACTTCCCAAATAATTCATGTCTTCAAAGAGTCATTAGAATAATGCGCATGTGATTTTCATGATCTTCGTAGCTTTTGTATTTTTTCCAAGATATCACCAATAAATAAAACTACAAATTCATCAATATATTCAATGAAAACATTATTCGTTAGATCCATAAAGAGAGTGGGTGCATTAGTCATTCCAAAATGCATTACTGTAAATTCGTAATGGTCATACCTGGTTCGAAATGCTGTTTTCAGAATGTCTTCCTTCTTCACACACAAATGATGATATCCAGATCGAAGGTCAATATTTGAAAAGTATTGAGCCCCATGAAGTTGGTTTAATAAATCATCCATGCAAGGAAGGGGATACTTGTTCTTTATTGTTATAGCATTGATCTCCCTGTAGTCAATTCAAAACCTCATAGATCCATCTTTCTTCTTAATAAAAAGAACAGGGTCTCCCCATGGAGAAGAACTAGGGGGAATAAATCCCTTATTACTCAATTCCTATAGTTGTTTCTTTATCTCCACTAATTCCATAGTGTACATTTTATAAGGGGTTTTCGATATGGGCCTTGATCCAGGAATTAAATCAATGGAAAAATAAATTTTTCATTCTGAAGGATGTCCAGGTAAATCTTCTGGAAACAAATCAACATATTCTTTCAAAATAGGTACATCCTATATTTGAACATTCCTTTCACCACCCATAGTTATTTCATTATATTTATCCCCAATAATTGAATTTAGTTGAGCTACTTGGGGTGGACCTAGATAAGAATTAGGCGGCGATGATTCTGCTCGAAAGATAAGGTGTTCTTTATCATCGTCATAAAAAATAGTAACCTCCTTCTTCTTACAATAAATTTTTGTATTATGGTCTGAAATCAAATCCATACCAAGGATTATCTCGTATTAAATCATGTCTATGATGATGATATCAGTAGATAAAGAACATTTATATGCCCTAATGGGGACTGATTCACAAATCTTTGTTGCAATGGTGCTTCCCAGAAGAGTTTTGACTGACACCATCCTTCATAAATCAAATTGGAAATATCTAATTTTATTAAAAAACTGGGAAGATATGAAACAACGCGATGATCTAGAATCAAATAAATCATTGGCTAAACTTGAGGAAACCATTAAATTACCTACCACTACGTCTTTCGGAGCTTCAACCTTAGCAATAGTGATAACATAATCTTGTCCTTGATCCCTTGTACTTTTATGAGGTATGTTCCCCTGATGCTTCGGAAATTCATTTGAATAATTCCCCCTTTCTCTACAATTGTAGCATTCAACATCGACAACCTCTTTCTTCCCCTTGCAATCATGATCTTGGTGGCTTTTTTCACCTCATTTGTAACAGACTCCCATTACCTTCAGGCAAGTACCAAGGTGTTTCTTCCCAAATTTACTACAGGATAAATATACAAATTTTCACTAATTCCCCTTATTTCCATTTCTAGAGTGTTCAGCAGATCTCTTCTTCTCTTGCTTTTCTTTAAAGTCGTAAGACATAGAGAATTATTTTTCTGTCTTGATAGCACAGGAGACAATATCTTTGTACGATGAGAAAGATTTTTGAGACTAATGCTCAATAGATAAATGGGTTTAACCCACCAAAGAAACGATCAATATTATTTCTTGGGTTAAGTATGTAATCTGCAACATGCCTCGCTAACATTGTAAAGCTATCTTCATACTTTACGACATTCTCATCCTCCTTTTTCCTCAAACTCATAAATTGCATTTCCTATATTCTCGATGGTCATGAGGAAAGTATTTTTCTATGAAAATTTCTTTAAACTCCCTCCATTCCATATTTTATACTTCATCATCTTCCTTTTTGTTTTGAATCAATGACCACCATTGATCAACATCTCTAGTGAGGCGGTAAATTGCAATGAAAACTTTTATTCTTTCACTACTCCCTAAGGCGTGGAATATTTTCTCTATGGAATTTATCCATTTCTCACCTACTAGTGGATTTGTACACCCATTTAATTTTGGTGTATGTTTCCTCATGAAGATATATAACATTGATCCTCCAAGCTATGGATCAGGGTTCTCCATACGGGTAAGGTTATTATTCATAACCCGAGTGAGTTTTCCCAGTATGGTGATTAGGAGATCAACACCAGTTGCATCAATAGCTCCACTATAATTATCTTGAGCAGGAGGGAAATCATTACATGGAGTGCATGCATTGATACGGTCACCATTCATTCCACTAGGTGCCATTTATAAACAATGGCATAAACTATATTAGTTTATGAATTGAAATACATAATTCCAAACATGTAAAATACTTAACATAATTTGAATAGTTTATGGATATAATCCATAATCATAAAAAACATTCTTTGATGAAGTATATAATCATAAACCCTGAATAATGCTTTGTAAAGAAAATGAGAATTATCCTAAGTATATCCCCCTAGAGTGTCGTAACCAAGAGTGCAACAAGGCCCGTTTTCGTTCACCAGTTCTTGTTCAAGTCTATCTCAAAGTGGTGTTTTTGGGTTTCACCCCTAGGTAAATTTGTGGAAGATCTGCCTTTACCTACTCATATCTATATAGGGATGTATTGTTTGGAAAAACTCACAAAATCTCTACAATACCAAAATTCTAGGAAGTTCTTCTATACTAATCTTCAAAGTCTATCATAGTGCTATGTGCACTAATAATAGTTTATCTAAATCGTGTTTCCATGGTTTGTACTAACCTTCCTCTGATACCATCTTTAATGCCCTGACCCTAGTTACTTTGAGTCGGTGCATTATTAAATAACATTGGAATTATCACAAAAGATAAAGTCTCGAAAGAACGATTAGTTTAGTAGCCTTGGAATTACTAGATACATTTATATGATTTACATTACAATATAGAATGGAAAAATTATACAACATTGTTTCCATGGACAACAATGAGATCCCATAGACTATCCCTGAAGTTAAATCATAATATACTTTCACATCCTGGAAAAAATAAAACATAGAAAGGGGTGAGCTAAGATGATCAGTAAGTATAACAATATAGTGGAAACATTCATAAATAACCATAAACATTTAAGGCAATGTATAGAACTAAAGAACAAGTCTTTTAAACATAATTTTTTTCATAATAATGAAAATATAAATCAAAATAATTCCATTTACTTACTCACATGGATATTCTACTAGTCGAATAATCACATGCAATATCAATAACCACATTCATAATGATGGTATGCATAATGGAAGACTTTAATAACCACATATTCAAGGCCTTGTGCCAAGACTATAGATACAATTTTGTCATGGTCTTGTTCCAAGACACTAGTTTGTCTCATGAGACCTACTGATGCATCGAGGTGCTATAGAAGGCTCCACCCGTCACTTACAAAGTCCAATGCCTTCCCCATATGAAAAGTTTTAAATATAACATAATCATTCATATTAAAACTGGCATACAAAATGTCAATACATTATCCATAAGACATGAATGGTATGAAATAACACATCCATAGTCAAACATATCACAAAACCTTCAATACAGTTTGTAAGTTTTGGATCATAATAAATTAACTTCAAACAAACTTAAAATCCATCAAAGGATGTTGAAATAGATGAAATCAAAACCTTTTTAGTGAAATATTTCTTTCTATTTTGAAATCATATAAAGGTCACATTATTATAAAAGGGAAAATTTATATTAATATCGTAAGGGATGCTTCGATGATGTTATAATGGTGGAAATAGTTGTACCTGCCGTATAAGTTAAAAAAACATTCTTACCTTAATTTTGTGGAAAAGGCCATAAAGTACCTTGTTTTCCAAATGATGGAATGATTACTTACAAACCATTTTATAAAAAAATTAAACAAGGGTATAAATGACTTTAACCCATACTCTATTAAATAGTAAAAAAAATTTGGAATACATTTTTAAGAAACATGGATGTGGATGATAAATAGTTCCCATTAGATACTTACGTGAAAACAACCTCGAATAATAAAGAGATTGTGAAATTAACCCTTACCTTGTATTTTTCCTTGGTCAAGTGTAGTTTAACCTCCTGTATAATGGTGAAATAATTGTTTTTAAATTATACTATAATCATATTCAATTA
Organism: Viscum album; assembly: GCA_963277665.1. Lineage (NCBI taxonomy): Eukaryota > Viridiplantae > Streptophyta > Magnoliopsida > Santalales > Viscaceae > Viscum > Viscum album. The sequence continues at coordinate 1,749,036,448 of OY728146.1, read as the reverse complement.
TATGGTATCATATATGATCTTTTATTATTTCGTTGTTAATAATTTCTTAGTATTATCGTCGTTTCGGGTGTTAATTGATTCATTTTACTTTATTTGATTTGTTACGTAAGAAATGTTTTTTATGGATAGGATGTATCATATTCATATTCATAATTATATTAAGTCTTTAAAAATTATTTTTAATCATATAATAAAAATTTGTCTTGAATGGATACGATGGGGAATGAATCTCATCGCGTTCGTGGAGACGGTAATCCGTACGTACGCACAAGCAACAATATCATTATTTTGATATTAAAATGTTATATAATTGGATGGTATATCATATATAAATAATAATTTCCATGTTATATTTATTATTTACATTAATTAAACATCATTATTATACCCATCCAGAAAATAATGTACTGAATAACAGTTACACCACGACGTGGAGATGGTAAGCCGTGCATACGCACATATGGTGACATGTCATTAAAAGGATGGATATAATAATGAACATGGTTGTACCATATTTATAATAATATCACAGTATATATAAGATACTTGAGTTTTTATTTTATAATGGAAACAATAAATAAAGAGGTAGTGGATGAAGAAAGGAACTTGAAAGAGGTGGTGAAATATTTACCTCTTCTTCATTTATTCCTTTTGATTTGATCAAAGGGACTCTTTAAGGTTGGATTTATGACTAAAGGAAGGCCTATTGAATGAATTTAGTATTGTTGATATGGTATTTTGGTAGGGGTTGTCCAAGAAAAATGGATTTTAAGGTGTGAATTAGAGAGAATGTGGAGTTCCCTTTTATAAGAGGGTGAGGGGCGCCTTTGGAAAAGAGAGAAATATTATTTTATAATAAAATAATTTTCGGTTTATAAGGGCTCAAAAATGAATTATTTAAAGTATAAGGTGGGGATGGTTCGATAAAAACTCATCAAATAGGTTTAGACAGGTACGGGTCACTATATTAACTTTATCTTTTAGATTTAACTCTTAGTTAAATAGTTTGACATTTACCATGTCTCTTTTTATTTTTATATTATATGGTTAATAAACATACTATAATCTTTAAGATAACCCAAAGTGGTTCATTAATGACATATATAATATTATTTAATACCTTTGGCTGAACCATAGAGTTTTAGTAATAGAATATCAATTCATATTATAATATTTTTTTTAAAACTCTTTTATGTCAATTTTGACACTATTTTATATTTTGTTTTTGTTAAATTTATAACGGCATTATTACTTCAAAGAAAATAATTTAATAAATCTTAACATGTCACATTAACCTATAAAATTATTTTATGGCATCAAAACGTTAAAATTATATATATTTTAACAACTATAATACCATTTATTTGATTCATTCATTAATAAAGAAAATATTGTATCATCATTGTGTCATAAATAAATAAATATATTTTATATCACAAAATTATAAATAAAATATCATGAGGTAGTAAATATTTTTATATTTATAATTACTATTTATATTCTAATATATCAATTATATAACCTCAAAAAAATTGTTTTACTAATGATATTTTCATTTGTTATTTTTGTCTCTACTTTAAATGATTTAATATATAATGTCATTATTAGTTCCAAGTGGCTCCATGGGGTCCCAAAATTGACCCAAGGATGACCATGGTCGGACATGAATCATACAATTGGATTATAACACGTGTTAGGGTGATTTAATATTATTATAATATTATTTTTTAACCTTATTTACTGGATTTACCCTTTTAATCGCGGTAAATAAAATATTTACTGAAGTAAATATTCCTAATGTATAAACATAAAAGTTACCTATTTACACAATTTGGACCTCCTGATTTCAAATATGGAATCTATATTTCTAAATTCAAAACAAAAAAGTGGAAGAAATTTATTTAAAATTAATTCCATTTGTCAAAAAAAGCGTGTTTTTATGAAATAATAACTATCAAAAGATTGACATTTTCTTATGTCCAGTTTAAATGTGAAATTACGTCTAATGACCAAAATTGGATTAAATGGTGAAAATATAATCTAATTATACTTAAAAACCACTTAATAGTATAATTTCTCACTAGAAATTAATTTGATTAAAATAGTTATTTTTAATTAAAATTTTTTATTTTTCACTATTCATAAAAAACTGACTGCTTTCAGAATATTAAAAAAATTCACCCGAAGCTAATTTCGATATTAAAGACCCCAATATGAATTCCACTTAGAAATCTAAAATTGATAAAATTTTAAAAAGTGTATATTAATATTCATAAGGGCTAGTTTGATTGGTCGCGATGTGTTAGAAGTCGATGTTGCGTACAGCACATGAAATTGTATTATTCAAAGAGAAGTGTACCATGGATGCTTGGAGAGTTACATTATTCCCTAATTCAAATAATTCCATCCTAGAAATTTTTAGAGTATTACTATGTAAAAATACTCATGTGGTTCTTCATCATAAGTTCCTCAGGTTCCCACGTTGCCTCTTCCATCTTATGGTTTCTCTATAAACATTTACTAGACGAGTCGTCTGGTTTCACAACACTTGTTCTCTTGTATCAAGAACCTTGACAGGATCTTCGCAATAAGACAGATTGGGTTCCAGCTCTAATTCATCATAGGTGAGTACATGTGTTTGGTCAGCCATGTATTTTCTCAATAGTGATACGTGGAACACATCGGGAACTTTGGAGAGACTTGGCGACATTTCCAAATGGTAAGCTACAACCCCAATTATTTAATATATAATGTCATTATCACTTCCATGGGGCTCCATGGGGTCCCAAAATCTACCCAAAGATGCCAATGGTTAGAAATTTACCATCTAATAGGGTTAGGACATGTGTTAGGGTAATTTAATATTATTTTAATAATAAATTTTTACCTTATTTACTTGAATTACCCTTTTAACCGTGATAAATAAAATATTTACTGATGTAAGTATTCCTAATGTATAAAAATAAAAGTTACCTATTTACAAAATTTGGACCTCCTAATAAAAAATATGGAATCCATATTTCTAAATTCAAAACATAGAAGTGACGAAAATTTATTTAAATTTAATTCCGTTTGTCAAAACAAAAAGCATGTAATTAGGAAATAATAACTATCAAAAAATTGACACTTTCTTTTATCCAGTTTAAATGTGAAATTACGTCCAATGACAAAAATTGGATTAAATGGTGAAAATATAATCTAATTATACTTAAAAACCACTTAATGTTATAATTTAGCACTATACATTATCTTGATTAAAAATTTGTTTATAATTAAAATTTAGTATTTTTCACTATTCATAAAAAACTGACTATTTTCAGAAAAATACAAAAATTTACCCTAATCTAATTTCGATATTCCAAACCCAAAAATGATGTCCATTTTGAATGATAAAATTGATAAAATTTCAAAAAGTAGGTATCACTATTCATAACGGCTAGTTTGATTGGTCGCGATGTGTTAGAACATGAAGTTGCATAAAACAAACACAATTGTATTATTCAAAGAAAATCATACTGTGGAAGAATGACGTGTTACTTTCTCCCCTCATTAAAATAATTTCATCCTCAAAATTTCTATAGTCTTACTATGTTAAATGACTCGAGTGGTTCTTCATCATAAGTTCTACCGGTTCTAAGACTCGGGTGGTTTTTGACCACACTTGTAACAGACTCCCATTTCCTTTAGAAAAGTACCAGGGTTTTTCTTCCCACATTTATTGCAGGATGGATATTCAAATTCTCCATACTTCTCCTTATTTACATTTCTAGAGTGTTCAGTATATCTCTTCTTCTATTTCTTTTCTTTAAAGTCGTCAGATTTAGAGAATTATTTTTCTGTCTTGATAGCACATGAGACAATATCATCGTACGATGAGAAGGATTTTGTGACTAATACTCGACAGAGAAATGGTTTTAACCCATAAAATAAAAAATAAATATTACTTCTTGGGTTACATATATAATATGTAGCATTCCTCGCTAACCATGTATGGTTTACTTCATACTTTGTGACATTCTCATTCTCTTTTTGCCTCAAACTCAGAAATTGCCTTTCTATATCTGCTCGATGGTCATGAGGAAAGTATTTTTCTAAGAAAATTTCTATAAAATAACTCCATTACATATTTAATACTTCACCATATTTCCTTGGGTTTTTAATCAATGACCACCATTGATCAACATCTCCAGTGAGGTGGTAAACTGTCATGACAACTTTTTTCTTTTTCGGAAATCCCTAAGGCATGGAATACTTTCTATAAGGAATTTATCCATTTCTAAAATACTAGTGGATTTGAACCCCCATTGAATATTGGTGGTTTTTTCTTCATGAAGCGATCTAACATTGATCCTCCACACTGTAGATCAGGGAGATCCATACTGGTATGGTTATTATTCAAAACCTGAGTGAGTTGTCCTAGTATGGTGATTAGATGATCAACACCAGTTGCATCACCATCTCAACTATAATTATCTTGAGTAGGATGGAAATCCCTACATGGAGTGCATGTATTGATACAGTTTTTATTCCTTCCACTAGGCACCATTTCTAAACAATGGAATAAACTAGATTAGTTTATGAATCGTAATACATAATTCCAAACTTGTAAAATACTTAACAACATAAGGTGAACAGTTTATGAATATAATCCATAATCATAAAAAAAAATATTTAAGGAAGTATATACTCATAAACCCTTCATAATGGTTTGTAAGAAAATTAGAATTATCCTAATCATATCCCCCGGGAGTGTCGTAACCAATTGTGCAGCAAGGCCCGTTTTTGTGCACCAGTTCACGTTCGAGTCTAGCTCAAAGAGGCGTTTTCAGGTTTTACCCCTAGGTACATCTGTGCCTGAGGTGCCTCTACCCACTCGTATCTAGATAGGGATATATTTCTTGGAAAAACTCACAAAATATCTACAATACCAAAATTCCATGATGTTCTTCTATACTAATCCTTAAATTATATCTTAGGGTTATGTGCTCTAATTTGAGTTTATCTAAATCTAGTTTCTATGGTTTGTACTAAACATTCACTGATACCAACTGTAACACCTTGGCCCCAGTTACCTAGAGTCAGTGAATTATTACATAAAATTGGCATGAAAACAAAAGATCAAGTCTCGAAAGACCAATTAGTTTAGTATCCTTATAAGTACAAGATACTTTCATAATGTTTACATTACATCATAAAATGGAAAACTACTACAACATTGTTTCCATGGAAAAAATTAGATTATATAGACTATCCCTATAGGTCAGTAATAATATACTTCTTCACATCCGGGTGAAGATAAATCATAGAAATGGATGAGCATAGATGCTCAGTAAGGATAACAATATAGCGGAAACTTTTATAAATAAGCATAAAAATTTAAGGCAATGAATAGTACTGAAACAAAAGCCTTTTCAACATAAAAGTCATCATTATATGTAAAATATAAATCAATGTAATTCCATTTACTTACATGTATATTCTACTAGTCCAATAATCACATGCAATATCAGTAGCCACTTTCATAATGATGGAATGCATAATTCCAGACTTTCATAACTACATAGTTAAGGCCTTATGCCAAGACTACAAATAATATTCAATGAAGGCCTTATGACAAGACACTATTTTACCTCATGAGACCTATAGATTCATCGAGGAGCTATAGTGGGCTCCACCCATTACTTACTAAGTCCAACAAAATTCCCCATATGAAAAGGTTTAAACATAACCTAAACATTCATATTTAAAATGGCATAGGAAATGCCAATAATGTTTCCATAAACCATGAATGGTATGAAATAACACATCTATAGTCAAAGATATAAAAAAACCTTCAACACAATATGGATGTTTTTTATCATAATAAATCAACTTTAAACAAACTTAAAATTAATTAAAGGATGTTGACATAGATGTAATCAAAACCTTTATAGAGAAATATCTCTTTCTATTTTGAAATCAGTTAAATGTCACGTAATTATAAAATAAAAAATTTATATTCTAAAATATTCTTATAAGCTTGTAAGGGAAGCTTCAATGATGTTATAACGGCGAAAAATAGACGCACCCGTTGTATATGTAAAAAAAAACATTCTTACCTTAATTTTGTGGAAAAGGTCATAAAGTACCCTCTTTTGAAAACGATGGAAAGATTCCTTCCAAAAAATTTTATAAAAAGTTAAACAAGGGTATAAATTACATTAACCCATAGTCTAGTAAATAGTAAAAATCTTTTGGAATAAATTTTTAAGAAACCTGGATGTGGATCATAAAGGGGTCCCAGAAGACAGTTACGTAAAAACAACCTCGAATAATAAAGAGATTGTGAAATTTACCCTTACCTTGTACTTTTCCTTGGTCTAGGTTAGGTTAAAATCCTTTATAATTGTGAAATAATTGTTATTATATTATACAATAATCATATACATTAATATGATATCATATATAATCTTTTAATATTGCTTTGTTAATAATATCTTAGTATTATCGTCAATTCATGTGTTAGCTGATTTGTTTTACAATTATATGTTTTGTTAAGTAAGTAATGTTTTTTACGTATAGGATGTATATTATTCATATTCAGAATTATATTAATTCTTTAAACATTATTTTTAATCATATAATGAACATTTGTCTTGATTGGATACGATGGGGAATGAATCTCATCGCGTTCATGGAGATGGTAATCCGTACGTAAACATGAGTGACAATATCATTATTTTATTATTAAAATAATATATAATTTGATGTTATATCTTATATAAATAATAATTATCATGTTATATTTATTATTAACATACATTACACATCATTATTATACCCATCCAAATAATAAAGTATTGAATAACAATTACACCACGACCTGGAGACGGTAAACCGTACGTACTCACCTATGGTGACATTTCATTAAAAGGATGGATAGAAAAATGAATATGGTTGTACCATATTTATAATAACATCACAATATATAGAAGAAAATGGAGTTATTATTTTAGAATGGAAACAAAAAGAAAGAGGAAGTGGAATAAGAAAGGAACTTGAAAGAGGTGATGAAATATTTACCTCTTCTTCGGGTTCTTCCTTTTCATATGATCAAAAGTGCTCCTTAGGTTAGTTCTATGACTAATGTAATGCCTCAAAGATGAAGGGAGGATAGTTGAGATGGTATTTGGGTACGTTTTGGCCGAGCCAAATGGATTTGAAGGTGTGAATTATGGAGAAGGGGGAGTGCCCTTTTATAAGAGGGGTGAGGGGCACCTTAGGAAAAGCTTGAAATATTATATTATAATAAATTAATTTTCAGTTTCTAATCACTAGAAAATGAATTATTTATAGTCTATGGTGGGTATGGGTCTAAAACCACTCAACCAATAGGTTTATACAGGTTTGGGTCACTACATTAACATTATCTTTTAGATTTAAATCTTAGTTAAATGGTTTGACATTTACCATGTCTCTTTGCATTTTTATATTATATGGTTAATAAACATACAATAAACTTCCAAGAGTACCCCAATTGGTTAATTAATGAAATATATAATATTATTTATACCTTTGGACAATCCTTATATTTTTAGGAATAGAATATTAGTTAATAATATAATATTTGTTTTAAAACCTCTTTTATGTAAATTTTGACACTATTTTTTATTTTGTTTTGGTTAAATTCCTAAAAGAATTATTACATCAAAAAAATAATTTAATCTATCCTAACATGTCACATTAACCTATAAAATTCTTTTATTGAATCAAAACTTCCAAATTGTATTTATTTTTACATCTATAATACCATTTATTTTATTCTTTCATTAATAAGGAAAATACTGCCTCATCATTATGTCATAAATAAATAAATTTTTTAATGTATAAAAATTAAAAATAAAATATTATAATGTATAAAATATTTTTATCTTTATAATGACCATTTATAGTCGAATAGATCAATTATATAACCTCATATAAAAATTGTTTAACTAAAAGATATTTTCTTTTCTTAATTTCGTCCCTACTTTAAATTATTTAATATATAATGTCATTATCACTTCTATGTGGCTCCATGGGGTCCCAAAATCAACCCAATGATTCCCATGGTCGGAACAGTATCATCCAACAGGGTTATGACACATGTTAGGGTAATTTAATATTATTATAATATTATTTTTTAACCATATTTATTGGATTTACCCTTTTAACCACATTAAATAAAATATTTACTGAAGTTAATATTCCTGATGTCTAAAAATAATAGTTACCTACTTACATAATTTTCACATCCTGATTATAAATATGGAATCCATATTTTTAAATTCAAAACACAAAAGTGGAAGAAATTAATTTAAAATTAATTCTTGTTGTCAAAACAAAAAGAGTGTTTTTAAGAAATAATAACTCTCAAAAGATTGACACTTTCTTTTGTCCAGATTAAATGTGTAATTATGTCCAATAACCAACATTGTATTAAATGATAAAAATATAATCTAAGTATAATTTAAATCCACTTAATAGTTTTATTTAGCACTATAAATTATTTGGATTAAAAATTATGTTTTTAATTAAAATTTAGTATATTCACTATTCATCCAGAACTGACTGTTTTCAAAAAAATTCCAAACATTCATCATAAGAACATTTCAATATTCTGAACCCAAAAATGAAGTCCATTTTGAAAGATAAAATTGATAAAATTTCAAAAAGTGGGTATTACTATTCATAACGGCATGTCTGATTGGTCGCGATGTGTCAGAACTCGGAGTTTTGTACAACACATGCAATTTTATTATTCAAAGAGAAGAATACCATGGAAGATTGGGGTGTTATAGATGCCAATATCAGTAATAGATATTTTTAGATTTCAAGGGTTGTCTTGATATTATCAATGATTTGAGTGAAATTTCTAACACTTGTCAAACCATATTACCATGAAAACTCAGAAGGGAGTCAAGTATTCATGGAGTGATGAATGCGAAGAAATCTTGAAGGAGTTGAAAAAGAGGCTAATAACTATTCCCATGATCACATTACCCATAAGCGGAGAATTTTTTTTGTGGTATTCCATGATGCTACCAAGAATGTCCTTTGATTTTTGTTGATGAAAAATGACAACATCATTGACTATGATTCAAGGAAATTGAAAGATCATGATTAGAACTATCCAACACATGATCTGGATTTCGCTGTGGTGATCTTCACATTAAAATATTTGCAACATTATCTCTTTGGAGAGAAGTATGAAATATACACGGATCCCAAAAGCCTCAAGTATATATTCACACAGAAAGAGTTGAAGAGTCCCCAACAAATATGGTTAGAGATGATCAAAGACTATAAGTGCTCAATCCATTACCACTCTAGGAAAGTGAACAAGGTGGTTGATGCTCTAATTATAAAGGACCCAGCATTTATATCATTGATGAGAATTAAAAAGGATACAATCTTCTTAGATTTTATGTAGATGGAAATGGGAATAATAGAGAAGGAAACATCATCAATCCTTTAACAAATTAATGATTAATTGTCTCTTTTGGAAAGGAAAAAGAATTCTCAAAATGATGAAGTTGTAATTTTTAAGATAGTGGAAACTATCCGAAAAGGTAAAACCTTAATGTTAAATGTTAATGAATAAGTAATTGTGAGATTTGGGTCAAGACTATGCGTTCCATAAAATCCATAGTTAAAGAAAGATCTTTTGGATGATGCACATAGTTTGAATTTCTACATTCCCCCAGGAATCACAAAGATATATCAATATATCTGAGTGAATTATTGGTAGGATAACACGAATAATGATATCATTGAGTATACATCATAGTTCTTGGTATGTTAGAAAGTGAATGTTGAGAGGTACAAGTCTAAGGGGATGATTCAATAACTACCCATACCAGCAAGGAAATGGGAGAACATCACCATGGATTTTGTCACTGTACATCCAATTACATCCAAAGGAAACAATGCTATCTAGGTTGTTGTAGATCATCTTAAAAATACTGCACACTTAATTGTAATTTAGTAGGATTTCTCATTTGATCAACTGGCATGGATATACATCACAGATGCTATAAGGCTGCATGGAGTATCACTATTGATTATATTTGATTGATATCCATGATTCACCTCTATGTTATGGAAGAATCTTCAATATGCTCTGAATACAGAACTATGCTTCAGTACAACTTATCATCCCCAAACTAATGCCTAATATAAGAGTACCATCCAAACACTCTAGGACATGTTGAGAGCATACTCAATAGACTTAAAAGGAGGATATGATCAACATCTTCCACTAGTTGAGTTCTCTTAAAACAACAGTTTCCACTAAAGATTCCAAATGCCTCATTAGGAATCCCTTTATGGGAAGAGGTGCAGAACATTGGATTGTTGAGATGATGTTGGGGAGAAACACTCCTAGGTCCAGAAATGGTTGATGAAATGGTTGAGAAGGTTTAGATCATTTAGCAGCACATTTAAGCTGCTCAGAGTCTATATAATTGTATTTTTATATATTGTATATATTTTATAATAATCATAATAAATCAGTATTAGAGCATATAAACTGTAAAGACCCTAAATTCCTATGGAATGTTTTTTAAATACATGGGAATTTTACGAGTCTGCAGTTTCTGACGGTGCTTGATTCTGAGGCCTGGTATGCCCAAAATAAATTTTTGATGTTTTGTTCGTGTACGTTCAGTAAACCTATGAGTAGGCTTTTATAACTTCTGAATGAGTGCTCGGAATTGAAATCTAAGGGCACCGTTGAACTCGTAGCACATGTTTTCTCTTAAGAAAACTTTCACCCCAACGACGGATGATCGGGTATAAGTGTTGGTTTTTGGGATTCACGTGGATTAATAAAATAAAATAAGTGACAAATTATTTTATTTTTTTGAACCCACGCCATATGGTAATGTTGGTTAAAAGCTTCACATGGGAGTTTGTGGTGGGACTGCCACACCCTAACCTCCCATGGGATGTTAATTGGGGTGGGGTCCACCCGAGCAGTATGACCTCCCACGAGAGGCTATGACATGGGGTCCACACATGGATTAACCCCCCATTTAATGGGAGGGGAGGAAACCTCTCAACTATCTCCCATTAATGAGGGAGAGCCTCTTGGTCTCTAACTCCCCTATTAATGGAGGAGAATAAAACCTCCTTAAAACCCCTAATTAATTGAAGGAAACCCCCTTGACCCTCTTCATTTAAAATTAGGTGGGGACCACCCGGGACTCTAACCCCCTCGAAACTCCCCAAATTTAATATGCCGACCTCTCATGCAATTAATTTGGTGGAGCCTCTCCTCTCTTTTTGAATTTCGAATAATTGTGACAACGACATGAACATAATTAAGTGGGACCCACATAATTAATTCACGCTAACGGGCATAATAGATTAAAATCTATTATTTTTTCACATTTATTTGTTCTTTAGTGGAGAGCTTGGGATAATAGAATCCTCCAATGAATAATGCTAAGACGCCGGTGAAGATGCTTCTTCCTCGGCTTCTTCCCCGGAACCCCCCTTCCGATGTGGGGTCTCATTAATGACCCTTCTTCCTTCCTCGTCATCGTCAATGGACAGACGCACGAGCTCGGAAGTGGAAGCGTACATCGAATGATGACAACATCGTCTTCCCCCATGATGAATAAACGCCCAACAATTAAAAATGTCAGGGTGTGTTTTAAGTTGTTTAACGCTTTATCCTGTCATGTTGAATCCACTTCATGAGCCTCTTACTATTATTCTAACATGGAGGGTTCGAGCTGAACAAACACGACCCAACCCCTCCGCAACCATTTTAGTTTCAGAACCTTGAGTCGATGATGAAGTGATGACGACATGGAAATGTGGAGATGGGGATAAAGATGAAGAATAAAGGTCACGCTACCAGCGGCCTCCGTGGACTGCACCGCCGGCCAAGCGGCACCTGACAAGCCTACCAGCGCGCTGCCCAGATCATGCCCTGGCCGGCCTAAACTACAGCCTGCCCAGCCCGCCAACACCTTAAATGCACACCCCGCACCCTACTCGGCACCCATAACACCTTTTCGGTGCCCCGCGCCTAGGCTGCCCTGCCCGACGCGTCCGGGCGCCTTGCCCACGCGCCCCTACGCCCTGCCCGTGCGCCCCAGCACCCTGCCCGGTGCCCCCGCACCTTATCATGCCCTTTCCGGTGCACCCATGGAATGTTGGTGGCCTCTTGGGTTGCACCGCCCAATCTGTGCCCCTCACGGCGCTGGCCGAACCTGCCACTAGCCTTCGGGCTGAGTCGCCCACATGGCGACTTTCAGCATGAATTTTCCACGCAGACCGCTGGACCGGGCGCAACGAACTGGGCCGAACTGATTAGTCTGAACTGCCCAATGGGCCGGGTCAGACCCAGAAAGACAGTCCGAGTCAACCTAGACCACTTTGACCCAGGCTGGGTTGGACCGAGTCGGTCTGACTGGGTCTGACCGGACACGGGCCCACACTGTTTCCTTTGATTACTTTGGCCATATCTTTTGCACCAGACCTCCATCTGACGAACCGTCAGCAGCGCACATAATCTCATTGAGAAAAGGTACCTTTAAAAATACCTCATTGGAGTTCGTGGTATAGTTGAGATATGGTGGGTTTGGTTCATACACGAGACCAACCGGGCCCCTGGGACTAAAAGGCTAATAACTCACAGACCGGGCGTCTGATTGACGCACCTTCTTTTGCCTTGAGACCCATATGAGGTAGAAGTCCTTATGTTACTTTACGTGAGTTTCATGACACTTGGAGTATTGGATTTTGTAACCTGGGGAAGACCCTCCCGGTGACGAGCGAGCATATTGTAGAGACCTAGTAGGTGGATGAGATTGGATGACTGCTGATCAATCGACTCGGAGTGATTCGGATGGCCCAGTGGGGAGCGCTTGGTTGTAGCGGCAGACCCACGGTGGACGAGCGCATGGTTGTAGTGGCAGACCCGCGGTACTTGATAGAAGGAGTACCTATGTAGGCTCTGAGGGGGAGCGCTTGGTTGTAGTGGCAGACCCATGGTGGGAAGCGCATGGTTGTAGTTGCAGGCCCATAGTACTCAACTGGTGGAGTACTTTTGTAGTCCAAGGTTAGTGGGAAGTGCTTCGTTGTAGCAGAAGGCCAACTTTACTCGACAGAGGAGGAGTTCTCCAGCAGCCGTGGTTTCGACATTGTGAATAAAAATCCTGGTTTTAGCTGAGTCAACGACCTTTGTGTTTTCCTCATGATTTTGATGGGTTACTTAATAACTTAGGTAAATGTATAGGCATCTACCTATGTAATGGTTATCTGTTGAAATCCTACTTTGTGGTTTATCCTTGTTGGATTTTGTGAGACCATGAGGGTCTCAAGGTCCCTATTGAGCATCGTTATTCTCACCCATGCACGGGCTATTCCCGCACCTCATTATGTTGGATTCAGACGACAGGCAGTGCTGACAGAGGTGGAGTGTACAAGGAATGTACTGTACATGAGGTGGACATCATGACGAGACATTACCAGGAGGAGTCGGACAGACGTGGAGCACTTAGGAGGCTATCTGTACCTACTCTTTAGGTAGGAACCGTGGTGGATGATCCCGGAGCTGCTAGACACCTTACAACTATTTGAATTTTTAGTTGTACCTGTTTTTCCTTTCCTTGTACTTTAATGTTGGGCTTGAATTCTGTCCCCCTTTTCCTTTCAGTACACTTGTTTTATAGCTTTTACTTAGTGTTTACTTCCTCTTGTACTCTGGTTGTGTGTGTTTACATTTTATAAAGGCAATGCCTTCCCATTTTTAGCGAATTATGCCTTTGGTGCTAGTCACCACCCCTGGCCTATAGAAGGCGGGCTTGGGGTAGTCACGATGCGGGCCCCGGGGGACGGGTCATGACAAATTGGTATTAGAGGACATTATTTCTACCATGTAACTTAGTACTTTGATATTTCCTTTCTGTGAAGCAATAGTATTAAGGGTACTAAGTGTGGTTTTTAGTTCAGGGAGTCCAGTGTTGGTGCGGGTGGCCGATGTATCCATACACCGGGACCCTGACTCCTGATTTCCGACTCAGAGCACGAAAACACTGATTGCTTGTGTGTATTCAAATGTTTTCTTTAAGTCAACTCAAATCAGGTCATCTCACCAGGTATATTCTTTTGACCATGTCACATCTATTTCATTCCAGATGCATCCCTGCGGACAACTAGCTAGAGCCCCGAGATTTGTACGTACTAACATCCCACAGAGCGATGATGCCTCAGTATAGGGCCCTCTCCCAGTGGAGGCACCTGCAATACTACTTCCCGTTGAGCCACTGATGCCACTAAACCCAATAGAAGACAATGCACGCCGCTTGAGCACGTTGCATGAGTTCCAGCACCAGAGGCCACACAGGTTCCGGGGAGAGACGAACCCACATGCAGATGAGGATTGGCTGGAGGCTGTGGCGAGAGTCTTCAAGCCAGTTGGGACACCAGCAGACTTCATGGTGATCCTGCCTTCCAGCTTCCTTCAGGCAGCATCAAGCAGATGGTGGAGCCTGATTCTCCATATGCATGACGAGGTGATGCTACTCTGGGCAAACTTCGAGAGCCTGTTCTGGGCGGAGATTTTCCTAGCCACCATTCGAGCGGTTCAGATACATGAGCTACTTCATCTGCGGTAGGGTAGCATGATAGTAGCAAAGTACTCAGCAAGGTTCACATACCTCTCACGCTACTCTACATATATAGTGCGGGACACGTTCTTTGGGGCATGAACCTTCGAGCAGGGGTTAAGGTGAGATATCAGAGCTTCTATTATCTCCCACAGCATCCCGACACAGACGGTGGTGTTGGAGCGATCCCTCCTTGTGGATAGTTTTCTCACTGAGCAGTCACCAGTAGTGAGACCCACTACTAGTCGACATGTAGTGGAGTCTTCTACAGCTGGCAGAATATAGATGAGATAAAGGTCCAAGAGGACCAGACCCATAGGTGATCGAGCGCATGACTCACGATCATGTGTGCGAGGAACCTAAGGTGGAGATAGACCTACCATGAGCGAGCAATGTTACTCATGCGGCAGCCAAGGTCACATGGAACGTGACTATCTGACCCGCTGTACAGACGATCAACAGTTAGTTGAGGTACCTTCTAGACAGAGGCATCAGTTCGATCGAGGCAGACCGCAAGGAGTAGGAGACCATGGCAGAGGAGTTGGTCATGCAGCAGGTGGTGGACGACACTTCGAGGTGTTTCCACCACCACCACCAGGAGGTCCACCCAGACCACATGGAACAGGTGGAAAAGGGAGAGCACAACTTCAGTCAGCTGAAGCATAGGACCATGGATCTCCGAAAGGAGGTGGACAAAAGAGGGACTAGTTTTAGGCATATAGGCCTTTGTTCATGATGATTCTAGCTTCGTTAATGTCATTGTTGTTGTTGCTTTGTGTCTTTGTACATTGAGCTGCAGTAATAAAAGACACTTGTCCTTGTGAAGTTTTCTTTCGTGACTTTTGTGTGGTCAATACTAAGAGGTTCTGGTTAAAACTGTTGACTTGACCCTCACTTTAGAGATTCCTACTAGAGGAGACCCAGTGACCACACACTGATGCCGATAGTGTGACTCAACCCTTGGAGGCAAGAGTAACGGTTGGATAATTTGGTAGTCGCGTCCAGGCCTTGCGACGTCGTCTATGACATGAATTAGTACCATTATTGTTAGGATTTACTGTATTATGGCAAGGATGTGGTTCATCCAGGGGATAAAACTGGATTTCTATTTTTGGTAAAGGATAAATCTTAACAGCTATTGTAGAACGTAGGCGCAGAGGGGTGAAGTCGTGTTCTTACAAATAGCTAGTCTCACCCATAGTTCGTTGGGAGAACGTTTTACCATGTACTATAATCACAAGAGTCTCAAGTATATATTATCTCAGAAGGGCCTGAACCTGAGACAACAGTGATGGCTTGATTTCCTCCAGGACTATGACTTCGAGATAGTCTATACACCTAGGATGGGAGACGTAGTAGCAGATGCACTTAGAAGGAGATCAGGCATTCAACTGCTAGGTGAGGCGACGGAGTAGCTGATAGCCTTATAGTTATCCTTTGTAGATAGGGATGGAGAATCCTATCTACATTCTCTTACAGTCACTCCCCCACTTCTTCAACGAGTTAGGGAGGCGAAAATTGGGGATGTTGACTGTGAGACGCGACGTGATCAGATATCCATAGGGCAGGCACCCGAGTGATTTTTTGAAAGTGGTGAGCATGACAACCTCTTCAGAGGACGTACTATGGTACGAGTTGCACTTCAGGAGGAGGTGTTTATGGAGTTCCACACTTCCCCTCTAGCAGTATAACTAGTAGTGGCGCAGATGTACCAGGACCTTCGACGATAGCATTGGTGGACAGGTATGAAGAAGGCGGTAGCAGAGTTTGTCTCATGGTGCCTCATTTTTCAGCATGTGAAGGCAAAGAACCAGGTACCAGCAGGCTTGGTTCAACACTTAGTGGTCCTGGAGTTTAAGTGGGATGCAATATCCATGGACTATCTGATGGGTCTCCCACATACATCCAGGGGCCACGACTCGATATGGGTGATCGTCGACTGACTCACCATGTCGGCCCATTTCCTACCGATTGTAGAGCAGGGCTCAATTGAGAGCTTGGGACACCTCTATGTGCAGGAGATAGAGACTTTACATGGAGTACCTTCTTCTATTATCTCCGACCGTGACACATAGTATACTTCCCAGCTATGGAAGGGGTTGCATGAAGCTTTCGGGACACAGCTTCGCTTGAGCACCGCCTTCCATCATCCATCATATGTGAAGACTGAGAGGACCATCCAGACCCTCAAGGACATGCTCCGCCCATGTGTCCTTGACTTTGGTCGCAGTTGGGAGGACCACTTTCCTTTGGTGTAGTTTTCCTACAATAATAGCCATCACTCCACCATAGGGATGACACCCATTTGAGGCCTTTTATGGCCGACCTTTCAGATCACCACTGTGCTGGAAAGACCCAGGGGAGTCAGCACTAGTGGGACAAGATATGGTATGAGCTACCATGGAGAAGGTGCAGATCATCCAGGAGGAGATGAAGATTGCACAGAGCAGGCAGAAGTCTTATGCTGATAGGAGATGAAGACCTATGGAGATCTAGGATGGAGACCACATATTCCTATGGGTATCACCTCGACGAGGCCTATAGAGATTTGGATGAGGTGGAAAGTTATCTCCAAGGTTCATCGAACCTTTCCAGGTTCTTAGCATAGTAGGTGAGGTGGCTTACCGCCTAGCTCTTCCACCTCAGTTGCACCGGGTGCACGACGTCTTCCATGTATCCCAGCTGAGGAGATATGTGAATGACCCTTCCCACATCAACGACTATGGAGATCTAGACATCGATGACGGGGCGACTTTCATGGAGGTTTCAATGGAGATTGAGGATCGACAGGATCGAGTCCTACGTGGACGGTCGATTCCTCTAGTGTCCGTTCGCTAGCAGCCCAGGAACTTCCAGGAGAGCACATTGGAGCAGGAGGCTCAGATGCGTGCTTAGTACCCCCTTTTGTTCCTTTAGTTTGAGTTGTAGCTTACAAGGATGTAAAGACCTGAGGTGGGGAGAATTTAAAGACCTGTAATTTCTGTGGATATTTTTAAATACATGGGAATTTTAAGAGTCTGTAGTTTCTGAAGACACTTGATTCTGAGGCCCAGTGTGCCCAGAATCAATTTTCTGATGTTTTGTCTGAGCACGTTCAGTAAAAGTATGGGTGGGTTTTTATAAATTTTGAACGGGTGCTCGGAATTGAAATCTGAGGGCACTGTTGAACTCACAACACCGGTTTTACATTAATAAGACTTTCACCCCGACAACAGATGATCAGGTATGAGAGTTGGTTTTTGGGTTTCATGTGGATTAATAAAATAAAATAAGTGACAACTTATTTTATTTAGTTGAACCCACACCATGTGGTAATGTTGGTTAAAATCTCAACATGGGAGTTGGTGGTGGTACAACCAAACCCTAATCTCCTATGGGAAGATAATTGGGGTGGGGACCACCCGAGCAGCATAACCTCCCGCAAGAGGTTATGACGTGGGGTCCACACGAGGCTTAACCTCCCCACATAATGGGTGGGGAGGAAACCTCTCAACTCTCCCTCATTAATGAGGGATAGCCTCTTGGTCTCTAACTCCCCTATTAATGGAGGAGGATAAAACCTCATCAAAACCCCTAATTAATTGAAGGAAACCCCCTTGACCCACTTCATGTTTAATTCGGTGGGGACCACCCGAGCCTCTAACCACCTCGAAACTCCCCAAATTTAATATGCCAACATATCGTGAAATTAATTTGGTGGAGCATCTCCTCTATTCATGAATTTTGAATAATTGTGCCAACAACATGAACTTAATTAGGTGCGGCCCACATAATTAATTCACTTCAACGAGAATAATAGATTAAAATCTATTATTTTGGTACGTTTATTCGCTCTTTAGTGGAGAGCTTGGGATAATAGAATCCTCTAAAAAAGAATGAAAATACGCCGGAGATGATTCTTCTTCCTCAGATTCTTCCTTGGAACCCCCTTCCGACGTGGAATCTCTTCGACGACCCTTCTTCCTTCCTCTTCATCGTCAATGGACCGACGTACGAGCTCGGAAGTGGAAGCGTATGACGAAGGACGACTACATCATCTTCCCTCATGATGAACAAACTCTAGACAATTAAAAAGGTAGGGGTGTGTTTTAAGTTGTTTAACACTTTATCCTCTCACGTATAATCAACTTAATGAGCCACTTGCTATCGTTATAACATGGAGGGTTCGGGCCAAATGAACACAGCCCAACCCCTCTGCAACTTTTTTGGTTTCAAAACCTTGAGTCGATGGCGAAGTAATGACAACATGGAAATTTGGAGAGGGCGATGAAGATAGTGAATAAAGGTCATGCTACCCACGGCCTCCACGAACCGCACCGCCATCCGAGTGGCGCCCGACCAGCCCACCCGCGCACCGCCCGGCGCACACCCCGGCCGAAACCGCGGCATTCCCAGCCAGCCGACACCCTGCCTGCATGTCTCGACCGCTGCCGGTGCACCCCGAACCATGCTCGGTGCTTAGGCTGCCTACCCAGAGCCCTCTCTAATCCCTTCTTGGTGCCCCCGCGCCCAAGCCGCAATGCCCGGCACGTCCCGGTGCTCTACCCACTCGCCCCGGCGGTCTGACTATGTGCCCCGACGCCCTGCCCAGTGCCCCCGCGCCTTACCGCACCTTTCCCGATGCACCCGCGGTTTTCCCATGCCCCGCCCATCCTACTGGTGGCCTCTCGGGCCGATCCTCCCATGCCACATCGCTCGCGGCGCTGACTGAATCTACCACTGGCCATCGGGCTGAGTCGCCCATGTGGCGATTTTGGCCTGAATTGTCCTTGCAGTCCGTTGAGCTGGGCCCAGTGGACTAAGCTGAACTGAGCAGTCTGAACCACCCAACGGGCCAGGTCAGGCCCAATAAGATAGTTCAGGTTGACCTAGAACAGTTTGATCTATATTTTTTTGGGCCGAGTCGGTTCGACTGGGTCGGACTAGAGATGGTTCTATACTGTTTCCTTTGCTTACTTTGGCCATATCTTTGGCACCAGACGTCTGTTTGATGAACCATCAGCAGCTCTGGAAATCTCATTGAGAAACGGTCCCTTTAGAAATACACCATGAGTGTTTAGGGTGTAGTTGAGATATGGTCGGGTTGGTTCGTACACGAGACCAACCGGGCCCTTGGGACTAAATGGCTAATAACTCACAGACCGGGCGCCTGATTGACGAGTCATCTTTTGCGTTGAGACCCCTATGATGTGGTGGTACTTATGTTACTTATACGTGAGTTTTCATGACACTTGGAGTATCGGCTTGTGGCACGTGGGGTAGAAGCTCCCGGTGACGAGCGAGCTTATTGTAGAGACCTAGTAGGTGGATGAGACTGGACGACTTCTGATCGCTCGATTCATAGTGATTAGGATGGCCCAGTAGGGAGTTCATGTTTGTAGCATTAGAACTATAGTGGAGGAGTGATTGGTTGTAGAGGAATACCAATGGTACTTGACATATGGTGTACCTCTGTTGGATTTGAGGGGGAGATCTTGGTTGTAGCGGCAGACCCATGGTGGGAAGCGCCTGGTTGTAGCCGCAGGCCCACTGTACTCGATAGGTGGAGTACTTCAGCAGTCCAATATTAGTGGGAAGCACTTGGTTGTAGAGGCAGGCCCACTGTACTCGATAGAGGAGAAGTTCTCCAATATCCGTGGTTTCGACATCATGAATAAAAATAATTGTTTGAGCTGAGTCAATGATCTTTGTGTTTTCCTCATGATTGAGATGGGTTACTTAATAGCTTAGGTATATGAGTGGGAATATACCTATTTAATGGTTTTCCATTGAAATCCTCCTATTTGGTTTATCCATTTTGGATTTTGTGGGACCTTGAGGGTCTCGGGGTCTTAACTGAGTATCGTTATACTCACCCCGACAGAGGTTATGCCCACACCTCGTTGTGTTGGATGCAGATGACAGATAGCACTGACTGAGGTGGAGTGTACGAGGACTGGATGGTACTCAGAGGTAGACATCACGACGAGACAATACCCAGAGGAGTCGGATGGACA
The DNA here is from genome assembly GCA_963277665.1 of Viscum album. Lineage (NCBI taxonomy): Eukaryota > Viridiplantae > Streptophyta > Magnoliopsida > Santalales > Viscaceae > Viscum > Viscum album. The sequence goes on along the minus strand of OY728146.1, from coordinate 1,749,015,810 downwards.
TGAAGCACTGAGGAGGCTATCTGTAGATACTCTTCAGGTAGGATCTGTGGTGGACGATTCAGGAGCTTCTAGACACCTTTTAGTTTTTTTTTCTTTTTAGGTGTACCTGTTTTTCATTTCCTTGTACTTTACTATTGGGCTGGTATTATGGCCCCCTTTTCCTTTCAGTACACCTGTTTTACAGCTTTTACTTAGTGTTCTCTTCTGCTTGTACTCTTGTTGTGTGTGTTTATGTTTTATAAAGGAAATACCCTCCCAGTTTTAGGGAATTACGCCTTTGGTGCTAGTTGCTAGCCCCTGGTCTATGGAAGGCAGGCTTGGGGTAGTAACGATGCGGGCTCTTGGGGACAGGTCATGACATAAAAATTACATCATTTTTTCTAAATTCATAAAACATTACTCAAATAGACGCCCACATACCATAATAGTTTAGTTCCTTTGGAAACATGGAAACCAAATTCTTCTAAATTAGGGAAATATCTTCAATTTTTCATACAATGATCTTCTTCTTTATTAATTCTACATAAAAACCATTCTTTATAACCTGTAAAAAGGAAACGTAAGAAATGGGTGGTCACGAATGCATGGTAAGGCTTTATAAAGGAAATATATAATAATAACATGAGTACAAGGGTATCAAATAAATGTATAACATTAAATGATCATAACATTCATATCAATGAAAATAAACATGAATCATGGAATAAATATTGGTAGATCATAACACTTGGATAATTAATGAAATAAGACCTTAACTCATGAAATCATAACAAAGGAATACGACATGTAATTTTGAAATAGGCATAAAAATATAATATTATCCCCTATAAGTCAATATATATCTATAAATTATCAGGGCACTTCATAGAAACTACACATAAAAGGTGGGGCCCACCACCATCCCTAGTCAAAGGCCTTTCCATGAAATGGATCAAGTTTCCCCATCATCCTACTGTAGACCGGGTTTCCACAACATCCCATAGTAGATTAGGTTAACCTATATTTCCATAGTTGTTTGGATTCCCCATCTTCCATCATTATAGTGACTACACCTATAGCGTGGGACACACCACCATCCACAATCATAGTCCTTTCCATAAAAGGGATTGGATTTCCCCTTCTTAGCATAGTGGATCAATCTTTTTGACATTATCCCCATTATTATACCATGAGATATAAATATTTAACTAATGCATTACAGGGAGATATATTTCCCTCCTATCATATAATAAATTCATTCATGTATGTTCTATATGATAATAAAAATTCAACATATTAGGACCCATAGAAAGAGAGTCGGGTTTCATAAACATCCTATCATAACCAACTAATTGAAATGTTTCTCACAAACATATAATCATTTCTTACGATATTAAAAAAACATGTTTAATAATCATCTCATCAGAGAATAATCTCTAAAAAAGAAACAAAATTCATGTGAATATAACTCATGAAAAGAAATAGGTTTCATTATCATATGATCTATTAAAGAGGAATGGGTTTTATAATAATATAACCTATGAAATATAAATTGATTCCCTAATAATATGACCTGTCAATGAGAAATGAGTTTCATAAACATATAACTTGTGAAAGAGAAACAGTTTTCATAAATATCATGCCATCAAAACCTAAACCATTTAGCGAAATAAAAATATGAATGGAACCATTATAAAATATCTTGGAAAGGATTTAGTGACACCAATGGATGTATTATAATATTGAAAAATTATTGGAAAATATCTTTGAAAATCATTTCATGAGGAAATTATCCTTTATTCTTTGAAAAAAAATTAAAACAAAAAACCATTTGAAAACTATTTTCATAGAAATTAACATGAAAACATATAATAAAATCATTAATATAATTTTTAAAATATTCTTATTGTATAAATTATAAATAAATAATAAAACATATTGAAAACCATTTCCCTTGAAAACATATAAAATTATCTTGAAAATGTTTCGAAATCAATTTTCAATGAAAAATTTTAGAAGTATGATTTTTTTGAAATGCATTTATTTTAAAACAACTTAATATCTTATTAAATAATATTATAAATAATTTACACCCGTCTATTTGAATGAAATATTATTAAAACTTATAAAATATGTTTTAAAAATATTAAAGAACAAATTTTAAACATAAAACATTTACGAAAAAAATTTCATTGAAAAAACATTAAGAAAATAATTATCCCAATTATTAAGAAAAAAATTTCATTAAAAATATTTTTTTTCACTTAATTGATAGTTTAAGGGAACATCGGTCATGATGGTGGGTAAATCCGTTCATACCAAACATTCATTTGTCACAGTAAAAAGTTTATAAAAGTTCCCTGATCAAAAAATGACAAGAATATTCTTATTTAAAAACCCTTTTGTTTAGAAGGTAAAAATAGGTAAAAAATTCTTTTAAATATGATAGGTGAATAGTTGAATATTTTTTGAAACTATTTGGAAAACAAGGTTTTAAAGGAAGATAGATTTTTGAATGAATATAGATGTAATGTAAAAAATTATTAAAACCAATTTATTGATCATCATTTGTACCAAAGAGGGTAATAATGGAACCATTACATGGATATGACATGAATATAAAGATAATAGGAAATATGATGTGTGTTCTTTAGAGGTTGATCAATATATTTCATCATTTGGATCATAATCATAACCAATATCGGTAAACAGTAATATTATAGGTATAAATCATTAATAATTTGGTAACATTGAATCATAAAACAATAGAATGAGTCAAATTAAATGAAGCTTAACATATCATGGAAATAAGTATATTCTTGATATAGCATGTAAAAGTCATTATATACCTCTCAATAAAAAATATAGGTCTATAACATGGCATGTGTGTCAAAAAAGGAAAATTGAGACCAAATTACTTTACCGATTTGATAAATTTTGAAACATAAACCCCATGAAATAATGATAATAAAATTGATATGAAAATACTCATAAATTTAATTATAATAATCTTATAATACATTCCTGTTTAGTGTACACACCACCAAAAATAAATGAATTGTGAATTAGGAATGAAACTCACAAAAATAAAAAGTGAGATGAAATTCTCTTACATTATGTTTTGATGTTCTTCGTAATCTTACAAACCCACTGTATTATAAATATAAGTTCATTATAAATATTTAATTTAATAATATTTATATATCTAATTCCATATCTATTTTGATTATAACCTTATACTACCCACTTATTAACAAATCCATGTAAAGGATTCACATCGGGTAATACCTGATTTGTTTTTTTGGATGTATCTTAATTTGTAATATTTTTTTCATCATACTTATATCATGTTTAAATAATTTAAAACATGTTATAAATATAATTTATATTCAGTATATATTTATTTATAATAATCTATAGAATATAAAATTATGAAGTGGAATACAATGTTCATATAGACTGTTGGTCGTACGTACGCATAAATGTTGTTTCCATTTTTCATTGCAATATAGAGAGAAAGAATGAAAATGAAATATATATACATACATATATATATATATATATTATCACTTTAGAAGAATTTATATTTCACATATATCATATATATTTTCTAAACCAATATTTAATATATATGAAGTGTGTGAATGAATCACATCTCTTAGAGAAGGTAGTTGTCCACAATTCCCCAAAATAAATTATCATATTTAAAAAATGTAAATAATGATGGTATGTGTTATTAAATAATTAAAAATTCATAAATACATACTATATATCTTATAAAAATTTCTTTTCTATCTTAATTACTGACCTTGAGAGGTGGTAAAGGAAAAATGAACAAGATTGTTTCGTGAGTTGGTACTTCACTCTACACTAAAAAATTAAGTTTGTTGTCCATTATATGGAAGTGTGTGTATGTTTAAATAGGAATAGATCTATAAATAAGTAAAATTATATTGATTATTTTGAATCTATTATGTATGAATAAAATAAGAAAAATTTATGTAGTGGATAATGATAATAATGGAATGGATCTTGAAGAAGGATGTTGCCTCTTCTTCAGGTAAATCATTTTGGTTTGCACTAAAGTGATTCCTTGGTTGGATTTATAGTAAAAGGGTGGATTAAATGAGTAAGGGAGGGATTTTTTAACTGAATTGGAAAAATAATGGTGGAACATAAGTGGGTTGAGAGGTGTGAAAAAGGGGGAGTGGTGGTAGCATTTTATAAGTGAGGGAGGGGACATTCGTTGTATTTTTCAAAACAAGTTATGTGTACCCATGTTTTTAAATAAAAAAGTGATAAAAAATATAAAAAACTAATTAATGGATGGTTTTGGCTAAAATATGGCTATAAATGGGGTTTTAACAAGGTTCCAGGTCATCGTTTCCCTTAAGATAAAGGTTTCGTCCATTGTTAATCATTACTTTACCATAATTAATATAGTTAATTTTAATCAATCTCAAGAATATTTTAGGTAAAAATTTAATTTTATATTATTAGATAATAAATATTTTACAAATTACAAATGTTATGTCATTTTTTAAATATTCAATTCAAAGAAGAAGAAAAATTATGTTTAATGCGAATCCCGTAGACATAGCGAGAGAGTGGGTTTTTAAAATAGGAATTTTCAAATGTTCATTTACATTTCATATGTAGATTAAATATAAAAATGAATTCAATTAATTAAATTAAATTAGAAGATTTATAATAGATCTATCCTAGATATAAAATATAATTTATCTATATAAATAAATTAGACGAAGAAGAATTTTTGAATTAGAATTTTGTATTTTTCATACTTTATCCAAGAATGAATTTTCTAAGAAAAATACAAAAAATACAACCTAACATAATTTTGAAATTATGAATTCAAAAATTAAGATTATTTTATCAAATTTTATTTCTATGAGTGTCTGATATTAATTTTACTATTTCATATAGAAGGACATAAAAACAACTCCACTAGGAAAATAGTATTTTTAAACATATAAGTACCTTACCAAAATTGTATATTTATTTATCAATATTTTTTATTTATATTGAAATATTATAAATAATATCTAAATATTCGTTATTACTATACATATTACAACATTTAACATCTATGGTAAAACTATCTCATTTAAATAATTATAATAATAAATCGATGTATCGTAGAAACTCTGTGTTGCGTGTAATGTAAGCCTTGTCAGTGTATGTGTAGTGTATGAAAAAATTAAATTGTGTTTAGTGATTGATTATTTTATTCATAAAATAAAAGGAAACATGGTTATTTTATCTCTAGAAACTATATTTAGTCTTGTGTGAGAAGTAAAATATCAAAAAGAATAAATTAATTGGAGATAAACAATTCACAAAATCGTGAGTTTTAACATTATACACTACTTAAAATGAAATTTAACCTCAAAATTCATCTAGGTAATTAAATATATACCACTTTAATGTTCCTTTCTTATAATCTCACATCATTAAAATTAATACAAAAAATTCATTTAAAAAGGGAATGTTGGAAATAAAACGATTACCCAAAGTAACATATCTAGGTTTCCACATGTGAGAACATAAGAGGAAATCGGAAATATAGATTTGGATGAGAAATAAAAATATTAAGTTATGATAGATATTTATAGATAATTTTAATTATTAGAATTTTGTGATCACAATGTAATAATTTTTTATGATTTATGCGACCATATGATTCCTAAAAAATAATTTTTTTGGGGAAATATTTTTCAATTTTCTTTTTCTATGATTTGAGAAATTCATTTACCATAATGGAACATATATAAGTATACTTAATTGAATTAATTCTATTTCATACAAACACTCTCACCCACTAGTTTTCCGTAATCAATTCTCACCTCATCTCTTACTCCATGTAATGATGGTGAAATTTTCAGTCCTAGAGAACTAGTATATCATGATATCCATAAATAGAATGAAAAGTCATTACATATGACTTCATTTGAGAACATAAAAAATGGTTATCATGATTACCCAACATGCATAAACCCTAAAATGGTGAGATATTACTTTAATCTCATAAAATTCATCTAATGTTTAACTTAATCACTTCTATAAATGGATAAACTTGTAAATATTCCAAAATATAGAAATCCAAAACATTATAAAGTAGGTACTATAGTCATATTAAAATTGAACCCCCATATAACATAAATTATCTCTTGGTTGTAAAAATTAAAACCTATCAATACCATCATCATATATTCCTTGGAAGATAGTAATTATATGAATTACCATAAATAATTTTTGAAAACATGCATACTCCTTATTCCAACTATTACTTGATATATTCAATAAATCTAACATATTTTAATGTTAATCCATGATGTAATTGAATAATATTTCAACAAATCCTTAATTGGTAGAAAGTTCACTGATTTCATCCAGTTTCCATTATCCAGATCAATTATCTATTTATCCAAACCAAATAAAATATTCTCAACATCTAATCACATTAATGGTGACCATCCCTTGACAAAAATATCTCGTTTCTATATCTTCAACACCATTCAACATATCCATTGTAATCCATTTTTAAATAAAATATATAAAAATCATTTATATATTTCATTATTTGGATAAAATAATCTTTTAATTCCAAAACAAATAAACATCAATCATCCGACTTTACTCTTAAACAATTAATTATGATTCATCATCGTATCCCTTAATAACTCATTCTATTAATATGAAATATGAATAATATCTTATGGATCCTCAAACTAAATCTAATAACGCTTTATAAATTTAGTTTAAAAAATATAAAAATAATATCTTATACATTTCACATGTCATTTTCAGTCCCATTATATTCAGTAGTATAACCAATACATGTATGACATTCTTGATCTATTTATGAGATTCCAATTGGGAAGGCTATTTTAATCCACCCATACTTTCCTCATATGAAACATTCAATGTTAACCATGTTCCTTCTATATACCCCCACTGACTAAAACTAGAAAGAACAAGTAGAGAAACACATATCCTGGAAAAAAACTATATAATAATTAATATTTACAAATAGGATGCCCAAATCATGATGCCTAATTTTTAATCTATGACACTTTAGGGTTTTCCTTGATTATTCATAGTCCTCTTCAATTCAAATCCTTCATGTTGTTTTGTAAAGAGTTTTTCAATTCCTAAAGGATATCCCCGGGAGTGTCAAACAAGATGTGTAGTACAGTTTATTGTCCTGTACTAGGTTACACTCAAGTGAGGCCCATAATACCATGTTATAGATTTTAATCCTAGGTAAATCTATTCTATAACCACATATACTAATGTTTTGTCATACTAGTTTCAAAAGGTTGAATAGTGAATCACTATGATACCAATTATAAAAACCTAGTCTCATGTAAATAGAAATTACATAAACTTTATGGAATATATAAAACATAACTCAAACAAATATCCAATGCATGTATTAGTTCAGTGCATTTGGGGACATGGAAACAAAAGACTTATAACTTAGTGAATGATCTTCAAATTTTTTCTTATATATCTCCCCCTTATAAATTTTACTCAAAAACTTTTCTTTAGAACCTGGGTAATGGAAACATAATAATGGGGTGATCTCTAATGATCAAAAAGGATAAATAAGGGAAATATATAAAAATTACATGAAGATAAGTGTAGGAGAACATGAACATAGAATCTGAAGATCATACCCTTCATATCAAATATCATACACAAGAATCGTAGCCTAATCATTGGAACTCCATAAGACATGAATCATAATGGAAATAAGATCTTAAGCCACAAAATCATTACATAAGAATAAGACATATAATTATGGAATCCACATAAACATGTAATACAATTCTCTATAAGTCAAGACATGTTACTAGAATATATCAGGGCACTTCATGGGGACTAAACCTATTAGGTAGAAAACACCACCATAACTATATGGAGTCCTTTCCATGTAAGGGGATGGATTTACCCATATTTCCATTATATATCAGGTTTCCCCATATTCCATATTCCTGGTGACTACACCTACTGTGTGAGAAACATCACCATTCCCAGTCACAATCCTTTCCTTCTAATGGATCATGTTTCCCCATCTTCCAATAGTGGATCAAGACCATCCACTAGTTTTCCATCATTATCTCATGAGATTTAAATATTTACCAAATTATTTTTAATGAGATATAGGTCCCACCCATCTCATAATGAATTCCTTGAGATATGTTCTACAAGATAATAACACATTAATCATATCATGACCCCAATAAGAGGGATGGGTTTTATAAACATCATATCATAATACATAAATTGAAATGGGTTTCATAAACATGTAATCATATCCGAACCTATGAAAAAAGATAGGTTTCATAATAATTTAATCAAAGAACAACCTGTGAAAATAAGTTGGTTTCATAAGCATATAACCCAAGGAATGGAAGGGGTTACATTAGAATATAACCGATGAAAGTGAAATAGGTTTTATATGAATATAACCCATGAAAGGTAAATGGATTCCATAAGAATATATCTCGTGAAATAGAAATGATTTTTATAAACATATACCTCTAGAAAGAGAAATATGTTTAGTAAACATCTTTCCATTAAAATATAAACTATTCAGAGAAAAAAATAAATAGAATATTTATATCAGTTCCTAGAAATTAATGAGTAACACAAATGGATGTCCTCTTAGATAGAAAATAATTTGGAATGATATTTTAAAAACATTTTCAGGATGACAATAGCCATTATTCTTTGAAATATTTTTTAAAACATACCACCTCTTATAAACAATTTCCTTGACAATTTACATGGAAAACATATAAAATAATATTTTAGTACATTTTGAAAACCATTTTATTATAAAACATATAAATAAAACATGAAAACATTTCGAAACCCATTTTCCTTGAAAACATAAAAAATAATCTTAAAAACATTTTGAATATATATTCCATGAAAGCATACAAAAGAACCATGAAAACGTTTTTAAAACCATTTCTTTTGAAAATTATTTTAAATCTTATAAAATAAAATTGAAAATAATTTACATCTATTAGTTTGAAAAAAAGATATTGAAAACTTATAAAGGATGTTTTGAAAATAATTTAAAAATAATTTGTAGGCATAAAACATTTATGAGAACTTTTGTTATTTAAATCCACTTTAAGGAAAATAATTTATTTAATCGTAGGAAAAAAAATTTAAAAAAATACTTTATAATCTTATAAAAGAACTTTGAAGTGAATTCTTGTCAGGATTTCAGATAAATCAATATATGCTAAACATTCTATTGTCATTATCAAACATTTAGAAAAGTGCCTAGACTAGAGATCGATAAAAAGATTCATTTAAAAAAAATTGTTTAAAAGTTAAAACATAGGTAAAAAATTTATTTTAAATAACATATTATAATATATTAATTTTTTTAAACCCTTCGGAAAACATGGTTTTGAAGGAACACATGTTTTTGAAAAAATTGTATGTAAAGTCATACTTTCTTCTAAACACATTCTTTATCATGTAATATACCAAATAATAGAAAATGGATCCCTTACATGGATAAAATATGAATTACTATAGGTTAATAAAAGTCATTACAGTTTATGTGAGGTATATCATAATATTTCATCAACTGGGCATAATCATAATCAATCTCGATAAATGGTGAGATTGTAGATATAAACAGTTACCCATTTGGTAACATTGAATCATAACAAAATAGAATGAATAACCTTACAAAAATGTTAACATATCATGAAAATAAATATATTCATGATATAAAATTTCAATGGATGTTTATAATCCTCATGGAGAAAAATAGGTGTAGGACATGGAATATGTCTCAACGAAGGGAAATTGTGACAAAATTACATTTATGATTTTGTAACTTTTTAAACACAATACCCATAAAATAAATATCATCAAATGGATTTGTGAATACCCATAAATATATTTATAATAATACTGTAATATTTCTAGGGGCAGTATAGACACCACAAAAAATAAATTAGTGATAAATAAGTTATGAATCTCACATGAATAAAAATTAAGATGCAATTATCTTACCTTATTTTTTGAATCTCTTAATACTCATAGAAACATCTTGTTTAATAAATATAATTTTTTCATAAATATTTTAAAGAACCATATTATTATATCTAATACCATATATTTTTTTATAATAACTTTATATATCCCGCTTATTAATAATTCTAAGTTAAGGTTTTGGTTTGGTAATATCCACTATCTTTTCACATGTGTCTGAATTTGTTTTATTTTTTGTCTTCATACTTATATCATGATTTAAAGAATGTAAACCATGATATAAATATAATTATATTAAAAATATATTTATTTATAATAATATATTTAATATAGAAGTATGAAATTCAATACACCGTTCATGAAGACAGTAGGTCGTACGTACTCATGAATGCAGTTTCTGTTTTTCTTTATAATATAGAATGAAATAGAGTAATTGAAATATATTTTTATATAATTTAATTATATTTGAATTTATATAGAATATATTTTATATGTTTTCACTGAATCCATCCTCAATACATTATATGTAGTGTGTGTGTGTGAATTAAATCGCTTTGAAGATGTGATAGTCCACACTTTCCCAAACAAAATTATCATACTATAAAAAAATGTAAGGAATGAAGGTATGTGTTTTATAATAATTAAAGAAGCATAAATACTTAATATATATACTATATATACTATATATCATATAAGAATATATTTTCCATCATTATAACCAACCATGATAGGTAATAAATAAAAAATTAACAATAATGTTTCGTGGGGTGGTAGTTCTCCATACATAAGAATGGTAAGTTCGTTAAAAAATATATATATGTCTCTTTAATTTTAAGTAGAAACATTATCATAATATTTTGTTATTATAACTATGATTCTTAGGATATTATGTATTTATGTAATAAAAATAACTGAGGAAGTGGATAAATAATATAAGGGAAAGGGTCTTAAAGAAGGATGTTACAACGTCATTGGGTAACCTGTTTTGGTTTGCACCAAAGGGGTTCCTTGTTTGGATTTTATTTCAAAGGGAGTCCTCAAAGAGGTATAGAGTGATAATTGATAGTGAATTGGGTTGATCATGTGTAATCATATTTATTCGGAGAGGTGTGTAGCTGGGGGGTGGCCTTTTATAAGGGACGTTGGGGATACACTTGGCATTTTGGGAAATAAGTTAGGTGTACCCATGTATTTACCTAAAAAAGTAATAAAAAACGAACCAAAATCAATAATGGAATGTCTATGGATGAAATATGTATAGAAAATGGGTTTTGGAAATGTGGATAAATAATTTTTCCATTAAGATAATGGTTTAGTCCCTTATTAAGCATAATTTTACCATAATTGCTATAAATAATTTTTATCACTTTCAGTAATATTATTAGTGAAGAGTTAAGTTTTTGTTATTAGACTATTAATATTATATAGATTAAAAATGTGTATGCCTATTTCTAAAAATTCAATTCGTATATGTGGCCAAGTTAAGTTTATTTTTAATCCTGTTGACATGGAGAGAAAGTGTGTTTTTAAAGTGATGATGTTGAAAAGTTCATTAAGCTTTTATATCTAAATTAAATGTAAAAATGAATACAAATACCAAAATTGGGTTAATATATGCATAATTTATATGTTGTGACTTTAAAACTGAATTATTATATAATTTAACTTCATAAATAAATTATACGAAACATAGGTTTTAAAATTAAATTCATTATTTTTCAATATTCATAAAAAAATAAAGTTTCTTAGAAAAACCAAAAAAATTATCTTTAAGATAATTTTGTAGTTATGGATTCAAAAATGAAGTCTATTTTATCAAATTATATATATAAGAGTTCCTATAATTTAATTTATTATTTTTTACACAAGGACAGAAGAAGTAGTTCCTTTATGAATATTATTTTTTAAAATAGATATATACTTTACCAAAATTATATTTCATTATCAATATATTTTATTCATATTAAAACATTTTAAATTTCTATTATAAATAGTTATTACTATTAATATCACTAATATTAATGGATATTTTATAACTGTGTTTTTTAAATAACTATAATAATGAAATGATGTTTTGTAGAAACTTAGTGTTGTGTGTAACACAGACCAAGTTAGTGTTGCTTGTAGTGAAAGATAAACATTATTTTGGATGTAGTGTATGATTAACTCAGTGTTGCATGTAGTTTTGAATGACCAAATGTATTATTAGAGTATAAATAAGGATTATTTGGGTAGAGATTTGGATTTTGAATGGGTAGGAGGTGAATTCTTCAAAGGTTAGGTATAGGGGATATTTATACAATAGGAGATGAGTATTTTTGGAATAAAATTTTGAATAAAATAATATATAAATGGTAAAATCTTTAATACCAATATTTTGATTATATAAATCATATATTAATATAATATATAGAGTTCAAGGATTTAAATCCCATTTATAATTGTAAATAAGTATTTTATTAAAAATGAATGTGAAAAGAAATAAATTTTTTTATTTTAATGAATAACTTATCACTTTAGGTTTTAGAAATTTCTTTTTTGGTCTAAAAATTAAGCTTATCATATTTTAATGACTCATTTATGAAGTAAAATATTGCATGGACAAACCTCAATTTACAGAAAAGATTATGTAATTAATTAATCATAAATGTTATTATTTAAGATACACCGGTTATGTAAAAAATATTATTTTAAATATTCAACTGAAAATTGATGTATTTCATAAAATTACCAAAAAACACTTTTGGATAATTTCGACATGTGGATTTCAAATTTTTTATTGATTTTATGAAAATAAATTTCTAAATAGTTCATTTTAAATTTTAATATAAAAAATATGATTTTTATGAAAAAACATTAAAATACAGTTTATTAAAACAGTGTTTATATTTTCATTAATTTTTTTAATCATGATATTTAAATTTTGAATTATGAAATTTATATTTACTTAAATTCATCATGATAAATATTATTTATTCCATAATTTATTATCTTGAGGTGGAATTATAACTCCAATAGTTAGGTTATTATACTCAATGTTCTGGATACCAATCCCAACAGTCAGGTTATAATTCCCAACATTCACATTACTATTCCAACATCTACAATACCTCCTTTAAAAACTACTTCATTCTTTTAATTAATGTTCTTCTCAGTTACTCTTAGGGTTATATATTTCCAATTTATATAATGATGATTGGTTTTTTATTATTTTGTTGTATTTCAATAGTGTTTGTAGTGGGGAAATAATTATAGTAGATTTGGGTGATCCATATTTTTCCATTTTATCATTTGAATTTGTATTTTTTATCTTTTAGAAGTGTTTGGAATTTTAATTGGTTTCATTACTGATTAACGCAATAATATTTAGTAATGATATAATGACTTTGTTGGTTTCTCTATATGTTTTATGTATATCATATTATATGATATAATACCACACACCTATATTCAATAATAAAATACTACTAATAAACATTGGGTTTTTATATTTTAAACAGGTCAAAAATCATTTGTTCATAGGTTTCTTAGTTTTAGATTTTTTTTCTTCAACCTTAGTAACTTATTTTTAAATAAGTAATTTTTGTTTTAATAAATAATTTAATGTAAACCATCCTACCAAATTTTGGGGTCATGATACTGAATTTAATATTCATTTAATCAATTTTAATTTCTTAATATTTAAATATTAACTATTAAATTAATACATTTTTATATTTTTAACTATTTTTACAGATTTATTTAACATTAGGTATTCGAAATCATATTTAATAGTTGATTCTAACTAAATATGTGTTAATTTATTTTCTATTTTTTAGCAATTATATTAGATTCATAAATTAAATTTGGTTAAATTCATTTATTAGAGAAAATTTAAAAAATATTAATAATATAGTTCTTTGAAAATAATAGTTTTACAATTATCATGGTCATTACATTTTATCTCAATAATCATATACTCATGCCCAAAATTAAAATCTACCTTATTAAATAATACGACCATGTTGATATAAAATATTAAATCCATTTTATATATTTAATTTCTAAAGGTGATTAAAAGTAATTTTTAATATATATGAATAAATATAAATTTTAAAATAAAATATTTCTTATATTTATAAAATATTTTAAATAGTGTTTAGAATAAATATATAAATTTTAAATACTATATAAATACATATATTATTGAAATGATTTAAAAAATGTTTAATTCATTATTTTATTATGATAATTGAATTAAGGTGATATTTGTTAGAAAAATAAATATTTTTTTCACTGTTCATCTAGAATCCAATTATTTCAAAAAACAAAAAAAAATTAATCTTTTGATAAAATTTTATTCTAAGTTAAAAATAAATTTCATTTTTAAAAATTAAAATTTAAAAATTTAAATTTTGAGTAAAATCATAAAATATAATGAAAAATAAATTTATTTGAATATTAAATTTTCAAATATTAATAGTTGTTATTATTATTTCATATCATTTAATTACAATGATGGTGTTTTATATTAATTAATATAAAAAATAATGTATCATCATTAATAATACATTTACTGAAATAGAAATGCATATCACATAAAAGTTGTTATTTAAGAAAAATAATTTGTAAAAAAATAATTGATATAATTAGTAATTATAGCTAAAATATTGAATTTAAATAATAATAAATGGTTTCCTTATTTTATTTTTAAGTATAAATCATAAATTATTCACTCCAATTCATCCCAAATAATTCAATGGGTTTGTTTTAACGGTAATAATTAAAATATTTATATTTATCTAAATATATCAGTTTCATTTATGTTCGGTGTTTTGGGTGGAGAATGATATGGAATTGATTTGGATAAGTGAAAGGAATTTCTATTTTAAAATATTAGGGATTTTCATTATTCCCCATTAGATAAATTACAATTTTTCAATTTGACTCATAAGATTAATGTAATTTCTATGGTGAACTTAGAATTAAACATACACTACTAGATGATCATGGGATTATTTAAGTTGTGGAAATATATTTAACTATTTAAAAAGTTATTATATGGACTTCATAAAGAGAGACAACCCATTCCTAATTTCAGTTATAATTATACTGAGGGATAGAGATCAATAAACATAAACAATAACATCCCATAAACCATTAAAATGATTTATATTATAGTCGTACTACTAGGGGGTTATATTTATAACATAATATCCCTTAGTTGGGGAAAAATTAAATTACATAAGATAATAAAAATTATATAGTGAAAATCTATTATAGAATACATTAGTAGTAGTTGCACTAGATTTTCCTTTTTTCTTGGTTATTGGTGAGTATTTTCATTTTTTGGCCCTTTTATTGGGACATTATGTTTCATAATGACCAAATATATTAAAATTAAAATAATATATTTTTATAAATTCTATTTTTTTCATACACTTGTGATTCCAATGACTATTATCTCCACAGACAGAGCATTTAACCGTCCCTTTATGTTAATTTCATCCATGCCTCTTCCAACATTTTTTGCTTTTTGAAAATTGAATATTATTTCCTTCAAGATCATTTTAAGAATAATTTCCATAAGATTCAATAATTTTGTTGTTTAATGTGTTTTGAATTTCAATTATGATCACATTATTCATTAAAATCATTGATATCTTGTCTGGAATAATTTTATGATTTATCACTCCAACCCCTAAACCGATAGGTTGTTCTATAATAAAATTTAAAAATTCTCCATGAAATACATTGTTAACTTGGTTTATTTATGATTCTATAATAACTCTACTTTTACCATGTAAGAGAATGCAATATTTTAATGAATATTCTTAAATATATGTGTTGATTCTGTATAGAATTATGGTTTCTTTGGAGTCTCAGTGTATTAATATTAATATTATCAAATATATTTAATTTGAAATAATGTAATACATACCAAATGGTTTTTTAAATTTAAAATTTTATACTACCATAAAATAAAAAATGTGGGTTTTACCATGTGTTATATATATTTAATATTGACATCGGGAGTGTTTTAAAGTGGGATCATGGACAAATACTAATTAAATAGGTTAATTTATTAGTCATTTAGTCATGATGAACACATCCAATCATATTTAAACCCACTTATGGGAAAATGAAATAAAATAATTTAGTAGTTAGTTTTTTATTATCCATGTAGTAATCCTATCCTATTTAAACCTAGTCATGGGAAAATAATAGGGTTAGTCACAAAAACCAAGGGATTTGGAGAGAGATCTTAGAGGAGAGGTTTTGTGAGAAATTAATGGGTTGTGGATTAGCAGTATTTACTGAGGAGTTTGTGTGCACCAATAGTGTTCATAGATATTTAAAATGATAATGATGTAGAACCGTTATTCACTGGTGATCAATCCAATCTCTATCTAGGAGGTTGTTTTATATATTTTATCCCAATTTGATTATACCATTTCAAATGTGAGTCAATCGTTCAAGCATGATATATTTGTGGATTAATGGATGATTTTAGGGTATTGAATAACCTTTATTGAATTTTTAAATGATGATTTTCGATGATGTCTCATTAAAATTATTATTCATTCATTGATTTTACTTCAAAGGACTAAGGAAAATACAAATATAGGCTGGGGATTGTTCCTCACATTTATATGTTTCCGTTTTCTATCCACATTCTTCATAAATTCATCATTGGTATACCTATGAACTAAAATTCCACAAAATTCTTGTAAAAAATCATTTTAAAATCATTATTTATTAAAAAAATATATATACCAATTGTGTGGGATCAGAATTAATGGAAAATGTTTTTATTTATGATAATTACAAAGGATTTTACATTGGATGTAGAGCAATAATTTTCATATAATTGGTTTTTTGGATGAAACCGTGTATCAAAATGAATCAAGATAATATTTGGTGGCTAAAATAAATCCATCATTGAAAAGGGTATCTGAATGAGTTGTGGGGGGTGGTGGATTCATGATCTGGTACATTCGGGTTTCTCTAGGATAGGAATAATGATGATTTTCTGATGATGAATTATCAGAATATTAATTTTGGCCAACCCTGAAAGGTGGTAAACAAAAATTTAGATTATGGTGAGTGATTCAAAATAGAATTGGAGGTAACATCAGAATAGTGAGTGAATCCAAATATATAATTAGAAATTAATTAAAATTCTAAACTATAATTCCATATTGTCAGATGAACAGAAGCCATATATATCCCCTTGAGTAGTATCTTGAATTTACAAGTTGTATTAAATATCACATACCATATGATTTACTCACATGTCATGTGAACCTCAACTAGAAATCTTGGCTTATAAAAGGATACGTTCCCATGTAGACACATGTGGATACAATCTATGTGCATCAGATCACACGTCATGGGCACCTTGGCGGATGGCTCCACATGTACAGGGAGTACACACTGAATAGGATATATGACTCGATTAATTGTGTATTTGGGGGGGGGGAACCATGTACATGAAAAGGAACTTGAACCAGACCAGAGTATATCATCACCACTCGAGTACACGACCAAAAGACAAACTACATTGGCTTGTTTAGATGGAATACCTAGTTCCGAACTATCATTTATACATTTTTACCCCTAGGTACATAATGTGTATTATGATAAATGCATGAAATATGAGTATGAGGAATGGGATGTGTCCTAACTAGTTTGAAACACCACATAACCCTACGGGACATTCCTTGTACTCTTTAATCAGTATATTAGATCCCTTTCTCATCTTAGTTTAACTCTAGTATTTTCTTGGGTAAGTTCCCATGAACCATTTTAGTATGAACCTATTTCTCCTAAGTAAACTCCCTTATTCCATCCCCAGGAGGGTACAATGATTCATCACATCCTAGTCATAAGATATGATCTCCTATATGTGATATGTATTGTATAGTGTTCCATAATCCATCCTTGAGGCCTAGAGTGTGACACTATATCATCATATTCTTCCATAGATGGGGTTTATGAATTAGAGTGACAATAAAACATGGGTGTAGAATCCCTTAGTTAAATTTTTATTCTTGATATGGAATGGAATACCCCAATGACTTAAGTATGATCCATTTTCTATGTATCTACATGTATTATCTTATGGTGAGGTTTCATCTAATCAAGTGTGTATCTCTAATAATCCCTCTATGTTTCCTTCATGGTTCTTCATTGGATAGACTTGACATGTGTGATCTATCATATTTCTTACATTAGTATAATATTTCCTAATGAGTTAGACCTCTCATACGAGTTCCATCAAGGATAAAAAGTATTGTAGAGGGAGTTCTCCTGTACAAGTGTTACCCTCGAGCCTCTAGAAAAATCGAAGGCTAAAAATGTGGTCATGATCTCACAATGAGGTATTAAGTCTATCTTGATCATATATAGTTTATTTTTGGTATATTTTTATATATATCATATCTGAATTAACATATATTCATGGGGTTGATATGGATACTATTTAGATGATTTAAGTTTGGTTATTATGGTGCCCCTACTGCTTATTGTTATACTCAACCCTATATGTGGTCTTCCAACACATGTCACATATTATGTAGATGACTTCCATTTTTGGATGGAGTGATAGGTGTATGAGGATATGGAAGATCATAGTTGAGATAGAAATACCATTGTTCATACCAGGTGTTTCTTTTGGGTATCTACCCTTGTATTGTCAGCATGATGGGTTGTTTTTAGATTTTATGGGCCTTTATTAGGACCTATTTCATTCATTGTACTTATTATTCAACTATGGGGTGGAATAAATTTTATTCATGCATTTACAATATGATTTTTTACCATACTATACTATATTCATATATAGAGATGTGTTTTTTCATGAAAATACTGTAGTTTCGGGCCTCCCATTTGTATGATATACCTACTCAGTATTGGTCATCGGCCCCTAAACTATTAGAGGAGGGATTCAGGTGCCACATTCATCCTACCACCAGATAAGAAGGCCTTAGTGAGTTGGGTAATGATAGATTGGTATGAGTGAAGGTTATCTTCGGACTAGGTATTGATGATTATTTAGCTATGTGGTTTGGTTAGGAACTAATTAAACAAAGTTAATGTGTCACAATTTTAACATTACGGCTCCGGAATACAGTGTTAGTTTGGTAGATAATGTATATATTCCCCAGAACTCTGATAACCTTCTTCTTTAATCAAAAAATTTATTCAGTAGTTGCATGGACAACATTGGAACACTGATCATATTGTAATAGACTATGCTTTCATGTACTTATTAATTCTCATCCTAAGACATGACCTTTTAAATGGGGGCATGATTCAATTATCACTAGATTATTTCTTGATTATATCTAGATATGATTAATTAGTAGGATTCTGGTTATGATTCTCTTAGTAATGATGCTTTAGTTTTTGTATTTTTATGGGAGGTGGTTCATCTTGGTGGATAATGAGTGATGTCTCCACCTATTTAGTAACATATTGACCACCTATAGTTTTTTAGGAAGATACTACCTATAAAGTCAAGAAATGTTTTGTTTTGATGTATCAATAGAAGAAACACTTATGCTAGGTGTACTTCATGGGTTTCAGATGTGGAGATCACCCATGTTTTGTGGTGAGATAGACCCCCTTCTTATGTGGTAGATGATATGGATTATCCCGTAGTCTGAATTATTCACTTGGAAAGGACCCCTCATTATCATGGACCTAATATTGATTCTTATACAAGGTGAAAAAGGGAATAAGTAGAGCCCTATACATGTGATGTTTTTTTTGTGAATTTTCATGTGAAAATAATAAGGACACTTCCCCCACCAAGATTAATTATTTTTATGTGATCAAATATCATGTGGGAGAGTCAGTTCTACAAAAAGGGGATAGTGTTGAGGTGTGATGGTTGAGTTCCACTGAATAGTATGTTTTTGGTCACATTGATGTTCTATGTTTTCAATGTATGACCTAGTTATGGTGAATAATATCGAATTGGAAAGGATATCTTCTTATGGTAGGAGCTAATGCTAAGAGGCTTTAAGTGTGTTTTGTAGTGTGACATGTATCTTCACTTATGTATTTTTATTCTAGAATAGAGTAATAGGACACATTTCCATTCACATAACCCCTTTTCAAGACCATTAATACCATTGGATCCATTTTGAACTTGACCATTGTGGTTGAAGGATCCTATATAGAGGATCTATGATCACACACTTCTATCGAAAATGTGACCTAACTCTATGTGGAGAGAGATCCACATGTGGAATCTTTATATAGAAGTAGCAAGACCCTACAATGTTTTCATTAATATTGGTTGGTTTTCTACTAACCATTATTAATAGACTGTTACCATTGGGGGCTATAGTTTATCATATCGATCGATGAATTTTTCACTTCTTTGGTGAGATGGAATCCAAACAAATGTTGGATCAGATCACGTGTAGGAGGATACAACTATATTCTTTTCAATTGGATATATGAAACATAACATAGAAGGTGTTATGAGATTTTTGGTTCCTGTGGTGTTGGAGGAGTACATGGTAATATTATCTAAGGATGTACAAATATTACCAACACATTGAATGATTTTTTCATGCGTGGACCAAGAACTAGGGAAGGACCGATATCTGTAGTAGAATATTTTATGAACCTTTATAACAGTGAGATTTGAATGTAATTTTGGATAAATATTTAGAGAAGGGGGTTTTTAGAGCCATTTTGGTCACTAGAAAAGACATTTGTTCTACAACTTAGAGTTGGACAAGATCTAGAGGTTATTTCTAGATGGATTTCACATAAACTAAGTTACTATTAGAAAAGTGTATACATCCAAGAGAATTAATTAATTATTTGAAAAGAGTTGGTGAAGAAGTGGTTCTTAGAATTTATCTTTAGGATAAGTCATCACTAGATCTAGTTTTATGAGGAAGATATACAAAATATGTTTTTCTAAAGACACTACGGTTTCTCTGAGTTCATGTAGATACCTTTCTGCGTGTTGCAATCCCTAGTAGTGTCTATGAGACTTATGAACCAAGTACTTCAAAACCAGTATGGATTGGTTCATGGTAGAATCTTTTTCTTACATCATGGTGGATGCAACACCATAGGTGGAGTACATGAGACACATGATTATGGTTCTAGACAATCAAAAAGGGTAATAGATTTATGGGAGGCTCCCAAAGTACCAGTTCTATATTTAATAGCTCCACTTCTTGGGATACGGCTTCACAAACATGAGAGTGATAGTCGAACTAGTCGAGGTTGAGATAGTGATATTTTGATATACACCCATGGGAATTACCATGGTATTAGATTCTCACAATGATGTTTTCCATCTTTTGTTGTTGATAAAATTGAAGAAGTTGTTGACCTCTTTATAGATTCCCATTATAGGTAAGAATGAGGTAATATATCTTCAGTCTTTGGCTATCACCTCTTTGCTTCATCAGAATGAGAGGGAGGCATAAATTTGAGATATATATTGTGAGAACTCATAGGACTAGATATTCCCTGGACAAGTTTAGGATGTATTTTATGATGGTGGGCAGAAAATAATCTATATAAGGATGGATGGTGACCCCAATCATAGTACATGAGGATGTGTTGAATAGCTTTCATTCAATTAATAGTACACTAAAGAGAGTGGTGGATTTTTAAATATTCTTTGGATTTCATATTAATATCCATTGATATTTTATCATGTATCTTAGATTTACTTTTGATGACTCACATGCATATAGGTGGAGAATGAAGTTATAAAATGGAAAGTGATGATGATATGGTATCTTTTTTGTTCTTATTAATTTCATTCCATGATCCATTATAGGTCATGATTTTACATGAGTAATTCTAGAATGTCTCACTTTGTTAGCCCATATTCTAACCATATGAGATCAGATCATTGTAGAGAGTTTGTGACACCTCTTCATGTAGTAGGTTTTCCAACTTTCTAGAATAACCAAAATATCATTTCACTATGTGATCTTCACATTACATTAGGATTATAGAGATGATACAAGAGGCATTTAGGACTTGATTATAGTTATGTAAAGTGTTTCTACCCCATATTGATGACTAGGTAAATCAGACCACTCAAATTTTGGTGAAAATGCTTAGGTTTTACATGTTTATTATGTGATATAGTTGGGGGGGTTCATCTACCATCAGTGGAGTTATTATAATATAATAGTTACCAATCCACTATTCATGTAACATTATTGGAGTCTATTTATGATAGAATGCTCATGTAACAATTGTACTGGTCAGAGCCAATGAGAGATTGCTCTTTTTGGTATAGAGGTGGTTTTAATTTTGGTTTTAAAAGGTGAAATTATTCTAGGGGTAGATGAGGAGTTCTTAAAAAATCATGAGTCATTTTAATACTTATGATGTATATATTTGGAGTTCGATAAGGAAGTATTTTTTTGAGAGATATTAATTAATAAAAGGATATAGGTATTTGGATGGGAAGATATTATATCTGTATTGATCATGGGGGATTTTTTTAAACAATTACGTTTGGATATAGAGGTGGAATATTGCTTGACCCTTAACCTTATGTTTGAATTGGTTCTTTGTTTTTTATATGATTCACAGTTTAGGAGATAAGTGTAGCGAACCACTACATGAAGTTAACTAGAGTGAGATGAAAATTGATAGTGTAGTTTAATTTTCAAGGTTCTTTGTGGCCTTGGAGAACCAAGTAGAGGAGACCCATCCTGGGAAAGTGTTTCCCTTGGGCATGTGTTTTTGGATTACATGAGAACCTACTGAAGGAAAAAATAGAGAGTGTGAAATAGGTAATTTCAAATTGATCAAGGAGAATTACTAAAATTTTAGATATTTGAGGATCATCATAGTTTTTTTATCTATATTGGTAGTTCACATTTAAATATAGGAGATGATATGTATCATGGGGAGGAAAATAAATGGAAGGATCTGATCATCCTCAGTTGAAAGGAAATGTAATCTGATTTTTTGAAGCACTGACTAGTTTCTAAAACCAAATTGAACAGAATATTTCAAAAGCCCACAAAATCCACATGTTTGATAATGGTGGTTTCTCGGTTTTAGATGGTCTAATGACATATAATTTTTTTAAACAATTAATATTTTCCCTTCTGGTCAAATAAATAATTGATAAATAGACAAATCAGGGTTGTTCACTAATATTAAAGCTAGAATTATTCACTAATATAATATTAGTAATTATAAATTTGTTCAGGTTAGAAAGGGGTATTTATATTTCATATTCAAGGATATGTAATATATCAAAAAATCATGAAACATAGTTAATCTTTATATAAAACTATTAATTCTAAGGATCAATTAATGGGATTACAACTATAGTCCCTTTATATAGAAACTATCCACAACTTGGATATGGGTTGGAATTTTTTGTTTGAATTGGGAATATTGGAATCCAAGAATACTCAATGCATTTTATCATGTATTTTTATACATATTATGATAGATAAATGTAATCATGATCAGGATCTTGGGGCCTATTCATGGATTTAAGTGGATGGAAAAATAGAGGTTAACTTACCAGATGTTCATTTTTTTGATGGTCATTTAAATGAAGATTGATATTGAGGTGGAATATGTGCACACTCATCTATTTTATTAGTATTTTATAATGATGGGTCATTAAATTTATAATTGAAGGGTTTTACATATTCATGTAATGGCTCCCCCTGATGGTAAGGCACAAGGATAAGTGAATAGAAATCCCAATACAAGGCATTTAGGTTCTGAGAAAGTTGAATCCTCTAATAAAATGGTTGAGCCTCCTATAAAATCATAAAGAGAAGTTAACCTAAAATATAAATAGAA
The DNA here is from genome assembly GCA_963277665.1 of Viscum album. Lineage (NCBI taxonomy): Eukaryota > Viridiplantae > Streptophyta > Magnoliopsida > Santalales > Viscaceae > Viscum > Viscum album. Next base: position 1,748,991,969 of record OY728146.1, on the reverse strand, counting down.
TGTATTGAATGATTCAATAGTTAAGGTTTAGAAGAATTTTAATAAAATCAATTATCATCATGTTAGGTTGAGGGTTTAGGTGTATTCAATGGAGGATGATACTCTAGGGGAGGTGATTTATAAGGAAATTCCACAACTTTTAATTCCACTATAAAATAAATCATATAATGATCTTGTATCTCATAGTGCTACCGGTACACCAATTTCTAATGAAATCACTTCCATGTAAGGGATGTTGAGTCATTTTATGGAATATGTTTTCACTTCCACTACCCCTCCTGATATATACAAATAGAATGTGGGATATTTTGTAATTGTTTTTTTTCTATAGGGTTATAATGGATTTTATTTTGTTAAATAATCTGATGATAATGGAAACTAGGTGTATTAAACAAATGAAGTAAGCCACATCAATATTGAAACTCCTGTAAGGGTTGTATCAATGGAAGGAATTCATAATAATATAGAATGTTATTATTTATCTATGGACTATGATTTTAGTAATATAGAGGGAAAAGTGGTTTCTAAATATCTTTTAATGGTCTCAAATCATAATACTAATATATATTTTATTCTACTGACAATAATGAAATTCCATGTCAAAAAATATGATGTCAAAAGAAATATTATGTGAAAATTTTGAGCTTGTTAGACAGAAATGATGAAAGTACCTGAATATATCCTAGATTATTGAAATAATATTGTATTAAGAAGGGAGTTCCAACCCCAAAATGAAATTATTTTTAAAAGGATGTTTCAGATCATCTTGGGTCCAAAAAAACCATAAACATTTGGTATGCTAAAGAAATTGTTTTTTCAAAAGAATAAACTCAAATTCCATTAGTTGTATAAACCTAATAGGGTATTATTCTTGAATATATTATCTTTTGGAAATAATATATACCATATCATTAGAACAAAAAAATAATATTTAGAGGTGAAAACAATTTGGGATTTTTTACACATGAAACTGGTGTATTTTTCACTCATTAAACATATTGATCTGATAGTACCTTACAACATCAATAATCTAATAGATATCTTTGTTCTTTCATATATTTTTTAATAGAAATCATGAATGTTGGGATTTATGGTTAGATATTGATCATTTATCTGGAACTATTAATAAACCTTGGATCCTACTTGGGGATTTTAATTCAATTATTACTTCTAATGAGACGATATGTATTGTTAATTGAAATTTAGCCTCTAGAGAATTTAGAACCATTTTAGTGGGAATAAATATATATTCATTTAACATAATGGGATAAAAATATACATGATACATGAATCTCCTAAAAATATATAATCTATCTTGATTTATGTATCCTTTATTGATGATACTTCTTTGAATGTTTGAACTAAAATATCATAAACTAATTTAGATATAATTAGTTCAGATCAACTTTCTATTTTGTTGAGTTTGATATATATAAACATAAATCTAACAGTTGATTTTATATTTAATAATGAATTGGATGCACTCCCTAATTATGAAAGGTTTGTGACTAATTATTAGAAATCGTAACAAACAACTTTCATTTCGGTATAGGGTGACAATATTTATTGATAATAATCATGATATTCTAGTTTATATTGTCTCTTATTATATGAACCGTTTTAATTACCTGATTAATTATTCATATTTTTGGGAAAGTATTATACCAAATGTTGTGACTCAAGAGGATAATTTTATTATTACCCTTATTTCCATGGGGTTTGAGATAAAATAAGTAGTATTTAATCTTATTATTGGATGTTTTCTGGGTCCAAATGGTTTCAAAATAAAATTAGGCGTTCTAGGATACAATTAAATCTAATGTATTCTATTTGTTTTATCATTTACAAAGAGGTTTCACTCTCTCCGAATGTATAAATTCTAAATTTATTTCTCTAATTCCAAAATCTGAAAATCTCAATGAAATAAATCTTTTATGAAATGTTAGCCATGTTAATAATGTTTACAAAATAATTGGTAAAGTGCTTGCAAATAGTATTTCCAGAATCTCTAGAAGAAATTTCTGTTTGAACCCCATTGGTGTAGTAAAAGGGATTACTATACAATATTTTCTTATTTCATCAATTTAATTTGTCATTATTTTTATGTTGTTCACTATATGTGGTAAAATTTCTTTTCATCTTGATATTAAAAATACCTTCAATACCATGGATTAGGGATTTATTTATATGTTCCTTTATCAATTTGGATTTGATGGAATTTTTATCAATTTGGGAAAATACCTTTTGTCTCTGAAAAATATTTAAATATTCATTATTGTATATCTAGATTGATACATCACTTAATCAAGAGGTGTGAGGAATGTTATCCTCTCAAATCTATTTTTTTTTATCATTTTAGAGGATTACATGAGTATGATTTTTATTTATTTGATTATAAAGGGTAAAATTTAGCCGATCAAAGCTAATATAGGTCTTATTTATCCTTCACATCTATTTTATACTAAAGATATTATCTTTTCACTGAGTGAGAGAAAAATAATGTTAGGAACATCAAGGATTATGTTACATATTATCAAAAGGTTTTGGGTGTGGAAATTAGATTAAGTAAATCCTTTTTTTTATTTTGGGAAGAATATACCAATGTCTAAAAAATATGATTTCATTAAAGAGACTTGGATAAGAAAATAGGATACTCCTTTCATAAATATTAGACTACAAATTTTCTGGGGAGGGAATTGACTATCCTATTTTAATCATATCATGGGTAAAATTAAAAGGTAACTATCGTTTTTGGAAGTGAAAATATAACTTTATGTATAAGAGGTTAGTTTTTGTGAAACACATGATTATATATAAGTTTATGTATAAATTTATGGTCTATTAATGGCCTAATTATATTTTAATAGAATTAAAACCATGATTAATAATTTTTGTGTGGATAATAAGAAATATTGAATAGAAAATTATGATTGTTCCTTGGAAGAAATACAATAATCAATTTGATCATAGTGGCCTTGGAAATAAAAACCTAAGAAATTTTAATCAAGCTATCCATGTTTGTTTTGTGATATGATGATCAATGACAAATATGATACTATTTAAATTAATAGTTTTATATTTTTAAATGATCCTATGGAATGGAATATTACTTATTTGGACTTTTTATTTGGATATCTCTCAAAGCTTATTTCTCCCGCATTAACGCTCAAAAATAATGATTTGTTAGACGAAACAACTCTCTTAAATGTTGTATTAAAAATTGTATTGGCATACTATATATGGATATATGTAAATCTATTTACCTATGTATATACTTCCACAACATGATCAGAGATCAATTGGATGATTCATCTATTGAACCACCCGAGGAGATGAAAAAGGTAATCGACAGATATACCTTCATTAATAAGAACGTAATTATAATCTTGTTAAAATAAGATAATGTGATTCTATTATCAAATTGATTTCATTATAATTAAATTGAGGTTATTTTTCTTGTAAGGATTTTAAAATTGAATAAAATATATATTTTTTCTTCGAAATTTACATTGGTTTTGGGAATTTCAAACTCTAAGCTGCCTCTTGACTCATGTTTGCAAGAGGTGGGTATATATCTATTCATTTGATGTGTGTTAATTTATCTATAAATATATGAAATGGATCATATATTTTTTATATATTTTATGTATTTAGTGTTATAGATTTACATCTTTACCATCCTTGATTTTATGCTTCCTTGGATTGAATCTGTATAGTTGTTCCTTACTAATAGTATGAGGACTCCTTCCAGTTCAAAATTTTATTTAATTTCAGGTGGATTGTGAAAATATTATTCACATTATATGGAATATACAGAATAAGTAAATTCATGTGTAGGATTAATTTCATTTTAATTTTTCTCTACTTCAGATTATTGTTGTAGTATGACAAAAAACCCTTTTCAGAATGATTTCTGTGATAATTTTTTACATGATTTCACTATTTGCAAAATGCTCCATGTTACTGGAAACTTTTTTCCAAATCATGAAACCCTTGAAATATACCATAACACTCTTTTGATTAGATAGATCTAATGAAACTCAGATAGAGATTCCAATGGAAACCCAGACCAATGAGTGTTTGCAATGGTCTTCCTAGACCACGATAGTGTTATCATGGCATGTGTTTATGGCCCGTGTGGTATTTCATTATATTTATAATATGAGATTCTAGGGATAATTAATTTATTTTATATGGAAAATAGGAGAGTTTGGGATATTATCTGGCTCATGTGTGACTCCATGACCATTTTTTAAGCTACGTGAATGGACCAATTACATCATTCATGGAAGCTCACTACTAAATAGATTATCTATTTGGATATTCTGTCATCCATAATCTACTTCATTACACATGCGTACCAGGAATCCAATCACTAGGATGATGGGATTGTGAACAAATGGTAAATAGTGAATATTTTATACACTCAAACTACATACCTTGGGAGTTCATTCCCCCTTTTGAAATAGATTTATGTAATTATCCCTATTTTATATTTTTTTCAATTTTATTTTCCTAATAAATTACACTTTACATCGGATGAAGTTCTCAACTTCTTCAAATAAAGACAACATATAACCCTTTAGGAGAGCTCATGGAAGTGGGAAATGCTGAGATCCTAGTATCCTCATTTATCAGTAGGTTTTCACTTCTCCAGATAAATATCCTTAAAGTGGGAGAGAATGTAACAATTTTTATCTCATGTAAGTATTTTTAATATTTTATGGAATATTTTCAATGTTAGGAATTGAGTCATTATGGAATTATAAGGCCTATAGAGTCTTGGGGTGGTGATATTAAAAATATTTAAAATACTACCTCAAAGAAGAGTTGTTTTTTTGGAAATAATATTATAACAGCCAAAAAATGTAACATATTGGGAATCTGAGACCGCCATTATATCTGGAATACATGTTTCACCTCAGTATGATATATTTTTTGTTAGGATTAGTCATTTTTTTTAAATTGAAGTTATAGGATGATAATAACTAAATAAATTTATTTTCTAATATATTATTTTTTGAATTTCCATGAACTAATCCTATTCTATTTGAACATAATTTTGTAAAAATAATAAGGTTATCAAAATAACCTTATGGATTTAGATATTGAAAATGGATGATATCTTTGGAATGTGATGACTGAATCATGGATCAATGATCAGTACAAAAAAGTTCATCTTCACTAATATAATTTGTGGGTATCAACAATGATAATGATGTTGAACCATTCTTCATCCACAATCAATTCATACTCAAGGTAATATATTTTTTGGATTTTATCCCCATTTTTTACCCATGTAGAATGTGATTCAATAGTTATAACAATATTTTTTTGACAAGTGGTTGATTTTTGGGTATTATTGTATCTTCCACAAATTTTTAATTGTTTATTTTATATGATTATATAATTAAATTATTTGTTGTTCATTGAATACACATCAATGAATTGAGGCTAATCCGAACAGTGGCCAATATTTATTTATCATGTTTATGTTTTATTATTTTATTTACCCATTTTTCATACGTTCATCATCAGTATTCCTTTTACCATATATTTGAAAAATGGCTAGTGATAAATCATTTTGAAATTGTTTTTTGATGTAGATGATAAATATCATACTTTTTAGTCTAGAATCTATGTTTCATTTTACAGTGCATAATGATGATTGATGATTTGAGATCAGAATAAGAGTTATCATTTTCATGGAATCAGACATGTATTTGACACGTTGATTTAGAATCAATTCTAGAGCTGATTTGGTGGTGGAATTATATTCACTAGAAATTAGGGTATCCTATCATGGTGTGGTTGATGGTGGATTCGTTAGTCGGGCTATGTGAGTTTATTTGGGATAGTGGCAATGATGGTTTTCTAGTGAAAAGTGACTGAAATCCCACTTCCATCCAAACATGGATTATAGTCAACTCAGATCTGGATAATGAAAATTACATCCCAAAATAATTTGAGGCAACATTAGAGGTGTGAGGAAATCTACATGAAGAATTAATAATTTTGTAAAATTCAAAGCTACACACTGTATTCTACGAAGGACCACATGCAGAGTAGTTTCCCTAGAGTTTTGGATTGGGTTTATATATTGAGAAAATATTCACATTCCATGTGATTTTATTACACAATGTGTGATACTTAGTAGGCTAGTTTAGTTTTTAACTTGAGTATATACCTGGGTAGGGATTTGTGGATACATGCCATGTAAATTGTATTATATAGCATGTACACCTTGGAGGATGGATTACTATTTAATGGGAGTACATGCCAATTGGCCATGTGGACATAGACACCATATATGGCTAGAAACATTGCATATACTTCAGAAATAATTTTAACCCTAGACAGAGTACATGGGAATGGATTGAGTTCATGAGCATGGGTTAAACTACATTGACTTGAGCAGATGTCACACTAAGTTCTAACCAGACATCTACACACCATTTAACCTAATTAAAGTAGCGTGTATTTTAAAAAATGAGTTCCATGTGAGTTTGAGGCACAAGATGTTATAGGCATAGTGATACATGTCATGTACCCCTATGAGATAGACTGTGTCCTCTACAAAGTGTAGATTGGATCCTTTTTTCATTGTTTTTCTCTGGTGATAGCGTGGTAGAGTTACCATGAACCATTTTATTATGGACCATTTTTTCATGGGTATTTTCCCTTATCCCATCCCCATGAGGGTAATATGTGGTATCTTATTCAGGTAATATGATCTAATCTACTCCACAATATCAGTCTCAAATTGAGTTCCCAAATCCCTCTAGGAGGCCAATTCTATGATCCTCTATCATTATATTATTCACTAGGTGTGGTTTCAAGAATCATCATGACTAACATATTTGAATATACAATCCACTACACATAGGGTTATTCCAAAGAGGTTAAGATATACCCCATATCCCAAAGAATGATCCCATATCATTGTATCGACCACTATCTTATTTTGGTTAGTTATAGTCTAATCGAGTGTGTATCTTGAATGTGCCCTCCTTGTTTCCTTCATATCTATTCATGGCTAGTCATGATGAGGGTGATATATTATAAGTGTTCCATAAATATAGTATTACTAAATGAGTGAGACCACCTAGATGTGTTTCAACAATGATTTAAATACATTTTGTGTGTTTTATCCTTGATAAGTGTCACCATAGAGTCTCCAGTGTAATCCAAGCCTTATATCGAGGTTGTGACCTAACCATGAGACATTGTTTCTATCTTGCTCATACATGGTTTATTATTTTCATATATTGTTTTATATCATATCCAGATTGAAATAAATTTATGGTGATAATTTTAATACTCTCTTCATGCTTTATGTCTGGTGATTTCATGGAGTGGTACTAAGTACTATTATACACACCCTTCCATGGGTTCTTCCTACACTTGTCATGTGTTATATATAAGACATTCCTTTTTGATGGATTCCAAGGTGGATTAGAAGAAGTAAGAGAATAGTTGATCAAGATAGACTTTGGTTCATACGAGGAGTGTATTTTGGGTCTCTTCCCCCATATATTTAGTAGGATGGGTTCTTTACAGTTTTGACAGACATGTATTTGTCCCTTTTTTATTATCGTACTAATTTTAATACTTATTTGCATGATATATGTTTTGAATGTAGCTATAATATGAGTTTTTTTACCTTTATTCATTATACTGGTATTTGGAGATATCTGTATACATAAAATTTCCTTAGGCTAAGTTCTCCCATGAGTGTGATATGTCCACTCAACATTGGTCTCTAGCCCTTTTCAAATTGGAGGTTGGTTTAGGGTGTCAAATTTAGCTGATTGTTAGCATAGTGGGTACCAATTGGTTATATGATGACAACTTATACTATAACATAAAACAAAATATTTAACGTGAGTGATGAAAAATATAAGAGAGTTTTCTTAAATATCCCTGTGAAAATTTAACCTCAATATCTATCCCATTATAACACTATCATGTTAACCTAAAATATTTACAATAGAACTTATATCAGAATTAGTTCATCTTGTATCACCATCATTTTAACCCATATTATTCATGATTCAACTTATGATACAATAAGTTGGGTTCTCCCATACATTATAACCTAATCCATAAAATATATATTTCAAATTACAATAAAATTTCATAAAAAAATTCTTAATGAAATCATTAAAATCTATGATCTCAAAACGAATCATATCCCTTACCCTGGAAATCACATATTAATTTATATATTACTTAACATCTAAATATGAATGTTTCAATATATGTTATCCATGGTAACTTTTATATTGGGTTATCTTACCTAATCATATTCAAATTCTTCATAATCATATATATGCAGAATATGAATCAACCAAATCATTCCTCGGGGAGTCTCAAACCTAGTTTGTAGTTAGGAAAATTTTTCATACATAAGGTGATGATAGAGTTAACACCCATTCCACCCATTTTAGGGTTATTTACCTTAGATAAGGATGTAATTTCAATGATAAAAAAATCATCTATACTTTACCAAAACTCTAGGATTTTATTCTATACTTACAATTACATTTTGTACTTATCCCTAGGGTTTTCACTAAATTTAATTTTATCTTAATACCTAAATAAAAATAGAACTATTACATTGATGTTAAATAATATACTATACCAAAGGGTTATCTATAACTTTTTAATTATGATATTCCCTTAAATTATCCTAAAAACACATAATATCCAAGTTTATCGAAATCTTTCTATGATACCAACTACAACACCCCACACCCATGCTCTTCAATCTTGTACTAGAAGCATTCACTTTATATTTTATATTAGATACCAATTGTATATTCTTGGACATAACTATCATATAACTACATGAAATAAATCAAATATTTATTTTCATACATTCCCAATAACTTTTATGTTAATATAGTTAGATAATTACTTTTATCAAAATAATAATAAATTGTACACCATTATCAATTAATGGACAATTTTACCACTATATAAAAACTACTTAATCCATATTAAATGTTGAACATCTACCAAATATTCACTATACAATATATCCATTTTTACATATCAAGAACAATATTGTCATTCTTGACATAGGGAAATTGAAAAATGAGAAGGGTTATGATGAAATTTTCAATATGATAAATCTTAATACTAATGAAATTATGGAATAAAAATTGCATAAATTTTATGTCAAGAGTAAATGTTCATCATAATTACATAATTAAATAAAACATATATATTGGTATATATTTTAAAATAAATCAAAACTCTGATAAAAATAATTACTAATCAAATAATGGTTGAATCAATGATTATATATAAAAAAACGTGATACCAAGGCCTTATTTAGAGACTCTATACTATAATGGGGAGGTATAAAACAAAACCCATGCTAAATTTTCTCATGAGACCTATCAATGGATCAAGGGGATATATAGTGTTTACATCCTCATGTAAATTTATTAAGTCCAATGCATTCATAATATAAAAAAAATGAATAATACAATTCATAATCAAATCTTCTAATAATCATCAATATTAGAGTAATAATGTACATAATTATAATACTTTTCCCTATGTTAATAAAATAAACAATATGATCATCACCCATATGGAGAAAAAAGTTAGTTGGTCAAATGATACATAATTAATTTTCTAATTACCATTATATTAGAATAACAACATACCAAACACATGTAATTTTCCTCTTACCAATAAAAAAGATAACATGACCATAACCAATCTATATAAAGAAGGTGTATTGTCAAATAATACATAGATAACTTGTAATAATCATCCATATTGGAATAAAAACATAAAAATTACTAATACTTTCCCCATATAAAAAATGGATAACATGATTATAACCCATCTGGTGGAATAATACATTTTTATAATCAATACACAATGAAAATTATTTATTAATAAATAAAAATATATATCAAAATTAAAATTATACAAATTTTAAATAGTTACACAATCAATAAATAGAGTAGATTTCTATATAATCATCCTTTATGATAACATCACATGAAGTAGTAGTATAAAGTTAAGAGAAAAGAAATATAACATGACCATAATTCTTCTAGGGGAGGGAGGTGGATAGTTAGAAAATAAAATAATACATGTTTAACAAAGTAAATAAAAAAGGTTGTTTACATTGATGAAAAAAACTTGTAAAAGAATCCTTGAATGACATCTCCCAATAAGGGATCAGGAATTGGATTGTTTAATTCCATGAATTTATTCCCGAAAGGATAATTATATATTTGAGTATAAATAGTGAAATATAAACTCAAGAAGGGTAAATCATCTTTAAATTGAAAATGTAAATTAAATTTAAATCTCAAAATAGCATTTAGTGAACATTTTTAACATTGATGTAAAAAATGATGTTACAAGTCACTTCCAAAAGAATTTTTCAAAAGTTAAAGTGAAAAATATTTGAAAAAAATTCTTTTAAAAATAATATTATATAATAGTACATTTAAAATACATAATTTTTACCTTATAAAAATTTCTATAGTAAAAAAACATATTAAAGTGAAAGAAAAAGTATGTTTAATATCATGAAAAATAAATTTGTTGAAAATTCACTTTGTAAAAAGTGTTCTAGAACATTATTTTTTTCAAGAAATATTTTCCCATAGAGTTATAAAAATTAACATGACATAATATATTATTTTGTAAAAACAAAATCATGCAATAAATACTTTCTTGATGAAATAATAAAATACAGTGAAATGATATTTGAGTTACCATTATACCTCATTGGAAAAAAATACTTAAAGTAAAGAAATATTTCAAAAAGGTGTTTCATGTGGTCATAATTTAATGTAATATAAAATAAACAGAATAAAAGATAATATAATCAAAAAATTTAATGTAACCCACAATTATGTCTAAGAAGATGATATACAATCAATGAATGAAAATTGAGTTCCCAAAAAGAATTACAACTATGGTGTCAATTGAGTAAAAAAACATTTGAAAAAAAGGAAATGATATAGAATTGTATTACCAATTAATAAAAATATATGGTAAGTATAAATTAATTGGTATTAAATTTAACATTCAATGTAAAAATTGGTTTATAACATAAATATGTATTGATGAATTATGCTTTGAGAAAAATTACCCTTAACGATTGAGTAATTTTTTATCAAAACTTCTTGAATGCGAGGGATTGTAATTTAATTTAAAATAAACTTATTTAAATATAATAAATTATATGATATTTCAAATTTTAATTTATACACCAAATAAATTAAATTTGGTTCATAATATTAAACATGTATTAAAAAGAGGAATTTGAGATTAAAATCCCTACAATATTCTCGATTTTGTCTTATAATTGTAATTTTAGTTACCGATGATGATATTTTAACAACAAGTTAAATTATCAATATAATTAAACTAGAACAAAAAATATATTTCATTTATTATAAAATTGTGATATCATTATAATTTAATTTTCCATATTCATCCATGATAGAGCTTTATTGCATTATTTATATAGGTGGTTAAACCAACCCAAACATGAACACACTATATATCCATAAGTCAGTATGGTTTAAGAAGTGTATAAAATAATTTAAAATAAATAGTAAATATATTATTTATATGTTTATAATTGGATGAATCATATGTTTACTAGTTTTAATAAATATGTAAAATTAAGATAAAAAATGGAAAATGTTACTTAATGAAGGATATATTCTGCACCACACATGATTAACATCGATTTATTTTTTTATGTGGATGGAAATTAATATATAATGGCTATTCCGTTAATATAGTAACACATAAGCATATCAATGATACTAGTTTTATTATATTTCTATGATAAGGAAAGGTATGGAATATAAATATCTGGAAGAAAATGTTACAGATTACATAATACTCACATTGGATATTTGAACATCAAATTGAAAGTATTCTTAAAAATAAATGGAATAAAATAAATAATTGCTATCATAGGCTAATTAAATTGATAGATTCTTATAGGAGGAGAAAACCAATAGTTTTTAGAAATTAATTAAAATTAACGAGTGTGGAATGAAGTGGTGTAAGTGTCCGAAATTATAAGTGAAGAAATTAGGGCATTTGAAAACACACTTTAATTTTCAAAGATATAATTACACAATTCATGTTTAGAAAGATTAAATAGTCATAAATAATATATTATTTCATGATATTTCCTTATAAAGTCTTAAATAAGTATTTAAAAATGGGTTTTAATTATTCTGGATGTAATTTTCTCTTGTTTTTTTATTTTACCTTTTTATTTTTTTCTACCTTGGAAAATAGTTTTTCACTAAATATTTTATGTTCTATAAAATTATTAAATTTTAAGGACCTGAGAATAATAATTACATACTCTAGAGTTTTTGAACTATATTTTACATTCTTATACTCCTAATGATATTTTTGATTTATAGTTTTAGATAATTAAGACAATCTCTTACATAGAAAACCCATACATTCTCTATGGGCACTAGTAGTTAGTATCTTATTTATCCACTAAACAAAACCCTTTAAATAAAAACTTTTATATTTTCATGAAAATCATCAAAATTTTAATCCTGGCCTCATCTATGTACCTACTCTCTCCTAAACCCTATTGAAAATATTTTAAAAATGGATACAATAATATAAATTAAATTAGGGATATAAAACAATGAAATATGTTTGTGTGGTGAAAAAATAAAATCCCAACAAAAATAATTTCATAAAACTTACAAATTTACCCTGAGAAGGGAATCATCATTTCCAAAAAAAATCATTATCGTACCTTTTGAAAATAAAAATATTTCCTTGAAAACAGATTATAAAGAATATAAAACATAATTATGTTACTTGGGACATTATTTCCCATATAAATCATAAAAATACAATAAACCTTATAGTCAACTTCCACATATAGAGTACCCAATGCATGGGAGGTCAGAAGGTAACTACCAATCCTTAGGGAATCACAGAACAACTGATAACTAGTTAATAACATAGCTAACCATCCTCGGGTTATTATAGAACCACCCATCATCATAAAAATTCCCAAAAAACAATATCTTAACTATAAAACGTGAATGATTTAATCAAAAAACATTCTTAAGGAAAATAACATTTATATTTCTAAATCAATTTTTTTTAAAAACTACACACATAAAAAAGGAAAAAATTCATTGAAAATATCCATGTAAAATTGTAATGTAATCTAAAAATAATTAATGTAAAATTAAGGATATAATATAACCTCATTTATTATAAGTTAAAAAATATATTTATTCCCTTTTTAAAAGAAATTATAGAGGAACTTCAAAAGAGTATATTTAAAAACAAGGTCCCTTCCCTTAAGTCAAATTCATCACATGCATTATATATATTCATGAATAATAAATTTATATTAATTTTTAACTTCCCTAAATAAATTTTTATTTTTAATCTTCCTTTTATGTTACATATTTAAATATTATATAAAATTACTCAATGGATTTTTCTCATATGGGATGTTTTGATGGTATTCTATAATTAAGTCAAACATGAATTTAGTTAGTTTAATATGTTAATAGTGTTCATTACTCTACCATCTCCAAAATAACAATAATAAAATAATTATATTTTTATAAATCAATTTTACTTTTAAATACAACCATGAAATATTATTATTAAAAATTAAACTATGTTACATTCGTGGAAATAGAATATCGTACTTATGTATGAGTAACTTTTCCATTTATCAATAATAATTATTGAAGGGAGGTAAGTATTATTTTATAATAAGTAATTACCCAAATATCAATAATATAATATTAATAATTTAAATATAGTTATATATATATATATATATATATCTACAATTTTATTTAGTGGTGAAAATGAATCAGAACACATTATGGAGGCATCCGTCCACACATACTCACTAATGATTTTATCATTTTTAAATGTGTAGAAATGGAAATAGATACGATTCATTGGGAACGATATGAACTATAACACCCACAATTATATTCTGTTTTTTCTACTAGTGGGTTGTGAGGGCTTCAGTTCTTGAACAACTAAAACACCAGATCACAATCGTCATTCTTAATTGAATTTCCTAACTGTTTCCGCATTAGTAACTTGGTATGGGCCTGATTTTCAAAGTAATGTTGTCAATTGGGGTTTCAGAACCAATTATGCTTATGGTATGTCAGGACCTGACCCTACCCGGGCTCAAGCTGTAACTACCCCAAGTGCGCCTCCATAGGCCAGGGGCTGGCGACCAGCGCCGAAGGCATAATAACTCGGGGAGGCCTTTTCCTAAGAACCTGTACACACACACAGCACACTCAATGCAATAGTTAAGAGTAAAAAGAAAAGCCAAGTAAAGTAAAGGGACACTAATATAAATAAACCATAGATGTGCATCGACATCTAAACAGTACAAGTAAAGTTTTGAAAAGGAAAAAGGGGAAAAACACGCACCCAACCAGAAAAGTGCCACAACTCGGCAATAGGTAAACAAAACAAACAGCTGGAAGGGTTCCCCACCTGGAACTCGACTACGACCATCGCACGTGGTCCAATCTCCCGAACTCTTATGCTCCACTGAAGTCACGACCAACCTGTCCGTCGTCTACAAGGGCACACCAAGTGCGGAAAAAGCCCAAGCAGGGGTGAGTATAAAAATAATCAGTAGGATACCCCGAAGGCTCGAGGGAGCAATAGAGTAGGTTCCAAAAGGTGAGCAGTAGAGTGAACAGAAAAGGTAGAGGAGTACAACTGAAATTGTAGTAAAGAGTACAAGAAAGAGTCCAGCTCAACCCAACAAGAGGAAAGAAGGTAGAATCGTCCAGATGCAAGGAGATGAAAACGGTGAGAAGATGAACTTCCTGTCAAGTCTTCGATACCTATAGCAGGAGAGTAGGCTCGTCCAACCATGAGAAGCAAGAAACGGAAATCACGTGGCATACCCCGTGCGTCTTCGCCTCTCCTGGAAGGAGAGTAACCAAACCCAAGAAGTGGGTACTAGAACAAGGTATATACAAGTCCATATGCTCAACAAGAAGCCCGAACAAAGTTTTAAGGGGATATCCATCCCGTAGATCAACCCAAGAAAAGAGTAGTCAATAGTCCCAGATGAAAACACCATCGATGCCCAGCATCCCGCACGTCTGCCCCGAACCTCAAGCCAAGGAGCTCAATCACCACACCTCGACAGTATCCTCTTTGGGCTCCACTGACTCGCCCGCACGGTTTTAGGTCACGTCACAAGGATGTGTCTTGGTGGGGGGAAAGAGCTCCTCATAATTGAGAGTTCTGTGGGAACGTCAACCACAACTCGTCACTGCCCCGCAGTCGAGAGGTCTGCTCAAAGTCGACTGGAGACCCCCAGCCCAGCCCCACAGGAGGGTCCCTGGAAGTCGGCGGGTTCCCACTATAGGGAGACCCGGAATGTCGATGGGTGACACACTGCCCAGTCCCGTAATAGGGTAATCCTCTAGAGGGAGACCCGGCTAAAGTCGGCGATGAGACCACTGCCTAGCCCAGCTGGAGGTAACCCCGCATCGGGGACCACTGCCCAGCCCACCTGGAGGTAAGCCCGACATCGGGGACCACTGCCCAGCCCAGCTGGAGGTAAGCCTGACACTGCTCTGGCCATCCCTACTGGATGGTACTGCTCGGTAAACACCGTTGTACTGGCCATCCCTACTGGATGGCAACCCAATGGAGAGCCCTGCTCAAAACAACCTTAGCCCTGCTGGAAACAACCTCAGCCCTGCTGGAAACAACCTCAGCCCTGCTGGAAACAGTCTCAGCTCTGCTGGAAACAACCTCAGCCCTGCTGTAAACAACCTCAACCCTGCTGGAAACAACCTCCTTGGTAGAGGATTGGTTCCCGTGTAAAGTGTTGGTCACACTGGATCCACAAGAACTCTACCAGGGGTCCCGAATGAATGGGAGAAACTACCAAGGCCTCATAAGTTGATCCCACTCCAATATACTGAGTCACTGTCGAAGCAGACCGAGACATCTCATCCCAGAAAGTGGGGAAAACACCCACACTATATGAACAACCATAGTCGCAAACGGTGCCGCAGTCCGGTGAGAGGGCATGGTACTGAAACCCCTCACAGCTGAAGAAATAGAGGAACAAACCATCTCTGTCGGCCAAACCATTGAGAACGAAACCAGGGGGAGACCACTCAACCCTGCTAGTCTAACAAAAGAGCACCAGGCCTGGGGAAACTCCACCCTACTGGTCAAACAAACGAGCATAGGGAGACCCTCTACGTCGTGAGAGGTCAAAAATATGTAAATCAGAGCACGACACGCACATAGGGCCCACATGACGTGTGACCCCATGTCAATCCCCAACCAAGCGCACAAAAAGTCTCAGGTACAAACCACACATACATCCAAGCGCTCCCTTATACTCTCAGAGTATACCTCATTTTCAGCCTAAGGTCTATCGTGCACACGGCACCCATCATCAACGCGAAGGCGTGACATAACATGTCCAACTTGCAGCCTCAACGATTGGGGTACGAACAACCACATCTATTCGCTCACACAGGAGTGCACGCAGTCACACTCCAAGGGTTCTCTAAAAACATGGCGAGAAGAACTTCCATAAGGGTGCCTTTCACATTTCCACATTTAATAAGAGCACAGAAGAGGATCTGCACAACCAAACGGATTGCATCGTTGTAATCCTCGTGGGAAAACATGCGAGATAGACTACTTACTCGCCTCCAATGGATATCCGAAAAAAAAGACACCAACACCACCTCACGCCCGAACGACGTTATGTGATCCCGAGCCTCGGCCCCAAAAACAGTCGGGCGCATCACACCATTGCGATCCCCTTGGGAAAACACGTCAAAAAGACTGCTCACTTGAGGGAAACTGATATCTGGAGAAAAAGATGCATTCCGGCACACCGCTCACAAGCAGTGCCACATGGGACTCGAATCCCTGTCCCTAAACTCAACGGACGGGTCTCACAGTTGCGATCCTCTCGAAAAAGTACACAAGTTTGACTAATCACTTGTCCAAAACGGACACCCAGTGATAAATCCGGGATTCACTGTCAACTCCAGAAATGGCCCTCGTGGGGCCCGCACAATCATGCCGAATTAGAGAGGCCGGATTGCACCATTGCAATACCCTTGAAAAAAAGTCCAGAAATGACAACTCGCACGCCCCGAACGAACGTCTGATGAAAAAGTCGTGAAACGCTCCACGCAGCTCGAAAGACGGGACGTGGGGCCCATGCCTCAAATCTGGATCCAGAGCCCGAAACCACCCAGGAAAGCTTCGGCCCGACGCCAGGGTCCCAACACAGCTAACGGCGCTCAAAACAGACGTTAGATGCGTTCGCGCCGTCCAAAACAAGAATCCCCGGAAAAATTGCCCAACCGCTTGACAGCGTGTCGTGCTTCCGAGGCCCCTGTGTCGGGGATTAAAATCACCCAAAACCATCTCAAAAATCTTGCCTCTATTTGAGAAAGGTGTCGCTACAGACGATGCCCAAATCGGACACCCTGCAGATGATTTATGATTTATAAATCATTTCCATAATAATAATGATAATAATAATAATAATATTATTATTATTATTATTATTAGAATCCTTTTTAACTCTTTTTTTTTTTGAAAACAGACCGGTCATTCGGCCGGTCTTCTCCTCCCAACAGGACCCACGAAACGCGGGTCCGTTGTCTGCTGGCAGGGGTCACGAAGACCCTGGGTCTTCATCCAGCGATGACCGACCGAAGTTGGTCCTCCTCCTCGCTGGCGCCACGACCGCCTGCCGCTCGAGCTCCCCTCGCCGCACCGGCAGCCGCGCTCTGCCGCTCGACGACACCAGGCCACTGTGCTCCACCTGGAGGCTCCACGCGGTGCCACTGTCCCAGAGCCGAACGCCCCGCCTCCGCTAAAACCACCCGTGCGCCGCCTTCTTGGCCCACGCCGGCCTCCGCTGCATAACCCCCAAACCGGCTGGATTCACCTCGAAAACCCGCAACTTTCGCCGGACGACCGCGGAATCCTCCAAACTCTGATTTACAATCCATCAATGGAGATGGAAAGCTCAAAATGTATACAACAAAATTATGGGATTTTTTCTAAGGTAAAACAACGATTTGATACATTTAATCAAACTCCAATTAAGTGCGGGAAAGAAAAACGCAACAAAACCCTACCTTGTGGGCGTTGCCCAGAGCTTTGCCGTCGAACCGTCGGAGCTGCCTTGCTGGTGCCGCCTCGCCGGTGATGCGGAGTAGAGGAGGAGAGGTTGAGGGATTCTCCAGGGGGTGAACAATGGAGGGGGAAGGAGAGGAGGGTTTAAATAAAAAAAGAATTTTAATTAATTTAAACCCATAATTTTCCAAGCATCTGAAATCTTTGGTGAGGTCAAAATTAAACCTACCCTAGGGTAGACACCACCTCACTAGCACAACGGTGGTCTCGTAATTTGATTCTGAGATTCCATTTGAACGTTATAAAACTGAACGACCAAAGCTTCCAAATTACGAAAATGCCCCTGGGGCCATTTTTCACTAACGGCCCATGCCCGCAAAAATTATACCCCTCCTAGGGTAAACGGTACGCTCTAAACTCAATGGTGCCCTCGGTTTTCCAATCCGAGCCACTGTTTAATAGATACAAGCGTTTCAACATTAAATGAATAAATTAATTAATTAATTTATCCGTTTAACGTTACGAAAGTGAGCGAGGGGTCTAAAAATCCCACGCCGACATTTTTTATGTCGTTCCTAGGGTAAACAGCCCATTCCGGACCCATCCGTACACTCGTATCTCTTATATGAAGCACCATTTAGGAATTATCCCATTTATTTGGTGTTTCCAGTGTGAACGCACTGAATATTTAATTTCGGCCACTCCAGGGATCGGAATCACACGCCGTCTGAAAGCGCTGCTCTGGAATAACATCAAGAATATTACAAAGTCTTTCACAGCAAAAACCGGGTTCTTACATGGTATCACATTGTTCAATGTGGTGGGAGTTTAATGTCATCACATCCTTTGGTGGGAGGTGGAGGTGGTAGGGAATTGTGGCATACTCCGAGACTCTTTTATAGTTTTAAGACATGTTAGAGAACCTATTATTAATACTGACACAGGACTGATTACCCAATCAACACTACTATAAGATATATCCATTTTGAATAAAAAATAATGGGATATGATTAATGAATCCTTCTGTATGTATCTACGGTTTTTTATCTATTTCCCAGTGATGGGTAGCTGCTTTTGTACTGAAGTTGTATTATCATGTACATCAAAATTTGATTCCTTGTTGGGAGGTGGTCAATATTCAGAGGAGGGGATTGAATGATTATGAAAATTTTTACATATCATGTTTATTATAGGAATAAAAACCCATCTAGTTTATTAATACCTTGATGATAAACTTTATAAGGAAGGAAGATATGTGTGGGAATGTATGCACCAGATATTTGAGCTCATGTCTTGAGGAGGCGTCCTACATATCATGGTTATAGAAGGAATGAAGGTTATCATAGTTCTATCACAACCTAAGGATCATCCCAAATGATGATTCCCTTATATGATGGATATTTATATCATTCCACTAATCATGGCTTACACACTAATATTTCCCTGGATGGTGGATATTCCTGATGCTAATGATGTGTTCAATGCAGTCCCCTAAGCCCATAAGATCTATTTTCTTTTTGAGAAGCAAAGGACAACGAGTAATCATCCTCATTGAATATGAGTTTTTGGTTTATATATTCGGAAATACCTTGGAATTTTTAATATATATCTCAGGCCTTAGGGAGGTATCCTACGTATCCTAGTTATCACTAAAATCAGATTCATCATAGTTTAGTTCATTTCTTAGTTTTCTGAGGGATTAGGTATGGTGATAAATCCATGGAAATAGTTAGGCCATGATATTTTATGTCTCATAGACATGGAGGGACATACACTGAGGTGGATTCCCATTTATTATTTTTCTCAGACCTTAGGAAGGTATCCTATGTGTCATGGTTATTAAAGGAATTAGAGTCCTTGTAGTACAGTTGATCAGGGCTTACAAGATAATGTTTCTCACATATACCGAACATATAATACTATTTTTCTTATTGGGGATTACAATATGAATATTCCCTTACAATTTTAGTGGATTTTGATTCAAATTAAATGACTATTTCACTTCCCTAAGACCACATGATCCATGCTCATTGTGAGAAACAAGATATTGAAAATAATAAATTTAATTGCCTATGGATGTGGGGATTATACACTAGGACATATCTTAGGATATTTAATATAGGGCTTGAACATATTGTAGGCATCATACATATCTAGGTTATGGAAGGAATCCGAGTCATTTTAGTTCCCCCGATTGGGGGTTGCACACTGATGTTTCCCTATTGATCGGGGCATACACACTGAGGACATATAAGGTTATAAAGTCCTAGGATTACCTTCTGACCGAACTGGATTACCTTCTTAACATTATAAACTACCACCCTATCATTCCTTGATTGGTTTTTTTACATGTCAATGGATGTATTGATAGGGGTTGTTATATTGCATATATTTACAAGACAACCACAAGACCCATTTGGCTTGTATGAGGGACGTCAAGAATCCTGAATATCTTGTTTGAGGGTCATCACATGATCAAGACTAACTTTTATAGATGACATAAAAATACCTGTTTGGATCATCCTATAATACATTACATTATCTCGCCTATCTTGTGTAGAGGGTGTCACACGATCCATCTAGCTTTCCCTGGTTTCATCATGAGTGTTGGCTGGGATGCTTGGAGGGCATCATGAGTTTCAATGTGATATGTCTACTATGGTGTCAAATATCATAGATGAAATTTATAGATGTAATCATGAGACCTGACTATTATAACTATAGGGAATCAAGAGATCCACTCACCATGCATAGGTGATACCACATGACTCAGATAACATAAATTGTGCTTCTACCTGAGTCTGGAAACATGTTTGAAGGACATCATGAGGACTGGATGGAAAGTATGGAGGGTTTCATAAGGCTTAGGTAGCATGACTAAGAGGATCCATGGGACATTATATGACATTTACATATGACCTCTAAGTAATAAAATAGCATACCAAAGGATAATAATGAGATCTAGTGGATACATCATGGTGATGACGTGCGTCCTGTGTTGCTCATGAAAACATCATGAGAATCAGCATATATGTTCATTTCATAAGGTTTCCTTTTATATAGCTTTATTTATGGACATTATATTGTGAATTAATTATATTTATTTAATATTATCATGTCTTATGTCTCATGTGTTTGAGAATTTTTGTGGGATGTTCATCGTGTGTCCTGTTTGAAGTCATTTGAATGATCTCTGAAGTGATCACATGAAGGTCCTATGCATTTTTCTTGATCTCTCTAGTTTTTCACTATTATTTCACCTAATGGAAAAAACTATTGATGATATCATCCACTCCAATAAATGTTCATTGGTTTATGGATGAAAAAGGGACAACATCTCATCCAAATAGTCATCCTGCATTTTCATGTCGGGGTGGTGGATTTGTGGGCAATGCCACCCATGTTTTTTTCGTCATTGAAGGGAGAACACCATGAAAATACAAGTTGGAGATTTGGGAGGGCCTTTCCATCATTTGTATTCATGATCCCCTTCTATGGATCACTCTGATGGTGTATCCGGATTTTCAGTGTCCATGAGTCCATCCTATTAACTCCTCATTTATTCTATTATTTCCAACTAATGGGTTATTGTTGAATCATTGTGGCATAATGAAGGCCTTAAAAAATTTTATATTGACATGTTCAAGGGAAATGGAATGATATATGTTCTTATAGAGAGAAATTTTAGTGATTCCCAAATCCTTTTACAATATATTTTGTAATGCAAGAATAACATTTCGAGGTGCTTCTTCCAAAATGAAATGGCTTATCATGGGATCCTGTGAGACCATGTTGCGAGCATAATTATCTTTCCATGAGATTTTTTCAACCATGAGAGGCTACCACATTTCCCCACATTATTTATTTATTTTTATTTTAAAAATATCATGCATCCTGTGAGATTGTTTGATTATTTTTTATTACAATTACACTAGATCTTGGTGATGCAACACATTACCAATAGGGGTTAAATGGGGATGCACAAGCATTTTATGGGAAATTCCATCAGTTTTTTCATAAGAAGAAAAAGGGGATCCGTGAGGTCACCATGACATACCTGAGGCTCTTTATGTGATAAGGATGAAAATCTATTAGGTGTTAATGAGATGAGGTGGCCTTTTTATTAGTGTATCGCATTGTCTTGTAAATTGTAGAGGGAATGTACTTTGATGTTTATGACCACAAGAGGGTCCTAAATCCTCCCCTTTTATTTACATAGTTCATTTTAAAAAGGCTTTGGGTATCATGAGTTTGTTCAAATACTTTCATGGATTATAATTCTTTATATGCGCTATCAATCACATGAGTTTTAAGATCGTAAGAGGCCCCTGTATTATTTAAACATTCCTTCTATTTTTAATGGATTGGGAGGGGGTATTATGAATCTGTTAGATGAAAATACACTTGTATTGGGGGTGCTATCTCGGCTACTATCTCATGATCACATGTTTTCTGATACACCAATATGAGACTAGAAATGTTTTTCAAAAGATGCTATATGGGATCCGCTGCAGTTTATGTGTTTTACATTCTTATCCACATGACCCATTGGTAGTCATGAAATTACATGTCCCATGGGGGTTCAAATGACCGATTGGCCTTTGACCACATTCTTCTAACTTTTATTTTGTGGGTAAAATAATAAAAATATCTAGGTATTTCATTGTTTATGATGTTTCCAATTCTCATTTGGCTAGCATCCACAAATTACCCCCCATTAAGAGTGATTTACATGGAGATAAGAACATAATTTTGAGGAAAGTAAATTCCCACATATGTCTTTGGCACTATCAAGAATCAGTTTTTTTGGAGATGCTCAATAAATTGGGTGATGTTTGGTATCCTGTATGATTCCCTATAAATAGGAGAGGATAGATTGATTCAATCACTATGTACTCATTCCTCTAGAGTTGTCTTCCTACTTCCTTTATGTTTCCTTATTTCTATATCGTGCTGCATGACATTATCATGAAACCTCATTAGAAGCCTATTTTCAGAAGAATTAATATACACGAATGATTTTTCTCTAGAGCCCACTCAAAAGAAAAACAAAAAAATATATTTCAGTATTTTTTCAACCTTGGTAGTGGGGATGTGATTGTGTTTTGGGTTTGGCAGGATATGCTTTCTTGATGACATGATCTTTTGGATTTCTTGTTGCTCACAAGAGCTAGTCTAGTTCATGTTATCATGAATCATTTTTGGGGGTCATAAAATTGTGTGATTCCATGTAGGCTTATGCGACCAACAAGAACCTTAGGATTTATGTGATTCACGAGTCCTTTAAGTGATTCGTGGATTCCTTTATTGATTCATAGGACTTGAATGATGCAACAAATTTAAGCATTTTCTTTGAGAATATTGTATTTTATTTTTCTAAAATATGAAATATAATTTTGTTTATATGTATTTTAGTTCTCTCTAAGGTTCTTCTACCATGTCTAATCAAGGAGATATGATTTCTTGATACTGCGATATTTTCCCCCAATTTCAAATGTGTTCTAAGAATTTTTATTTAATGATGTTTATCTTATCAGTGCTTTGGGATTATCATTTATCTCACCAGAATCCTCTACATAGGTTTAGTTTTCTAGACTATGTTTTCATCATTTCTTCAGAATTCAATCTACCATACCGATATGTTTCAACATATTCTTTGTATATTTAGATGTCAATTGTTGAGGTAGGTCATCTAGTCATAGCATGACCCCAGGGTTTTCCATATTTGTTGGAAAAATATCCCTTGGGTCAAGATGGCTGTGATTTTCTCATCATCTTACTACTGAAACTAATCGTTTAAATTTTCCTCATCTTTGAACAATATCGGAAGTATAGGGAGCATGAAATGGGATATCTATTCTGGGGGTAATTTTTCTGCGGAATGGGAATGGACCTTCTAGGTCAGGAAAATATCTATAGAGTACAATGATCAATTATATTAGGTCTATATTTATTATTCAGTATGGATTTCCCAGACCATTATTTACCATTGGCCAGATCGTCTTTTGGAATTGATCATCCATTGGTGCTCTAGTAATAACACATTTCATTTGTCCCAAGGATAAGTGGTCATCAACCTATGAGAAAATCTACAATCATGGTGGGATTCACCCTCTCGTAGAGCTATAGGATGAGTTTCTCCATGCTTCATATGTCTGGGATAATCAGTTAAAGACTCTAGTTTTGGAAAAAGAAATAATTATTATTTTGAAGGAAAACTGAGAAGTTATTTAACTATGTGCTCTCTTATCTCCAAAAATTACTAGATCTAAATGTTTCTATGCTTATGTGGAGTAAGAAAAACTACTATTCACCCCCATCATTTACCTTATCATCAGATCCAAGATAGTACCAACCCATTTTGAACGATTTTGAGTGATAAAGACTATAATTCATGGGGGTACTGAGTAAAATTGGAGATATCTAAAAGCCTTAGGGTGATAAGTTTATGACCATGTTTTTTAATTAATGGGTTTTCAAAGATGGTGATGTATTTCCAAGGATCCATGTCAGCATGTTGGTGATAGCAGTGTGACTAGTGGAAAGGAATTGTCTCAATTTTGTCTTATCAGTCCTTACTTGCCTTTACAAAATATAGGGCCATTTTCAACAAGATATCACACCCTAAAGGATGAATAATCCTTTCATGTTTTTTTACTATATAGGGGAGAATTTACATTGTTATGAACACTGAAATGCCGCCCAAATCCTTTATGGTTTATGTCATCCCAAACCAATGAACATATCTTAGTTTGGGGCAATGTCCCTAAGCTCTGATGAGGTTATGGATGCATTAAGTTGATTTGATAGCTTTTAAATTACCCCTACCATTCACCGAATATGTTGATTATTGATACTGGTAGTGGATCCATTTGTGACAGGTCATATATGATCTCTCCTAGGTATGTGTTTATTATATATTGGGTGGACGAACTTATCATATGTGAACCATATAACCCTTATCAATTTGATTTTCAACTTGGTTATACCCAAAAAGGCACTCCTCTTCTTTATTATGGTGTATGAGGTAAGAAAAACTCTGGGATCTTCTGTAAATTTTGGATGATGTAGGCAAATGATGTTACTGATGAAGAGATCATTCTACCCCTTATCGATTCTCCTTCATTCCTTACCTAGGATTATTCATTGTCTTGGGTTGAAGCCTAATCGGATTGGGTGATAAATTATACAATTCGTCATGTTGACATTATAAATGCCTTGCCAGCCCCTCTATCTATGCCAAGGATAGAGTTGAGTGATTATTTGGGAGAGACTTCAGGGAACCACCCTCATCCCAATTATTACCACTCTCATAATAGGAGTGAGTCATTTAAGGAAATAAACCATCTGAAACAAGCAATGGGTAATTCCTCTATTGAGGTGGCAACATGTGGAGTCACCTCCCCTATTTTCGTGCTAGCTCAGCTAGCTATTCCTCATTATGGCACACCATCTTCCCTAGTCACTGAATCCAAGACACAATGTTGGATGATCTAGAAATAGATTTATTCCTTTTTTATTGAGCATCCCTTGGATGCATTTAATCACCAATGGGATTCCCTCATTAGTTATTTATTGAGATGGGGTTAGGTGGTTTTGATCGACAACCACTGTTTTAAATCATAAATCCAATTTTCCAAACATGGTGAGATTTGGCCCCCAATGAGAGGGACTTCCAAAGTTTTACAAATGAGTCTCCCCTTTTCGATCAAACAAAGGAGGCATCGAAAGAAATAGAGTAGGGACCCAGTTGATATCTCAAATGAATACTCGGATGGATTACTAGACTATAATAATATAGATATGGGATGAAATATTAGGTTGCATGAGGTATGAACTTTAAAAATCATCATAATCTTGGTAAAATTCTCAAAGTTGAGTTGAAGAGATGAATACATTATTTGAGACTCTCCGACCTAGGGCAGAACTAGAATAGGCAGGTTGAGTGTCACTCTATCATTCAATTTATGCTTCAAACCAGACTCTAACTGAATTGGAGAGTTCCGTCGATCAAATCTTATTATCATTTTAAATATTTTTTTATATTCTTGGATATAATCCTAAATCTGGAATCTCTTCCCCCTTTTACCATTATTAACTAGTGATCTCTCATGATCCTTCCATCATTTTGTCAGGTTTTTTTCCAATCATGGTATGGATGAATCATCATTACACTAACATTATATTAATGTCCAATAATACATATCCCTTGAAAAATTTCAATTAAACACCAATTAATTGAATTTAATGTTTAAATTATTGATGGTTATTCTTGATAAATGATCATTAATTCCCACAAACACGATATTATTTATTGATATATCTATTACATATATCATGAGATCACCTAACATGAAAAATTATAATTAGGTGAAATACATGTCTTGGGGGGATAATGATGTTTTTTTTCAAGTTGATAGGCTTGGAGAGAGTAACTTGATGTTTTCTATGGCCATATAGTGGTTCTTAAAATCTCATACACACTAAATTACAATTGTTCTGTTGTTTACGGTCTTTTATATGAGACCATATATCATTGTAGTTTATGTTATTTTAACTTATACAAATTATTTATATAGTTTAAATTATTTTATAAAATATCATCAATTTTCTAGTATAGGGATTTTATCTTGAACCTTCTATCATTTTAGTTTAGTGAAATTTTATATCAGACATTCTATTTCTATAGTTTAGTTTCTTTTTTCTCAGACCTTATATATCTCTAATGTAGGGTCTTTTATCTAAGACCTTATATTATTGTAGTTTTGGGTATTTTACCTCAAACCTAATCTATGATTATGGGATATGGTTCAAACATTCTAGGAGTGACCCAAAACTTACTAAGATGCTTGGTTATTCAATGGTGATTTCAAGGTTCACAATGATCATAGATTCATTGTGGAAAGGTAGAGATGCCTATGGTTGGTAGGTTAAAGCCCTCATGCATCAGTATCATTTCCAATCAAGGATAACTCCACTATTTTCCATGTTTCAAGAAAGGTTTACATGGGTAATATATGTTTAGGGAGAAATACTAGGGGTGATCAGTCGACCTGGGTTGTTTGAATATGGGTGACATAAATCATAACCCAAAGTCTTGAGTTTAAAAATATGAGATGGGGAAGACATTCTGGGGAAGAAATTCTGCGGTTGACCTATAACAATCCGGGGTTCTAGGTTTCAGTACTATGTTTCCAAGGCCCACAAGGATTAAATATATTTTATTGATAGGAGTATATTCTGTTATTTGGTTGTTCAAAGCCCTTATACATTGATAGAATACACAAGATAAGATGATCTCCACTACTTTCTAAAGCCCATGAAATATATTTGGGGGCTCAAAATTCTAGATGACGAGGTTGGTTATGGGGGGAAAGCTATCCCAAAAGGTTTTCATAATACTAGGGTAGTTTAGCTTTTTATTTTAACGTTTGATCCCTACACCAAGTGGTTTCGAATCATGAGGTGTGGGTAATGAGATGCTCGAGAATAGAGTGTTGCATTCTGGCATTGTGAAATGGTACAAGAAACCATGACATAACATTGAATATGTAGAATCCACTAGGATATTTTGGTTTTTAAATTATAAATCACAGTCCCAAGTTCTTATGATTAAAGGATGATATACAAAAATCATACCAGGAATGAACCAAAACACTTTGAGTTGATGGGTTCTACCGTAGTAATTTTAGGGCTAAGAAGGATCAAAAATAACTTTTTGTAGAGAGACACATTCAGTTGATGACCATAAGTGCATATACAGGAGCTATAGGCATACAATCATTGTCAGGCAAAGGGTCCCCTAAAGCTTTGTATATTTTCCATGGGCCATGGAATGTTATGGTTATCTGAGGTACTCAAATCAAGAAGTGTTATTTTTAGTAATTACAATATCCATGATGTGATTGAGAACCATGAAAGTTCTATCACCACCAATATAACATATTCTTGTGGCACAAAGATGTAAACAATCATTACTATAATAATTTCTGAATTAGGTGGTCTATCATGAATAGCATGTGTTTTTCTAGATCTATAGAGTAAACCCTATGATATTTAGGACTTATTTATTAGCACCCTATTTTTCCTATACTTTTCATAACAAGGTTTTAGTGAGAGAAGAAAATAATATTTCTTATAAAACCCTTTGTAGGTTTTCAACCTGACAAGTATTGTGTCTCTTTTTCTAGAAGTTTAAGTAATTTCTATTTGAACCATTATAGGCTAGATTGTAAGGCCAAACAACTCTGACCAAAGTGCATGTAGTTTAGGGTCATGATGAACATGGACCTAATATGAGGGTGATAAAGAGGAGATGAATTTGGATACACAAGTTTTAGTGTACCCCAACATCCTTCTAAGTGGAAGATGGAGATATTTCACATCCTGGATTGAGTATCTCAGGATATTAGTAACTATTTTGTACAATAATACCAGGATTAGTTCTGATCATACTGGGGTGTTGAGTTCTACCATAGTTATTTCAGGGCTCCCAAGGATCCAAAATCCCTTTTTGAAGTGTGAAACATTTAGTTAAAAATCATAGGTGTATATGCAGGTTCCATATACATATATGTATTTTCAAGAAAAGGTTCCTTTTAATATGGGTATCTTTTCCAAGTAAATGGGAGGGTTTTAAAACCCGGGGTGCTTGATACATGAAGTATGATTTATAAATTATGGTTATTTTAAAAAGGGGTTTCCACACCCCATACTATGGTTGACCAGGGTATGGCTCTTTTGGTCCCTTAATATGGTATAAATAACATGACATGGCCTTAAATGTTTATTTTCATGTAGTGGGGGTGTTTTCCACGAAGTTTCATGTCATTTGGTAAGGTAATTTTTAATGTAGTTTATCGAAGTGTGGAAAGGGTGTTTTTATTGTGAATTTTTAGCGTCATGTGACCATGATTTTGTCCTTTAAATTTTACATCATGTGGTAAGGACATGGTAAGGTTCATGAAAAATTGTTCTCAATATATATTGTTTTCACAATTTATAATTACGTATATCTAGCTCATATATAGGCCAAATGAGTTGCCATGACTCGACCCCTATGTAGTTGTGGGGAATTGTTTATTAGTTGATTCAAATGGTAATAGTATTATAGTTCTTATCATTACTATATATCCACTAATAAGAGTACTCAAACCACACATAGATCTTGAACAAGGTACACTCTACACAGATCTAACCCATAAACAATGATGGGAATTGTTTCTATTGATTGTTGTAGCTGGGACCAGGATTGGAGATCCAGACGTCATGAAATATCATGTGATTTTAGAATCAAGATACACATATTTATGAAATGGAGGTGTGGTAGGATACCAAAACCAATAATGGTGGTTCTCTCGGGTGAGGATTTTAGTGATGTACATTTTTATTCTATGCAAGAAAAATCAAATGTGCAGTTTAACTTCATGCAGTGTGGATTCATGGTATGTATTTTATGGTCATTCATTCCGGACCATGATCATATTATTTTTGGGAATTCATTCCATCTAAAGGGAGGACCTTACTGAAATTATTAAGCTCCTGTAAGATATTCTTAGTGTGAGAAATAAGAAATGAAAATGGTACCTCTCACCATGGGGAGGAAACTAAGGATATGATGGATTATATTGTATCATGTGTTGGTTGGACCATGATATAGGGTCCATGAATCTCTATATATCTCACTTAAAATGTGAATCAATCCATACATGGTTCTAGAAAAATTGTTTGGTTTAATGTCATGTGGAACAGAAACATTCCATGTAGTTTAACATCATTCGATGAGGATGTGTTCTATACATTTTAGTTTCATGAGTTTAAGACTGGATTCACTTCTTAATTTATCATCATGAATCTAGGATGACTCCATCCAATTTATCATCATGTGGTCAAGATGACCATTTATGTAATTTAATGTCAGCCGACGAGGAAATCTCTGCATAGTTTAAAATCATGTTGTTAAGACATGGGACACCATGTAGTTTAAAGTAGTGTTTTTATGAAATGACTATTGTTGAAGTCTATGAAATGTATTTCACGAGAAATCGCGCATTGGTGGGAGGTGTGACATTATCCCCATTCATTGTGGCCAATGAATAGGGTTCATTAAGATAGGATTTATGTATGTTGTAAGTCCCTTCCCATTTGGGATCCAGCTTCAAAGGATTAAATCCTGGTATGATTGGGGTTTTGAGAGCCAATAAAAGTTCTCCATAAAAGATTTAATGGAGGAAATGATTTCTATCAATGAATCATGAAATATGATTCTTATTGACTTCATGGTTGTGCAAGGTACGCTACCTAATCTCATCAAGCTTCTCCAATTATCCAGTGGATTTTGTGATTGATCCTAATATTATATATATATATATATATATCTAGAAATGGATATTTGGAGTGATTGTAGATGAAATTATATGGGTTATACATCCATGGTCCCATACACCAATGAATATGGTATTTATTTTGTAGCGGTACATGTGGTGGTATGATTGGCCCATAAATTAGGGACAAAATTTTCTATCCAGGACTTTTTTGACCATGTTCACCATCTTCTGGAGTATATTTGACCGCGTCATATTGAACTATTCTATATATCCCTTTTCCACAACCAGATAGTGAGATGAGTCATTCTACTTGATAATATAATCCTGGAAAAACATCTTCAACTCCGTAGAATAGATGTTGGTTTGGTTTTCTGTCAGTTTTGTTTGTGGGACCTGAACTAGGGGATGATATAGAAATTTATGAAGTTTATGATATTATTTGTTTGGAACGCCATGATGGGTATTTCCATAGAACATTTAGAAAATATGTTGGTAGTAGCATGGATGTACTTGAACTGATTAGAAGTGACTATAATATATGGGCCCAAAACATCCATACCCAGATAGAAAATAGACCAAAATATTTAGATGTATGTAATAATTAAGGGGGATGATAGATGAATCCTTAATGGATCGATAATATACAAAATTTCTTGGGAAATCTCACACAGTCTTGTATCATTGTTTTCCAATAATAACCCATCATCTTAATTTTATTGGGGAGCTTGATTCTAGAACAATGAGTGCCACAGGATCCAACATGGAATTCTACAATGATGATGAGAATATCCCCTTCTTCTATGAATATTAGGATTAATCTATCAAATCAACTCTTGTAGAGGGTTTTTTTTATCATTTTCGCCAACCTTCAGTGTAAAGTTATTAGCGTGGAACCAAATCTATTCCCTTCCAACTCAGCCTATCATGAGAGCTCTATTTTATAGAAAACCAAATATGATCTCTATCAATATATGTGTGTATACCTGTTAATCAATCTATGGGGTAGTGTTTACCTGATTTGCATCATTCACATCACATACAAGGATGGATGATAACACTCTTCTACGTATGATATGGATGATTTCCTCCACCTGATTAGGGCCAGGAATGACCTTATTTGTATTAGACAATGAATTGGTGCAAGCATTATATACTTGGGGAACATGATGCAACATGGGATCAAAATATTAATCTTCTTATAGTCCACTGACATAGCGAGTGCGAGGAGTAAATTCTTACATTTTGATGTTATAGTCACCATTAATATTCTTTTTCACTAGTTCTTATTCCACTTTGATATTATGGAATGTTATATGCAACTATAGGGGAAGTTCCAAGCCAATAATGATGGATTAGTATTCAGCTTCATCACTCATGAAACCTTCATATAGTGATAAAGAGTATGGAATAACTTCTTATTTTTTAGAGAAAAATACAATCCCTAAAAATTACCAATTAAGATTTTTGTTTTGCTTTAATTTTCAAACTGGGCTTTGGAAGGCACCATAAAAATAAATCTACCATGTTTGTTGTGTGTGATGGGAATATAATACCTTCTCATCAAGATGCTTAGTGTTTTTAAGAACCCAAATCTTCGTTTCAGGTATGTTTTTCCTTTTCTGGAGATTTTAAGAAAAATGAACTTTCTGGAAATATTTGAAGTACACGTCGTGTACCTTCTGAGTACACGCCATGTAAACTTCTCCGGCTCGAAGCCATGTGCTGGCCGTGCCCGGGCCACAGACACGGTGTGTAGGGGTGACGTGGAGGCCGATTTTGGCGGAGTATGGAAAAGACCCAGTACACGCCGTGTACTTTAAAAATACATGACGTGTACTTTTCTTTTTTTTTCACTAAATGGACCGAGGTTGCACCTGACGCATAGAAACACCTCCTTCTAGGTCTCGTTCATCCGAGAGCAACCCATACAACCGTATCTTCGACGAGCTCCCGCCTCTTTGTTCGTTCTCTGATTCGAGCACAGTCTTTTACGTTGGAATCGCAACGGTGAGTTCTTTCTTCTGCTTGAGCATTGTTTTCTGATTCCTCCTTGTTTTGGAGTTATCATGGGTTTAGAGTTTTGTGCGTTTTCTCAGTCCACAACATTCTAAGGGAACTCTGTCTTCATGGTTCACGTATATCGATCTCCTATGATCGAGGTAGGTGGTTTGTGCCTTTCCGTAGAATGTTGATGAGTATTTTGTGAAAATTTCACCAATACCCTTGAATGGGGTATTGTGTGTTACCTATTTTGCTATGTTGTTTTCCTTCTTTACTTGACTGCTATAGTAGAGGTTTATACTTATGAGCAGAGTATTTATTTTGGGCTCAGGTTGGTTTTCCATGCTTGTTATACCTGTTTGGCATTTTTCCAGTTCCCCTGCCTAGTTGTAGGATAGTGGAGCTGCTAATTTTTATGTTGTTGAGACTTAGAATGAGATCCATGTCTTTCTTGAGGTTTACTTGGATGATGTATGTGCGCTGAGCACGTTTTATATTTCACTCAGGACTGTGAGAACCTAGATTAGTATACCAAAGGGATAATTGACGGAAGGACTTCTCGAGAGTGTCTTTTAATTACGATGTGAGACCATAGGGGGAACTGACGTTGAGTGCTTCCTCAGAGAGTCTGTAGTTCCTCAACACCGGCCACAGGGGGAATAGATGCTGAGTGCTTCCCCAAAGATCCTTTAGCATGATATGGGACTATAGGGGGAATTGACGGTGAGTGCTTCCCTAGAGAGTCTGTTTTTTATCATAGCTGAACCAGAGGGGTGAGACTGTGCGTGCATCCTAGAGGGTTGCTAGAACTTGTAGGTTGAACCATAGGGGTTAGGATGTGAGAGCTACCTAGAGGGTTACCTAATTTCTTCTTGTTGCTGGCTGTTTACTTGGGTACTTTATTGTTAGAACTGTGGACTGTAGCTGCTTGTGCTTTCCTGTATACTGCTTCTTGTTTTACTAATGCCATGTATTCATTGACTGTTGGGCACAAATATTTGGGTGATTTCCTACTGGGATTGTATCTCACACCCTATTTTGGCCATGCTTTTGGGCCCAAACAGCCTATGTTGTTGCGGGTATAGATAAGGGCAAGCTCCCTTCTACTTCTGGTTCTTGATTTCACTGGAGCTGGAGAGCATGGGACCGAGCCATGGCTCACGATGCTGAGGAGTTTATTTTGTTTTACTTGCACGTTATTTTTCAGTTGTACTTCAGCACGTTGGTTTGTTTGCTTATTTCCATAGACATATTTACCATGTTGCATCGTTATTAGTTATCCATTGTTTCCGTTATTGAGTTCAGTTGTTGTATGTTGTTTATTGATTCTGCTATTGTGTTTGGTTGTTTTTCATTGTGTACTTTACCAAATGAGGGCATAGTTTCCCCATTGACTCAACAAGGCCCTCGCTACTAGTCGGCCGCCTCTGGCGTTTGGGGAAATGCGCTTGAGGTCATGTGCCGAACTGGGTACGGGGAACCAGTGGAGGGGCTCCAGATTCAGGTCGTTACAAAGTGGTATTAGAGGGGTTCTTTTCTCTTGATTTACTATTTGGAGACTTTAGCCAGCGATAGGAAGGATTCGATACTTGGTATTAAGCTGTGCTCGGGAGTAGCTAACCCGCATAGCGGGAAAATACATACTACCTTGTTAATTGTCATTTGCTGATTTTGATATTTTATGGTTGATCTGATTTCTCCTAGAGTGATTCACAGGACTTGTGCTATTATTGTTTTGATATTTCAGTTCTATTTCTGTCGCAACCTGATGAGATTAGGGTATGCCATCTCATGCATCATATAGGCACTTGTAGAATCACATGCCATGCATTCTGCCATGCCATCTAGGGTGCATTAACGATTTCAAGCTGTTTTGATAGACTTCATGTAGATTATGCATTCTGTTGTGATAGATTCTTGATATATTCTCTGTTGTTATGTTAGAAAATTGTTTGTTTTGCTCATTACTTAAAAATTAATGCCAAATTTTTGTTCGTGAGGTGTTATGGGTCCTCATTAATCAAAACTTATGGATCATGACCATGTTTTCCCTTGTATATGACTATGGGAGATGCCAATCTTTGATTCGTGGGGAGTATGGGCCCTCACGGATCGGAATTTTTCACCTCTTTGCCTGGTTTTTAGTGTTTCTGGGATTCTGTATAGTTTCCGAGCTACTGCCCATAAAAACCAAGAATACACGGTGTGTAATTTTTGGATACACACCTTGTTGTTTTCAGGCTGTGTCACTGACCGTGTGAGCAGAGCACGGTGTCGTGAATGTAACTCGGGAAAACACCATGTATTGTAGGTGCATGACGTGTAAGTTAGAAGCCATGTACATGGCCGTGTCACTAACAACACGGGTCGGGGAAGCACGGATAGAACATGTCGTGTCCAGAGGGAACACGCCGTGTGGTCCTGTACAGGTACCCGGCCGTGTCACGAACAACACGGGCCGACTTTACCTTCTTTTCCACACACCGTGTTAGTTCCGAACATGCCGTGTAGTCGTGTCCAGGTACCCATCCATGTCACGAATAACACAGGACGGTGTCACCTTCGCCTATACACTACGTGTTTGTTCGGAGCACACCGTGTAAGGTTCATCCATATTGACGGCCGTGTGCTTAACAACACGGGCCGCTGATGCCTTGTCTAGTACACGCCGTGTTTGTTTCGAACACGCCGTGTAGTCTCAGGTTGAGTCGGACCGTGTGGGTTAGCCGTGTGAAGAGGTTCGGGTAGGGGAATAGTTTTCAAGTACACTCCATGTATTGGGTTCAACACGTTGTGTAGTTTGAGGTGTACAAGACTTGTAGGGTAGGAGTACATGCCCATGTCAGTGGCTTAAGAAGACACGTCGTGTAGTTTTTATACACACTGTGTTGTCGTGTTTTGAAATCTTGTGTGTTTTTCTTCCCCTGTTTCCGTTTTGTACTCTTGTATTATCTATTCCTGTTTTCTGATCCAAGGTGTAATTTGGGATCTTTCAGAGCTATACCTCCGAGACTTCCTCTGGTCATATGTCTATCGTCAGGCAGTGATTAGATGCCAGATATTCCTGATCAGGGACTTCCTGCTGATCCTCCCGTCGGGCCAGCCTTGGAACCGGCTGTCATACCAGTTGTAGGCACTGACGCGTAGTTCAGGTAAGGGTTCATGAGGATGATGCATGCCTTCCAGGGAGCACCGCCTCCTGCCACAACTATGGCAGACTTGACGTGGGTTTTACAGCAGCAGTATCCTTCTACATTCTCGGCGGAAGGAGGACCTCATGCTGCAGAGTCATGGATGGAAGCCATGCTGACTATCTTCGAGCATCTGGAGATGCCTCCAGAGAGGCGGGTCAATCTTGATACCTACATGCTCCGAGACTCTGGAAAAACATAGTGGGACATGATCTCGTAGGCGGGTCAATAGCAGGCTATGTCTTGGGAGGAGTTTCAACACGGGTTCTACGACTACTTCTACCCGGAGACCCTGAGGGCCGACCGAGCCCGGGAGTTCATGAGCTTAGAGTAGGGTACTCTTTCTGTCATGTAGAATCCCGCTCGTTTCAATGAGTTGTAGAGATTAACACCCCTCTGGGGTGGGATTGGGGTGTTCTTAGCAAGGAAGTTTGATGATGGTCTCAGGCGGGAGATCCGCTCGCAGGTGAGCATCTTCCAGCTGACATCCATTACTTCCATCGTGAACAAGGAACTGATTGCAGAGCATAATCTAAGAGACTCTGGAGTTACAAGCCAAGGAGGTCCTGCTTCCAGAGCTAGTTCGCCTCCAGATGACTGCAAGAAGCGCCATAGAGAGCCTACACGTGGTGATCCAAAGAAGAGAGATGCATCATTAGGCAGCCAGGTGACATGCTACCAGTGTGGCCGGTCAGGGAACCCAAGGTCGTAGTGCCAGAGGGACCCCATGGAGTGCTGATCATGTGGAAAGATGGGTCACCTTCAGCATTTATGTCAGGTTTTATCACCCACGGCTGGTGACCGGGGTTCTTCCATGACTCCTCGTTCAGGAGAAGCACCACCAGTTTCTCACCAGTCGGGGAACTGGAGTTCTTCCGGCCATTTAGGCTGAAGTGGAGGTCGAGGTCGTGGCGGTCATCCACCAGTTCCTCAACACCAGCAGGGAGGTTCAGCTCAGAGTGGTCAACCAGGGGCAGAGGGCCGCGGTACAGTCCGATCTTTTGCTGTGGAGTAGACTTATCAAGAGCAGGATCTCGGCCCTTCCACTGTTCGGGGTATGATTTTAGTATCCTCCATTTTATCTTCATCTCTTTTCGATACTGGTGCTACGCATATCTTTATCTCCATTGCTGTCGTGGAGAGCCTTGTACTCTGCATCTTTTCTTCTACCGACTCATTGACACTAGACACACCTTTGGGAACGAGGACTTCTAGTGTACGCCAGCGTAGAGAGTGCCCCCTCGAGGTTGCAGGGTATTGCTTCTTATAGGATCTCTATGTCCTAGAGATGACAGGCTATGATTTCATCCTCGACATGGACTGGTTGATTCCCTTTCAGGCAGTCATTGACTGTTATTGCTGCAGAGTGAGTTTCGATTCACCCAAGGGCGAGTATTTTCTTCATAAAGGCGAATGGGACGTCCGGGCGAGTCGGGCATGACTCGAGTATCTTGGGCTAGGAGGGGGTGACAACCCAGATTGCTATTATTTATCTAGATGACTAGGGGACTCCACAGTTGGACTTTCCTCTAGTGGTGTATCATTGTATGGATGTCTTTCCAGAGGAATTTTCAGGTTTTCCTCCGAAGCGTGAGGTAGACTTCTCTATTAAGCTCGTGCCGGGAGTGGCACCGGTGTCCATTCCTCCCTATAGGATGGCTACACCTAAGTTGCAAGAGCTCAAGAGGTATTTGGAGGAGTTTTAGGCAAAGTGTTTCATCCATCCCAGTACTTCTCCTTGGTTTCCTATCTTATTTGTGATGAAGGTAGACGGTACCCTTTGGCTTTGTGTGGATTGTCAGAAGTTGAACCAGTTGACTGTCAAGAACCGATATCCCTTGACAAGGATCGATGACCTCTTTTATCAGCTTCGAGGAGCTCAGGTGTTCTCGAATATCGATTTGAGGTCCGGTTACCATCAATTGCGCGTTAGACCATCAGATATAACTCTGACAACTTTCAGGAGCAGGTATGGTCTATACGAGTATACATTCATGTCGTTCGGTCTCATTAACGCGTCTGCAGTTTTCATGGAACTGATGAACCGAGTGTTCCATCCTTATATGGACTCCTTTGTCATGGTCTTCTTGGAAGATATCTTGGTGTACTCTCACACTCGACACGACCATGACACACATCTTGAGATCGTTCTGAGTACACTGAGAGAGCATCAGATTTATGCTATACTCTCGAAGTGCCACTTCTGGATGGATCAGATTCACTTCTTAGGTCATGTCATCTCAGAGGCAGGAGTATCTGTGGACCCAAAGAAAGTGAGAGTTGTAGTTTCCTGGGAGCATCCCAAGAACGTCTTTGAGGTACGAAGCTTACTAGGGTTGGCTGCATACTACAGATGCTTCATTCAGGACTTTTCTCATCTAGAATCACCATTGACAGGTCTGACAAAAAAGGGGGCGAAGTTATTATGGTCATATTCTTGTGAGTCATCCTTTTAGGAGCTGAAAGGGAGGTTGATGTCAGCACTGATACTAGTCTTGCCAGATCCATGAAAGGGCTACACTGTTTACTATGATGCTTCAGGTATCGGGCTGGGGGATGTGCTTAGGCTGGGGATGGAGTATTTGCGTACAGGTTTCAGTAGTTGAGGCCACATGAGAGGAACTACCCTACGTACGATCTGGAGTTGGCAGTTTTTTTTTCATGCCTTACGCCTTTGGAGAAACTATCTACTGGGAGAGCACTTTGTGGTCTTCACTAACCACAAGAGTCTCAAGTATATATTCGCTCAGCGTGATCTGAATCTGAGGCAGCGCAGGTGGGTCTAGTATCTTTAGTCTTTTGATTTCGAGATTGCCTATACCCCGGGGAAGGGCAACGCAGTGGCAGATGCATTGGGCAGGAGAACTCAAGTTCAGGCAGTTCAAGAGGACAGCAGTGAGTGGGCAGCTTATGGCTATGTTCTCTGAGATGTATCTGGAGGTGCATGACAGATTGGGACAGACCTTCCAATCTTCTGTAGCTGTTACCTCTACACTACTTGATCGAGTACGGATGGGGAAACTATCAGACTCAGAAGGATTATTCTTGTGGGAGAGTGTGTCAGGAGGGGACCCTCTTCCAGGATAGACAGTGGGTGAGGATGCGATCTTGCGTTTCCAGAGACGTGTATGGGTGCCAACAGACATACGCGAGGAGCTGATGCGGGATTTTCATTCCTATGTTTGGGAAGTTCATCCTGGCGTCACCAAGATGTATTGGGATCTTCATCACCAATACTGGTGTCTAGGTATGATGACAGATGTTGCGGGCTTTGTCATGAGATGTTCTACTTGTCAGCAGGTGAAATCAGAGCATCAGCGACCAGCAGGGATTTTACAGCAGTTACCCATTCCAGAGTGTAAGTGGAACGACGTCGCGATGGACTTCGTGACTATGTTGTCGAGGTCTCCTCGAGGGAACGATGGTTTTTGGGTTGTCATCGACAGGTTCATGAAGGTTTCCCACTTCTTGCCGATCTAGGAGACCTTCAGTGTGGATGACCTGGGATGACTTTACATCCGGGAGATCGTTCGTCTGCATGGAGTCCCACACTCCATCGTTTCAGACAGGGATGCGCGCTTTACCTCTCAGTTTTGGCAGGGAATTCAGAAGGACTTGGGTACACATGTAATTTTGAGTATAGCATAGCATCCCCAGACTGATGGTCAGTCCGAGTGCACGA
Source organism: Viscum album (assembly GCA_963277665.1). Taxonomy (NCBI): domain Eukaryota; kingdom Viridiplantae; phylum Streptophyta; class Magnoliopsida; order Santalales; family Viscaceae; genus Viscum; species Viscum album. The sequence goes on along the minus strand of OY728146.1, from coordinate 1,748,952,589 downwards.
TCCAGGTGCTTGAGGATATGCTCCGAGCTTGCATTCTAGACTTTGGTCGTTCTTGGGATAAGCATATTCCTCTGGTAGAGTTTGCCTGCAACAACAACTTTTAGGTGACTATTCATATGGCACCTTACGAGGCTTTGTATGACAAGCCATGTCGATTACCCTTATGTTGACTGGAGGCAGGAGAGGCAGCTTTGCAGGGACCTCATCTCATTCAGGAGACCTCAGAGAAAATAGAGCTTATTTGGAAGAGGATAGATACAACACAGTCTCGACAGAAGTCTTATGCTGATCAGTGGAGACGACCTCTGGAGTTTGAGGTCGGGGATCCGGTTTTCCTGCATGTCGCACCGAGGTTGGGACACAAGAGGATTCGGAGATAGGGTAAGCTTTCACCGTGGTACGTTGGGCTGTTTGAGGTGTTGGAGAGAGTTGGCCCAGTTGCCTATCGGTTACAGCTACCTCAGAGGTACTGGGCCATGCATGACGTCTTCCACGTCTCTTAGGTTCGACGCTACTTTTCAGACCTGTCTCATGTCTTTCAGCCTAAGGAAGTCGAGATTAAATCCTATGCGTCATTCAAGGAGAATCCTATCCGGATTGTCGATCACATTACAAATGTTCTCTGTGGGCGGTCTGTTCCTCTGGTGCGGGTGCTATGGCAGCACAGGCGAGTACAGGACGAGACATGGGAAAGGGAGTCCGATGTACGATTGCAATGGCTAGAGCTATTTAGGGTTTCTTCTTCTCCACCTCGTTAGAGAAATTTGGGGACAAATTTCTTTAATGGGGGATGTTTTTAAAAACCCGGATCTTCGTTTCAGGTATGTTTTTCTTTTTCTGGGGTTTTTAAGAAAAATGAACTTTCTGGAAATTTTCGAAGTACATGCCATGTACTTTCTGAGTACATGCCATGTACTCTTCTCCAGCTCGAAGCCATGTGCTGGTCGTGCCCGGGCCACACACAGGGTGTGTAGGGGTGACGTGGAGGCCAATTTTGGCGCAGTATGGAAAAGACCCAGAACACGCCATGTACTTTAAAAATACATGTCGTGTACATTTCTTTTATTTCACTAAACAGACCAGGGTCATGCCTAAGGCACATAAACACCTCCTTCTAGGTCCCATTCGTCCGAGATAGACCCGTACGGCTGGATCTTCACCGAGATCCCTCCTCTTTGTCTGTTCTCCGATTCGAGCACGATCTTTTGCGTTGGAATCGCAGCGGTGAGTTCTTCCTTGTGCTTGAGCCTTGTTTTCTGATTCCTCCTCATTTTCGAGTTATCGTGGGTTACGAGTTTTGTGTATCTTCTCAGATCTACGATGTTCTGAGGGGAATCTGTTGTCATGGTTCACGTATATCGATCTCCTAGGATCTAGGTACGAGGTTTGTGCCTTTTCGTAGAAAGTTGATGAGTATTTTTTAAAAATTCCACCAATACCCCTGGACAGGGTATTGCATGTTACCTGTTTTGCTCTGTTTCTTGCCTGATTTTCTTGACTTCTGTAGTATAGGTTTATACTTATGAGTATTGTATTTATTTTGTGCTTAGGTTTCTTTGCCATGCTTGTTCTTCCTGTTTGGTGTTTTACCAGTTGCCCTACCTAGTCGTAGGATAGTGGAGCTGCTACTTTTTATGTTGTTGAGCCTTAGAATGATAGCCAAGTAGTTCTTGAGGTTTAATTGGACGATGTACATGCGCTGAGCATGTTTAATCTTTCACTCAGGACTGTGAGAACCTTGAGTAGTAGACCAAAGGGAGAATTGATGGAAGGGCTTCTCTAGAGTGTATTTTAATTACGATGCGAGACCATAGGGGGAGTTGATGTTGAGTGCTTCCTCAGGGAGTCTGTAGTTCCTCAACATGGGCCACAGGGGTAATAGACATTGAGTGCCTCCCCGGAGAGCTTTTAGAATGATACGAGACTATTGGGGGAATTGATGGTGAGTGATTCCCCAGAGAGTCTGTTTTTTTCATAGCTGAAGCAGAGGGGTGAAACTGTGTGTGCCTCTTATAGGGTTGCTAGCACTTGTTGGTTGAACCGTAGGGGTTGGGATGTGATAGCTACCCAAAGGGTTACATGTTTTCTTCTTGTTGATGGCTGTTTACTTGTGTAAATTATTGTTAGAACTGTGGATTGTTGCTTCTTGTGCTTTCCTATTTACTACTTCATATTTTATTACTGCCATGTATTCATTGACTGTTGGGCACAAATCTTTGGGTGATTTCATACTGGGATTGTATCTCACACCCTTTTTGGGCCATGATTTTTGGCTCAAACAGACTATTTTTTGCAGGTATAGATAAGGGAAAGCACCCTTCTACTTCAGGTTCTTGATTGCACTGGAGTTGGAGAGCATGGGACCGAGCCGTGGCTCGTGATGCTGAAGAGTTTATTTTGTTTTCCTTGCACATTGTTTTTCAGTTGTACTTCATCACGATGGTTTGTCTTCTGCTTTCCATAGATATATGTACCATGTTGCATCGTTATTAGTTATCCATTGTTTCCGCAGTTCAGTTTAGTTGTTGTATGCCGTTTATTGATTTTGCTATTTTGTTTGGTTGTTTTCCATTCTGTACTTTACCGAATTAGGGCATAGTTTCCCCACCGACTCACCAAGGCCATTGCTGATAGTCGGCAGCCTCCGGTATTTGGGGAAACACGCTTGAGGTCATGTGTTGAACTGGGTACGGGGCACCAGTGGAGGGGCTCCGGATTCGGGTTGTTACAGTGTTCACTAGTTTATTCTTTGGGATAAAATGTGTTTCATGGATATCAACACGGCCTTTCCCATTCATCAAAATTTTTGAAACAAACTAGATGTCATATTATAGAATAATGACAACCCATTGGGCCATGTTCCATGTCAACATAGGTTGGAAAAGGTTTGTACTTGGGAATTCAACATGACACACAAGATGGAATTATTACTTTTGTATGTAATACCTCAGATTTTTCAATGCCAAGATGAGTGCAAGGTTGTAATTCACAATATCTGTGTATTGGGTATCAGTACCTAGCATCATTCAGATAAGGTATTAGGGAATGTTTTCCCATAAAGAATTATTTATTGAGTAAATAGGAAACCTAGTGATCAATCCATAGAGGCCACTTAAAATATGAGTGGCCTATCTTCCATGAGAGGTATTAAAATTGGTGGGTGTAATAAATTCGGATTGATACATTTGATGTATTCTTCGAAGTTATCTTTCCATTGATAAGTGATTCCCTTATTCAATAGCCTAGAGAAGGGGACAACTTCTCCGACTAGGTATCCTATCAATATCCAAACATTGGTGTGGTGTACCTCGATTTTCAATAGTTTTTTGAGATTTATGGGGGTTGACATTGCTAAAATAACAATAGTATTTTCTTGTTGAGCCTCAATATCCTGGTGACATACCATAAAGATATGGTACATTCTATATACTACCCCAAATGTTGATTCTAGTGGAATAATCTTCAGAAAATGATATCACATCATATTAGATATATTTTAAAAATTCATGAAGTGATCACATTAATGTTGTGATTTAACAACTGGGATGTTGACATAACATTTAGCTATCATTCCTAAGAATGGCATAATGATATGTTTCATGACATGTTGATATGTGATTACATTATTATTTATGCCAAATTACATGAAATGATAGAAATTTTTTTGATACGGTGCTTAGAAGTAGGGTGATTTTTCTTCTTTATGGGATATTTTTATTTAGCTGTACCCTGAATACCCATCCAGGAAGAATAGGTCTTAGAAGGCAGTAGTTACTTCAATCAGAAGTTATGTGAACATCAATAAGAATTCAATCTTTAGGAAATGAGATTACTATTTTTGAAATCAATGTATACCATAATCATCCAATTATTTTTCTTTACAAAGATGATGTCTGTGATCCACCCTTGTAATTTCACTTCCCAGAAGATGTTGGATTTGATTAATAATCTTAATTCCACCTATAAATTAGTGGAATGAGAGTGGTGAATCTTAATGTATTACTTATTTAATCCTTGACTCTCATTGACTAAGGTAATATGGTTCAAAAAAGATATATGGATTTAGTCTAGAAATTTATTAATAGTTACATGAAAAAAACTACTGTTTCATGAGAAATTATATATACATGTCTTTCTCATATAGGGGCATGGAGGAACTAATATTTGTAGGATGTGAGTCTTCCTATGTTCCTAGACATATCTATATAATCTCATAAATGGTGGGGGAGAATAGTTCCTTGAATTTTGGATGATAGTTGCTAAGGTCATCCTCACATTAGTTCATTTCTGAGTATGTGGAGTCATTTTCAGATAATGCTAGAAATCTAGGGGCATGCCTTTCAATATTTTGGAAAGGGAGGCTATGAGAAGAGATTTTACCATCCCCTTCTTCCTCTTTCATTGTAGTTATATGCTAAATTTATTTTTTATTTTCACTATATCTTGAGATAGATGGATTTTGGATCTCTGAGACAAGATCTATTACCTATACTAGATTTATGGGTAACACATAGTAGCTGTCAAGAATACTCTTGGGATTCACAGGGGTGGTCCCCAAGACATTAGTGGCTAAAACCTACATATCATCATCTTCCATTGGTTTTTTCCTCCCCTTATGTATAAATCTACTTCAACATTTGTGGCTCTATATGTCTCAATGGGGGAACTATCACCATGAATTATTCTGAATTTTCTATCGATGGGGTATTTTAGGCATTGATGGAATATTGATGGTACCACCATGTTTCTATGGTGATAAGGCCTTATGAGAAAAACATTTTTATTTAGTTTCTTCCTATATAACCATAACCTTAGAATCATATGTGAGATCGCCAAACTGTGGTTTGATTTTTATCTTCCTGAGATGCCATTGATCAAACTTATCATACACTTGAATGGTCATCTTTGTGGGATATAAGTCACATTCACTATATCTTACAATTTAATGGGATTATATTGGGATAATATTTATCCCAAAACCATTATAAATTAGTTCCCTTTGTACATCGATATTATGGAGTCTTCACAAAACATATAGGGGCCTAATGTGTCCTTTTATGACCTCTTCCTGGTTATTATTTGTAAAAGGGATGGAGGCATGTAATTCTACTAATAGGGTCTGCATTTGATAGACCATGGGTGAAATGACATACTTTTAAAATTCTAGTTTTATTTGGAGGTATATTATATTGGCCTCCCTAGGTTATTTTTAATGTTGGATCACATCCATAATTGATATATTGATAAGAGAACCACCAAGTCATTCAGAATTCCATAAGTTTTTTCAATCGGTAAGCACTTCCCAAGGTGGGTTCTCTCCTTACACGTGTCTTTGGAGATAAGGAATTTGAGGTGGATGTTTCTGGTTCTTGTCCAAAGGTTATGGGAGCATCTTCTTCTGGTGGTGTGGGTTGTTCAAGTATTCCCCACTATTTGGGATTTTTTGACAATCGAACCCCCACTAGGTAGTCATGCAAGAAAACTGAGAATGAGGGACTAATGGTGGGTTCTAAGACACCTCCAATCCTCTTTTTGATAAAATGGAGTGATTTAACTCATGTCTTAAAAACATATATGTCCTCCATGGGGATATGAACAAAATATTTGGTCTGACCATGCCATATTCATCCTATGTATCAATAATTCCTATGCATGCAGCCTCCCATTCCCTAGTTATTTATGTGAAACTTATATCATAAGGTAAATTCATCCTAAAATATGGGGTATTACAATTTTATAATGTGGATTGTACCCAATATTATCACTTTTTCTAATGAGGGTTCTGTTGAGTGGGGTGGTTCTTATTATTTTTTAATTATAGGGATGAAATCACAAAATGTCATAGCTTTTGTTGGAGAAGAATACATCTCCTCATCTATTTCTTCCCTCTTATGATGGTCAAGGCCACTATTAGGAGGTACATCCATTACTACCACCCAAGGTGGTTGATATATTGTGTTTTTTTGCAGCTATTCTCATAAGATTTCTTGACCTCGATCAATCATCTTTAGAGTTGTCCAGTTGTTGAACATCTTCTCTTGCCTAGCTAGAAGATTATTCCAACTACCCTATTCATTTGACTGGGAAACAGTTATGTCAGACGCCTACTATGAGGAGTTATCTAGAACCACATTTCAAGAATCGACCATGCCTTTGTGTATTTCATTGAATATGATGCAGTCTTGGATATTATAACCCAACCTTCTATAAAAAGGTAAGTATCCATGATAGTCTATGAGGTTGACCTCATCATGCCTTCTGGGTTGTGGAATCCTGAGAAGGTTTCTATCCATGGATTCTAAGATATAACATGAGACATGTACATTTAAAAAGGATAATTCTTTATTCATATATTCATATAAACCCAAGTGACATTAATTTATATGTGCTTCTAGTCAACAGTGATTATATGTTTGTCACTGCTCGACAGGAGGTGCTGGGCAGTTCGACGTCTTCCTAGGTGCATGTATTAGCACCACCACTAGCATGAGAGTTATATTTAAAGATTATATTTTTCATATAACTTTCCTTGGTGCTTAATGAATGAGTCAAGACTTTGATTGGGTTCACTAAATTCCATTATAAAGACATTGTTTAGTTTTCGTGAACTCAATGAAACCACATGGATAATTCATTGGGATCATAGGTTTCTAAAACTGATCATGATGATTCTCAAAATAGTGATATATCAGTTGTTTCTATGGGTGAGGGATTTGAGTGAATAAGTGAAACCTTTCCATCTTGATATGATTTTAGAAACCCACTCATTTTCATGTTTCATGCAATTTTTTTGTTTAATGATTATCATTTTCCTCAACATGAAGCTGAATAGATAAGGTAACTAAAGACGAAGGTCTTTTTATCTTGAAATGGTTCATGAGGTAAGACTGATATAACAATCAAAGGATTTCCCTATTAGAATTTTAAAAAAACACATCATCTTGGCTTCCTCGTGTTGATATCAAGGGCCCATCATGAGCCCACATCGAGATATATTATTTGTGGGATGATGTTTAGGGTCTCCTACACCATCAAAGGCTGAGAATGTATGATTCTAAAAATTGGGTGGAGGAAAAGCTTCATCTAATAACTTTTCATATGGATTCCATTCAAGATGAAAAAAATGAACATCACCCTTCCACAAATCACATTCGAGATTCTAGGGACATGTTGACGTTGTGTAGCTCTGGAAGGACAGATGTATGAGGCACCGATCATCAACATGGAGCAGGGCAGTGGTCAATGTAGCGGCCCCTCTATTTCCAAATAAATCTCAAAGCATCCTAAGATAGAATGATTGCCCAAGAGTGCGAGAGGATTTCAAGGAAATAGTGGGAAGTCAATATCATTTTTGGCATCCTCATCTATATGGACCAGCTGCCTAGATTAGGAGCCTGTCTGAATATCTGATGCCTATCTGTTTATAGGATATGATATGAGAGGGAGAATATTCATCTGCGCTTGAGGTTGATACCCATTGATATTATTTCACATTAGTAAATCGTTATTTATTAATATTATGGTTCGTATCTCACTATTGTATTGAGAAAACTCTTCCTCCTTAGAAGTAATTTGAAATCTTCTAGGTGGTTATTAGGATGCATCTACTCCTTTCCCTTTTTCTTTGGTATTGTTTCATTAGAGAGATGAAAACTCGATATTCATTGGTGCTATATTTTGGATCCATCTATGATTCTAAGTGCTTACATCATCAGCTGGTACATCCAGATCACCCTCCTCTTAGGGTAGGTCTTCAATGTTACATCATTGTACATTTTATTCTTGATACAAAATGTATTTCATATTTATAGTGATAGGATTAGAAGACACATATTGGGTAATGGTTTTTTTACTTTTAATTACAATGAAACATGAATATTCTTTATGGCCTTCTTTAGGGTTATTTTTTGAACCCTTTTCTTTATTGGACTGTTTTGGATTGTTACCCAAATGGAGTCTAATCACCATCACCATATACTCCTCTGGACTTGGTCTATGAATAGTGTCCTTGAGGGATTTTCTATTCATGATCACCAAATGATCCACAAAAAATGGATGGTTGTCTTGTGGAAAAAGGAATATATGGGATGTCGACTAATGATCATTTACTCCAGGCCTTAAGAAAGAAAATTATCTCTGTGATAATGAAGAAAATTCACCCATCCATGTAGTCTAGGGAATAAACATGGCCTTAATTGGCATTTACTAATGTTTTTGTTGAGGATCCAATTATTCATATCGAGGATTTAATGACTCCCCTGATTGAAATTGAGATAAAAATTCACATAGAACTATATGATGGGGTTGATATGGAGTATTCATTGATTTCCCTAGGATCCTCTCAGTGGATGATGAACCTGGTGATGGAAATTCAGATATAAATTTCCCCATCCTAGTGGGTTGGGGGTTTTCTATGTCAGCTACTGATATGTATTGAATCATGTTAAGAATTTAAGATCCGAGAGGTGGTGGTAGTGATAGATATTCCCCTATCATGAAGAGTTAGATCCACTCATAGGAAACTATTATGATAGGTGATACTATGGATCATTTTATCTAGTGTATTATTTCTCACAAATGTGTTGGGTGTGATGATAACCATTGATGGTAACCATTCCTTATGAGAAGGTTTCCATGTGATCGTAACTTTAGTTTCCTGTTTGAAATGATTTCTCATTTCTTTGAAGGGCCCATTATGAAGCCTTTTTGGATATCCTCGCCCTTAATTAAATATTTATACGTATTTTTGAAGTAGTGGGATTCTATTATAGTAACCAACTTTCTCAAGAATTACATGGTCCATTTATTTCCCCCAAGTCTATAAAATTACAAGATGTCGAATATGGTGGGTTATGATGTTCCCAGGGTATGGCAATGTGAAATTGTATAAATTATTACTATAATTGAATATAGATGCGTTAATTAGCTTTAGATATTAGTTTTCGAAGGGTTATGATGTAATGAAGACAAGTGTGCTGATGATTTGTGTTTTGATTTTATGGTTTTGGATCTTGGGTTGTGGACATAACTGCCAGGTCCAACTTCCAATAGAATATCATCATTTACTGATGGTGAAAATTTTATATTGGATATGAGAGATGTATTTATTTTAGTCTATGGTGAGTATCCCACATATATTTTTAGATAATCAAAGAACTCCATCTCTAGATCATTTGGGACCTCATAGTCAGAAGTTGAAAGGGACAGAACATGACAGGGATGCTATTTCTAGATATCTCTATCCATATGTAAATGTCAGTTTCCTCTTAATTAGACATATATGTCCCTATATGGTCAGATCCTAAAAATTAATTTTGATGGTAGAATTTTTTTGGGAGTTGAGTGCTACAGGATGTTGATGTAGAAATATATGTGATTCACCCCGATGTTTCCAGCACCACTCTATAAAAAGGCATTATTTTTTTGAACAGATCACTATACTAAGGAGTCTAATAAATGAAAACAATTCCTTATCTTTGAGAGATGTAACTGGTGGATCATTAACCAGAGTTAATGTCATGAGTTGAGTATTTGTGTTCCATCTCCACACTACCTCAAGGAGGACTAGAACAAAACTAATCATCCTTTACTTTGGTAGAAGAGTTGAAAGCCCCTTTGGGGTGTTGGTAATGTGTGTGATTGACCTCAAAGATACCATAATTGAGAATATTATGAACATGGATCATGAATTATGTAGTAGTAGGAATGTGTCAACCTAAATTTTGAAATTCTTATGGGATATGAGACTGATATATGATGGTTTACAGGATTTGTTTATAACCCCTTGTTACAGTGACAGTTTAATTCCATCATTGGGAAGCTACTAGAATATGCAAATGATTTGTAACATTATTTAGTGGAATGTGATCTAGTACTAAGGAATACTCTATTCTCACATGGTGATCCTCAGTCAGGATAAGAGTATGAGCTCGATCCTGAACCATTGAAATATGTTGCGGGTCTTTCTTGGTAAGAATATGATTTTCCCGGAGGAATGTGACGATCTCACCTGGTGATCCATGAATGTAAAAAGAATATATCTCGTGACATATTATTAATTCCCCTAGAATATTCTGATAATCCTCTAGAATGGGAGAATGGATATGAAACTCCTCCTATATTTCCTCCGAATGATGTCGATGTAGTCGTTCACTATAAGAAGTAGGAATATGCACCTAACTTCCATGATCTGCAAAAATAATCCATGAAAAGTCATCTGTAGGGATATGATACTTTCCCAAGGAATGTTCTATTCTTACATGGTCATCCTTAGGAATAACATGTATATATACATGTTTTGGGGACATTGGAGTATGCTGCTAGAATTATTTGACAAGAATATTACCATATACAAAGGCATGTTCCCCTCTCACATGGTTTGCCCCATCCAATATTGGGATATGACCTCAATAAAAGGATTCCATAGTATTCCTACAGACAATTTTGATAGGTTTTCCCCCATCCCAAGGAATGGTCGACTATCCCCTGGTGTTCCCTAGATGTAAAGAGAATATAAGAATCATCGAATTCCTATTTAATTACCAGAATATACTGACAATCTTCCTAGATGGGAGTAAGAATGTGTGTTTGGTCCGAAGCATCCACTTGTTCATGATTATCAGAGTTCTGAGATATATTGGTTGTAGGGATTCGAATGTTATCCATTACTTGCATGTAAACCAGTGCATGGATATGCCGGTGGAGTTCATCAGCTATTTTTAAGTTGTATTTTCATTCTAACAAATTGTGTGCATTCATATAAGATTGAAAATTTTCTGTATCCATTAAATAAAATAATATTTATTCGATTGGATTATGGATATGATACCACTTATTTCCTTTATATTCACCTAGAATATGTTGATGAGCTTCATGCACGGGGGCAGATACATGTGCCTCCCCAATGCATGATATGAGAATATTCTCACAGAAACATTCTAGTTGAGAAGGGATATGATCTTGATCATTTCTCACTACTCACTGCTAATATATGATCGAAGAAACTATTAGTAGGATTTAGGATTTGAGGCCTCTCTGGGATATCCGACATCTTTATCACCCGATTTTACTTTAATGGTTCTCATGCATTGGCATCCAATGTGGCAGTGTGTGGGGCGGTACCCTCAACATACGATTGATGGGTTTTAGTGGGATGATACTGGAAATAACGATTTAAGGGTTCCCTACTTGGTTGTACCTGAACCGCAAGGGAGCTATATTTGAATCCCTAGTCCACCTTCGTTAGATACGAAATGTGGTGTTTTTCATGATATAGGGACATGATCTCTATGTAGTTGACTATGGAAATTAGGGCTACTAGATCAGCTAAAACAATCCCTGAGCACTACATAATTGTTGGTTATTGGGATTAGATACCCTTATAAGAGGCTTATAGGGTTGGTATTATACCAAGTTGATGGTATTCATAAGCTATTGTGTTTGAAACCTAAAATTTAAGATTTTGGGAATGTGAGACCAATATGAAACCCTTTAGGATTTCATCCAAATTTAATTTTCCAGAACATTTATGGGATAATGAAGACATTATCTTAGATCATGATTCTGTTATGAGAGCAGTATCTACAGTCATGCAGACAACAAGATACAAGGTTACTGATTAGTGAAATATTTTAGTCATGATGTTCTAAATCATACATGCATGGTTAATGCAATTGTTCTTTTATTCCCAATCCACTCATTCAACTTATGGGTATTTTTCAACAAGATGATAGAATTATCCCATGAGAACCCTCTTTGAAGATGATATTCTATAATATTTTTTCTTGGCTTGTTAGCATTATCTGATATGCAGACACATAATTAATCAATAGTTTTTTATCTAATAGATTCATATCAGGTTATCTATTTTTTCATATAGTATGAAAATTTAGATTTATGGATAATTAACCAAATAATCTTGTTATTTAGTGATTCATGTTGGGTTTACCATTTTTTTGGGAAGAAAGATGAAATGGAACCCCAATAGAGGTGGATTCAGTTCATTATGATGGTCGGTTGTGATGGGTTCAATTATTCCACAAATAATAACATTGAATAACCAACACTGTTCTTAATGGAAACTCTTGATGGTTTCCTCATCCCAAATTAGGCATGGGTATGCTAATCAGAGGCATGTGGTCAATCTGGGTATCAGACGCAATGATTCCTAGGGACTCACATTGGTGGATAGGATGGGCGGTCGAGCGCATCACACCCTTTGGAGGGGAGGACTGAATTGTTTTCTACCCTGATATTCTCTTATAGATATTTGACTTGTTTGTGAACGTATTTCAAATACTGAAATGAGACCGGTTTCCCAAACAAAAATACTATAGGTGAGGTCACTTTTATAAAAAAATAAGGGGACCAGAATAGTGAATCTATATGTATATATCATAGGTTATTCATCCATTTCTCATAGATGTGTGCCTTCTTATGTGGTGAAGATGTATAACCATGTACTTCAGGATTATTTTCCATGCTTGTAGAAGGATAATATTATGAGGATGGGATTGATCTATTATGAGGAATCCTATATATCATTGTGTTTATAAGACTAAAAACCCACACATTTTGTTAAACCCTAACAGTTTAAAGTCATATAGAATGTACATATGTTCGAGAACATATACAGAAAACAAATTGCTGAAGTATCGAGGATATGTCTTACATATCCTGGTAATTTCCGGAATCAGAGTTGTCATATTTTGATCACACCCTCATGTCTCATACGAAGGAAGATGCTATTATATTAGAGATATTAATATCGTTCCACTCATCATGGGTTTCATACCGATATTTTCCTGGCTAGCATAGATTCAGAATTCCATCAATGTGTTCTTTTAGGGTCCAAATTCCCATGTGATCTAGGATCAGTGTGAGAAATAAAGGGAAGTAAGTAAACCACCTCATTGCATATGGATGTGGGGACTATTCCATGGGACATCCCATGGGATGTTTAATTTGGATCTATGGCTGGAGGGAGGCATGATAATCATCCTTAAAAGTGTGTTTCCTAAATATTTTGGTTTGGGAAGGAATCAGACTCCTCATAGGTTGATTTATCTGGGCTTAAACTCTAATGTTGGACTTATATGCATTATACATCATTTTATGACCCAAATCAGGGATTACACTCTAAATATTGAATTTCCATTTTAGAGGCATACAATGTAAATGATATGATTATTTCAGTTCCCTAAGCCCACATGAGCCGTGGTCATTATGAGAAATAAGGGATATTAAAGAATTAATTCCATTTATTGTGAATGTGGCGATTATGTTCTAGGACTTCCCTTAGGAAATTTAATATACATCTATATCTTGAGGGATGCATCTTATATATCATGGTTATAGAAGGAATCAGATTCATCATCATTCCCTTGATTTGTGATTAAAAATAGGTTTTACCTAATGGTTAAGGCTTACCCATTGAGGATGTATAATGTTGTATTGTTCTAGGATTCCCTTATCAACTGGATTTCTTCCTTCCTAACATTATCCACTACCTTCCCAAAATTCAATGATTGTATCGTTTAACATGTCCAAGGATGTCTGGTTATATTATATACATTTCAAGGGAAAATTTTCTAATTCAACTGGCTTGTCTTGGGTATATCACATATCTTAAATATCATGTTTGAGGGTCATCACATGATCTCGACGAACTTGTTCAAATAATATTTAAATACCTGGTCAACTCTTCCTAGGATCCATTTCATGATCTTGGATAGATTAAATATAGTGTGTTACATGATCCAGTTAAATTTTCCTAGTGTCATCATAAGATGTGGATGATGGTCTTGGAGGGAATCACGAGAGTTAATGACACTTGTATCAAAGGGTGTAGAAAGTTCTGGATGACATTTTCTGAAGGCATTGTGAGAACTGGAAAGCTTACCTAGAGGGTGTCCCAAGAGCCATTCAACTTGACCGGGTTCCACAATGAGAATCAACTAAAAAAATTAGTGCAACCATATATGTCTGGAGACACGTCTTAATGACGTCACAAACATGAATGTAATTCTAGAAGAGGTTTTCGAGACAAGGGTGGAATAACCAAGGGACACATTGTTACTTGATTTTACATGTCAATAAAAACTCACATGACCTAAATAGTATACTAAATGAGAGTAGTGAGGTTTGGGAAAAATGTGCTAGTGTTGTAATGTTTCATAGGTGGTTCAAACAAGGCACATGAGGATTGGAATGTATGTTATTTTATCATGTATTAAGTATCTTGGAATTTGTTCTATCTTTCTTATTATGAATGCATTAGATTAATGTAGAATTATATTTTCATAAGTATTATGTGTTTGAGAAGATATGTTGGATGTTCTTCGCATGTAAAACCATTATATTTTTTCTTGATCAATGAGTGATCTTTAAATGTGCATATTCATGTTACATGATAACTCTGGTTGTTCTATAGTTTCCTACAAGATGGAAAACATTCCAGTTTAATGATCAACCACACTATGAAATCCCATCAAGTGATTGGATATAAAATTTCCATCATATCTTTCAGAGAGTCATTCAGTATTTTTTATTATATGTTGGGGTATTTATAGGCCTCTCTACCTCAGCTGTTCTCAGATTTGTGTAGTGCATACCACATGAAGCTAGATGGATCTTGTGGAGGTCCTCGATATCACACATATTTCTGAGTGCCTTTCCCAGATCACTCTAAGGGTATAGAATGATTTTCACTGACCATGATTCCATCCCTTCAATTCACTCTCTATTGGATTATTTCCAATTAAAGGGGACTTTTTGAATTACATAGTCACATCATAGGACTTACATATTTTCATATCGACATGTCCAAGGGCATTTTCATGATCAATGTTCTTGCTGAGAAGAATTAATGTGATGGTTGAATCCTTTTCCATGAGATTTCATGAGGAACAGATGGATTGTCGAGATTAATTTATAAACTGATCTTGATTTATAAGGGTTATTATGAATCCATTCTATGAGAATACTTAGTGATTCAGAAGAGCTTTATGACACTTAGAGGCTATGACCTTTCCCTTATTTATTTCCATTATTTAATTTACAATTCTCAAGGATCATATGAAATTTTATGAATATTTTATATGATAATTAATCTATCCCTTTGTGATGCATTTCATGAAAAATAGGTGTTCTATGGAGACACATGATCAATTTTTGGAAAATTCTAACAATTGTTTTAGGGAGCCAAATGGGGAGTGTGAGGTTTCCTGGACATACTAGAGGCTCTTTTCATGATGAGGAAGACATACTAACTGGATTTAACGAGATGATGCAGACTTGTCACTTGGGTTTCACCGTGTATTATAGATATTTAGGGGTGGATAACCTAATTTTTATGGCCGTGAGAAGATCCAAAATCCTCTAATTTTTTATCTCCTTTTTTCATTTTACAAAAAATATCAGAGTCTCATGAGTACTTTGGAATGTTGTCAAGGACAATCATTCTCCCCATACATAATCCATCATGTGGGTTTTATGATCACAAGAGGCCTCATTCTTTTTGAAATTTTTATTTATATTTTTAATGTATTTTTTGATTGTTTTTCAGGTGTTCACTAGTTGACAATATTTTTATCCTAGGGGTGAATTGCTCACAACCATTTCATGACCACCAGTTGTTTGGGGAACCTTTGCGAGTGTAGAAGGGTTTGTTAGAATGGGCTTCATGGGATCTATTGTATGTTATGCACTATACATTCTTATCAATATGTACCTATGATGGTCATGTGATAGCATCTCTCTTGGGGTTTCACATGATCCATGAGCCTTTAGTGACTTTATTCTTCCCTTTATATTGCCATAAAAATAATACCCATGTTCAATAATTTCTTCTTTTGTGAATTTTCTTATTCACATTTGGAGGGATTCAACAAGTTAAATGATTTATTATCTATTTATAATGATAAATATGTTATTAATATCATATATATAAACATTAATTATATCATTATAATTTATTCTGGAGAGATAGTGATGGATAATTAATTACATTGGTTCACAAGGGATTAGACTAATGTACAAATGAGTGAAGAATTGTTTTCCAATTAAATGGAAGTGGGGATGGATATATGACATTAAAACAACATAATAATATATCAGTATATTTAGTATTAGGGAGGTATTATTTTATCATGGAAAATTTATTCTTCAGTGTTGTTGAAGAATAAACAAAATAGAAACACTCAATTAAAAAAGATATCTCTTCTTTTCACAATCTCTTTTTCTAAATACATTAAAACCACCAAGGATGGTGTTATAACTAAAAAATTACAATATAATGTGAGGATGAATTCTATTAATATATTTGATTAGGGATTAGAAACAAATTCGTTTTTTGTGTGAAGAAATGAGAAGAAGAGGTTCCCTTTTATACGGAGAGGAGGGTAAATCTTTTAATTTCTTACAATATTAAATTATTTTAAATAACTTTTAAAAAAATGTATCTAAAAATACTAATTTGTAATATAAGTTGATGATGAGTATAAATAATTTAACAAAAAAATAGATATGTTTTGACTATATTTATACTCTTATATTTTTGTTTTAACAATTATTTAACCCCTTTTACTCTTACCGTCACAACATGGATTGTTACATTTTCAGGGTTAATACAGTTACTATAAAAAAATAATGGATAATGGTTGATATTTTATACATAATCAAAATCTCCTTTATAAATTATTGATTTCATGGAATTTTATATCATTTAATAAAATAATATTTATTATAAATAATGAATAATGGTAATTTTTATAACAATTAATTACATTAACTTTAATAAAACAAATATAACACTTATTATTGAAAACAAACATTTTATTATTTCCCTATAATGTCAAGGTCTTATATAAAATTATTTTATTAAAAATTAACCTCATATAATATTTATCTTAATATTTATAATATCTTTTAATTGATTTTTCCAATAACTCATTAATTACTACGTTAGTGTTTTGTAAGAATTGAAGGTAATTATTTTTTCATTGAAAATAAAAATATATAATAATAAAGATAACATTTTTATCTTTACTAATACTATTTATTGCATAAAAATATCCTCTATATAACACCATATTACAAAAATTAGTCATTTTATAAAAAATACATTGGCATATTTGAATTATCATTAAATAAAATACAAAAAAGTTCATAAACACATCAAAGTCACCCCAAAAGGTCTAAAATAGTTTTATATTCTTAAAATAAATCATTAATGATAAAAATTACAACTTATATTCATTAAATTCTTATTTTAACTCACATATATAGCATGAAAAAATAGTTAATGTGTTATTTGCACATTGTTAATCTTGCACAAGTATGAAACATGAATTTGGATGAGAAACTTTTTATATTGATTAATCCTTGCATAACCCCTTTAACTCTTACCATTACAACATGCATTTTTACACATTGAGGGATAATATAGTTACAATATGATAAAAAATCCAAATAAATGGATCATGGTGGATATATAAAAGACTATCCTTATAAATTTTATGAATTTATGTTTTTTAGAATTTTAATATCAGTTAATAAAATATTATTTATTATAAAATATCAATAATGAAAATTTTTATAATGGTTTATTTCATTTACATTAATAACACTTATAATTTGAGATAACTATTTTATTATATACCTAACATGGAAAGGTAATATGTAAAATTATTTTATCACATTACTAATCTCATATTACATATATTTTAATATTTTTATTGTGTTTTATTTTAATTTTCCCTTAATTAATTAATTACTGCATCAGTATTCTGTAAGAATTTAATGTAATTATTTGTTAAATAAAATTTAAAAATGACTACCATTATTAAGGTAAATATTTTCCATATGAAAAAAAAGAATTTATAGTTTATCATATAATATGGAAATCACCATATTAAAAATACTACACTTATTAAAAACAAGAGTGTGTCATTTTAGAATTTTCCTTAAATAAAATATTAAATGTCCATAAACTCATCCAAGTAGACCCAAAATGTGTTAAAAATTTTATATAAATAAAATAATATTATTCTGGTCAAAATATCCTTTTATAATAGTTAAATATTTATTTTAACTCACATCTATATCATTAAAAGACATTTAATGTGTTATTTTGACTTTTTTGGCATAAGTAAGGATAATAAAAGAATTTGGATAATCCACTTGTTATATAACTAAAATATAATTTATAAAAACAAAAACCATCATTAATAAATTATATTTAATATACAATTCTGTTAAGGAATTATTACAAACCAATTATTATTTTCAGGGTACCAAGATCTTCTTTTTTTATTTTATGCAGGATTTGCATTAGTACTGAAAATGATTTTCATATTTATTATAGAATAAATTATAATATTTATATTTTAAATTATTTTTGATGTTTTTATAGTAATTTGTAATAAATTATCCACTACATATATTCCATAATGTTATATATTATTTATAAGTTTTGGCGATATCATAGAAGGTACCCTATTTTACCAAAAAGTATTTTTTACTATTCCAAAAAATTTAATCTTTTAAGAAAAATGGAAAGAAATAATACTTGGAAAAAATATGGTTTGTTGAATAAACAAAAATAAATTAAATTCCTACAATTTATATAAATTATTTTTAAAATAATTGTGCAAAATATGATGAAATCCTCTTTTAGAAACTATAGTTTTTCTTATAAGTTATCATTTATGTTTAAAATTTGACTTTATACTAAATTAATTTATATTTTTTTTCTAAATTATCATAATTAATTTATAAATAATATAATATAAATAATGTCTCATTAAATAAATTAGAAAATATGTAATATTAAAAATGGTTGAAAAAATTTACTTTTAAATAAAAAAATCAGTTTTTTTTCTATTCACTTGAAAATTATTCTTTTTAGAAAAAATAAAAAAATTCACCCCAATATATTTTTTGTATGGTGATTTATAATTTTTTAATTTTCACAAAATATTTTTTATAAAAGGTACCTAAATTTATTAATATATTCATTCATGAAAATGAAGGAAATCCATTTTTGAAGAAAAAATATATTTTGAATAATGAAATGACATTAAAAATAATTAGTTTATTGTTTTATAAGAATATAAAATATATTAATATTTAATTGGAACTTTAAATTTATCTTATAAATCAGTATTTATTATTCATACTCTACAATGAAATTTTTTAGATAATGTAGTGACATTGAAATTTTATTTTGTGGTTTGTTTAAGCTTGATGTGGCTTATATTGTATGCTATCAAAAATGGTGTTTCCTTTTAAATATATTTATATGTTACATTCTGCCACATCCTTAAATTTTTTTTGATCAGGCTCAATAACCATATTTTAAAATTTTAAAATACCTCTGTTGAAATCCCACATCATGAAAACGATTAATAAAACATACACATAATAAGATAGAAAAGGGAAGTAGAAAGGTAATTTAGAGTAACACATTCTTGGATTCCAAATAGGATATAATATGTTGGAAGAGAAAATACAATTATATAAGAGAAAACTAACTACCAAAGACTGATAGTGAGTTATGGAGAAGATGCACATGAGAAAGTTAACCATCAAAAAATCAAATATCAGTTATGGGGAAAATGCTATTGATTTCTTAATTTGAAAAATTAACAAATAATTTTTTAAATTCATGATACTTATAATGGATTTGAATAATTATATTAAATCCTAGAGTAAGAATATAATTATATATTATTACTTTATAATAATAATTTATATTTTAATAAATTTTCACTATAAAATCATATTTTTATCCAATGGAAGAGAATGAATTTTTCATTTATAAAGAAAAAGAACAAACTTCTACAGTTCAAAAAAATCCATAAATGAAAAACAATATATTCCTCATATCATTAATAATTATATAAAACAATAATGGTATTACAATAAATGATAATTCCAAAAATAAATAAACTATAAAATTGTAACACCCTGATATTTTATGAGAAATATTTTTTTATGTATTATGTTATACGCAACACCAAAGGAATCTTTACATGTAAGAGCTACCTTCTTCGATAGCTTCTGTTGTACGCAATACTTAGTTTCACTAAACAACAATATGTTATTAAAATATTATATAAACTAGCAGATATGAATAGTAATTCCTAGTTTTTGAAATTTTACAAATTTTATCTTTCAAAATGGACTTCATTTTTGAATTCCCAATATCGAAATAAGCCTAATGTGAATTTTTGGTATTTTTCTAAAAATTTTCAAATTTTAATGAATAGTGAAAAACACTGAGTTATAGTTTAAAACAGATTTTTTTTCAAATAATTATTTATTTTATTTAAATTTATTTTTGGTCAAAATAGATACATAATACCTCTATAAGTTCAATTATATTCCATGGAGTCATTTTATAATAATTTTAGATATATAAAAATTTTATTGAACTTTTTACCCTCTTTTACCCACCTCCTAGGAGAATTTTAAAATTTACATAAAACATAATTTTACTGCTTCTATGAGTGTAATTTAAAAAATCTAAGAGACACAGATATAATCAAGGAGTAAAATTTGGTTCAATAAGATAAAAATAATTTTTGGTAAATAGTAACTTTTTAATTTTATTTACCACGGTTAAAAGTAAATAGGGTAATTAAGGGTAAAAATAATATTATTATTACCCTGACACATGTCCTAATAATATTGGATAAGTTTAATTCAACCAAAAACAAAATTAGGAATAAAATATGACCATTTAGGTCCACTTGGACTAGATTAGGACAATTATTATTATTTAATTCAAAGAAGAGTTAAAAGAGTTAAAATCAATGTTTAATAAGTAAAACATTTTTAATATAGGGTTAAACATAAGATAAATTATACTATAAATATTCATTATAAATATAAAAATATTTCCTACATAATTGTATTTAATTTATTATTTTTAGACATTAAATAATTTAATTTATTTATCACACAATGATGATGCTGTAAATACCATATTAATGAAATATTAACATAATTGATATTATAAGTACCCAAATAAATGTAATTTGAGACTTTTTATGCATTAAACTAATTTTATAGGTTAATATAACATATAAGAGATGGTTATATAAATTTTTTTAAGTAATAATAGTGTTATGAATTTAGTAAAAAACAATTACCAAATAGTGTCAAAATTAAAATAAAAGAGTTTTTAAAACAAATATTAAATTATTAATTTAAATTCTATTCCTAAAAATATAAGGTTCAGCCAAAACACTTATATAATAATATCTATGAAATTAATTAATCAATTCAAGTTCTATTGGTAGTTTATAGGAAGTTTATTAACCATATAGTATAGGAATCCATGAAGACACGGTAAAAGTTAAATTATTTAACTTAGAGTTAATCTAAATGATAAGGTCAAAATGGTAACCTATACTTGTCTAAAACCTATTGGTTGAAAGGATTTCGAACCATCCCCACCCTACCTTTGAAATAAGTCACATTGGATTCATTATAAACTGAATATTAATTTACTATAAATTAATATTTTATGTTTTTCCTAAGGTACCCCTCTCCCCTATTTTAAAAGGGCACCTCCTCCATCTCCTCCTCACACCATTTTGAGACTTCAATCTCGGCCAAACCCTTCTAATTTATCTTCTATGCTTTCATAGAAATCTAATAGAGGTCCTGGTATTCTTAAAAGGCCAACTTTTGTGCTCTAAGAGGAGGTTTAGAAGAGGCATGTCGAAGAAGAGGTAATATCCTTTACCGATCTTTTCAAATTTATTTCCTCTTCTAATTCCTATTTTAATTGGTTTCATTATAAAGTAATAAAACCAGTATCACTAATATACCGATACTTTATTATAAATATGAAATAAACCCATTTCACCTTCTATCCATCCTATGGAAAATGAAATCACCACGCGTGCGAACGTACGGAATACCGTCTCCACACCGTGGTGTAATCTATTTTCCACCACCACCTTACTTGGATGGGTATAATGGTGTAAATAATTAATATATATGATTATTATAACATGATACTAATTCTGAGATATTCTATCATCCACTCCAAGACCATTCAATAATTATGGGAATGATATCGTCGCTCATGCGTACGTACGGCTTACTATCTCCATGATACGATGTGATTCATTCTACATGATCATCATTAAACTATGACTATATAAACGAATTGAATGAATAAATCTGATATATATTATACTACTATCATTCTGTAAATGATTTAGTTATAACCAACAAAGAGGAATAATAATTTATTCGACAAAACACACATAAGAACATAAAGCAATAAACACCCGAATAACAAGTAGCAATGAAATATTACTAATAAGAATCTAGGAATATGAACATATATGATATCATAAAAATGAGAATGATTCTGGAATAAGTCAGTGAAATTATTAAAATCATTATACAGGAGGTTTGGATATGTACAAATCATATCGGACCTAAGGTAAGGGAAAATCTCACAATCTCATTTTTATCCAAGATTGTTTATACTTCAAAATTTACTGGGGAATATTTATCATCCAAAACCATGTTTCCATAATATGTAATATTATTTATATCCTCATAAAATTGTTTAAATACAATTTAACCTATTAAATAATTTTTACTAAAAGATATGAAAGGAATCTTTTTTCGTTTTCAATACGAGATACTTTTGAATTTTCCGGCCAAAGTTCGAGAAGAATGTTTTTTTAACTTATACGGCATGAATGGGTTTTTATGATTTCATAGAACATTATTTCCATGAAGATTACTTTACAAGTTTTCATGTTTGTTTTTAATTATCTTCTTTTAGTTTAAAATTGTATGACATGTTAAGAAAGGAAAAAAGTTTTTGAAGTAGAAAAAAAAAATTCCTCAAGAAAGGATTTCAAGTGTTTTATCAAAATTATTTACCATCTAAGGTAATATAGGGTTTTATTTCTATACCTATTTTTACATTGATTTGATTATGTTTTGATGGAATTATTTTTATGAAGTCCTTTTATCTTATATGTATTATTTTATGAATATATGATGTTTAAGAATCCTATTTTTATTACATGGGTTATGCTATGATATATGATTTATAATTTAGTGGACAACATAAGAATGGTATAATTATGAGATGGGTGGGACCTATATCTCCCTCTGATGTATTGGGTAATGATTTATATATCATGAGATATACATGGATGGAATGGAAAGTTAATCTGGTTTAGTGATACAGGACTGGAACGAGGAATGAACTCGGTTCATAAATATACTTTATCCACTATGATAGTATTGGAAATCAGTATTGACTAATAAGAAATGATTTTCTATGATTATGTGTGTATGCCACAAAGGATCATGTTATATGTTATGATCATTGGGATTACATTTCACTACTATGATTTATCCCATGTTATGATATTATGATCTCTTTTGCAGGTTAATATTTTCAAAATGTCATGTTCTTATGAATATGATATGATTGATATTTCTTTTGTTTACTCTTACTGAGCATTTGAGCTCACCCTTTTGTATGTTTTCTTTTCCCTAAGTCAGGATGAAGGGTATTAAGTAGAATATGCCAAAAGGTACTCTAGATATGATGAAATAAATGGGAGACAATGTAGATGCTTTATGAACCAGTTGTTTATGTTTCCCAGTTTCTAAAGTCACTATACCTATACGGTCCTATCATGGTTTGGTTATATGTTGTAATATTTATGCTTCGATTCTGACGTAATAAAAATATATGTAAAGTATGGGTCGTTATAGTTTTTTTCAAAGGAAAGGTGTAGTCAACCTTTAGAAACTAGGATGTCAAAGCCTTAGTAAGAACCCTAAGGATATGTCTATGCATAGAACACAATATTAGCCTTTTAGAAATGGACTTGAATAACCTATGATAAGACCTAAAGTATGAAATTTTATTCTTGATTATGTGGTTTTAATATTATGATTAGAATTTCTCACACTATGCTTATTGGTTTTAGTCAATGGTTGGAATCCTAAGGAATCATGTTAATGCTGAATGCGTCGGGCAATGCAATGATTGTCCCCCTGAGTAACCAAATGTTATGGGAGTTGGAATGAAAAATCTTGTAGCCATGCTCACACAACTTTCTCATGATATGAATCATGCAGGACTTCCAAACGAGCAAAGGAAGGATCAAAATTCTGTTGAATCCTTCATGAGGCAGCATCCAAACTCATTCAGCGGGTCTACTGATCCATTAGTGGATAAAAAATGGATCAGTACCATTGAAAAGATATTTTCATTTCATCAATGTTCTGAACATGATAAAGTCATCTTAGCAGTATATCGTTTGGAAGGTGAAGCTGATCAATGGTGGAATCTTATACAGAATACAAGGCTAAGAGACAAAATTGAGTCCATGTAATGGGATGAGTTCAAGAACATATTTTTCAATAAGTCCTTCCCTCATATTCTTCGAACAAATATGAAGAAAGAGTTACTTGAACTAAAGCAAAGTGTTGATGAATCTGTTGGTACCTACGAATCAAATTTTACAAGACTTGAAAGGTATGCTTCCAGAATTATTATCCAACATGAGAGTAAGATTGATTGATTCTTTAGTGTCTTAAAACCAAGTATTCTTAGGGCATTAGCCATATGGGACTTCAATATCTAGGAGGAAATTGTTCGATGTGCTCTCAAGGATAAGATGGAGATAGGAGTAACCCATCATTCATATGGGTATGATAAGAAGAGGAAAATGGAATTCAAAGGGAAATCTAAAGACCACACTGAAAAGAAGATGAGTTTTCCCTTGTGCTCAATGTGTGGAAAGAAACATGGAGAGAATTGTCTTAAAGGGACAATTAAATGTTTCAAATGTGGAAGAAAAGGTCATCAGGCATTTAAATGCCACAATGATGTGAAAAAGATGTCTACTAATGTGAAAAAAGAAAAGGATACACACAATGCACCTCCTACACTTCGATGTTACAATTTCAAGGAAATCATGAATTATGAAAATCAATGCCCTAATCCAAGGGTTGTTGATGATGATCAACGTCAACAAACTCTTAAGTCCAAAGACAAACGAAAGTCACATTAAATTTCTATCGGTGATGTGGAGTATGATAACTAAGTGGTGAATGGTACACTTACCATCCACTATAAAGTAGAAACTGTTTTATTTGATTCTGGATCCACCCACTCTTTTATTTCTGAAGAATTTTCTAAGGGTATCGACATACGGCCTCAAAAATTAGTTGTTGATTTAGCAGTGACAGCTCCTAATGGCACAACAGTTGCATTAAAAGTTTATAATTATTCTCCAATTGACGTTTGTGATAAAGTGATTCCTGAAAATCTTGTGATCCTTCCTATAGTGGAATTTGATGTGATTCATTTCATGGATTAGATTTCTTTATATTAATCTCATATCAATTTCCAAAGAAGGGAAGTCACATTTCATATTCCATATCAATCAATGATCATCTATCAATGCATGTATGAATATAACCTTCTAGTGGAAATTTCATCCATTTTATGGGTCTTGATTCCAATAAATTAAGGTTATTTATCTCAAATGGTTAGAGATAAACTCATGATTATGAATAGACCCATTGTATGGGATCTTGATGATGTCTTTATGGAGGAATTTCTAGGTCTTCCACCAAATTGTGAAGTTGAGTTTTCAATAGAACTCATACCCGGTGCTATGCCCATTTCAAAGACACCATATAGAATGGCCCCAATTGAGTTTCAGGAATTGAAGTAGCAACTCCAAGAGAATCTTGATAAGGGATTCACACACCCTAGTGCATCACCTTGGAGAGCACCTGTTCTGTTTGTTATGAAGAAAGATAGATCAATGGAGACTCTGCATTGATTATCGAGAACTTAATAATATCACTATCAAGAACAAATATCCTATCCCATGCATTAATGACTTATTTGACCTACTACGTGGATCTCAATACTTTTCCAAGCTTGATCTTCATTCAGGGTATCATCAATTAAGGGTAAACAAGGAGGATATACCAAAGACGACTTTCCATACAAGGTATAGACACTATGAATTTATATTGATTCCATTTGGTCTTACTAATGCCCCTGCTTTCTTCATGGATCTAATGAATAGAGTCTTTAGAGACTATCTTGATCAGTTTTTGGTAGTTTTTATAGATGATATTTTTTTCTATTCAAAGAGCTAGGAAGAACATGAAGAGCAATTGAGAGTTGTATTAAATACCCTAATAAAAGAGAATCTTTACGCCAAATTTACCAAGTGTGAAATTTGGCTTTAAAAAGTTTCATTTTTGGGCCACATAATCTTAAAAGAGGGGATATCTGTTGATCCAGTAAAAACAGAGGTTATCAAAAGATGGTCGATACCAACAATAGTAACTAAGATCCAAATTTTTCTTGGTTTGGCTGGATATTATCGACGTTTTGTGAATGATTTTTCACGATTATCTAATCCACTCACCAGGTTGACTTGAAAGAGAAGTTAAGTTCGTCTGGACGGAGGATTGTGAAGAGAATTTCATGGAGTTAACAAGAAGGTTATCCAGTGCACCTGTTCTCACACTTCCTTGTAGTGGATAAAGGTTTGTGATCTATAGTGATGCGTCCAAGAAGGGATTGGGGTGTGTTATCATGCAAAACGATATGGTGAAAGCTTATTCCTCACGACAGTTGAAAATCCATGATCAAAATTACCCAACTCATGATTTGGAATTAGCTGCGGTAATCTTTATATTAAAGATTTCGAGGCATTATTATTATGGTGAAAGGTGTGATATTTATACTAATTATAAAATTTTAAAGTATATTTTCACACAAAAGGAGATGAATATGCGCCAAAGAAGATGGTTGGAACTGATTATGGATTATTACTACTCAATTCATTACCATCCTGGGAAAGCAAACAAGGTGGCAGATGCATTAAGTCAACAAGACCATGCTAGATTATCCATTATGAGGATCACAAAAGATCCAATATTTATGAATTTACAAAGGAAGGATCTTGGAATTATAATGGAAGGGGAAAAACATTATCTTTCTCAAATGAATGTTCAACCATATATACATGTGAATATTAAAGATGCACTAAAAGATGATGTAGAGTTACCAAACAATGTGAGAAATTTTCCTAAATTCCACATTGATTACGATGTAATAATAAGGATCAGGAATCGGGTTTGTGTTCCTCCCATCCCAGAATTAAAGAATCAAATATTGGATAAAGCTCATAGTTCTTCATTCTCTATTCACCCTGGAAGAAAAAAGATGTATAGGGACTGGAAGAAGTACTTTTGGTGGGATGGCACGAAAAGAGATGTTGTTGAATATGTCTCTCGATGCTTGGTCTGTCAGCAAGTTAAAGCTGAGAGACATAAGTCTAAGGGGGGTGTTACAACTATTACCCATACCATAATGGAAATGTAAAAACATCACTATGGACTTTGTCACTGGACTTCCTAAAACATCTAAAGGCAATAATGATATTTGGGTTATAGTTGATGGTCTTATGATGTCGGCACACTTCATTGCTATTAGATAGGATTTCTCTCTTGATCATCTTGCCAGGATATATGTAAATGAATTGGTAAGATTTCACAGAGTACCACTTTCCATTATATTTGATAAGGATCCAAGGTTTACCTCAATTTTTTGGTGAAGTCTTCAGCATACTCTATATATAGAGTTGAGTTTCATCACTGCTTATCATCCTCAGATAGTCGGTCTGTCTGAGAGGGAAATTTAAACTCTAGAACACATGTTGAGAGCTTGTTAGAAGGATTTAAAAGGATGTTGGGATCAACACCTACCTTTGGTGGGATTTTCTTATAATAATATCTTTTACTCCAGTATTCAGATTGATCCTTATGAAGCTCTCTATGGAAAGAAATATAGAACTCCAACTTGTTTGGATGAAGTTGGGGAAAGAATGCTATTAGGACCTGATCTTGTTGATGAGATGGTAGAAAAGGTAAGATCTATTCAAAAACACATAAAATCAGCTCAGAGTCGACAAAAAATTTATGCCTACAACTGAAGAAAAGACATAGAGTTTGAAGTGGGTGATAAAGTGTTCTTATGAATATCTCCTTGGAAGAGAGTAATGAGATTTGGAAAGAATAGAATGTTGAGCCCTAGATATATTGGTCCTTTAAAAATACAGGATCGTGTTGGGAAGGTAGCTTACATATTGGTGCTTCAACCAAATCTCTCTCAAGTTCATGATTTGTTCCATGAATCTCTCCTGAGAAAGTACATACCTGATCATTCACATGTACTAAGTTCAAAAGTTATACCGCTAGAGCAGGATCTTTCTTATGAAGAACAACCAATAGAGATTCAGGATCATAGTGAAAAAGTTCTACGAAACAAATCCACTCTCTTGGTTAAAGTTTTATGGAGGAACCACCAATTAGAAGAAGCTACATGGGAACTTGAGGATATGATGAGGGAGTTCTATCCTCATCTGTTTATTACGAAGTGACAAATTTCGAGGGTGAACTTATTTTTAAGGGGGTAGAATATAACACCATGAGATTTTATGAGAAATATTTTGTTTTTCTGTATTATGTTACACTCAACACCAAAGTAATGTTTACACGTAATAGCATCCTTCCTCGATATCTTGCATTGTACAGAATACCGAGTTTCACTAAACAACAATATGTTATTAAAATATTATATAAACTAGACGTTATGAATAGTAATACCCAATTTTTTAAATTTTTTAAATTTTATCTTTCAAAATGGACTTCATTTTTTGATTTTGAATATCGACATTATCCTAAGGTGAATTTTTTGTATTTTTCTGAAAACATTCAATTTTTGATGAATGGTGAAAAACACTGAGTTATAGTTTAAAACCAAATTTTTATTTAAATAATTATTTATTTTATTGAAGTTTATTTTAGCTCAAAATATATACATAATACCCATATAAGTTTAGTGTAATTCATTGGATTCATTTTAAAATAATTTTAGATATATAAATATTTTATTGAATTTTTCACCGTTTTTACCCACCTCCTAAAAGAATTTTCAAATTTACATAAAACATAATTCGACTGCTTCTGTGAGTGGAATTTCTAAAATCTGAGAGACATGGTTAATATCAAGGAGTAAAATTTGGTTCAATGAGATAAAAATAATTTTTAGTGAGTAGTAACTTTTTACTTTTATTTACCATGGTTAAAAGTAAATATGGTAATTAAGGGTAAAAATGATATTATTATTACCCTAACACATGTCCTAATTCTATTGGATAGGTTTAATTAGACTAAAAACAACCTTAGGAATAAAATATAACCATTTAGGTCCACCTGGATTATATTAGGATAGTTATTATTATTTAATTCAAATAATAGTTAAAAGAGTTAAAATAAAAGTTTAATAAGTAAAAATTTTTTAATATAGGGTTATACATAAAATAATTTTGACTATAAATATTCATTGTAAATATAAAACGATTTACTACATAATGGTATTTTATTTATAATTTTTAGACATTAAATAATTAAATTTATTTATGGCACAATGATGATGGAGTAATTATTTTATTAATGAAATATTAATATAATTGATATTATAAATAACCAAATAAATGTAATTTGAGACTTTTTATAAATAACAATACTTTTTTAGGTTAATATAACTTAATACGGTTGGATAGATGAATTTTTTTCTAAGTAATAATGCTATTATGAATTTAGGAAGAACATAATACCAAATAGTGTCAAAATTGACATAGAAGAGTTTTTAAAACAAATATTAAATTATTAATTTATATTCTATTCCTAAAAATATACAGATCAGGAAAAAGACTTATATAATTATATATATGAAATTAGTGAACTAATAGGGGTTCTATTTTCAGTTTATAGTGTGTTTATTAAACATATAGTGTAGGAATACAAGAAGACATGGTAAAAGATAAATTATTTAACTTAGAGTTAAATCTAAATGATAAGGTTAAAATGGTAACCTAAACTTGTATAAATCTTATTGGTTGAAAGTTTCTTGACCCATCCCCACCCTATCCATGAATTAAGTCACTTTGGAGCCATTATAAACTGAATATGAATTTATTATCAAATAATATTTTATGTTTTTCCTAAGGTTTCCCTCACCCCTCTTATAAAAGGGAACCTCCTCCCTCTTCTCCTCACACCATTTTGAGCCTTAAAGATCAGACAAACCCTAAAAATTTCTCTTCTCCACTTCTATAGAAACCTACTAGAGGTCCTGGTGTTCCTCAATGACCATCTTTAGTGCCCTAAGAGGAGGTCTAGAAGAGGCGCGTCGAAGAAGAGGAAATATCCTTTACCGATCCTTTCAAATTTATTTCTTCTTCTACTTCCTATTCCTTATTGGTTTAATTATAAAGTAATAACATAAGAATCACTAATATACTGATATATTATTATAAGTATGAAACAAACCTATTTCACCTTCTGTCCATTCTATGGAAAATTAAATCAACACGCGTGCGTACGTACAGAATACCGTCTCCACGCTGTGGTGTAATCTGTTTTCCACCACCACCTTACATGGATGGGTATAATGGTGTAATGAATAACTATATATTATTATTATAAAATGATAATAATTATGAGATATTATATCATACACTCCAAGAACATTTAATAATTATGGGAATGATATCGTCGCTCATGCATACGTACAACTTACCGTCTCCATGATGCGATGTAATTCATTCTACATGATCATTATTAAACCGTGATTATATAAATGAATTGAATGAATAAATCTGATACATATTATACTAATACCATTTTTTAAATGATATATCTATAACCTAAAATTATGAATAAGAAGTTTTCCGACAAAACACGCATAAGAACATAAAGTAATAAACACCCGAATAACAAGTAGAAATGAAATACTACTGATAAGAAGCTAAGAATTTGTCCATTTATGATATCATAACAATGATTATGATTCTGGAATAAGTCAATGACATTTTTTAAATCATTATACAGAGGTTTTAGATACGTACGAATCATATCATATCTAATGTAAGGGAAAATCTCACAATCTCATTTTTATCCGAGATTGTTTATACTTCCGAAAATACTGGGGCATATTTATCATCCACACACATGTTTCCTCAATATGTAATATTATTTATATACCCCTACAATTTTTTAAATCCAATTTGACATATTAGGGAATTTTTAGTAAAAGATATGAAAGGAATAATTTTTTGTTTTCAGAACGAGATACTTTGGACTTTTTCAGCCAAAGTACGAGAAGAATGTTTTTTAACTTATACGGCATGAATGGGTTTTTATGATTTCATAGAAAATTATTTTGATGAAGCTTACTTTACAAGTTTTCATGTTTTTTTTTGATTAAATTCTTTTAGTTTAAAATTTTATGACATGTTAAGAAAGGAAAAAATGTTTTTGAAGTAGAAATGACATTTTCCTCAAGAATGGAGTTCAAGTGTTTTATCAAATTTTTTTACCATCTAAGATAATATAGGGTCCTATTTCTATCCATATTTATACATTTATTTTATCATGTTATGATGGAATTATTTTTACGAAGTCCTTTTATCATATATAGATTATGTTATGAAGGCATAGTGTTTAAGAATCCCATTTTTATTACATGGGTTATACTATGATATATGATTTATGATTTAGTGGCACACATAAGAATGGTATCATTATGAGATGGGCGGGACATATATCTCTCGCAAATGCATTGGGTGAATATTTATATCTCATGATATAGATATGGGTGGAACGGAATGTTAATCCAGTTTAGTGATACAGGACTTGAACGAGGAATGAACTCGGTTCAGAAATGGACTTTGTCCACTATGATAGTCTTGGAAATGTGTCTTGACTAATAAGAAATGATTTTCTATGATTATGTGTGTATGCACCAAAGTTTATTGTTATATGTTTTGATCATTGGGATTACATTTCACTAATATGATTTATCCCATGTTATGATATTATGATATCTTTTGCAGGTTAAGATTTTCAAAATGTTATGTTCTTATGAATATGATATGATTGATATTTCTTCTGTTTACCCTTTCTGAGCATTTGAGATCACACTTTTGTATGTTTTCTTTTCCCCAGGTCAGGAATAAGGGTATTAAGTAGGATGTGCAAAAAGGGACTCTAGATATGATGAAATAAATGGGAGACAATGTAGATGCTTTATGAACCAGTTGTTTATGTTTCCCTGTTTCTAAAGACACTATACCTATACGGTCCTATCATGGTTTTTTTATATGTTGTAATAAGTATGCTTTAATTTTAAAGTAATAACAACTTATGTAAATTATGGGTCATTATAAAAATAAAAAAATATACTTTTAATCTCCAAAATTAAATATTAATACCCAAAATTCAACATAGATTAACTAATAAATAACTACCCCAAAAATTCATAAAAAATATTCTGGACTAGGATTGAAACCCAAAATTAGAAGGATTCAACCACTTTATCATTAAAGATAATTTTTTACATTTATCTCTTAATAACATCAACAACTCTTTGCGTATCATTCCAGAAATGTAATTGACTAAATAATATAATCTACAATATATGTTGACCATTTCTATAAATAAACAAAATTTCCATAATTACGTAGTAAAATAACATATTATTCCAAAATACAATTGAAGGTTTATTTTTCTAATAAAATATCATAGTTCTTTATTTACATTAATCATATAGGGTTCTCAAAATATTGAATTTTCTCTGAAATATCATTAATAACTGAGTCACAAAATCAATTTCCTATCCCATGATTATAAATATGATAAATTACTTGTTCCCAAAATGAACCCATACTTCATATTCCAGATTTTTTAAACAAAGATTAAAATTTATACTAACTAGGACATCACGTAGGCCAGTGGTAGGTGATGCACCCTTGTCACCCTTCAGTTGTTGGTTTAATCCCCAAATACTTTCTAGATGTTATGGGTTTTCATCCATCATCTATGGTTCCCTTTTTTAAAAACTATATTAACATAATCCTTATAAATGTCTAGAAATATTAGAAACATCATAAAAATAACCATAT
The DNA here is from genome assembly GCA_963277665.1 of Viscum album. Taxonomy (NCBI): domain Eukaryota; kingdom Viridiplantae; phylum Streptophyta; class Magnoliopsida; order Santalales; family Viscaceae; genus Viscum; species Viscum album. The sequence continues at coordinate 1,748,919,530 of OY728146.1, read as the reverse complement.
TATAATAAACATTATTTAAATGTATCGACATATATTTTATCTCAATAATTTTATTTGTCATCCCAAATTGTAATAACCCTTAATTAATTCAAAATTTAAGATAATATTAACCTTAAAGGCTATCTATACTATTAAAATTATATCTAAAAAATATAAATGTGATCTTCTTAAAATAATAATTCAAATTAAACATAGGAGTGACATGTAATACACCCTGAACTTATAAAACCATTAAGATATATATAACAATTATTTCATCCTAACGTGATAACATCTTAATCTCTAATGTTTTTTAAACCCTCCATTGATACTAACTATATTGAAATAACCTAATTAATTTAATATTATTTTGTTTTTGAACTAGATTTCACATTAATACAATCCTAATTATGTTTTTAGTTCACAGTTTTATAAATTTTTGAATAATTCATACATATAAGATCATTATATTATAAGTGGACTCTTATGCCAAAAATACATTTCTCCAACTAATTTTTTTAAATAAAACATTATTGCTTTTCATGATAAATTTTCACAATTTTCATCTTGAAATAATTCTATTCTCTTCTATTCCATAATCCTTGTGTTTTTTAAAATATAGGATGAGAATAAAAAGATCATTAAGGGACATAAATTGAGTAAATATGTTAGTCTTAAGGAAAACATGGAATCCTATGAAAACCAATTTCATAAAATATACTTATTAACCTCAAATAGGGAATCATATTTTCAACCAAATCATTATCTTACCATTTGAAAATAAAAATATTTAATTGAAAACACTCTAGAAAGAATATTAAATTTCTATACAAAACATAGAAAATCATTTTCCATATCACTCTTACAAATATAATCACTAATATTGTCAACTTCCATCATCGGAGTACCTAATTAATTGGAGGTTATAACATTACCACCCATCATTGGATTATCAGGGGTCCAACCATTATGGGTTAATAATGTTACCACATGCCATTGGTTTTTCATGGAACCAATAATCATTATAAAAATTTCCCATGAACTAAATAATAATCATAATACATGAATTCTTTCATCATAAAAGTATTCTTTAGGAAAATTAACTTTCCATTTTTAAATCTAATATTTTTATAACAAAACTTCACACATAAAAAGGAAATAAAATCAATGAAAATGAAAATGTAAAACATGAAAAGAAGAGCCAAGTAATTAAAAGTCCATGTGGTTTGAAAAATCCTAATTTTACTTATAATATAAAAAATGATTACTTATTTACTTTTATAAAAAAAATATTGTGGAACTTTGAAATTGGATTTTTTTTAAAAAGTCCCTTACCTTTAGTCATATTTTCCACATATATTCTTTATATTCATGAATTATAAACTTAGGTTAATTATTTAAATTATTTATAACCATTTTAAATTTTATTATTCCTTTTATATCACTTATTTACATATTATATATAATTTCTTATTCACATATGTTCAAATTTGATGTTCTCACGATATTCGATACATAAGTCCAAAATGGATTTGGTCAGTTTAATATGGTAAAAGTGGAAATTAATCTACCATATCCAAAATAATAATCATTATGTAATTATCATTTTCATATCAATTATACTTTTAAATTGATGCATGGAATATTGTTACAAAACATGAACTATATTTCAATCATGGAGATGGTAGACTATACATATACATGAGTAAGATATCCCTTTTTAATGATAATTATAGAAAAAGGTATGAATTATTTTATCGTTATATAATATTAATAATAATAATATAATATTACTCATTTAAATAAAATTATATATATTATCTATGTGACGTGATGATAAAAAACGAACCTCATCACTTCGGGGAGGTCACGAATGACGTTATCATTTTTCTATCGAAAGGATGGTAAGAAGCTAAATTATATATAATAATTTTATAATGATAAATAATAATGAATATAATTTATAAATTTTAACTCAGTTTTTATAATCTTTTATTTATATACGGTGATGAAAAATAAATTGCATTAGTTCGTGAAGCAGTTGTCTACCGTATGGACGAATGGTGAATTCTTTTACCATTGGATGGAATTGCTGATGTATATTGGTCCTTCCACTAACATAATAAAATCTAATTATATTTTAAATATATTATTCACTATTTTATCGTTATTTAATAATGTGTTAGGTATTTGAAAGAGTAAAAAAAATAGAGACAATCGTTTAAAAACGATACATCTTTTTCCGAAAATCTTTTTATCATAAATCTTTTAGATCACCAAGGTTGGTGTTATGCCAAAAAATGATCTATATATTGAGTATAGGGATTATAAAATTTTATTTTGGTAGGTATGGGAATAAATGGTTTTTTAAGTGTTAAGAAATGGGAAGAGGATGTTTCCCTTTATAAGAGAGGGGTGGGGAACTCCTATAATTCCTCATAATAATAAAATAATATAAAATAATATTTAATAAAATATGGATCAAAACATAGAAATATAGACTTTTATATGTGTATTGGTATAAATACCCTCATATAATAAAAATCTGATATGTTTAGAATATACTATAACGTGTATATATTTTTTAACCCTTATTTGACCGATTTAACTCTTACTATGATAACATGGGTTTTATAACTTTGATGTTTAATATAGTTACTATAAAATTAATAAATACCAGTAAATAGATCATGGTGGAGGTTTTAAACATTATACTAATAACATGGATAAATCTTATACTTTCAAGAATTTTTAATCATTTAAATATTTATTATCTATTATTAAATATCAATAATGTTAATTTTTAGAACTATTAATTACACTAAGTTTAATAATATGAAGATGATACTTATAATTAGTTTCATGTAATTTATTATATTTATAAAATTTAATGTTAATATTTCAAATTATTTTATCACATTATTTATCTCAAATTTTATTTATTTTTATATTTTAAAATCTTTTATTTTATTTTTCATTAATTAAATAATTACTGCATTAATGTTGTATAAGAATTTAAGAAAACTATTTCTTCTCTAAAAATTAAAAATAAAATTCAACAATGAAGATAAATATTTTATATTAAAAAATTATATTTATAGTCTGACATTTCTTTTGGATAACACCATACTAAAAATATTATATTTATTAAATAAGAAGCATGTGACATATTTTACATTTCATTAAATAAAATAATAAATGGTCACAAACTCTTCCATGTAGTCCCAAAATGACAAAAATAATTTTATATAATTAATAAAAAAAATTATGATAAATATATCAATTTATATTTGTTCTAAATTTATTGTTACTCACATTTATTACATGAAAACGCATTTGATATGTTATTTTGATGTTTTTGGCCTTGCACAAGCATTACACATGCACTTTTATAAGAATCTTGTTATAAAAATATTTCATAAACATAAATATCATATATAGTATATAATGTCTATTATATTATTTTTTAAGGAATTATAAAATACCACTTATTATTTTGATGATATCAAATTTGAATTTTCCAGAACTATTCTAGGTTTACGTCAACGCTAAATTGATTTTCATATTTAATATGAAATAAATGTTATTATAAATGTTCTAAATTATTTAAGAATTATATTTATTTAATTATATCATATTATATCTCTTTTAAATGTCTCTTATAATTTTATACAATTTTCTTGTCTTCGAGATATCGTAAGAGGTACCGTATTTCAAAAAAATTGTATTTGTTTTTCTACTCACTAAAAAATTAGTCTTTTCTGAAATCATTAAAAAAATTATTAATAGTACATATTTGTATTTATGAATCTATAAATTAAACTAAATTAATATAATTTATTGAAATTAATTTAAATATAAGTGCACAAAATGTGATTAAAACCTCTTTTTAAAAAGAAATAAAGTTTTTCTAAAAATGCATTTTTATGATTAAAAGATGAATATATATCATATGAAATTATATGTTTGATTCCAATGAACATAATTGAATTACATACAATAATATATATATATTTTTTCTATTTAAAACCAATTATAAAACGAATCTTCATAAATGGTTGAAATAAGAATACTGTTTAAAAACATTAGTTTCTCTATTTACTGTAAAATCATTCTATTTATAAAATATGAAAATTTCACGCTCAGATAAAATTTATATTCTAATTTAAAAAATTATATTACTTTTTAAATTAAAAATTTTCAACATTCCATGAATTTCATTATGATATTCACTCATGAAATGTTTGAAAAATTATTTTTGAAGAAGGCATGTTTTTAATGAATAAAATACAATAACAAAACAAATTTGTGATTATATTCTAAGAAAATGAAAATACATTAATATTGAGTTGTATATTTAAATTTATTTCATAAATCAATTATTACTATTTATACCCTCTAATTTAATGGTTATGTAATTTTGGTTACACTTAAATAACATTTAGTGGTTTGTTTAAGTTTAGTGTGGATTGTCTTTTACGCAATGGAAGATAATGTTTCCTTTTAAAAAAATATGTATGTTAAATAAAAAAACTCTTACTTAATTATTTTTTTTATTAAAATAAATTTAATATTAAAAAATTTTAATTTAATTTCTAGATATGATATAATTAAATTTAAAATTATAACTTTATATATATATATTGTTTTTGATAAAATATAGTATTTTATAGATTAGGTACTGTCAATCTTATTTAGAATTGATAATATCATTAAATGTGTGTTAATAAAATTATATGTTTTTTTAAAAATCATATTAGTGTCATAATTATAAATAGTCTAATTTAATTGATTAAATAGAAATTACACAAAATTAATTAAATAATTCAGTGAAAATAACACATTTACCATTATCATGGTTATTGAATTTAATCAAAATAATCAAACTTTTATGCTCAAAATTAAAATAAATATTATTACATAACATGAAAATTTTATCTAAAATATACAATACATTTTTATAGATTTAACTTCAACAGCTGATGACAATTATTTTTTAATATAAATTACTGAAATTTTTTTTATAATAAAATGTTACTTATGAGTCAAAAACGACATGCATGGGTAATATTTGAATATAAAAGTAATTATAAATTATATATTTCACTTATAAATATTTATATTTTATATAAATTTTCCATAAATTGTGTAATTATTTTATTTTGGAAACATCATAAAATCAATAGAATATAATAATATTCGGTATTTTTCACTATTCTCCTAAAAACCAATTGTTTTAAAGAAATGTAAAAAATTTCATTTTAAGATAATTTTGAGAATCTAAATCAAGAATTTATATTGAATTTTATTCGATTTAAATTCAAAAAATCATAACATTAAGTGGGGATTAAAATCATAAAATACAATGAAAACCCCTTTTTAATAGAAAATTACTTTTCAATTATTAACTATTATTATTCATATTTCATATTATTTTCTGATATAATTGGTGTAGACCATTTAATAATATAAACCTAATTTATCATCATTAATCAAACATTTCTTGAAATAAATATTCATATCACATAAATATTCAATTTTCTGAAAAAAAAAATTTCTAACAAAATAAATGATCTTATTAACCATTTTACTAAAATATATGATTTACAATCATATTAGAAGTTGAATTTAATTTCTTCATACATATATTTAATAAATAATTTACAGTTATTAATTTTTGAAAATTAAACTAGTAGATTTTCAAAGGTATACTTAAATATTTATATCTTCTTGTAAATATATCATGATTTCACTTAACATCATTGTTTAATGTGAAAAATCTATCAAATGCATTTAGATATTTTGAAGTAAGTTCCATATAAAAATCTTGGGGTGTTACATATCATATATTATTTGAAGTAAAATATATGATTTTTCCATGTGTTGTTTCTAGATGAAATTGATTAAATATTTTTTATTTATGATAAAGGGTAAATATTTATAATTTCATATATTGACACCTGAGAAATTTTTACCAGCCTATGGTGACCAGGATCAGGCTTTATGTTTTAATAATAATGGTTTGGATAATATGGAAATGTATTCTGGCCAGTATGTTACAGAATGGTATCCATGTGTGATTTGTAACATTGTTTATTGTTAAAGGAAGAATCATTCAAACAAGACAAGTAATGATTAAGAAGGCATGATAACCTTATTTTTGGTAGATGTTCAATTTACTAACGTGGTTAGGTTTTGAGTTGAATTAGTCAAACCGCTAAATGAATTTCCTTTCATTTTTATTCTATAGTGAGGAGTCTTGAGAATTATATTTCAAGATGGATGAAGTTATATTTGACCCAATTAACTATGTCCTTTTTTGATTAATTGGATTCCTATTATGAAATATTTAGGTTTTTCTAAAAATGCTTAATAGTGGTGATCAAATTAATTGAAACCACTTTTGATGTGTTTTTATATTTTTATAATATTATTTTACTATAGGAGTGACAAATAAATTATTGATATTATTTGATTTATGGAATGATTTATTTATCATTATGGTTATAAATAAATTTTTCTAAATTTTTGATGTTATAGGTTTTATGTTTAAATTTTTATATGAATGCTATTTATTAATCCTTAAAAATTATGTAATTTCCATGATTTAAAATTAAATTGTTGTTTTAAATGTTATTTTTATTGTTTTCAGTGAAGGACATATTTATTTGGTATTTATGAATGGATTTTTAATTTTATTGTTTTCTTCAAAATGGAATGTTTAGGTTTCAATATATTCAAAAATTATAATTTAAATGGTTTTATAAATTTTTATGAATGTTTTTATACAATTTTATTTTAAATTATTATTTTAGTTTTCTAATAAATTCAAAATAATATTATATACCTTGATTTTATTGAATTTTTTTCACTCGAGACATGTATTGGATATAATTATTTTCATTGAGTGTGTTTTTTACGTATTTCTTATAAAGTGAGATACTTTATATATGTATATTTGATGATGTTACGACGCTATAAAATCGAATAAAACATACATCAATTTAAAAGTCACTAGAAAAGTTGTATATGTAATTGTAAACATCATACTTTGGTTGAGACCTAATTGTATAATAGTTTATAGTTTATTTTATGGATTAGTGTATATAATTTATAATTATATTAAATTTTATAATTTTAAATAATCATGTTCATGTTATTTAGTCGACATTTTATGAATTTCTTCTTCCTTTTTATGATTCATAGTATATTTTTTTATATAAAAGTATTTATATAAAAAAATTATGATTTTGGTTTTGTTTCATCACAAATATATTTAAATTTAATGTTTATATTAAATTTTGGTCATTTTTATTTAGTTTTCTTTGATTAATTTTTTAATTTAAATGAATTTTTATTTTAAAAGCTTCTTTTATGAAGTAGTTTTTATAAAATGTTTGGGTATTCAATAAGAATGGGGAATATCTCTTGGGGTTGTGTTTTGAATATAGCTGGTGTATAGTTTAGGTAATTGTTTATCTTTATTATAATAAATGATTGATATGATCATAGTATGGTATGAAAATGGAATATAATATTGTTCCTTTGATGGAAATATGTTCTGAATTTTCACGTTATGTGTTGATACACATGAGTTTCCAATAACCTGATTTCATTTATAATGTTTTAAATTATTTTATAATAATATTTTTTAGGTAATTCAAATTTTATTTTTTTCCATTAACATTTTACAAGTGGTTTTTTGTGTGTGAATTTATAGTTCCATCTTTTTATACATTAAATTTTATGTTTTTAAGAGTAATGGTTTTGAAAACAACTACCTTATAATGATAATATATTTATCTTTTTAATCAAAATGATTTTAAACCTGTAAAACCTATTTTTAAATATAGTCTTTATGTTTTTCATTGTTTAAGTAAATTATAATGTGATTTTTTAAATGTGAGTTAAAACATATTATGTGTAAATAAAAATCTATTTTACTGTTTCAAAATGATTAATTCTTGTTTTATTTATGTAATTATAATCTAATATAATAACTTAATGACTTTCTAAATATTTTTAAATAAAATTTATGATTTTAACTCTAGTTTTGTTAGTTATTAGAAGGTTTTGTTGTAAAGACCCATAAAATTCACAGGACATTTTTCTTAATTTACTTTATTATTTTACAAGAACGTAGTTTCTGACGTCACCTAATTCCGAGGGACGGTGTTCCCAGAATCATTTTCAAAAATTTACCTCGGGTACGTTCAGTGAACGAACGAGTGGGATTTCCTAACTTTTGAATCGGTGCTCGGAATCGAAATCCTAGGACACCGATGGAATTGCAGCGCCGATTATTTTTTAGGAACACCTTTTCTGGAGTTGCGTTTGCTTGGGTGTGGTACTTAAAAGTTTTGGGTTAAGTAAAAGAATAACATAAAATGGTGCAACCAATTTTATTTTATTTAAAGTAGTTTAACCTAAGATAAGTGGTTGGAGTGGGACCAACTATATCCTACTCCACTAGGAAGGATATTTGTGGGGTGGGGACCACACGAGTCCCATCTATTCACTTCCTCAACCCCCTCTTTTAATTTGGTAATGCACCTGCACCCCCATTAAATGAAGTCAACTCTTGCATTTAACTAAATATTAAACGCCTCCTTAATTGGATGGTTTAAACTTTTCAATTAATTCAATTAATTTAATGATTCAATTTTGAATTTCAAAACGTTTGGCATGAGTAATAAAATAAGGAAACGCTTATTTTATTACTGTTGTTTTGGTTGTGCGAGAGGATTTTGGAGATAATTTTCTCTAAGTATTGAAGTTATCCTTCCTCGACGAAGAACGCGAAGAATTCTGAGCCTTCGATGAAGAAATCCTCCAACAAAAGGGGGAGTTCATTGTACCGTTGTATTTTCTCTCTACAGCCGGTGAGAGACGCCATCCTCGGAGATCGACGACGCGACGCCGACGAATCTTTTCTCCGTGACGCCGGCGATCCTCCTTCTGCGACGCCTTCTTTCACGACGTTCAATTCCGCGACGAACCTTTGTTCAACCTTTTCTTCAAGGTAGGGGTTTGGTTTTATGTAGTGAATAATTTTGGGCGTTCATCGATTAACTTTTATCCGCTTTCTATCGATTAACGGGAGGGGGCCAGACCGCACAAACACGGCCGACCCCCTCCCTTTTTGTTGATGTCCTTCGTTGTGGATTGGAATGGAGATGGCACGGTGCCTTCGCTCCATGCAGAAATGAGAGAACATCGGCAAAGGAGCGCGGCGCCGTCGCACCGCGCTGGGAACCACGAAGACACCGCGGCCTTTGGGCCGCGGCGGTGCAGGGAGCGGCATCCGGCTACCGGCCGCCGGCGCCGAAGCAAGAGGGCGGGACCACGGGGTCCCGCGGCAGCAACACGGCTGGCCAGCCGGGCCGGCCGAATGAGGAACCGGGGGTCGTAACCCCCGGCCGGCTGAAGGAGCGGCCCCCACATGGGGGCCGTGGTTTGCCAAACAGGGGGGCAGCACCCCCCCTCCCTTCCGCTCGACCGTTACGACCGAGCCGCCAGGCCACGCAGACCAGGCCGAGCGCACCAGGCCGGGCCACGCCAAGGCCGGGCCGGGCCGCACCCTATTGGGCCGGACCCAGACCCAAGTCCGGTCGACCTGGTTCGGGCCAACCCAAAGGGTATCTGGCCGGGTCGGACCGGGCCCGAACCCCCTATTCACGGACTTCATTCGGTATTTTGCCTATAACATGGGCTACAGACCTCCGAACGATGCACCATTAGTTGAGATGCGATCCTTGGATCGAGACAGGCATTTCAGTATATTACACTCAAGGTTTCGGAGAACTTTGGGTTCGGCCGGGTTGGTTCGAACACGAAACCAACCGGGCCCACTGAACGGAAACGCTTATAACTTGAGCTCCAGACGTCTGATTGACGTGCCGTCGACTTTAATGGATTCCTATAAGTGAGAAAAACTTTTTTTCATACTCCGCTCGAGGTTTGGATATAGTTGGAGTATGGTCGGGTGGGTTTTGACTTAAAAACCAACCGGGCCCCTAGGATGAAAAAGCCAATAACTCTCAGACTGGGCTTCCGATTAACGTGCCATCTGTGACGTTGAGTTCCTGTTGACGATATGGAACTTTTGGATAAATAAACTCCGTAATTTGTGTCAGTTGATGTGTCAGCCCCTTGGCTCGTGGAGTGGACCCTCCCGAACGTGCTTGCTTTGTGTGGGAACCCTAGAGCTTGCTGTGACTGCGACGACGATAACAACAGTAAGGGAATCCTCCGTGGGTTCGATGGCGACGACTACAGCACTCAGCGATCCTGTGTGGATCAGTGCTACTGATCTTGTGTGGGTCAGATCCTGTGTGGGTCAGCGCTCAGCGGTCCTGGGTGGGCCAGCGCATACCGATCCTGTGTGGGTCAGATCCTGTGTGGGTCATTGTAGGGGTTAGTACCTATCGATCCTTTGTGGGTCATTGCGGGGGTTAGTACCAATCGATCCTGTGTAGGTCCGATGGCTTAGATGAATCAGTGGGTACATCTGATCATCTCAATCGTCTTCCGAAGAAGTATACCTATTTGAGTTGAGTCTTGACTTTCAATCCTTATCTTCGATAAGATTGACATGATATCCTGTATGGATTACGTTATGCTTTCCTGTGTGGATTGGGTTGTGTTTTCCTGTGTGGAATGGGTTGTACTTGGGCTCGGATGTTGGAGCCGAAGGAGAATTGATGACTCAGGTATATGTATGGTCATGTACCTAAGTAGTGTCAGATCTTACTTCGTGATTGTATCTTTCCTTTGTGGATTATCCTTTGTGGATTCTGGGAGACCTTCGGGGGTATTGGGGTCCCTACTGAGTAGCGTATACTCACCCCTGCACGGGCTATGCCCGCACTACGTTTTGTTGGTTGCAGACGACGGACAATGCTGATCATGGTTGGGGCTTGCGGAGCAGGTCGGTACCTGGAGGTGGACCACTGGATGAGACGTACTCAGAGCGGACGGCTGGATCCAAGGAGCTGTGGAGGCTATCTATACCCACCCTTCAGGTGGGACTTCTAGTGGATGGCTCGACGTTGTAGCTTTACTTTTCAGTTGTTGTACTCCCTTTTTTAGTTGTACTTTACATTCAGTTTGGGTTTGTATTCTGTCCCACTTACTTTTCCGCACTTACTATTGTACCCAGTTTTAGATAGTTTTTACTTCTACTTGCTTACTCTATGGTGTTTGTTTACTTTTATAGGAAATGCCTTCCATTTTTGTTGGGAAATATTCCTTGGTGCTAGTCACCAACCCCTGGACTATGGAAGGCGGGCATGGGGTAGTCACGAAACGGGCCCCGAGGATGGGTCGTGACAAATTGGTATCAGTGGAGTTTGGTTCTACCGCAAAACTCAGGACTCTGATCTTTTTCTATGTGAAGCAATAGTGTTAAGAGTATTGAGTGTGGTTATCAATCCACAGAGACCAGTGTTGGTGCGGCGACCGACATATCCGTACACCAGGACCCTAACTTCTGATTTCTGACTTAGTGCACGAAAACATTGATTGCATGTGTGTTTCAAGTTTTCTTTGTGATTACGTTGTGTCAGCTCACCCGGTATACTTTATTAACTATGGCGCACCTGTTTCTTTTTAGGATGGACACATGATGGAAGCCAGATAGGGTTCAGGGTTTTGTACGTGACGACAGCCCACCGAGCGACGATGCCTCGGTGCAGGGCCCTATTACAATTGAGGCACCGGTGGTACCACTACCCACCGAGCAACCGATGCTACCAGCCCTAGCCGCTGAGAGTGCATGTCGCCTTGGTGTTCTACATGAGTTTCAGCGTCAGCGTCCACCCAGGTTCCATGGGGAGACGGACCCTCAGGCAGCCGAGGATTGGCTGGAGGCAGTTGTACAAGTTTTCCGTTTGGTAGGGACACCAGCAGACCTCATGGTGATCCTTGCAGCGAGTCTCCTGCATGCGGCAGCATACAGATGGTGGAGGTTGATGCTCCAGGTACACGACGAGGCATCTCTCCTCTGGACGGACTTTGAGAGACTCTTCCACTCGGAGTTCATCCCAGCCACTCTCCGTGCGGTGCGCATCCAGGATCTACTACAACTGTAGTAGGGCAACTTGACGGTCGCCCAGTACTCGGCGAGATTTACCAATCTCTCGCGCTATTCAACGGACATGGTACGAGACCCATTCTTCTGGGCCCGGACCTTCAGGCAGTGATTGAGGCATGAGATCAGGGCATCGCTGATCTCCCTCAACATTCCAACACAGGCAGGAGTACTGGAGAAAGCCCTTCTCATAGTGAACTTTTTTGCTGATCCTACATCAGAAGCGAGACCTACAGTAGGGCGGCACGTAGCAGAGTCTTCTACAGCTGGCAGTCGACGGATGACACATGGGTCTAGGTGGACCAGACCCTTAGGCAGACGACCTCAGGACACTGGCTCAGAGGTGCGGGGCACACAGCATAGAGACAGTCTTTCGAGAGCCAGAAAATGCTACGCATGCGGTGGGCAGGGCCACAAGGCTCGTGACTGCCCGACTCACCGTGCGGAGGAGCAGCTGACGGTTGAGGGACCACCCGGGCAGAGGCAGAGGGTCGACCGTGGCTGCCCGCATGGAGAAGGCGGACGAGGCAGAGGAGCTGGCCGAGCAGTAGGTGGTGCGCGATGCTTTGAGGCTCTACCACCACCACCACTAAGAGGTCCACCACGACCCCAGGGAGCTGGCAGGCAGAAACAGGCATAGCTTTAGGCAGCGGAGGCCTATGACCACAGCGCACCCGATATGATTCAAGGTACTATCTGTGTCTATTCCACCCTTGCTGTAGTTCTTATAGACACAGAAGTGAGTCATTCTTTCATTTTCGCTGCCCTTGTTCAGTGCTCGGAGATTCTGACGGAGGTGTTGGCTCGATCCTTATGGCTAGATAATCCTACGGGAGCAGACTCGACGATTACGCACTGGTGCCGATAGCGTGAGCTTACTCTAGGAGGCGAGAGCCTCGGCTAGGATCTTCTTGTTGAGGCGTCGAGGCCTTACGACGTCATCGTGGGCATGTATTGGTTATCTACAGTCCATGCTCAGATTGACTGCATTAGGCGCAAGGTGCGGTGTGTTCGCACCGATGGGAGCAGGTTCACCTTCACCAGCAAGAAGGGAGACTTTGCAGCACAGGATGTACTCACGCATAGAAGAGGACATCCCATCACTCATCAGTTGGCTAGACTCATCCTAGGAGCAGTTGACATACAAAGTCCTAGTTTTCCTGTAGCGGTGGATCAGTATGCAGACGTTTTTCCTGACGACGTTCCCGGAGTACCACCTCACAGAGAGGTAGAATTTTATATTGACCTGTACCCCGGGATAGCCCCGATATCCACTCCCGAATATAGGATGGCTCCCGCCAAGCATTGAGAGCTATGGGTAAAGCTAGAGGACTTGCAGGGCAAGGGATTCATCCGACCCAGTGTTTCACCCTGGGCTTCCCTGATTTTGTTTGCCAAGAAGGTGGACGGGTGCTTGCGACTATGTATCGATTACCGTCGCCTGAACCAGGTGGACATGAGGAACATGTATCCGCTACCGAGTATTGAAGACCTCTTTGATCAGCTCAAGGGATCGCGGTGGTTCTCAAAGATAGACCTCAGCTCAAGCTATCATCAGCTCAGAGTTCGGGATGAGGATGTGGAGAAGACGACCTTCAGATGTCGGTATGGCCACTATGACTTCTTGGTTATGCCATTTGGCATTACCAATTCTCTAGCAGTGTTCATGGGCCTCATGAACATGATCTTTCATCCATACCTCGATCGATTTGTCGTGGTCTTCATTGACGACATTTTGATATACTCGACGACTGAGGAGGAGCACGCCTTCCACTTGCGGGTTGTACTGGACACACTCCGAGAGAACTGGCTTTATGGAAAGCTCTAGAAGTGTCAGTTATGGATACGTGAGGTCCACTTCTTGGGACAAGTCATCTCTGAGGCGAGAGTTGCAGTGGATCTTGCGAAGATCGAGGCAGTGCTAGCTTGGGAGCCACCAAGGAGCGTGACAGAGGTGCGGAGTTTCTTGGGGCTAGCTGGGTACTACCAGAGATTCGTGCCAGACTTTTCCAGAGTTGCAGCACCACTCTCATCTTTGACGAAGAAGGGGAAACCCTTTGTATGGTTAGACATATGTCAGCAGTGCTTCCAGGAGCTGAGACAGAGATTGACCAGCGCGCCTATTTTGAGGCTACCGAAGGATGGAGTAGGGTACGTAGTTTACTGTGATGCATTAGGGACCGGACTCAGATGTGTCCTAATGCAGGAGCAGGCAGTGATCGCCTATGGATCACATCAGTTGAAGAATCATGAGTAAAACTACGCTACCTATGACCTGGAGTTAGTAGTAGTGGTATTCGCTCTGAAGATGTGGCGACACTAACTGATGGGCGAGCGCTTTACAGTCTAATTTGACCACCAGAGTCTCAGGTACATCTTCTCGCAGAAGGACATGAACCTGAGACAACGACGATGGATCGAGTTCCTTCAGGACTATAACTTTGAGATATTCTATACTCCTGGAAAGGGGAACGTAGTAGCTGATGCTCTCAGCACGATGACGGGCATTCAGCTACTTGTGGAGGCGACAGATCAGCTAGTCGCTTTGCAGATACCCTTCATGGATAGTGATAGAGCAGCCCTCCTACAGTCACTCACAATCACTCCTCCAATTCTTCAGTGGGCCAGATAAGTATAGCGTGGGGACGTTGACTATGAGACACAGCGTACACAGATATCCTCAGGACAGGCACCTGATGAATTCCTTGTGGGAGGAGAACATGTCATCCTTTTCAGAGGACGTACCATGGTACCAGCTGCTTTACAGGAGGAGGTGATGAGGGAGTTCCAAACTTCCCCTCTAGCAGTACATCCAGGAGTGGCGAAGATGTACTAGGACCTCAAGTGACACCACTGGTGGCCGGGTATGAAGAAGGTTGTAGCCGAGTTTGTTTCTCGATGCCTCACATGCCAGCAGGTGAAGGTAGAGCACCGGGTACCATCAGGCTTAGTACAACCCTTGGAGGTCCCGGAGTGGAAGTGGGATGGGATATCTATGGACTTCGTGTTTGGAATTCCACGCACTTCCAGAGGTCACGACTCCATTTGGGTGATTGTCGACCGACTCACCAAGTCGGCTCACTTCTTGCCAATCACGGAGCAGGGCTCAGTAGAGAGCTTGGGATGTCTCTAAGTTCAGAAGATTGTATGGCTTTATGGTGTGCCATCATCTATCGTCTCCGATCAAGATGCTCGCTTTAATTCCCGGCTTTGGAAGGTGTTACAGGAGGCGTTCGGGATGCAACTACGTCTGACCACCGGATTTCACCCTCAAACAAATGGTCAGATGGAGAGAACCATTTAGACCCTCTAGGACATGCTCCGTGCATTGTCCTCAACTTTGGTCGTAGCTAGGAGGATCACCTACCCTTGGTGGAGTACACGTACAACAACACCTACCACTCCACCATCGGGATGGAACTATACGAGGTGTTGTATGGGCGGCCTTGCAGATCACCGCTGTGCTGGACAGACCCTGGGGAGTCAGCACTTGTGGGACCGGAGACGGTCCAGGCCACAACGGAGAAGGTCCATGTCATCCAGGAGTGGATGAGGATAGATCAGAGCTAGCAGAAGTCTTATGCTGATAGGAGGCGAAGACCACTAGAGTTCGAGGATGGCGACCACGTCTTCTTGCGGGTCTCACCTTGATGTGGTTTACGGAGATTTGGCCGAGGCGGCAAGTTGTCTCCACGCTTCATCGGACCATTCCAAGTCCTCAGCAGGATTGGAGAGGTGGCTTATCGCCTGGCTCTACCACCTCAGTTGCACCGGGTGCACGACGTCTTCCACGAATCTCATCTGAAGAGATATGTGAATGACCTGACACATATCATTGACCATGGGTGGCTGGACATTGATGATGGGGAGACTTTTGCGGAGGTCCCGGTTGAGATCGAGGATCAACAAGAGCAGGTCCTATGTGGATGGTCAATTCCTCTAGTGCGTATCAGATGGTAGCACGAGAACCTCCAGGAGAGCACTTGGGAGCGGGAGGTTTAGATGTGTGCTCAGTACCCACTTTTGTTTCCCTATTTTATGATGTATCTTTACGGGGACGTAAATCCCCTAGGTGGGAGTAATGTAAGGACCTATAAAATTCAAGGGAATTTTTTTCTTAATTTTCTTTTGGATTTTACAAGTACGTAGTTTTTGACGGCACCTGATTCCGAGGCCCGGTGTGCCCGAAATCATTATCCAAAATTTAGCTCGGGTACGTTCAGTGAACGAATGAGAGGGATTTCTTAACTTTTGAACCGGTGCTTAGAATCGAAATCCGAGGACACCGATGGAATTGCAACAACGGTAATTGCTTAGGAACACCTTTTCTGGAGTTGCGTTTGCTCGGGTGTGGTACTTATAATTTTTGGGTAAAGTAAAACAATAAAATAAAATGGTGCAACCAATTTTAATTTATTTAAAGTATCTTAACCTAAGCTAAGTGGTTGTAGTGGGACCCACTATTTCCTACTCCACTAGGTAGGATATTTTTGGGGTGGGGCCCACATGAGCCTCACCTATTCACTTCCTCAACCCCCTCTTTTAATTTGGTAACGCACCTGCACCCCCATTAAATGAAGTCAAGTCTTGCGTTTAACAAAATATTAAATGCCCCCTTAATTGGGCGGTTTAAACTTTTCAATTAATTCAATTAATTGAATGATTCAATTTTTAATTTCAAAATGTTTGGCGTGAGTAATAAAATAAGGCAACACTTATTTTATTAGTGTTGTTTTTGTTGTGCGAGAGGATTTTGGAGAGAATTTTCTCTTAGTCTTGAAGTTCTCCTTCCTCGACGAAGAACGTGAAGAACGCAGAGCCTTCGACGAAGAACTCCACCACCACAAATGGGAGTTCGTCATATCATCTTCTTTCCTCTACATAGACTGTGAGAGACGCCATCCTCAGAGTTCGATGATGCGACGCCGACGAATCTTTTCTCCGCGACGCCGAGGATCCTCCTTCCACGATGCCTTCTTCCGCGACCATCAATTCCACGACGAACCTTTGTTCAACCTTTTCTTCGAGTTAGGGGTTTTGTTTTATATCGTGAATAATTTTGGGTGTTCATCGATTAACTTTTAGCCGCTTTCTATTGATTAACGGGAGGAGTCCGGACCGCAGACACACGGCCGACCCCCTCCCTTTTTATTGATGTCCTTCGTTGTGGATTAGAACGGAGATGGCGTGCTGTTGTCACACCGCGTGGAAACGAGAGAACCGTGGAAAAGGAGCGCGGCGCCGTCGCTCCGCGCCGGGGAACCATGAAGAAACCGTGGCCTTTGGCCCGCGGTGGTTTAGGGACCGGCGGCCGGCTACCGGCCGCCGGCGCCGGATCAAGAGGTTGGGACCACGGGGTCCCGCGACAGTAGCACTTTCGTCCAGCCGGGCTGGCCAAACGAGGAACCGGGGGTCGCAACCCCCGGTCGGCCGAAGGAGAGGCCCCCCACATGGGGGCCGTGGTTTTCCAAACAGGGGGGCTGCACCCCCCCCCCATTTCTGCTCGGTCGTTACGGCCGAGCCGCATGGCCACGCGGACCTGGCCGAGCGCGCCAGGCCGGGCCAAGCCACGCCGGTGGGGCCGGGCCACACCCACCGGGCCGGGCCGCACCCTATTGGGCCTGACCCGGACCCGGGTTGGGTCGACACAGTTCTGGCAGACCCAGGGGGGATCGGGCCGGGTCGGACCGGGCCCGAACCCCCTATTCACGGACTTCGTTCGGTCTTTTTACTATAACATGGGCTACGGACCTCCGAACGACGCACCGTATGTTGTGATGCGATCCTTGGATTGAGAAAGTCGTTTCAGTATATTACACTTATGGTTTTGAAGAACATTGGGTTCGACCGGGTTGGTTTGAACACAAAACCAACCGGGCCGTCGGAGCGGAAACACTTATAACTTGAGCTCCGGACATCCGATTGACATGCCGTAGACTTTGATGGATTCGTCTTAGTGAGACGAACCTTTTTCATTACTTTACTCGAGGTTTGGATGCATTTAGAGTATGGTCGGGATGGTTTTGACTTAAAAACCAACCGGGCCCCTATGATGAAAAAGCCAATAACTCTCAGACCGGGCGTCTGATTGACGCGCCGTCTGTGACGTTGAGTTCCTATTGAAGATATGGAACTTTTGGATACATAAACTCTGGACATCGTGTCAGTTGATGTATCAGACCCTCGGCTCGTGGAGCAGACCCTCCCGAATGAGCTTGCTATGTTCGGGAACCCTAGAGCTGGCTGCGACTGCAACAACGATGATGACTGTACGGGAATCCTCCGTGGATTCGACGACGACGACTACAGCACTCAGGAATCCTGTGTGGATCAGTGCTACCGATCATGTGTGGGTCAGATCCCATGTGGGTCAGCGCTCAGCGGTCCTGGGTGGGCCAGCGCATACCGATCCTGTGTGGGTCAGATTCTGTGTGGGTCATTGCAGGGGTTAGTACCTATTGATCCTTTGTGGGTCATTGCGGGGGTTAGTACCTATTGATCCTATGTGGGTCGTTGCAGGGGTTAGTACATATTGATCCTGTGTGGGTCCGACGAGTTAGATGAATCAGTGGCTACATCTGATCATCTCTATCATCTTACGAAGAAGTACTCCTATGTGAGCTGAGTCTTGACTTTCAATCCTTATCTTCGATAAGATTGACTTGATATCCGGTGTGGATTACGTTATTCTTTCCTGTGTGGATTGGGTTGTCTTTTCCTGTGTGGACTGGGTTGTACTTGGGCTCAGATGTTGGAGCTGAATGAGAATTGATGACTTAGGTATATGTATGGGCATATACCTAAGTAGTGTCAGATGTTACTTCGTGATTGTATCTTCCCTTGTGGATTATACTTTGTGGATTCTGTGAGACCTTAGGGGGTCACAGGGTCCCTACTGATTAGTGTATACTCACCCCTGCACGGGCTATGCCCACACTACGTTGTGTTGGTTGCAGACGACAGACAGTGCTGATCGTGGTTTAGGCTTGCGGAGGAGGTCGGTACCTGGAGGTGGACCACTGGGTGGGACGTACTCGGAGCGGACGACTGGACTCGAGGAGCTGTGGAGGCTATCTATACCCACCCTTCAGGTGGGACTTCCAGTGGACGGCTCGACGTTGCGACTTTACTTTTCAGTTCCTGTACTCCCTTTTTCAGTTGTACTTTACTTTCAGTTTGGGTTTTTATTCTGTCCCAGTTACTTATCTGCACTTACTATTGTACCCAGTTTTACATAGTGTTTACTTCTGCTTGCTTACTCTGTGGTGTTTGTTTACTTTTAAAGGAAATTGCTTCCTTTTTTGTTGGGATATATGCCTTGGTGCTAGTCGCCAACCCCTGGCCTATGGAAGGCGGGCTTGGGGTAGTCACAGCATGGGCCCCGAGGATGGGTCATGACTGTTGTTAATAATGGATAATTTTCTAGGTTTATAAATTTGGGAATCAACTTGTTTCATTAGAAAGGTTTTAAAATAGAATTGACTATAGAACATAAATATTTTTTGTCCATCATTTATTATTATATTATTCTTAAGTATATGTACATTTATTTTTAAGGTTTTTTTGGTGTTATGTTTTGATCAGTATCAATCATTAGCGGAATAAATCCATATTTTGGTTGGAGTGTGTTTTCAAAATGAATCTATTATGAGTGATTGGTTTTTAATTTATTTTATTACAATTGATTATACTAGATTGTGAATTTTTGGATACATTGAAATTTCTAGGATGTTGATTTATCTATTTATGTGGATTATTTGAGTTAATATTGGTTTTGATGGTGAATATTTTAATAAATTACTTATTTTAATTTGATATTAGGATATCTGGTGGAAATTTATTATTTTGAGATACATATAGATTCAAAATTTTTAGTTTATGATCGAACCATGGGTTTTTTGACATAAAACATTAATTTTATATAGGTATTGTTTTTTCCATGTAAATTTTAAAAATAATCTTTTAATTTATTGAAGGAACATAATATTTATTTTGTTTTTCCATAGGAAATGTGATTTTGTGAGTGTAAAAACATTGATTCTCATTTACAGAAGGTAAATTTAATATCTAATAATTTATTTATAATGTTTAACTTGTATTGGAATGTATAAAATTTAAATTATGAGAAATCATAAAAAACCTTGCAAATTTACTCTTGTATAAAAATATAGATAATGTGTTATGTTTCTAGAATGTAGTAAGTCCTCATGGTTTGAAATTTGATTTCCATTAATTATTATAATGAATATTGTGTTTTGTTTTTTGAAAGGGATTACATTATATAGTCAGATATACATTTTGGAGACTATGCATGCTAACTATGTATTGTAAAAATTGATTCCTTTTGTCCTGGAAACATAGCCAAAATCCAAGTTATGGGCCCCTGAAATGATAAATTTACTAATATTAGTTGAAAATAATCATTTATCCTCAAAAATACAAATTTTATGAATAGTGCGATCATTTAGGCTCTGTGATATATCAATTTGAATCATCAAAATAGATCTATGAGATTTACTATAACAGAATATAGTACCTAGGTTTTATATTTTCAAAATAAGTCTGCAATTTCATATAAAATTAATCATATGTTGTAAGTAAAAAATTTACCATGATCATTAGAAAATTTTGAATTTTGAAAGGAGATATTAAATGTTGACTTTGTAATTTTTTATTTCAAATATTCAGAAAATATCTATATTTTGAAACCTTATTTTTATAAATGTTTTTAAATGGGTTTTATTCTTAAATTAATATGTGTTTGTTCATGTTAATGTGTTTTTTTGGAAAAGTAACTTAAATAATATCATTTAATGATCATTTGCATTAATTATGAATTGAATGATAGGATAATGGTGTCAAAATGATGGATATATTAGAATATATTATGGTGTGGTATTTTGAAAAGGGAGTGCATGGAAATTCACATGATATAAAATTTAGAAATAAAAAGTTTTATTAAAAATCTTGTGTATTTTTATATTTTTAAAATAAAGGATCTTTACATTTTAAACTAATATTATTTCATTGTTAGTGAAATTAGTGAGAAATATTTAGGGGAGAAAAGTATTTTAGTCTGGAGATTTTTAACAACACAATATTTTTATTTTAATTATAATATATTATTTGGGTATTTTTTATAATTTTTTATAATTTTTTATAATTTTGATGAGTTTCATGATTTAATACAAGATCCTATAAATCATGAAAAACAATAATGTATTTTATTTTTTTTAGATTATGTAGACACACAGTTTGGAACACAGTCTTGGAAATGTTGTATTCTAACCATGCATCTCTTTGAAATAATAAAAACACTATTCATCAAGTATAGACTTCTAGAGTCCTTTACTTGAGTTATAGATTTTTGGTATTAATATTTTGAATACTTATTATTTTTATGTAATTATATAAAATTTATTTAATCATTTAGTTTATATTTTATAAAATATTTTTGTAATTTCATGTTATGTATTATTAATGATTTGTTATTATTTTTAGTTATTACAAACAATTTTATATTACCATACCTTTGGGTTTTTTATATTTTTGTGAATATTTATGTTGTATTTAAAATTTTATTTGGGATTTTATTAACGAATTCAATGATGGATTCTTAAATAAATATATTTAATTATTATACTATTTATTTATATTTAGTTTTATTCATGGTATTTTGAAATATAAGATGATAACTTCCCCTTTATTTAATCATTTAGAGGATTCATAAAATGGGAAAGGGGAGGACATTCATTATATCTTCCTTCTTATTGGGAGAAAGATGTTGGATTAAGTTTGTGTCTCATTCGTTATTTATTTACCTTCTTTTTCCTCCCCTTTACTTCATACTTTTACATTCTTATATTGTCTGGGGCTCATGGATGATGAGTGTTTTACCCTAATAAAGTGAAACACTATGAATCTACAGGAAATTTCCTTATTATGATGTATAATCCTTAAATAGGTTATCTACACTCAATTCAAAGTGGTTGTGCTGCCATTTCCATCTTTAGTAATCAATTTTATTATCCATAAACAAAAAAAATTATATGATTTTTATGTTTTAATGTTTATAATATATTTATAGTGACTATCTTGGTGATGTGGAATTTTATTTTATTGATAATACCAACTGAAACTATTAAACATGCATCTTGGTAAGAGGATTAATAACGTTTTAAAATTATTTACATAACTATGGATTTTTCAGTTTTTAAAATTGTGTTTTTTATATTAATTATCTATTTAATACCTTTGATAGGTTAGTTAAAATATTTTATTATATTTCCCAGAATTCTATATTATTAAAGAGGTGTTATCCATGTGAAATTTTTAAAATTATATTTTGGACTACATTTTACCAATGAGTGTTTATTGAAATGCTTATATATCTTTTATTGAAAAGTAATTATATATATTTAAACATATAGGTTTAGAATTGATTTTAAAGAGTAAATATCATAGAGTTAACATTTTTTAAAAAAATAAATTGGATTTTGGCTTAAATAATAGAATAATTTTAAATGTGAGATACATGAAATCATCTTAAATTATGTATTTTTAATTGATTTTAATGAGGGAATATCATGTTTTTATAAATTATTTAAAATGTTAATGTTCTATTTAAATCAATAAAAAGATGTTATTATTTCCAATTTCTCACCAATGATGTTATGATCCTTTATTTTAGTTTATGTAAATATGGAAGTATCTTATGATAGGTGATTGATATTAGCCCGGAAAGTAAATTCTCTTTATGGGTTTTTAAAGGCAAGATGTAAATTTATTCAATTTTGATTTAAGATTATAAATGAATTTTCTTCGAAAATATTTAAATGAATATTTGGTATCTAAGGTATTATCTAATAACAAGTATTCATGCTATAAATTATTCATTTTTTAGACAAACATACAATTCTAGATAACACACTATCCAGGAAGGTCTAGTTTATGATTTTTATTTGGTAAGTTATGTTTGAGATATTCTCACTAGTTATGGATTGTGAACTAAATTCTGAAATCACAACCCAAATGGTCCAAACTTGAGAATATAATATAAAAATCTTAATAGAGAGATATAAACGATTTTGGATTTGAAAATAATTAAATAAAAATTAGATTACATTCGATAATATAAAAATAATTAGCAAAAAATAATTAAAAACTCAAGGAATCAAGATAAAGAAATCAAAGAAGATCTCATAACCAGTAGTTATTAAGCTGTGACTCTAATAATTTCTTCATCAAATTAGTACAAGTAAAATAATTTTTTGGTCCAATACTTAATATAACATCCAACAGATGTAACTAGTTCTCATAAGACCAGATGGAAGTTCATGATAAATTATGTTTTTTATAATTAATAAAAAATAAAAAATATAGAGGTAATTTTTGTGTGGAAGGTTTTGAAATCTCATTTTCTACATGATTGTTCCCTTAAATAAAAACAATTCACAAAGAAAAAGTAATTTATTTCAAAATTCACATTCATAAAATTGCTAGATTATCTGATAGAGGGAGTGAGGGAGGGAGAGAAGGATATTATCATAACAATTATCACTCAATTTCCAAAACAACGAAGAAAAATTCATATATTTTTGTATTAAAAGTTAAATTGATTGAAAATAAATCTATAATAGTTAGTCAATACTATCAAAATATCTTGTATAATGGATTCCTTGAAAATTAATAATTCAATAAATGTAAGAAGAAAAAAATAAATGTAAATAATAATAATATAATATTAAAATAAATGTTTTTAAAATTTTTATGACTTTAACATAAATTTAGAAACATATAAATGAAATAAAACAAAAAATAATAAATTAGAATTAGTAAAATTATTGATGTAACTTCGTATGTTAATGTAGACTAGAATTTTAACAACTTTTAAATCTATTTAAAACAAACAAAAAATGCTCATCACAGATTCTATATGTATAATGTGGATTTATATTATTAGTAAAACAATTAAAAAAATTTGATAAATTCATACAACAATATGAAATACCATGAAAAAATATAAAATTGAGTATTTCGGTAAATTTCTAGATTTTCATGCCTTTGTAATGATATAACACCGTCTAAAACAATTTCCACATAATAAAATCCTCTATATATGTAGATTATCCATGGAACCATATTACATTAAATAAACACACAATTGAATCCATGAAATATCAGAATCCAAAATGATTCTTAATATCTATGTAATCAAATTCATCATACAAAAGAATTTGAAATCCAGTGGTAGATGGATATCTATTCATTCGGTGAATTTTTATGCCTAGTAAACAAAGAATTTTTGCCCTAGACCAATTGACTTATATTTATAAAATTTTAATAAATCCAAATGGATAAAAATACATTTCAATCAAACTTATGTAAAATAATATATCGATGAAAAAATAGTAATTTATATAATAATAAATCTATAAAAAATATAACAAAAATTTTGTAAATAATTTATTCAATTTTTAAGCAACCCAATATATAATTACATTCTTTGTTGTAGTTTTAGGAAATTTATATAAAATTAAAATATTTTCAATTTGACAAGTGATGTGTAATTCTAATAATGGTAGCTTATGATATCATTAAAATGAAGTATATAATTTCATCTGAAAAACTATAGAATAAATTGTACATGATGAGAACCTAGAGCACATTTCAGACACTCAAATGACCATTTCATCTTTTATCAGAGTTGATGAAAATACAGATAATTTTATAGTATATCCATATCAACCAAAATACATGAATTTAATGGTCTAGAACTCAATTGATAAACAAAAAATTAGTAAAAAGGTAAACACTTTAACAGAATTTATGTAAGAAATAATCCCCAAAAGAAAATAAAAAGTCTTATGCATATCCAAAATACCACTTGCATTGGAAAAAAACCATGGAAATTTTTCTTATTAATTAAAATATAAATAAATCCAAAATAGATATGAATAAGAATTTGATAAAAACAAATAATAAAAATAGTTAATAAATAAATATGAACGAAATGAAAATGATTATAAATTATTTTAAAAAATAAATAAAAATAAAAATTTAAAAATAGATTATTTAATTTAGTGTAAAACAATAGTTATTCAATAAATATTATTTTAAAAATTAAATTAATCTATTAATAAATTTTAGTGGTCTTTTATTTTTTAAAACACATATTATATATATGAACAATAATACTCCAAAATCACTCATATCACTAACATTTTCCTTAATCATAATTACATTATAAATGTATTTTAATTTTTTATTTTCAAACTAGAATAATTATATTTACTTTAAAAAGAAAATTTTCAAAATTCAGAGGAATCCCACTAGGATTTGTCATCACTCTCTATATATACACATTTTATGTGCGTATATATTTCTATCCTCTATTCATTTTATAGTTGTGAGATGTAATATTATATTCTTTGATATTATTCCATTGTCTCATTTTGGATGAAATTGATGTGATAGCATACGAAGTTGTTTGTGAGTCTTATGAAGATAATAATATATCTAATTCATGTTGAGTTTTTTTATTATACATTATATCCTGATTTCATAATTTTTATCTAATGTTGGGTTAGATTTTTTATTCCATGTATGTATTAATTTATTCAAAAAATATATATTTTATATATCATGTTCTATCCAATATATTAACATTACATGTGTGTTTTTTTGGATAAAATGAATTTGAAAATCATTATTTTTGACAAAGGGGAAAATTTTCTCCTTTCATACATTGATATGCTCGGAACTTGTACAAAAATACGATAATTGGGAATATGTTAGGTAGGTTCAATATCAGTTTGTTTATGATTACTGGGTATTCAAATTGTTGTGTTATAGTTGTTAAATATCTCATACTATAATTTATATAGTTTAAAGATAATTCATGAAAATTGTTGTTATAATCAATTTTTTTCATTGAAATGATTAATGGGATTATAATAATGTATAAAATAAAATACAAAATATGATATATAGACTGATAATATCTTAATTTTCAATTAATTAAGACACCAGATCAGATATGGATTAAGAATTTCTTGATTTATCCATAGTTATGATTTAGTAATTTGATAATATTTTGTTTGTTATTCTCAATTTGTTCAATCATTAAATTTGAATGATTTTTTATTTATTTTTATCCAAAGTAAGCCTTAAGTTATTATTTATAGGTTTTCTTGGTTCATCATATGAACATAGTTGGGGAAGAATACCCATAGTTGAGCTTGATCAATCTATAATTGTATCATCATGCAGTTAATAATGACGAACAAATCACATCTATATGTAATGTAGTTTCCTTCATCTCAATGGCTTTCTATTGATGAATGTCACAAGAGTAGAAAATTTTGATTTATTTTCTTCTAAAGTTAATCCATTATCCTTATTATCTTAGTATGAAATTAAATAATTATAATACACTAATACCCATATTTCATGCATGTATTTTTTTTTAAAAATAATTTATTTTTAAATTAAATTAATATTTCATTCATACTTGATTAATATATTTATCATATTACAGATAGATAAATATTAATATGATGTGGAGGAAAATGAACAAAAGAGTTTAATTTAGGAGGTTGAAGTGCTGTAGTGAGACACCATAAAATTGAAGCTAGAGTGAAATAAAAGATCTCAAAATTCCACTATTACCTCTATGATAAGTTCAATGATAACATTAAAATTTTGGTAATTTATATTTAACTAAAATAAATGTAACTAACTAACCAAATATAAAAATAGGGGAATTCAAGGTCAAATATATGAGATGGTAAAATTAAATCGTGTGAATTCAAAAAAAGCTTTATTGAATATGTTTAAGAAAGTATATGTGATGTACTAAAATTTTGTTTTAAAATCAATTTGAGAAAGTGTTGAGGTGTTTTGTATGTTCTATGATATTTTGAAAGTGAATTTATTAATTAAATTGATTGATTAGGTCTATTTTATAATTCAATATGAGGATGATACATAGTCTTGGTAACCCCTCCTTAGCACAGAAATCCCACTTTTACCACGGTAAATTACTTGGGATTATTTATGAATTATTTCGGAAATTAATAAGATAAATAAAGATACATTAAAAATTATTAACCAAATGACCATGTGATAGGAAAATGAAACAAATTAAAAATTAATTATGATATCAACAACTCTAACATGAACAAAAAATAAAAAAAATCATAATATACTCCCCCTTATTCTATGTTAATAGATATATATTTGATGTCAAAACCTCATTATATTAATGAGAGAGTGATAGTGTTGGAGAAAATACATGAAATGCATAATGAAATGGTGTATAAGAACTTGTGGAAAACTTTGGAGTAGTATGATTCCTTTCCCCATGATTTGTTCCGTGATCACCATGGAGGAGTATCCTGAACGTCTTATTTATTAGCATAGATATAACCTTGGTTGGATTAAATTCCACCAACATGGGACTTATAATTTATATAGGAAAATTCTGGGTGTCTTCAGCCAACCAATTGGAAATTCATTGAATATTATTAATAATAAATTCATTAATTTTTCTATTGACTATAGGATCATGATATGAATAAAGGTTTCATAGTGTGAATGTTGTGCATTTGACATTAAAAATATACTACCCTTTAACACTCAAATTGTGAATGATTTTTAAGGTGTGTATAAACAAGATTTTTTTGTAATATTCACTACCATTATCTACTCAAGATGTGAAATGATTATTCACATCATGAATAATTTTGACGAAACCCCAACAAAGCATGAATCATTTTTCTCATATTGTGAATGGTTGAATTTATTTCTATCAAATATATGAGATAATATATTTAAAACATTAATATACATTCACGACATAAATAATGATTCATAAAATGTATTATTTTTCAGGATTTTCTTCCCAGTTCTTCATTTTTGGAACCCCTTATATACAAAAACAGATTGTATGCCTCAAAATTCTTTTATCATTAATAGTGGTATTCCTAAATTATTCATTTCATTACAACTTCAATATATTGGTTTCTCACCCTAACACATTCTCCTCATTAATTCATCTATATTATTCATTTACCTCTTAATGATATTCATATTTATCCTTCATTTTTTTATAAAAAAATTAAACACATGTGAAGGAATTATTAGTTTAATTCCCAAATAAATGTATTAATTTTCCAAAAATATATTAATCAAATATAACCATTCTATACCTAGAGGGGTTTAGTTTCACATTACATGATGAATAATGCATTGAGAAGGAATATATATTCAATAATATTTTCATGAATCTTTTGATCAATCACCTTACACAATAAGAGGGATCACATCGTTATATCTAGAAAAACTTAAGTCCTATCATTTAATGAAATACAACATCCATATGAAATGTATTGGGTGCATATATTACTTATTTTTAGAGGAATCAATTGAACCTATTAAATAGACAAGAATGATATAACTAATGTATTAATAAAGGATTTTCAACAAAAACAAACCTTGTAAAATCCTATTACTATTTTTAGGTATTCTAAAACCCCTATTTTGAGAATTATTTGGTTGGGCTTCATTTGGGGAAGATTCAAGAGAAAATTTGGTAAATTTTGTATTATTTTCTAGATGGGCATGGTTAGTACACAATATTCCCAAATTGTGCGCCCTCTCAGGGGAAACCATACAAACCAAAATAGTGGGGTTTTCCACGGCTATCACACGGTTTGAAAAACTATGCACCCACCAAGTAGAAACTACACAATCCCATTAAAAGGGGTTAATTGTTTGTATAAATCATGTGGTATTACCCATCTAACCATGTAAACAACATTTTTTAACGGAGAAATTAATTTTAAACATCTTGAAACCAACATTTTTGGTGCTCGATAAACCTAATTAGTCCTATAACATTTTATTCATTTAGGGAAAATCCCAAGAGGTTATTATTTCCTCTATTCACCCTTTTGAAAGAAAATCGAAGCTTGGATAATGATGTTCAATCTAAACCCAGTAGGATTCCTCTTCCCATTATCTTCCATCCACATTATCACCTTTCATCCCTTGGGTTTTATATAAATATATAATTTTTTAGAATATAATATCCTCTATTTAGTTATTGAATATAGGTTTGACCCTCAGATATCCATTTCTAAAGATATATTTTGGAGTTTATAGTTTTTGGCTTGGTATTTTGAGATCACATGATCTTGAGGTAGGTGATTAGGTTTTGATTTTACAATTTGATTAACCCCAAATTGCTTGATTTAAATTAAAATTTTTTATTTAAATTCAATTTATTGATATAAATGACTTTTACTTTTATTAATTTTCTAAACATTCCAAATCCATTGAATTGGGGTTTTGAAATTAGATTTGGAATAAATTTTGGAAACCCCTAATTCCATTGAATTGTGTTGTAATTATGATGTTTATGGAATTAGGGGAAATTTAAATTGTTGGATTTAAATTTGTGCAAGTGATTCGATGAAATTGATTTTAAATTGGTATTGGATAAAAATTTGTTAACATGGTTTTTATAGAACCCCATTAGTTTTATCTTGGAAGAAGACAAGTTTTGATTAAGAACCTAATTTCAATTTTTAATGGAAAATTAGTTTATTTTAAATAAATAAATTGACAAATTATATTTCAATTATACATAAAATATTTTCCCATTGCTGATTAGTATTAGAGAACATGAAATACTAGGTAAATAGTGAGTAATTGGTATAACACTCTTTTGATGCTTACAACAAAAACAAAACACAGTTTAGCCTATAAAGTCCCTGATGGGTTTTTCATGGGTTTAATTTAATCAATAATATTGGGGTGTGTGTATACACATATTTTTATAATTTACATTATAGTGCGTGAGTATCCCATAGCCCGGAACTATTGTACCTTTTAGCAGATGACCATGGTTCTCATTGTATGTATTTGAAATGTATATATGCAAATGTTTGTAAACTTTTTTCCATTCCTTCTAGAATTATATATATTATTTTGCATAAAATTGTATTCTTTCCATTTGATTAATGTAATTATATCATTTGAAATGTAAATAGTTATTTTTTAAATATTATTCAAAATTACAGGTTTTTTATTTAAAAATTAAACTCATTATTTGTTTATTTAAATGTTGGAATGTTTTTATAGAATCATTGGTGAGAATCTATTGTGCCATTATCTCACACCCTAACTGTGCCTTTTGAGTGTTTTTAGATTATCTTCTTCCAGGTTCAAGAAAGGGTAAGTCACCACTTAGAGGGGGTAGTAGATGTTGATCTGTGGGCTTAGAGAGTTGCATCCATTGGGACATGGGGTTTTTATCTTCTTATTTTTTGATATAATTTTGTAATAATTTTCGTTTTAATAATGGTTTTATATATTGTACACTTCTCCATTTTGAGTTTTCCTTTTATGCATACCGACCAATTTATCTTGAATCTATTCTGTTTGTGTAAAATTCATTCCCACTTTTATATTGTATGATGTGAGGTGTTTATAACCAACATGTGGGGATAAGGAACACCCTTTGGGATATTTCATGACCATATTTGTTATCATGTTAAAAGGGAACCAAGGCTAGTTCACGAAAAATTGGTATAAGAGTTGTGGGTTTTTTATCTTTTATTGATGTTATTATACAGTTCTGTATTCTTTTTGTGACTTAAGAGGTAGTTGTGATTCAGTTCTAAGCCATATCTAACCGAAATTCTCATTATATAACTAGGGGAAGTTAGGGATGTAATCTGTGAAGATTAATTATTGACTTTTCCATTATTTTGATTTGGATTGATTGAAATCCCAATCTTGTTCGTGTTTATTTTATGATTAATGTCCCTTGTTTCTCTACTTGAGTGTTCTTATGATGTGTTTAACATTGTCTGTTGATGTTGAGCAGCATAATTCCTCAAAGAAGACATGTGAATTAGAACCAAGAGGAATATTCTAATGAAATTCAATGAGAAAATCATCATGTAGACCTAATTGTAATTGAGGTTATTGTGCATACTTTCCACAATCTGGAATAGGAACCACCACCGGTTCCCATTCGTGCTCTTATCTTAAACCCTCAATGTGACATTATTTGGAATCTTTCTTTGGAGTTACACTACCAGAAGAAACTATTATTCAAAGGGTCGAATGATCCTCAAGAGGTTGAGGAATGGTAGAGTATAATGAAACATTTTTTTGGGTTCTTAAAAACTCCTTAGGAGATCAAGGTAAATTGTTCCACCTTAATGATAGAATAAATAATCATGAGATGGTGACATATAATAGTGATGAAAAATATGCATGAGGGGTTAGAGTGGAATGTATTAAAGGATCCTTTCAGTAACCAATTCTGTCTAGATACAATGTTGTTAGCCAAGTATTTTGGAGTTTTTTAAACATGAACCTACTGAAAAGATCATGATAGAGTATGTAAACAATTTTTCATAGCTAGTGAAGTTTTCTCATTAGATTTTATAAAAATAGAATATAAATAATCACTGTTAAAAGTGGGACTATGATTAGATATTCTTTATTAAGTTTTCTTATTGAATGTTCTTTATTATTCTGATGTGCTAGATAGAGCACCGATGGTCAAAATAGACCTGGCTGACAGTTCAAGGTTGATGATAGTTCCCTTTTCTCCCTGTAGAATTGTGAACTCATCTGTGATAAATTGTAACTTTCTTGATTCTCATAGTTCTTCTGGATAGTAGATGTTTTCTAAACCTCCAGATGTTTCTGGAAGAGGCCCTTAGATTTTCTACCAGTTTGAAAATTCAAAGCATTCAAATATTGTTTACACTAAGGCACCACAGTTATTTGGCCCCTTTGGATTATCAAGAAACCTATATAAGTTAGTCCATGTCATTTCTACTCCTCATAGTGTAATTGGATAATATGTGCCTATTAAGACTATGTTGAAATCATAAGTCTTAAGGAAAAAGGTGTTCTAGCTATAGGATTCCAAAATGAAGCATCTTCATGTAGTTTATGGGTATCTAAAGGAATGTGATAAATTACCAACAACTATGAGTGGTTCAATCACCAGATATTCATCATTAGTGACTACAATTTTTTAATACAAGTTCATCTCATTCATTTATTTCAAGCCATGTTGTAAACCTACTAAATCATCAAACAAATAGTTTTTCTTATGTGATGGATATTAATAAACCCCATTGAATAAAGAGAGATAAGGTTCTCTAAAGTCCTATTTAGGTGATCTATTTATCATATGTTGATATTTCTCGGAGTTTTATAGTTCTTGACATGAAGCATCTTGAATAATATTTGGGATGGATGGGCTCATATCCAATAAATCATGGAATGATTATTATATTTTATGGGTATCTGTTTCCACCCCTACGGGGTTTTTAAGCTATTTAAAGGATATTGGGAATCAAGTTTGAGTATATCCAAAAAATCATATATAGATTTAGGGATATTAAAATATGAATTTTCTTTTGACATGGAGTAAGAATAATTGATTGGTTATCGCCCTTTAGTTTTCATCGACTTTCCTGATGTTTTCATTATTGGCTTCACTAGTTTCCAACATGTTTGGGATGAAGATTTCTATTTCATGTTAGTGTATGGCAGTCAACCATTGTATCTTACCTCTTACCACATAGAACCAGATAAAATTAAATATATGATGTCAAAGTTGGATAATATTATAGATAAAGGATTTATACGTCCGAGTGTGTAACCTTGGGTATTGTCGGTTATCTTTTCTAAGAAATATGATGGTTCACTTCACCTATTTATTGATTTCTGAAAAATAAATAGAGTCACAATAGATAAAAAATATATGTTTCAACAGTTTGATATTTTTTGATTAGTTGAAAATGGAAAATTATTTTTCAGTGACTGATCCTCGGCCTAGGTACCATCAGTTTAGGAAAAAAGAATCTAACATTCATTAAACTAACTTTTGGGGTAGGTACGACAATTATGAGAATTTTATCATGCCTTTTAATGTAACAAATGTTCCTATAGACTTTATAGATTTAATAAACATGATTTTACATGAGTACCTTGATACCTTCATGATAGTCTTTGTGGATTTCATCCTCGTTTACTCTATATCCAATGAGAATCATGTGATTCATCTGAGATAAGTTTTTAAATTTTTGATAAATCACCCAATTTATTCCAAGCTATAGAAATGTGAATTTTGGATTGAAGAAGTGATTTTCTTGGGACACATTGGGTTAGAGCATGAATTTTCTATTATTCCTAAAAGGATAATTTTTTGATGACATATAAATAACCACAACATGTTTTCAAGATTTGGAGCTTCATGGTTTTAGTTGGGTATTATTTCTAGTTCATTAAGGACTTCTCAAATTTGTATTATCTAATCAATTCTATAACTCAAAAGGGCGTATAGTTTTATTTGCATGAAAAATTTCAGATTTATTTTGTTGAGTTGAAACATATTTTGATAACTACGATGGTGTTGAATCTTCAAGAGTCCTGGAAGAGCTATGCAGTTTTTTTGATGCATTGGATTTAGGTGTAGGATGCATTCTTATACAGGGTGATCATGTTGTTTCTTATAGATCTTGTTAGATTTGGCCTCATGATAAAAAATATTAAACACATTACCCTGATCATGAAACTGTGATGCACACACTTAAGAGTTGGTGGGCCAAAATTTCCATAAAAAGGATTACCATGTTTTTAGAACACAATATCATGAGTTAAATATTATCTCAATAAGTTGTGAATCTCCTCCAGTGGCCATGGGTTTAATACATGTAATATTTCAACATTTACATCACATATACCATGGGAAAAGGGAATATCATCGTATATTCCTTGAGATGGAAACATCTTACTCATGCTATGAAGGAATCATCTCAAGAGTGGAAACTGATGTATCTTTTCACACACTTTCATATCAGAGTCTAAGAATTAGTGGTTGAGGCTTCTTTTTCCAAGGTTTAATTGACATCATCTCTTCTCAAGATGGTTCTTTAGGAATATTATCTTGGTGGTTTTTACCATATCATTAGGGAATCTCTTTATGGTGGAGAGACTATGGATGATTGGTCATTATCTAAAGAAGAAATTATATGCTTTTAGAATATATTTTTTATGTCATTTGTCTTAAGGATAGATTTTATAATGCATTTCCATAATTACATTTGGTCAGTGCACCCATGAACCACAAATATGCTTTGTGATGTGTGTCATAGATTCTAGTTCTTAGGTATGATATGAGGCATTGCAGATTTGTTCTCTAATTTTTTTACATGAAAGAAGGTCAAGGCCAAGAATTAGAATCCTTCATGTTTTATTAAAACACTCCCAGTGCCTACATGAATGTGGGATGAGATATCTATGCAATTTGTGGCTGGGTGTTGACATACCCATTGAAATAATATTTTGAAATGGTTTTTGATCAATCAGATGACTAAATCTGCTCAATTTATACCCGTTTATGATACAACCAATATTGAGGAGTTATTAAATATCAATATCAAATATATTTTTTCATTTTAATGGAGTTCCATATTCTATAGTATTTTTTTATATATTTATGGTTAAATACTTGATTTTGGAGAGTCCTTCAAGAATAACTGGGATATCATGTCCAGTTCAGCCTGATATATGATCCACACTCTGATAAAGAGACATAAAGAGTTATAAAAATTCTTAAGGATATGATCCTCACATTTGATATGAACATTATTGGGACCTTGGATGACCAAATAAATCTAGTTTATTTTTCTTATAACAATAGTTTACAATATTCGATCAAAATGGATCCTTTTAAGGCCTTATATGGTCATCCTTGTAAATCTCAATTTTCTTGGTCGAATATTGATGAATGTTACTTGGTTTGACCAAGCATGGTTCAATGGAATACATCAAATATTCAGCTAAATCACTAGAATATTTTGACAAATAGATCTAGTATATGTCTTATGCTAATCGTTGGTATTGACCTTTGGAATTTTTAGTTGGTGACAAGATTTTCTTGAATGTTTCACCCTATTTGGGCCATCAATAACATGGAAGGCAAGAGAAACTTGCTCCACAGTTTGTGAGACCTTTTGTGGTTACTGAGGATGTAGGGAAACATTATTAGTATTTATAAATTCTACCATAGATAATTCCTATACATAATCTGGTCTATATATCTGAACTCTAAAAGAATCTCTCTTATTTATATCATGTTATTATTTGGAGTGATCTTGAATTTGAATCAGATTTATTTATGACTAAACATCACCTTAGGATAGATGATTAAAAAACCAACATAATTTATGGGAGTAAGATGCCCTTGGATAGAGTGCTATGCTAGTAAGGCTCTAGTTAGCATCAGATGTGGGAGATTTAGGCATTAATGAGAGAGACATGACATCATATTTTTGACATGTGAGCTTCTTAGTAGGATCTATAGGGACTAAAGGATTCTATTTTTGGGAGGATAAAACATATAATTTTTTAGGTAATCCTAAAACCTTATTTTTATCATTATTTTTTTGGGATTCATTTAGGGATGATTCAAGTAAAAATTTTAGATGTTTTTAATGTTTTTGGGAGGTGCACGGTTGGCACACATTTTTGCCAAAACATCCACCCACCTAGGGGAATACATGAAAACCCAGATAGTGAGGTTTTATATGGTTATCAAATGATTTGAAAATCCATTCCACCCAAAAATGAGAAACCTTGCAACTTCATTAAAAGGGGTTCATGGTTAGGGTGCAATATTTATCTTAATCGTGTGACCCTCACCAGCTAACCGTGTGTATGCTATTTTAAAACTACAAAATTAATTTTGAACATCAAAAAACACCCTTTTTGGTTGTCTATGGACCTAATTCGACCCATAAGAAATTTCTTCTACCAGGGATCTCCCATGATTTGATTTTCCTCTCTACACTATTTTGAAAGCGAAGTACATTTTGGAAAATGACATTATATCTCTACTTGATTGTTTAACTATTCTTGAACTCCTTTTCCCACTTTCTATCCTTTACTCCCTATAATTTTAAGGAAATATATGAGGTTTGTGAATATAATATATCCTATTTTGGATCCCGAATCTAGGGTTTATTCTATGATTTTTTTCCAATGATCTTTGTTGGAGTTTACCATTTAAGGATTTATGTTTTGAGATCACCTGATCTCAATGTAGGTGGTTGTATTTTAATTAGCTAATTTGATGATGCCTAGATTTCTTGGTTTAAATTCAACGGTTTGATTTAAAATAAATTTCATGATATAAATTAAATTTATTTTGATTGGTTTATTAATAACCCAATTCCATTGACTTAGGGTTTTGAAATTGAATATGGGATAAATTTGGAAAAACTCATAAATTCCTTTGAATTGGAGTGTATTTGTGAATTTGATGGAATTTGTTGAAATTTAATTGTTTAATTAAAATTGGGATATTGATTTGATGAAATTAATATAAAATAGTTATTTTATAAAACTGGATTAAAATGGTTTTGATAGAAACCCATCGATTTTATCATGTAAAAGGAATTTTTGGATTAAGGACCCATTTCCTTTTTTAAATGGAATATGAGAATATTTTAAATGGGTAATGAGATTAGTTTTAGTTTAAAAAGTAATAAACTAAATTTCCCAAAAGTTATTTTTATTAGAGCACATGAAATCCTAGGATGTTAGGGAGTTATTTGAATATCAGCCGTTCAACTCTTGAAATTGATACAAATCCTTCGGTTAGAGGTCACATACCTAATTGGATGGTGACATGCCTTCTTTAGTCATTATTAAAGGGGAATTTGTATACACATATTGATGTGTGTCACATTCACATGTGTGAGGATCACATTTCTCGGAACTATTATACCTTTTAGAAGATGAATAGGTTTCTTGTTGTTTTTATTTTAAATGTATATATGCCATCATTTTAAAAAAAATCATGACATAAGAATTTATATAAACTGTATTATATAAAATTTTTGTTAAACAATTTGTTTAATGTATTTTCCTAATATGAAATTGAAATTATGATCTTTTTAAAAATAATTTTAAATTATATTTTTTATTTTATTTAAAACTTCAATGATTTATTTGGTTAATTAAATATTGGAATCTTATTTTGGAATCCTTGGTGATACGTTATTGGGATTTTAGCTCACACCGTACCCATTGCATTAACTATTTTAAGATTATCTCATTTCATGTTTGAGTAAGGGTAAGGCGCCAATTGGAGGTGGAAATAGTTGTTGATCCTTTGACTTGGAGAGTTGCATACAATGGGACAAGGTTTGTTTTCATTAAAATTTTATGGTACCTTTTTATAGTACTTTGGGTTTTCATAAATTATTGACTTCTGGTACACATATCCATGTGAACTTTTACTTGTAAGAATACAAAAATATTTGTCATACTTACATTGTTCTCATGTAAAATGTTTTCCCACTTTTATATTGTATGATACCAACTCCTAGTCACCAATATGTGGTGATCATGAATGCCCTTCAGGAAATGTTAGGACTAGATCAGTTATCAGGTTACATGGGTACCCTGGTTGGTTCGTGACAAACCATGTGGGAAAGAGTTGGTAGATACATGCACCCTCCCTACGTTATATTGGATGCAATGTAATCATGGGCATGGGATTAAGGATACAATATAATCAAAGTATCCTTAATTCATAATTATTATATACCTATTTTTCCATAAAAAACTCCCATATTCATGAAAATCCATTCGAACTCTATGAAATACACTATAACTTTTTATGAATTCATTTAAACTGTATTGGATATAGTTTTATCAAAATATCATCATTTTAGATTAAAATTATTATAAAAAAATTTAATCCTTATAAAATTTTATAACCATTTAACCCTATGGGTCATAGAAGAATTAAAAAAAATGAAATCTCTAGTTCATATATGAATGATAATAGATGTTTCCAGAAATGATTTTGTTTAAATGATATTATCAAGGGGTAGAATGTGATCTACACCAAGAATACTCATATCCCTATGAAAAAAGGTCCTCCAAAATATATATACATCAAATTTAAAACTGTATAATCCTTTTTCGATGAAATAATTTCACTTTAAGACATTTTAAATATTAATAGAGTATAGAAAAAAAATTATATCTTTGTTATTTTATGAAATTTACTGACCAGGTCAATGAATATGTGATTTGTAATTCAATTAATAGAATATTACATTACATGTCCCCCATCAAAGTAATTGAACACATAATATATGAATCTAAAAATCATTGAAATGAATTTTTTTAGACTGATTCCAAAAATTTACATATATATTTTTATTTAATACAAGTGAAAAAATATCATATTGGTTGCAATATAACCATCAACATGATCGTTAACATATATGACCACCCCTTGATTTGTTATAATTTTTTTTAAATATATAATAAAAGTTTCAATTTAAGAATTTTATCATGTTATATATCCCATACACATTTATTAGTAAGAAATTTTTATAAGAAAACTTTTCAATGTATGATGATGACTGTATGAAATTCAATGTCATATAACGTAGTGTGTCAATCCTTGTAATAAGTCTTTAATTATTACCTCGGGTATCAATTTTTATAATATCATATTACATCCAATATGATGAGTACAATACTCTAATCACTCTAATAATAAAATATAATGACAAACCCTAATACCATGTGATGATTATTGATTATGGAAAACTAAAACACATACTTGGAGGGGATATTATTATCCAACTTTCAGGTAAAACAATTATAGGACTGATTAATTTATGGTTAGTATATAGCTAATTTATTATAGTAACAAGATATATTATAAAACTTTAACATAAATAACTCATGTATCTTACACCAATAGACTCTACAATACCCTCATACTTATTAAATTATAATTGTTTCATTAATGGATTCACTAAATTGTCATCAATAACCAAAAAACTAATCTTTATATCATCTCAGTCAATGATATCTCTTATAATATAACATTTTCAAAAGACATTGCTGAATCTAGGATTGAAGAAAAAGTGAAATAATGATGCTTTGGATATTCTTGGTATGTTATATTAATATATAATCATATTAAAAATCAACTATTTTAATATTATTCATTTGAGGTGAATTTGATCTTCATAAGGGTAATGAAACTATATATGTAAATTTTTTATCATGTTTAGTAGATTGCATAAGGTAATTCATTAATAAATTTATAACGGTGTTTATTAAAGTCTCTGTATAAGGGCAATGATTATGTTTAGTATTATGTTTAAGGGAAATTCAATGATTATTCCTCTATATAAAGTTATTCTTGATGCAGTATAAAGGTAAGATAATTTATATATAATGGTAATCTTTAAGTTCAGTGATACATGATATAAACAATTATATAAATAAAGGTAATATGAAAAATACATACAAAATATGAATATCAATCTTTATGTATGGGTCATTATTTCTTTTCATGATATCAGGTAAAAGTTATTTGGATTCTATGTAAAGGTCAATTTAGATCTATGTAATGGTCATGATGTTTTGGAATGAAGATATATAAATGATTCCAGTAAGGATAACATTCAATGATCATTTAAATTGAGATGTTTTATTATATAAATGGTGAATCTCAAAAATATTATGGTAAATCCATGTTTACCATTTGATATATTGTTAAATTGTCAGGGTATTTCTCGATGGAAGAAGAAATTATAAGGGAAATGTGAAATGGGGAACTACCATGATGTATATCACTTTCTTTCAACAATTTGGTTTAGGTTTTGATCATAATATTTAGGTGTATAATCCTTTTCAAAACCATTATAAGACTTTTGATCTATGTAATTAGGCTTACGTATATAGGCCGTCATATTTTAAATATTTTTTCTTAACAATAAATACTTTTTAAATGTGTAATTCTATTATACATAGTTACTTTCTGAAGTGTATGGTTTTTGTGGATTTCCAGAGTTGTTTTATTATATATAATTTAAACTCAATTGATTCCATGTGTTCTGATATTAAATGGAATCATATTCATAACCTATTATATCATGATTCATGAATAATTAAGAAGATATAGGAAGAAGTATTTGTGGGGATATTCTATGCTCTAAATAAAGGATGCCACCTTCACAAGAAGTACATGTATGTATATGAAATGTATGATATTAAAAAATATATTGGATATAGTAAGAAAGATTCCAATATAATGTGAGAATTATTATATATGGATATTACGTTGACTTTGTAGAGGAGAAATAGAAATTTTACATATAGAGATACAAGTATTTAGAAGAACTAAATTTTGAATATCCATAATTGTATTACTATAGGTGGGTGACCAAAATTAAAGGAGTAAATAATAGGATATTATTCACTTCGTATGTTGTGAATAAATAATTCATCAAAGAATAATATGTATGTGGGGTGCCCGTACCATGAAAGTATATCAGTTATCATATCTATAAATTTATAATTATAAAGAGAAAGAATAAACCATTGCATCCTTTAAAATAATTTGATGGAATCATTCCTGATGGGGATATAGTCATCCATTGATGGTGTTATATGTGGTGTTGTGCATGAAAAATTATTTGATTTCTTTATAATATGTAGGAATATAATAATAAGTACTATGAAAACTAGATTTCATGATAATAGTATACATGACGATGATATATAAATTTTTACCCAAAATAATGATCATTGTAATGCGTGGGATGTACATGTGTGTGGGATGAATCAAACCATAGTTGTGAGACATTCAAATACACTTCTAAAGGTTATACCATTTTTTTACTCATATGGTTATTTTAGTTGGTAGTTTGTTATTAGAGGAATCCATATCACACTAAGGATTAAACTTCTCATATAATTAATAAAACCCTAAAAATATATTATTTTCTTTTGTTCTAATGTTTTTCTGGCTATGAGAATAAAAAATATCCAAAGTACACTAAAAGGCGGTAAGGTACATTCTATATATTTAATTAATGAATATTTATAACTAATTGACCACCGTCTTAGTGATATTCTATTTATCCTAGAATGGTTATAAAATTGGTATCAAAGTGAGGGTTCTTCATTTAATGATCTCAACTTGAATATCAATTTTAAAAGAATATTCTATAAAAAATAAGTCTCCATATATTTATTTTCTCTTTCAGAAATAATTTAAATTTAGTGAACAAGAATTAGATAACTATATTTGATACGGAAGGTTATCACATATATATATACATAATATACTTTTATTCATGAAATATATCACTTATGGTGTTTTGGAAGTTTCAAGTGATGGATTTACTCTATTTTCCTATTGTTCTTTTATGGAAATAGAAGAAAAGAGAAATATGAAATATTATAGTCATTCTAGAAATGTTATTTTAAAATATTTTTTCATGAGTAAATTCATAAATGTTAATGGAATTAATATAATAAAATTTATTTTGGAAAAATATTATATATATATATATAAATTGTAAAAATAAAATTGATATAGGCTATTTTTTAATTTTAGAGACATAAGTATAAATATCACTTCATTAATGATGTTGAGACAATCAATATATTTTTCACTAGGGTAAATGTCTTTGTGAGTATGATAAAAGACTATAATGATATGTTGGTAGATTCAAATATTATTTATTTTTTAGGGAAATATGACTTCATAATTTTGATGTCAAAGTGTCTACCTTAAAATAAATGGTTATTTAGGTGTATAATCCTTTTCAAAACCATTATAAGACTTTTGATCTATGTAATTAGGCTTACGTATATAGGCCGTCATATTATAAATATTTTTTCTTAACAATAAACACTTTTTAAATGTGTAATTCTATTATACATAGTTACTTTCTGAAGTGTATGGTTTTTGTGGATTTCCAGAGTTGTTT
The DNA here is from genome assembly GCA_963277665.1 of Viscum album. Taxonomy (NCBI): domain Eukaryota; kingdom Viridiplantae; phylum Streptophyta; class Magnoliopsida; order Santalales; family Viscaceae; genus Viscum; species Viscum album. The sequence goes on along the minus strand of OY728146.1, from coordinate 1,748,877,602 downwards.
TATTATATATAATTTAAACTCAATTGATTCCATGTGTTCTGATATTAAATGGAATCATATTCATAACCTATTATATCATGATTCATGAATAATTAAGAAGATATAGGAAGAAGTATTTGTGGGGATATTCTATGCTCTAAATAAAGGATGCCACCTTCACAAGAAGTACATGTATGTATATGAAATGTATGATATTAAAAAATATATTGGATATAGTAAGAAAGATTCCAATATAATGTGAGAATTATTATATATGGATATTACGTTGACTTTGTAGAGGAGAAATAGAAATTTTACATATAGAGATACAAGTATTTAGAAGAACTAAATTTTGAATATACATAATTGTATTACTATAGGTGGATGACCAAAATTAAAGGAGTAAATAATAGGATATTATTCACTTCGTATGTTGTGAATAAATAATTCATCAAAGAATAATATGTATGTGGGGTGCCCGTACCATGAAAGTATATCAGTTATCATATCTATAAATTTATAATTATAAAGAGAATGAATAAACCATTGCATCCTTTAAAATAATTTGATGGAATCATTCCTGATGGGGATATAGTCATCCATTGATGGTGTTATATGTGGTGTTGTGCATGAAAAATTATTTGATTTCTTTATAATATGTAGGAATATAATAATAAGTACTATGAAAGCTAGATTTCATGATAATAGTATACATGACGATGATATATAAATTTTTACCCAAAATAATGATCATTGTAATGTGTGGGATGTACATGTGTGTGGGATGAATCAAACCATAGTTGTGAGACATTCAAATACACTTCTAAAGGTTATACCATTTTTTTACTCATATGGTTATTTTAGTTGGTAGTTTGTTATTAGAGGAATCCATATCACACTAAGGATTAAACTTCTCATATAATTAATAAAACCCTAAAAATATATTATTTTCTTTTGTTCTAATGTTTTTCTGGCTATGAGAATAAAAAATATCCAAAGTACACTAAAAGGCGGTAAGGTACATTCTATATATTTAAATAATGAATATTTATAACTAATTGACCACCCTCTTAGTGATATTCTATTTATCCTAGAATGGTTATAAAATTGGTATCAAAGTGAGGGTTCTTCATTTAATGATCTCAACTTGAATATCAATTTTAAAAGAATATTCTATAAAAAATAAGTCTCCATATATTTATTTTCTCTTTCAGAAATAATTTAAATTTAGTGAACAAGAATAAGATAACTATATTTGATACGGAAGGTTATCACATATATATATATATAATATACTTTTATTCATGAAATATATCACTTATGGTGTTTTGGAAGTTTCAAGTGATGGATTTACTCTATTTTCCTATTGTTCTTTTATGGAAATAGAAGAAAAGAGAAATATGAAATATTATAGTCATTCTAGAAATGTTATTTTAAAATATTTTTTCATGAGTAAATTCATAAATGTTAATGGAATTAATATAATAAAATTTATTTTCGAAAAATATTATATATATATATATAAATTTTAAAAATAAAATTGATATAGGCTATTTTTTAATTTTAGAGACATAAGTATAAATATCACTTCATTAATGATGTTGAGACAATCAATATATTTTTCACTAGGGTAAATGTCTTTGTGAGTATGATAAAAGACTATAATGATATGTTGGTAGATTCAAATATTATTTATTTTTTAGGGAAATATGACTTGATAATTTTGATGTCAAAGTGTCTACCTTAAAATAAATGGTTATTTATTGTATTCCTCATGATTAATTATGTAATATTTTAATATATTATGAAATGATAAATTATTTTTTCTCATGATGAAGGTGAAGTATGAAAGTAAAATATTTTTTAAATTAGTAAATCAAGTGATTTTGAAAAGGAAGGTTTCTTTTGATTAAGAATCTTGTTATTCATATTTTGAAAAATATATAGAGGATATTTTATATAATATAATTTCATTTATTATATGAAGAATGAGAATATGGAAATTAAATTTCAAGGGATTGTTTCCCTTAAAATGTTGTAGGTGTAGAGATATTTGTAATTTCCCTAAAAATTATCCAAAATCCAAAAAAGAAGAATATAGTGATGAGAAAGTGGTTATTCGTAAAAATAATAAAATAATAAATCGAATAAGTCAATTTTTTTTCAATGTAAAGGGTAAGAGTCATTATACATTATATTTAGAAACATTATAACAAATTAAGGCAATGGAAGAAGAATGAAGGTGAGTCATTTTATGAGGAATGTGGAGAATGAATCATCATTACAAAATTAAATAATGAATGTTCATGAATGATTAAATAAATTCAAAATTTAAGAAAAATAGACTGATGTATAGTTTTTAATTAAGAAAAAAATAAAAATATTATCTATCAAAGATCTAGAAATTTGAAAAATAAGTCAGAACTAAGATGGATTAAAATCAGTAATATAATGGGAAGAAATATGTTTTTACAGAAGAATGATCCAAATTCCTAAAAAATATTGATAAATTAAATTATTATTTTTTATTTTTAGAAAACTCAAAACAAAGATAAGAAATAAATATTAAATTAGAAAGAGAATAATTTTGAATATTTTTAATAGATTTTATTAAAAACTAAAGTAGAATTGAAAAACTCTAAATTATTTTCTAAAACCCAATTTTAAAAGATGGAGAATATTCTAAGGTGAAATATTTTTTTTAAAACAAAAAAAACAATCATATAATGGTGAAAATAGTGCTGAAAACACTAGACAAGAGTCAATATATAAAAAAATTTCATGAAAATATTATTTGTTTCTAAATATAATGATACTAATTAATATTTAAATTTTTAGAAGACTAAATTTATTTTAAAATATATAACAACTGGTGGATTTGAAAAACATAAAAATAACCCCAGTATAAGGTCCATGATTTTAGGATTTTCCAATAAATTTGGATTATATATTTATATATGATTGGTAACTCAAAGAAGAATGAAAGGAATTCAAAATATTTTAGGAAACAATATGTATACATTGAAACATATTAATTTTATTAATAATCATAGTATTTTTGATCCTTTAGCAGTATGGGAACCAAATTTAGTTTGACTACCAAAATCAGATTAATTATAAGAGGTTTGATTGGAAAGGTTTTAAGTAGAGTATGTCATTTCAAAATAAAAAAAGGAGTAAAGTGAATGCAAAACTAGAACGAAAATATCAGAATAGGATTTATATTCATTAATAATTATGTGGATGGTGTGACAAGTGTTTTGATCTTGAAAATTAATTTATTTTACTTTTCCTCTACCAAAAAACTATAATTTTTAATACCCAAAATCTATATAAGAATAAAATAAAAGTAAATGAGTGATTTTTTAGTTGGTGAGTTGCACTTAGGAATCCAAAGGGGGTATTCATTGATCTTGGAAAGAGGATGTTTTTCTCATATTAATGTATATTTAATGGTGTTAAAAAATTTCAATTGAGATTCAATGAACTTTTTAAATTATGGATTACAATTGGTTAATGAAGTTTAATCAACTATTATTGTAAAATAAAATTGAAATCCCAAACAAACCTTATGTTTATGGATTGAGACATAATTTTTTTAGTGTTTCATGGATTTATTATGGGGGATATAAAATTATTTTTAGAAAGTTCAGGTTCATGCTTAAGAACTATAATTATAGGAGAGTAGTGATAAGATGAAAATTTACTAGAGGTTATTCATTTCAAGTGATTTATTATGAAAATTAATTCCATATCATCTTTGATGAAGTGGATGAATTATGGCATCATAGGATTTTTAATGTAGACAAAAATTAGATGAAGGTGATCCCCTAAGAAAAATGTTTTCATGATGTTACATTACATGAAAGAAAAAAATATTATATGTTCTTAACATTCCAAAAGAGGAATATTGTGAACTATTCACATAAGAATGTTACGATTCAATAAACTCAACCATTGAATTGTAATCATTCAGATGTGTGTGTGGCCATGGGGAAGTAATCAAAAAATAGAAATAATTTTTTAAAAAATTTATTAAAGTCTCTAATAACATTACTTGTGACATGTTTATTAATCATGATAAAAAGGCAATATTTTTTTATATTTCAATGAAATACATGTAAAGGGTGTGGGTTTTCTCTCATGAAGTTCCTAGTAGATAATGGAATCGAGTTTAAAAATTTGAAATTTAAATATTAAATTTGGATGTAGGTAATATTACATGAACGTAATGCATCATAACCACCAAAATAAAATTTTGATGTTTAATGAATGAGCATATGTTTAGTGAATATGGCTTTGATTATTTTTTCCAAGCATCATAATTCTTGTTATTTTTAAATTTAATCTATTTATGTAGTGTTTCACAATCAAAACCATTGTTTGCAAAAGACTAATGTACATATGTTCCTTTCTGATATATATTATAAAAATCATCTACTCTCAAATTATCATTGTTTTTTCATCAATTTTGTTATCAATTTAAAATTGAATAATCCTATTAATTTTGAGAAACATGGAATTGATGGGATTTTATTAGTATATGATTCAAATAGATGAGGTTTACAATGTAATAATAAGTAATATTATGATATTATTGATACTAATAATGTTATGATCTTGGAACATTTAATGAAAGAAGTTTTACATGATGTGGGATGTTCCCCATGTTTTGATGATGGTGTTTTTGTTAAATATCCCAATGAAACATTATTAAGAGATAAAAATATTGAATATAAAAATATTTAAGATGATGATTTTTCCTTTTTGAGTATTGAGTATCAATATCATTCCACATTCACAATGTTGTCATGTAATGTTCTTTTCCAAAATATCATCATTATTCATGTACAATAATTATAGACTACAAGAACTTTGAGAACAAAAAATAATACAACATTTTTCCAAGATGAACCTAGATATGTTGGAGAAGAAATAATACATCAAGAATTAGTTAATGCAATAAATTTTAAATTAAAGTAGATAGATACAAATGGCCTTCTGGAGATATAACCGTTGTATATTGTAAATATTTTTCTGAAGTCAACGTACATGTTCGTAAAAATATTTGATTTAAAAAGAGAAATGATGAAAAATAATGAACTATTAGTGTGTAAAGGTAATTCTAATTTTAAAGGATTGAAATTTAATGAAAACATTAAACTTGTTTCAAGGATTTAAACTGTTAAAATTTTTCATTCTATTCCTACAAAAATGGGATACAAGATATTTCAAATGGATTTCATTTCTTCCTCCATTAATGGTGACTTCAAAGGGGGGGTATTAAATGAGAAACTATATGGGATATTTCCTAGAGAAGGTGATAATTTTGTTTTTATGTTAAATAAGGCTTCGTTTTTCTTCAAATATTCCCCAAGAGATCTATATTTCAATATATTAAATTAATTGATTAATTTAAATTTATGAAAGGAAAGAGTAGAAAAAAATCTCTAAATTATGGGTCATAAAGGGTATCTCTTTTGGTTATTATTTATATATATATAATCATATTTACTATAAATTATAATGATATTTGTGACATTTTTTCTTAGGATATGAAAATTCTATTTGAAATTTTCATTAATGGTGAAATGATGTGCTCTATAGGAATACATATTTCTAATTTGAAAGATCAAATTTTCCTTCACAATAGAACTATATTAATTAACTTTTGAAAAGGTTCTACATGTAAGACTCAAAACCCATTTCTACAATAATTATATTAGGAATAAATATTTCTAAAAATTATTAGGTAAAGGAGGTTGGTCAAAAAGAATTATATAATTAAATTAGTAATCAAATTTATATTAAAGATTCAAAGATATACATTTTTTTATTGATACTCTTTGTGTCATGTATAAAAATAGACCCAAAGAGTCCCATTTTATTTATAGAAATAATTTTTTGGAACATCATAGGTAATGGTTTTTGAAAAAAAAGGGAATACTGATCAATTTAGATAAAAAATTAATACTATGCGGGTTCTGTTTATGATAAAATGTCAAAATTTATTATATTATTCTACCTTATTGATAAGTTCATAGATTGGATCACAATGAATCTGATTATAGTCACATTGAGATTTGGCGAGGTAGAATATGTGTTTTGTACTAATTCTAAAACCCAAATTATTTGAATGAAGAACTTGTTATAGGATATCAAAGTTGAAGTGAATTTATTTTATTCTTCATGGACATGATATCAAAAGTAATATAAATTTGTCAATTATTCTCATATACCATTTAATAATAAATAAAAATTATATAAAATATCATTTTAGGACGGGTTTTTATTTTTTAATAAATTTAAGTTGAAATTTATATTAATAAATATTAAAATAACAAAATTCATCAAAAATCTACATAAGGATGCATTTATGAATCCAAGAATATTTTTTGGATTTCTAAATAACTAATATCAAAGAAATTTAATGGGGATTTAGTCCCCTATATTGTATTTTTTCTTTAATTATTATTTCCAAATGGTAAGAGAGAACATTATAAATCAAATTTTATAATTATTACTTAATATAAAAAGGGAGATAAAACAATATATGAAGTGTAATCCTTTATTATGTGTTCTACCTACTTAGGGAAGTATATTTTGTGAGATAATTATTGAAAGGGGTAAGATATTATTTCAAATTTTTTTAATTTTTTGAAATATTTTAAATTTTTGTTGTTGTTTATGATAGAATTTATTTAATAAAAATTCCATGTATAGATTAAAGAGGTTGAATGTTGAAGTTGTTTTAATGTAATTATTTTTTAATAGAAATTAGGATTTTGTTATTAAATTTTATTATTTATGTTATAGACATAAATAATGTAGGATTATAATTGTTTAATAATGATTCAATGCTGCATTTGAAAAGTTTTAAAGTTACTCATGTCCAAAAGTTATGAAAAAAATCAAGAGGGGAATTTTTTTGAGACTAGGATTAAATAATAACTAAATAGAATATAAAGTTCATATTCTTGGTTATTTTAATTTTTTTCAATATATTTATTTCATATTCAAACTCATGTGTTTCATTGTTATTTATTTGAGTTGAATTTGATGTGTGAAAAGGTGATGAACCTCTCCACATAAAGGTTTGATGAAAGTTTACTGGCTTATGTTGGGATAATCACGGATCACTATGTAACTTTTATTATTGGGGACTTTATATAATGGTAATTATTATTTTTGGTAATATTCATAAAAATAATTCAAATATTTTTCCTTTATGTAAAGGTATTATTTATTCAATGTGAAGGTAAGACGATTCATGTGTAGAGGTATTTGACCAGTTCAGTGATACGTAAATGCACTCTAGAATATGCCAAAAGATTACATGAAACTTGTGTAAAAGAATTATATTATACTTTAAATGGAATAAGGGTTATAATATCTACTCAAAAAATTTCTTAAATTGTACTATTATTTTTCATAAAAGTCATTTTAGATCATTTTATTGGTCTTGATGTTCTGGTAAACAAAAATGAAATAGACTATGAGATAGTGAACATTCATTGGGTTTTTTAAATCAAAATTTTTATTTAGAGAAATAGGTAAGATTGACTATGTCGTGATATATCCATGTGACCATTTTATATAATTTTTAATTTTCAAGGTGTTACACGTTAGACTAATAATTCTATTGGTATGTGTGAAATGAAGAGATACGACAATGTAGTTTATTTTCAATGGATGTTTTGGTTGAAGATTTAATCATAATCTATCTAAGAATAATCCTTTGGTACGCCAATGTATGACTAACATGTTAAGTATTTTTTCATAAAAGTTTACTTTATCTCATCATAATGGGTTTTTATTAACAACATAATCCTTCTATGTCATGTATGTCTTTTTGATTTAGTGATTTTCTGAATTTTATATTGTTCAAAAAAACATTATTTATACAATTGTTTTATCCTAAATAATATAAACTTGGTCAATTCATGTTGTTATTATCTCAAATTGAGACATATTAATGATTAATTATATCATGTTTCAATAAATATTATGAATATAGATGAAGATATATTTTTTATGAGATTATACACTATAATTAAAGGATTTCATAATAACAATGGGTGAATGTATTTATATGTAGTGTAAATGCATATAAATTATCATTGATTGAATTTGATGAATGAAAATAATATATAATAGTTATTACATGTTTTAATTACATCGATTATATAGTGGAGTAGTATTTTTTTTAATATAGAGATCTAAATATTTAGAAGAATTTATCTTTGAATATACATAATAATATTACAATAGGTGAATGTTTTTAAAATGATAAAGAAATACTGAACACTTATTCAAATTATATCTTGAGATAAAATAATTTACAAGAGAAGAAAACAATTAGTTATATGTATTGTAAAAAACAATTAGGTGAGTTAGAAATGATGTTCATAGTAGATAGGGAGAGGCGATGAATAAGGTGATACTTTATTTTATATATTATTGTAAAAAAATTCATGATGGGGATATAGTCATCAATTGATGGTATTTTATTATGGTTTTATGCATGAAAATTGAAGGGGATTATAGATACTATTCCTGAAGAGAAAAATAATACATACTCCACACACCATTAAATTGATATTTTTTATAGAAGGAAGATGGGTAAATTGTTACCATAATTACTTATCATTGTAATGTTCAGGATGCACATGCGTGCGACATGTATTGATGAATTTTCATGTGACTTGAAAACACAATTTGTATGGTTATAACTTGGTTATTGTACTTTCAAGATTATTCTTTTGGGAAATATGATCCCAGAGGAATCCATATCACACCACGGACTAGAATTCTAAAAATTAAAGGTGAGACTTCTAAACCACTTGTATTCATTTTTATTAGTGTGCATTTGGATGCGAGGACAAAAAATATCGCTAGTACTTTAACAAGTGGTATGTGATGTTTTAAAAAGAAACTAAAAAAGTGTATTAATCATCTATACATCCCCATATCGGTGATATTTTATTGATCTTATTGTGGTATTACAGGTTATGATGAGATTTTTTATCCTAAGAAAAAAACTTATTACTCTCATATTAAAGATCCATTTCATCCTCAATGATAAGAAACACTCATTTTTTATAGAGAAAATTCATGCTTAAAAGAGTTTTCTTCACAAAATATGATGTAGCAATGTAATTAGCTTCTATTATAGAGTCTTCTATGGATGCCTATTTTAAACTATTACAATGAATAACTCCACCTTCATATTGAAAAATTAGATTGACATTAAACATAATCTATTTCAGATTGAAAACTATAATCTATGTAATTCTTTACACAGAGCTTATCATATCCTATAAAGACAGAGAAATGTTTTTGAGTCATTCTAAGATATATAAGAATTTTTTTCATATAAATCATGTGAATCTCACATGCATTATATTGTTATCTAATAGTTATTATCTAACCATAGGGGAAATTAGGTTGATTACAAAACACAGAATATATGATAAATATTATGGATAATGTATTGATAATTTGATACAAACATCATAAATCTTTTTATGGAACCCAAATCTACCAAATATTTTTTTTAACACTAGTGAAGACCCATTTTTGTATTTCACCATACTAAACCTTCTTAAAACATTACAAATATAATATTTTTGTGTGATTAAAATTAACCTATTAAATATAATTCTATATATCCTTATACGAATTATGTATCTATTCTCACCCATCCCTTTCAATAAGAAAAGTATACAAAACCACATCCTCATAGAGTGAAGATTCAAAATATCATTTTCGATAAACAATAATTTATCAACATAAAATATTAGAAACACAACTATACTTACTCTAATCCATTTAAAAATATATGAATCATATATATTATTCATAAAATCAAAATCAATTAATCTCATCATAAATATATATATATTCAAACTTTGAGATGATTTATTCAGTTCATAAATGGGATATTTCAACTTGAATACATTAATAGACTCATTTGGATGTTCAAAACCTACAAGATATTTCATAGAAAATTCATTACAAAATTATAGTAATGTAAAGTATTTTGGACATCCATTTGATATATTTAGAAACCACAATGATCTTCAATGGATATAAAAACAAGAATATACATTATTTTCAATTTTTTGAAAAAGTTTCTTCACAGTCCATAATATGAATTTGTTTCCAACCCTTTTCCCCAAAGAAATATTTTTATGTATAAAATATACAATAAATGTTATTTTCATTATGGAAAACCCACTTTCACCTAATAGGTATCACCCATGTTGTTTCATACACCATGTTATAATCCTAGTTAGTGTACATAAAGTATATTTAGAATCATGGATTTTAACCATTTTTAAAAATCAATACTCTCAATGGAGTCGTTATAGGTATTTTGTTCGACACTTATGAATGTTACATCTTTAGAATTTTCCATGAATAATACATATCTCTAGGGTTCATAATGAATCCTACCAGACCTTCCAGGTTGTTGTGTATCTTGAGTCAATTTTTTCATTTTTTATATACCAGTTCAAATTAAACCTTTGGAATAAATCCTATTTGATTTTCTTGAAATTATTTAAGTTTAACATTAATTAAACTAAAATTGTAAATTTTTTATTATTTTTTTTTAAAATAAAACATCATTTAATAAATATTTTTGTTTAGTAGGTTTATAGATGTTATACTCAAATTATTCCTTAAGAAAAATAAAAAGTACAGTTTTTTCTATTTTGGTGCTATGTTTATAAAAAATAAATTTTCATATGAGTTATTTTCAACCTTAATGCTCAAAAAAGAAAAAATTATAGTTTTCCCACATAATATGTGATATGGTTTATATATGAATACTATAGATGTTCCATGATAAATAGGGATACAATAGTCTTCATATTATAAAAATAATGATATAAGAATTCCACAAGACTCATAATTGATCAAACCACCTCTAACATTGTACAGTTACTCCTCTCAAACCCACCATTCCATTGCGGTGTTCTGGTAGGAGTGATTTATTATGAAATTCATCAATCTCATAGATTATTAGTGAATTTATAACATAATTATTCACCACCACGATAAGATTTAATAATATTATATACTTTTTAATTTATTTTATTGTATACTTAGTTTTGAATCTCTTTAAACATTTAAAAAGATTCATACTCGTATTTAATTGGATACATATAACCATATTGACTAAAAAACTAATAAAGATAATATGATCTATAAAACCACAAATTTCATGTGTGATAATTGGTCCAAATATTCCACTTTGTTTGAGATCCAATAATCCACTATCCCTTTAATAGTTTCTCCCATAAGGTTGATTATTTATCCTACATAATTAAATATATTTACATGTCCCCGTGGATTTTTAATCAAATGATTAAAGAATCTATCTTTATGGACATATTTAATGAATTCTCATTTATATGACCATTACAATAATTCCAAACATAAATGGGATTAGAATTGACTATGAACATTTTTTATGAATGTTAAAAATAGAATTTATCATATATAGAATTTATATATTATTGATCAAATTCATGACTCTATTACACTTTTAATTCATATATATAGAAAAACTATTTTTATCAGTAGTGAATTAAAATCACTACTTTTCCAAACAAGATACAAAAATAATATTCATTTTTATATAGAGATCTATTTAATAGTTTTCAAATTAAATTATTAATCCAACATGTAAATTCAAATCATAAATGTCAACCTCTAATATAGTGAATCTTTCTACATTTGGGCATATAGATCTAAATCACCCTTTATAAATTCCCTTATATTATTAATTATTTGATTGTTATAAAACAATTGTGATGCATATCAGTATTCAATACCCATGAGTTAGTGTAAGTGAAATTTACCCCTATAACATTCACATTTAAAAGCTCAAAATGATTATATTTAGAAAATATTCTCAACAATAAATATCAATATTTATCTTTTTTTATAGGTCATAACTATAAGTAACATTAAAATGGATATTATAAAATACACCAAAATCTATTATAAAGACATATCCTTGGGTTATTATTATGTTCTATATCTTTTCATTACGTACATTTAATGAAATTGAAGCCAATAAAATTGATAGCCTTATACATCACAATTATTTAGTAAGACATTATACATATTTCACTAAGAAAATGATTTTTCATGTGTGTTCATATAAACACAGATTTATTTTGGAAGTTCATCATTCCAATACCAAAAATTTGGATTATTATATAGTTGAGTACATAGCTTTTTTTCCATATCCATACGTATGGATAATTCTCAACTATACTCTAATGGTATACTAATTAATAGGGTTCTGAGAAATTTTAATGAAAATACAAAATTAATGATGCCATAACCCTTAGAGAAACCTCATTACATTCATTCCATATAAAATAAAATCTACGAACACCCAATTTTTTAATAAAAAAACATAGTCAGGTGATCATGTTCTTGGTATGTTTTTCTTTGGAAAGAATTTAACATGTTGTATTTGAGGGAATTTATTTCAATGTTTCACCAATTTAATACATATTAAATTCATATTAAATTTATAAATATTTTATCTTATGAAATATTTATTTTCTCATTTATTATAAATTTATGTATACTTGTGTTGTTATAAAGAAATGGAATAAAAACTGTTTAGGGGGTTGGAGAAGTAAAATAAAACGAAGAACTTGAGAGAAGACGTGACCTCTAAATCGGGTATCTCCTTTTTGTTTAAACCAAAAGGTTTACTTGAATTGACTTTGGCCTAAGGTAAGGCTTCTAGGAGGATAATAGGGATTTATGGAGCTTAATTAATCCAAGTATGGATGAGCCAACGGGTTTTAGAAGTGTGATTAATGGGTTATAAGTGAGTGATTTTTATAAGGGGGGGGGGGGGGCTCTTTAGGAATGTTTAAAAATATAATTTTATTATATAATTATTTTAATTTTATAAAAGTCCAAAACATATTTAAGTCGAATATAAGATTACTAATTTTCGAAATAAAATCATCCAATAATAACTGCACATGTTTTGTATATTTTTTTAATCATTATAATCTTATTTATTTAAATCATTCATTTATGAGGTAAACACTACATCATTATTGTGACATCAATATTTTTATATATATTATGTCTAAAAATTATAAAAAAATATCATGATATAGGAAATATTTTTATATTTCAAATTAATATTTATAGTCAAATATGTAACTTATATAACCCCATGTAAGAATTGATTAACTAAAATATATATGGTTAAGTAATTTTTGTATTTACATTAAATTAATTAATATAATGTGTCATTATCACTCCCATGTGGCTCCATGGTGTCCCAAAATAGTCCTCAGGATGACCATGGTAGGAAATGTATCAACCAATAGTATTAGGACACATGTTATTGTATTTTAATATTAATATAATATGATTTGTTTACCCTTATTTACCAGATTTACCCTTTAACCATGGTAAATAAAATTTTTATTGAGGTAAATATTTAAAATGTATAAAAATAAAAGTTACCTATTTACACAATTTGGAAATTTTGAATCAAAATATGGAATCTATTATTACAAATTCAAAACACAGATGTGGCAGAAATTAATTTAAAATTATTTTTTGTTGTAAAAACAAAAAACCTGTTTTAAAGAAATAATAACTATCAAAATATTGACACTTATTTATGTCCAATTTCAAAGTGAAAATAATTCCAATGAACAAAATTGTATTAAATAGTAAATATAATACAATTAAACTTTAAAACCAATTATGTAGATAATATAACCTTATAAATAAATTAGATTAAAAGGTAATTATGAAGTAAAATATAGTATTTTTTAATATTTATAAAAAATTAAATTTATCAGAAAAATAACAAAATTTAATCCAATTTACATTTTGATTTCTATATTATAATGAAGAATATTATTTTTTTCCAATAAAATATATAAAAGTGACCAAAACTAGATTTAAAGAGGGTTCACCATCAAAAGGTGTTAAATTGACTTCTTAATGAATATTTGAGTATATTTATGCTTAAAATCAGATTATTTATTATTTTAATCAACTTAAATTTATTGTATAAATGTAAAAACATTAAACAAACATGTATATTAATATCTTAGTTAGTTCCTTCCATTCCCAACAATGCAATGACTAGGCGTTAACTTCCATTTAAATTATTATTATATTATTATTTTTTAGTATGACTCAACATTATGTGCAATGTATGATTTTAAAGAAACCTATTATTGTGTTTTAGGTACACCATCAAACATGTCATCCCATTTAATATTAAATAAATATTTAATTCAAAATTTTTAATAAATATGAAAATTTTATATTCTTTATTTACCTAGGATGTTACATCCTTCCCCACTTTTGGGAATTGCTTCCTCACAATTTTAAAATTGGGCTTGGGAACTTCATTGAAAGTCCCACATCAGAAAAAGAGTCAGTAAAAATAATAATTTAAAAGAAATAAAAATAAATACAAAGGTCACTCTTGATATCCCATACTAGGATTATATGTAGGAAAACATAGATATGGAAGAGAAACAAACCATCAAGGATTTATGGAGAGTGGTAGAAAACATGATTAAGAGAAACATAACCACCAAAAAATAACAAAATTGTGATGGGTTAAACGTTCTTTTATTCCCCAATATGAAAATTTAATAGAAAATGATTTTGTTTTAAGTTACATTTCATAATATTGAGGAATTTATTTAAGATATTGAATAAAAAAATAAAGAAACATACTAAAATTTCATGTTGAATTTCATCCTTTACTGGATTTCTACCTCAATTTCATCTTTTCTCCAAATGATGAGTATTCAAGATGAATTTTTAAAATTGAACGTTTAATAATAAACTTCTAGAGAATCACATAATACACAAATGATAAGCTATATTTTTCCTAAATCTCTATACATTAACAAAAAACAAAATGGTTAGTACAAGATCAGATAATCTCTAAAAAGGATAATCATTTACAAAAAGAAAAACCACTCTTAATCTCCAAAATTTTTCAAACAATACCCAATGTTCATCAAAGACCAATTAGTAAACAATTATCCATAAAATTTTTCAAAGTAACCCAAACTAATATTGAAACCAAAATCTTAGAAGGATTTGATCACATTTTCTTTCAAGATAAATCTTATCATTTATCTCCAAATAACATCAGTTACTCTTTATGTCTCATACTAAAAAGTGATTAACCTAATCAAATATTCTCCATGATATGTTAATAATTTCAATAAATAAACCAAATCATCATATGAAAACAATAAAAACAAATATTCTTCTGAAATAAAATTTCCACCATTACCCCAAAAATGAGATCCTATAGTATTATATTTACCTTAGGCATATAATGTATCCAAAAGGGAAAACATATTCTAAAGTATCCTTTATCACTTAATCATAAAATAATTTTCCTATATTAAGGATATCCATTTTTTATAACATAAGTTCGCAAAATCAACTTATTCTTGATTCATAAAATCTTTTAACTTAAAATAATATGTCATTCTAACCATGGAATTCACATAGGACAGTGGTACGCGATGTGCCCTTATCGAACATTGTTTATGGGATTGATTATTGAGGACTTTCTTGCATGCGAAGATTTGTCACCAATCTTACGGGATGTCCTTTTTAGAAAACTAGAAAATAACCCTAACATGGTTTAACCTCAATGGTTTCATTATATGATACATTTTTATCCCAATCTATTAAGACCTAAACATATTATATATTTTCATTTTTTTTCACCTCCATATGATAAAATAAAACTATTACCAGTAGTAATAATACCATACCTTAATCGTTGTGTTCATATGGTCTCATAATCATATTGTTCATGTAGGTAGAAGGTCCATGCATTTCAAAAATGATTTAGAGGTCCTTTAAAATAATTTGCTTCCTTCATCCAAATACACCTTGTACAACTTGGGTCATATGGGTGTTCACATAAAAACAATTTTAGAAAATAATCATGTGTGACATATAATTTCAAAAAATTTGATAAAACATGATATTTATAAAATAGTCAGACCGAATTTGAGTTGAAACATTCAATTAATGGTTCTTTTAAAATACCATATGTATATACTAGGAGACTGTATTCTAAAATAAAATATAAATAGGTTTTGCAAGGGTCTCATTCTTCAGCAACATTTTCAAAATTATTATATGCTTAAAAATCTTGTGATGAGGTAAAATATTGAAAAATTCATTTTTGATATTTACCTTTCATGAAAATATGAGAATATTGAGAAAATAGGATTTTATTAAATACAATCCATGATCCACAATGATATAGAGGTATAGTGGAGCTGTTTGATATACCAAACAACAGATTTCAAGTGAGTTGTATGCTAGAAAATGTTTAACAATCATCTAAACATGACTTTTCATTAATTATTGGAAGCATGTCATCAATAAGACATAAGAATATCATTTTAGATCCTCATCCTTCAATTGGTAGCTGGCTTTCCTTGATCTGAAAAATTTAAAAAATAATGATTTAACTGAAATAATAGACTTAGGGACTAACCATGTGTTTAACGAAAACTTCAAATCCCAAAATTAGTCTAAACTGACTTTTTATACCAACTATAAGGACATGACCTTAAAAAATCACATAATCATGAATTAAATGAATAATTCACTTTGAGGTACTTTTTATGAATATAGTTTTAGAAAATTAGGCCATAAATATTACATATCAACTGGAAAATTACATGTAGAAACTACTACTCAATATCCATTTTTTCCTTAAATAAAAACTCATAAAAAGAAACATGTATAGTTCATAGTTTTAGACTGCATGAATTTTCCTTGATCATATCCTCGACCCTATTCATCTTTAGGTCCTGTGGAAAGCATTTCAAAAACTTGGGATGAACATCAAAAAGCTCATTAAGGGTTATAAAATAAATATAGAAAACAATATCTCATCAATAAATAAAATACAATGAAACCATACTTTTTAATCAAAACATACCTTATGAAATTATAATATTTATGAATAACACATAGAAATCCTAAACCATAAAGGTAACTTATGGAATACAAAACATACATACATTATAGCTATCACAGCTACATAGACAGTTATGTTGGAATACACATTACCATATATTCCATAAATATCATTGGAGAAACATTAATGTTTACCTCCGTCATGTTACCCAATGCAATGGAGAGCTATATCAGGATCACCCGACCTAGGTTTATCATGGAACCACCCATATATATAAACAATTCCGAATAACCATAACATAATCATAACAAATCACACAAGCATAAAGGAAATATAACATTTCTAAATTAAAATCACAATATATCATGTCACGATACTGAAATAATCAATGCTTCATCAAACCATTTTCAAAACTATTTAAAACATTTAATAAAGAGATTTTTGAATCAAAGTGTCCCATTCCACATTGAAGATTTTAAATGAATTAACCTTTAAAATAATTAATTTTCATATAAATAAATCTTTAATACCAATTTTAAAACATGGAAATTAATGAGAATGATTTAGAAGAATAAATCATTAAAATATTTAAAACGATATTTTACTTATAGAGTTCCCAACCAAAATAAAGACGGTTAAATACAAATAATTGATGAGTAATATTATTCAAAGATTAAAATATCCAAAGAATAAATAGATTCGTGATATGATATGTAAAAGGAATGTATATACAACATATAAAATTGAATTGGTGTATAACAATAATAAGTTTCAATGGAATATAAATTGAGATAATGTCCCTTACAAAGATCATATCATTATAGTAAAGACAAATCAATGACATAATTATCTGTGACAAATAATAATAATCCCAATATAAGTGGAAATTAAGTGTCAAAAAATTATAGGTCATTCACAGATATTTATAGCATGACATAATCAAGAAGTATAAGTTTAACCCAAAGAATTAAAATTTGGTAAAGAAGTTCCGTTATAAAAATTTGACAGCCTAAAGACGTCAGTTTAAAATTCAAATAATGAGTTGATGAGAGAAAAAAGGGTATCTCATCACATGGATAGAAAATATATGGCAATAAGGATATAGAATAAAATATCACAAAATAAAAATATGTAAATTAAAATACATAACAAAAATAAGTCTTTGACTAAAGGAGTATAGTGAAAGGTTCCCTTACTGATTTGGTAACATTCTAAACATACACCCCTTGAAGGAATGATCATACAATGAAGATGTAAATACCCATAAATTAAATTATATTACACAAATAATACACTCATGGGAAGTACATGCACCACACAAAAGTAAATAGTGGAAAATATAGCATGAATCTCATGGGAATAAAAAGTGAGATGAAAACCTCTTACCACATTGTAATCAATCGAGTTGTATGAAATAAAGTTAATAACCACAAAATGAATCATATAATACCATGAATAAAAAAGATAGTCATGATAATCCACTATATTTACTAAACCTGGGTATTACCAGGCTTAGGTGTCACTCAACAAGAATTCCACGTCACCCATTTTCCATCTCCATTTACCATTCTACCATCCACCTTCCGGGATATATCCTCTCGTATCTTATACGATAGCGCGATACCCCTCGCGTTTTCCCCTGAATTGGTTTCCTCCACTGAACCGGCTTCTCACGCGGGTCCTCGATTAGGGTTTCGGTCTCCCTGCTTCTTCCTCCCGTGGCTCCCTGACTACGGTTTCCATCTCCTAGGTTCTTCGTCCCGCAGCGCGCCTACTTCCGTTCTCCTAGATACTTACTCCCGCGGCTCCCCGATTAAGGTTTCCATCTCCGAGCATCTTCCTCCCGCGACTCCCCGAATAAGGTTTCCATCTCCAAGCTTCTTCGTCCCGCAGCAAGCCTACGATGATGGCCTAAAAAACACCCGTATTCCGGCCTGCGATTACCATCTTCCAGCGACTACCACGGAGAGACTGGGCCTACTGCCATTACAACCAACGCTTCACCATCGACTTCCTCCAGCCTTATTATCATTCTACATCTATTTATTCCGATTCTAACGTCATATTTGCAGTCATTATCTCAGCCAAATGTATGTCGACTACAGCTACCAGATCCCGATTTCAACGACTCTTCGGTATATAAGTGATTCCCGATTTCTTCTATTGCTTCGTCGTATACCACATCCGACTGCTACACCTTCTAATACCAGAACTGAAAACCCTATTCCACTGCGTCGCCAAGCGGAGGACTAACGGATGTTGGGAAGAACAGACTTTACAGAAATATTCTGGTGAGGTAACAGTATTCTTACTTTCAACATAAATATGAAACCTCCAGCATTCAATTGACTATAAATTTTGCATTTCCCAGTAACCGCACGAGGATTTTCTCCAGACAATGATTCTTCTTATTTTCATATCTGCTGCTGCTGATATTCACATTGTGAGTATACCATAAACATAATCAATCCTTTAAACTACTTTACGTAATACATTTTTATTGAACTAGAAACAAATTAGTCACTTTACTAATTCCATTTAGCACAGTCTCATGTATATAAGACAACAAATGTTAGCATATGGGCCTCGTATTCCTATCAAATTGGGTTTAATTACCAATTAATGTAACCTGCACCTTCCACTAAATCATACATGCATATTTTGTTTGTAACTTTTTGTCATCTACATAAAGCTACAGACATATATCTTTATCTCTATCCCAAACAGCTTCTCATATCTACGTGTTTCGAGTCATATTTTTCATTTCCTGCTTCGTGCTGCTAACATGTTCTTTTAGGATTGTTATAATGCAATGTGAAAAAAAACCAAATCACTGAATTTGATCAAGTTATTCCAAACTATTCTTTTCATCTCGAACAATTTCAATTCCATACCTCTACAGCAGTTGCTCATCCTTTTAATAGGTTCTATTTGGGTAATTTTTCATGTTTTAGTTAATTTTCCCTCCTTGATATAGTGGATACGTTTCCACTTCCTGATTTTATGAAACAAATATCCTATTTTTTTCATAGAAGGGTATACAAAAACTCAGCTGATTCTACGGAGAGAGGGATTATGTTTCACGTGGAAATTATGAAGCTATACCAAAACTACTACCATGGTGGATTGATGATGTTATCTATCGTTGTGGAGGTGAAGTTTTTTCATTTGAGATTAATTCTATTTAATGCACCATTCAATGTCCCATTGAATTATAAAAGGTAATATTTTATGAGGATGATCACTATAAAAAACTGAATCACTTCTGAATATGTGTTTTTCATTTGATAATTTTTTTGTATTTTTATTATCTTATCTATGAATTTTCATTATACGATTGGGAGGTAGGGCTCTTTCCATGGATCATGTGACAATTACATATTCTTTTCCTCCCAATGGTGGACCATTTTCATAATGATTCCCTTCATTTATTATGTGCAGGGATAAATCTGACATGCCCTTCCTAAACTGATAGTTTACAATCCTATGTTTATGATCCAAACAAGGCAAGTGGCCCGAATTATGCAATTTGAATTGATCGTTCATTCTTATTTTAATTTTTTGAACATCTGATTGTAGATAAATATCAATATCATGACTAATGGATGGTGTAATGGTAGAAAAATTAAAGTTTGTATATGACAATTCATTTGGTTTGGACATTTTATGCTATACATGTATTTTAGTGGAACAATGATGTAAATTTTTGTTTCTTCTCAAACCATCAACTGATCTCTTTGTAGATTAAGTTAATCCTGAAGATAAGTGTTGTAAGGAGAAAAATAACTGCCATATTGTGCTCATGAAATGTTCTAATTTGAAAATTTGTTTTCCTTCATCCTTGACATGAATACAGAAAAAACAGAGTATTCATTATCCACTGATAATTTGATTCCCTCGGGTCATGTGCATGATATACGGTACCCCTGATCCCACTATTTTTATTCCAGTGAATTTGATTTCGATGAGAAATGAGTTTAATGTTGATAAGTTCCCCTTAGTATTTTCTTTAATGTGACTGCAGATTAACACCTTTAATGGTGTTTGTACTGTGATAACGTTTCCCCAAAAAAGGATACAACCCTCTGCTCTGGACTAGAACCTGGACTGGCTGGTACGTTATTAATCTTGTAGGTTCTTGATCCACCTCCACCTCTGGCTCGGTCTCTTATGGCTATGGATCCTCCAGCTTCAAGTTCTCCACCCCCTAAATCTTATGTTGTATCTGCCTATATTGGCTCCTTCTCCCACTGTCTACACTGAAAAACCACCTTGGGCTAGCAATTTCAATTTCCTCTAGCTATGGTAAACTCCAAATATGTAATGTTGTTACCCCTACCCCTACAACCAGTATAAGAATTTCTACACCCAAAACACACTATGAAATCTACATTTTTTTTCTATTTAATTCACTTTTCTTATTTTATGAGAAATATAGAAAAAATGATGTTTTTATCTTTTCTGATGCATGTACATTGAGGTTTTTATGCAGGACCTTCCAAACTAATCCTTGATAACTGGAAAGAATCAAAGCACAAAAACTGTCTACTGGTTGGATATAGTTTCCTACCTATAGACTGATATAAAATTGGTTCACTATGTGATATTATTTTGACTGATTTGGTGTTCTTTCAGTTCTCAGATGTTTGTAATAGAGCTGCTGAAGCATGTGACTTTATACAGAGCTAGAACATATGAAGGTAGGCATAAAATGAGATCCTCGCGATATTCCTCTAACTTTCACTGCCTTAAATGATTAACGAACTTCAATTCATTTTCTTCCTATCAATTTTTGACCTCTTGATTTCATACTGCTGAAAATGCATGTCAACATGTAAACATTTCCGAATGGAAGAAGCTTCATAAAGAGGAATCCAATGTTGTGCAGGGGGCTACATAGGTGCGTCATTCGCTGACTGCTTCATTTATAATGATGAAAAATCATCAAGCTATGTGTTTCAGTTTTTTAATGTAAGTAAAAACTCAGAAAATTGATATTTTTAATTATGAGTCAGTATTAAATGAAGAATTCAGTGAATATGTTTTAAATGAAGTAGTCAGGGAATATGTGTCAACCAGATGTTTCAGTTGTTTTATGGTATGAGTCTACTTTTTGGATTAAAAGCAATAACGATTGTTTTTTGTTGCACATAGTATGAAACAATAGAGTATACCATTATTTAATTCAAACTGTTTTGTTTGTTAGTTTTTTAGTTTGGAATATGTACTTTATATGACCTGTACACATTCCAATTTATTGAGCATTTATTAGTTTATATGTACATGCAGCATAAAAAATTATGCAGTGTATAAGTTAAGATACGTGAATCACTTTTTAAAGCATGTATAAGTTAAGATACATGAACCACTTCATAATGCATCAAACATATTCCGACATATAGGGAGATTTAGAATTTCAATTTTGTATTAATTATTTTTAAATTCATACAACTTCTTTTCTGATGCATGTACATTGAGGTTTTTTTGCAGGACCTTCCAAACTAATCCTTGCTAACTGGAATGAATTAAAGCACAAAAATTTTCTATTGACTGGATATAGTTTCCTACCTATAGTCTGATATAAAATTGGTTCACTATGTGATATTATTTTGATTGATTTGGTGTTCTTTCAGTCCTCATATGTTTGTAATAGAGCTGCTGAAGCATGTGAATTTATACAGAGCTGGAACATATGATGTTAGGCATATAATGAGATCCCTGTGATATTTCTCTAACTTTAACTACCTTAAATTATTAAACGAACTTCAATTCATTTTTTTACTCTCAATTTTTGACCTCTTGATTTCATACTGCTGGGAATGCATGTCAACATGAAAACATTTTGGAATGGAAGAAGCTCGATGAAGAGGAATCCAGTTTTGTGCAGGGGCTGCATAGGTGCGTCATTCCCTGACTGCTTCATTTATAATGATGAAAAATAATCAACTTATGTGTTTCAGTTTTTTTAATGCAAGTGAAAACTAAGAAAATTGTTTTTTTAATTATGAGTCAGTATTAAATGAATCATTCACTGAATATGTTTTAAATGAAGTAGTCAGTGAATATGTGTCAACCATATGTTTCAATTGTTTTAATGCATGGGTCTGTTTTTTGGAATAAAAGCAATTTGTTACACATAGTGCGAAACATTCGAGTATACCATTATTTTATTCAAACTGTTTTTTTGTTAGTTTTTTAGTTTGGAATATGTATTTTATATGAACTGTACACATTCCAGTTTATTCTGCATTTATTTCAATAGTTTATATGTACATGCAACATAAAATATTATGCAGTGTATAAGTTATGATACATGATTAACTACTCTCTATAGATTCAATCCCTACCCCTCCCATTATGGAGTTCCACTTCCTTCTCCTATGGTTTGTTGTTACTATCATCTACCACTGCTCACAGTTCCTTCCTCTAGACCTACGTTGCGCACCATCACCATCATCCCCCTCTACCTCCACAACAATCGTCAGTCTGCAGTCGATGTTTAGGCTGACAAACCCAAAGATCATGTTGCGTCCAAGATACAGTTCTAATTTGAAGAATATGATTGATATCAAAAATAGGTACCATTATTGATGATGGTTTTCCATTGATGTCAACCGAGATCACGCTCTGATCGACGAAATATGGGACCAGTTGTCATTGTAATTGACAATATGAAGGGGCGATGCCACCCATACCTGATGAATAGGGATTTGTAGCCAGGAGCCAAAACAAACCAATATCTGACTTTATCCAGGAGGGCTGAACTAGAACCAGAATTACCAGAGGATATGATTCCAAACTCACCAACGCCGATATGTTTTGATATCCATCTATATCAAATTGCAATCGATTTGTGTTGTGTTCTATATTGATGTTGTTTGTTGCAGGTTCATATGAGGAAGATGATGAGGATTCAAAATGCCCCACTTACATCATCCAGAGTGGGGAAAAACAGGAAGATATTACGGCGATCTCGAAGAATTGTTTTTGAGCATGCAGATGAAAATTGAAGGTCGATCACTTTCCATAGACATTATTAGTTTAGTATTCTTATAGTCGTACCTTGCGTATTCTACCTATGAATTTGTTTTGAGCTATCTCTTCTCTATCAAACTTTGATTCTTCCCCAGAATTGTAACTTAAGAAACATTTTTAAATCTAATGTGAACTTCATCTTTTTTCATCCACCATTTTATGATAAAATTTATTCATAACTAATGGATTTTTTAGATGATATTTTCCATTGTTGTTGTTTTTGGACGCAGTTCATTAGTTTTATCATTGTTTTCAAATCTGTTAATTGATTATGTTCTTTGAGTTGGAATATAACAAATGGTGATACTGCTCATTGACTAAGTTTTACTATGTTTCATAATATTTTCCTCAAGTTAATTAGTCTTGCTATAATTTTTATTCCTTTATTATGTCTTTCATAGAGAGGGTTGCTCAATATGTTACTATTGATCATGAAAAAATCTGTAACTAATATACCAACATTCAAGTGTGAACTATTTTTTCCAGGTACATGGCCATAACAAATCCATTTTAAAACTGTTTTATTCCTTTTACAAATGTGTTATATCAACATGATAGCAGTGCATGTTTATCATTGAAGCCTAACTAACCAAGGTATTCACTACGGTTTATATTTTTGAGGTAGTTATTCTAATGATGATAGTTGTTTCTTATATTTCATTTATTCAGAAATTCACTGTTTCCCATACATATATTATTCATGTTTAGGAGTTACTGGATTATTCATTTTGAAGTACTTCTCTTATTCATTACAACACTGGATGTATAGCTATCGAAAATAATAATGATTCATTTTATGCGGTGTATTTTTTTAAGGTAGTTCTTTTATTCATGACAATATATCTTACTATTTCAAAGAAACTATGATATTGTGAATATCTATTCTCCCCCTACAGATTATATATTCAGGAAATTAGATATGAGATGAATATATTGGATGAAAATAAAGATATTAACCAAGGTATTCTCTAAATTCAACCATGATCCTTACAAATGAATAACATGATATAATGATTCTTAAATCATGTCATCTGTATGATTGCAGTTGATTATTATTACTAATACGGATGATTTTTTCTTTTCAAAAAAATGTTTCAAATCATTAATTTATTATGAAAGGAAAGGAAAACATTAATTAAAAGAAGCCGTACTATATTCCAATGTCAAACTTTTGTATGTTTGTTGATTTATATTATTCACTATTTGTTTCTCTTCCTTCATGATTTTGGCAGTTGAAGGATTAACAGACTAACTTGATTATAAATGATTTCTTTTGGTCACTCATGAACAGGTTCTTCCATTAGTGCCTAATTGAATAAGGTATTCTCTAAATTCTATCGTGATCCTTATAATAAGAAGTGATTCATTTTATGTTGTCTATTGTGTTGCAAAATACAGGAAGATGGTAAACAGTTTTCAAAAAACTACTACAACATAGCTGGAAAATGGAAGTGGGTGACCATGTATCGATACCATTTCAAATTAGTATGATATAGTTCTAGGCATGTCTATATGAAATGAGCTATAGATTCTGATTCACTCTTATGAACTCAATTTAAGAGTTCACTTTACATTTTATCATTTCTTATTAGATATGTCAAATACATTATGTTTTATAATAACTCCATGGTGAAAATGAGGGTTCTATTATCATATATACATAATGATAAGTCATGTTTTGCTATATATTTTCAAATCATGTTATTTCCTTTTTGATTCCTTTAAATTTATATTTTCGGATACATGTTTTTTTTTCAATCATTTTCAATTATTTTCAATTATTTCATTCACTGAAGCTGTAAATGTAACATATTTTTAACTATTTCTCATTATTAACTACTCAAACTGTTAACACATTTTTATAAAATAGGTTTGAATTATATCCCCATGCGTGTGCACGGGCGAGGTACTAGTATATATAAAATAGTAGTACAAAACACACCACATGGAATAAATAAGTGGCATAGAATGGAAATATCAGGGAATTAAAAGTGAGATAAGAAACCCCTTTCCACGTTGTAATCAATCGAGTCGCAAGAAAAACAGTTAATAACCACAAAATGAATCATAGAATACCATGAATATATATAGAATTATGATAATATATATCAAATGATAGTACAAAATACACCACATTCAATAAATAAGTGGTGAACAATGGAAGTCTCAGGAAATTATAAGTGAGAAAAGAAACCCCTTACCTCATGTCCGACCTGACTCGACCATTATTCAATCTCATGAATAATAAACTAAATTTAATTTCTTTTTTATTAAGAATCTTTATCAAGTTAATTATTCTTTTTATATCAAATATTACCTTAATATATCAATTATTTAATTATTTGAGTACATATCATACATTTTTCCGATGATCGGAACATGAGATAAAAATGAACATATTATAATTATAAATTGTCCATGTGGTAAAAATTACATTATCACCAGAATGATATTCATGATTTATATATGATGTATATCATATATATCCAGTATATATATATACGTATTTATAATAGTATAAAACATTTGCAGATAAGAAATGAAATGCACTGTTTATGGAGATGGTAAGTCATACGTACGCATGAACGCTACATTAATTTCTATTTTATATTTAATGGAATGAAAAATGTATTGATAAATAGGTATATTATGATTAATTTATAATATCATATATTTTCTAATTATCTCCATCCTTTAAGCATTTGACATATGGAATGAACATGTCATATCCCTTTTAGGGGGCTGCAGTCTGTACTTCCTCAAATTAAATTATCGAGTTTACTCATTATGGAAACCATAAAGTTATGATATAAATGGAAAATACAGAGTCATATAGACAATATAAATATAAATATATCACGTATAAGTAAATATCTATCATAATGGCCACCATGAGTTGTAGAAGTAGATAATTGAACAATCATTGTTTCGTGAGGCAGTAGTTCATCGTCCACATAACAAATATGTTAATTACCCATTAGACAGAGGTGTGTGTAAGTGTAGTTATAATAATTCTCCTAACAACAACCTATTATATTGAGGATACATGTTTTATTTTAATACTGTGGAATTAAAAGAGTGTAGTTGGTTGGAGAAGTAAAATAGGACAAAAGAACTTAAGAGAAAGAGTTACCATTAAATCAAGTGTCTCCCTTTGGTTTGAACCAAAAGGATTAGTTGAATTTCATTATGCCTAGGGGAATGATTCTAGGAGGGGTAGAGAGATATATGGAGATTAATTTGGCAGAGGGTGGACGAGCCAAGGGGCTTGCGAAGTGTGACGAATGAGTTATAATTGAGGGATTTTTATAAGGTGGAGGAGGGGCTCTTTATGAATGTTTAAAAATATTTTTTTATTATATAATTATTTTCGTTTTATAAATGTAAAAAACAAATTAAAATTGAATATAAGATGTTACACGCTATAAATAAAATCATCCAATAATAATTGGATAGGTTTTGGATATTTTTTTAATATTATTTATTTAAATCATTCATTAATGAGGTAAACACTACATGATTATTGTGTCAATAATATTTTTATTTATATGATGTATAAAATTTATAAAAAAACAATCATGATATAGAAAATATTTTTAGTTTTCAAATGAATATTTATAGTTGAAGAGATAACTTATGTAACCCCGTGCAAGAATTTAATTACTAAAAAATATATGTTTAAGTCATTTTTTTCATTACATTAAATTTTTTAATATAAAGTGTCATTATCACTCTCAAGTGGCTCAATGGGGTCCCAAACTTGACAAAAGGATTCCCATGGTCGGAAATGTATCAAAAAATAGGATTATAACACATGTTAGTGTAATTTAATATTATTATAATATTATTTTTTTTACCCTTATTTTCCAGATTTCCCCTTTAACCAAGGTAAATAAAATATATACTGAGGTAAATATTTAAAATGTATAAAATTAAATGTTACCTATTTATACAACTTTGAACTCATGATTCCAAATATGGAATCAATTTTTCAGAATTCAAAAAAAAAGATATTTAAAAATTAAATTTAAAATCAATTACCTTTTTCAAAACAAAAAAATATGTTTTTAAGAGATAATAACTATCATAAGATTGAAAATTATTTATGTCCAATTTCAAAGTGATATTAATTTCAATGACCAACATTGACTGAAATAGTAATAACATAATATAATAACACATTAATTCCAATTAAAAATATAAGAAAACCATAAAAATATATTAGATTAAAAGGATGTTTTGAATTAAAATACATTATTTTTCCATATTCATAAAAAAATGAGATTTATCAGTAAAATATGAAAATTTTACCCAATGTAAAATTTGATATCCTGATTCTAAATAAGAATACAATTTTTTCAAATATTACTTATAAAATTGATCAAAACTAGATTTAAAGAGTGTTCTCCATGAAAAGGTGGTAAATCAAACTTTTAATGAATATTAGAGTATTTATGAATAAAATCAGATTCTTTCTTATTTTAAGCCTGTAAAATTTATCGGATAAATGAAAAAACATTTAACAAACATTTATATTCATATTGTATTTAGTTATGTCCATTCCTGCCAATACAATGACGAGGCGTTAGCTACCCTTTAAAATAATATTATATTATTATTTTTCAGTATGACCCAACATTGTGTGCAATGTAAGATTTCAAAGAAACTCATAGTTTTGTATCAGGTATACCATCAAACATAGCATCTCCCTTTAAAGTTAAATTAATATTTAATTAAAAAATATTCATAAATATGAAAATTTTATATTCTTTTTTTACCTGGGATGTAACAAGAAAGGCCATATGTTTGTTAACCCAATATTTTATATTTTATGGTTCATATAAGTAATAACATTTATTTACAATAGAATTTCCTGTGAAGATACACCTTATTCATTGAATCTATAAGTTTTTTTCCAAAAAATATACTTTATAAATACATTTCAACCCCATACTCATACATGCGACAAAACAAGTTTAATTCCATACCAAAGCTGACATTGAATACCAATTGGTGTTTTAGTTGTCACTCTATTTAGTATGTATCCTAATGCTAACAATATATATCCCTAAAAGGATAAATAATGAATCTCATGTATCATCTTTGATCTCACCACATATAACAGGTTTTGGTACCCTCTTTCATAGACATTATTCAATTACAGTGAATATAGAGGAGTGAGGTGGGATAGAATCCCAAAATCATGGGAATAATCTATGACTTATTAATTAATATATTCTTAAACATGAAAATATTAGTGTTTCTTAATCTTCTAACCAATATAATTCTTAATGGAATTATTATATTCCTTGAATATATCAATGGAATCTAACTTATACCTCATTAAGTAGACATATTCATATATTCCAATTTCATCCAAAAAATTATGACGTATAAATAAACAACCATATATTCAATGGGAAAAGGTATGTAAACATTAGAATTAATCAACTTAATAAGATCTGTGTCCCATTAACCTTTTCCATTAAATTGGGCTTTGTCCATTTTACCTCGCAAACATGGGGGACACACACCGAGTGGTATTAGTTCAAATGAGTTTAAGTATCAATATTGGGGTAATCTGGCCAAATGCATTCATTTTCAAAAACTAGCTAGAAATACCATCATTGGGTGTGATAAGATTCATCTGAACTATTTTTTTTATCAATTTCAATTACATGGATTGGGTAATCCATCACACAAAGGCCATTATTTGAATATCCCTTACCATAAAAAATTCATTCTATATAGAAGAGGTTATACTTATCAATAAAATTGAAAGAAAATTATCTATTTCATGTCTAGGAATGTAAAATATGAATTTTAAAATGAATACACATAATAATAATCATTCAAAACTAATATCTTTCCAATTAGAAACATTAGGTGGTAGTTTCAAATAGCCAGAGCAAGTGTTCTAGCTCTATTTACTTCTCGTATATCCCCATACCACAAATGTTTTTTCTGAATCTACTTGGTTCATATTTTTAAATACATATATGAACACCACATGATGTATTTAATACCATATTAATTGAAATATATAAATTAATGTTGATAAAACACACATGATTCTATCACTTTATTCTTTTTCATAGTGAATTTTTTCTTCTTGTGCCCCTTTCTTCGATATATAATACAAATAGATTCTTGTATCTTTTCTTGAGTATTGATAATATTTTTCATAGATAGGTTTTACAAATATGGTTTAAAATTGGAGTTAGTATTATAGATATTTACTTGGATATCTCAATCCATTCCTATCTGGAACAATCATGATAAATATCATGTAGATGACACAACGTGCTATGGGAATCCATGTTATCTTATTACTTTTTATGTTCTTTACACATTGATTAAAATATTCAACACTGAACATATAGAATAATGTTCATTTTTTCATCAGAGGTACATATTTCTTCATAATAATACTTCATAGAAGGAAGATCAGGGATTGATGATTCTAACACATAAGATTTTAACTCATGGAACAAAACAACACAAAGTCATCTGAACCACCACTATACACTATTTCTAGTTAGAATATGGTATTTCTATAGAATAGATAGAGAAGATAATGACATTAATGGACCCATAATTTTTTTATATAAGAATAATATATATGATTATTAGTACTTTACTTGATAATAAATTATATGAGGTATGATAATTTTAATATTATTATGTCTCATACTATCTTATCACGTCTTAATGGTCCCCATCATTAAAATCAGGATGTAGATATGTTTTATATATTCTAGTGGACAATATATATATATATATATATCATTATATAACATAATACTTCCATGAAATTAGTATGAAGGTGTTTGGTAATGTTTTCTTCCTAACTGTGGGGTTTAAAATCCTTATTCTTTTGAGAAGACATCCAAATTCTAAAATCCGTACTTATATTTCATTAATACTTGCCACCAAATTTGTGTTTAATAGAAAATATAAATTAAATTCTCAATATATTTATTAAAATTCAACCCATTATCTTATTTATGACTCTTTGATAATTAAATATTTCCCTCTTCTATCGTATGAACAAACACTTTAACTATAGCCTGTATAATTATAGATAATAGAAGCCATAATGAGTAATATTTATAGATGTATTTTTTTTCATGCATATATTTTTATATTTTAACCATTTTTATGACTTTTTAATGTTATGTGTATTTTAATTATGTGATTAACATGGACTTTGAAAAAATATTTACACATAAACCATTAATTTTAAATCTTCCTTTCAATATTAATCATTTTATTTTTGAAATCATGATATTGAATCCATTAAATATATCAGGTCTCATAAATAAATAAAATAATTATAAACACAAAATGGTAATAAAACTCAACTAATAGTTTTCTTATGGGTGGTTAATAAAAAATCCATTGACCCTTGGAGAAACAAATCCTTGAGCTAGTCTCAGATCAACTTGTAATATTCTACCATTTACAAATTTATCTGTTGGATTGGTTTTATTCTACCCCATATTGAGCAAACCACATGCACCCAAGATTTCCATATTTATAATGAATTTACATCACACACATTTTAAGGGAACTAGAATATGGGTTTACAAAAAATTAAACCATGTGAATAAAGACCCACACATATCAAGAAGGGGGGATTACTCACATGCATTCGTTTTAATTTAATAATAATTATTATAAAAACCCATTAAATAATTACATTAATGAATCCACATTCATACATAGGCTATTCTAAGATCATGATCATATAATTTTTCAACAAAAAATTAAAATAATGGGATTTCAATCACTTTGATACATTTTTTATTCAGATAAAACAAAAGTGAATTAATCCAAATAATTATATTATTAATTAATTAATATATTCCATACTAATTTTTGTTCAATATATTATAGAAACTCTTATCTAATGTTTTTAGATAAATCAATTACTTTTAATATTTATGAAAATAATTTCACAACATATACTTGGGAGAAATATGGGTAGTGCCTATAAATACTACTCGAAATGTATTGAGATCATATAAAATTGCATCATACATTATATTTTAAACCCATTTTATCATATAATTACATTGAATTTTTGATTTAATATAAGGAGAAAAAGAATATATATTAATTAAAAAAATATGTATTGACTTTAATTCATGAAGAGTATCCAATGTATTACAATGATACATGTTATTTAGTTCATATCATTAATAAGAAATAAATTAATCACATAATATCATATTAAAAATATCATAAAATGGGTACGAGTTAGTAAATAACACACCCATCACAAAATGATGAGGTTTATAGGGTAAAAAAATTAATTTTAATTGTTTTATAAATAGGCTGTCTATATGATGGGTACATCTAGCTACACACCATGTATCTTCCTCACCAGATGTTAGTTATACAAACCATGGGATTGAGCATGTATTTATACATGGACATGTCTCAGATGCATAACATGTAAACTAGTTCATGTGATGTAACCTCCTTATTCCCTCACTGTTAATTTTTATGAATTTTTTAATTAATAGTCAATGTATTTTTGAATACACAATTTCCACTGAAAAAATATAGACTCCCACAAATTATGTTCTAGCCAGACTTGTTGAACTCATAGATTATTTAATGCATTGTGATAACTTAGTTACATGGTGTGGTGAATTAATTATAACTATGTACTAGTAAAATGAACTGGGACACATTGTCTGTACTCCAGCTACACACCATGTAATCTTGTATGGTATATTCATACTTCGTGGCATCTCTAAATGGGTTCTTTGGATGTTCTTCATTTTTTTTAATTAGATCTAGATTATATGTGTGAGAAGATATAGTTTAATGAAGATATATTGATTATTTTATTTATGAATTAATTATATGAAATGGAAAATAACATTAAATATGTATAATGAAAAAAATAATCAAATAATAAGATGTTTAATATGACCACATCGATTCCACTTAAAGGCTCCAGATGCAGTAGATGTTCCTGTTGGGCCTATGAAAACATCACTTTTATCAAATTAATCCAATATTCTTAAATATACCTAATGAAGATTGTGTTAAATGGAAAAAATTAAAATTACGCACAAATTAATTCATTACAATCAATAGATGATATTTTAAATTTAAATTAGAGTTATTTTAAAAGATGAGAAAAAGGAATTCCTCAAACACTATATAATTGTTCACTAATGGGTTTGATCATTAAATATTTATTGGTTTTTCTTCTTTACAATTCACAGACCCAAATAAAAGGCCTATAGTGGTGATGCAGACATACTCTTTTAATTTCCAAATAATTCCAATAAAACTTTGTGTGTTAAAAAAGACAAATTTTCATCTTTAATTATTCAAAATTTTCACTTCATATTTCCCTCATATTTATGGAAGTTGATTTTTTTCTTTTTAGTATTGGGAGTAAAATAGTATGTGGGGATCTTGAAGAGATATCATTATGCATAATCATTTACTTATTTGAAAATGAAGTAAAAACAGGTTTATAAAAAATGCTATGAGTATAATATTTAATAAATTACATAAATTCCATTAATAATATATTAAACCCATAAATAACCCCTATATATTTAACATAATAATATATTTATTATATATCATGATGTAAACTAGTCTCCCAATGATAAATATTATTTTAAAAATTATGTAAATAAATAATTATCAGAGAAAAAATATGGACCTTTTGTCTTCATTGAAAATTAATAAATTCTTTAAGAAAAATTCAAATAAATATTATATATTCAATAAATAAATAATTTTTGTTCTATGTCAATGTATCACCCTGAGATATTGTGAAATAAGTTTTTTCAAATGAATTTAATCTTGTCATTATTTTGTGTTTCATGAAAACACTAAGTCAAGATTCAATTATAGACAATATTGATTTTTTATTTCATTATGCAAAAGAAATAGTTTAGCATGTGTTATAAAAAATAGTATGTTTTGACTGTGTTGCAAACATTACAGAGTATCACATCCTTTACACATAACACTGAGTTTAATGGTAATGTGATATGCTATTAAAATAATATAATTTAATATTATATTTATCACCTAGCCTTTGTAATGGTGAGTCTAAATATTTATAACTGAATTTTGGAGATATATAGTTTACCCATGCAGAAATAATGGATTCTTTAGTGACCAAATTAACTATAAATAAAAACCTTTCACAAATAAAGGTAACCAATTTCCGAAAAAATATTTTCATGAAAAAATCATTTACTGAAATAAATTATAAGAAATTTTTTTAGTGAATTATTTGAATTAAATTTAAAAATTACATATTCAATAAAAATTTCAACATTCAATATACGTGTTCTACAGATAAGAGATAAAAATAAAAATAGTTTTATGCTTATAACTTATTTTTTAAAAATAGTTTTGTGAACATTGTAACAAATATGATATATTTTTTTATGAATTTTAAAAGATTTATTCTACAAAATAAACCTGCATATTAATATTTTCATTTTGAAATTATATTATGGATATGTTTTGTATATCAATTTTTTGATGAATAGTTAAAAATACTAAATTGTAATTGAAAAAATTCATTTATTTAATGTATTAATAAAGATAAATTAAATTTAAAATTTTTATTAGTGTAATATTATTATAGTTATACATTAATTAATCCAATTTAGTTCAATGTAATATATTTTCTATTTAATATTCCTATTTTTTTAATTTGTTCTATAAATTTTCTTTAAAATTGGATTTCTCTTCATATCATTGAGATTAATTTTAAATTAAAATTTCCCACATATGTCAATGTAATTTTTAAAAATAGATTTAATATTTTAAATCATAATAATTTATATCATCTATTATTTTCAACTTAATTTTTTTTATCATAATGAATAGAGAAAATAGATAAAAATTAATTACCACGATTAGCTTTTAAACGAGGTTTTCTGCACTACATGCGCTTATGTTAAAACTAACATTCCACAAACAATGTATTATTATTTAGTAAATTATATTTAATATTTATAATCATTAGTTCTAAATTATAACATAATGATATTTTTATTATATTCTTAGATGATAACTTACATAGCTAGTTTTTTTGTTGTCGAAGATAAAATGGTAAAAGTGAGTAAAGATTAAAGGATAAGGCATCTCTAATTTAAAACCTAATTTTTTATGGTTTTAACATTTAAAGAAAAAATAATCCCCCTAATTTATTTTAAAATATTTTATCCAGATGTGGTGAGAGTGACCTCCCATTATTGAATAAATTTGGGTAATCCAAAAATGGCACCCCTCCTCAATTATAAAAGGACACCCTTGTCTATGATGATTTACAACCTCAAAACATTTTGGCTCAGAAAATAAATTCCCAAAATAATTCTAAAATTTCCCCCTCTCATTATTCTAGCCTTATTTTGTTCATAAATCCAAGCTATTAAGGTTGTTTTGAGGAAATATAATGAGGATACCAAAAGAAGAAGTAGTAATCCTCTATAATCTTTTTTTTCATCAACATAATTTAATTATAATCATACCATTATGATATAATAACCATATTATCATATATATATATATATGATGATATGTTTCTATGTTATGATAATTTCCATAAATCACAACCATTTCCATCAAATGGGTTACAAATTCATCATTTGTGTGTAGATCAGACTACTGAGTCACAAACAGGTATTTTTATTTTCACAATTATTACCTCTAATGGTTGGGTATGATGATGGATTTATTATATTTATATATATATGTTATTAATATCATAATTATACTTTTGTTTTCATTATGTAATATATAACTTTATTAATTCCATTCCATAGGGGATACAATTATTTCATTCATTTTTGTGGTGGACTACCACCTTGCGAACGTAAGTGATTTATTTTTTACTAAAACGTTACATAATGATCATTAAAAAAATGGGAATGTTACTCAGGTGTACGTATGACCTAACATCTCCAAGAACATAACATAATTTATTTATCAATATCATCATTAATAATTGGTATTAAACATATTATAGAATTATAAAAATCATAATTGTTTTATGATTAATATTATAGAGATGATATAATTGTTATAAATGTAATAGAAAAAAATAACAAATCAAAAAACATATGAAAAATGAAGCAGTAATTAACTGAAATGTTACATTAACATGCAATTATTAATAAATGGTAAAAAATGACATAATTAAATATTATATGGTATGATATATAAGTATATATATTTAATTTATGAATAATAAACATTAATTTATTATACATTAGGTTCAAACCTGTACGGAGGTAGTCAAGACTTAAGGCTATAGTTTTCTGTCTCTCATTTTTTTAAATTCTCTGAGACACAAGAAATAATCACCAATTATTTTTTATTTTGTTTATATATTTCATAAGAATGTAAATTTTTATTTTTCTCATTACAATTATTGGGATTAAAATATCCATTTTTATATCTCTTTCACGGGTTTTATAGTTCAAATGTTACCAAAGCATCAAATGAATTTTTTCTTGATTTTCGTTCTTTGACACAAATGTTATGTTATACACCGATTTTATTTTACAAGGTTTATATAAAGCCCAATTTAAATTTAATATCATTAATTTACTTATCCTTGTTAAAATTTAGGTTTCTTTTAATGATATTACATCATGGAATTTATATTTCCAAGTTACCAAAGTGGTAAATATTTTGTGATATAATGTCATTATTTATCAGGATTCTTCATTATCATGTTTCTGATGAATGAATATTATAACCCATATCTCATATAACTCAATAATTTTACTATTATATAGTTATTTTATGATAATAAATATTGTTTCTATCATTTTTATCTTTTTATATACTCATGTGATCAAAAATAAAATTTAAGAAAAATCATGATTTCAGTCAAAAACCCCTTCTCATCTAAAACCATGTTTTCTAAGATTGCATTAAAAGTTTTGTTTAACTTTTTTTAAAATTGTTATATAAATGAATATTTTTCCCATGTTTTAATTTTGAAATTTTTTTTAATGAATATTCATGTTGTTTTCAAATATAATGGTCTAATGGATTTTATAGAAAAAATAAAAGGAATCATTTTTTTAACATGAATGGGATGAAAAATATTTCAAACTATCATTACTGCCCAAATATCTTAATAATACATTATAAATTTTCAAATTTATTCTCAAATGAATTTTTTTCTTTAATATTTTTTATATTTTTATATTTTAAATAATGTTTACAAATTAAAAAAAGTTTTTGAAAATATTTAAAATTTTTTGTTAATGCAATGCATTTATCTTCCATGGGATGTATCAAGATAAAATTATTATGATACCACATATTTTCTCCATGGGAAATTCTAGGATGAAATTATTATGACACCTATCTCTTTTCTAGTGGTTATGATATGATGAAATGTTTATGAAACCCATTTTATTTATTGGGTTTTGATAAAATGAATGTTTTATGATCGCGTAAAAATTATATGTATAATATTTATTATGTGATGGGTGGGATATCAATCTCCCTCCAAATCATTGGGTAATGATTTGAAACTCATGATATAAAAATTTAAAACAAGTCAATGGAATTGATCCACTATGTGTCTCAGGTGTGTCCGGATCCACTATGTTAAACAGGTGTTTCATGATTCATAATGGGATTCAGGTACATCCTAATCCAAAATGGGATATATGTGATAAGTCCTAATCAACTATATTTGTGGTTATAATATGTAACGTTAATATAATAAATTATTTTCTATTTTTTATGGTTCTAATCTTTTATGAAATATGGTTATGCTTTATGATTTATTTATGATTTTTTCACTCCAATGGAATACATTTTCTAAAATTATAATGTCTTATTTCATGTGTCATGTTTATATTATATGATAGGTTGGGTAAGAACTTATTTTGTGATTTTAAAGAACACATACTGTTATTCTTATATTATAATTTCCTTTTATCATAGGTAGATATCTCTTACGTTTACACTTACTGAGCTTTGATATCACCCTTTCTTATTTTTCCTTTCACCAGGTTATGATGAAATGTTTTATGTTGAAGTACTAAAGGGGGGATATTTTTTGGATACATTGAATATCTTTCACTAGATTAGAATATTTTTTCCTTGTTTCTAGAGGAACTAAACTATTATGGCCCTCTGGAACATGTTTTTGTAATGTAAAAAATATTTACCTAAAAAGATGTAATATCCATTTATAATAAGCCTTAGTCACTGTTGTTGGTGTCAGATGAATTATTTAGTTATCCTTTGTAAACTAGGATGAGGAAACATTAGAAAAATTAAAAGGGACATTTCAAATGACTTTTTTAGGGATGTCTCTATACATAAGTCTATATATGGGTCAATGTAAAGGAAAATTTCCTTGAATTTTGGAAAAGGATAGATTAAGTTGTTTTAGAAAAATCACATCCATATCTGAATACTATTAGTGGGTGTGGATCTAGAAAAAACATACATATAAAAATGGTGCATTGAGCCAGACCTGATTGTCACCTGGTTCATGAAAATGGAAACTTCTACACAACTAGTTTGACACTCTTAGGGATATTCTTTTGAAATTCAAAAAATATTTACAAACCATCACAATGGTCTTAAATAGATGTTGATTATGAATTATATTAGATAAACCTGAGGCTTAATAGAATGAAAATTAGGTTTCATGAATTATACATAACATTAGTGTTTTTTTATTATGTACTTATTTAATATAATAATTTTTTGCTCATAATATTCATTTTGGTTTTAGATAATTTTAGGATATAGAAGTAACATAGTTAGAGTTAAATATGACAAACCATTTTCTAATGAACCACCAAATTGGATGATGACTATTTTAAATTATTTTGTTATTTTTATTATTAAGTTATCATAGAAAATAAATAAAATTATGCACTAGAACCAACTCTTAGGAACACCAAAGAAGATAAAGATAGTGTTCGATGATAGTTTGGGTAATGGAAACCAGGGAAGAAATAAGATTCAACTTAATATATTTTGAGAATATGGGTTGAATAACTCAAGGGGGTGTCTTAGAGGGCTGTGACAATATTTGGAGTTTGGAAAAGAAGAATATAACGAACTAATTTCTGGGGAAATGTTAAATATCTTGTTAATGAAATGGATAAAAATAATTACATCCCTATGTTATCATCCACTGTTTAATGTTGTTAATTTGAAAAGTATGATCATTATGAAAATTGATGTTATAATGGGAAGGATCATAAATAGAATAAAAAAGGTCACACAAGTAATCATTTATTTGTTGACGATAAAGAGACTACATATTACACGTGAAAGGAAAGAGGTTTTATATAATTAGATAATACAACCTATATAATGGCTTAATGATGAGGTGTAATGGTTAAAGAATTAAGGTATTAGAGTACAAGGATTATGTTATATGAATCATGAAACATATAAGGGTTTTATATATATATATATATATTAATTATATTCATGAATATGTTTAATTGTACTAATGACCTATAAATTTGATTTAACAGAAAGGTAATATTTTTTAAAAATATATGATAGATAACCATTAATATGTTCTTGAGGATGAGAAAATGGTTTTTAGTTTGGATAATGTAATGAATAACATGTATAAAGTAAATTGGATACAATTGATTAACTCATAACTCATAAAGGAACTTTTGACAAAGTGGCTTCTGTTATCATTGATGGAGATTACATAATTTTTTTATTTAAAGAATATATCCAACAATCCATGTTTTATGTAATGAATGAGGTAGAATATATGTTTTCCATAATGTTTTATGCAAATTAAAATTAATACGTTATTTTAAGATAATACATAATAATGTTACTCACAGGTTTTGTATGTGATAATAAAGGTCTACTTTGTGATATATGATAGATTAATGTGTAGTCATTTTCGAGGAATTTATTAACCATATTTAAAAATTAATAATTTTAGAAGGGTTATAAGGGTAACCATTTATGGAATTAATTACATTGAAATTTAAATTAGGATTTAGAGATTATCATATTACATCACTATATTAATATTTATCCATATTGGGTATAAAGTGAATTTTTTTTCAACATGACAAAGAAGTAATGACTTATAATTCTTTTATGTGACTTATTTAGTGCTGAAGACATGAAAAAATCATCTCTTAGAGTAGGAAATGATGTGAAAATTGATCAAGACACAAACAAGGGATGAAATTTTGAATATGAAATAAAAATATATCATGTAAGTACATTTTTATATTTTCTCAGTATATATGAAAAAGAAATTTCCCAACATTATGAAATGGTTCTTGAAATAAAATGATGTAATATTACTATATTTTTTTATAATATAAATGATATTTTTGACACTCTTGGTTTTATGGTTTGGTGGTCATTGACCTTCTCTAGATCAAAAATATATCTTATTATAAATGTTCATTATCATTATACATCAATATTTATGCATTATATTTCTCTTTTATGTCCTTGTTTTCACTTCCCACCAATGTTATCCTTCTTAGTAACATAGTTTGTGTTATTCTAGAAAAATTTCACACAACCCATTCTATTTTTTCCAAGGATGTATTATTAACAGTTTTTATAATTTTGGTTTCATTAAACTGATTTTAGTATTTTAAAACATTTATGACAGAGATAATGGTTGGGGGATAAATTCATTTTAGAGGGGGTAGAATGTAAAACCTCGAGATTTTGTGAAATATTTTCTTCAAATGAATTTAATATTTTCATTATTTTTTGTTACATGAAATCATAGATATTATATTATTTTACCTGAAGCAATATGTTTGGAATGAGTTACCTATAACACTGAGTTTAACTTGATTTAAATAAAACCTATTTTTTTATTGTCTTACACCAAATACAGAGTTTATCTTAGGTTATAGACAACACATAGCCTAAACAAAATGTGACAATTAATAAAATAATATTATTTAATATTATAGTTACCACCTATCCATTTGTACAGAAGTTATTAATATTATTAACTAATTTTTGATGATATAAGTTTTACACTCATATATCTAATGAAATTTATCTTGATAAATAAATTTGAAATAAAGATGTTTTGAAAATAAATGAAATCATTTTCTAATAAACTATTATTATGGACATTAACAAGTTTTGTCTAAATAATTTATATTAATTAATTTTGGTAAATTATTTTAAAGAAATTTACACATTATATACTCAATAAAATTTTTCGCATTCATAGTATGTGTTTTTTAGACAAAAGGAAAAAATAATTCCAATTTTATACTTAATTAAATATTTTCCAAAATGTAGTTGTGTCTCCTTTAAAAAAATTATTTTAGAAATAAATTATATCACTTTTAGAAAACATATTTGAAAATATAATCTTAATGATCATAATAATCATGTCCAAATTATCTTAGGATGAATTTTTTGGATTTTTCTAAAATGATTCATAACTTGGTGAATAACGAAAAATACAGAAATTTAATTGAAACATTCCTTTTATTTTAATTTATTTAAGAAGTTAAAGTATATTATAAATTTGTTTTGAAATAAAATTAGTTCAATTGTACATTATTTATCCAATTTATGTTATTTTAATCAACTTAATATTAAATTTTGATATAATAATATTGTAAACTTTGTAATATTTTCACTTTGAAACCATCTTTCTCATCGCCTCTCTGAGACTTATTTTAACATAAAATTTTCCAATATTTATAATGTAATTTCGAAAAATTGATATAAAATTTATAATTAGAATTATTTATATTATATAATATTTTCAAATTAAAATTTTAAAATATTTATTAGTGATAACAGTGAAAAAATAATTATCATGTTTAATGTAAAAAAAGGTTTTACTCATTACATGTGTTTATGTCAAAATTAACTTCCCAAATAAATAGGATTTTATTTCATAAATTTTATTTAATATTTAAAATAATTATGTATTAATTATATAATAATTATATTTTTATACTAATGTTAATGGATAAATTAACTATGATAAAAAACTAGTTACCATGGTGAACCTTAAGTTTTCAAATGTGTAAAATTATTAAAGGAAAAGGAATGAAATATTTAAGACATTTTTTTTTGTAGAGGAGGTGTATCACGTCACTATAATACCTAAACCCCATTCTTTTTATATTTTGGATCCACATGAGGTTATATTGACCTCCCATTATTGAATACTTTTGGGTATTTACAAAAATTACCCCCCTCCTCAATTATAAAAGAACACCCCATCTCATCTCTTTTTATCACCATAAAAACATTTTTTTTGAAAATATCATAAAAAATAACTTTTAAAATTCCATAATCGCATCACATAATCATCAAATTGGACATAAATATTACCTAGGAATTCTTTTGGTTTAATCCATTAGAGGATACATGAAGAAAATGTAATATTCAGAAACAGTTTTTTTTATTTAATTTCTTCTTACATCTACATCAATTTTTATTATACCATGATGAAATAATAAATTCATTATATTTCCTAAAATATAATTTTTTATGTTAATTAAATAAAATATAACAACCTACACTCCCATCCAATGGGATACATAATCATTGTTTGTGTGTATGGTTTACTATCGCCTTGCGGATAGATGTTATTCATTTTTTTTATTACAACCTATCATGGTTGGGAAAGAGGATGGATATAAAAATATATATTATATTTATGAAACAAATATACCTAAAGGGTGATTATACCACATATATCTATTTTTTCCATTCTTTACGGGATACAATAATGTCGTTTATGTGTACGGGGGACTACCATCTCTGGAAGTAATGTGATTCTTTTTAAAACACTTTATATAGAAGATAACGATGAAAAATGTGTGTTATACACATGAAATAATTATGATATTAATGAAATATTTATCATATTTAAAATATAATATATTATTGTTTTCTTACCTATTCACTAACTGAAAATAGAATACGTCGTTTTTATATGTCTGGATTATCGCTATCCCAAAGGGATGTGACTCTCTTTTCATTAAGAAACCACACTGATGATATTTATTATTATATTAAATAAGTAATATATTATTTATTATATTATTATAATTTTGGAATGTTAAGTTATTAATGTTGTAATTTCTATAATGATCATTGAAAATTGGATATGTTACTCATTCGTATGTATAACCTATTTTCTCGATGATCATAACATACATAATGTCTAAAATCCATATTTGAGGTTTGGTATTAAATTTATAATATATTTATAAATATTACAATTATTTTAATATTATTATTATTTATATTAAATATCTATTAAAAATTTAATTGGAAAAAAAATAAAAATTAAAACATATATGAAAAACTAAGTAGTGATTACCCAAAACATATGATTAACATAAAATTTTTAATAATCAAATAATAATTGGGAATAAGTAGAAAATATATGGTATGTTATTTATTATAATTTTTATTTAATTTATTTATAATAAAATTATATTTATTATACAGGAGGTTCAAATGTGTACAAAGGATGTAGAGACTTATAGTTATGGATTTAGGTATTGATTTTTTTACTTCAAAAGGCACATTCCATATTCAAAAACTAATTATTTTATGTGATGTATATAGTGAACAAGAATTTATTTTATGATGATTCTCATGAGAAATATTTTTATTTATGTATCTATTTTATTATCTCTCTTTCATGGGGTTTAAGCTTCAAAATTTACCCAAACAGTAAGGGATTTTTGTCTCAATTAGACTTATTTGAGGCATATGTTATATTATAAACATACAACCTTTTTAGTGGGGTATACAATGTAAATTTTAAATTTATAATCCTGAATTTATTTATTATCATGATATTTTATGTTTCTTTTAATTATATCCCTTTAAAAGGCTTATGTTTCAATTTTACCAAAGTGGTAATGATTTATATTTCAATCTCATCATTTATCATGATTTTTTATGATTATGTTATTGATGATATAATCTTAAAATCCATATCTCATGAAACAAATTAAATTTATTATCCTTTGGTTATGTCAAAATAATACATATTTTCCCTTAATTTCCCTCTCTTTATTTAATCCATAGTTCAAAAAAACGATTTTCTAAAATATAGCCTTTTCGGTCAAAAACCCTTTTTTCTTGCAAAACCATGTTTTTCAAAAAATGTTTTAAAAGTGTTTTTTTATTTTTTGAAACTTTTTAATAGAAAATAACTTTTTACCCATTTTTTGAAATTTTTAAAAAATTTATAAAATGCATCTTCAAGTAATTTTGAAAAGAAATTCCAATTTGGATTTTTTAGAAAATGTTAATCAAATATAGGTTTTTAAAAATCTTGATAAGAATAGTATTATCCAATATCATTAGAAATAGAAAATTTCAAGATTCTCGTGGATGTTTTAATATATATTTTTAGATAAAATGTTTTTATTAATATTTGGGAAATTTTTTCATTTTTAAATATACTTTTTTCTACGTAAAAAATGTATTTCGAAATCATTTAATATAAAACTATTTTCCTTAAGAAACTATCTAAGTGATATTTCAGAATAATTATCCATATATTATGACATCATTTGATGTAACATATGATTTTATGGGGATATAAATCAAGGATACCATTACTATTATGTATTTGAATGGTTTATAAT
Organism: Viscum album; assembly: GCA_963277665.1. Lineage (NCBI taxonomy): Eukaryota > Viridiplantae > Streptophyta > Magnoliopsida > Santalales > Viscaceae > Viscum > Viscum album. Next base: position 1,748,832,959 of record OY728146.1, on the reverse strand, counting down.
GACACGATGTTTATGGAATCCGAATATCTTCCAAGAGTTATCCAATGATAGAATTTTTATGAAACCCACTTCTTTTTATAAAGGTTATTCTATGATTAAATGATGAAATTATTAAGAAACTTCTCTCTCTTACATATGTTATGGTATTATGAAATGTTTTTTTAACAAATTCCATTTCATGAGTTATGATATGATGAATGTTTTATGATATTTTGGAACACAAACATATGATTTTCATTATTTCATTGATGGGAATTATTTATCCCTTTAATTCATTGGGTAAAGATTTATATATTAAAAGATCATAATGGGAAACAAGTTAATGTATTTCAACAACTATGTGAAATAGGTATTTCCTAATCCTCTTTAGGAAACCAGAGTGTCATTATCCACAATGGTAAATAGGTGTATGTCAATCCAAAATACAAAATAGGTGATAATTCATAATCCACTATGTTGATGGTATTGGTAGTTAAACATTATGTATAAAATATTTTAATATATTTATGAAGATGACACACTTTTATGATGCAATCTTATGATTCATGTTTTATCTATAATGATTTCACACACTTATGGCCCATATTTTATGAAATGATAATTTTTTTTTGGAATTAATAATGTTAATGATATATGAAAGGTTAGTTATTAACTTCATAATTTAGGTTCATGATCACCTACCCTTATTATTATAATATTATTTCACAAGATCATAGATTAATAGGTCTTTTTTATACACATATTAGGCATCTGAGCTCCCCATTTTCTATATTTCCTTTCCATAGGTTACAAAGAAAGATTTTAAGTAGTAAATGGGAGGATTTTTATGGGGGAAATTAAAAATCATTAACTAGATTATATGATTCTATTCAATGATTCCAAAGTCACTAAACTGTTTTGATCCTTAGAACTATGTTTCTGTAATGTAATTAATATTTATTTATAAATATGTAATATCCATATATGAAAATAATGGGTCATTATAGTATATAAAATAAATATTTAATTAATAATCATGTAAATAAATAAATAAATTATTTAGTAATTAAATATTAATTTATTACCATATAAAGAAAAATAGATTAATAAATAACCTCTACTTAAATAATTAAATAGTTACATTGAACAAAATATTCATTTAATAATTGAGATTTATATATAAAATATTAAAAAATACTACTTCGTATTAATGAAAATAATATTTATACTAATTATTAAATATGAATAATATTTAACTGAGATCAAAGGAAACACATTGTTTGTGACCATCGAGGCCTATTTCTCGGAAGTATTTGGTGGTGTTGCCTAAAGTTCAATATTTCTGTCTTGAAATTGGATTAGGAATCCCTAGAGGATGAAGATATATTAGAATGAAAATAACCACATATGGAGGCTCACATTATAATATAATCCCTTTTTTATGTTATCACATCAAGGAGGATTCACACATACGTAATCAACCAGTATTCTTGATACAAATTTATTTGACTACATGATATAAAATTTTCAATAAACTTTGACCATTTAATTTAATATCATTGTTAAATTTCAATAAATGGGATAAAATATAATCATCCATTAAGATTGAAGTGAAAAATCCTTCCTCAACATATTCATTAATAACACATCGTCTATAATGAACCCATACTACCAAACATCACCATGATCATGTATCATCATAATTTATAACAATAAGTCAATTTGAATGAGTCATGACATGAATTTATAAAACTATTAATGTATATAGATCATTTCACCCATATTTAAATAGTAATATCCAAAGAAACATGATCCTATAGAATTCATACGGGTGATTTTGTCATCATAATATCTCATATAAGATATTTCAATGTGTGAACTTTACAAGATGTATTCTCATCCCCTCAATAGTTTTATCACTATATAATTATAAAAATTCATGCCAAATCATAAATTTTTTTTGGTAGATGAATAATATTTATTAATATCATAATAACATTTTGAGGCTTTCATCATAGTGGGGAACTGCTATGAAAATTTTGAATAAAAAAATAACCTTGTATTTTATAACCTAAATTTAATGTAGATTAGTGAACCATATGTAACATGATATTTTTAATCATATTCAATTTTTTGTATATATTAGTAATATTAATTAAAAAGTGGTTAGTTATAGAACACAATCTCTAACATGCTATACGATGGTTTTAGATGTGACTATATTGTGATATTTTACATGTTATTTGGTTATGTAACATAAAAAATAATGAAAATAAAAAATACGTCCATTACTGTTTATGAATTATAGAATGGAATTATTTACTTTTATGCATGAGTTTTTTCGATGATATTATAATAGTATTTTATAATATATATATAAATATATATATGTATGTATTATGTTATAAAAATAATTTCAAGAATGTAAATTAATTATGTGATATATATTTATATTATGAGGGTTTAATGATAAATAATTAATTTATCTAGGGTATTTTATAATCATGGAAATCAGAAAAATGTGATGATATGTTAAGATCAATATGAGTTGTATCTTGTGCGGGGATACAATAGACACTTATGAGACACAATTGTTTCTTTTTATCAGTATATAAATCCATACATAGGATAATTATTACAAACTGGATGCATGTTTCATAGTAAATTATGTTATATGGGGTTAAAATCATGCCAAACATGGGAACATTCATAGGAAATACCTTTCTTGCTTAATCTAATAGAGATCAATAATGATCTTATTAAAAATAATATTCACCAAACTATAAAATTTAGTATAGTGTAATCCCTAGTTTTTATCTTAATGGGGCTTGAAAAAGATTAACTTCTTATAGTCATTATTTTTTTATATTACAGTGTTATATATGGAAATAACGGAAATAAATATTTTTTTTAAAAATGAATAGTGTGATTCATGAAGTGTTTTTAAATAAGAAAATGATTTGGTTTAAATATATGGATGACGTTTTTTGGGATTCATATGGTTCTTGGATAAGTTGGAATGTGATTTGATGTGTTTAGATGGTTTTAGGGGAGACAATGTGTTGGGGGAGGGGTTATATAAGTGTTTTTGTGGGTCCATGGGTATTTTATAGTCAGATAGATGAATCATGGTTCTCATAAAACCCTTCATGTAGTTTTATAAGTTGTATATAGGGACACATGTTTGACATATTGTCACTTAGGTCTATATAGTTAGGTTGTGCATGCTCAAAATTTGTTGGTCAATTATATTTACATGTTCTATGCATGGTCTTAGGTACCACACAATCATTCAATGTGTGAATATTTTTTTATATAGTAGTATCTATATTTTTCATGCATGGTCATACAGATCTTGTTGTTGGGATATGTATAGACTTAAAAATGCCCCAAAATCATCAGTTTTTTCCTCATTTCATTAGGTCATGGATTATTTTCCTAATTATTTTTGGTGATCTCAACTCTAGGGTAATATTTTGGTGATTTTACAAGATCCCACACAATATATCTGTTCTCATTGATTCTTGGTTTTTTGGGTGTTATATTAAAGATATGTTTCTCATTTATATCCCCCTATTCATGTTTAATATAATTCTTTTTTTACTTGTGATATTCACTATTTAATGTTTAAAACCATTCTATTGATTGGTATTTCATTGTTATGTATTTTATGAGGATCTGAGGATTGAAGATCCTAAATTTAGTGGGGGTGGATTGGCTTCATCGTCGGTGGAGATAGGTGGATCCCCATTTAGTCGGTTTAACATAACATCAAATGATATTTTATATTGGGTTTTAATTAATCTACTTTACATATTTCAAATTATTTAATTTTATCTATTGAAATCTTATACTATGTGGTCTTTTAGAGTGTGTTTCTCAAAAAATAGTGTATGGGTGAGTTCAGAGAGTGGGTGTGATTTTCCAAAAAAATTAGGGATATTGAAGGATTTAGTTTATATATTGTAAAAGTTAGTACTATAAGTTTTATGGTTAGTTTTATTTTTAATATATATTAGGTTTCACTTTTTATGTTATTTGGGGTTGTGTGTGGGTTTTCATGGTTTATTTTATTTTGGCTGTGAATTTAGTTACATTGGTGATTCTATTTTTGTTTTCCAATATGTTTGATGGTTTATGTAAATGTAGAATTATGTCATTGAGTTTCTAATGGACATAGTTATTAGGATTTTTAATTTATTTATAATGTTGATCTATTTTGGATACGTTCTTGGATATTATATCAGAAAACTCCCACTTGGTTGTGGAGACCATTTTAATAATGATAAGGTGATATGGTGGAAATGTCTCACTTAGGGGTGGAGACATCATTGATAATGATGAAATGAATTTGTGGTAAAATTTAACTTGTATATGGTGATCATATCAAATATATAATGGATAGTTTTTAGGGTAATTAATTTACTTTTTATTTGGTGATAAAAACATTTTTATTACCCATGATTTAATGGTTTCATCAAGTTTTGGTTGTGTAAAGTGGAGAATAGTGTGAGTTTGTAAAATTTTTATTATGTATTTTTATGGATATAGTTCATTAAAATTTGATTATTTTTGTTAACTATTTTATTACATAATATAATATTAATAAATTTCATGGTGTATGAATGTTTTATAAAATAAATATGTATCTTGTTTAATCTTAAAACACATCGTAACAAGGGATATTTTTGGGAAATATAAGAAAGTTATCATAATAACCTATGTAATTTAATATTGGTGTTCCTTTTGATGATGTTACCTGAGTTATTGGTTTTTTGTTTCTTTATATAATGGGATATAGTAGCAGTGGATGACTTGTTGAAACAAGTTATAGTCATGTCATTGGTGATGGTTTAGTTACTAGATAGGATTATATGTGTATATTGAAATTTTTTTATTATTTTTATTATTTTATTTTTATGTATATATTTAATTTATAGTATTTTAATATGAATTACATTTAATAAATATATTATTTTAATTGACTTTTAGTTATTATAAAATTCATAATGGTTAGTGTTAGATTTTGTAATCCTATTATCGAGTCCTTGGTAGTTAGGAGATGGTACCAATGGATGAGTAACATTCTAATTTGGTTTATGTTCATGTATCTGTTTCTATACTAAGTTAATATGTCATAAAAGGATCAATAAAAACACATAAAAATGATAATTGGATCCAGTTGTTATTCTTAAAATATTCTCTAAACACATTCCTTCATAATTTTCACCAAAAGTTTGCAAATTTCATCTTCGACCAGTGTTGAAACCCAATATCATGGGTCCGAACACCTCTCAAAATCTACTGAATTTATGTATTGTAAGACTAGAAACTTTTAGTAAACTTGTCCATTTATTTATTTTGTGAATTGATAGAATCACATAATAATCACGGTGCGATTAGATGTTACCATTGATCTTATATGCTTGATATAAATCTATCGAGTAAAGTGTCAATCAAAAAGAAATGTCATAATAATTTATCCATTAGATCTTAACTAATATTAGATATAACTTATTTCAATATTGAATAAAAAATCAAATGAATAATGTACCATGAAAATGGAATCAATCAATGTTTATTTAGTGAATGAATAATTATTGAATTTAAAAATAATAAATGTGTAGTGATCACCAACACATCACTCAAATCAAACACCATAATATCATAAATTTAAATAAAATTACAACTAAAAACATTATAAATTGAAACTCATGAAAAATATTACTTTTCCAACTTGGGATTAATAAGAAGGTTTTGTTATCCATTATTGGAGATACAAAATAATAGAGGAAGAACAAAATCAAACAACTATTTAATGACTCTGAGAACATTTATAATCATAAATATTTCCAATATAATATAAAATTGTATTTATCTACAATCTCTCTCTTGTATATTTAACAAAAGTGAGATCCTTTGGTCAAATATTTATCATGAGATTAGTCCTTGCATATTGTATGTCCTTTGATTTATACAATTTAGTTTTAAATACTATAGATATTCTAAATTATCATCACAACTCCTTTCTCCACAAAAAATGACGAATTATTCCCTTGATCACTACATTTTCTCTTCATCCCCATCTTGGAGACAGATTTCAATGTGGTTATATATAATCTTAATTTTGTAAGAAAATATTAATAGAAACTATTTTTCTCCTTGTATGTCACCCATGTGTCCCACTCTATTCATTTATGGTTCGTGTTAACCATATTATATGAATTATTTTGTTCAATAATAAATAATGGTTTTATTAATAAAGGATAGTGAAAAGTTTATTTTCATTCCTATGGAATGTTAAATTGTATTCTATGATTGAATCATTGGTAACGATATAGTGAATCATCATCTAATTTATGGATTTTATGATGATTTATTCCAAGTTATATCATCTATCACAATTAATGACAATAAAATTTACCTATGATACTACATTTAGATACATCTTTTATAATTTTCATCATAATAATGGGTTGTGTTAAAATTTTATCAAAATTTTTTAGTATAAAGCTTACTGATATCTTGTAAAAAACTATTATAATTGTGAATATAACCCTCATTCAATTATTTTACCATGCATATTGTCATATATCCATATATATAATCCATTAGTGTAGGGTCAATATGAATTATATCATCAAATATTGGTAATGAGATGTTGATTTCTATACCTTTTATTGAGTCATTGTTTAAATTTGTGTCTATCATAGCCCATGTTTGCATCAAAGAGAGCGTTTAGGATCTTTCACCAAACATTATCTATTTTTTGAACTATTTTTTGGTCTATGATATTAAATCTCATCTTCTATGTTATTATTATATCCATCTTCATGTGTACAAGATATTTGAGTAAACATAAAACTCCATCACTTGATTAATATCACACCCTTGTTTTCATTTTTAAAATTCATGTAAAAAATATAGTAGATATGAATTTGTGTGATCTTTTTACAATATATATCCTTCAAAAGAAGCTATATTATGTTAAATAATAAAATTAAGGGCTCAATTTATAAAATTAAATTCATAAATATAATTAATTCCATTATGTTCCCACATTAAATAGTATATTTAAATTAACCTAAAATATGTAAAATTTCATAACTTTTGTTGAAATACAACTATTTTAAAATTATAAAAGAAGTTAATGAATTAAAAAACTATATTTATATATAATTATTTGGATATATCAATTTACAGACCCTTAGTATATTATACTCCTTAGAAAAAACATCCTCTAATTTCAAGAATGTGTATACCAAAATCGTATCCAAATAAAAAATCAAGTAAAATAATTGGGCTCACTCATTAATCAAAGATTAATATCATGATTTTTCAATAGTTAATTCCCTAACATATCTATTTCATCCACATAAAAAATTTAACTTTTAATTTACATCCCTGAATAAATATGATCCACCAACCACAAAAATTTATGTTTCATTACTTATTGATTCGTTTGTTCAAAAAATTTATCAATCCTTAGTTTTATTTATTTTTTCCATATTCATTACATATATATATATATATATAATATAGGAGATAAAATATACGTTAATTATGTGTAAATTTTCATATGATATTCTAATTTTATGTTTTTTTGTGTAATAATTAATTGAAAATGAATAAGGTTATATGGAAGGGTTAACTATTATGGTATATTACATGATAATAAATTGAATCCAGTATAATTTTCTTTCACTAACTCCTATATCAAATTAATTTCCCATTATAATTAATTTCTCTTATCCCCCAATTTAGTTTCAAGTATCTAAATCAATACTAATGAGAACACACTAACATTTTTCCATTTATTTTCATTTATTTTATAGTATATATTTATCATTTTTCAAAATTATGATAGGAGCGATTAAAAAATAAATTAAAAGTTCTAAATTATATTGAATGCATTGAAAATTTATAAAAATATTTTTCGCCCTTACACCTTCTATATTTTAAATCATATTCCCCCTAAAACATCATGAAGAAACCTTATGCCCCCCTACACCTCGATATAATAAACATGAATATACCTAAAATAATTATAGGAAATTATGATTATTATTTTTAATATTCTTGACCATACATGTTATTTATGGTTTATAAGGGATTATAAAGAAGGAAAATTGTAAATGTGGATCAATTAGAGTCAATGTAAATTTTCAGCAATGGAATCAGTCATCAAAATTAAAATTGTGTCTTATAGTTTTAAAAAATCAATAAAGAATAACCTAAAACTATACATCTACAAATAAATTCATTATAGAATATGTTATTAATAACTATATGTCAAATGGTTATGAGTACCTCTCAAAAATGAGAATACAAACAAGGAAATCACTTATTACATGAAAAAAAATAATTAGTAAATTTATGAACATTAGATAGAATTAAAAGAAAAAATATAGAATAAAATAAATAATATTATGATCTTATTATCTTATCAGTAGATAATTTATTACAAATAATGATTTATTTAAATAAGTAGAAAAATCTAGTTTATTTCTTTTGAAAAATAAAAAAAATAAAAAAAAGTACAATAAAAACAATCTGAAAACATATGATAAATTAAAAAAAAATTAATAGAAACGTAATAAAATAAATCTTCCCTCACCCATGATAACTTTTTTCATTTTACTAAAAATAACTAATACATTATCAGTGAAGCTTTAACTGGAATAGATTTAAGACCCAATAAAATAATGTTTATTGGAAAAAATCGACCGGGTGTTATTATTATTAGTAGACAACATTGAAGATTTTTCCCTCTTATACATATGTTTAAACTTTTTTTATTTAGCATATAAATATTGAACGTATATATAATATAATTTAGAAATTACAGACCTCTTTCTTATCATGTTCTATCATATAATTTCATGGTCATTCTATTATTTAAATAGCACACTTCATGGATTGAAAAAGACCATTATCACTAGGAATTTTTATCTTACCTCTTGTCTCTAGAGATTCCTCAATATAAAATATCACAATACCAAATGGTAATGGTGTATTGTGAAGCACATCACTATGAATGTTATAAAATAGGCCTCTTGAGATAGTGTGTTATAAAAATGTTGATATATATAAATCATATAAAATGTTATCCAATGCCATTTTATAATATTTAAGTAACATGTACCTCTTTTATTAATAGATATTATAATTTTTTTTGATAAAATATTATTACCTCAGGTAATATTATTCCTTGAACCAGATGACTGACATAGGATCCATGAGAAAATTCTACCAAGACATTCAATCATTCCGCAATCTATAGATATGAGAAACTAGTTAAAATTGATAACACATAAATCATTAATTAATGAATTATTATCAATTAAAATTAATAATGATATGAAAATTAATATGCATTTTTTTATAGAAAATAAATCCATCATTTAAATTCACTAAAGAAAGTGATTAAAAGATGCAGTTGAAATAAAAATAAAAAAACCACACACACACACACACATATATATATAATATAATTAAACTATTTTAATTAACTTGATCTTATCCATCAGGTATAGTCCATCTTCATCTATCATGCAGAAACAAACCTTAACTCAACACTCTATAATCATTGCTTCTATACTATTTGACCAATGAAAAAGGAAACATTCCCATTTTCTTCACTATAAACAATATAAAAAAAGTATAGAAACCCATATAATATAATGATAAGACATTTTCCCATATTATAAACACAAATAAAGTATATTTTTTAGAGTTATATTTATTATAAAAGTACTATGTAATTTTTCAAATAAAAAAAATTATTTCTAAAAAAATTGGGTTTTCATGAATTAGATTGTTTAACAAAATTTATTTATTATAAATTTTAATAATTTGAATTTGGAAAATTTAAATTAATTTTTGAATAATTATATCAAAATTATCATAGAATGAATTTTTGATATTTTTTATATAGATATATTTTTAGTGAATAGTGAAAATATCCGGTTTTGTAAAATTTTCATTTCTCATAAACATTCCCATTATTATTTAAATTATACACCTATGTAACATATCTATTATTTAATTAAATATTATATAATTAATTACATTTTATTCATCATTTAACCTATTTTTTGTATAAGTTCAATTTTTGGCTAAAAACACATTTTTCTAAAAAAACTAATTTCATTATGTTTTGTTTTTTCAAATATAACTAATTTATTCTACTTCATTAAATTGAATCATATAAATATAGTCCATATTTTAAATTTTTATGTCCAAATTTGTAAAATAGTTCCCCCGTTTTTTATTACTAACTATATTTATAATAAATTTTTATTTCCAAGGTAATTGTTAAAATGTGTAAATTTTTGTTAAAAGTAATTTTTTACGAATATAAAATTATTAGAACACTTTTTAAATTTTATTTTATTATAATATATTTTTTCATAATAATAGAAACCTCTAAAATAAGATCATTTTCAATTTATCAAAGATTTTGACCTTTATAATATTTAAGAAAATGATAATGTTAAAAATGACACTCTATTGATTTTATTATGTACTATATTTTGTGATAGGGTTAATTTTTTTCATTTATAAACAGTAATACTCAATGTGAATTAAATTTTCTTATAATGGTAATTTATTTTTATTTTTTTTATTGATCAAACTACCATATTCTCTTATACATTGTCAGCTCTGTTCTTTTGAAAGAAGTATAAAAATCATGAAAATAAGTTTAAACACATTAAAATTAATAGTTTTTTGATGAGTTATAGTGCCCCATAATTTTACCAGATCAATATAACACATTATATATTATTGAAATAATTATATTCTAATTCCATTATTGTCTTGTTTTTTTGAAATTTACATTAATTGAATAGTTCCAGAAATGTCATTAATGATAATTTATAATAAACCATATTTTGTTAATTGATTTAAAATTTATAAGCACACTATATTTATTCTAATTAATTACATATGGTTTGAAAGGTAAAACATTTCCCATTTACGGTTAATTTCATTATTTATAATAATATTCTCAACCCATAAACTCTAAAACACATTGCCATTTTCGTAATTTTCAAAAGAGTTAACATGGGGTTAAAACAATGACAGAAGGGTTAAAAGATAAATTAATACTATAAAAATTTATTCGATGAGATTTATTAGATATCTAATTAGACTATATTAAAATTATATAAATTTTTAATCACATTAATATGAAAATAAATTTAAATAAATTTGATAATAATTTAAATTCCATGAATTTCATTCCTCTCACTTACAAAATGACACCTATTCTCATATATTACTTAGTCAATTTGAAGACTATAACTGGTAAAATACACACAAAAATCCATTCTTAAACCACACCCATATCCTAGATTACTTATATTTATTATAAAACCAACCTACGAAGGCTTTAGGTACAATCTTAAAAAGGTTTTTCGAAGAATAGGAGGATATGGAATGTTCATGATGAGTCAGACATGAGGTAAGGGACACATTACTTAGAAAACATATTAATAGTTTTAAAGGATTATTTTCTATAACCATTTATTTCATGTCTAAATTTTAAAAATTATTTTATTGATGAATTCATATTTATAAGAGTGAATTATAAATGATATTTTTTCCTTTTTACTTTCATTCAACTGTTTTCAAGAAATATTTTTATGTATTTTAAAGTGAAAATTTTGAAAAAATAAAAAATTAAATCTCTATTTTAAAATATATGGGAAAAAAGATTTTTCCACCACCAAAACCATTATTTATTTATTAGGTACCATTAAAAAAATTTCATCACATAAAAATCCCCCTTTCCCATTATTTAATATAATTTCAGGAAGGTGTTTTAAAGTGAATTTATATTTTGATAGATTTTTTTTATAATTAGTGAAAATAATATTTTTAAGAAACATTTTAGGTGAAACAATTCTGTTATAGTTATTAATAGTATATTATGAGGATGGGTGGTTCTGTTATAAACCAAGGTTGGGTGGGTCCATTATAAACAAATGACAGGTGTTCCTGATGTGACTTCTATGAATTTTTATGGAAATAATATGATTTCAGAAGATTAGATATTACGATTATGTTTAAAGGAAATAGTAGGATTCATATTAAGTGTTTTGACCCCTCCACACAAAGGTACCCATCCTTGTCCAGTAATGATAGAACATAAATAGTGATTCATGAAACCCACTGTAGATACCCGAAGCTTGAAGTACATGGACATTACATTACTTTTGCAGAATACATAATACATAATAAAAAAAAAAGACACCAAAGGACCTTAATAGTTTAGTGTCTTTGGAAACATGGAACATAATCTTCTAATCTTGGTGAAAGATCTTCATCATCTCCCATAAAGATCTTTTTTTACCTAAAACCATTCTTTATAACCTGGGGAAAAGAAATCATATACAGGGTGAGATCAAAAACTCAGTAAGGGTAAGCATGGAGAAAACAAAACAAACCATATAAATTTGAACTTCAAAAGATAAAAAAAATATGTAAACATCTAAATATTGAGAAATGACATGAAACATGGTAGTACATAGGACATATATCATAATATCATGGTAATAAAACTTGTAATTGTGGAAAACCATTAAGCACATGATTTGATTTCCATTGTAGCCAAGGAATTGCTGCCAAGACCATCTTAGTGGACAAAGTCCCTTTCTGAATTGAGTTCACTCCCAGTTCCAGTCCTGTAACATTGAACATGATTAACTTACCATTCCAGCCATGTCTATCTAAGGAGATATAAATATTTACCCAATGCATTAGAGAGAGATATAGGTCCCACCCATCTCATAATGAAGTCATTCTTTCGTGTGCCAGAAAATCATAAATCATACATCATAGCATAACCCATGTAATAAAATGGGATTCTTAAAAATCATGCCATCATAACATAATCCATATAAAAAGGTGGATATCATTTCATCATAAGAATCATCAAACCACGTAAATAATGAAGACATTATACTTGAAACATAAACATATTAAATAATGTCATTTTAGATGGAAAATAGTTTTGATAAAACACTTGAAATGAATTCTTGAGGAAAATATCCTTTTATCTTCAAAATCATTTCCCTTTTACAAAATTCCATGAAATTTTAAAAGAAAAGTGTTTTTTTGAAAATAATCATGTAATCTTGTAGAGTAATATTCATGAAAATGAGGCGTTATTTAACCGTAAAAATTTGTTCAGGTCGTATAAGTTAAAAATAACATTCGCCTCGTACTTTTGTCGGAAAAGTCAAAAAGTTCCTCGTGTGGTTAAAAAAAGTAAGATTACTTTCATAACATGTGGTAAAATAAAAAAATGGGTAAAAAGGCCATTAAACATATAAGAATTTTTTTAGAAAACAAGGACATTGATGATAACAAAAACCGCAGTAAATACTTACGAATAAACAATCTCGGATAAGAGCGGGATTGGAATAGTTATCCCTTACAAAGATCTTTTTGTAAATAAAATAGATCACTCATGTGTATTCACTATAAGGTCACATAAATAAAGCATAAATACATGAAGTGATATAAAAATTCATTTCTCAAATAATCAAAGAATGACATAAACAGAAAGAGAAGATCAACCCAAAGAACGGAAATTGGTTTAAGAAGTTCCCTTACCTTTTGTCCGACATGACTGGATCATTATTTAATCTCCTGAATAATAAACCAAAGATAATTTATAATTTCTTAAAAACCTTTTTCAAGTTTATTATTCCTTTTATATCACTTATTACCATGTTATAAACATTATGTAACCATTTAAGTTAATAACGTTCATTTTGTTGATATTTGGTACTTTAGTCAAAAATGGAATTCTTATTATTACATGTTGTTCATGTGGTCAGAGGCTCATTATATCCAGAATGATATTAATGATTTATATATCATATATATCATATATATCCAGCATATACATGTATTTATAATATTACATAACATATGAAGGTAAGAAATGAAATGCATCGTTCATGGAGACGGTAATCCGTATGTACACAGAAACGCTACTTTCATTTCTATTTATTATTTTAATGGAATTAAAACATAATGATACATAGTTATATTATAATTCCAGTATAATATCATATATAATATCATTACCTATATCCTTTATACATCTAACATAAGGCATTAATGAATCACATCACTTTGAGGGGGCGGTAGTCCGCACTTCCTCAAATGAGATTATCGTATTTACCCACTATGGAAACCATAAAGGCATGATATAATTGGGAAGTAAATAAGAATAAGTAAATAATAAAAATAATATATATCATATACAAATACAGTTCCATCATAATGTCCACCATGAGAGGCGGTAGGAGAAAATCGAACAATCATCATTTCGTGAGGCGTTAGTTTTCCATCCAAAGAAATATTATGGTATTCATCCATTTGATGGAGGTGTGTGTAAGTGTAGTTATAATACTTCTCATAAAAACATCCTAGTTTATTGAGGTTACTAGTTTTGTTACAAAAGAAAGTATTAAAAAGAGTTTAGGGGTTGGTGAAGTAGAATAAAAGAAAACAATTTAAGAGAAACTATTACCTTTAATTTGGGTAACTTCCTTTGGTTTGAACCAAAAGGACTTCTTGGAGTTCCTTCTGCCTAAGGTAAGGCTTCTAGAGGGAGGAGGTGGATGTATAGAGATTAATTGGGAAGATTTTTGACGATAAAAATGGCTTGAGAGGTGTGATGAATTGGATAGAAATGGTCTTTTTTTATAAGGGGGAGGAGGGGCTCTTTTGGAAAGTGTGGAAATATTATTTTATTATAAACTTATATTCGGTTTTAAAAATTCCAAAAATAATTAAATATTAAGATAAGATGACTCATGGTAGAAATAAAATCATCCAATAATAATTGGACATGTTTTGGCTAATATTTTAATCATTATAATCTTATTTACTTAAATCATTTATTAAAGAGGTAAATACTGTATCATTATTGTGTCATGAATAATTTAATTTATTTGATGTATAAAAATTATAAAACAAATACCACCATGTAAGAAATATTTTTATATTTCCAATAAATATTTATAGTTTAAATGATAATTTATATAACCACTTATAAAAATTAATTACTAAAAGATTTTTGTTATTGTCAATTTTGTCTTTACATTAAATTAATTAATCCAAATTGTCATTATCACTACCATGTGGCTCAATGGGGTCCCCAAATCGACCCAAGGATGCCCATGGTCGGCCAATACTCATCCAATAAAGTTATGACAAGTGTTATGGTAATTTTGAACTATTATAATATCCTTTTAACCTTGAATTACTCAATTTACTTTTAACCATGTTAAATAAAAGTCAAAAGTTACTATTCACGAAAAATTAATTTCATCTTATTGAACCACATTTTACTTTTTGATAAGAATCATGTATGTCAGATTTTTGAAATTCAATTCATAGAAGTGGTAAAAGTTCATTTAAATGAAAGAGCCAGTTTTTTTTAACTACCACTAAGTGGTGTCACTATTCATAAAAAATTGATATTTTTCAGAAAAATACCAAAAAATCTGCCGAAGCTATATTTGATATTCCTAATTCAAAAATGATTTCTATTTTTCCATATTCAAAACATATTAGTGTAATTAATTAATTTTAAAAGTAATTCCTGTTATCAAAACAAATAGCGTATTTTTAAGAAACGATAACTATCAAAAGATTGACACTTGTTTATGTCCAATTTCAAAGTGAAATTAATTACAATGACCAAAATTGGATTAAATGGAAAAAAAAATATTCTTATTAAACTTTAAAACCAATTAAAAATATAATCTATCCATAAAAATTATTGTGATGAAAGATGTTTTTTTAAATTAAAATATAGCGTTTTTTTACTATTCATTAAAATATGAAAGTTATCAAAATAATATGTAAAATTTATCCAAAGTAAAATTTTATATCCTAATTCCAAAGAAGAATTTTATTTTTTCAAATTGAACTTATAAACATGTCAAAAACTAGATTTAACGTGGGTGTGCCATCAAAAGGCGACAAAACTACATTTTTTGAAAAATACTTATTTTACCCGAAAACATTATTTTGTTCTCATACCATGTTCTAGAAAATGTCTAAGATGAATAATAACATTATAAAATTCAAAATGTAGTTAATAATATTCATAACGGATATTCCATAATAATATTATAACCATTTGTTGTTGTTTAGTGAAACCTGGTATTGCGTACAACACACGCTATTGAGGAAGGTCCTGATTGCATGTAATGCAAGGAAAGTCAAGGTTGTGTGTTGTGAAAGTCTCATTTCTTGTTATGTATAAAAGAATCCAACGATATTTCATTTATACATTGAATATATATATATATATATATATATACTCAATGTTGCGTAGAGTGACTACTATCAAACGAACTTGAAATTGTGTGTAACACAATCCAAGAATATTGTTGCGTATACTTCAAGCTAATACGGTTTTGCGTATAATAGAAGATAATATTGGTGTAGTGTACAACACAAGACATCAATGAAATTAAAAAGACTAATTCTCATAAAATCTCGGGTTGTTACATTCTACCCCCCTTAAAATGAATTTCGGCCTTGAAATTTTTGGGGTTATAAATTGTTTACTACTTGAAAGTTTCTTTAATAGAAACCCACATCGTAAAAAGGAATACTAAAACATTATTTTAAAAATGGAAGTTATAATCAAAACATTCCCCCAAAGTAACTCAGCATTGGGTTTCCACATAGGACAACATAGGTGAAAATATTGATATGGAAGATAAATCTAACCATCACGTTATGATGGAGAGTGGTAGAGAACATGGATATGAAAAATCCAATAATCACAAAGCAATAAATTTGTGATGATCTAAGGTACCGTCTGATTAATCAGATATGAGAGCACTATGACAACATTTTTGGTTTTCAAGATCATTTCCCAAATGTTGAAAAAATTTTGAATTAAAAGAAATACTTACTTGATGTTGGTACAATCTCAATGTTGCTCGTGCCTCCAACAATTTCCACTTCATATATTAAAAAAAAGAAGTTGAATATGTCTTTCACAAAGTGTTAGCAGATCATGCGATATAATGATAGGTCATTCCATCTGTTTCTATCGTAAATAGATTATCACAATTTATTAAATATATATAAGTCTATCTATAGTGAGATTAATCATATATGATTCAAAAAATGGACTTATACATCATCAATCATACTAAATAATAAAATAAAACTAGTTTCTACTAAACAGGTACTTCATGTAGGCCAATGGTAGGTGATAAAGGCATGTCGCACTTCGATTGGAGGTTCGATTCCCGCAACCTTGTCCGATGCGACGGGTTGTCACCCATTCTGTAGGTTGTCCTTTTTCTAGAACTATACTATTATAAAATTCCAGAAATAATATCGGAACACAAGTTCTATCCTTAAATAATACGATCTAATGTCCAACATAATCCATTCCAATCTTTAGGCTTATCCAAAATTCATCTGTCCAATCTCATAGTATAAGGGAAGCGATTACTTGAAAGGTTACATAACAAGTATGTTAATACCATCATTTATCCCCCATATATATTAAGATATATCTTGTTGGTCACATTACAGACATGTGAATACCTTAATTATGTATTCTCTTGAAAAATGAATACCCATTGAACCTTAGTAAAACATGAATGCTGTCAAAAGTTAACTCTTTCCACGTACCAAAATCCAAAAATTCTATATACTCAAACCATTATATAACTTTGTCCGTATATCAGTCATGAGCTCATGAATACTATAAAACATTTAATTTTCTCCTTATCCCTTTATTATTCACATATCATCTGCTTTCCAAAATATCTGAGACACTTTTCATGGTTACCGATACCATATAATTATCAAAAACCAAAATAAACCATTACATAGATATTCCAATGTTCTGCAATACTATAAATGAGATTCCACAACATTATTTTGGAATCCCTTTACATAAACTAACAATTATTCCACCACATCATTGTCATACTCAACATTTCTAAAAGTGATCACATGTGACTTCCCTTTGTCCTTTGCCTTAACAGGTTTCTCACGTTTGTCATCATTAACCCTTGGATTAGGGCATTGATTAGCATAATGCCCCATTTCCTTTCACTTGAAGCATTGAAGTGTTGGTGGTGCGTTCTCTGTACTATTTTCTTTATTCACATCATTAGCAACCCTTTTTTCCTTTACATTGACACTTAGCTACTCGATGGCCTTCTTTTCTACACTTAAAACATTTTTTAGTACCTTTTAGACAATCTCCACCATGCTTCTTTCCAAATATTTAGCATAAAGAAACATTCATCTTCTTTTCACCATTGTTATGAGATTTCTCCTTGAACTCCATCTTTCGTTTCTTGTCAAAACCATGAGATGGACATGTAACACCAACTTCCATTTCTACCTTGATAGAACAACACACAATTTCTTCATAGCTACCGAAGTCTCTTATAGATAATGCCCTTTGAAGACTTTGTTTTAAGCCACTGAAGAATCGATCAACTTTACTTTCAGGTTGGATGATAATGCCAGATTTATACCTTGCATGCCTTTTAAAATTTGCTTCGTATATACCAAAAAATTCATCATCCTTTTTCTTAAGCTCATGGAAATCTTTTTCCATCTTTGTTCGAATAATTTTAGGGAAGTACTTATTGAAAAATAAGTTCTCGAACTCATCCCATTCCATAGATTCAATTTCACCTTGGGGCCTTGTGTTCTTAATTAGAGTCCACCACTGGTCTGCCTCACCTTCTAAAGGGTAAACAACCAGAATGACTTTTTCATGTTCTGAACAGCAAAGTATGGAAAATATATTTTCAATGGTACTGATCCATTGATCAGCAACAAGTGGATCAGAAGACCTACTGAAAGAAGGTGGACGTTGCCTCATGAAGGACTCAATAGAATATTATTCCCTTACTACTCATTTGGAAGTCCAGAATGATTCAAAGATTGTGTAATTATATCAATAATATTTTTTAATCCATCTCCTGTAACATTGGTTTGTTTAGGAGGACAATCATTGCATTGTCCATTACATTGATCAATACGGTTCCTTCGGGTTCCAGCCATCGTCTAAAACCCAAAAAGAATAGTGTGAGAGGAAAACATCATGCTAGGGAAAACAACATAATAAAGGGGGAGTAAATTCAATATCTAACATCTTAGGTTTAATTCTAATATCATTACCGTAATTCTAAGACTATAACCTATACTTATACTTAACCTTAGGTACATCCGTAGACATACTTTACAAATATCTCTCGGGATCTCACTAAAGTTTTCGCATCCTAGTTTACAAAGGTTAACTAAACCTTTCCTCTAATTCCAACTGTAGAGACCCGAAGCTTGACGTACATGGACATTACATTACATTTGTGGAATACTTAATACCTAACAAAAACAAACATCAAAGGACTGTAATAGTTTAGTGTCTTTGGAAACTCGGAACATAATCATCTAATCTTGGTGAAAGATCTTCAACATCTCCCATAGAGATCTTTTTTTACCTAAAACCTTTCTTTATAACCTGGGGAAAATAAATCATATAAAGTGTGATCTCAAATTCTCCGTAAGGGTAAGCTTGGAGAAAATAAAAAAACCATATACATTTGAACATCAAAACATGAACAAAATATATAAACATATAAATCTTGAGCAATGACATGAAACATGGTAGTACGTAGGGAATAGATCATAATACCATGGGAATAAAACATGTAATTGTGGAAAACCATTAAGCATATGATTTGATTTCCATAGTAGCCAATGAATTGCTTCCAAGACCATCTTAGAAGACAATGTCCCTTTCTGAATCGAGTTCAGTCCTCATTCCAGTCCTATAACACTGAACCTGATTAACTTACCGTTACATCCAGGTCTATCTCATGAGATATAAATCATTACCCAATGCATTGGGGGGAGATATATGTCCCACCCATCTTATAATGAAATCATGCTTTCGTGTTCCACAAAATCATAAATCATTCATCATAGCATAACCCATGTAATAGAATGAGATTCATAAAAATCATGCCATGATAACATAATCCATATAAAAAAGAGGATATAATTTAATCATAATAATAATAAAACCATGTAAATAATGGAGACATTATACTTGAAACATAAACATATTAAATAATGTAATTTTATATGGAAAATAGTTTTGATAAAACACTTGAAATGAATTCTTGAGGAAAATATCCTTTCTTCTTCAAAATCATTTTATATTCACAAAATGCCATGGAATTTTAAAAGAAAAGAGTTTTGTTGATAATAATCATGCAATATTGTAGATGAATCTTCATGAAAATTAGACGTTATGAAACCGTAAAAATCAGTTTACGTCGTATAAGATAAAAATAACATTCTCCTCATACTTTTGTCACAAAAGTAAAAAAGTTCTTCGTGTGGTAAAAAAAGTAAGATTCCTTTCATAAAATGTGGTATAATTAAAAAATGGGTAAAAAATCCATTAAACATATATGAAAACATTTTTAGAAAACAGGGACATGGATGATAACAAAAACCCCAGTAAATACTTACGAATAAACAATCTCGGATAAGAGTGAGATTGGAATAGTTATCCCTTACAAATATCTTTTTTTAAATAAAATAGATCACTTATGTTTATTCACTATAAGGACACATAAAGAAAGTATAAATACATGATATGATATAAAAATTCATTTCTCACATAATCAAATAATGACATAAACATAAAGAGAAGATCAACCCAAAGAATGAAAATTGGGTTAAGAAGTTCCCTTACCTTTTGTCCAACTTGAATCGATCGTTCTTAAATCTACTGAATAATAAACCAAAGATAATTTATAATTTCTTAAGAACCTGTTTCAAGTTTATTACTACTTTTATATCACTTATTAACATGTTATAAACATTATGTAACCATTTAAGTTAGTAAAGTTCGTTTGGTTGATATTTGGTACTTGTGTCAAAAATGGACTTCTTATAATTACATGTTGTTCATGTGGTCAGAGGCTCATTATATCCAGAATGATATTAATGATTTATATATCATATATATCATATATATCCAGAATATACACGTATTTATAATAGTACATAACATATGGAGGTAAGAAATGAAATGCACCGTTCAAGGAGATGGTAAGCCGTACGTACGCAGGAACACTACTTTCATTTCTATTTATTATTTTAATGGAATTAAAACATAATAATACATAGGTATATTATAATTCCAATATAATATCATATATAATATCATTACATCTATCCTTTATACATCTCACATAAGGCATTAACGAATCACATCACTTTGAGGGTGCGGTAGTCCGCACTTCCTCAAATGAGATTACCGTATTTACCCACTATGGAAATCATATAGGGTTGATATAATTGGGAAGTAAAAAAGAATAATTAAATCATAAACATAATATATATCATAAATAAGTACAGTGCCATCATAATGGCCACCATGAGAGGCTGTAGGAGAAAATTGAACAATCATCTTTTCATGAGGTGTTAGTTTTCCATCCACAGAAACATTATGTTCTTCATCCATTTGATGGAGGTGTGGGTAAGTGTAGTTATAATCCATCTCATAAAAAAATCCTAGTATATTGAGGATACTGTTGTTTTTACAAAATAAAGGATTTAAACGATTTTAGGGGTTGGAAAAGTAGAATAAAAGAAATTTTTTTAGAGAAACTGTTACCTTTAATTTGGGTAAGATCCTTTGGTTTGAACCAAAACGACTTCTTGGAGTGCTTTCTGCCTTAGGTAAGGCTTCTAGGGGGAGGAGAGGGATGTAGGGAGATTAATTGGGCAGAGTTTTGACGAGCCAAATGGCTTGAGAGGTGTGAGTAATTGGATAGAAATGGTCTCCTTTTATAAGGGGGAGGAGGGGCACTTTCGGAAAGTGTGAACATATTATTTTATTATAAAGTTATATTCGGTTTCAAAAGGTCCAAAAATCATTGAAGATTAAGATAAGATGACTCATGGTCTAAATAAAATCATCCAATCATAATTGGACATGTTTTGGATAATATTTTAATCATTATAATCTTATTTATTTAAATCATATATTATTGAGGTAATACTACATCATTATTGTGTCATGAATAATTTAATTTATTTGAGGTTTAAAAATTATAAAAAAAATTACCAACATGTAGGAAATATTTTTATCTTTCCAATAAATATTTATAGTTGAAAAGATAATTTATTTAACCCATTATAAAAATTAATTACTAAACGATTTTTTTATTGTCAATTTTGTCTTTACATTAAATTAATTAATCCAATTTGTCATTATCACTACCAAGTGGATCAATGGGGTCCCAAAATCGACCCAAGGATTCCCATGGTCGACCACTACTCATCCAATATGTTTAGGACAAGTGTTAAGGTAATTTTTAACTATTATAATATCCTTTTAACTTTGAATAACCCTATTTACCTTTAACCGCGGTAAATAAAAGTCAACAGTTACTATTCATGAAAATTATTTTCATCTTATTGAACCACATTTTACTTCTCGATAACAACCATGTATGTCAGATTTGTAAAATTAAATTCACAGAAGTCATAAATTTTCATTTAAATTAAAGAGTCAGTTTTTTTTAACTACCACTAAGTGGTTTAATTATTCATAAAAAAATAATGTTTTTCAGAAAAATACAAAAACTTCAGCCTAAGCTATATTTGATATTCCATATTAAAATTTTTTTTCTATTTTTCCAAATTCACAACATATAAGTTGAATTAATTAATTTTAAAAGTAATTCCCGTTATCAAAACAAATAGCGTGTTTTTAAGAAACAATAACTATCAAAAGATCGACACTTGTTTATGTCCAATTTCAAAGTGAAATTAATTCCAATGACCAAAATTGGATTAAATGTTAAAAATATATTCTAATTACACTTTAAAACAAATTAAAAATATAATCTAACAACATAATTTATTGTGATGATTTTTTTTAATTAAAATATAGCGTGTTTTTACTATTCATTAAAATATGAAAGTTATCAGAATAATATGAAAATTCTATCCAAAGTAAATTTTTATATCCTGATTTCAAAGAAGAATTTTATTTTTTCAAATTGAACTTATAAACATTTCAAAAAGTAGATTTAACGTGGGTGAACCATCAAAAGGGGGCAAAACTGCATTTTTTGAAAAATACTTATTTTCCACGAAAACTTTATTTTGTACTCATACCATGTTCTAGAAAATGTGTAAGATGAATAATAATGTTATAAAATTCAAAATTTAGTTAATACTATTCAAAATGGCTAGTCCATAATAATATTATAACCATTTTTCGTTGTTCAGTGAAATTTGGTATTGCGTAAAACACACGCTATGTAGGAAGGTCGCGATTGCGTGTAATGCAAGCCAAGTCTGGGTTTCCTGTTGCGAAAGATTCCTTTGTTGTTTTGTATAAAACAATCCAACCATATTTCATTTATACATTGAATATATATGTATACAATCAATGATTCGTAGAATGACTACTATCAAACGAACTTGAAATTGTGTGTAACACAATCCAAGATTAGTGGTGCGTATACTGCAAGCTAATACGGTGTTGTGTATAGAGGAAGATAATCTTGGTGTAGCATAAAACACAAGACATAAATTAAATTAAAAAGAATAATTCTCATAAAATCTCGAGTTGTTACATTCTACCCCCCTTAAAATGAATTTCACCCTCGAAATTCATTGGGGTTATAAATGGTTTACTACTTGAAAGTTTCTTTCATAGAAACCCATATCGTAAAAAGGAATACTAAAACATTATTTTAGAAAGGGAAGTTATAATCATAACGGTCACCCAAAGTAACTCAGCATTGGGTTTCCACATAGGACAACATAGGTGAAAATATGGATATGGAAGAGAAATCTAACCATCATGTTCTGATGGAGAGTGGTAGAGAACATGAATATGAAAATGCCAATAATCACAAAGCCATAAATTTTTGATGATCTAAGGTACCATCTGAATCATCAGATATGAGAGCACTAGGATAGCATTTTTGGGTTTCAAGATCATTTCCCAAATGTTGAAGAATTTTTGAATTAAAAGAAATACTTACTTGATTTTGGTACAATCTCAACGTTGCTCGTTCCTCCAAAAATTTCAACTTTATTTATTAAAGAAAGGAAGTTGAATTTTTAATTCACAATGTGTTAGCAGATCATGCGATAGAATGATAGGTCATTCCATATGTTTCTATCGTAGAAAGATTAGCACAATTTATTAAATATACATAATTCTATCTATGCTGAGATTAATCATATATGATTCCAAAAATGGACTTATACTTCATATATCATACCACTTAATAAAATAAAACTAGTTTCTACTAACCAGGGACTTCATGTAGGCCAGTGGTAGGCGATAAAGGCATGTCGCACTTCGGTTGTGGGTTAGATTCCCACAACCTTGTCCGACGTAACGAGTTGTCGTCCGTTCTGCAGGTTGTCCTTTTTCTAGAATTATACTATTATAACATTCCAGAAATAATATTGAAAAACATGTTGTATTCTTAAATAATACTATCTGATTTCCAACATAATCCATTCCAATATTTAGACATATCCAAAATACATCTATTCAATCTCATAGTATAAGGAAAATAATTACTTGAAAGGTCACATAACAAGTACGTGAATACCATCATTTATCCCCAATATATCATATAATATATCTTGTTGGTCACATTCTAGACATGTGAATACCTTAATTATGTATTCTATTGAAAAATGAACACCCATTGAACCTTAGTGAAAACATGAATGCTGTCAAAAAATTAACTCTTTCCACATACCAAAATCCAAAAATTATATATACTCAAACCATGATATAACTTTGTCCATATATCATTCACGAGCTCATGAATACTATCAAACATTTAATTTTCTCTTTATCCCTTTATTATGCACATATCATATACTTTCCAAAATATTTGAATCACTTTTCATGGATACTGGTACCATATAATTATCGAAAACCACAATTAACCATTACATAGATATTCCAATGTTCCACAATACTATAAATGAGATTCCACAACATTATTTGGGAATCCCTTTACATAAACTCATAATCATTCCACCACATCGTTATCATACTCATCATTGCTAATAGTTATCACATGTGACTTCCCTTTGTCCTTTGCCTTAAGAGGTTTCTCACGTTGATCATCATTAACCCTTAGATTAGGGCATTGATTAGCATAATGCCCCATTTCATTGCACATGAAGCATTGAAGTGTTTGCGGTGCGTTCTCTACTGTATTTTCTTTATTCACATCATCAACAACCCTTTTTTCCATTACTTCGACACTCAGCTACTCGATGACCTTATTTTCCACACATAAAACATTTTCTAGTACCTTTAAGACAATCTACACCATGCTTCTTTCCACACATTGAGCATAAAGAAACATTCATCTTCTTTTCACCATTGTTCCGAGATTTCACCTTGAACTCCATCTTTCATTTCTTGTAAAAACTATGAGATGGATATGTAACACCAACTTACATTTCTACCTTGATAGCACAACAGAAAATTTATTCATAGCTACTGATACCTCTTATAGCTAATTCACTTCGAATACTTGGTTTTAAGCCACGGAAGAATCGATCAACTTTACTTTCAGGTTAGATGATAAATCCAGATGCATACCTTTAAAGCCTTATAAAATTCTCTTCATATATACCAACAGATTCATCATCCTTTTTCTTAAGCTCAAGGAAATCCCTTTCCATCTTTGTTCCAAGAATACGAGGGAAGCACTTATTGAAAAATATTTTCTTGAACTCATCCCATTGCATGGATTCAATTTCACCATGGGGCCTGATGTTCTTAATTAGAGTCCACCACTGGTCTGCTTCACCTTCTAAACGGTAAACAGCTAGAATGAATTTTTCATGTTCTGAACAGCGAAGTATGGAAAATATATTTTCAGTGGTACAGATCCATTTTTCAGCAACAAGTAGATCAGAAGACCCACTGAAAGAATGTGGATGTATCCTCATGAAGGACTTAATAGAATATTGTTCCCTTATCTTCTCATTTGGAAGTCCAGAATGATTCATAGATTGTGTAAGTATAGCAATAATAATTTTTACCCCATCTCATATAACATTGGTTTGTTCTGGAGGACAATCATTACATTTTCCATTACATTGATCAAAGTGGTTCCTTTGGGTTCTAGCCATCGTCTAAAACCCAAAAAGAATAGTGTGAGAGGAAAACATCATTCTAGGGAAAACAACATAATAAATGGGGAGTACCTTCAATATCTAACATATTAGGTTTAATTCTAATATCATTATAGTAATTCTAGGACTATAACCTATACTTATACATAACCTTAGGTACATCCCTAGACATACCTTATAAATATCTCTAGGGATCTCACTAAAGTTTTTACATCATAGTTTCCAAAGTTTATCTAACCCTTTCCTCTGATACCAATTGTAGAGACCCGAAGCTTGACGTACATGGACATTACATTACATTTGTGGAATAATTAATACATAACAAAAACAGACACCAAAAGACCATAATAGTTTAGTGTCTTTGGAAACTCGGAACATAATCTTCTAATCTTGGTGAAAGATCGTCAACATCTCCCATAGAGATCTTGGTTTTTACCTAAAACCATTCATTATTACATGGGGAAAAGAAATCAAATACAGGGTGAGCTTAAATGCTCAGTAAGGGTAAGCATGGAGAAGATAAAACAAACCATATGAATTTGAACTTCAAAACATGAACAAAATATTTAAACATATAAATCTTGAGAAATGACAAGAAACATGGCAGTACGTAGGGAATATATCATAATAGCATGGGAATAAAACATGTAATTGTGTAAAACCATTAATCACATGATATGATTTCCACAGTAGCCAAGGCATTGCTGCCAAGACTATATTGTAGACAAAGTCCCTTTCTGAATCAAGTTCAGTCCTCGTTGCAGTCCTATAACACTGAACATGATTAACTTACCATTCCAGCCATGTCTATCTCATGAGATATAAATCTTTACCCAATGCATTGGAGGGAGATACAGTTCCCACCCATATCATAATGAAATAATTCTTTCATGTTCCACAAAATCATAAATCATACATTATAGAATAACCCATGTAATAGAATGAGATACTTAAAAATCATACCATCATAACATAATCCATATAAAAAAGTGGATATCATTTCATCATAAGAAGAATCAAACCATTTAAATAATGTAGAAATTATACTTGAAACATAAACAGATTAAATAATGTAATTTTGGATGGAAAATAATTTTGATAAAACACTTGAAATAAATTCAGGAGGAAAATATCCTTTCTTCTTCAAAATCATTTTCTTTTCACAAAATGCCACGAAATTTTTAAAGAAAAGGGGTTTGTTGAAAATAATCATGAAATATTGTAAATAAATCTTCATTAAAATGAGGCATTATGAAACTGTAAAAATTTGTTCATGTCATATAAGTTAAAAATAACATTCTCCTCGTAATTTTGTCAGAAAGGTAAAAAAGTTCCTTGTATGGTAAAAAAAGTAAGATTCTTTTCATAAAATGAGGTAAAATTAAAAAATGGGTAAAAATGACATTAAACATATATGAAAACATTTTTATAAAATAGGTACGTGGATAATAACAAAAACCCTAGTAAATACTTACGATTAAACAATATCGGATAAGAGGGAGATTGGAATAGCTATCCCTTACAAATATATTTTTGTAAATAAAATAGATCACTTATGTGTATTAACTATAAGGTCACATAAAGAAAGAATAAATAAATTATATGATATAAAAATTCATTTCTCACATAATCAAATAACGACATAAACAGAAAGAGAAGATCAACCCAAAGAACGGAAATTGGGTTAAGAAGTTCCCTTACCTTTTGTCCGACTTGAATCGATCATTCTTTAATCTCATGAATAATAAACCAAAGTTAATTTATACTTTATTAAGAACCTTTTTAATGTTTATTATTTCTTTTATATCACTTATTACCATGTTATAAACATTATGTAACCATTTAAGTTAATAACGTTCATTTTGTTGATATTTGGTACTTGAGTCAAAAATGGACTTCTTATAATTACATGTTGTTCATGTGGTCAGAGGTTCATTATATCCAGAATTATATTAATGATTTATATATCATATATATCATATATATCCAGCATATACATTTATTTATAATAGTACATAACATATGGAGGTAAGAAATGAAATGCACCGTTCATGGAGACCGTAAGTCGTACGTACACATGAACGCTACTTTCATTTCTATTTATTATTTTAATGGAATTAAAACATAATGATACATAGGTATATTATAATTCCAGTATAATGTCATATATAATATCATTACCTCTATACTTTATACATCCCATATAAGGAATTAACGAATCACATCACTTTGAGGGGGAGGTAGTTCGCACTTCCTAAAATGAGATTATCGTATTTACCCACTATGGAAACCATAAAGGCTTGATATAATTGGGAATTAAATAAGAATAAGTAAATAATAAACATAATATATATCATATATAAATATAGTTCCATCATAATGGCCACCATGAGAGGCGGTAGGAGAAAATCAAACAATCATCGTTTCATGAGGCGTTAGTTTTCCATCCACAGAAACATTATGTTCTTCATCCATTTGATGAAGGTGTGTATAAGTGTTGTTATAATCCTTCACATAACAACATCATAGTATATTGAGGATACCTTTTTGTTACAAATGAAAGGATTAAAAAGAGTTTAGGGGTTGGAGAAGTAGAATAAAAGAAAACAATTTAAGAGAAACTGTTACCGTTAATTTGGGTAACTTCCATTGGATTGAACGAAAAGGACTTCTTGGAGTGCCTTCTGCCTAAGGTCAGGCTTCTAGGGGGAGGATAGGGATTTAGGGAGCTTAATTGGGTAGAGTTTGGACGTTCCAAATGGCTTTAGAGGGGTGAGTAATTGGATAGAAATGGTATCCTTTTATAAGGTGGAGGAGGGGCTCCTTTTTAAAATATGGAAATATTATTTTATTATAAACTTATATTCGGTTTCAAAAGGTCCAAAAATTATAATTTATGAAGATAAGATGACTCATGGTCGAAATAAAATAATCCAATCACAATTGGACATACTTTAAATAATATTTTAATCATTATAATCTTATTTATTTAAATAATTTATTAATGAGGAAAATACTGCATCATTATTGTGTCATGAATAATTTAATTTATTTGATGTCTAAAAAGTATAAAAAATTTACCACCATGTTGGAAATATTTTTTACTTTCCAATCAATATTTATAGTCGAAACGATAATTTATATAACCCCTTATAAAAATTAATTACTAAAAGATTTTTGTTACTGTCAATTTTGTCTTTACATTAAATTAATTAATCCAAATTGTCATTATCACTACCAAGGGGCTCAATGGGGTCCCAAAATCGACCCAAAGATGCCCATGGTCGGTCACTACTAATAAAATAAGTTTAAGACAAGTGTTAAGGTAATTGTGAACTATTATAATATCCTTTTAACCTTGAATTACCCTATTTATCTTTAACCGCGGTAAATAAAAGTCAAAAGTTACTATTCACGAAAAATTATTTTCATCTTATTGAAACACATTTTACTTCTTGATAACAACCATGTATGTCATATTTTTTGAAATTCAATTCATTGAAGTGGTAAAATTTCATTTAAATGAAAGAGTCAGTTTTTTTTAACTACCACTAAGTGGTTTCACTATTCATAAAAAATTGAAGTTTTTCAGAAAAATACCAAAAATTCAGCCGAAGTTATATTTGATATTCCGAATTACAAAATGATGTATTTTTTTCCAAATTCATAAAATATAAGTGGAATTAATTAATTTTGAAAGTAATTCTCGTTATCAAAACAAATAGCGTGTTTTTAGGGAACAATAACTATCAAAAGATCGACACTTGTTTATGTCCAATTTCAAAGTGAAATTAATTCCAATGACCAAAATTGGATTAAATTGTAAAAATATATTCTAATTACACTTTAAAACCAATTAAAAAGATAAACTAACCATATAAATTATTGCGATGAAAAAAAATGTTTTTAATTAAAATATAGCGTGTTTTTACTATTCATTAAAATATGAAATTTATCAGAATAATATGAAAATTTTATCCAAAGTAAATTTTTATATCCTGATTCCAAAGAAAAATTACAATTTTTCAAATTGAACTTATAAACATGTCAAAAACTAGATTTAATGTGGGTGCGCCATCAAAAGGCTTCAAAACTGCATTTTTTGAAAAATAATTATTTTACCTGAAAACTTTATTTTGTTCTCATACCATGTTCCAGAAAATGTGTAAGAGGAATAATAATGTGATAAAATTGAAAATGTAGTTAATACTATTCATAAAGGCTAGTCAATAATAATATTATAACCATTTGTCGTTGTTTAGTGAGACCCGGTATTGTGTACAACACACGCTATCGAGGAAGGTCGCGATTGTGTGTAATGCAAGCCAAGTCAGGGTTGCATGTTGTGAAAGACTCCTTCGTTGTTTTGTATAACAGAATCCAACCATATTTCATTTATACATTGAATATATATATATATACTCAATGTTGAGTATAATTACTACAATCAAACGAACTTGAAACTGTGTGTAACACAATCCAAAAATAGTATTGCGTATACTGCAAGATAATACGGTGTTGCGTATAGCGGAAGATAATCTTGGTGTAGCGTACAACACAAGACATCAATGAAATTAAAAAGAATAATTCTCATAAAATCTCGGGTTGTTACACCCACCTCTAATTAGCCACGAGTTAGCGATAATTACCAAGGTTATTCATACATAAAAAATGGGATGCATTACCCTATAAAAAAATTGGACGAAATAGAGATAGTATAATTTAAAAAAAAATCCATCCCAAGATAAAGGTAAATGAAAGTTTCCATGTACATGCTTGTATTATCATATAGAAATAATACAACTCAAAAACAATTTCATGTTAAAAATGTTAAACTTGGTCGTTCCACAAATCCGAAACAACTATCGAACACCCACAAGATAGTGAAAACCGCCATAATCTCCAAAATTATCTTGATGTACTGAAAAAAAGATTATATGTATATATATGGTCACCATAATAGTTATACTCAGTAGGGTCCTCCACAAACCCTCTTGTTCAAAATATAATGAAAAAATTAAAAACCGGAATAAACAAAAAGTGAAAAAAATCATCAACAAAACAAGTATAATATTTTTGAACCTCTTAATAGATATTTATCACCATGAAACACAAACAATAGATCATAATAGATTAATTAAAATAGGGGTAGCCCACAACTATTTCCCCAATGGTTTTCCACCAGGCCATAACATCATTTGTCATGATCCATCTCCCTCTATAATAATGTAGTATGAAGACACCTAGGCTAAAGTATCACAACATGAAACTAATAGATCACATCATCTCATCATTCCATTCCACATATAAAGATATTAGTTTAGTAATTTCTAGTATCCACCGTGACCTGTATGATGTGATTCATACACTAATTTTTCCCCTCAAACCTTAAAAATACATTCATTGAGTAATGGACCTTGATCAGTTACATCACATTAACATCATACCAATAATAATACTTAGGATAGTATATTGATAAATATATTTGAGTAAATCAACCAAAATACATTACATACCTTGACACATATATATGGGGAAAGTTAACCACTATGTATACCAACTCATAATACTATAAAGATAAGGGAGTGCATATAGAGTGGGTAGTCAGCAATAAATACTGCTCTAAACTAGATAATATTGAATATACCCTCTGAGAGTCCACAATGTGTTAGTCACCCTACTAAAATGGGTGGGGTATCATATGAAATCATAAAAAATACTAGATTTATAATATATCACAATCACACGATGGACATTAACCTAGTAATGATCTCAATATTTGCTATCGTCACTCAAAAAGTTGATTAAAAATGAATAGAACTAGATATAAAATAATCTTACAATAATATATAATTATTTTCAGTAATTAATTACTTTCATTAATTCAATGTACATCAATTAATTTAGTATCTATCAATTAACCACATTCCAAACACACTTTATTAAACTTTCAAGGTGAATTCCTTGACCACATGACATAATCCAATGGAATCAATGGTTTCTCAAGAGTAACATATTTTTCATTCCAAAAATCCATAACCACATTGGATAAGACATTTATTTATAATCATAAATATATAATTCCATGTACTAATCGATATTTCTTTATGTACTGCAAAAGGGATACATGACCCAGAGTAACTAGTTACATCATGTAGTGGTAAAAGCAACATGGGTAAAAAGAAACCCTATATTCATCTTTCAAACATATTTAACATGAAATCATCATAGATTAGGCATAATGATAGGTAATCCAATCTTAATCTCATTCTATATGGCACACTTCAATCCCCAATAACATATTGAAAATCATTATGCAACTCGTCATCACATGCATCAATATCCACCACAAACCTAGGAATCCCTACCCAATGATCATCAGAAAATAATCATAATTGTACAACATTAAATATCATTAAAAGGATTTTTCCAAATGAAACAGAAAGAAAAAAGGGTCAATAGGGAATCCACACCATTAATCAAGGAATCTATCATTTATATGTGTACATAACCCTTCATCCCCAAACATTCATCTTTAATAAGAAACTAATATTATTACATAATTAATTAACTAATTAATTTATTACAGGTTACCACTGTGGGTAATAAAATGAATCAACTATTACAAGAAAATGTTTTTGTAAACATTCGTTCAAGCGTTACTTCAAATTTCTCAAATCATTAAGGGAAAAAATATCAGTTAAAATTCACATTTATTTATTATAATCAATAATTATTATACATTATTTTTATTTAAAAACTCATATTAACACATGGAAGTAGAAAAAAACTATACATTCACTTAGTATCTCTTTGATCACCATTAAATTATAAGAATCTAAGGACTCACTAAACAGTCATCTTTAATTCATTATCCAACCAATAATTTACCGACATTGAATTCTATAACCCAATTATAAAAATTAAAATCAAAACATAAGTTTAAAAAATATTTTAAACAAAATAACATGGATGGGAAAATATCTAGAAAATTAAGAAGAAGAATGTTATTACAATGATGAAACCCATGGGATCACTACTAACATTAACCTAATAGTTCCCTTATTTGTTTCATTCTATATTATGGAAAATTTCAACACATAAAAAAGACGACGATATATGAAAACATATGATTTAACATAATATAGAAGGAGAATAAATGAACCCCTGATGAGAATGAAATAATAACATAGACCTATAGTCACCTTTCCCATAAAGAAATATACATCTCTCCCTGAACATCCAGCCACAACCATGTCAAAAATAAAAAAACAATATCCATTATAATTATGTTTATTAATGAACATAACATTATAATTATGAATGGGAGTAATTGGGACTAATTGAAGAATAAAAAATAATGAAATAGAAAAAACACAGCCCATGTAGCCATGGATCATACTTGGGATGTTGGGGATCAAATTTGATCAAATGGGTTTTAGAAGACTTTAATAATATCTCTTATGTTCTTATTTTTAGAGAGATAAATAGGGAACAATGGTGGGTTATGAGAGGTTGGAATATTTATAGGTAATATGAAAAAAAATGACACTATTACCCCCACCACCAAAACATTCAGTAGAACAAGCTAAAACAAGGACTATGGCGGAATGCGATGTAGAATGCCTCAACCTGATCAAACCCAAATCTGAGAAAAATGATGTAGATACTATAAAAGGGGGGATAGTGAATTTTATGTAGTCCTATAAAACACATTTTAGAAACCATAAACTAGATAAGTAGACCATAACACCGTCAAGGTTCATTCCAAAGGTGTACTGAATTTCGAAGAACACACCCACAAACCCCAATGCTAAAACATGGCTCTAAAATATATAGAATTTAAAAACAAAATTCCACAATGCAACTCAATGGATCAACACTTAAAAAATGGAAGTGGATAAAAAATCATTCTCCTAGTTCCAAACACCACAACTGGGCTATCCATATTTAAAAAAATAACATTACAATTCAATATATCCCTCTAATATGTAGAATCCACTCTAAAAGAGATTTTAGATTAATTTCACACATTTCCTCCCCATTACTCATGCTGAAACCTCCAACAGTGAAAAAAAATAAAATTGAAGGTCTACAAGGTTCCGATACTATAAATTTGATACCCCTAAAAATACTTTAATCCTCAATATTTTAAAACTAAACCTATAGAGAAATGAAGGGAAAAGTATCATCTAAACTACCAAACTTCAATATACCTCTTAATAATCTATATAACATTGTAGTGAAAACACCTCAATTAGAAGAACTGAGATAAAAACATAAAAATAACCATGTACTAGATTCTAAACACTATCCTTGGAATGATACCTTTCAAGAAAGTTCCATGTCTCAAATTGAACACTATTAGGAAACCATATCATAATCCAGAAGAAGATCCACAAACATAAAAGAGCATATGTATAGGGAATGATTTAAATAAATAAATGCATGGGTTATTGATCATGTATCTTTGAACCACATTCCTATATACTCTTCTCTATGACACTATGTCACCACAAGACACAATCCAAGGGAGTAACACTCTCATGAAACATGTTCTAATTGTAGTCTCGAATCCCCATGGGACTCTCCATAAAGGTCATATAACCATGATTATCAATATATCCCAAATCAATGATGTGGATATTTTCATAAATATTACAGTTCTTCTACGACATATGGTTGAAAATATGTATCCAAATCATTTATGGGGAAATACTATCAGATACACCACCACTTGAACGTAAGATAACTCTTGTAATAGATTAGAAATTTAGGGAGAATTTTAAGTTTCATGACAAAAAAATCAGTACACATAATGAGCAGTCAACTTGAAAAACACATGACCTCCAACATTGACCTCCAAAGGTCTACTCTAATGATCGATATAGGTCTTATGATGATCCTGTGTTACTTTCATCCTCTATTGAATAACCTAAAAAATCACAGTCATGTTCTGAATTATGTTTCAACAAACAATTTATTACTATTTAACCCTAATCCACCCCAATGAAGAATAAAAAGTTCATATTAATAAATAATTATGTTATTCCATACTAATGTTTATGTAAAACAATTTTTTGAATGGAAACATGAGAAAATGAATATTCCTCATCCAAAGCCCTCCAAATTCCATGACATAAGAATGTATCATTTCCTCAATATTCTAGATGATATTCTCTCACTGACAATATTTCCATAAATAAATAAATCCATGGGAAATAAATGAGAACCAAAATCATGCCAAATACCTCTCAGAACTATTGAAGTAAAACCAGGATTCTGATTAGTGATGGTCAACCACGGTACCTAGTAGAGTCTCAATACCTCTTCAAGGTAATGCCTCAACAGAACCTCCATGGTTATTGACTCTATGATCAATATAAATTTGGATAATTTCAAAAAATGATAAATTTTAACCCATATAACATGAAATCCTAAATGAGTTGAAGGTAAACAGGTAATGAAGTCCCTTAATATTTTCTCTAAATTTCCCTGAATGCAATGTAACATCTTGAGAAAAACAACAGGGGTAGAGTTCTCTACCTAATCCTTCTAAGAGAAAAAGAATTAGGAATAATACATTACAGCTCCAGGCTCAAACCCACTACAATAAAACATCCCACTAAAAACATGGTACATCATCATTACAATAGGATGTACCTCTAAGGGTGAGCTATGAAAATCATGGGGA
Source organism: Viscum album (assembly GCA_963277665.1). Lineage (NCBI taxonomy): Eukaryota > Viridiplantae > Streptophyta > Magnoliopsida > Santalales > Viscaceae > Viscum > Viscum album. The sequence continues at coordinate 1,748,797,048 of OY728146.1, read as the reverse complement.
TCCATCTAATTCTTCATGAAAAATAAGAGGAGCCTTCCTTGGAATAAGGCGAAGTTATATTCCTCTTTAGACCAATCATTAGGGGCATCACTATTGTGAACTCAATGTCTATTGAACTGTAACTCAATAAACCCTAGTTGGGACTGCTCTAACTATAACTCCAAAGATGACTTCACCATAATCTATAAAATAAAACACCTATAAACTTATTTTCCCTAAGAAGTTTCATCAAAGATAGATCTTACACTACTCTACATAAAATTCAAGATTTACAAATCAAATTACCACGTCACTTTATTCTCATTGAATTAATTATAACATTATACATTCATGGCGTATATGAAATCTCAAGGTCATAATAATGGATGAATTATATCCACATTAATATCAAAAAGTTCATTTCTTTCTAGTTGAAGACATATATTATGATATTTTGATATTTAAAACCCACAAAACACTCACTCAATCACTAAAATTTACTTTATTATTAAGAAGGAAGAACCATACACCAAACAACAGGAACAGAGATGCCTACGGAGGTCTGAAATGATGCAATCCTAGGGAATCCCCTCTAGTAAAATTGACCCCTTCAGGCTGCAAAGTAGAAATTTCACGCACACACACCAGCTCATGCCCAAGAACCTCCATAGAAGAATGGTGATCCACCACTTGATTTCCCTCATGCCAGGTGTGACTGATTTTGGTACAAGTTGAAAGAATACATTTTCACTTTCGGATAATGTATTTAATGGACCATAGAATAGAGAAAATATCCTTTATAGCATTATACAAGATTTCTAAATCTATTTAAACTTCAAATAACAGGAATCCATTCTGGTGACAAAGATTGAAACCTGTGAGCATGGCCTTAGATTCGGCCTGAAGAGAATATCCATGTCCTAACCGGGAGGAGAAAGCAAGGAGGACCGATCCCCGCGAGTCCCGAAGAACCCCACCCCCACGCAACACTCTCACAGAGTAGGATCCATCAGTATTAAGTTTTAGACCGCTGGTAGGGGGACTCCATCTAACCCATCGACCTATGTCCATACTACCATTCAGTTGGAAAGAAGGAGAACTGGAAAATATCCAGTAGAAGGAATGTGCATCCCACCAGTTGCTGAGGAGACAAGCCATAACAATAAGAATGATTTTTGACCTAATGATGATAGACCTACCTGTAGACCATATCCCCTCATATTTGAGTTTGTTCCGGGCTTTCCATATGGACAAACATCCAGCATAAAGAATCAAAGAGAGTGATGACTTCTCCGACCCTTTATCTCCTGACCCATGAAACCATTTGTCCATGAACAGAAGATACCCCAGTCTAGGATCACAAAACCCTATAATGTCATCGTAAAAGATCCACATTTTACTCGCCCACTCACCATAGAAAAAGAGCTGATCAGCCGTTTCCTCTTTGTAATCTATAAATCAGGCTCACCGAGAAGCAAGTGTGATACCACATCATTTGATATTTTCACCCGTAGAAATGGCGCATTTATAGATTCTCTAAAGCAGGAATTTATATTTTGATGGAACCACCTTATTCCATAGTGACTCATTCCAAGCATCTTTCACCTCTTAACTACCACTCGTGCAGCAAAAATCCAGAGCGAAAAAAACCCCCGAAGAGGAGGGAGTGAAAAAACAGCGATCCGGATCCTACGATAGCAAAATGAGGTTGAAAACAGCCTGTTTCTCCTCATCCAGCACTATTTTAATATGATCCATGTGTGAACTCGCTTACCTGAACATGCTGGTAGGAGCAGGGCACCCCGGGAAGCCCAGAACCTTCCCAGCACAATTTTTTTGCCAGAAGGGAATCTCTACCCTCCCTATAATACATTGCGAGTGACTATTAAGTTCAGAAATGAGGTGAATGAGATTCTGCCAAATCGGAGAGCCTCTTCCCACCACCGAGGACTGCTGGCAGAACAGAGGGAGCATTTTTCCCCCATAACGTACTCTGATCCACAACTTCCCAAGACAACTTAGCCTGCATACTACTGAGGGTGTCCTCCAAGTTATGAATATTAATACCACCCTCCCTAGTAGGCCTATCCACTCTTCTCCAAGTAGCTGAGTATATTTTTCTTTCTGCCAAAGGATCCCATATGAAACCGTCCAAAACATTGTCAATTTTGTTGATGGCACCTTTCAGAGGCATAACCACAGAATGAACATGAACTGTAGTAGCCAACAACAGACTATTAATGAGAACAATACGACCACAAAAAGACAAGTACCTGTTTATCCAGTTGTGGATGCGGTCTGTGATCTTGTTGATAAGGAAATAAATGTCTTGAATCTGAAGTCTACTTGGGGATATAGGAGCCCCAAGATATTTCATGGGAAAACATCCTCTTTTCATGGAAAGATTGATTTGAATTTCAGCAATCTGACATAGAGATCATTTGTTGTATATGAAAAATAAACTTTTCTCTTTATTGATAAGTTGCCCACTCCAGTAGCATTACTCCTCTAAATTCTTGTTCAAACCACATATAGAATTTTTTCCAAAATTTATAAAAACTAGAGTATCATCAGCAACCATAAGTTGAGAAATGGTCGTAGCCCTCATACTTCTCCGATAGGCCAAGATAACTTCATTGTTGATGTTCTTATGGATTAGCTTACTCAAGACATCCTGAGAAAGGATGAAGAGACTAGGGAAAAAATGATCTCCTTGATGGAGGCCACATATGGATTTAAAGAATCCATAGGATTTACCCAGGAACGAGACCACCATCCATGGAGAGCTGAAATATCTAAAAAGAAGATCAATATTCCAAGGAAAAAAACCCATACTATCCAACACCTTATTGATGAAGCCCCACTCCACACGGTCATAGGCTTTATTCATATTTAACTTGAGAGTCACATTTGAGCCCCGGGTTTGAAAGCTAATATCCCTTATCATCTTGTGAGCAAGGGAAATAGCATCTTGGATGGACCGGCCCCTCACAAATCCGTGCTGGTCCATGGAGATCCACTGTGAAAGACGGATAGACAATCTAGCATTAAGGACAGCCGCAAGGAATTTATTTGTGAAATTACACATACTCACCAGTCTATAATTCATGATTGAAGAGGGACTCATATTTTTTGGAATAAGAACCATAATGGTGGTGCAAGAAACTCATGGAAGACTACCTCACCTGAAGAAATCCCGGATGGATGAAATGATATCCTCCGTCACCAACTCCCATGAGCCTCGATAGAAGGTGCCCAGAAAACCATCTGGGCCCAGGGAACTCTTTGGATGGAGGTTCATCATTGCTGCATATATCTCTTTTTCATCTAGAATATAACTCATCCTCTCATTATCCTGGTTAGTGACATAGTTAGGGATAACCTCAAAAATAACATTTTCCCTTCCTGAGTAACCATTGGCCATACAACCATTTGGGCCATCCAAAAGTTCCTTAAAATAAGAGTGAACCATACCTCCCAGAACATCCATGTCATCCGTGTAAGATCCATTTTTAGAAGAATATTAGGCTTGATAGGTCTCTTTATTTCTTTGATATAGGCATAAAAAAACGTAGTGTTTTTATCTCCCTCTCAAAACCATTTTATTCTAGTAGTATCCCTAGCCTGGCATTCCTGAGCTGGGATCATTTTAGCAAGAGTCTCATTTTTATTATAATGTTCCTCCAAGGTATGGTCATCCCACGCTTTTACCAACCTCAATTTTAGAGTCTCAGCCTCCTACATGGCTCTAGAATTCTCGCTATCAACTTGAGTGACATCTTTCGCCCATACCTGGAGATGAGTCTTGAGCCTCTGTAGTTTATCGTGAATGGAAATCCATAGGATGCCCTGCCCAGGGGTTTTCCAAATACCATCAACAAACTCCTGATAACCTAGCTTGCTAACCCACTACTGTTGAAAATGCAACCTCTCCCGAAGATTCTGCCCATGAGAAATCAAAACTAACAGGGTGAATGGTCAGATATTCCTCGAACCAAATGTCAAACCGTAGTGTTATAGAACTTAGATATAGCTTCCATATTGGCCAAACACCTATCCAGACGGCTCCACGAGTGGTGCGACCCCCTTTGGTAATTACACCTGGTAAAACAATCACCTAAGAATCCCTGGTCCACAAGTCCTATCCTCGCTATGAACTTTGTAAACTCTCTACTGGTTGTTATTTGAAAAGGTCCTCTACCTTTCCATTCCTCTGGATTAGAGACAATTTTAAATTCCCCTCCCACAAACCACGGTATGTTACCCGGGAGAATGTCATTTAAATCACTTCATAGCTTATCCCTTTGGAGAGGATCACAATTCCCATAAACAAAGGTCATAAAGAACATGATGTCGCTTGTACTCACCTTGGTAGTGATAAATTGATCCCACCCATGCACCAACTCGACAGAGGTATTATTGTTCGAAAATATCCAAATGCGATTGTTGGTTGGATCATAATGCAAGGATTCATGCATATTGATATTCCATTTAAAATCATGAATATCAGAAGGGTTCTGCTTATGATCAATAATGGAAACAACTGTGGCCTTATGTTCTCTCATTGAAAAAGAAATGAAATTATCCTTAACCTGGGCACCGAGGCCGCGGGCGTTCCATATGAAGATGGGAGTCATTGAAAGGAAAGGGCTCTGGCCTTGGCTCCAGAGATAGTAGCCATATTGAAATGGTAGAATGATCTCTCCTTGATACTTCTTGTTTGTGAGTGAGTACACACTCCCTCACGACTGACCATCTTCATGACATCCGATGATCGAGGACCAACATGTCATGTTTTGGACATACGTCGAAGCTTGGGGTAATTCCGGGGTGTCTCCTCTATGTCTAAGGGGATAAATGCTAGAGAAACTAACTATATCATCTGACCATGCCCTTGGCGGGAGAGCTCAGTGCACTCACTTCATAAAATTTTATCCACAACTAAGATATCCTTTGGAGCATCCGGGATAGAAGTGGGTGATGCATAGGGCGGGGGTGGTAGTTCTAGAAGACCTACTACATGAGGTTTTAACCCATGAAAACCCTCATAAAACTACATACTCTTCATAAACATTGAGATGAAACCGGGAGAAATAAAGAACATACCATCCTGGGAGGAAAAACCACCTTTAGGTGAAAAGGGAACTAAATCCTTGCACACAGCCACATCAACATCATAAACAGTGCTTGAAGACATCTCTGAAACCAGAAAACAGGAAGGAAGATCCTGCCTTAGGCCACCATCTTATACTAAGGGTATCCTCTGAAAAACCACAGGCGGAGATGGTAGAGGCGGAGCTGACACCTTGTTCCAGAAGAACGTGTACTTAGGAGGGCGACATCCTTCCCCTTGCTTCTGTTTTCGACACACCTGGATAGAATGGACCTGCAACATAAAATGGGAACAAAACTGGGGAAACACAGGGTAAAGGATCTCCTGGTTCTAGCAGATACCATCTTGAACATGTAGCGAGATCATGCTCGGTGGGGGGAGAAAAGTGTCCAGTTCTACACATATCCAAGACACTGATATGTCCTTTCCATTTGATGTTCTGAAGTTAGAGCACAAAAATCCCACAAGAGTATCACTAGTTTCTCTAAGGAAGCCCCCAATTTGCAAAGGGAGAGGCAGCCCTAAGAGATGGATCCAGACCACAGCCATCAGATTTTCCTATCCCCTGTGCACATCCCAAGACCAGTGAAACAAACTGAAACTCCAACAGCCTAAAACATGAGGATACTTACACCACACATGTTAGAAATAAGCTTCTGAGGACATAACAAGGAAGAAGGACTTCATGTGAATAGCTAAGATCGGAATAGGAGAAAGAAGGCCCCAAGAGAGAACGAAGCATTTGAATGTCGCTAAGGAGGGCTTCACTGATCTGAAACGATCCAAAAGCATCCAAATTAAACATGCCTCCACCTTAGTAAGGGAAGATGTTGGGAAATCCATGGAAATACCACTACCACCACGCAGAATCTTTGAATTCGAGACACAAATTTCCAGGAAGCAAGGGCGATGAACATCACCCAAAGATCCAAAAATAACCTCCTTGAATGGGCCATGCGCAGGGGATGGGGGAAAAGTACCTACCCCTTCACGGGAATCTGGAACGGAGGGAACCTTGGCGTGGGGGAACGCTGACGAACAAGCAGCGGGAAGCCCACCATTTCGAAAATTTGAAAACAGCGGCGGCACATCGGGCACGTTCGTCAGGGCTGAAGTGGAAGCCATCCACACAAAACACTCACCAATGAGGAAATTTTGTGACAAATTCAAGGTAAAAAAATGGAAACTAACTCATGATCATGGCTAGAATATTTATGATCCTGAGGCAAAAAATATGAATACCCATAATAAAAAATTGATGTCTATAATATTTGAACACTAAACAATACAAGACATGAAGAATCATTGAAGACCTCGTTCTGAAATACATCAGTTGGAAAAAAATTATTTAGAGCATAGAATGACTTCTCATTTCCGTACAAAATATTATTTTGACACTAGTCAATCCATAAGAATGTCTTATCTAATCTGGATAAATTTTTCAGAGGTTTCATGACCTGAGAGAAATTACTAATGAACCTAATATAATATTATGTATTTATAAGGGAACTATATTCCATGCCAAACTGTCTTGGTGGATTCCTCAGATAGAACTACAAAACTCTTTAAAGGAACTGAAACTAATCCTAACTGGATATAACATTACCAAATCAACACACTCGAGGATCCTAGAACTCTCACTTTTAATACATCTTAAACAAATGATGATGGTGAATAACTCCCAATGGGACATAAATATTCTCTTATATCTTCCTCATATATAGAGTATATATGTATTTTGACAATTAAAATCACAAGAAACTGATCTAGAAGCTATTCAAACACTACATTCATCAAACCCTTGATCATTACTGGTGGGTTCTTTACACCAAATGAAAACAAAACGAACTCATAATGCCTAAATTGGCCTAAAAAGATGTCTTTATAATGTATTTCTCTTTTAATCATATGTAATGATATCACAACTATAGATTCATCATCGAGACCCAACATGGTTCTTTCATCTGATAGAATAAGTCATCAAACTATGAATGATGATATAGTTTCTTTAGTTTCACCTGATTCAAGAAATTATCGTTGATATAAAGACAAAAATATCCATCAAAACTCTATAAAGAGCCTGCATACCCAGGTACAATGATACCTAATCCATATTCGACATATCTTGAAGGGTGTTATGGCTCCCCAGGGGTTGGTGAATAACAACTGACATCATACTTGAAAAACATGGGATTGATTTTTTCATAAAACATGTGGATGAAAAAAGATGAGATTCAATATTCTCAACACTCTAAATGGTGAAGGTACCATAATCAATAGGTAAAATAAATACCACAACAGTATGTCATCAAGAGACACAACATCTGTTAATGAAAAAATTATAAAAACCGTTAAACAAGTTGATCACAACCCCAACAATAAAATCTGTCACTATGGGTCCCAAGGATTAATAATATGCACCTCCTCCAAGTGGAACATTCTAATTTATTAGACCTAACATAATATAATCTATAAATTCCTAAAAAAAAGGTAGGGTATGATAAATAAATTTAGTAGGGTCTCACCAAGTGTTCCATAATCAATTACACAAGAATAGTCCATTTATTCTTTGTATTTATATTAAAATGGTATGACATGACTTTTAAATATTTTCAAAAAAACATTATTTGAATTCAAAAATATGAAAGATATATCAAAATATTCATAAATAAAAATTTTATTAAAGAAATTTATATAAATTAGTTGGAATGAATAAAATAGTTCAATAATCAAAGGAATGGAATCATTAAATCAAACATCTCATATAACCATGTAATAAGACCCGTGGTTGATAAGTTTTTGGAAATATGATCTTCACACTACATAATTTGTGATCTCAACTCAATGTGTGAACACATCCCATAGCTCAGGCCATTGAGACTCAACTCCCTATTGGGGAAAATCATGTCCTAGTATGTTCATGTTAGTGATCTCATCATTAATCCACTTCTAGGGGGTTATATCCTAGAATTATTTCCCTAATTAAATACTAACTACTAAGTATCACATGTGCTTTAATAAATCAATAAATCAACAAATAAGAATATTTTATTTCAAAATAGCTCGAAATAAAATTTCCCAAATTCAATTGTTAACATTCCTTTATCATTTAAAAACCAAATCATGGTTTTTCATGAAGTTATTCATTTTAAAACAATTTTTTCAATTCAATACATTTTTATCAAAATTCAATATATTATAATTTTAATAAAAAAATGTCCAAATTAAGGCATCAATCTTGTCAAATCTACTCAGTATTTTCAATTTTATCGAAATTTGGGGGTCTTGAATTTTTTTATTCCTTGTTCAAAATTATACATCAATGATGAAAAATATGGAGTTTTAAATAATTTAAAAACACATTTGAAATCATTAAAATATTTTAAAGATTCACATGTATGGTAAATTCATATAGAACCACCTACCTGTTACCACATGATCATATCAACAATCATAATGAAAAACACGAACAATGAATGAAGGATAAAGATTACAATAAAGAAATCTTATATCACAAACAATCAAGATTAAAATATGATTAAATCATAAATCATGGGATGATACATATTCCAAAGAGGGTTAGTAAAGAATATGATAAAACTATAGTGACTAAAGTTAGAAGAGGTCAAATTCCAAATCGATATTTAGTGATGCAAAGAAATCACCCAAATAGAACAAGGGGTTTCCCTCAATTTTAGAGAAGAGGTTTCGTAGAGAATAAATTATAATTTAAGGATTCTACATTCAAACACCCTATGGGAATGAATATTTAATGATGAGAATCCTAGAATCATATTGTGAATATTTCGAGTGACACATATAATAAAAAAGTCTTTAGTACATGTTAAAAATCCAAATTAATAAAATCAGGATGTCAAAGTAATTCAATGCTTTTATATTATTTATATCATGATAATGTTTCTTGGATTCAACTAAAAAATGGATTCATGTAATGAATTATTTTCATGATGTAAATATATCTTACTGAAACTACACAACTTGTTTTTATAGAAAAACTAGGAAAAAAACTCTATCACAACCTGGTCCCAAATAGAACCCTATAAACTATTGGAAAATTTATACAAATACATAATTAAACCAAAACAACATACATACCCAAGATTTAATTAATTTTACTAGAAAAATATATCCATCCAGGAAAGGTTTAACACATTCCAAAACAAAAAAGGAAATCAGAAAATATTAATGATGTGCATGAAAGTAGGGAATGAGATGTTACGAAGTCTCCATCATAAACATATTTTCTCATTTGTAATCCTATCAAGAATATTCCATATTAATGTGATGATAACACTACTCTCTCATTAGTTCCTCACACTCCTTTGACATATATGAATTAAAACCCATGGTATTATAGAACACCAAACAATGGTATAATCTTCCCATGATAGACCATTTTTCAGAATCAACAATCCTGATTGGATTCTCAGTAATAGATAAATTAGAAAAAATATCAAGATCTTCCTAGATCTAGAATTGAGAAGGTTTAAAAAGATAGATTTGAATCCATGGGACATCAACCACATAGTATATTGAATTATACTATAGTGATTGTTCCCAATGGTAGGCTACTTAGACCATTCGATCAACAATATCAAAAAGAAACACTAACCTCAATGAAAAATTTCATTGTTTCACAACATATCGATGACCCAATCAAGGTTAATCTCTAAAAAAATAACCAGTAATATAAAACTCCCACAGTATCTGATGATGATCATAATAGTATTTTTACCAGATCTTTTCCCTCATCATTATCTAAAAAACTAGTGAATCGTTTTCATAATCTATTTGGTAAATATCAATCCCACCAATGAACTTCCACAAATCCCAGACAAATACAATTGAGATCTAAAAATATTTCAATAAAATAACACAAAAGGAACCATTCTGATAATGAGATGGAAACTATTGTTTTAGGAAAACTCAACTGGTCCTACGTGGTTATCAAAATCTCCACCAAATCATTAAAAGAAAACACAAAGCATGATCTAAAAAATATATATAACTTACTCTATCTAGAAATTATTCAGTGGATGATATTAATTTCTCAAACATATGTGGGATTCCATTTCCTCAAAGAGGCATCTCTAGAAGTGAGATAGGAAACAAGGATCCCTATTAGTGACTATAGGAGATGGAAGTCCATAGAATCTGATAATTACTTGTACATATAGTTATCACAAGTCATCAATTTGATTTATTATTGAATGGTTCTAAAGATATATGAATTGTTTTCCTATAAATTTATAACACATAGTTCATTCTTACCTCAAGGGTTGTGAAGATACCCATCCTCAATGTTCATATGAATATTATCCCAATTCCATGTTGGTACTGGAAGTGGTTGACGAAGAACTAATGATTACTGGTAATCAAAAGTGATATGTTTGTTGGTATAAAAATGAGAAACAATGTGTGTGATGTATCATATCATTCCTAGACATGACAATGGTTAGAAAATATCATAGAACATATTCATTATTCCAGGGTTCATCTCACACTATGAATTATAGACACCCCCATTAGGACCGTTATTATAAGCACATGTACAATAATATAGTCCTAGAAACATAGAATAACCTATGTAGATAATTAAAACTCTAGAATTGTTTCACCAACATAAATAGATCAATAATTATATGGAATTAATTACCAAGAAGTTAATCATGGATAATCATCTATATAATAGAGGAGTTCAACTACACACTCACCAGAATAATATTAGTGCCATTTTACCGGACTACCAAATGCAATTAAGAAGAGAGAGCCAATATATTCCACACTTCTGTTGATTCATTAATGGTGTCAGTTATAATTTTCCTACTAAAATCATCAGCCACAACATTCCCCTTACCAGTGATATAGGAAGTGTTGAAATCAAAAAATTATATTCACTCCACTCAACTCCACAACCAGAGGTTCAAATATTTTATACATAAGATACAAATCAAACTTTTGTTGTAATAAATCATGTAAAAACTTTTTATCAAAAGGTAATTCATTCAACTCATATAATTATGCATCATAACTATGTGTTCTAGATCAATATTTGGATAATTCATATTTTGTGGCCTAATATTTCTAGAACCATAGGTCACCACATGATCACTCCACATAATAATGCTACCCAATGCTAAACCTAATGCTTTAAAAAAGACCACCCAGTCCTAAACAACCTTTGGAGGGGTCAACACTAGTGTAGAAGTCAAAAATGTGTCATATTAAAAAAATAGACTCTTACATTTCACGTACAATTTGATCTTCACTCCATTCCGAGTGAGATAAGACATTAAAGAATCTAACTTTGAGAAATATCTAATGAATATGTGTTAATATAAAACAAAACCCAAGAATATCTTAATACTGAAAATATTACATTGTTTCTCCAATTTCATTACATCATTCACATTCTAAGGATCAACTGAAATTCCATTTTATAGAGACCATATATCCCAATAAATTTCTTTACAAAATCCTATAATTTTTTTTGAAATATTCATGTGAAGTCAATAATTTATCAGTATTTCTAGAAATGATCTAAAATGATGCCATAGGTACTTCTTGGTTTTAATGTAAAAAATGATGTCATGAATAAATGATGTCATGAATAAATGACACCAAAAAACGAGTCTAGGTACACATGAAATTTCATGTCCATCAAATACATTAAAACTATAGAAACATTTGCTTGAAAAAAGTCATAAAAAGATACATAATGACCATATATACTCTTGAATGCTGTCTTCTAAATGATAGACTTTTTAATTCAGAACTGGTGATAACTAGATCAAATATCAATCTCCAATAAAAACCTCACTCCTTTTAACTAGTAAAATAAATCATTAATCCAAAGAATAATATATTTGTAATTTATGATAAATTTATTCTTTTTATATTAATAAACAAAGAAGATAAGTGTTCCATAATCTTTTATTTCAAAGAAAACTACTTCTTCCCAAGGTGTCATACTTGAGGATGTGAAAAGTTTCTCTATAAAATTGTACAACTAATTATCCAACTATTTCAACACCATTTGTGCCATATGGTAGGATAGAATAGTCACTCGAAATATACCAAGTAATGAATCAATAGGAAATTCCACCAATCTTACTAGTTGAATGACAAGTAAATGAAATTAAAAAATGTCGAAAAAGTTTAAAAAAACAATATAGTGTTCATTAAAAAAATATTCTCATAACAAATAAAAATAAAAAACCAATATGAAATTACTCAACTCTAGAAAATATGGTTCAAAACAACTTGAACATTGGTCTCATTCTCCCTATAAAACATAACACTCCCCATCAACTATAGGAAGAAACACCCTCCAAAGGTAAAAATAAATTAGGGACTTATGAGTAATCATCCAATCCATCCTAAAAATAACTTCATGATTTTTCATGTCCAGAACCCTAAAATTCCAAGTCATCTCAATCTATAATAATAAGAAATCACTAGAAGGATACTAAAGATCCTACTCGATCTTCATTCCAATGGGAATAACTATATCTATAAAATAAGAGAAAATATCAATAGGAAGATTAAAAAATTTCAAAACATGGGTTGATATAAATGAGTTCATTTCACTATTATCAAATTAATAAGCCACTGTAAATAAATATATTGTGATGGTACCTCTCATTGTCATTGGACATACATTAACTTCTTCTAGAGAATCAACAACCATGTGAAGAATCAATGATTTATATTCTTGTGACTTGAACCTCTTAGTTATTGATGTATCTACATTTAATATATTACAATTTGGTGCTAATGAGACCATCCAACTACATGGGGAATAAGAGAAATTGAAAAACATCTATAGGAATCCTGAGTGAATGAACAAACTATAAATATTACAAACCTTAGTACAAAACCATATTTAATTCCCAAACATGAATCACAAAAATAAATTTACTGGGAATATATAAGGAATAAAAGGAGGTTTGGATGGATCTTTATATCCAGAACAACAATGAGAATCATCAAAATTTCTCTTTATATTAGTGGAACTAACCATACTACCACTAGGAGACAAAGAAACACTCATAAAACTGGACATACTAGTAAGGTCAAGCACCACCATCAATGATCTCTCTAAAACATCAACATAATAATTGAGATTTATGAAGAAAAAATATGACCATATAATAAGTTAGAGAACCAAATCAAACTATGGATCCATCATTATATTATTAGATATAACCTAAGGAAAAAACAAACCATGGTCAGGAAAATAGTTAATATACAATGTCATGATCTTTTCACCCAGTTATAGGTTGATGAACTCTATGAATTTTTCTATGACCATTGAATCTAGATAGAAATAATAAGTGAAAAGAACACTAAATTCCTTTTACTATTATCCACCTTGATTCATCACCATCACCATAAAATTTCACCATCTCCTTCAAGTTAAATCAAGATTATTGGAATAATATTTCAATTTAATCAAATCATGTTTTTCCCAGAACTCAAAAAGCAACACTATATTTTTCGTCAAATACTTCACCTCTTTAGTATCATTTTAGAATTATAATGAAAGTGGTTTTTGATAAATAATGTCATGGTAATTATCTCTGTATTCACACCATTAAGGTTCCACTTCTTAACCCAAAATGAAAATGGGTATATGTATTTGTCCCAATGCCAAAAAAGCACACACCACTATCTTAGTAAGATTCTATTCCACTATATGATTCTATTTCTATAGTTCACTAGTAGATTTATTTTATATATTATTAAATAATATACCCAGAGGCATGATTCTACACAACATTAATAGAAAAAACGTAACACATAATCAAGGATACACAGAGAAACTCAAAAAATGGATAAAGAATATCAATTCCATAAATCTGAATTAAATATTTGGATTTATAGATAATCATTTCATAAGCTAGGATAACTCTTCAAAACAGATCACAATACTCTCCAAACACCCATGGTGACTTATATCTCATTACTATTAGTTTTGTCTACACACTCTATCAAAACTACCTCCTATGTCCCATAAACCAAAACTCTTGTCTACTAAGAAAACCTAAATATATACTAACATAATTTAAATGTGCTCAACCTAATTTAAAAATGATACCACTTTGTCATGAACCATCCTAGATACCCTCTTATTATAATAAATAAGGTAGATATAACATGAATCGAGGGTCATTCCTAATCCCCACAGGTTGTAAAAAATAACTCAAAGTCATACAGGAAACACTGGGACCAATTTTTACACAAAATATATGGAAGAAAAAATATACAAGTCCACATACTCAACCCTCAAAAGAAAAAAAGTGCCAGAATAAATTGGTATAACAATACCGAAATAATATATCATTAAGTACACAACATATTCTAAATAAAATATCAAACAAATATTCAAAAAAGTGGAACACATATCCCATAATCACCTTCATTAATCCATGTCCCCTGGATCATGAGAATCCAAAACCTCTAAGTGGAACATTCCCTTTTCTTGGAACTTAAATATGATAATCTTTACAAAACTAAAATCAATGATAGGGTATGAAAAAAACCATGTTGGGTCTCACCAATTATTCCATAATCAATCCATAACAATAACCCATTTCTTTTTTCTATTAAAATATAAAAGTAATGGAATTTCATTTAAAATTTAAAAATAAAATTATTTCAATTAAAAAATATATAATATATATCAAAACATTCTTAAATTAACTTCTTATATTAAACATTTATAAAAAGCAGCTGGCACGAATAAGAAATTCAACAATCAGTGACATGTAATTATCAAATCAAACAACTCATAGAACCATCTAATGATTCTTAAGGTATGTCAGATTCAAGAAATATGACCCCTATACTACCCAATAAATGATCATGACTCAATGTGTTCACATTTCCTAATAATCTGTTCATCTAGGCTCAACTACCCATTAGGAAAAATCTTACAGTATTAAATTAATGTAAGTGTTATCCTTATAAATCCATTTAAAGAGGGAAGATCCTATAGTTATTGTCCTAATTAAATAATAAATACCAAGAAAAACAAGTTGTTTTGTCATTAAATTAATCAATCATGGGAAAATCAATCATTTCAAATTAGTTCAAAATACATCTTCCCAATTTTAGTATTTAACATGACCACCTAATTTCAAAACCATGTCAAAGGATTTCATCAATTGATTCCGTTTCAAAAAATCTAACAATTTATACCATTTTTCTCAAATTTCAATATCAAATAATTTCATCATATATATTTCAAAATCATGGAATAAATTTTCTAAAATACATACAACAATTTCAAGACCATTGAAATTGTATTTTTTAGCAATTTTCTTGCCATTTACAAAATCATAAATCTATAATCTCAAAACATGGGTTCTAAAATCAATTATAACCCCATTCAAAACAAATACAAAAAATTGGGGTATAAATTAAATAGAAAAATAATATTGAACAACCTAGAATTAATCATGTAGTAAAATAAAAACCTATGATAATAAATGACAACAACTAATGAGGGTGAAGAAGATCAACAAGGAAATCCTATATCATAAACTATCAATGTCAAAACTCTGATTAAATAAGAAATCACAATGTCAATACACTACCAATGAGGGGTAGAAAAGAGTAGAATAAAACCATATTGAGAAAACAAAATGGATACCAAACACAAAATCTAGATGTCTAGAAGTATTGAAATTTCCAAAAAAATACCTAGGGTATCCCTATGTTTAGGAGATAAGGATGAATTAATGAAATAAAACTTCATGCATTAGTGAAAAAAACACCTGATAAGAACAATGATTTTATGGCAGGAATCATTGAATGATGAGATGAATATCCCGAGTGGTGTATACATTGGAAAAGGTATCACATTAGATTAAAAAGTGACCCCGACCATTTTATGACATGAAACTAGTGTCTAAGGGTTACAACCAGGAAGAGGAAATAAATTATGGAGAGACTATAGATCTATTAGCTAGGCTAGAATCCATCAAATTTTTTAATATCCCATGTGTATAGATGGGTTTTTGAAGTTGAAGATATATTTTGAAATTTGAAATTGTGGATGGGTGGATTTTGAACTAGGATTCAAAATCAAATTCCCAATGATTAAATACTCTTGATAAGAGTTTTTGGATGAGGATTGATGTTCTTGATACATCCTAGGGGCCTAAGAAAGACTTGAGAGGGGTTGGGGTAGTTGATGTAGTCAAGACTGGAGTAAACCAATGGCTAGTTAGTGGATAAAGGCAACATCATATATTGGATGTAGTCATCACTAGTTGGATAGTGACCCTTTACTAACTATCCGATTTTTATGAACCAAGCTACCTTCAATTTATAGGTGGTCACCGTCTAGCTGATTGGAATGTATCGGCAAGCCAGCGATCTTAAAAATTTGAAAAATTGTAATTTCACAACTCATTTTTATAATGGGGCATCCACCACATATCATCCGAATGTGAGCATGGGAGGGGGTCTGAACCTCTTTCTCTCTATTATTTATCCTTGATTTTGGGGGGGGGGGGGTTTTGGCATTATTTATGGAAGAATAGTTCCAATAACCTCTTTATCCCTCTCCACCTTCATCTCATATATATCCATTAATTCATTGTTATTTTAATATAGTGATTAATTGGTAATTTCACTAGATAATTTTGAAATTACTAGTTTTTTTATTGGGATTTTGTGGACCCTTGGGATAGGATGTCTGGAGACAATATTCACCGGATGCCGCTAGTCATTTGAACAATGTCACATCACATTGTGCATTTGTAATTTGTTTTACAAAAATATTAAAATAATTTAATGATATAAATAGATCTATATTCTTGGGATTCAATTTAGTGTAGGTTTATGGGAGTGTCATGGGTGACTGACACATTGTTGCTTATAGCATTAGTCACCGTTGGTGCTCAGTAAGAATTGATGCCTTATGCCTATTTCATATTTAATTGATTAAATTAATTAAATTTTTTTTTATTAATTAATTTTCATCATTTAGAAATATTTAGGTTCACGTGAAAATGGGTAGTGCCCACTGGTTCTTGACCAAAATTTTTTGAACTTGGGTGAGACGAGGAATGAGTTCTCGGGCTGTGAAATAAATGGGGAAAGATTATAAAAATTGCAGTGGATCCTCTTTAATTTCCCTATAACTTAATGAGTGTTATTTATGGTATTTTTAATAAACCAAAATACCCCTGAGGGTGTTTCCCATTTTAAGTGATTAGTTGAATTGTAAAATTAAATTTAAAATATTTAATTATAATAAATTTCTCTGAGTCAGATGAGAGGAAGTGCCAAGGCCACATTAACTCTTATGCACTGCCTAGATCGTCAAGGTCCCTAATGGACGAGATCCTGAGCTACATGGGTATTGCATTTGTATTTAGACCCTATGGGGTGGGACTAGGTGAGTGAAACCTTGTAGACATAGAAAAGTATCCTAAGAGACACTACGTCACAGTAGGCATTTGGCGGTTGTTTAAACTGCTGCTAAATCATTTTCAAACAATTTTGGAAACCCCTTGCTAAATTGAGTGTTGACATTCATTTAGCATCAGTTTTTCAATAATGTCGTAGAATGATATAGCAATGGTACTTAAAGATAATAGGAATCATTTAGCAGTGGTTTAAACCACCGATAAATCAAATAGTAAGTCTTTTTTATTTTTTTAAATTTTTTTAATTGTCCTATTGATTTTATTTTATTTGTTTATTTTAATATATTATATGTCTTGTAATTAATATATTATTTATTTATTGATTAATTAATTTATTTAAATTACTTAGAATAATAATTAATTGTTTTATAATGATTTATTATTTTATTTATTTCTTATTTATTATTCTCATAATAAATTTATTTACTAATTTAATATTTTTTATATTTTTAAAATTTTATAGTCTATTAATAAATTTATTTTTATTATTTTTTATTTTTTATTTTTCTTATTCCCATGCATGCATATATCATATATTGAAATTTTGTGTTGCGTGAGATTTAAACCCCTTACCCCTTGCTTATTCTTCAAACACTATACCACTCTAGTAAACTCTTCATGTGCTGAGTTAATAAACATTAATATATATATATATATATATATTGATTGAAAAATAAAATAATACATAACAAATAGATACAAACTAAATAATTAATAAAATATAAATAATAAATAATAAATAATAATTAGTAATTAATAATTAATCATTAATAATTAATTATTAAAAATTAACAAGTAATAATTAGTTAATAATATTAATAATTACTGATTATAAATAAATAAATAAGATATAGATAAATAATAAATAAGTTAAAAATAGATGAATAATAAATAAATAAAATATAAATGAATAAAAATTAAATATTTCTATAGATAATATTTTAAGAAGTTGTAAAAAATAAATCATAGATAATTAAAAGTAAAAAGGAAATAGTAAATAGTATATAAGAATTAGAAAATAATAAATAATAAAAAATAAAAAATAAATAGTAAATAAAAAATAAAAAGTAAAAAGTAAAAAATAAAAAATAAAAAGTAAAAAATAAAAAATAAAAAATAAAAAATAAAAAATAAAAAATAAAAAATAAAAAAATAAAAAAAATAAATATTGAGTAATGAATAATAAATAAGGAATAAAGAATAAAAATAAAGAATCATAAATCATAAATCAAAAATCATAGTTAATTAGTATAAGTATTAAATAATAAAAAATAAATTAGAAATAATAAAAATTAAAAATTAAAAATATATAATATATAATATATAATATATAATATATAATATATATGTAATGTATGAAGAATAACTAAATTTGAAAATTAATAAATTTATCGTACATAAATATCAAATTAATAAATAATAGAAAAGAGATATTAAATTTTTAATTATTGATAGGCAAACAATAACTATATAATAAATAAGTAATTAATAATAAATTAGTAATTAAATACTAAAAACTAATAAATAAAATATTAATTAATATATAAAAAATAAACAAATAAACAATAAATAAATTCATAACAAATAAATAAGAAATAAATAATTAAATAATAATGAAAAATAATAATAAATATTAAATAAGACATTAATAGTAAAGTAATAATAAAATAATAGCAATTTATAACTAAAATAATAAAAATAAACAAAATTATTATGAAAATTATTATATAAAAATAAATAATAATCATAATAATAAATAACTAATAAACAAATAAATAATATCTAAATAATAAAATAATAAATAATAAAAGAATAATAAAAATAAAAGAATAATTAATAAATAACATATTATAAATAGTGAGTAATTAGAAAATAAATAAATAAATATTTAAATAAATAAAGAAAAAATTAATAGATAAATAAAAAATAACTATATAAATATTAAAAATTAATTAGTAATAAAGAAAAAAAAATAAAAAATAAAAAATAAATAAAAAATAATTATTTAATAACTTATAAGTTACAAATAAATAAATAGAACATAATTAGTAATTTAATAATTCATAATTAATAAATAAAAAAATTAACAAAAAATGAATTATAAATAAATAGTAAATGAATAAGAAATAAGAAATAAGTAATATATATTAAATAATAAATAATAATAAATAATTATTTATAGTAATTAAACATTAAATATAAATGAGAAAATATTAAATCTATTATTAAAATATTAAAAAATATTAAACAAAATAAAAAAAGTAAAATAATAAATGGATACAAATATCTATATATATACTAATATGAAAATTTATGTAAATATATATAAGCACACATTTATATTTTGTAATTATATATATTCATGCTCATATATATAATTATATATTAATATACATGTATATATAAACACAAGTAAATATAGGACACTATATATATATATATATATTTACAAAAATAGGTAAAAATTATAAACATAAATATGTATAAATATTTAAAATTCAATAATAATATACACAATTTTTCATAAATTCACATAAACACACACACACACACACTCAAACACAAATATATAATTGATAATAAATTTCCAAAAATGGGAATGTAAAAAAATTACAACACCATCAAAATAATATAAATATAAATCAATGGTATAAAACCATCAACGACATAAGATGAATTTGAAGACTCTCTAAAATGAAAATAAAATCTCATCAAATGTGTATGATATATATATTAATAAATTGATTTTAATATATTATATATTAATATTTATTTACATATATCAGAATTTAAATATATATATATATATATATATATATTTATCAATGCACACGCATAGGTATATATTAACATTATGTCCATATGTGTATATAAATATATTCATATATATTCATATATTTTTATTAGAAATTTTTTTATACAATATTTAATGATAATGATATATTTATATAAAAAGAAATTTATATATGATGTATACAGAAAATATTTTTGACACGACTAACTATTTATATTTCATAAAACCCGAAATAAAATATTTACATATATATATATATGTGTGTTTGTATTTATTTACATATATTAGAATATACACATAAATATACATATTTTATTAACACGCACATGTATATATATACATTACATGTATTAGTATATGTAAACAAATTAACTAATTTTTAAGGAAAATACAATCGATAAATATTTAATTTAAATGAAATGAATAAAAAATTTAGTTTCATATGGTTTATATGTTTCAATGTACATTTTTAGGTAAACATTTATTTATAATAGTGATTTGTTATAAGTAATTATAAGAAAATATGTATGTATTAAATTATAAATAAAAATATTTTCTGAAAAATGATAAAATTTCAAAATAATAAATTCAATATTAATGTAATCCCTATGACTAAATTCACCCCCCTCTGAAAAATAACAATAAGCCCCCCAATGAGTTTGAAATTACATTTAATGTTAAAAAATTGGGATACCCCCACTCATACTCAGGTTTGGAGGAATTTTTGGCCTTTTGGGCATTGAGAAATTTAAGAAGGGTTCCCCCCATCATTTAGGAATAGAGATTATCACTATATTTAATTTGATATGTAGCGAAGCCCTAACACACACACGTATCAACAGTTATGATAGTTTGAATTTCATGTTCTATTTCTTACTTTTCTTGAAATTATAATAAATTTTATTCATTTATTTATAAAAAATATAAAACTATTTTGGTTTTATTTCATTTCACAATATTCAATTTGAATATTTGTAGTGATAAAATGGACTCCTGAATCAAAAATTATAGTCAGTTGATGTCGAAGATTGATTTTCATCTTATTTAAGTTTTCTTTTATTTTTTGAAATTATTATTTTCTAATAATTATTAATATTTATTAATTAAGACATTATAATTAAGATAATTTACAAATAATAAACTATATATGATATTAAATAATAAATTATAATTCATTATTCATTTTTTCAATTTTTTTCATTTAGTTTAGTCGTGGTTCTGAAAATACCACTGAGAAATATTAAGGGATTTTTTTTCAAAAGACAAAAATAAAAAAACTATATAAAAAACATTGAGCGGTGGTTTTAAAAAGGGCCACTAATTTTCATTGTTAAAAACCCACCACAAAATTGTTTTTTCCTATAGTGAGACTGATGAATTGGGGTGAGGGATGGACTAAGATAGTAGGGTGGGACTATGTGGATTGTTGAGATAGAGTGATATCTTCAGGCGAGATATAAAGTGATGGAGTGAGTGCATCATTCCAGCTATGATATGTTTATCCATACAGATATGCTATGGGAAATTCAATGATGGTTTCAAATTTTGAAATTACAACATTATGACATAGAATATTAGATGGGCATATGATATCTATTGGGAGTGACACCACTAAAGCTGGTTTTGTGAGGATAGCGGGGCCTTAGTGGGAGATTTTGATGCTAATAGATGTAATTCCACATAGTATTAAGTGTTTTCTTGATAATGGTTTCGAGATAAAGTATCCCATTGTGGGTGTCTTTTCTTGGTGATATGTTGGAGACCTTTATGGTTACATATTTTTTATGTTGAGCATGAGTGATTGATCATGGCTATGGGTGCAGATAGTGTTTCGTGTCACCCTTGAACCTGAACTGATGGTCAATCCTTAAGGGGATGAGAATATGACATTAGGCATGGGTGTTTGTCAAACCCTTATACTATTTTACTTATATATGAAAATATCATCTAATTTTTTAGTATTCCTAGTAATCTACCATTGGACCTTACTCTATATTGATTTTGTGGGATCTTTATAAATCACTTTTTGAGATAGATGAGACCCACAGATTCTTGTACTTTTTAGGATATTTTTTCACAATATTTTAGGTGTGGTATCCTAGTACAGATTATATCCAACATGGTTCATAAACTAATGGATTATTCATGGTTATAACTTATATCCTATATCATAGAGTGGAATAATAGGAGTACAAGAATACCAACAATTTTAGGGATTCCTTTGATCTAATTAGACCATTGTGAATGCTTGTGGTGCCCTGTGATTCAAATGAAGATAACATTATACCCTTGAAAATTCCTAGGACATCTAGGATTCGAAGAGATGTTTTTGGTTTTGGGTTCGAGTATATCCCCAAGAATGATTGTTACAGACTCCATAGAAAACTATGGGATTCCCTTAATTGATTCTTGCGATACCACCCAGGATCATATAGACCCACCAGATTGGTTTGATTTAGGATCCAAGATATGGGGATACAAGGGTTAGGGAATTTGAGAACTAAGAGGGTATTCCATTTGATTATGTGGGCCACCCCAAAATCATTCATGACCAGATGTATAGGATTTCATAAATAATTTTCCATAATATAAATCAAACATAAACATAATATTGATGAATTCCCAACATTATCCTGTGTTTCAGTGTGAGGGCTTGTGGATGAGGGATTCTTAGTGAATCCTATGGGCCTGCTACTCATCATGATGAAGATGAGAGTGTGGGATCCATTGAGTGAGGGAATACATTCTCTTAAGGTGATTTTCATTCTTAGGGATCACCTAAAATAAGCCAAATTAGGATTGGTCATTGGGTTTTTCAAACCTAAGGACCGATGATCATTTCTGGTCTTATCTAGTGTTATATATATATGCCCTTAGGGATGATGAGATACTATTGATGGAACAATCCCTTTGACATGCTCAGTGTAAATCTAAAACTGGATGAGGTGTATATAGTAGATGGATATATTATTATTTTATATTTTTTTCTGAGTGTATCCAATGAACATATAATTAAATTACTAGTATAGTATAGAATCCCAATGGTGGATCCCTTCCATGTTATATAGTAACACCATTATCAGGAAACCATGAAACAAGGGTACCGAAGTAGCTCTAACTAAGTTGTAAGAATATATTTGGTTATGGAATAAAATATTTTTATTGTCACACTACGGTAGCCAATTTTGTGATAAAGATAAGGTTTAGTTGTGGCTATGAGTTTTGGTGTATAATTTTTCTTTTATAAGCTTTTTTATTCTATATATATTTGAACAGAACAATGTGAAATAGAGTTTGAATGACTATATATATGTTCTAAAATCAAAATTATTATTTATTATATCTTATATTTATCTGTATTCTCTAATATGACCTATGTGTTTGATATTTGTTCACTTACTCAATCATTGATACTATGATATATGGGGTATGGTCTCCCCAAGGTACCACCATAGACTCCTTCAATTAGTTGGTAGCCATAAAACTATGGGGTGGCACTCCTGATGTGACATGGTAGTTCAATATGGCTAATGTCTAGGGTGATCCTAGTCAGGGTGTTAGAAAATTGTATCATGCCTCATTTTTTACTATTTCAGAAATGATAGCCAGGAGATAGGAATGAGTGATAACCTATGATGTACATTGGGATAGTGAATTATAAACAGCTATTCTAGTAAGTTTTATAGGTTACCAGGAGAATTTAATTAGTTTACATGGTTTTTTTGTTATGGTTATATGATTTTAGATCAAGTTATTGACTTTGAGTTTTTGAGACATTCAATTTATATAGGATTTGGATCCTGTTTTGTGGAGGTTGGAGGAATATGTGTTAGAATCAATAAAAGCATGTAGGATTCACATGATAAGTAGGTTTATGCTAGTTTTTTTTAACACTGTTGAGTGGTTTAGGTGTTAATGTTCTAGAAAGTATTCATATGGTTTCTTCCTGTTGAACACACCTGTTTTGATAATCCCAATCTTGTATTCATATCTTTTAACAATCCCAATTATGTTTTCATATATTATGATATTCACAATTAGTGTTGATCTACACTTTAATACTTTCAAATCGATGATTAAGTTAATAATAATGTTAAAATAATTTCTGATTTATGTCAATATATCTTATCCATGTTTATATAAGTTTTGAAATGATTCTAAGTGAATTAGATGTGTTTTTCATAAGACAGTCAAGTGTAAGTATCACTTACCTGAACAGAGCTACTGATATGCATAATAGTCAGAGCTACCGATGCACAGAGCTACCGATGCACACAGAGCTACCGATGCACAGATCTACCGATGCACAGAGCTACCGATGCACACAGAGCTACCGATGCACAGAGCTACCGATGCATAGAGCTACCGATGCACAGAGCTACCGATGCACAGAGCTACCGATGCATAGAGCTACCGGTGCACAGAGCTACCGATGCACAGAGCTACCGATGCACATAGCTACCGCTGCACAGAGCTACCGATGCACACATAGCTACCGATGCACAGAGCTACCGATGGACATCGAGCTACCGATAAGAGCTACCGATAAGAGCCACCGATAAGAGTTTGAAGAGCTACCGATAAAAGATCCTACACCGAGTCAACCGTACACGTCTACAAACAAACGGATACCTATAATGAATTGCGGAGTCAAATCCTATATCCTCGACACTATTTGTTTATTACACGAACAGTTACATTTGTTACTTTTTATGCATTTAATGTTATTAAATGATTTATGTTGCCATTTCAGGAAACCGTACCAAGTACGATTGAAAAGCATAATCATTCCTTCTTCTCGGAAAAACAACAAAAAATAGGGCATAAAAAAGGACATCGTATAAGGACCCAGCCTTAAACTTTACTTAATCTTGAGTTATTAAAATATTACACATTGAGGATGTTTTCGGGTTTAGAGTTTCAGAGAATTAGATCATAAAACTTGCATTACATTCAACATATAAACAAAGTGGATTCATAAAGATAGTATTCTTCATTCCCATCAATGGAAACACATTTAAAATAAAACATGGATTATTTCTTGACACTTCCTTGACACTATCATCATATCATGTACCTTTCTCTTGACCTGTGAAAAACATTTCAAAAAAACTTGGGATGAGCATAAAAAGATCAGTATGGGTTATAAAAACATGGAAAGGAAACATGGGTACATATATACATAAGAATGAAATCATACTTTACCCATAAAACATAAGCACTTTAATATACCTCATCAAATCATGAGTAAATCATAGAAATCATAAGATATAAAGGTAACTTGAGGCATTCATAACATTCTTACATAGGGAGTAACCCTCTTGGTTACGTTTGAAACACCCATCACAGTATATTCCCTAAATCTCTTTGGAGAAACCTTAACATTTCACTCCTTCACGTTACTCAATGCATTGGAGAGCTATATCGGGCCCACCCGCCCTTAGTTTATCACGGAACCACCCATCTTCATAATAATGCCCAAGAACCTCAACATAATCATATCACATAAAACATGCATAAAAGAAGCATAACATTTCCACCACTCAATCACAAGATATCAATAAAACACATTGATATAAAAACATTATGAAAACCATGTTCAATACCAAAATAAATGAAATGTAAAACATGGTATTTATTTTTCTTTTAAAATGAAGGTATGGCCTGTAGAGGGAGCCGAAACTCAAATAATGGTCACGGCGGCGGAGAAGTCATTGTCACCGCATACTTATGACAAAAACATTCCCTTTTGTAATTTTGTAAAACGCTTCGTATAAAAATATTCCTTTTGGATAAACGTAAAAGTCAAAGGGGTTTATATACCGTATAAAAGATGGTTGTGTATAAAACAAAATATGCCTCAATGAAAGGAGATTGAGACGAAGTCCCATACCTCGGGTCCGACTTGACTCGATCATTCTTTAATTTCCTGAATAATAAAATTGAGTTAATTTATACTTGCTTAAGAACCTTTTTCAAGTTCATTATTCCTTTTATATCACTTATTACCATTTCATGAACACTATGTAATTATTTAAGTTAATAACGGTCGTTTTAACGATCATTGGTACTTGAGTCAAAAATAATCCCTTTATAATTACAAGTAGTTCATGTATCCATTATATACAGAATGGTATTCATGATGTAGATATCATATATGTCCAGTACATGCATGCATTTATAATATTACATAATCATTTAGAGGTAAGAAATGAAATGCACCGTTCATGGAGACGGTAAGCCGTACGTACGCATGAACGCTACTTTCATTTCTATTTCATATTTTATAGAATGGAATCATAATTATATAAAGGTATATTATAATTCTAGTATAATATCATATATAATATCATAGTTCCATCCTTTATACGTCCCACATATGGTATTTAACGAATCAAATCACTTTGAGGGGGCAGTAGTCCGCACTTCCTTAAATAAAGATATCGCGTTTACCCATAATGGAAACCATAAAGGTAAGCCAAAAATTAAAAATACCAAAGCTTAAGTAAAACATAAACATATTATATATCATATATAAATATAGTGGCATCTTAATTGTCACCTTTGAAGGTGTTAAAGGAATGTTGAACAATCATCGTTTCGGGAGGCATAAATTCACCATCCACGGAAACCGTATGTTCTTTAACCATTAGATGTAGGTGTGTGTAAGTGTAGCTTTAATAATTCTTATAAAAACATCCTAGTATATTGGGGATACTGGAGTTGTTACAAATTAAGAGAATAAAAAGAGTTTAGGGGGTTGGAGAAGTAAAATAAAACAAAAGGACTCAAAAGAAGACATTACCTTAAAATCGGGTAACTTCCTTTGGTTTGAGATCAAAGGCTTTCTTGGGAAGACTTCTGCACAAAGTGTGGCTTCAAGGAGTAATAGACGGAAGTGGAGAGACAAAATGAGCAGTGGTTGGCCGAGCCAATGGCTTTGGAAGTGTGGGTAAGGAGGTAGAGGTGGGGGCCTTTTATAAGAGGAGAGGAGGGGCACTCTTGGAAAGTAAAGATAAGTTACTTTATTTTAAAATGAATTTTCAGATTAAAATGGTCCCACATTGATATAATTCTAGGATAAGGTGATAAGGGTTCTAAATACACTAATCCAATAGGTTTTGGACATGTGTAGGTCTTAGATATTACATTATCTTTCCATTTTATTTAAATTGTTAAATAATGAGGTCATCGCTGCATCATCAT
The DNA here is from genome assembly GCA_963277665.1 of Viscum album. Lineage (NCBI taxonomy): Eukaryota > Viridiplantae > Streptophyta > Magnoliopsida > Santalales > Viscaceae > Viscum > Viscum album. The sequence goes on along the minus strand of OY728146.1, from coordinate 1,748,769,492 downwards.
GATGTCATAAATAAATTTATTTATTTAATGCCAAAAAATTATAAAAAACCTACCATGATGTAGGAAATCCTTTTAGCTTTCCAATGAGTATTTATAGTCAAAAATCTGACTTGTATAACCCCATATAAAAATTGTTTTCGTAAAATAACTCATGTTTGTGTCATTTTTACTTTAACATTAAATAAAACGTTATTTATGTCATTTCCCAACCAAAGTGGCTCCATGGGGTCCCCAAGTTGACCCATGCCTTTTCTTGGTCTTCCATGACACATACAATAAGTTTATGACATGTGTCTAGGTCATTTCATATTATTAAATCATTATTTTTACCTTAAACTACCCTAATTACCACTTATCGCGATTAAAAACATAATAAGTTACTATTCACCAAAAAATTATTTTAATCTCATTGAACCACATTTTACTTCTTAATGACAACCATGTATGTCGTATTTTTGAAATTCAAAACACAAAGGTGGAAAAATTTCATTTAAACGAAAAATCAGTTTCTTTAACTACCACTTAGTGGTTTCACTATTCATCAAAAATTGAAGTTTTTCAGAAAATTACCAAAAATTCACCCTAAGATATATTTGATATTCCAAATTCAAAAATGAAGTATATTTTACAAAATTCAAAACATATAAGTCACATTAATTAATTTAATAATTAATTCCTACAGTTATGACAAATAGCGTGTTTTTATGAAACAATAAGTATCAAAAGATTGACACCAGTTTAAGTCAAATTTAAAAGTGAAATTGATTCCAATGACCACCATTGGATTAAATGGTAAAAATATATTATAATTTCACTTTAAAACCATTTCAAAAGATAATATAATCATATAAATAAATTATATTAAAAAGCAGTTTTGATGTAAAATGCAGTATTTTTCACTATTCATAAAAAAATGAACATTGTCAGAAAAATACCAAAAATTCACACAAAGTAAATTTTGATGTCCCAATCATAAAGAGTAAGTTTATATTGACAAACATAGCCTATAAAATTGTCAAAAGATAGATTTAAAAATGGTTTTCCATCAAATGGCAGTAAAACAATCTTCTAAAAATATTAGTGTATTCCATGCTTAAGATTGGATTTATTTTCATTTTAAGCCTCTAAAACACTATCTAATTCATTAATAGACATAGGTAAAATATCTATTTTTCATTACTTACTTGGGATGTTACATCCTTCCCCCTTTAGAAAATTGCAACCCCGCAATTTATTTACTTATCGAATAAATGGGGGTACTTATCCCTCATTGCATTTTCAGATTCCCATGTTGCCTCTTCCATCATGTGGGTTTTCCACAAAACATTTACCTGATTAATCACCTTGTTTCGTAACACTTGCCCCCTATGGTCAAGAATCTGGACCGGTTGTTTCTCATAAGATAGGTTCTCTTCCAGCTGAACTACTTCTGGACTCAAAACATGAGATGGATCTGGCATGTACTTTCTCAACATCGAAACTTGAAAAACATTGTGTACCTGAGATAAACTCGGAGGTAAAGCCACTCAGTAAGAAACTGATCCAACTCTCTCTAGAATTTCATATGGTCCAATGATCCTCGGACTCATCTTTCCTTTCTTACCAAATCTCATCACACTTTTCTAGGGAGAAACCTTGAGAAAAACATGATCACCTACCTCAAAAGAGAGATCCTTCCTCCTGTTGTCTGCATAACTCTTCTGCCTGCTCTGAGCTGTTCTCATGTGTTTCTGAATCATCTGAACTTTTTCTGCCATCTCTTCTACCAATTCTGGTCCCATCAACTTCCTTTCACCCACTTCATCCCAGAAAGCTGGAGTTCGACACCACTTCCCATATAATGCCTTAAATGGTGCCATCTCTATACTGGAATGAAAACTGTTATTATATGAAAATTCAACCAAAGAAAGATGTTGGTCCCAACGTTCCTGTTAATCCATCGAAAAAGCTCGTAGCATATCCTCCAAGGTGTTAATTTTTCATTCTGACTGCCCATCTGATTGAGGATGAAAATTTGTACTATAATTTAATTCAGTACCCAACGACTTCTGAAGGCCTTTCCAAAAGTTTGAAGTGAACCTGGGATCATGATCATATACAATGGAGAGAGGAACTCCATGTAACCTGACTATCTCTTTAAGATACAAATGGGAAAGTTGATCTAGGGAAAAAGTATCTTGTATAGCAAGGAAATGAGATAATTTGGTCAAGCAATCAATAATAACCCAGATTGCATTATTACCTCGAGATGTCTTTGGTAATCCCACAACAAAGTCCATGGATATATTCACCCATTTCCACTCTGGCACTGGTAAAGGCTGAAGCATCCCTTTCAGTAACTCCCGCTCTGCTTTAACCTGTTGACATGTCAAACACTTCACAGTAAAATCAGCAATATCTCTTTCCATTCCATCCCACTAGTAATACTCTTGAAGATCTCTATACATCTTAGTACTGCCTGGATGAACTAAAAACGAAGAACTATGAGCTTCACATAACAACTCTCTCTTCAACTTTGAATCACAAGGCACACACAATCTCTTCCCAAATCTCAAAACAAAATCATTATCAATGTTGAATTCATGCAAATTACCTTTCTGAACCAGCTCTACCTTTTTCTGCAACTCACTGTCTTGCTTCTGTGCTTGCTTGATTCTATCTGATAGAGAAGATCTCACTGATACCTGAAAAAAAACAGAAGGACTTCCTGCACCAACAACTTCTATACCAAAGTTCATCAAATCCTTAACCAAAGGATCATGTTCCAAACGCAACATTGCTAATGAAGCATTACTTTTTTGACTCAAAGCATCAGCCACTTTATTTGATTTTCCCGGATGGTAATGAATTGTACAATCATAATCCTTGGTTAATTCCAGCCATCTCCTCTGTCTCATGTTCAACTCATTCTGAGTGAATATATACTTTAAACTTTTTTGATCGGTATATATTTCACACTTTACTCCATACAAATGATGCCTCCAAATTTTTAAAGCAAACACAATAGCAGCTATTTCCAAATCATGTGTATGGTAATTTACCTCATGAGTTTTCAACTGTCATGAAGAATAAGCAATTACCTGATCATTCTACATTAGGACACAACCAAGTCCTTTCAATGAAGAATCACTGTATATAACAAACTCACCATTCCTGGAAGGTAGTGCCAAAACTGGAGCATTCACCAATCTTCGTTTCAATTCCTGAAAACAATCATCACATTATTTTGTCCAGATAAACTTAACACCCTTCCGAGTTATCTTAGTCATTGGACTAGATAACCGTTAAAAATTTCTAAAAAACCTTCGGTAATAGCCTGCCAAACCAAGGAAGCTACGAATCTCAGTTACATTTGTGGGTCTTGGCCAGTCTTCCACAACTTTTTTTTTTGCAGGATCAACAGTTATCCCATCTTTAGAAACAATATGACCAAGGAAAGAAATTTGTTGCAACCAAAACTCACACTTTCTGAATTTTCCATACAGTTTATTTTCTTTTAAGGTTTTCAAGATAACCCTTAAATGTATTTCATGCTGCTCTTTACTTTTAGAAAACACAAAAATATCATCAATGAAAACCACCACAAACTTATCCAAGAACTCATGGAAAATTCTATTCATTAATTCCATGAATACAGCAGGTGCATTGGCTATCCCAAAAGGCATTACTACAAATTTATAATGGCCATATCTCATACGGAACGCGGTCTTCGGAATATCTACCTCCTTTACCTTCAGCTGATGGTACCCCAATCTCAAGTCAATATTTGAAAAAAATGAGCTCCCTGGAGCTGATCAAAAAAATCATCGATATGAGGCAAAGGATATATGTTCTTAATAGTGATATTATTCAAGGATCTATAATCAATGCAAAGTCTCATAGAACCATCTTTCTTTTTAACAACTAAAACAGGAGCACCCCATGATGATGTGCTAGGTCGAATGAATCCTTTCTCTAATAAATCTTGCAATTGCCCCTTCAACTCTAAAAGTTCAATTTGAGCCATTCTATAAGGAGGTTTTGAAATTGGCTTAGCATCAGGAACTAAGTCAACAATAAACTCAACTTCCCGATCTGGTATTATTCCAGGAAACTCATCAAGAAAAACATCAGGATACTCATTTACCACTAGCACATCATTAATCTGAATAGTTCCTTTATTTTCAACGATGTGTGCAAGGTAACATTCATTTCCATCTTTTACAAGTTTCTCGGCCTCTTGATAAGTTATCAACAGTAAGGGTTCATTCTTGTACACAAACTGAAAGCCTTTCTAAAAAGAAACTTTTTTAGCTCTACAGTCAATCTTAGCATGGTAAATAGAGAGCCAATCCATACCCAGGATAACATCAAACTCTACTAGAGGTAGAACAATAATGTTTTCAAGTAGGTCCTTTCCACAGATAAGGATAGGAAGATTCTTATAAATTATTTTTGCCTCAACATTTCCCCCAGGTGTTTTTACCACAAGTTCAGGAGTCATTTCTTGAGATGGTATTCCCATTTTACTAGAAAAGGTTTCAGAGATGAAAGAATGTGTAGACCCCAAATCAAACAACACACTGGCATAATCTGAAAAATCAAATAATGTACCTGATACAACTTCATTTGATGTCCCGAAGTCTGCTGAAGTAGTTGCAAAGGATTTCACCACCCCTTTCTGCTTGTAGTCTAACTGCTTCCCATCACTCAAGCTCTTTGTCGGACACTCGTTTTCATAGTGACCCATCTCATTGCACTTATAACATTTCAATAACTGTAAATCAAATTTGGTCTTACCTTCACCTTGATCCTTTTCAGTGCAATCACGAGCCTTATGTCCCATTTTACCACATCGGTAGCACTTTCCAGAATTCAGAAGACATTCCCCAGCATGCCTTTTTCCACATTTATCACAAACTAGAAACTTAATTTTCTTACCATCAGACTTTTTTGAAGAATTCTTACCTTTCTCCTGCCACCTCGGTCTCTTCTTCTATTGGTTGTTATAGAACACTTGGTCATCGACAAACTCCATTTACACCTTCTCAGCACATCGAACAAGCTTTTCATAACTTTTAATCTCACGAGAATCTAATGCCCTTCGATATTTTGGCTTTAATCCTGAGTAAAAATGATTGATTTTACTTTCAAGTTCTCGGATAAAATTTGGAGCATACCTTGCCAATCGAGTGAAACTTTCTTCATAGGCAGCCACTGAGTCTTCCTCTTGCCTCAATTCCATAAATTTGTTTTCCATACTATGTCGAACAGCCTTAGGAAAATACTTCTCAAGAAACAAACCTTTGAATTCCTCCCAGTCGAGAGCATCAATCTCATCAGCGTCCCTGATATTTTTAACCATCGACCACCACTGATCTGCCTCAACCTCCAAACGGTAAATAGAAAGACCAACCTTTTGATTGTCTGAACACCCCATGACAACAAAAATCTTCTCCGGTGCTTTAATCCACCCTTCAGCTAACATAGGGTCAGATGATCCTCTGAATGATGGGGGATGTTGCCTCATGAAATGTCCCACCACAGACATGTTCCTCTGCGGTTGATCTGGCTGATCTCGTGCATGGATACCACCACCATTTATAGCCTGAGTCAATTGTGCCATCACTGCAACAAACTGTTCAGTTCCAATTCTGACCATCTTGGGATGCTGATTCGGAAGTTTATTTCTTTCTGTATTCCTTCCTAGCACTTCTTCCCTATTTCCTCTGCGGAAAACCATTCTGAGAAAACATTTCTTAGATGAAGCAACATGGTAATCTTCAAATGCTATATCATTTCAAAAAAAATATTTTTGGATAATTATTTAATAGAACTCTAACTCCTAAAGTTATCTAAACCCACCTCTGATACCAACTATAAGGCCCCAGCCTTAAACCTTACTTAATCTTGAGTTATTACAAGATTACACATTGAGGATCTTTTCGGGTTTAGAGCTTTAGAGAATTAGATCATAAAAATTGCATTACATTCAATATATAAACAAAGTGGATACATAAAGATAGTATTCTTCATTACCATCAAATTTAAACACATTTAAAATAAAACATGGATTATTTCTTGACACTTCCTTGACACTATCATCATATCATGTACCTTTCCCTTGACCTGTGAAAAACATTTCAAAAAAACTTGGGATGAGCATAAAAAGCTCAGTATGGGTTATAAAAACATGGAAAGGAAACATGGGTACATATATACATAAGAAAGAAATCATACTTTACCCATAAAACATAAGCACTTTAACATACCTCATCAAATCATGAGTAAATCATAGAAATCATAAGACATAAAGGTAACATGAGGCATTCATAACATTCTTACATAGGGAGTAACCCTCTTGGTTACATTTGGAATACCCATCAAAGTATATTCCCTAAATCTCTTCGGAGAAACCTTAACGTTTCACTCCTTCGCATTACCCAATGCATTGGAGATCTATATCGGGATCACCCGCCCTTAGTTTATCACGGAACCACCCATATTTATAATAATTCCCAAGAACCTCAACATAATAATATCACATAAAACATGCATAAAGGAAACATAACATTTCCACCTTTCAATAACAAGATATCAATACAAAACATTGATATAAAAACATTATGAAAACCATTTTCAATACCAAAATAAAAGAAATGTAAAACATGTTATTTATTTTTCTTTTAAAAAGAAGGTATGGCTTGTAGAGGAAGCCGAAACTCAAATAATGGTCACGGCGGCAGAGAAGTCGTTGTCGCCGCATACGTATGACAAAAACATTCCCTTTTGTTGTTTTGTAAAATGCTTCATATAAAAATATTCCTTTTTGATAAACGTAAAAGTCAAAGGGGTTTATACACCGTATAAAAGAAGGTTGTGTATAAAACAAAATATGCCTCAATGAAAGGAGATTGAGACGAAGTCCCATACCTCGGGTCCGACTTGACTCGATCGTTCTTTAATGTCCTAAAAAAATCTTGAGTTAATTTATACTTGCTTAAGAACCTTTTTAAAGTTCATTATTCCTTTTATATAACTTATTACCATGTCATGAACACTATGTAATTATTTAAGTTAATAACGGTCGTTTTAACGATCATTGGTACTTGAGTAAAAAATAATCCCTTTATAATTAGAAGTTGTTCATGTATCCATTATATCCAGAATGGTATTCATGATATAGATATCATATATGTCCAGTACATGCATTCATTTATAATTTTACATAATCATTTAGAGGTTAGAAATGAAATGCACCGTTCATGGAGACGGTAAGCCGTACGTACGCATGAACGCTTCTTTCATTTATATTTCATATTTTATAGAATGGAATAATAATGATATAAAGGTATATTATAATTCCAGTATAATATCATATATAATATCATAGTTCCATCCTTTATACGTCCCACATATGGTATTTAACGAATCAAATCACTTTGAGGGGGCGGTAGTCCGCACTTCCTTAAATGAAGATATCGCGTTTACCCATAATGGAAACCATAAAGGTAAGCCACAAATGAAAAATACAGAAGCTTAAGTAAAACATAAACATATTATATATCATATATAAATATAGTGACATCTTAATGGACACCTTTGAAGGTGTTAGAGGAATGTTGAAATATCATCGTGTCGGGAGGCATAAATTCACCATCCACGGAAACCGTATGTTCTTTAACCATTAGATGTAGTGTGTGTAAGTGTAGCTTTAATCCTTCCTATAAAAACATCCTAGTATATTGAGGATACTGGAGTTGTTACAAAATAAGAGAATAGAAAGAGTTTAGGGGGTTGGAGAAGTAAAATAAAACAAAAGGACTCAAAAGAAGACATTACCTTAAAATCGAGTAACTTCCTTTGGTTTGAGCTCAAAGGCTTCCTTGGAAAGACTTCTGCCTAATGTTAGGCTTCAAGGAGTAAGAGAGGGAAGTGGAGAGACAAAATGAGCAGGGGTTTTCCGAGCCAAAGTCTTTGGAATTGTGGGTATGGAGGTAGAGGTGGGGGCCTTTATAAGAGGAGAGGAGGGGCACTCTTGGAAAGTAAAGATAAGTTACTTTATTTTAAAATGAGTTTCGGATTCAAAAGGTCCCACATTAATATAATTCTAGGATAAAGTGATAAGGTTTAGAAATACACTCATCTAATAGGTTTTGGACATGTGTAGTTCTTAGATATTACATTAGCTTTCCATTTTCTTTAAATCGTTATATAATGAGGTCATCGCTGCATCATCATGATGTCATAAATACATTTATTTATTTAATGTCAAAAAATTATAAAAAAAATACTATGATGTAGGAAATTTTTTTATCTTTCCAATGAGTATTTATAGTGAAAACTATGACTTGTATAACCCCATATAAAAATTGTTTTAGTAAAATAACTCATGTTTGTGTCATTTTTACTTTAACATTAAATAAAAAGTTATTTATGTCATTTCCCAACCAAAGTGGCTCCATGGAGTCCCCAAGTTGACCCATGGCTTGTCTTGGTCGGCCATGACACATCCAATAAGGTTAGGACATGTTTCTAGGTCATTTAATATTATTAATGAATTGTTTTTACCTTAAACTACCCTAATTACCACTAATCGCGATTAAAAACTTAATAAGTTACTATTCACCAAAAAATTATTTTAATCTCATTGAACCACATTTTACTTCTTAATGACAACCATGTATGTCGGATTTTTGAAATTCAAAACACAAAGGTGGCCAAATTTCATTTAAACGAAAAATCATTTTCTTTAACTACCGCTTAGTGGTTTCACTATCCATCAAAAATTGAAGTTTTTCAGAAAATTACAGAAAATTCACCCTAAGATATATTTGATATTCCTAATTCAAAAATGAAGCCTATTTTACAAAATTCAAAACATATAAGTAACATTAATTAATTTAATAATCAATTTCCGCTGTTATGACAAATAGCGTGTTTTTATGAAACAATAAGTATCAAAATATTGACACCAGTTTAAGTCCAATTTCAAAGTGAAATTGATTAAAATGACCACCATTGGATTAAATGGTAAAAATATATTATAATTTCACTTTAAAACCATTTCAAAAGATAATCTAATCATATAAATAAATTAGATTAAAAAGCAGTTTTGATGTAAAATGCAGTATTTTTCACTATTCATAAAAAAATGAACATTGTCAGAAAAATAAAAAAAATTCACACAAAGTAAATTTTGATGTCCCAATAATAAAGAATAATTTTATATTGACAAAAATATCCTATAAAAGTGTCAAAATATAGATTTAATAATGGTTTACCATCAAATGGCAGTAAAACAATCTTTTAAAAATATTTGTGTATTCCATGCTTACGATTGAATTTATTTTCATTTTAAGCCTCTAAAACACTATATAATTCATTAATAGACATAGATAAAATATATATTTTTCATTAATTACTTGGGATGTTACACATAGTGTATGTATCAAATAGACGTGAAGAGAGACAAGAGACATAGAAGAGATCGAGCACACAGAACATACTTGCGATCAAGCTCAAAACGTGCCAAGAACAACTGGAGAACTTGCACTCACAAGACTACTACTACCAGACTCCAGAACACAGAGCATACATCGAGCAATCTATGATAAATAAGAACTACACAGAACACTTCATTTTCTGATCCGATAACAAAGCTGAGCCTGGAATCACTGAAAGAAGAAATGATACTCTGTTTTTCAGTCGAATACCAGAGAAGGACTCAGAACCATTTCTGATCAAATCCAAAAGAGTCCAGAGATGCACTGCAATCACCAGATCCATTCTGAACTCTATATATTGCTCTAAGTGATTTAGTATTTTCATTACGAGCAATGTGTGTATCCTGTTAATTATTACACACACTGTCTCCTGAACCTTAACTGGAGGATTTGTAAATCCTCACTCACAATCTTTACATCCTTTATTTCCCACTATGGATAGTGGTAGAGGTCGAGTGTGACCTGGACAGCTTTGAGCTGTTGTTTGTTATCCCACGTATAACTGTGGTAGAGGTCTCTTGACCTGAAGAGTGTGATCACTGTTGTTAACCCAGATCCAGGGTGTGGATCACTTTATATAAATTTTGAGAGGACTAAGTCTCGGCTTGAGACTGAACCTCTTGGTTAACTCTTGTGTTCCTTTTTTTGTTATAACCAATATCCATACTATATACATTTATTTCATTTTCCACTGCTATTACATTGAAATATAATTTATTTTCAAAGCTACTTTGATAGTTAAACTCGCAAGTGTTTATATTTATTATAAATCAGTAAGTTAGTCTCAAAATTTAATCTAATCATCAGATTAAGTTAACTGAGAATTAATCAATCTTTGAGAAACTAATTGAACCTTTATAATCTATATAAATTCACTATAGTTTAATTTGTTTTTTAAATTTGGGGCTTTTAATAGAAATTGTTTTTAGCAGAAATTTTAATTGGAACTCAATTCACCCCCCTCTTGAGTGTCCACTCCAACCAACATTTGGTATTAGAGGGTGTTTGTTTTGCAAAACTTTTTATTTTCTCTCTGCTTTTGAACTGTGATTTTAGTTTTACTTTAAAGTTCTTAAAATTTCTGTTATTTCTAAATTTTTATCTCTTTAAATTTTGTTTATAATGGATAATAGACCCAGCCACCTTTCTTTAATGGAAATAACTATGCTCAGTGGAAACTTAAAATGAAAATTCATCTAGAAAGCATGAGTTTTGATATTTGGAATGCTATTGAATCTGAATACAAAATTCCCACTACTGATAGATCTACTTGGGATGAACCTACAGAGACTACTTACAATAATAATTGTAAAGCTATGAATGCTCTATAATGTGCTCTAGGAGATGAAGAATTCAACAAAATTTCTGCATGAAAAACTGCTTTTGAAATTTGGGATGTCTTGGCTGTTTCTCATGAAGGAACAAATAATGTTAAAGAAATGAGATTGAATACTTATAATATTAAGTTTGATAATTTTAAAATGAAGTCTGATGAACCTATTTCTGACATGTATCTCAGGTTTAATGAGATAGTCAATACGATGAATTCACTCGGAAAAACTGTTCCACCAAAGGAACAAATTATGAGAATCTTGATATGTCTACCAGACCGATGGAGAGGCACATCTGTCTCAATCAGAGAATCATGTGACATTGCTGCTCTACCTTTCAAAGAGCTTATTGGAAAATTGATGATGTATGAAGAAGAGCTAAAGGTAAACAAAGAGGAAGATGATGAACCGAAATGAAAATCTGTAGCTTTCAAGTCTACTGCTTTGAAGAGTAAGGAGAAAGAAAAAATACAAATGGAGGATGAGAGTTTAACAAGTGAAAACTCAGAGTATGAAAGTGACACAAAAATGGCTCAGATAGCGAAGAGATTCAAGAAGTTTTATAGGAAAAAGAAATTATTTAGGAAAACAAATTACAAAGGAAAGTATGATCAACAAGGAAAATGGAAAAAGGATTGGAAGAAAGCTGACAGGACTGATGAAGTTGTCTGCTACGAATGCAATCGAAAAGGACATATCAAAGCAGACTGTCCAAAGTTAAAATTCAAAAAGAAATATGATTACAAAGACAAGTACAAGAAAGCCATGAAGGCTACCTGGAGTGCTTCAGAAGACAGCACTAGTGAAGCCGAATCATCGGACTCTGAAAGGAATCGAGCCAACATGTGTTTCATAACAAATACTTTTGAGGTAACATCTGACACTCCTATTTTAAATTCATATTATTATGGAGATGATTCTGATTCGGAAAACATGTCAAAATCTGAACTATTTGAGTACTGTGATATGTTAGAAGAAACCTGTAATGAGCTTAAAGACAAATACAATGGTTTAAAGAAACAGTATGCTTTAAGTGTTAAGCATAAATCTGATCTTGATATAGAAAAGGAAGACAATGCTAAACTATTAAAGGAAAATACAGAACTGAAACTGTCAAATGAGAAACTAAGAAAGGACTTAGAAAAATTCACAAATGGAAAGGATGCTCTAACTCAAATGCTAGGAAAGCAAGTTGCACCTAGATATGCTACTGGTTTAGGATACCAACCTGGACAGAGATAGTTCACCAGAACCTGATTTATTCCTAAGTCTGAAAAAAATATTGCTAGTTCCAGTTTTGGAAATTCATATGATTCAACAGGATATTCATATGGTTATAGACCAAATAAAGTTTATCTTTCAAAATCTGTTACTTCTGTTAATTGTATAAAACCAATAAAACAAATCTTGGTACCTAAAGCCCTGATTGCTAACCTATCTGGACCCAAGGAAATCTGGGTACCAAAGTCATTTCCTGTTTAAATCTGTTTTATAGGAGACCTGCTTGAATAGCTGTCACAAGAAGATATTGTATTTAGATAGTGGGTGCTCAAGACACATGACTGGAGATTATTCTTGGTTCAAGAGCTTATTAAAGGTTGATGGAGGTCATGTCACCTTTGGTGACAACTCTAAAGGAAAAATCATCGGCCTAGGCCAGATTGGTAACACTGACTCAGTATTAATTTCTAAAGTTTTATTCGTTGATGGACATAAATATAACTTGCTTATTATATCTCAATTATGTGACGATGGTTTCAATGTCAAGTTTGAAAATGATTCCTGTGATGTTTTTAACTCCAAAAATGCTTTAGTATTTTCTACTCTAAGGAATGAAAATGTTTATGCTGTTGATTTAAATTCTTTAGCCAAACAAAATATTTCTTGTTTGAATGCTTTTCATAAAGAATCTTGGATATGGCACAGAAGATTAGGACACTGCAACATTCACTCACTTAGAAAACTGGTTAGGAAAAAACTTAGTTAGAGACTTACCTAAATTAGAATTCCCAAATGACAAAGTGTGTAATCCCTGTCAAAAGGGAAAACAACACAAAGTTTCTTTTAAATCAATGAAAGAAGTCTCATCTTCTCAACCACTAGAGTTGGTTCACATGGATTTGGTTGGACCATCAAGAGTTTCTAGTTTAAATGGGAAGCACTATGTCTATGTTATAGTAGATGACTTCTCTAGATATACTTGGGTATATTTCTTAGCTCAAAAAAGTGAAGCTTATTCTTCCTTTGTTAAATACTCCAAGTCTACAGAAAATCTTAGTGGACTCAAAATTAAGACCCTAAGAAGTGATCATGGCCGTGAGTTTGAAAATCAAGACTTTGAATCTTATTGCTTACACAATGGATACACTCATAACTTTTCAGCTCCTAGGAAACCTCAGCAGAATAGTGTAGTCGAAAGGAGAAACCGAACCCTTCAAGAAATAGCTAGAACCATGCTCAATGAATATGAACTGCCTATTAACTTTTGGGCTGAAGCTGTAAATACAGCTTGTTATGTTATCAACAGAGTCTTGATCAGACCTATTCTTAAGAAAACCCCTTATGAGTTATGGAACAATAGGAAGCCTATGGTTAATTACTTCAGAGTTTTTGGTTGAAAAGTCTTTATTCTTAACACAAAGGATAATCTGGACAAGTTTTCTTCTAAAAGTGATGAAGGAATTTTTCTGGGTTAGTCTACATAAAGTAAAGCTTATAGAGTGTTTAATAAGAAATCCAAATTTGTGGAAGAATCTGTTCACATCAAATTCGATGAAACCGATCCACATGAGCCTAAAACCTCTCCTGAGAATCTTGAAGAAGATTTGTCTATTCTGGACCATAATGATAAATCCAAAGAACCTGTTATAAAAACTTCCAGTTCTGGACTCTTTCCAGAATCTGTTTCGGTTGAACCCGAACCTACTGATGCACCTAAATTATCTAGTCCTACATTTAATAGATCAACAAGAATTCTAAAGAATCATCCTTTGGATACTGTTGTTGGTAATCTTCATAGAGGAACACAGACTACAGCTTCTCTAAGAAATCAGGTTGAACATCAAGCTTTTCTCTCCTAGCTAGAACCCAAAAACATTAATGATGCTATCATTGATGAATTCTGGGTAATGGTTATGCAAGAAGAGTTAAACCAATTTGAAAGAAACAACGTCTGGAAATTAGTTGAGATACCTAAGGACACACTAACAATAGGAAATAAATGGGTTTTTAGAAATAATGTTGATGAATCAGGAAACATAGTTAGAAACAAATCTAGGCTAGTTGCACAAAGATATATTCAAGAAGAAGGCATAGACTATGAGGAGACCTTTTCAACAGTAGCTAGACTAGAAGCCATTAGGATTTTACTTGCATATGCTGTACATCTAAATTTCAAGTTATATCAAATGGATGTCAAAAGTGTATTTCTAAATGGTTTTATAATTGAAGATGTTTTTGTAGAACAAACTCCTGGATTTACAAACCCCCATTTTCCAAATCAAGTTTTTAAACTTTCTAAAGCTTTATATGGCTTAAAACAAGCTCCAAGAGCTTGGTATGATAGGCTCAGCAATTTTCTTATTTCAAAAGGTTTTACTAAAGGGATTGCTGATCCAACTCTTTTTATTAAACGAATTTCTAAAGATGTTTTAGTTGTACAAATCTATGTTGATGATATTATTTTTGGATCTTCTAAACATTCTTTATGTACTGATTTTTTAAAAAGTATGCAAAATGAATTTGAAATGAGTTTAATGGGAGAACTCAAATACTTTCCTGGATTTCAAGTATTTCAAAATGAAAATGGTATCATTTTGAATCAAAGTAAATATACAAAGGATCTTTTAAAACGATTTGGTTTGGATAGTATTAAGGAGAGTGAAACTCCAATGAGTACAATCTGTAAATTGGATACAGATGAAACTGGGAAACCAGGGGATCAAACCAATTATAGGGGTATGATTGGTAGTTTACTTTATCTTACTGCTAGTCGACCAGATATTATGTTCAGTGTATGTATGTGTGTAAGACTTCAAGCTAACCTGAAAGAATCTCATTTGCTTGTTGTTAAAAGAATTTTCAAGTATCTCAAACATACTGTTAACCTTGGTTTATTCTATCCAAAATGACAATCCTTTGAGTTAATGAGTTATTCAGATGCTGACTGTGCTGGTTGCAAATTAGACAGAAAAAGCACTTTAGGAACATGTCATTTATTAGGAAAATCCTTAGTATCTTGGTGTAGTAAAAAGAAGAATTCTGTAGCACTATCCACTGCCGAAGCAGAGTATATAGCTGCCGGTAGTTGCTGTGCCCAAATTCTGTGGATGAAACACACTCTCTTGGACTATGGATATGATTTTAAGCATGTTTCGATTAACTGTGACAACACTAGTGCAATAAATATCTCGAAGAACCCTGTATCTCACTCAAGAACCAATCACATTGATGTAAGTAATAATTTTCTGAGAGATCATTATCAAAAGGGTGATATTTCTCTTGAATTTATTGGCACTAAAAATCAATTGGACGAAATTTTCACAAAACCCTTAAGTGTGGATAGGTTATGTTTCATTAGGCACGAGCTGGGGATGTTTAATCTTCACCGATAGATAGAAATCCTCACCGATAGAAATCCTCACCCATAGAAATCCTCACCGATAGAAATCCTCACCGATAGAAATCCTCACCGATAGAAATCCTCACCGATAGAAATCCTCACCGATAGAAATCCTCACTGATAGAAATCCTCACCGATAGAAATCCTCACCAATAGAAATCATCACCGATAAAGTGCTGTTTTAAATCTCTTGTCTGCCATCAAGAATGTTAACTGTTTTACTTTATTTTATTTTTATTTATTTAAATTATGATTCCTAAATGATAAAACTAAGTCTAATCCACTTCTTGCTCCAATGAACCCACAACCTTTTACCTTCGAACCTTAGAACCCGAACCCTCTACCAACCTGAGATCCCTCGAACCAGCGATGGAAAAAACCAAAATTCCTGTCATCTGAGAAGACTGTGTTGAGCCTAATGCAAAAAGGCAGAAGTCCAAGCCAGAAGCAAGTAGTGCTGTTAGATCTAGGTCAAGAAGGAGACCAGTAAATCCTCATCTGCAAAATAGAGCTATTGTGGTCGAAAAAGAGTTGTGTGTAGACTGGTTGTTGCCCAGTAGGTCCTTGGTGCTCGAAGTTCTGGAAGCTCAAAGATGGGTAGACTGCTTTTCAAATAACAACGGTCCCTTCTACACAAAGTTGGTAAAACAGTTTTACGAGTTCGTAAGCTTCGAGAAGTTAGAGAATGTGAACCGAGTATCTTCGTTTGTAAATGGTAAAGTGCTATCTTTTTCATCAGTAGAATGGGATGATTGCTTAAAAGATCCTCATGAAGGTGTGTCTGGATATGTATCAAGGGAAATTCCACCTACCAGTGACATTTTTGATCATGAGACCATGTTGAAAGAACTGACAGGTGATGGAACTCCAAGGCAAGTGGTTGCTGCAGAAATGGATGGAGAGAACAGATTACTGTTCAAGTTTGTTCAACATGTATTGATACCAAGGAGAGGAGACTTTTCTAATTTGAGATATCCGGATATCTATCTCCTACATCTTTTGAGACATGATTTCAAAGTCAATTTATGCAGATTGGTGATGAGTCAAATGGAAGATATGACAAGGCCGAAATCAAAGACTAACGCCCTATTCTTTGCTAAGCTGATTTCCGTAATGATCAAAGTGAAAGGGATAGCTGAGTCTCAATATGAGACAGTTGTAGTGAAGAGAAACGTTTGTATCACTACTACAATTTGAAAATATATGAAGATTAATTGGAATCCGTGGAGAGGAGAATGGGTCAATGATGACCAAAAGTTATATGATAATTTTAATCCTGTGGATTATCCTTCAAGGACAAAGGATAAAAGAGATCCAGGTCTAGGACCTAATGAAGAGGAACTCGAGTACAGTGATGAGTCAGAAGAAGAAGAAGAAGCGGAAGAAACTCCTATGGATGAGGGAGGAGATCCTGACCTACCTCTAAGACCTATTGCTGAAGTTATGTCTTTAGAAAAGGAAGTGCTAGGAGAAGTAGAGACACCCGCTAATGAGGAAGACCAGTCAGTCTCTAAGCATGTAGAAGAAGAAAAGAATGTCTCTGAATTGTCTGATTCTACTGAATTGAGTCTGAGTCCAGTTATTGGAAGCTCAGTTGTACCTTCTATGGATGAAGAAAGAGAAAGAGGAGAAGCTGTACCTATTCCAGAAAATCATCCTACTGCTGTAGAGATGGAAGTTGTTGTGGAAGATTCTGATGAAGAAAGACCAACAGAGAATGTAGTTTCTATATATGAGAATGCACCCATTGAGGGGGAGAATCACACCATGTATGGAAATGTTACAGTGACTATCTAGTCTGAAGACGGGGTAGAAGACCCAGGTTTTATAGTCTTTGGCTTGGATTATCCTGATTCGGATAATAAAGTATCTTTGAATAGACCAAAGATCAGCTATGACATCAATTCTGAGGTATTACCTGCTGATGTGGTCCGAGTACATGATTTAGATGTGCTGAAAGAAAATCTCAAAGTCAGTTTTGTAGAAGAAGTAAAGACAATGGAATCTTTTTTAGTATCCTCGATTCAATCTGTCATGGCTGATTCTGTAGTCAGTTTAGCTTCTGAAAGAGTATCTACTACAGTTGCTCCTACTGATTTTGTTACTAAGTCTGACCTCGAATCCCTAAATCATGAGCTTAAGGAATCCTTCAGTGCCTCTGTTGCTAAGATAAATCACTGTTTTGGTGAAGAAATGAAGATGTTAGAAAGGTCTTTTGAGCTTTCTCTTGGTTGCAATCTATCAACTTTTGTGGTTGAGCTAATGGAAGAAGTCAAGGAGTGCCAGACTCAAACTTCTAGGCTAGAAGCAGACCTTGAAGCTCTACGGATATCTGTTGTTGCCTTAGACTCTTTCATGAGTTCAAAATCTCAAGCTAATAAGGATTTAGCCTATGTGAAAAGTGTTGTAAGTCAGCTAGTTTCGGTGTTTGAAGCATTCAAAACATCTGTGAAGGATCATGTCAATGATCAGGACTCTCAAATGCGAAATATGATTAGTGGGTTGACCACAAGCTTCAAGGAAACTGTATCCTTCTCTCTTGGTCCTCTAGTTCCAAAACCTACAATTGATCTGAATCAATTTCGTGCTCTGATGAAGGAGGAGCTTGGTTCTATGTCAACCAGTGGCTCTGTGGGCTTAATAGATTTAAGTCGAGTGGTGCTGTCTACTAGGGATTCAGCCAGAGAAATAATGAAAATCTTCCATGACTACATGAGAGAGGCCTCTGCTTCTCAAGAAGCAATCAAGAATAAGGTGGATACTTATTTTGAAAAGGATTATACCAAGAAACAACTGACCAACCCTTTCAAACTTCTGCTTGAGAATCTAAAGTTACCTCCAGTGACTCAGGCCTTCAGAGAGCAGGTTAGTAAGCTCAGGGAGCTTACTCCTGCTTTGGATAAATTCATTGAAAATAGATATGATTTTGTTTCTGCAATGGAGAGAGGAGGAAGAATTATAATGGATTTCAGAAACCTGTTGCTACCCTTCCTGCATGTGGATGCCAAACCGGTCATTGTACCTCCTTCTTTTCCTGCCTCTGCCTCTACTGCGCCTCCAGTTCAGATGACTCCTACTCAAGCCATAAGAAGTCTCACACCTATGATCCCTCAAAGGACTTCCCATTACAGGCCTGGCACTGTATCAGTTGCTCAGCCCCCTCTGATCATTTCTGGAATTCCAAAGTCCTCCCCAGTTTCCTCAACACATGAATTCTCTTCTGATCCCAAGGGAACAGCTCACATTGAAGATGTGGATTGATAAAGTGGCAAGGATGTTTGATAGGAATCTTTTTGTTTTTTTTTCTATTCTGTTTCTATATTTTTTTGTCTGATCTAATACAAATTTTTTTTCTTTTTCTTTCCACTTTCTCAGTTTATCAATTTTCTATGTTTGGTTTCCCAATTTTTGATTATCACAAAGGGGGAGACAAGAAATATAAAAGGAGAAATTTAATATTAATGTTATACTATCTAATACTATATTCTTTAGTACCAATTCTTTCAAACCTTATCTCTGATACTATTGTATTTAATTCTACCTATGATAATTTTTGATCTCTATCTTTCTATTACTATTTCCTCTTTCCTCTGATACTGTCTTCTTTGAGAAAATTGAATATTAATGTTATACTATCTAATACTATATTCTCACTATCTTAAAATGGACATAGCATAAGTTGTGATTATCAAAAAGGGGGAGATTGTTGACCTCGCCTGTTTTGATAATCCCAATCTTGTATTCATATTTTTTTACAATCCCAATTATGTTTTCATATATCATGATATTCAAAATTACTGTTGATCTACACTTTAATACTTTCAAATCGATGATTAAGTTAATAATAATGTTAAAATAATTTCTGATTTATGTAAATATCGCTTATCCATGTTTATATATGTTTTGAAATGATTCTAAGTGAATTAGATGTGTTTTGCATAACACAGTCAAGTGTAAGTATCACTGACCTGAACGGAGCTACCGATATGCATAATAGTCAGAGCTACCGATGCACAGAGCTACCGATGCACACAGAGCTACCGATGCACAGAGCTACCGATGCACAGAGCTACCGATGCACATAGAGCTACCGATGCACAGAGCTACCGATGCACAAAGCTACCGATGCACAGAGCTACCGGTGCACAGAGCTACCGGTGCACAGAGCTACCGATGCACAGAGCTACCGCTGCACAGAGCTACCGATGCATAGAGCTATCGATGCACAGAGCTACCGATGCAAAGAGCTACCGATGCACACAGAGCTACCGATGCACAAGGCTACCGATGCACAGAGCTACCGATGCACACAGAGCGACTGATGCACAGAGCTACCGATGGACATCGAGATACCGATAAGAGCTACCGATAAGAGCCACCGATAAGAGTTTGAAGAGCTACCGATGGAAGATCCTACACCGAGTCAACCGTACACGTCTACAAACAAACGGCTACCTATAATGAACTGCAGAGTCAAATCCTATATCCCCGACACTATTTGTTTATTACACTAACAGTTACATTTGTTACTTTTGATGCATTTAATGTTATTAAATGATTTATGTTTCCATTTCAGGAAACTGTACCAAGTACGATTGAAAAGCATAATCATTCCTTCTTCTCAGAAAAACAACAAAAAATAGGGCATAAAAAAGGACATCGTGTATGTATCAAATAGACGTGAAGAGAGACAAGAGACTTAGAGGAGATCGAGCACACAGAACATACTTGCAATCAATCTCAAAACGTGCCCAGAACAACTGGTCACAAGACTACTACTACCAGACTCCAGAACACAGAGCATACGTCGAGCAATATATGCTAAAAAAGAATTACACAGAACACTTCATTTTCTGAGCCGATAACTAAGCTGAGCCTGGAAGCATTGAAAGAAGAAATGATACTCTGTTTTTCAGTCGAATACCAGAGAAGGACTCAGAACCATTTCTGATCAAATCCAAAAAAGTCCAGAGCTGCACTACAATCACCAGATCCATTCTGAACTCTATATCTTTCTCTAAGTGATTTAGTATTTTCATTACGAGCAGTGTGTGTAGACTATTAATTATTACACACACTGTCTCCTGAACCTTAACTGGAGGATTTGTAAATCCTCACTCATAATCTTTACATCCTTTATTTCTCACTGTGGATAGTGGTAGAGGTCGAGTGTGACCTGGACAACTTTGAGCTGTTGTTTGTTATCCCACGTATAACTATGGTAGAGGTCTCTTGACCTGAACAGTGTGATCCCTGTTGTTAACCTAGATCCAGGGTGTGGATCACTTTATATAAATTTTGAGAGGACTAAGTCTCAGCTTGAGACTGAACCTCTTGGTTAACTCTTGTGTTCCTTTTTTTTTGATACAACCTATATCTATACTATATACATTTATTTCATTTTCCACTTCTATTACTTTGAAATATAATTTATTTTCAAAGCTACATTGATAGTTAAACTCGCAAGTGTTTATATTTATTATAAATCAGTAAGTTAGTCTCAAAAGTTAATCTAATCATCAGATTAAGTTAACTGAGAATTAATCAATCTTTGAGAAACTAATTGAAACTTTATAATCTATATAAATTCACTACAGTTTAATTTGTTTTTGAAATTGGGGGATTTTAATAGAAATTTTTTTTAGCATAAATTTTAATTGGAACTCAATTCACCCCCCTCTTGAGTGTCCACTCCAACCAACACTTCCCATATAATTACTTGGTGGAATTATCCTTATCGTGACCAAAATGTGTATATTAATTTTTGATGACTATTCATGTGAATCTTATGGAGACATGATCAGAGATGACAAATATGATTCAATATATTTGTTATAGGGATGTAAAGTGGCACAAGTAGGTCATTGCATTCTTTTTATACCTTATACTTAGATCTAATATGTGTTGTTATCTTATATGATCGATTATTTTATGTTCATGTAACATGCTATATGGTTTATTCTGAGATACCAGGGAATGTAATTTTATCTAATTGAAATTCATATTTATATTATATTAGAATAGATCATCTAGGATGATGCTATTATATATATAACACTATATGTGATGTGATTCTCATGGGATTAGTCCCTTTTATGGAGGCTCAATGAGAATTATTGCCCTAGTAGGTGGATGAGATGGAATGTGATTCCCATTATGTGTTTTGACCATAGAGTGGCTTGTTTTGTATGTGAGTTACAATTTTTCATTTGATATGGAAGATAATTTGGAATCATGTAGTGTGTGACGTATATGATAATGGAACATTGGGATTTGTGGTAGGGTCTAGAGAACATTAGTTTTGACTCATACCTTGGTGAGAGTGGTTGACCTAATCTTATTATTTTCATAGTGGGTGAATGATATGGGTACATTCCTATAGTTCAAATTGATTATAAGGGATGAAATAATGTTTATTGAAAATCCATGATTACACCATGGGGCTTATTGAGATATCACATGTGTGCTATCCCCTTGGGATGTGAGACACGTAGAGTATCAGTAATGAATTCAAAAGGCATGACCATTGATGTGACTAACTCTTATGACCAAATATCTGATTAATATCCTATTTTTAGAGTTATAGGATGACCATGGATTCATGTTGTCCCAAATGGTGAATATGTGTGTGGTTAGCTATATGAACAAATATACCTGGGAACATATTTAGTGATGTTTTAACCTAGGATTTCTTGTGATGTATTGTGACTCATGTGATCATGAGTTGGACTGCAATGGTTAGTAGGTATTGAGTTTATTTGAATTACATTTAAAATATCTTTCAGTGAACCATATTGTTCTTTCATGGAACCAATAGAAATTTAAATCAGCGCTGACCATGTATGATATGATGGATGATAGTGGTCGATGAAATATTTAGCTCCATCTTGGATCAAGGATTTTGATGGGAATTTTGAAGGGAACTATATGGAGAAGACAAATCCTATATTGATTAAGATCTATTCAAGAAATGATCTGGCACAATCCTAATCATATATTCAAAATAAAGGGAGTGTGGCATTGTAGGAGTAACAAATGATCATTGATGATATTTATTGAGTGTGTTTTCAAGGAGTGGTATAAGGTAATCGATATGGTTGGGAGTGAAACAATAGTAATTTTAGGGTAGTTAACCTCATTATATAGATTTTTGGTGATTTGGGACACATGGAGGTAAATAGACCCACATTTAATTAGCTTCCATGGAGATTATAATAGGTGAATTTGGTAATATTTTAAGGTGGAGCCTTAACATAAGCTTCAAGATTAGAATAAGATCATGTGATTCAATAGTGATGAAATCAATGGAATGTTGGTTCTTGTGGTCAACAGGGAATGCTGGATTGTTTTGGAAGGTTTTGTATTGAACTATTGAATTATTCAAAAATTCCAGTACAGATATTGATGGATATTTTGGGATGATCAATAGGGTCCTCTGGGAGTAAGGATATTAGGATCACAAGATCTGGTATATCTTCAGCAACTGAAGCCGAGTGTTATTTGGATAAGAGGGATAGAGGATTTTCGACTTATGTTTTGGCGGTTAATTAGACACTTTGAACATGGAACTATATAAGGAACTTTTTTGGATGTGATGAGTATGTTTTTGGCAATGAATGGGGGTTTTCAAGTAAATTATGACATGCCAATGTTATAAATGGGTGATGGAGGATCATCATTTTATTTTTGAATTTTTTAATTAGTGGAGGTAATTCTGTTGGATAAGTTTTTCTCATATACATGGGTGCAATATAATTGAAACTACATTCGGTATATCATTATAATTCAAGATGGGTGTGTCGGTTTGAGATTTTAATAGTGTGTGGCATTGTCATTTAGAATTGGTTGGTAAGAACTATTTAAAAAATTTTGTGGACTATATGCATATTGTTTATTTATAAGAATTCATGTAACTAACATGGGATTGAAAAAAATGATAGAGCACTATCATTGTGTTTTAGTAATGAATTTGAGTGGCAGATGATGTTTCGAAGGGTCATGAACCTTAATATTGAATTGTTCTTTGGTAACTCATTATGAATTAAAGAATGGGATACAACCATTTTGTCAATTAATTGAAAATACAAGTGGATTATACTAATGATATAATAATCATTGAGTCTTCCTAGAGATGACAAATTCTATTGTTAGGAGATTTTAAAACCCTATGTGTATATACATGTTTTATATTATTAAGAGAAAGTTTCAATTTTGAATCTGTGGATTGGTCTAATTTTGAACCCATATAGTGAATCAATTTCGGAAAGGGTTGATTACCATTAATAATATTTTTTAGATGAGGGTTTGAATTTGGGATCTATCGCAAGGGAACAGGATGACCATTGGAGGGGGTGAGGTTGAAACATTAGTTAAGCCTCCACCAAACCATTGGCCAACCAATGGCTACTGAAAACAACACTTACAAGATTCAATAATAACTAGATAACCTATTATCATATAATCTTTATCCAGTGGACTTACCATAACAACCAAATTTATTTAAGTGCCATCCAAATAGAAACTGGAAATTCACACTCTTTATTATGGTAAATTATATGATTCACCAATTGAATTTTTTGTTGGTTATCCACCCTAATCTCTATTAGTTGTGTGCATGGTAGAGGTTAAAATATCCTTCTACTCCTTCTTCCTCATTGAATTTGGGGCTTCACCTATGTAATTTTCTATAATGAGTACATTCATCTCCACCCTCATCTCTTTTTTTAATATCTCTTTCACCTTTTTCATAAATATTGCAGTTTAGAGACTATTTGGATATTTCTATGGAGGATGGATAAATCAATTATTTTATATGTTTCATTCATTCAGCCTTGGGAGAGGAGTTCTTAAGACAATGTCTTCCTACCACCACTCATCATTTTGATGATATTACATCAAAATAAAGATTTTTCCTTAGTTTTAAAAATTAAATTAATATATTTTAATGGTGAAAATAACATTATATGTTGGGGCCTTTGTCTTGGTGTAGATTCATCGGTGTGTTAGGGTTATTGAGATAGTATTTCTGAGAGTTTTAGCGGTAATTGGATGCCTGATGAGACTTTTGGAATTATGATTTTTTTAAACAATTTTTTTAAATTATTTATAATTTATTATAAATAATTAATTTTGATTTATTATTGTGAGTTAATTTCTGGAAATACGATATTTGTTAGGTGGTTCTAGGATGAGCATGAGAGAGATTGGGAAAACATATGTGTAAGTTACTGGGATATAAAATAAATAGGTAAATATTTTAAAAAATGTATGTGGTACTTGGTACTTTATATATATATTAATTAATTTTATTTATCCTACTTTTTTGGAGTTTCCATGCACTTGAGGGTAATATAAGTCATGAGTAATTAATCTAATTATTTAATTAAATTCAAAATGTTTAATTATAATGAATTTATTTGAGTCACATGAAATGAAGTTCAAATTCATGTTGTCTCATAATCAATTACTCGATCATCACAAATGTTTATGGTTGAGATCATGAGTTGGGTGTGTCCTTTTATGTTTATAATTGAGGTGTGGGATTTGGTTAGCTTAACCATGTGGACCTAATCTAGGAGCCTTTGATACCTCTTGTTATTGGTAAGCGATATAACTGGATGCAAGACAAAAAGAGATGAAGTGTGTACCATTTAGATGTCTTGGAATGTAACTCTTTTAATGTGAGATATTTTTGATATTGTGGGTAGTACTTGGGTAGTTTGATGATGGGCCACGTTTTTAGACCAACCTCATGTTGACTTGGGGTTTGATAAGGGATATATTCCACATTCTTGGTGTGATCCCACTGTGGATGGTTTTATGAGGCCAGTGAGACCATGTCAATATGAGGATATTACTGAGGGTCGTACCATCGCATGGCGGTGGTTATTTCCAGTGGAAATTTTTTTGAGATAAAAGAACCCAGTACAGGTAACTATGTTTGAAAAGACCTGGGGGATCCTAGAGGGTTCCCCAATGTTTTGTTAACCCAGAGCGAGTGTTCATGGATATGGGTTTAGTTTTTATAGGGTGTTATTATAGAACCCAAATCAATGATTAATATTCTTGTTAATATAATCATAGTGTATGTTGTGGGAATTTGAACAGCTGATTTCTATCATTGTTTATTTTTTTACATGAACCGATATTTCCTAGGATACCTAATAAGTTGTCATTGTTCATGATTTTTTTTCATTTCATAAGATTCTTGAGAATTACTATTGAGATCAGGGATTCCCTGGGATGTCCAATATGTCTAGGATTTAGTCTTATAGTTATTTGCGAGTTATTACGCATTATATGTAACATATAATATGATTAATGAAGAAATGGATGAACTGTGATGGCACATTAGATCAACAATAATATAATGTGATAATGTTTCTATAATATTTCCTAATATGTCAGGGATTTCTCAAATACAATGTGACCATTGAGAATTCTTGAATTTAACAATATTTATATAGTGATACCATAAGACCATTGTGAATGTATGAGATTCCAAGGATACGATTTGAGTTATGAGGTGAATGGTGGGCTTATATCCCTAATAATGGATGTTTAAATGATAAGTGAAACTACTTGATCACCCTAAATGTTGACAAGAATAACACTCGGATTGGGTTCAATTTCCAGATTATTTTGATAGAAAATATAAGATATGGGGATTCCTGGTTATGTGACCACTTAATCCTCAGTGGTATTCCATTGAATTTCATGGGCTTCCAAGGAATAAATCACATATATATGTATAATATTTCAAAAGTCCTTCCCCTTCCTAGTAATTAGATATCTTCTTTACAGACACCCATGTACTACAATGGGGTTCATCCTGATGGATGGATGATGGGGGATGCCTCGTGAGACACCTTAGTTTTTTAATCCTCATTATGGAGGCATGAGTGTGGGATCAATTGATCATGGATAGAAGTTCCCCTAAGGTGAATTTCACGTTTTGAGACAGCACAACTCTAGCTGAAGAAGGGATGGTCGATTAGTGTCTCCAACCTAAGGAATGTTGTTTCTTATTACGTTTTCATTGGTTTATATGTATAGGTCCTTATGGTAGTTGTGATATTATGGTTGGAATGGTCACTTTGACATTATCAATGGAATTCTAATACTGTAAAAACTAGGTATTTTTGACAATTTTATTCATTTTTAATGGTTAATTTATTTATTATGATCATATCATATGAACATATCAATGAATTATTAGTATAATATGGGATCACATTAGTGGTTCCCTAATTAGTATGCACCCTCACCATTATTGGGTATCCATGACATTTGGCCACCTAATAATCTCTATCTTTATTGTAAGAATATGTTGAAAATTTCCCAAATAATGTTGATTATCAGGCTAGTGTAGCCCGATTTTGTTTGGAGATCTAGTTTTGGTGTGATTTGAAGATGTGGTGGATCATTGTGTGTTTATATATTTTCTTATTTTGTATGTAGATGCTTGTTTGAGTAGGTTATCATGTCTATATGATTTCATGTATGTTATTTACCCATTATAATTATCGTTTGGATATTCTATTTATATATGTAGTTCATGTGATGAATCAGTTTGATATTTTTTTGTGTTTCTATTGATACATCAATATAGCGTGTATACTCTTCGAAAAACACCACCTTATAACTTCAATACTAGTAAAAAACTCATGGTATACGGGGATGTACACATGAGGTCATGTGGTGGTCTATTTTGACTACTAATCTAGGTGAACCAATGTGGGATGTTATAGAATTATACTATCATTTTAGATCACCATATATTTACCCTATTTAAAATGGATATAATGTGGTCATTCCTTAATGGATACATTTAGGATAAGGTTTATGCAGAAAAAACTCATTGTTTGGAAGGTATAAATTTTCGAGAATATCATTTTAAAATTTCCAAATAACATTATGAACATAACCATGTTTTTAGACCCTTTTATAATCTATTTACTACTTTTCAACCTCAAAATAATTTTGTTAAAGGAAAGCCGAGCCCAACATTTTTTATCAATAAATTTCTCTATAGATAATATAAATTATAAAATTTATATTGGGGAAATTATCTTTGGATCAACATTGATAACACTCACATGTAGTTTTTTAGAACATATATAGAGTGAGTCTAAGATGATCATGATTGGTGAACTTAATTATTTTCTATGATTATATATAACTGGGATATAAAAATAGATAATATTAACTAATCATATGTATATAAGATATTTTTTAAATGTTTTGGATTTGAAAATGGTTAACATATTTGTAATTCAGTAGGTACCTCCTAATAAAATCACCATGATTAATCCAACAAGATGGTAGAAGAAATAATATTCTTAGGGATGATCAGTTATATAATTTAATTGATGGATTTTCATCTAGGAATTTTTGAATTAAATTTTTTATGTACCAGTTTCCAATAAAACATGAATGAATCCTATATTAAGATAGGTAGGAATATTTTTTACCAACTTAAAAGATTTACAGATCATGGCTTATTTAAATCCTCCAAGAAAATTTGTATATTAAAATTTGACTACGATATTGATATTTGTGGTTGTATAATGAAATGGATAAGAACTTTTGGAAATTTTTATTTTTTGAAGATGCTTTAGCTTCATGGTCATGATGAAAAAAATCCAATAACCCTTTCTACCGTTAAAACTGAATATTTTGTTAATATAAGTTATTAAACTAATGTATTGGTGATTCAACATACACACACAGATTTTATTTGGATTTCTAATTACAGTTTGATTAGTATGATTGCAGGGATATTAACACTTTTTTTGAAACCCAATACATCACCCATGTGTAAAGAAAATAGACATAAAACGCCATTTCATATTGGATCACACGTTGAAAATACATATTATTCTCATGATCACTAGAAGTGAAAAATTTTATCCCTATCATCTTCACTAAGCCCTTAAATTTTAATAGGTTAGAAATTAATAAATATATTTTTGAATGAGAAATCAAAAGTGATCATAATTTCCACCTCTTATTTCTTATCCACTAAAATTGAAAAAAACCAATAAAAAGGGGGGGGGGGAGTTTATTATTTATAAATATAAGGACTCTTCAAGCATGTGTATTGTATTATTATGATATTAATATAATATTACTTATAAATATTACTTTTAACTTTTACTATAATTACAAATGTGGGATGTTTCCATGTATATTAAAAATAAATGGAATTTAATTTAAGAAATGTATTATTAACATCATCTTTTATTAAATTGCATGAATAATTTAAAATATTTTATAAGACATATGTGTACAGCATATCTTCCTACATTGATGCCTTAGAAAAATAATATCATTAATAAACAAAATCATATATTTTTTATATTCATTAGTGTGACAATATAATTTTTTCTATGCATTACTCTTACATTTTTCCAATGTACTGATACATTATGTTTATGCATTATGAAATTTTTTTATCTAATTTACCCTAGAGAAAGGGATAGTAGGTCTGTATTTTTTTACAAGAGTCTATTATTTATTACATGAAACACATGGATTTTTTTTTTGAAATTTCATTAAAACCATCTTCTTCAAAATATGGTAGTCCATGTAGATCTAAGGATAAATTCTGAAATCCTCCCTCAGTTTATCATTATTAACTATTGATTTTTATCACTTAATTCTTTTTAAATTTTCTAATTCCAATGGGGGATTATTATTTCTTTAAATATCATATAATGATTGAAAATTTAAGGGAAAAGAAAAATTTTTAATTTTGTTTTATTATTTTTTCATATTAACTAATATTTTTTTGTGCATTTTGACCATCTAAAAGGGAGTGAAAATCATGGTAATTTTTAGTTATTTTATAGATGTACATTATTTTTTCCATTATTTTGATTTGTAGTATTATTTAATGAAGTTTATATTAATGTTTTTAATCAACTAAGGAGGATTTTTATTCAATGGAACATAGTTCTTAATTAATGAAGAATATTTTAGAGATTGATTTTCAGATATTATTAACAAAATTAATTTTTTATAGAGATTATTTTGAGGGAAATTTATTACAACCAAACCTATATAGTTATTTAAAAAGGGTAAATTTTAGTATCCAAAATGATATATCTATTGGAATATTCATTAGTCATTATAATGTGTTTATTTTAAAAATTATTATCAAAAAGTCATTTTTCATTTATGTTGTGTTATTTTCAAAAATGGTGAGACTCTTAAACAAATATTGGATAAATATTTTTAATAATCAACCGTATTTCTAGTATTTGGTTTCACAATTCACAAAAAATTTTATTCTTTATTCATTAACTTGGAGTAGTTTTTTATTTTTATTTATGGAACATATTATAATATAATATAGTCTTAAAACCTATGCTTATATATATACATCACAACATGTTTCTATATTTTAATGACGTGTAGAGTCAATATCTTTAGATAATATAAATTTAAGACACAATAATAAAATTATTGGGTGTTTCATTTCATAGGGTTTCAAATATACATGATCATCCTAAAATTAAATAATTAGAATTTATTTTGATAAAATATAAAAATTCAACCAGGGTATTTGAGGAATTGAAGGGGAAAAATTGTACTGATTTTGGTTATAGTCGTTTTTAATTTTTTATCGTCACGATTCTTTAAGCATGATTTATTATAAAAATATCTTTCAGTGTTTTTTTATATATAGAAAACCCATGTATAGAATCATTTTAATGATCTTATAATTTATATTATAATTTTCCATTGTACAATCATTTATAATCTTGGAGGTTTTAGGGAAGGAAGTTTTTTTATTTCTATTCAAGGTGAACAAAGAGATTCTAGGGCTAGAATTTATACATTTCAACAGGTTTGCAGTCAATACAGTCTATATTAAAAATTTCTAGTGATCGAGGATATTGAGGAAATGTTTAGGGTTAGAGAATCATAATAACTTCTTATAGGACTAGGGTTGAGGATTTCTGGAGTATAGAATCAAGATACCTTGGATCTGGTCTAGAGATCCTCCAACAGTATTGGATAAATGTGAATTGTTCTTGTATTGGGAATAATTTCATAATAATATCATTAAAGGATATTAGTATTTTTATTTGACACTCTATGTATTGTTAATTTATTAACTTATAATTTTATTTTACACTACATTATTGATTTTATTATATATTTTATAATTTATGGTAGTCTTATTATTTTCATTACACTTTTATTTTAGTAATAATTATCTTCTTCTTTGATATTTTATGAATTCGTCTGAATCTATATTGTCAAATCTATCAAATACTTGATTGGGAAGAAATATTTTATATTCCTTTTTGACTAAAAATCAACAATCTATTATAGTAACATATCCTACCCATAATGGGATAATAAAACTTATAATGTGATATGTGATATGATATTATTATTTAAAATTATATTGAATTTTCATTGTGTTATAACTACTCATCTTATGGTTGTTGTTGAGGAACATGGTTGTTCACACATTATGTTATGTTACAACTAAACATAATTTTTTTGTTGGGGGGTTCTAACAAATATTGATAGAATTGTAGGGTGTCTCTCTTGATGGCTAGGGATTTGTTAACATTAACCTTCCCTGGGTAACTAATTGAAAAATTGAGCACATTGCAACTAATAGTATTGGTTACAAGTGTCATATATAAGTACACAGTACAGAAGGAAATTTTAGTTATTATATTATAATGATTGTATGTATTTGTGTTCATAAATAAATTATTATATTGTGAGAGTGAAAAGGTAAAAGGAATGATGGATTAAATATTAAAAGAGTTTTATTAATTATTTGAATAATATTTTTTTCAAATAATGTTTATATGAAGGCATAATTATTTTTTATTTAGGTTATTGTACAAGATGGTATACTATACTGAGTAATATTTCTTACATTTATATTTATGTTTTCACACGTTTTCCTTTTCTTCTTGTAGAAAATAAGCTTAAAATTGAAGGTGCATTAGGATATCATTATTCTATTGGAGGTTAAATCCTGAGTTACCTATGCAGATTATTTTTATTTTATTTGATTTATTTTTTTGTAATTGGACATATATTATTGTATTTTTTGGGTTTTCCCTAAAATGAAATATATATTTAATTAAAAATATTATAAATGTATGCCTTCCATTTTTGTTGTTGTTCCAATATTGTGTGTTTATAAGGAGAAACATTGTTCATTGAGGTTATTCCCCACATTTATATATGGACATCTAAATGCAAGCTATAAAAAATATCCCCATGGTTATTGATCTAGTGCATTCACTTATCGGTAAATAAGGACAAGAGTGGTTCATATTATTGAATATAAAGGAGTATAGGTTAAGAAAACGGCGAGGATTTGGAAGAGAGGAATTAATTATATATAATTAATAATAATTAGTTTGATTTGTTAAAATATAAAACATATAAAAGGATACAAAAAACAATATATTATTGAGTGGTATTATCATTGATTAAAAATAGCTATGGGTACATAGTGATATAAACATTGTGAATACAATAGGAAAATATACATCATAGAGAATAAACAAATTCTTTTCTATATGTGATTTTCTTTATAGGTGGTTTATGATATTAAATATAGGGAAGTATATATATTAATTAAAAATCAAAAATATTGAGACTAAACCTCATGTTATCAAGTATTTTTTTTCTTATAGATACACTATTATTTCACCTCAGTGTTAGACTATTGTTATTTATGAGACCGAGTCAATGAATCTGGTGTGATTTACAGATGTAATGGTGGAAATTGAGGTGCCATAGGTGTAATAAATGATAACACAAAGAGAATATATTGAAATATACGCATTACTAAAGTCTATGAGAAAAATATTCGACTAATAATAAGTATTTATACCTAAAATAAAATGGGGTATGGGGTAGTAAATAAAAGATAAAGACTCGGATGGTCCAAAATAGATATATTTCAAAATTGTAGGCATGGTTTATTATCCAGTGGGAGTTAAATTCATAATAGGTACCATTAATATATTTTGTAATCTTGATTATATATTTTGATATATAATGAATTCCAATTATTTTATTATAATGAATCTCATGAAAGAACTATACTATTCCATGACGACATTAGAATGTCCACTAATGTTATCGAATCTAGTTGGTGGGAGATAGATCTAGACCAAGGTTTACAGAAATTTTTTCTTAGTTATTGGTTGTGGAAGTATAGAATAATATCTTATTTTGTTAGTGAAATTCCCAATATATGAAAATAATAAATAACCATCTTGTTAAAATATTCACCACACAACATAGTCCATTTAATAACATTGTCATTGTAAAATACACAATGGAAAATTGCATTCACTATAATGACTAAAACATGAGCTACATGACACATAACAATACGGGGATCCACCAAAATCCCAAACTCTATAGGATCATAAACTAAATGACTGATAAATATATAAGATATGTTTATATTATGAAGAAAAAATAAGTAATGGAATATATATGGTATAGAAAAAAATATGTATGTGAATGACTTTAAACATTAGAATAAAGCACATATGAGGGAAAATATAAAAATTAGACGGGTAATGTTACTATTAGATCATCCCAAATTTAATTAGACTATTTTAATAGCTATATAAAACTTATACATACAAGTATCAATTAAAATACATAAATTAATTTGTTAATTAGATAATCAATAATTATTAATAATGTATGTTCATCAATGAATAGTAAAATAATTACCCCCAAATTGATTAAAATATAAATATTATTTATTCAATAATACGTTTCATATTATTAGAATAAAATTCTTGGTACTAAAATATACTTATTTTTTTATTTCAAAATTAAATATATTATTAAAAAAATAACAATTTTATTATATTTTAATTAATATTTATGTTGAAATCTTCTAAATTATCTTATGGTGGATTTTTATTAATTTTTTAAGATAGTCAACTTTTTTTGGAAAATAGAATTGAATGATATGAATATATGGTAAATATTATTCCACCATAATGGGTAAAAATATATTTTATAAAAACAGTGGATTTTATAACCAAAAATATGTTTATTCGTTAAAATAATGTATTTTTAAATAGTAACATTCATTTTCTGAACCTATAATGATATTTTCAAATCCTAAAATAAATTTTATTATTTGGAAAAAAATAATAAATAAAAATATTATTCATGTCCATAATAATATACTTTAATAGGGTTTAGTCTATAAGCATATAAAAGTATAAAACTAGGACTATAATGTGAAATAAAATGTTTTAAAACCATGTGAGGGATGACGGTTTTCAATGTTTCCCTAACAAAATGTATAATTTCTTTATATAAAATTTAAAAAACCATTCCCCCTCATTTTATAGTAATAATCACTCATCCTACCATTTCTCTCCACTCCAAAAATATTTATCATTTTTTTTCTCTCATTTTCCCTCACAATAACATTTTTGAAGAATCTTATATAGATAAGGTATTTAAACACTATATTTATGTCTCTCTCAATGTTGGTTATAAGACTATATCTCAAGAGTCGTAGTGAGGTATGGGTTACAAATCAGACACACACACACACACACACACACATATATATATATATATATTTCTTTTTATTATCCCAAAATAAAATGTATATAAAGAGATCATTTTAAATATATGGGAATGACATTATAAGGTAAATACATACATAAATTTATCCTTATTTCAATTTTTAAATTATTTTTAATTTTTTCAAATAACTCTTTGTAATGTTTCATTATTATAAATAATTAACTATATTGTGAATAAATAAATATTATATCCCCTTAATATACCACCGTAATAATCCATAATATTTTCAATATGTTCTTTCTCTATCATTGTTTTGGTCTATAACCATTGCATTAATTGATTTATTTATATCAATACCCCATGTACGGTGAACATATTCTTCACTACTATACCATTATCAAGGATACATTCCCTTGTTTTTTTAAATTATTTTAATTACTTTTATATTGATGGATATTTAATTAAATCGATAAGTAATTAAATATACTATGGATACATTACCATTCCATATACCCATTACATAAATAAATATATGTATTAATTGTCAAAACGTGTGAGTGTAAGTATTTAATTTAAAAAAATATGATATATAGACACACAATTTCATATGATTAATGTTATAGACTTATTATGTGACGGGTTGGGTTGAAAATTATATTTTTCCTTATTTCTTTGTTAGATTGCAAGAGGAAAACTATTTTTGAGTATTTGGTGTATTGTTTCCTTATTAATTATTCTGTATTAGAATATGGGCTTGATGATATGGCTATTATGTCATGGATGAGGCCTTGGATGTATCATTATGATTTTCGAAATTGTGTTTCTCATCAATATAAAATCATTTAATTTTTATCAACGTATTTTTTTATTTCAATTTTGAAATTTTACAATAATGTATTTTGTTCTCATGTTAACAGTTTTGTTGAAATATTTATTTAATTATTTTTTCTATAATATTTAATTAATTTTTACTCTATTAGATCTTATACTAAACAGAACCCTTTAATAAGAATATGATCTCACCCATTTATTTCCTTTCCCCTTTCCTAGGGAGAAAATAATAGCACTACAATTGATATAAGTATTGGATTGTAGGAATAATAAATATTAATTGAACATTATATTATATTTTATAGTATTAAATGTAATATAATGATCTTGTATGTATATCATCTCTCAATGATGCTAAACTATTGGATCTTTTGTAATGTGGTCTTCTTTATTCTATATAAATGTATTAAAATAATCACCAAATTAGGGGTTTTGGAGTCAGGGTTGTTACATTTGGAATCATAGAAAATGTTGTTCTAAGATCAATATTGGATTATTGAGAGGGGGTGGGTTGAATCAATGAACATTTGTTTTATTGATTATTCTTATTAATCAACCTACGAAAACATGTTAGAGTTAAAATCCACTCAAATATATCTCTTATATACTCATTAAATACTATAATATAAGATACTATCACATGATATTTACAAGTCTTAGTATGAAGAACTACTCTATTCTATATTGGTTGTCATAATAACATGTAATGTTTTCTAGCTTCTTTTAATAATAAAATATCATAAGAAATGACTAGTTATACAACGTATTAATCATTCCTTGTGATAACCTAGGTTATACCCCTAGTAATTATTTATTCTACGAAAATTGGATATACCCTTAAACATTCATAAATATATCCACTTTCATTACAACCCTTTATACCACCCTTTTATAATTTTTTGAGTAACCCATTCTACACCCTATCTGCAATCTCTTCCTTATACTTTTTAGTTCCACTTTAGAAAGATATTATATTTGTACTCATGAAAGTGTGAATAACTTTTCTAGTATACAATATTCACAATCTTCAAAAACTATTTTATGATTTTTTACCTAAAACATTTCTTCATGAACAAAGAAAAACCTAAATATTCACAATATCCATTTTTCCAGAAAATGTGTTGAAAAAAATTTTATTGAAATTTTTTGTGTGAAATTTATATGGTATTCCCTCCATATAAAGGGTCTCCATCTAATAGGTATTCCTCTGATGATCCTATAATTAGGATGATTCAGTTTATTTTTCTCTATTTGATGCACCTCCATCCAATGGTTCTCAATCATATAAAGAATGCTCAGTCTATTGAACCTTCTTCCAGATGGTAGGACCTCTTACAATAAACTCACTAAAAAATTTCTATTTAATGGATTATTCTCTATCTGATATAACATCTACTCAATCTGATGAATCTCAATCAAATGGATATATTCTTCAATCAGGTAGGAAGCTTAGTAAGAATCTCATTTTAGAAATCCATCAGAACTTTCTATCATTTTCATGTTTGAAAAATGTTCCACATATTCATTCTCTACCAGTCACCTCTTTATATAGGCATGCCTCCAAAAGATTTAGGGGGAAAATGAAATTATTTTCCAACTCAGCCAAATCCCAAATTTGAATTCTACAATTAAATTTAATTTGAATAGAATATTCTCAATTATTTTTCAAACATCTTGAGACATAATTATTAAAAAAGAAAATGTTAAATTAATATCATAACATATACATTTTTTTAGATTTTTCGATATTTTTTAAATACATTTAGAAAAAATCTATGAACTGAAATAGATATATATTTTTCTATATTGTAGACTAAGATAATTGTTTTATATGATGTACCTTATTTAATTTTCACATTGATCAGAATTATCCATCTGATAATCCAAACAAATATTTGACTGATGAAATCAAAAATATCAATCCAATGGATATTTATAATGCTCTTAAGCCAATGATCATTATGTGGGACTTCTATTCACTGACCATCCATGAAAAAATAGTGTGTATCACAGTATGATTTCATCAATATTATTCCACTCTACTCCATGTAAAAATGTTTATGCCCACCAATGATGGGAGTATGCTCAAATTTCTTCATCTGATGACATCAAAAATCTCTATCCATTGGATATTTTGATTGTTTAACAAATGGTGATTTAACCGTTTCAACCTCATAGAAGTATCCATTTTTTAACATAAATTATTTTTCTCCTTCTAATATCATAAACAAGATATTCTTCATCACTTAAAATTTTTAACCTCCTATTCACAATGTGATGTAACTTTATAAAAGTCCATCGATCTATCTAAAATTTTCACTCAACATTCCATCTTTTTAATTAATAATTTCGAACCCTTTTTTCTTTCTGAAAATTATTCATCTGATCTTGATATAATAAATGGTTAATACTAAAAAAAATATATCTCTAAATGTTGTAATGTAAACTACATAA
Organism: Viscum album; assembly: GCA_963277665.1. Classification (NCBI taxonomy): domain Eukaryota; kingdom Viridiplantae; phylum Streptophyta; class Magnoliopsida; order Santalales; family Viscaceae; genus Viscum; species Viscum album. Next base: position 1,748,732,209 of record OY728146.1, on the reverse strand, counting down.
TTTTCTATATTCAATCATGTTTTCTCAATATCATCTATTAGATTATCCTCTGTCCAATCAATATAACATTAGTAATCAAACATCAAATATCCAAAAAATCATCCCCATGAATGGTACATCCACTTCATCCACATTTTTACCCACCCCCCCTTTGTTCTTATCTCTTTGTAAAAATTCATACATGCACAAATTGGAATGTGGTAGAGTTCTTGATGTTAGGAACGTGAATATTTACATAAAATCATCTAACATTATGAAATATTCTTAATATAGTTAAGTAATTTTTTTAAATATATAAATAAATGTAATTAAAAATGTCATGAAACATCTATTTTATGAAACTTATTATATTTTTATGAAGAAACATTCACTACAAACACATATTTATATATTGAAAATAAATAATTCCAAACTCAGTTTGGGAGAATAATCTGTCCCATTATGTTTTTTTCAATATCCACATTAAAATAAAGACATTTTTAAAGTCAATATATGTGCTCAAAATATTGTCCCCATATGATGTTTTTATTTTTTTAATCCCCCTATGTTATTCATCCCTTATTGTTACTATGTAATGTAATGGGTAACATAAGGACAATCTGATCTCATCTTTCTTTATCTTAGAAACAAGAAAATTTTTCTAATGTAAAATAATATAATCACATGAGTCTTTAACAATGAATATTTAACTAATAAACTCTAAATATTCCTAGGAGAACCCATGGTAAAAAGGTATATATAATCAATCTTATCAACGTTCTCCCTAAAAAATCCATTATATAATAATTTTCAAGAAATCATTGAATAACTTCTATAATTTTTTAATCTGACTATGTTCATAAATATAAAATACTTTCCGAATAAAAATAAACAGATAAAAATAGTTTATTTTTATAAACACCCCTTTACCAAAATCACATATTTCCTATCATCCATAATTTATTTTTTAAGAAAATTATGATTCCAATACATCATCTTCAAATTTTCTACCACTAAAGGGTATTTTTCCACTCATCTCGACGATGATAACAATGTTATAGAATAACTAAAAATTATTTTTTTATAACATCTACAATAATTATCTAGATTACTTACTTCTTCTACTATCATTTCTTACATGTTAGTAAAAATAATAATATATACGGGGAATTAATAAGAATATAAATGTTATTTAGTTGTAACATTCAAAATGTGAAACTTCTCTCAGTCTATAATTATTATTATTTTTGTTATATTTAGTAATGGATATACTTTATTCCTTATGACATGACTTTATGGATTTTGTAATAGATTTTTTTTTCATTTTTAGAATCGTTAGATAGTGTTGTGCTATTTTTTTTATTTTAAAACATCTTGGTTACCTTTAATTTTTATTATATTCTTCATTATTTCATTATGGTTTGGTAATATAGTCATAAATGTTTTAGTAAAATGCCCATATTTCTCACATCTCTTTTATTTTTTCCAAATCATTACTTTTTATTTAGCATACTATTTAGTCTCTTCCATATTTCTAGCCATAACCAATTGTTCTAGAAATGTAACTGAGCATTTTTTCTTATCATTCAAAAAAATATTTATATTCCTCTATTTCCTAAAAATTTCAAAATGTTAAGCTATTTTAATAATCTCAAATACATTTTTTGAGGTTGAAAAATTATTCACCTACTAATATTTGTTTTCTAATTCAACAAACACTTGAGAAAATTTTATTTATCTCTACTTATTAAATCTCCTCCATGATTCAATCTTTTCATTGGTAGAGTAATGTTAAGAAAATATGTATATTTCTTATTCCCAAAAAACATTACAAAATAGTCTTTATCAAATAATTTGTGATCTTTTATATTGGTAATAGTACTAATATGGAGTTTTTTGTTTCTATTTCCTCTGAAAATGTGGTGGATTTTTTTTTTCTGAAACGTTTTTTTGATTAGTTGTACAGTTTTATAATGGAGAACGATTCTAAAAAAGTCATAAACTTTAAAATTTTATTATTTATTAAAAAATGGTATACATTCAGATTGGTTGGGAATATAAACAACCTACTTTAATAAACCTATATTTTTGTGATATTGTGAAGATTCACTATTAACCTCATCTCCATTGGTAAAGTATTCTATGAAATTCCATAAAAACATTATTCTATAAGAAATTTTTATTATGTTTTTTGATAACTATTCTTATTTATCATTCCATATTTTTTTATGAACATTCTCTATCACATCAAATTCAACAAAATTCAGGTTATTCTGGTAACATTCCTCAAAAATATTTTTTCTTCCATTTTGATATTCTCTTATTTGACAAATGATTCTTAAAAAAAATACATCTTCTTTTCATGCTATGATACTTTAATTTACTAATATCTAATAATATATAAAATATTATCATCCTTTTAAATTCACTCAATATTCTCAAAATTTATCTCTTGAGAACCATTCTTAAACTTCTTCTGTTCATTCTTGATCTATGAAATTTGACTAGAAGAAATATGTAAATTTTCAATTATAGTCCACTAATTTTTGGATCCATGTTCTCTATAATCCTCACTATATAATGTACCACTACATTTTCTAACATGTTCGATGTATTTCACATGAAATTTTGATTCATTTCAAGTTTAATTATCATGTCACTCACTTCTACACAAAATATTTCTTCTCCATGAGAAAAAAAAATTTATTATGTTTTTTTCATATTTTTTTGAATAAATAATATATTCAACTAAACATTTTTATTATTAAATATTATTCTTTTTAAAATATCCTAAAAATTTTCTTTTATCATTATAATTCCAAAATATAAGAGAAATTTTACCCTTTGTATTCAAATGTCCTTTTTTGTATCTTTTAGAGACAGGAAAAATGATTTTTTGAAGTCCTATTATTCTTCATATTCATTTGAATCACTAGAATATTCATTAGATTCCTTGTCCATATGAATCATTTTAAAATATATTTAATGGCTAGTTATTCTATTGAATTATTTATAAAGGATGAAGATTCTCTCATTTCATATACCATGATAATATTCTGATGTTTATAAAGCAATAAATATTATCTATCTTTTAAATTTGACACTTTAGCATCAAATCTATCTTTACTATTATTTATCATTTTTTAATGTTAATATAATCTTGAATCTTCTCATTGAAACCTTTTATATTGCTAAAAATGTCATGGACTCTTATAAAGTATTCATCATCAAACTCATAATAACATATCCTATAATTTTCAAATATAATCTCCTTTATTTGAATCTTATAATCCTAAATATTATCATTTCATTCATAGATTATCATCAACTTATCCAAAAACAAATTCCCATTGGAAAACAGATAATTCTTTCATCAAATTTTTTCTAGAGAGCCACAAACATGGAATTATGAGATTTTATATCCAATTCAAAATTTATCGAATGAGAATATGTCATTGAAATTTAATAAATGGGAGGAAATTACACTGTTACATTATATAAAACATCAAGGCTAAGAGGTAGAATATATGGTAACATACTACTCTTCTAACTGTGGTATCTCCTATCATCAAATACTAGATCACCATTACAAGTCACTAAATTTATATTCATCATTTATAGAAGACACCTAGATATTTTATTGGGAACCTGCAATATGACACCAATTGATGTTCCTTGATAAATACATGATCCATGATATAGGGATGAGGAGAATTAGTAATCAATTTCTTTTATGGATTATTCTTAAAAACTCAATGTTAGAAAATTTGTTAGAGTTGTGATCTACTCAAAGATATTTATCAGCATCATATTATATTTATAAAATAAAGTATAAAATTAGAAAATTTTGTTTACAAGGTTCAATGAAATTTTATACTCATTGCTATATTTTTTATCCACACCAAGATTTATTGTTTATTGACTTCTTTCATAAAAAATAAGGCACATGAAACAACTATTTCTACACCCTAGTAATCATTAATCCATATAACTTTGGGATTACCCACACCAATGAAATATTATTCCACATTTGGTTATAACCCCAACTATTCTAACTCTATCAGCTTTCTTCATAGATAGTTATATTCCCTACTCGAATCATTTTTGGAAATAGGTTCTACACCATACCAAAAAAATCTTCAGACTTATTTCCTAAAATAGTAGTGAAAGGTATTATATTTCTCCACAAGAATGTTGGATTATATTTTCCAATCTATAATATTCAAGTCTCCAAAAACTATATTAATATTTTCTTATCCTCAAAAAATCCTTATCGAACCTCGGAATACCCATATATGTTTAATCTCAATATTTCTAGAGCTAGTCTTTAAAAAATACATATAAAAATCAGTCGGATCCACTTATATATGGTATGCCCTCAATTTTATGAACCTTTTCCAGATCCTCTTCGACTCCCTACCCTTTATTATGGAGTTTCCTATTCAATAATATTTTTTTAATGTTCTATGTCAAATTATTATTTGACTGATGGAGGAAACATTTTCTAGAAATCATTCTTGAAATAGACAAGAGCACTAATTGGAAACTCACACAGTACTCTCTCTTTCTCCAGTGATTATTGGTTCAATGAAAATTCATCTCCATATGGTGAAACTCCAAATGATGGGAATATTCTTTAACAAAGTGGGAACTATATTTGTATTCCCATGACACAAATCCATTATCACTTCCATTCCTCTAAATAGATATATATGTGTGTTCCACAACTTCATATCATTCCAAAACCCTTATTATATTGGAAAAATTCTTGAATATTTTGTAGGAAAAAAATAGTATTTTCTTATTTTTAAACAATCCATATTAAAATTCACAAACTCATTTAAATTTTATTCAATTGAATTAAAATATTTTAAAATCTTATTGAAACTTCATTAGTACGATGGGAAACGTTAACCGAAAAACGTAATATCCTCATTGTTAAAGCTATTATAAATTATTTGAAAATATTTTTAGAACACTTATATCTAATGAAAAATATACATATTTTTATATTAAATGGATTCAATACTCTTATCATTTGATGGGCCTCTAATCTGTTTCCATTTTTTTAGAAATGTCATTTTGAGATTCATAACAAATATTTTCTAAATGACATCACAAATCTCTATATGGTTTTTCTTCATTTTAGAAATCTGGAAAATTCTATTTATATGTTACCTATGCACAATGATAATACATTCTATAACAACATATATATTTTTATAATTTGTATCCATAATATTCTAATCCAATTCATATGAAACATTGTATGCCCTTCTCTTCTTAGAGAACCATCATATTTCTTTATCTGGTGACATCAAAATTATCCATACATTAAATCATTTGAGTGTCTTTGAAATTGTAAATTAATCATTGGAACTTCATATAAATCTCCATTCAATGATTTTCAATTTATTCCACTAGCTGATGTCATTGATAATCTATCCTCTATCTGGCGAGCTTTGTACTCTCCCATTATCCATCCGATATAGCTCTATAATTTTTTTGATGGATACAAACTTTTTAACTCATCCTTTATTCTTTTCACATTATAATTTGGAAACATTTTATCTATTTGATCTTTCTTCATCCAATCATGATATACTCAGTGATCCAAAATCATACAGAAACATCTCCAAACATTATAATAAAAAGTAAAAACGTTTCTCCGTTAAAAAACATTGTTAATATATACTCTATCAGATCATACTTCTTCTTATTAATATAAAATCAGTAATAAAACATCATATAGAAGAAAAATTATCCATGTGGCTCATACTTTCACTTATTCTAATTTTATACATATCCCTTATTTTACTTTTCTATTTTGCGAAAAATAAAAAAAAATCTTGAATCATGATAAAATTCATGATGATAGGAACATTATGATCATATTTTCATTATATAACATTGAAAATGTTTTCTAAAATAGTTAAATAAATATTCTTACTCGTGATAAGAATGTTTATTATGTGAATCCAACTAAATATATTCTCTCAAAATTCTCTATGTTTTTAAATAAATGTATCTAAAACACAAATTGATTTATTGAAAAAAAATTCAACTAAAATAAATTTTGAAAAAAATATTTTTATCAATACCTATGGGAAAAATATTTTGAGGAAGAAACCAAGATAACAAAAAAAATTGATAATCCTTTTGGATATTCCTGAAATTTATAGAATACATAACTTATATATAGATTTTATACCATGGATCAATATTTATTATCTTATAAAAAATTAACTATATTAATTATTTATAAATGATTCATATTAAAAAGAATGAAAATCGTGTCATAAATCTTAGTCAATTTAGGGATCTCGGTCTTGTGAAATTAAATGAGGCTAGTGTTAAAGATGTGTATATGATTTCTATATTAATGAATTTGGCTTAGGATATGGCCAATTAGCTTTATCAAATGAAAAAATATGATTTTCCTCAATATAGTGTAATATTGTTGGACTACATTATGTGTCCACAACCCACATCCTTAAAGGGAACAAATAATTTATTAGTGGATAAAAATGGATCAATTAACTAGAAAATTTATTCCAGACCTTGTTATATTTTGTGAGGAAAGAGGTTATCATGGTTTTATAATGTCTAAGTGGATATGATCATAAATTTTAAATAAATTTTCAAAACCCCAAGAAGTGGAAATAAAAAGAAACTAGAGAATGAAATTTCGTTTAAGGTAATATACCATGAAAATATTTTTTATGAGATAAATTAATTGTCCTAGAAATAATTTTTTTAATTTTAAAAAAAGGGAGTGTTATTTTTTTTGAGAATGTGGCTAAAATTATATGTTTAAAAAGATATCATTCTAACTATGTAAAAAATAAAAAAAGAAACATTATTGACTTTTTATGGGTATAAGCCAAGAATTTTAATGGAATAGTCCCTCAAACATTTTCAACATATTAAGATATAGTTACTTGAACCAACATGTATCAGAAAGATTTATCCTTTTATTTTTTGTTGAAAATGAAAATATGATAATAAGATTATGAACAAGAATAATATAGCGAGAAATATGTTAAAAGAGAATAATGGAAGTGTATAAATCATATCAAGAAATTATTATTGAATGAAATACCCCATGACTTTCCTGAAGGTAATAAAATTTTTCTATATGTGTATGTATGAAGGATATAATGATTTCGAATGAAAAGGGAAGAGAGATTCAACAAATGTACACTGAATAAACTGTAAGAGGATGCAACACTATTATAATAAATGCCCCATATATAATTGTAATCAATGTCAAAAGTGTCCAAGGGGATAATATTATTCTTATATAATTTATAATGACGAATTTGAAGTCTTGAATGATGTGATAACAGATACATTGATACTAAAATCAATGTTATATAATTCATTTTCCTATTCTAAATCTACTCACTGACTGAATACCACCATTTTTATTGATTTGTCGAAAGCAAGCCACAGAACAATGAGTCAATGGGGTCTAAAGTTATGAAGGCCCAACACATCATTAACAATAAAATTGATTCCCCCTATGGGAAAAAACCCATGTGAAGGAAGTAGGATATACTTTGGGTTTTCGGTGCTACGGAGGCCAAAAAATCAGCATCCATGTTGCCTTCCCACCAAGTATATGTGATTTCTGTGTGGACTCCCATGAGCTGTTTACATTTCCTGACCATGTAAGCATTGTTCCAAGGGTACTTTTTCGTGCCGGACAATGAATTATAGAGGATCATTGAGTCTGTCTCCACTTTCTTGTCGTTGATGTACCTTTTTGTGTATAACTCCAGCATGATGACCCTGGCCATGGATTCCGCCTACACCACATCACCCCTCCCATACCGAGCTGAGAAAGGAGCATTGACCGAACCCTCCCTATCTCTTATGACTCCTCCACCATGCATCTCCCCGTTGAGAAGATAACCATCTAAATTTAGTTTGAAACCCCAGCTGGGTCGGTGCCAACGGACCCAATTCCCCTGCCCCTGCCTATTTTCCTAGTTAGATACAACATGATTCATAAGAGAAGGCCTTACCGATGGAGCATCCTGGAAATCAGTGCACAAATTGGCCAAGTCCAGCAGCGTATTCCTAATTTTGAAGGTGATTCTAGTATGAGAACCTATTGTTTTGTTGTGACGACCATCATTCTGAGCCTTCCAGATGGTCCAGTAGCGCACCATGAGGACAACAACTAATTCCTCTCAGGACCCCACTCGCCTGCCCCCTGGAACCACAAACCGAAGAAGTCATCCATCATTCCACCTGGATTATTCCATCCAGTGAAGGACCTGTGTGCCTGCCACACCCAGCTTGCCCAGTTGCTATCCACAAAGAAGTTTCCCACCGTTTCATTTTTTGGATCCCTGCAGCAGTAGCACTTAGAAGCCAGAAAAACACCAATGCATTTAATTCTGTCATCCGTGGGTGAAGAATTATGTCTCGATCTCCAAAAATGGAAATAAAATTTGGACGACACCTCTTTGTACCACAGCAGCTCCCCCCAAAGGGTCGACATTAATTGGAACTATCCTCACATGAATGAAATCATTGATTGAGAACTCTCCCGACGTGGAAACCATAAAAATGAGTTTATCTGAATCATCACTAAGCACAATATTATTGAAACAGATTTGTTGGTCTTCATCAAGGATGGCCTGAATAAAACCAGGATGATCACAGGCCTCCCAGAAGGAAATGAGAGGAGTAGGGAAGCTTGGAAACCATAGCCTACCACCCCCCAGTTATGCTCCCAGAAATTAATATCACCCTTTCCCACCAACCAACGCGATAGAGGTCTTAGGGTCTCAATATACGAATGGATCATCTTCAATATCTTTGAAGGATTTGATATCTGAATGTTCACATCCTGACCATATATATCTTTCATGATCATGCTCCAAAGGGTCTTACCTTCCATAGCCTCCCATGCGAGTTTCACGTGTAGCCCTTGCATTGTCAAACAAATGCTCCTCATATTGATTCCCCCTTCCAAAATAGGTCTTCCCAGGCACTCACCCGAATCCCAGTGGTTTATACCTTCCATATTCCTATCCCATATAAATTCCACCAAAATCCTCTCTATGTTAGCAATGACCCTTTTGGGAACCCTTAGGGTGTAAAGGATGTGCATGGGGATAAGCACTAGGACACTATTGACTAGTGTTATGCGACCACCAAAGGATAGAAATATATTCTTCCAATTTCATATGCACCCTGTGATCTTACTAATAATCTTATCAATGTGATGCACACGGAGAGAGTTCGGACTAGCCCGTGCTCTAAGATACCTCATAGGAAAAGTCCCTCTTCTTATATTCAGATTGGTGTTGAGGGTCCATTCCCTCATGCATGAGAGCTTCTTTGTAGTGAAATAATGGCTTTTATCCCTATTGACCACCTCCCTGCTCCACTTACAGTAGTCACGAAGTATTTGGTTCATCCCAAACACTGATCTTCTGGTACCATTGATTAAAAGAATCGTCTCATCTACAAACATTAGATGCAAAATTCCCCCTGGAGAATACCAGTTCTGGTATGGAAGAATTTTCCCAATGAGAAGCCCTTGATTAATGGAGTAACTAAGAGCATTTTGGGATAAGATGAAAATAGTGGGAGAGAGGGGATCCCTCTTGCATAAGCCCTCTACAGGCCTTGAAGAAACCAAATTTCTTTCCCATAAAAGAGGTTGAGATCCAAGCCGAACTGAAGCACTGAAACTTAAGGTCCCCGATCCAGTTGTAAAACCCCATGCATGTCAATACCCTTAGAATAAAACTTCATTCCATCCTATCATAAGCCATACTCATGTCTAAATTTTATATGGAACTACCTCATGTAGATTATCTTAATAAGATTATATGAGAAGAAGAAGAGTAAATATAATCTATGAATGGGAATAATATCTTAATAATGAAGGATGTTCTTATTATGAAGGAATAAATTTATATATTTTTTAGGAAATATCCACGATATCCACATGAATTTGAAAATTATATTTTTATTGAACTCTTTCTTTATGAAAAACCCATAAAAATGAATCCCTATATAATAAATCCTCTAGAATTGGTAGAGTAGAAATAATTACTAAATTTTATATGTGAAATGTGTTTCATTAACCCTAGTGTCACACAATGGGGATAAACTATCTAATTTTTAAAAAAGAATGGTGTTTAAAAGTGGGTTTTCATTTATTTCTGATAAATAAATTCCATTATTGTAAGGAAAATGTATCTTTTCCCACACATTTTTGTATCTTTTTATCAAAATCATGGTGTTCAATAATTTTTAAAACACATCTTCATTTTGGATTCAATAAATTAACAGTAGATAAGGATGATATTATTTTAAATTAAGTGTAAACATTATGAGTTTATAGTAACACCCGCTAGATTAACTAATGTACCATCCATGTTTATGAGTTTTGATTAATAGTTCTATGATTGATTAACAAGATAAAATTTTCCATTATTTATTGATAATATCTTTATATACTCTAACATGTATGTATAAAATAAAAAATATTATGTATTGTTTCGGATACTATTAGCGAAAATTATTTCTATAGAAAATATTTTAATAGTAAATTTTGGCTCTAGAATGTTTCATGACATGTCCATATTATTTATAATGATGATATATCTATAGAACCATAAATGATTGAGATGGTAAAAAATTTTACATCACTAATTAATATATCAAGGATATATAATTTTATTTGTTTAATAGTTTATAATTAGTACCCTTTACAAAATTTTACCAATTTGTCCAACCTGTTATCCATGTTAATGTTTAAAGTTATTACATTTACATGGTCAATAGTATTTAAAGAAACAAATATTATATTGTTAAATGTATTGGTTTTAAATTTAGAATTATTGAAGGAATGACTTGTAATATATAGTGACACATCGATTAATGGACTAGGTTATGTCGTTATGAAAACATATCAAGTTATTTTATATACATCGGTGAAATTTAAGTACCATTAACAAAACTATACAAATCATGATATTGAGTAATAATATATAAAATTTTCCATGAATATATAGAGACACTATATATATGGTAAAAAAGTGACATATATATTATTCTCAAGAGTTTTAATTATATATTTTTACACAAGATCTCAACATGATTCAAAAGAGATGTTCAGAACTATATAAAGTCTATGGATACATGATAATCTACTACCATGTGAAAAACAAATGCACATTACTCATGGAGTAAGAAGGATAATGAAATTATACCCATGATGAAGTTAGATAACAATCTAGTATCATGGATTTAGTAATGTTATATTTACAAATTATTAGGTAAGGGGTAACCTCATTTATTTCCTAATTTTTTTCTAAAAAATATTTATTGGAGAGGATAAATAAGACCTAACAAGATGAATAATATCAAAAAAGTAATGGTTAAATCCTTGAATGATTGGAAAATCAAGTACATTATCAATAATGTTTATGTTTCTATGTTTAGAAACAGAATTTGTGTTCCATCAGTACGTGAGTTACAAAGTGAATTTCCAGATGAATCTCATAGCTCAAATATCATTACACATCCAAGTAAAATAAATATGTATATATATTATAGATAAAATTTATAATGGTATTATATAAATAAGTAAATTTCTATCTATGATTCATGTTGTTTATTGTTCCAAAAGTAATGTCTAGGAGGAAATATACTAATGGTGAACTTAAACCATTTCCATACAAATGTGGATGTGGGACAATATTATACTTGATTTTTTTATTAATATTACTAATATATCTCAGAGGAATAATTTAAGATGGGTTATTGTTTATCTACTAATTTTTTTTAATATTTACATGAAATAAGGGAGGACCTACTGCTTGAGAGTCCATTACGGCTCTATATTTAAATAGTTATGTGGATTTATAGTACACTTGTGTCCATAATATATCGCGATGAACCTCATTTCTAATTGAAATTATGGAGGATTATTTTTAAGTCTATAAATACATAGATATATTTAAACACCACTGTTCATCCTCAAAATGAGGGGTATTCAAAAAAAGACTATCAAAATATTAGAGGATATGATAAAGTTATAATTAATTGAATTAAAAGAAACTTATGAACTGTCTTTATCTTTTTTGGAATTTTAATATAATAATATATTCCATTTATTTAATCAAATGGAAACAAAAAATCCTCACATGGGAGAAAAAGCCATACCCAATCATACTAGGATGAATTTTGGGAATAGAAGATTATAGGTACAAATGTAAATGAGTAGAAAACTAAGAAATTTATATCCACTCATAATAATTTCAATATGGATCACAGAATATGGGAAATATTATTTAATAATATTAGGAAGGACATAAAATTTCATGTATGGAATAATGCCTTCTTGAACATATCATGATGTTTGGGAGTTTTAATGGTTCATTAGAAGGGGAAGTTATGTCTATGGTATATTTTAAACTATATTATTTTGGATTGAAATGTATATGTTGTGTACCATTATGCTATGCTACCCAAAAAATCAAATGTGAATTACATTTTTATGTATTATTATCAGGAAAGTGAATTCTACTACCAATGAATGTACCCACCACTGAGGAAATAGATTTTGATATTAAATTTATTCTAATGATGAGAGAAAATATATTATTGAAACTAGGTTAAAAGTGGTATAGATCCAAATAACACTACTAGTAAAAGTTTTTTGGATGAACCAAAACATAGAAGAAGAAATATGAGAACTGAAGGATGTCATGATGAAGAAGAACCCATATTTGTTTATGGACTGGTGTATACTATAAATTTAAAGGAATGAATTATTTAAGGCTTTAGGAAGGTATATAAAAATACATGTCGAAAATAAATAACAATCTTATTTCTCACGAACCTGTATGGGAATACATCAGACTTGACATCTGAACTGGTCTAAGACATGGCTCGAAGGTTTTTCCCGATACCCACAGGTTGGCCACTACTATTGGGAATCCAAAATAATTCGTGTGTAAATGATTTCATCCACATAAACCTGGATGATATAAATATTATAAATATGAATAGAACACCACAATATCCAATGAATGATAATAAATTAACACACAGACTGATTCAGATACAAATACCATTAAATTAAAAAAAAGGAAATCTACAAACAAAATCTACAACCAGAGTGAAGATAAGTCAATCTATATGTGATTGCAATGTCACCACCATCCATAGGACCGAACCACTCCTAGAGGCCTCTTATAGCCAAAATAAACTAAACAAGAAGCTGATCCTGCTAAATAGATCGTGTCTACCAACACTACCAGGTACAAGTAGGGTATGAGCTAAACAACTTAGTAGGAAACCACCACAGAAACTGTACATTTCCATCCTCAAAATATAGTCCATTTACACTAATTTAAATTTTTTTTATGAAAATAGTTTTTTCACATTTTAATAAACAATACATACATTATTTTATAACAATAAACACCACACATATGTTATCAAAATAGGATACTATTTATGAAACTAAAACAATATGAAAATCTAAACAAAACTGTAACAGGTTATGAAAAAAAATTAATAGGTAGGAAACAAAATAAAATAAATACTGTCAAATGTAAACAATAAATTAAAGATAGTAAACATGGGAATTTCCTAAACATCCCTAGAGAGACCCAGGTAAGTACTTGGTTCAGAACAACCTTCTAGTATATTTTGAAGCTCCCTATACAATAACCAACTAGCCACCCTCAAATTACCAATATGACATCCCACATGGGATCACAGCCAATCCAAGGGGTACCAACATGTCAAATCAGGGTTGATAGGAAACCATCCCTCAATCCTCTATAAGATTCCTATGAATCTGTGGTAACACTATACTGTGTATGTATGAGGCCCCCACATGTGTGACTCAACTTACCTACTATCATTGTACTTTCCTATTCCAAACACAGACACCACATATATGATTAACCATATAAAGAAATCTGAAATATGAGTTCTCACTACACATCACATTATAAAAGGTGCCTACTGGGCCATCCCATCATATAAACATTCAATAATTTCTTTAAAAACATGATTACATTCCTAACAAGAATTTTAATTTATTCTTATAATTAATTAACCAAAAAAGTTCCAAAAAATTTCAAAAAAAAATGTGAAATACCACATCTATGAGCCCTTTCCAAATGAGCCTTCTCATTTCAAAACCAATTCCACGTCCATCAATATTTAAAAATAGAAATGAATATTTACAAAATAAATAAGAATGAAAACATGATTTGATATCATTTAGAAACCAAACATCCATTCTAAAGTACCAAACATGTGGAGGTTTAAGGAACACACTCTAAACCATTATCAAGTTACCCATCATATCAACATCCCACTTAAATAATAAAGAACTATTATTTTAATGTCCCACCTTTATTTAAAGGGGGCATCCATGGGTGCACTTTTGTGCACCCCATAGATGTGCCAATATATAATGGCATACTCTAAACATTTAATATCAAATTCAAATCCCATTTTAGATTGATCAAATTAGTATGACACCAAATAATTCAATTATACATAATTTTAAGAGCATGCATAACCCCCTTAAAAACCCTTATTATCCTTCCAAACACATTTAACTACAACCATCAAGGTATGGAATTACCAAATAACATGCAGAATTTAAAATTAAAAATCCAAAAATGCCACCATAACATAAATATAGATAAAAAAATTATCAAAACACCCAATTTCATTTTTAATGAACACATGAAATTTGAACAAACACATTTGCTGCAGATGTACTTAGGCATCTTTTAATAATCACTTCAAAAACCTATCTTCAACAAATTATACCAACAAAAAACAACACAAATAAGTATCCATATGCATTATAAAGATGTGAATCATATTAAATAATTAATTAATGACACTCAATCATCAAAGGAGTTAATTAGAAAGAAAAAAAACATAGATACACATACCTCAATGGAATGAAAATGTGATGAAACCTATGGAGAATAGAGATCTAAGCCCCCATAGACCATTCAGAAACAATAGATCCCAATGAAAAAAAACCCTTCAGATTAAACCTAAAATATGGGGGTTTTCCAAAAAATAACCCACTA
This sequence comes from Viscum album, assembly GCA_963277665.1. Classification (NCBI taxonomy): domain Eukaryota; kingdom Viridiplantae; phylum Streptophyta; class Magnoliopsida; order Santalales; family Viscaceae; genus Viscum; species Viscum album. Next base: position 1,748,717,123 of record OY728146.1, on the reverse strand, counting down.
ATGTAGAGATAACAAATAAAGATAGGATTGGGGAAAGAGGGGAGAAAACATGAAAACCCTAAAAACTCACCTTCGATTTAAAGGAGTGGTTCCATAGAGGGAGGGGAACCAAGATGAATGGAGGGGGTTGGGAGCCATTTAGGAGCTAAAAATGACCAATATGGTGCGTGATTGGTCTAGGATAAAATAAGAGGATGTTTGAATAGTATTATAAAGATTTTGATGTTCTGGGAAAATCACACTATTTGGATGCACAGTTTACTTAATAGTGTGCCAACCATGTGGTTGCTGCTATCCATGAAAAACCAACCGCATGACCAACCCACACAGTTTGAATGAACATTCCCAAACCATATGATAGCTTATTTCCAACTCTAGGATATATTTCATTGTTACCTAAGATGGGAAGTATATTATCCACTGACTATGTGCTTCCCATGCACATGCCAAAAATCAATGGGACTCTCAAAAATTAAATTATTTCATTTGGGGTTCAACCCAAACCCTGACAAAAAATATCCAAGATCATGAAGAGAATAAAATAAAGAAGTATCTGAGGGAAGGGTGTGATAATTCTCTCCAACACTGACACTTTATTCCCCAGGAAGGTCATCCTGCCGAAAGACAATCAAAACTCAAATACATGCCTGATCAAAACCAGAAGAATTCAAAAACCTTGGGGGACCCTTTTCTCTCCACAAGTCACACCTAATCAATCAAGAAGAAACCACGACAAAAAATTAAAAGGAGAATATGAGAGATTTTTCCCCACCACAAGAGCTCAAATAACATATCCAAAAAGTCTGAGACCTCATAACACGAGCTAACCCAACCCTATCCACATCAACCATGAATCACCAAAATCCAGACTAGGAATTCTTAGCCTTACTAACCCAAACGTATTCTCTTTAGAAAAACAAAGAATCCCTGGGAACCTAATGTTTCCCATACAACCTAAACCCCCAAAACTAGGGGAATCCTACAAAATGGTATTTACATATGAAACTGACATGAAACATTATCTATCAATTTCACATGACTCAAATGTCTCCAAATGAGCACCACTAAAACAAAAATTGACCCACATTAGGGTTAAACACATTCAACAAAGAAGAAACAATCCAAAGAGCCAAATTTAGATATATATATATATAACTACTCAGGTTATATAAGAATGAGTTTATAAAATTGATACAATCGAAAGATGATGGTTTAAAAATAGGAAGAATTGAAAAAATAAAATTGAAAACATTTATATCCCAACACAAGAGACAATAATTTGGCAAATGGGGTTTCCCACACACCATCGAAAACACCTGATTGTGTTTGAGAATCACTATGAGGCATGTGGCTGGATCCCTAAGGACTAAAGCATGTCCTTCCATGCAGTAAAGAACTAATATCCTATGATCAAAACTTTTTTATTTAAGATAGGATTCATGTAACACTACTAGAGGTGGTGTAGACAACCACAACATTGACATGACTTTAGAGGATTGCGACAAAAAGACTTTGAATACCCAAATCTGCCACACTGATGGATAAAAAGTGAATGGTATAATGAATTGGAAGCTAGAACCAATGAAGGAGAATTCATGGTGTAGGATCTAATGTCATGCACCCATCACCATATGTAGAACCTTTACGAGATCCAAACACCACAAACTGATCCCTGAGAACTAGTTCCACTAATAAGGCCTCATCCACTAACTTATCAAAATGAAGATCCTTGGAGGATAGGACACACTCCTTGTTCTCTATATATAGTCACCTAAGGAAAAGGTAATCCTTCAACAGATCTTATGATGATAGCATTAGAAAATAAGAAACTAGCTCTAGGAAATTTTCAACAGAGGCATTCATCATTTAGTGGCCCTAGTGGATACTCACAAGCTCATTCATTCTGTTCATCTTCACCATATTAGTCACAAACCATTAGTCAATGAAAAAAATAATCACATCCCAAGTCATGTGAACTTTCATCGATGGGGGGAAAACATCTCCCATTTTTCCAATTATAGACCATCAAACAAACATAGAAAAATGTGAACTCTAACAACTTTGGGAGTTCCTAATGATCTAAAGACATATTCTACGTCCACAAGCCACTCCACTACATCTGAATAACCATGATCACCATGATACATGGTAGAAAACCATGAAGATCCAAGAACTGGGTATGAGTTTCTAGATAATTTGGGAAACATTCTATGAATTTAATCCTAAATAACACAATAAAGGAAAAGGCTCAACCAACATCAATACAAAATAGAATAAAAATAAAATCCTGAGCCAAAGAAACCAACCCAAAAAAAAGACCACAAAGAAAAAAAAAGAATTTTATTTTCAATAACCACCCTTTTTATTTAAATTTTTAAACATAATTCTTTCAAGGAAACCTTCAAAAAAATCCATATTTCATAAAACTATAATGATATTTTCAAATAATAACAAAAAATGAATCATTTTTCACTCAAATACCTTCATAGACAGAACAATACAAAGCATTAATTTCAAAATCTCACCCATAGCACCATATGAACCATGAAATATGTTTGCATCAGTTTCCATCTACACGTTCCAATATTCTCTTTCCACACACACCCACACATATGAAAATTATCATAAGGGATAACAATGGATACTCTCACTATTTCAATTAAAAACCTAGGAATTGACAAGATATCAATCCAAAACATTTCATTTTCAATCCCATTTAACTAATTTCAAAAAAACTTGAAATAATTAATTTTAATTTTCATAAACTAGCCTCATTTCAAAGACTTACACACACAAATAAAGACGAAAAAATAGACATAACTTTTTCCCAATCACCAAAAAGAGGAACTAGTAGTCCTTCCTTACCCAGTGACATGGTAGTGAGAAATTTCCCATGTATTTAAAAATTACTAAGAGGAAATAGAGTCAGGAACTTGGACATCACCTAGGTCACCACCCTATTTGAGATCATAACATGAAAATGGATCCCATTAATTTTAATTCCTTAAAACAAAATAATCCATGAAATGATACAGATTCAATTCCAGGACTAAACCTAGAAACTCAAGTCTCATCGTGAGTGGGGGTGATCATGAACCAACCCATAACCTACCTCAAAAGACCTAAATGTCTTAGTCTATAATCAACCAAACCCAAAAAAACAAGGGCCTTCTTATATACAAGTTGGTATTATACTAGGCTAGGATTCCATTTGACATGACATCTAGCTCGGTCCAAGACAAAGCCCAAATGGATTTCCAAATCCCCATGGGGTTGCAACTAGTACAAGGCATCAAATATAATCTAATTAGGATGAATTGCATCCCAATAAACAACGATCAAATAAATAGGCTAAATAAACTAAGAACATAACAATATTCGATGACTGATCATAAATAAATATGTTAATTGACTGAGAAAAAAATACAACTGAATAAAAACACCTAAAACGATAAAAAAAAAATACAACCAAAATGAAGAAAAATCAATATTCATGTTACCTGAATGTCACCACCGTCCATAAGACTAAAATACTCCCAGAGCTAGATTGAACCAAAATACCAAAAATGGATGTTGAACCTCAAAAATATATTGAGTATATATTCATTTACATATACAATTTTTGTGTCAGCTAAACAACATAGTAGGAAACCACCATAGAATCAATACATTTCATTTTAAAGAAAATTCCATTAATAGTAGTTTGAAATTCATTTATAAAAATAGTTTTTTATTATTTTAATAAAAATCTCATTCAATATCATAAAAAATGCACACAAAATATATATATTCAAAATGGATTACCATTTAAGAACCAAAACCCATACCAAAATTCAAACAAAGCAGAACCTGGTCTTTCAGAAAAATAATTAGGTAGGATAAACAAGAAAATTAATGAAATTGAAGGTAAAAAAGAAAATATCAATAGTAACCATGGGAATTTCTTAAATATCCATAGAGAACCCCCTAAACATACTCGGTTTTGAACCACATACTGGCTTATGGTGAAGCTTCGTTGTAAATAACCAATTGCACATCCTCAAATAAACAATCTAGTGGCACATCCCACATGGACACCTATATAATCCTGGGGGTACCAACTAGTCTAATTAGGGTTGATATAAAACTGTCAGTCGATCATCTAAAAGATTCATTTTAACTCATGGTAAATGTACATTGTGTTTGTAGGAGGCCCCCCATGCATAAATCACCTAACCTTCCATCACGACACTTGACTACCCCAAAATGTACAAAAACTATACAATAACCAATATTGGGAAATCCCTAATAGTAGTTCCGACTAAATTTCACATTATCAATGGTTTCGACTAGGCTGATACACCAAATAAACAATCAATAATTTCATTAAAAACATGATAAATTTCCATACATGACTTTGAATTTATACCTCCAATGCATTTAAAAAACATTTCCAAACCATTTCCAAAACAATGTGAGATACGAATTCCATAAGAACTTTCCAAATTTTCCTTCACATTCAAAAACCAATTCCACTATCAACATTATTTCAATACCAAAATTAAAATTCTTAATATTACAATGAATGGCTAATGAGATTTTATATCATTTTGAAACCAACCGTCCTTTCTAAATTACAAACTAAGCGAATTTTTTAGGAGTACACTATGACCCATTTTCAAGTTAACCAACATACTAAAATTACATTTAATGATCAAATAACTATTATTTCAATGTTCCACCCTCATTTGAAGGCGTATCCATGTGCGAACTTTGCAAACTGAAAAATGTTCAAACTATTAAAGGAACACTTTAGTCTTCCAAGAAAACACCCAAAACCATTTTTATATTCACCAAATTATTTTAATAATTAATCCTTCAACTATACATAATATGATGATCATAAATAACCCCTTTAAGAACCATAAAAATAATTCAGAAAACATTTCACTACAACCATGAAGCCATGATGTTATCAAATCACACACATAATTCCAAATTCTCATTCCAACGACAAAACCATAAAATAAATATTTCTAAATACTTATTAAAAACCCAAATTTCCATTTCAAAGATCACTAGTAATTAAAAAACCCTTCGGTGAACATGAACTCATGCATTTTTCAAGAATATCTCTGAAAACCTATTTTTACCAAGTTCTACCAAAAATAGAACACCCAAAATAATTAACTGTGTGCATTATAAATATATGAATCATATTTGAAAAATATTTTATGACACCCAAGAATAAATGGAAAGAATTGGAAAGGAAAATCATGGGGACACATACGTTAATGTCGTGTGAATGGGATGAAACCTCTAGGGAAGATAGATCTAAGCCCGCGTGAACAATTAAGACAACCTAGATCCAAAGGAAAAAAAATAACACATTAACCCTCATCTCTTCGGATTTTCCAAACATGAACACTCCGAAGGGGAGCCATGAAATTAGGATTGGATAAGGGAATGTGGAGAAAAATGGAAAAATACCCTAAAAAATCACCTTGGATTAGAAGAAGAGGAACCATGGAGGGAGATGAGCCAAGAAGAAGGGGGGGTTTGTGAACCCTTAATTATCCAAAACTAACCTAGAGGGAAAGGGATCAGTATAGAGTTAAACACTAGGAAAGTGTAATACAGTTTTTAATATTTTTTTATGATTTTTTCAAATCACATAGTTCGTCCAAACAGTTTACCAAACTGTGTGCCAACCATGCTTTAGCCATTGTCCAATAAGAATCCAACCACATGACCAACACACATGATATGACCGACCATGCTCAATCTTGTGGTAGCTTTTGTCAAATTCCAGGACAAGTCACACGATTACCATTTCTGGGCTGCATATTTTCCTCTAATTGTGCACCACCCATATACAATCCAAAATTCACCAAGACTCTAAAAAACTCACAAATATCAACTAGGGCTATACCCAAACCAAGAAAAAAATCCAGGATCATGAAAAGCATAAAATAATGTAGAATCCAAGGTGATGAAGAGATATTATTATATTATACACCAAATAAAAAACTATTTTTGTTACATCATCATATTATTATGCATTATAGAAAATTATACTCCAAATAATGTCCACAATTAGTGATATAGAGAACATAAAATTATAGGGGACAACTAAAATAGAGAATTTCATTGGATCTGACACTAAAAAGAATTAAACATATGTATGACATAATTTTATTATGAAAAATAAAATAAGAAATGGAATATTAATGGTGTAGGAATATATGAAATGGCTATGAATGAATTTATATTTTATAAGAATGTATATATATAACTTTTAATATGAAAATTTTAAGGGTAACATGATTAATGGAATCTAAAAATATGTAATTAGACCATTGAAATATTAATATAATTATTCTACACATAAGACACTAATAAAAAAATTAAATAATTTGATAACAATATAATTAAAAATTATTAAAAACGGTCATTGATTAATGAATAGTAATATAATTACCCACATATGTCTTATAATAAAAATTATGACTTTTTGAAGAGGTGTTTTAAATTTTTAGTGCCAAATGTATGTTTTAAAATTCCCTATTATTTTCAACTAAAAATTAAATTTCCTATATATATGAAATTAAATGACTTTAAAGTATGTATATTCAGATAAAAATAATCTAATAATAATTTTATCATAATTTTTGTAGATAATCAATTTTTTGTGAAAAATTATGATACATTATGAATCTAAAAATAAGAATTATGATATCATAATGATTATAAAAATATGTAATAAATAAAATAATGAGTCTCTGGAAAAAAATTTATTCATTAAAATTATTTAATTTATAATGATATAATAAAATTTTCAAACCTATAATGATGTTTCAAGATCCTTGAATATAATTACACATTTAGGAATAAAAAATTAAGAATAATTTTTTTCTATTGTAATATTATTTAGGAGAGTTAGGTTTTTAATCTTTTAGAAGGAAACAACAAAGACCTGAATATTAAATACCATGGTTTACAACATCAATATGGTTAATGGTTTTTCATTTTTCCATAGCCTAAAATAGATGGGATATATTTAGAAATTTATAAACAATTACACCTAATTTTATATAAATAACATCATATCCTCCATTTTTTTTATTCCTAACCCATTGAGAATGTTTTCCCCCGAATTTATCATTGTAAGAAGATTTGGGAAGAGATATAGTTATATAAGGATTCCAAAAACAATCTCTATTTATCTCTCCAATATCTCCATAAGTGATTTTTGGATGAGACTTAGTGAGGTAAGGGTTCCAAAATTCTTTTATAAACTTATATTTTGATAATCCCAAACTCTTAAGGATATAATAAGAATATTATTAATATTTGTAAAGGTATATAGTATGTTAAGGTTTTCCATAACTTTATCTTCATTTCTCTTTCAAAATTCCATTAAACTCCATGAAAATTCCATATTTATAATTTTATGTGTACTCTTAAAAATCCATGATTATATTATAAATAATAAAATACCCTTTTCCTTTAATATAAAACCCACATAATATATTTTAATTCCAATAGTGGGATTTATTTATCAATTCGATGTTCTAAAAATATTTATTTTCTTAATGTTCACTGTTAATAATGATATATTATGAAGATATTCTAAAATATTATACCATTTTCAATGTCAATTTCTGTTATTTTTTTAATATAATATAATTATAACCAAATTAGTGGATATTCACCTTTATATTAATACAATTCAATTTATTTGGGAAACACTGAAAATCAGTGTTCTCATTACTTATATATAAAAAAATGTTTATTGTTTTGTCAATTAAGTAAATGTAATTAATTTTTTAATAGTATGATATATACTATTAGAAAAAAATATTATATATAATGGATGTATAAGACGTATTATATGATGATTGGGCCCAGAATATATAAAAACTAAATTCATTTTTAGGTCTTCTAAGACAAGATATTTTTAGTCATTTGGTTTATATCTATACTATTATGTATTATTTCTTGGAATAATTCCTTTATGGTATAATTATGACGTCCTAGTTGATGCCTTCATCGTATGATTAAAATGTCTGACATTATGCATTCTATCTGCCTAAAATGATTTTTTAATATACATATAATTATATATTTCCATTTTTTATTATCCAATGGTCTATTGTATACTATTTTTATCAATTTTATAAAATTATCTGATCAATTATTCTTCGTAATTTATGTATGCCTTCTATATTCTATGATATCCTCCATTATATGTTACCCCTTACTAAGTGTGTGAGCTCATCCCATTATATTATTTTCATTTTCCTTAAGATTCCGTGAAAAGTAATATGACGGATATAATAATAATATTACTAGAATTATAAATATTAATTTAACATTTATGTTTTATTTTAATATTTTGAATATAATTTACTGATAATATAAGTATCATGTAACACCATGATATTTTTCCAGAATTCTTTTGAAATAATTTTTAATCTTATGATAAGTTAATTTACATGAAAACACAATTTTAAATTAAACAATATATTTTATGTCCTTTATAAACATTCAATTATATTTGAATGTATGGATGAGATAAAATACAATATGATATATACATATTAAAAAAATTCAAAAAATTTAATGTATTTATTAGTGCGAATGAAATAGTCTATAAATTTTAATAAAATTATTTCTTGTATAAAATAAATATTTTGAAGAAAAATATTTACCTAGGATTTGAATTTTTAGATATTTATTTCAAATTTCAAATTATATTATTGAAATTTATTATAAATGTATGAATAATAATTCATACTTTAGTTATATAAGGGTTATGAATGACAATAAAATAATTTTAAGTCAAACCTAATATTTTTTTTACAAAAATAGTTTTATGTGATAAATGTATTTTTATCATAATAAATTTAATATACCACTATTTAATAATTAAATTCATAAAATATATATAATATATATTAAATAAATTATTTTATCTTTCACATATTTTTTTACAAGGAAATAATTTAAGATAAATAATATTTTTTGCTTAAAAATCCATTTATCTTAAAAAGTTTTTTGTTGTATATTGCATGATTATTTTGAAGATAATTTATTCGAATAAAATATATAGAATGTGATAAAATCATTTCCATATTTGGAATAAAAATGTATATATTTTTTAAGTATAATTATTTCACTATTGGCAATAATGAAAAGTAAAATAAAATTGTTACCATGGATAATGTCAAAAGGGATTACCAGGGGATGGGTTACACTAAGAGATAAGGTTGAAAATGACACTTATATGTGTTTAAATATTTATTTTATGATATTTATAACTCTTCTGAACCACAATTCAATTTTTATCAATTTTTTTCTATCATTAAATTTAAATAACATTATATTATTTTAATATTTTAAGTAATTATTGGTGTGTCCCTCTCCTCACTTATCAATGGGAACCACTTATAATCCCTTATGGAATAATTTTGAGCACTACAGATCGTCTTTGATCTCCCCAAAAACCTACATATATTCTTTACCTTCATTATTGACTTCTTCTCTTCTCTAAAACCAACTTATGAAGGCTTAATGTGAAATCCAAATGAGGAATCTCAATGAAGTCGTAATCATCGCACCCAACTATTTCAAAGTATTTCCCCTTATACTTCCTATAAATATATTTCATACACATGAAAACAAGAATTCCAATATGATAAATATATTAAGATGTTATTTTGATTATGGGTTAACCATTGTATTCCTTCTTTCCATCAAATGGATGTGACATTATCGTGTGTGCGTACTTGTTGACTACCGCATCTTTGTAGTGATATGACTCATTTTCCATAACTAACTTATATTTATTATTATAATGAAAAAATTAATAAAAATTAATTATATTTATTATATAATTAAAGTTATCAAATGATAAAATATTATTTATCTTTCCTTTATTCTTGTCATTAGTAAATGAAAACATCGTTCATTCGTATGTATGAAATAATATCTCCATGAATGGTGTAATTGTTTTTTCAAAATAATTCATTAATGTATGGTTATTAATATGTATATAATTAATATATAAGATATTTATATTATTTTTAATATTATCGATATGATGTAAATGTGATAAATACAAATGGTTATAGTTACGGTATCAAAACATACATGAGGAATAAAGCAGGTTACACCCAAAATGCTTTTGATAATGAAATATTTTAAATAAAAATGTGATATGATATTTTAAGTAACAAATTTGTGGTTTTATATGTACAAATATCAATATTTTATTTTGTTACAATTCATTTTTATTTACTATAAAATAGGATATAAATACTTAAGAATAATGTTTGACTTGATGTAATATGACTACCCTACTCTTTATTTCGAATTCATACATGATTTATTACATAAAATTAGACTATACACATCCCAAAATATCAATATGTATAGTTTATTTATGAATTAAATACATTACATAATGACTTATATCATGAAATACAAAACATTATTGAAAAATTCCTTAACATTATCATAATATTCTAATACCCATAAAACTGCATGCGATAACCTGGGGACATAAACAAAATAATGGGTAAACAATAAATCTTTCTAATGGAAAAAATAGAATAAGTGATACATGTTAGACATTATTAATATCAATGTGGAATAGAAGGAACATGAATAATAAGGTATCGTATAGCATGATAATCATAACATGGGAAATGTGGAAGAAATTAAAACAGTGAATCATAAAAATAGTTCAACGGTTAAATTAAATGTCTTCATCATTTTAAATTTCACATAATGTAATGAGGTAATCCAACAACCCAAATTTTTTTATCTTGATAATATATATTAACCAATGAATTGGAGCGCTATTTGGACATACCCATCATAATCATTTCATTATCATTCATAATTTTTCACATAGATGAATCAATATATATTCATTCATCATCATAATTTATTCCACGAAAAATGAATGTGGATTGATTAACTATATATCTCTAATGAATATGTATATTTTCTCAAATGTGAATACACTTAATATAATAATGGTTGTGGTATTCACTACACAATTATTTGGGTAATGAAAATTGGAGTGAGAATTTCAGTAGCATAATGATGTTAATTAAAAAAACATAAGAATGATTTATGAGATAAAAACAGGTCAATAATTATTTTTGAATAAAATTTGATGTAATAGGGACATGATTAATTATATCCCATCATTATTAATTTCTAAATATAAGGCATAATCTAATGATGAAACATGATCATAGAAAATAATCCTTTTGAATGTTTGGCATAATAACATGTGTACATAAAGGATCGTGGGAGAATTAATAAGAGTTAAAGTAAGATATCATCATTTATTAATCCTATTAATGTTAAGGAGAAAATGAAATATCATATCCCATAATAAGTTATTGAATAGTAAATCACATAACAAAAAGGACTTCTTGATAAAAGAGAAGATTAGAAGATCCCTTACATGAATATGTCACACCGAGGGCTTGGGAACGACATATTGAGAACATGGTGGAAACATGCTATGACTAAGGGAGTGGAGGTAAGGGTATGAATGTGATAAAAGGAGTTTGAGTGTAGTGAAATTGGATTTTGGTTGGGTTTTATTAGGGAGAGAGGGAGATTTATTTATTATTTTTGTTTTGGTTTCTACAAAAAATATCCAAAACCAGAAGCCATACGATGATTTTTCTCACTTTTTCTACCAATTTGGGGTCTCTTTTATTATTTTAGAAGAATAAGTACCGAAATTATTAATATATTACCCTTGGTGATGTGGAAGTCAGTCTCACTCTAAAATAATTGATTTAATAATACTAAAATATATTATATGTCTTGGGGGATTCAATATGGAATTAAAAAATAGATCAAATAAAATTCAAATAAAATTATATAAAATTTAAAACATAATTTTAGTCTATATTTATATTTCTATTACTTATTACATAACATTTGGTTCATTATGTGGTCCTAGAACACAAAGTATAGTTATATGTACATAATTTTTACCCAAAAATTCCACTGTCTGAAAAAATAATGAAAAACTCAACATTTGTTTAATTTACACATTCTTATTCAAAAAATAAAATTTATTTTATCTTAATAATTTTATAATTATGTGAATATTCACTTTTAAAATAATGAATAGAATTTATTAAAAGTGATGATTTTTTAACAATAATTGTTTTTAAAACCTAATAAATATATCATTTGACTTCATAAAAATAATATGATAATTTATATTTTTTAAAATTTAAATTTTAAAAATATTTTATTAATATTATATTTATTAAAAAATCCATTAATTCCTAAATTATTTAATTAAATTTGACTATTAATGAAAAATACAATTCGTGATTTTTTGTATCAAAATAAAAATCATTTAAAAAGTAACAATAATCAAATGAAAATATTTTCATTATTCTACAAAAATTAATGTACATATTCATATATCTAGGATCTTGATACATATCCTTTCAATAAGACATCATATTCTCTAAGAGTATGATGTGTGATGATGGGACTTTCATGGGGCTATTTAGGCTACAACATTTAGACTGTGATCTCGATGATCATGAAATAATCCCATAAATGGTTTCAATCATCTACAAGTTGTTGGATCTCATTTTGGGATTAGTCAAGGGGAATGCCAAAAAATTCTATATCAACTGTATGCTATGATAAATGGGCTTCATATGGTTTGATTAATCTTTTTGAGGCTATCACTTCCTTTTTCTATGACAATTGCATTTGTAAAAACCCAATATTTATACTAATCATGTGATAATTGTTAAATATCTATATTTTCAATTGTAATGATACATAATGGTGTTTTAAATTCAATGGGAATAATATGAAGAAAATAATATCATGTTTTTTCTATAACCATATTATATAATATGATATTTAATAAAAAAGCAAGGGGAACTATATTTATATTAGTTCTGGTTGTTACAATCATCAACCATTGAAAAATATCCACCTAGATATTTTCTATTCCCACACTAAAATAGATGAGGGTGAATCTCATTTGTAACTTCTTTTGATTACCATAATGCTTCTTCAAATATGTGGTTTCTCCACAACACTTTGACTAGGGGAATTTCTTTATTTCTTATTACATTTTCTCTATTATCTATGATCTTCACATGCTTCTCCTCATAGAAAAAGTATTTCTATAATGGTACCACCTATGGATTGAGTACGCGTAATGGTTTTTTAATATAATTTCTCAAGAGTGATACATAGGATACATCATGTACTTGATATAGTTTCTGTTAGAGTGCTAATCGTTAGGTTACCACTCTGATATAATCAAGGATCTCTAAAGGGAAAATGTTACATGGAATAAGATTTCCCTTCTTCCAAAATCTCATCACATTATTCCATATTTATATGTATAGGAATACTATTTCTCATACATCAATCTTTAGATCTTGATGATGATTTTTAGCATAGCTCTTATGTTAACTCTGAGCAGCTTTGACGTGCTGCTAAATTGTGTTAACCATCTCCATCATTTCTTAATCTGTTTAAGGACCTAGTATTTTTCATTCCATGACTTCCACCCATCATGCAGGTGTTCTACAGTGAAGGTCTTAATATATATATATTGGGATGCTCTATTGGAATATATTTTTGAAAGAGAACTCAACTAGTGGATAATGTTTGTCACATCCTCCTTTGAATGCACTTGAGCATGGTCTCAACATTTCCTCAGGTTCTTGAATAGAACACTCAGAATGGACATTAGTTTTAGGGTGATAAGCATATTTTTGTCCATATCATTGTTTAGAGAGTAAGAGATACTTTTCCGAAACATAGGGGTAAATATTGGATATCGAACATACATAATTGATAGTGGTACTCCATGAATCCTCACCACTTATTTGACTAATATACATGCAAGTTAATCCATTGAAAAAGCCAATAGAATTGTAATAAAGTGTGCAGTCTATATAAGATGATCCACAATATCCCAGATAACATTTTTTCTTTTGTATGTCTTCAGAATTCTAATGAGAATGTTCATTGTGATGTTTTACCATTTCTATGTTGGTATGGGTAATTGTTGCATAATCCCCTTAGACTCCTTCCTTTCAGACATCACATTCTAATATAACAATATCTTTGATGTATATTCTATGATCTCCTTCTTCATATTGTCCCACCAATAGTGATCTTAGAGATCTCAATATATCCTTGGGCTTCCAGGGTCAATAGTGAAATTAAAATGATGTGAATCATCCATTAGTTCCTTTTTTAACATAGGATTTGATGGAAGACATAGTCTGGAACCAAATCTAACAATTCCTTCTTCAATAACATTGAACTCTATGGATTTCTTTTTTTTTTCTAATGTTTCCACTTTCTTCTCGATGACCACATAATATTTTTGATCATCCTTTAACCTTTAAAGAAGATATTGTTTAGAAATCATCTGTGAAAAGATTGAATATGTGCCTTATTTTATGATTACCATGTCCATCCATTTTAATTATATAAAGAATTTATCTTTATCAATTATCGTCAATGATAAAATTTCTAAATATTTTCATCTTTGATCATCTTCTACATTATTCACATTAACAGGGTAGTAGTGAATTGATATTTCATAATCTTTGATTATCATTCAACATATTCATGGGAGTATATTACACTCTTTCTATGTGAATAAATATTTTAGTCTATTGTGATTAGTATATATCTCATACTTCTCCCCATAGGGATAATTCCACGATATTTTGAATGAAAATATCATGAATGCTATCAATAGATCATATATCAGATAACTCTTCTCATGAACATTCAACTTCACTATGATGTAGAAAATAAATTTGTCATTTTTCATTAATAGAAATCTCATTCACTTTATTGAATTATCATTGAATACTATGACATATTATCCAGTTGAGGGTAGTCTGATCATAGGGGGAGTGATAAGCCAACTTTTCAATTCCTAGAAGCTTTATTCACATTCATCATTATATTAAACATTGACTCCATAAAATTTATATTGTTAATATGGTTCAATGATTCCAATAAATTACCCATGAATCGTAAATAGTACCCAACTAAACCAAGAAAACTACACATATCATTCACAGATATTTCGCATACCCATCCTATTATTGCTTTATTCTTTGAATGGTGCACAAATATCCCATTTTCATTGATTATATGCCACAATAATGAGACTTCCATGAACTAGAACACACACTTACTATACTCGGCATAAAGAATCTCATTTTATATGGTCTTTAGTGTAGTGGTCAAATTATCCTCATGATCCTCCTTGATTTTCGAATATATTAAGGTATCATATATAAATAGTACAAAAAAATTTTGAGGTAAAATCTAAAGACTCTATTGATAAAATTAATGAATATTTCTTGAGAATTTTTGACTCTGAATGGAATGAGTATTAACTCATAATGCCTATACCTTGTACAAAAATCAGTCTCGGGGATATATTTATTCTATACCCTTACATGATAACATCCTGAAAAAAGATCAAATTTGGATATGTATTATGTTCCACATTTCTGATCAAACTAGTCCTTAATCCATGGTAGTGGATACTTATTTTTATAATGATATTGTTGATCTCATGATAGTCAATTAAAATACACATTTACCCATGATTCTTCATGATGAAGAGGACTAGTGCAGCACATGTTGAAGCACATGGGAATATAAGCACTTTATTTAGATTATGATATTTTTTTTCTTTATCTCCTTATGTGGAAAAACATAAATCCTATATAGATTCTTGGATATAGAAATATCCCTATATATAATGTAGCTTTATTAGTAAACATCCCTGTTAGGGGGAATACCAGACGATTCCTCAGGAAACCAATCAGCATATCCCCTCACAATAGGAATGTCTTCGAGGATGATCCTTTCCATAGATTCAATCATGTGAGCTAGATATGATTTCTCAAAAGGAAATAATATCCATTCATGAGTCTATGGTTCTAGATAAGATTAATCCTCCTTATTACACTTATACCAAATAAGGGGTTAATTCTGTATACGAAGAGCGATTTCCTTCTAATATAAATAAATGGTGCATCTATATAAGAAAATCCAATCTAATCGAAAAATTTTATCAAAGGCAGTATTACAATTTAAATTTGTAATTTCAACTAATATATTATGATCTGAGAAGAGTTATACATTATGGATATAATAATTTTTCCTTTTTCCATATTCACTAATAGCTCTACTTCAATTATTTATGGTGGTGATTCAATAGTTCTACTAAAGATTCATTATATAAATGAATGCATAGAACCATAATATAAAATAAAATTCATTAGAAATTAATGATTAACTAGTGTAAATTTCACCAAATTTTTTTTGGAATTCAATTCAGGGTTTGTGATGGAATAATATCTCCCTTTCTTCCTAGGAGGTTTTTCGGTGCCTCTAGAAACCCTTGTATTATGGAATTGTTTTGAATAGTTCCAAAGTTCCTTGTAGTTCTAGAAATGAATAATGCACTCATGGTTGAGTGGATTATTCCATTCCTCTATCTAATTAGAATGTTTCTCCTAACAATAATTATTATCAAGGTGTCCTTTATTCCCATACCAAAAGCATTTCTTCTCCCCATCTTTGGAAATTTCTGTGGTTCTTCTTTCGGAACCATTGATAATTGGGTTGTTGAAATTTATTAGAACCATTATATTTATTCATCATACCACCATAAATAATATACAATTTTTTTTTCTTATACCCATTATAACCTTTGAATTCTTTGATCTCCATTTAAACTTTGAGGTCACAATAGACAATTTTATCATATCTATCAAAGTCACGGGTCCTGAGGGATTTTAATAAACCAGGTTCTACCCCACCAAATAATTGGTCAACATTTCATTCAGGGGTAAGAAAAAAGTAAGAGGCATATCATGAAAGTGTTTTTAAGTTTGTCTCAAACACCCAAATTGATTCACCATCTATTTATTAGATAAAGGAAATCCCTATCCATTTTATGTTATATACTGTAAGAAAAATATTTATCAAAAAACAATTTCTCGAATTGTTTCCCCTATCAATTTTATCTATTCCATGGGAATCATATTTTTTTTATCAACTTTCACCAGTGATCATCTTCTCCCACCATACGATAAATAACTAGTAGATAATTCTATTGTTCTATATATTTAATGATAGATAAGATAATCTAAATAGTTTTTATCCATTATTCCATGATTACGGGATCAGATGATCTATTAAAGGTAGGAGAACTTTGTTGTGTGATGATCTCAATTGAATATTTATCTCTCTTAGGGGGTTGGGTTGCTCCCCCTAATCTAGGTTTTTTTTAGAACTATAGTTAGTTGAGATAGTATCATAAAAACGGGTGTGATTCATGATCCTATTATATTGGGTATCTGGGTAGGGTAATAACCACATTTACCATCAAATTTATTATTTACAAAATTTATAATATTTATGACCATTGTATATAATAATAAGATATTTATGGATGGTTATTTTTAAAAATTGATCATATAAATGGGAATCCAATGACATTAAATGGATTTTTTATAAATTAAAATTATCGCGTCTTCTTATGTGATTTTAGGCTTGAATCTATGTTATCCATGATGTATTTCCTGATATATATTCTTATGGGGATTATTTTTGGATTTCATAGTAATGGTTAATAATGATATTATCAATTTACTAACGAATATCCCCTTGGTTTGTCAAACAAGGTCCTCAGTGAGGGTCATTATTGTGTAATAGGTTACCACAAGTCTATCTTGGAAAACCTTATTAGAGTTATTAGTCTTAGGTACATCTATTGTAGAACCAGTTATACTTATAGTATCTATACATGTATGTTTTTTATTGATAATAAAATTATATATACTTAAAAAAATTTAGGGATGTTTTCTTATACTTATCCTTATCCTTGTGTCTTTCTCTATAGTTTACTAATCCAAATAAAAAAAACAACTAAACATTTCGTCTAGAACCAATTATGACAACCCCTCTCTTTATTTCACATTAATACAATTATATTATATAAAAATAAACTAAATACAACTCAAAATATTGATATATCTAGTTCCTTTTTTAATTAGGTGAATTAAATAACAACTTATAACTAGTTATAAAAAACATTATTAAAAATATTCCAAATATTATCATAATATTCCAACTACCTTAAACATTTCTGGAGTAACATGGGGACATACATAAGAAAGGGGTGAGATATAAATTATAGTAAATGAATTATCATGAAATAAGTGATAAATGTTATACAATAGTCATATCAAATGTAGAAAAAATGA
Source organism: Viscum album (assembly GCA_963277665.1). NCBI lineage: Eukaryota > Viridiplantae > Streptophyta > Magnoliopsida > Santalales > Viscaceae > Viscum > Viscum album. The sequence goes on along the minus strand of OY728146.1, from coordinate 1,748,698,809 downwards.
AACATTAATATGAAGGTATGATATAGCATGATAATCATAACATGGGAAAGTTAGAAGCAAACTAAAACATTGAATAATTAACATTTGTCAAGTATAAACATTCAAGAATTCATGGTGGACAAGGTTATATATAGGAATTTTTTACACCCCTATCCCAACAATATTTATCATGATACTAAATTTTACCCAATGCATTATAGAACAATCTACATGCAACCATCAAAATCATTTCTTTATAATTCTTACATGTACTACATAGATCAGACAAAGATGATTAAATAATCATCATAATTCATTCCACAATAATGTAATTTTTATTAAAAACATGTATGTACCCAATAAATATGTACATGTTTATAAATGTGAATACTCCTGATAGAATAATTGTTATGGTATTCACTACAAAATGGATTTGACATGGAAAATCACGGTGAAAATTTAGGTAGCATAATAAAATTACAAAAATATTCATAACAATAGATGATGGGAGAGAAAAAGTTATATAATTATTTTTTTAAAAAATGGGATGCAATAGGTACATGAAAAATCATAAACCAACACTATAAGTTTTGAGATATAAGGCATAAGGCAATTAAGAAACATGAATAGAGAAAAGAATCCTTAAAAAATTTCTACTTGGTAATGGGTGTACATAAAGGATAATGGGAGGAATAATAAGAGTTATAGGAATATATCATAATTTATACATCAAATTTCTACTGAGTAAAATATTAAATATCACATCTCATCATAAGAAAATGAAAAGTAAAATACATAACATAAAAGGAGTGCTTGATAGAAGAGGGGAGTATAAGATTCCAAACTTGATTATACGAATCCAAGGGCTTGGTAATGAAACCATGAGATATTGGAGAGCCTAGAGAGGACTCTAGGGAGTGAAGGGAATATTAATGATTCTCTCTAAGGATATTTAGTGAAGAGAAATGGGATCTTTTGTGGGTTTAAATATGAAAAGAGAGGGAGATTTTTAATTTATTTTTGTTTTAGATTATATATAATATAATATAAAAAACAACCAACCATACAATGGTTTCATCCAAATATGAGTGGCTATTATTATTTTATTTTGAATGGTTCCAAACATATAAAAATATTACACTTGGTGATGTGGAGGTGTGTGAAACTCTTAATAAAATAATTATAAAATCTAAAAACAAATTATAAGTCTTGGATGATTTGTAATGGATTTACAATATAAGTCAAATAAACATAAATTCACATTAGTTTAAATGTAAAAAAATTATTTCTTTAGGATCTAATTTTTAATACTTACTACATCACATTTGGTTTAATATTATGTCATACAACACAATGAATATTTATACTCTATTTAATTTTTACCCGAAACATTGAAGGTCTTAGAGAAAGATAAAAAATTTACCATTGAATAGTTTCAAAATTATAATTACAAAAAAATATTCATTTTGTAAAAATATTTTCTAAATATTGGAACTTACTCTTCAAATTAATTACCAACATTTAATCAAAATGATGGATTTTTGACCAAAATAGTTTTCAATCCCAAATAAAAAATAAATTTGAAATCATAAAAATTATATGATCATTTACATTTGATAATAATTATTAAATAATAATATTTCTTTAAAATATTGTTTATCTAAAAAATCCATTAATTCATAATTTCATTAAAATATTTTGAATATTAACAAAAAAATTCAATTAGTGCTATATTGTTTCAAAATAAAAATCATTTGAAAAGTAACAACAAGAAGATGAAAATATATTAATTATTCTATAAAAAATAATGTATATATTCATATTTCTAGGGAATTTATAAATTTTTCTTTAATACACCATCTTACTCCCTAAGAGTAAGGTTCACGATGGTTGTACCTTCATAGGGTCATTCGATGAAAATGATTTGGGATGTGATATCGATGAGCATAAACTTCTCCCATAAATGGCTTCTCTCATTATTAAAATATTGTATCTTAGTATGGGATTAGTGCCACGAAAATCAATGAAATGAAATATTCATATGAATATTTGATAAATGTCCTTCATAGGGTATGATCCTACTGGTTGAGGCCATCAATCTTTTTGTCTATGATAATTGTATTTTTTCAAACCCTATATTTATAAAAATCAGGTGATCACTTTTCCATGACTATATTATCAATAATACTAATAAATAATAATATTCTAAATATAATGGGAATAAAAATAAAAAATAAGTTCATGTGTTTATATAAATATATTATATAATAATACATTTAAAAAAATTCAAGGGTAATTTTATTTGTAATAATTTTGCCCTTTAATGGTATGGGTATTATGTTACAATCTAACATTTTACATGGATTATTTATGCATAAAATTTATATGATTAAATTATATGATATCAACATTAAAATTTTTATGTTTTTTCATTTCCCCATATTTTTTTCATTACTATAATTTATCCATTATGTTTCTTCTCTTTCTGCTATAAAAATTATGAAAGCTTTTTTAAAGGTAAAACGACATTTGTTTCTATTCGGTGGGGAATATTTTTCATCATTTTCCACATTTTCATTCAAATGTTACATTTTTTTAATTGAACTAAAATGAATAATTAATCGATTTTGAACCATGTTTCGATTTCATATTTTTTTAAGGAACGATCTTTTTGTACTATAAACGTTATACTTTTTACCGAAGGAGTGAATGGAATATTTTTTTTATTGTATACACATAAACCAATTTTAAAATCATCATGAATATTATTTTAATTAATGATTAATTATATTTTTTTGGTAGTTATTTTCAAGAGAAAGTTTTTTAAAATATTATGAAATTTCATTGAATTTAAATATTTGATCTAAAAATGAAATGGTTATTTTTCTCATGAATTATTATAGTAATTTTTTAATGGCATTCACATCTATGAATACATCCATTAATGATAATTATGATTCAATGGGGATATGATCTAGTGACACTGTCTTTATATATTAATAGGATGGTTAATTTTTATAGTGATGAAATATTGATAAAACCATATTTCTTCATCAGTATAGCTATAATGATATGATAAACATTTTCATTATCTTGTGTAAGATATATGAATATATTATAATTATATAATGAGTTGGTTTGCTATACTACTATAATAAATTAAGAAATGATTAATTTTTTATTAGATTGAAGGATTTATTATTTGTTACCCCAATTCAAAAATATGGTACACGGGTAGTTATCCCATGCCCAAAATACATACAAGGGTGGTTAGACCGAACATAACATGTGATTATGATCTTGGTGGGTAGCTTTGATGAAATAAATCTTTGATAATGATTAATCAATAATTTTTATTCTACACTCCATTAAATATTCTTTTTCACATTATATGATATCAAAGACCATTCTTATATGATTTATGTCTTATGATATGATAAAAACATATTCGATGATTATAATATATGAATTATTGGGCATGATTTAAAAATTATAAGATAATATTTTCATACACTTATGATTATGTTATAATGACAAATGACCATTGAATGATATCTAACTTGTTTACCCTTATTAACATTATGAGGTCACCACTTATTATGTTTAAATTCTATAGTTTTGATAAATGGGGTTATTAAGGGTATGACTAAGAAGTGTACTATATGAGAAGAACCTTAAAGTATATTAAGAATATCTTTCAAAAATAAAATGATTATGTTTATATTATTTAGTGAAATTAATCCTTTATGTTTTTATGGACTGTATTGTAATAAAATGTATTAAATATTCCTTTAAAATGATGTAATATCTATTTATGTAATTATTTGGTCACCTCAATTGGTATAAAATAAAGGATTAGTTATTTTTTAAATTTTTATTATAGAACATTGATCAAAACCATAGGGATATGTCTACGTATAGGAAAAAATCTTGAATCATTGGTAATGTAGATATTATGGGGTTTTCCTAGAAATGAAATCCAACTCTACATACTAGTAAGTGGTTGTAGCTATTTTAATGATGTACAGAAGTCTAAAAACTCTAAAATTGTTGTATTTAGAATTAACTCAATCATCAATGAATCATGATGTGCACACGTAAGACAACACACCTGCCTAGTGTCCGGAAGAAGAATGGTCTATAATCCAACCTCACAAATGACTATGCCCGCGACAAGGCCTAAGTGGAATCCTGATCATCCTAAGCTAGAAACTACTACTGATTATCCAATATATCATTGTGGGAACTCTTTAGACCTAGATATATAGATAAAAAACCCTAAGAAGAACACAATAAATTTACATTGAATAAAAATAAATATATAACCAAATCTAGATGAAAGAGAATATGGGTAGAATAGAAAATTAAAAAAATAAAACCAAAATATAAATGAACCAATATCCATGTGACTTCTTTGTCAACATCACACATATGGTCGACTTACCCCATAAGAAACCTGAACAAGAAAGCTAATCGTCCAATATATCTTGGGTCTACCGATACCAAGTGGCACAAGTATGGCGTGAGAAAAAAATATATTCAGTAGGTAATCAACATCGAATCTATACATGTCATTTACAAAAATATTTAAAAAACAGCAGTTTAAAATAGATATAGAAAATAGGGTTTAATTAGTTTAAACAACAAAACACATCTTTCCCTTTTTAAAGCAACCCAAACTCCACTTTCTAGTTTTAAAATAGATTTCCATTTTAATACCCCATTTAAAACCCCAAAACTAAAGGAGATACTAAAAAATATGATCAAAATGAATACCATAAAATATGTTAAATAGTATAAGTGCAAGAAATATTAAACTAGTGTAGCACAGACACATCTATAATAGAAGAAACTAGAACTTATAGATAATAACTAGAGGAATTTCAAAAAAAATCCTAGAATAAATAATTGGATGTATTCATCAGAGAATTAGATTTCAGCATATGAGACATCTCTAAATAAAATAACCATCCTTGATAGAGAAAACTATCCTCACTAGTGGAACAACCCACATGTCCTCTAAACAAATCCATGGGTTACCAAATTTTCTAATCGGGGTTTGCAAGAAACAATCACTTAACCCTCTATATGAATCCTTGGAATCCCATAACAATATTAAGTGGATAATGAAGAGGTAATAACACGTTTTTAATGAACTAATAACCTATAGATTCCACCATGAATTACAATCTAAAACATTGACCCCACCTATGTGATGAACTTTCCCTAAGGGGAACTCCCCAAGAGGTTTCCATCACATATGAAACCAAACATAACTTCCAACTGGTCATGCACATCACAAGAGTTTCAAAACCATATTCCAATGAACATATAATTCCATCCAAGCCTTATCATTCACTAATCATAATTTATTTTCAAAACCATTTCTAAAAATTCGGTGAAACCACCATTCGTGTTCAGAATATTTTGAATGTTCCTCTTGATTCAATTTATTTTTCAAACCATGCATCCAAGGATGAAAATGTGCCAATATTTTTAAAACTCATTTAATACAAAAATAACATTTTTTAGAACCAATGAACCAATAATAAGGAATTGTGGTTTTTGAAGAACCATTTAAGATGAGGAGGCTAGAGAAGAGTATAAATAGAAGAGGTTCATTTTGAGAATTGGGTACAAGAGAGAAATTTTCTATAATAATCCATTTTAATTTCTGATATTATCTAGATATAAACCTTTTGAACATGCAGATATTATCACCTCTAATGGAACACTTTTTGGAAGCTATTAAATACCAATGGGTTCCACTAAAGAATCCCAAAGAGTATTACCTCAAAGCATAAAGGTTTACACATAAGAATTAAAATATTTTAGACACAAAAATCCACAAAACAAGATCATTCCCACTTTTTATCATTTATCATAACCTGCCTATGGTAACTAAATATATTAAAACACCCAAATAAATTTAAATTACGTAATTTTTTTTAACTAACAACATTCATACACTCACATAAATTCACAATAAGAAAAACCTATTGAAAACAAATTGGAATGAAGTTAACAACCTTAAATATCACAAAAAGTATACTAAAAATTAAAAATAAAGAATATTATATTTATAAACCATCTATGAAATATCATGAATCAAATGGAATGTTAGGGAAAGTAAATAGATAGAAACACTATCCTCAAAAATGTGTAAATGAAACGAAACTCTGGGGGATAGGAGAACTAATATCCACGCATCATCTCAACACCCTAACATCAATGAAATTGAAAAACATTATCCAAATGTTTCCCTAGGGTTTGAAAAAGAGGTAAATCCCACATTAAAAAACCAAGAACCTTGATGGGGTAATATAAGTGAAGGAAAATGAATAAACGAAAAAATAAAATAACCGAGAAACCATGATGAAGCACCCATGGATGGAGGAGAACCAAAGGAGTGGGGATTGGGAGGACCACTCATGTTCCTAGGTAGAGAAAAGTGGTGGAGAACCCAAATGGGTATAAAAGAGGGAGGGGTGGACATATATTTTCTTATATTTAATGATCTTGGGAAACTCTCATGGTCTGGACGCATGATTTTTAGTCAAAGGACAAAAAAATTTGTCATAGAATAAATGAATGTGATATCCAATGAAATAATTTTACTCATGAGTAACCTACTAAAATGGTAGATGGAATGTGAAAAATTATGATTATTCCAAACCAGATATCATGTTATATGATTAATAACCCCGTCATGGGTGAGTTTCTTAACAAACGTAAGCTGAGAAAACTAGTATTTCATTGGAGTTTAGTTGATGAATACCATGTAATATAATATTCATCTCCTTACATGTTTCGAATACAAGAATATGTTCCCTGGGAAATGTGTTAATGGAATGAGAGTATGTTTTTTATGTCGAAAATAAGGGAATATCATATGTAATTACCTCAGAAAAATATATAGTTCGATGGAAGGAAATGAAATACATCTTATAGATCGATTTATAGTTAAGTTTATTTTATGTGTGGACCATGAGAATTTTTTGAGTAAATTATCTAATGTAAAAGAAATTTCCCAGACCCTAGAAGGTCTTATTATATTTCCATCACTAAAGTAGATCATGATAGATAACTTACAGAGATCCACAACTCTAGAGTTTGGGATTTCATGATAAATTATTTAATAATGTCCCATTGTAACTATTATAATTATGTTTTTATTATTATTTAACATTATTTTAATTAATGGTTAGATATCATTCTATAGAATCCATTTCAATTTCAAGTAAAGGGGACTCAGTTTTTTATTCTGAATAATGATTTGATCATTTATATATTTGAGGATGAATATGACCATTCATGGAAAATTAGTTTTATTTTATGTTTCTTGATTCCTATTAATAAATGGTATTTATATTTTAGGGATAGGGATAAACTCAGTGTAAAATATATTCAAGTAATTTGAGAGTTTGTTGATGTATTTTAGAATGATATTCCAAGTATTTACTTTGAATCATGAAGTTTAATTTTTAATATAATTCATACCTAGTGCAACAATTATTTAAAATAATCATTATTGAATATCTTTGATTAAGTTATAGAAATTAATTAAGTAACTCAAGGATAATACAAATAATGGATTCATCTTCCCTAGTTCTTCACCATGGGGTTTCCAACTTCTATTAATTAAAATAATATATAGATAAATGTCAATAATAATTTGTTATAATAAATTTTACAAGATCATGATCATGAAAAAGTATCCTTTACCCCATATTTCTGATTTTATATCCACTTTTAGGAGCTCAATACTTGTTGAAGACTTACCTTTATTCAAGATATTATCAATTGGGGAAAAAAGATGATGTTCTTTAGACAACCTTAAATACAAGGTTTGAAAAATTATATTTTTCGTGATTCTTTTTTGACATACCAATGACCCATTATATTTATAGATTTAATGAATAAATTTATCAATGTTTAACTCAATACATTTTCATAATTCATTATTGATGATATTCAAATATATTCAATGAAAAAGGTAAAATTTATGTAATCATTAAAATTGTGTTGAAGACATTGAGGATAAAGAAACTATATTCGAAATTATAAATTTTCTATTTTATTTATAGAAAGTATCAAATTTTAGACATGTGATCCCCAATGAGGGTATATCAATAAATTCTTATAAGATGGATTTTGTTGAACATTGGTATAGACCAACCACTATGACTGATATCTATTATTTTGATAGATTGGATGGATGTGGTTCATGCATTGTGAATAAATTATCATGGATATTTAATACACTCACAATGTTAATCTTGTATAGAGTTTTGTTTAATTGGATTGATGAATGTGAATAAAACATTATGTAGCTAAAGAGAAAGTTGGATTGTGGACATATAATCACATTACCCAACACTAGATAACAGTTTGGGATTTTTTTATGATGCATTAAATAATTTATTACGATGTGTTCTTATTTATAATGACATGGGGGTAGCTTATTCCTCTATAAAATTAATGTAATATTAAAAAAATTATATGATGCTTGACTTGGAGTTAAAAATAGTGATTTTTGAATTGATGATATAGTGTAATTATGTTTAAAAAGAACAATATGATATATATATATATATATATGATGATAATGAAATTTAAAAGTATATATTTACCAAAAAAGAGGTTAATATACAGAAAAAGAAGATTTTATTTTTTATTAATGATTACAATGATATAATTCATTACCATCATTGGAAGGTGAACAAGGTGGTTGGTGCATCAATTTGGAAGGATAATACTCACCTATATCTCACAAGGATCAAGAATGATCCAATATATATGTATTTTCAAAGTAGAGAACTTGAAATCATATAGGGGAGAAGTATAATCTTACCAAAATTGATGTTGAACCATCTCTCCATGTTAATATTGAAGTTTTTAAAAAGGAATAAGTAGAGCTGTAAAAGAAGTCAAGAAATGTTCATTAGTTCATCCTTGATTTTGGTTGACTGATAACATTTAGGAATGGATTCTGTGTCATTATTATTCCCAAATTATATATTTGATGAAGCTCATTTATCACCATTATTTATTAATCATGGATGTATAAAGCAACATCTAGACCTTAATAAGTATTTATAATAGGATAATGTTATGGGAGATATTATGGAAAATTTATATCAATTTTTGTTATGTTATTAGGTAAATATAAATAACATGGATTCAAAGGGTTTATTGGAATAATTACTAAAACATATATGGAAATGGGAAAAAATCTCTATGGAAATCTTTGCAGGAATCCCCCAGACATCTCAATGGTATATTTCTATTTGGGTTATATTATATTTTCTTGTAAAGTAATAATATATCATTACTATAATAAAATATTTCTCTCTTGATTAACATGTTAATATATTAACTAAAGTAGTGGTAATGTTAAATAGAGTACCACATTCTATTTTATCTGATCAAGATTTGTGGATTTCCTTGAGGTTTTGAAAAATTATATAGAAATCAAAAGATATATAGATGTGTTTTAGTATTGAATACCATCCCCATATTGATAGTCAGTATGTGATCATTATTTAAATCTTAGAGGATATTTTATGTCAATTTTCCCTATATTTCAAGGGTGGTGGGATCATCAATTTCCTATTAGTAAATTGTTTTTTATAAAAATATATTCCAGAAAAGAATTAATATGGATTATTATAAATACCTCTACTGATAGATTTATAGAAATTAAAAATTTGATGATGATGTTGGGGGAAAATTTATTTGGACCTAAGCTATCAGATGATATTACATAGAAGTCTATATCCATTCATTAGTAAATCAACAAATCAATGAGTTGATATATGATTTATCTAGAAAATAATCATCGAGATTTGGAATTCAAATTTAGTGAGATGGTAGCCCTGTGAATTTCTATGAGAATAAACTTATAATATTTTAAATTAATTGAAATCTTAGGCCTTTTTATATTTTCTACATTTTGATTCTTGATCAAGTAGGTACGATATCTTATCACATGGCTCTCTCACTTAACCTCTCTTAAGTTCCTGATGTGTTCCATATATCTATTTTGAGTAAGTACATAGATGATCCATGAGAAGTACTAAAATTATTGGTCTTAAAACTGATTTATTATCTTTTCTATGAAGAAAAACTTTAAAAACCATGGATCATAGAGATAAAGTTCTATAGATTAAGACCACTCATCTCGTTAAAATTACATTGAAACAATTAAGCTACATGGGCACTTTTGGATGTGTTGATATAGAATTTTAATTATTCTCTACATCATAGTGGTGGAATTTTATTATTGAATTTAATTTTAATTATGTAGAAAGTAACACCCCTCAATTTAATATGAATTGCTTTGAAATAAATTTGTATTGTTAGATAGCTTTATTTACATGAAACCCTGAGTCTAAATTAATAAAAATTTATTATAGACAATATAATGTGGTTATTGGATAGTATGGTATTTATATACTTAACCATATTAAGAATTAAATATATAAATTTGTCCCTTAATTCAATTGTATTGATTAATATCGATTAAATAATCATTAGATTATAATAATTCCATTTCATGATGAAATGATATATTTTTATAAAACATGTATTTTTAGGTCTTATGGATATTTATATATTATTCACTATTAATAAGTTATTTTAATTAAATTCTATCTTATTCTTTTGATAATAATTAATAAATTAGTTGTATATATTTTATAAATGAAGATAAAATCATTTAATGGTAAAGGGTAACTTTTTTAGAGAACTATTTCTATTAGCGCAATGTGTTTTTATCATAATAAATTAAGTAAACCACTATTTATTAGTTATGATAATGATATATTTATATTATATATTATTTCAAATATTCTATCATTAATCTAATAGTTTTTACATTTCTAGGAAAAAAAGTAAATCTATATTTATTCTTAAACAATAATTTTTCAAATAACACGTTTCATTGCATTTTGTATACTTTATTTATAGAGTATTTATACCAAATAATGATATTAAATTTTATAAAATGGATTCCATATTTTTAATCATAATTTGTGTATTTTTAATGAGAAAATCTTTATTTAGGTTAAAAGGATTTATATCATGATTTTCTATAAATATTATGATTAAATTACTTATTAAGGGTTAAAATAAGTGATGTGCATAATAATTTCATATAAACAGGTGTATATATAATTTGAAAAAGAAATGTAGACCTTGTATTATTTTTTCTTTTAAATGATTTTTCATACAATACCAATTTTATAAAAAAAATCATTTACATTATTTAGAACATTTAACTAATTCCATGTGTGTACCTCCCATCACTTATAAAATATAACCTATTATCCCCCATTATTTACAAAAAATAATAACACATCTTGGACAATAGTTTCCCAAAAACCATACTATATTACTACCCAAGATTCTTTATCTTCTTATTCTCTAGTATTTTCATCATTATAATGCTTATGTTCTAATCCAAAGGATGTATCTCAATGAAGATAAATTTTTCTTAACTAACATTTTCAAAGTTCATTTCTATTCACACTTCTAATTAATAAATTCCATCCTTCATAACAGAATTAATAAAATTACATATGTAAATTTTTTTTATTACTATTATTGTACTATGATTTTTTATGTTATTTCCATCGATGAGAAAAGAATGTTTCACTAGTGCACACGTGGGGACTATCGCCTCTATGCAGCGATATGATTCATTTTCCCTCACCACATAAAATTGATAGATATAATTATGGATTAAATTAATCTATATATATATATATATATTTATATATGTGATATATATATATATTATTATATGTTGAGAAAATATTATTTTTGTTTCCTTCCATATTATTATTAGAAAATTAAAACAACATTCATGCGTACAAACAAACACTCATTTCTATGAATGGTGTCATTCATTTTTCTATATTATTATTTTAATTATACATATAAATAGGAATATAATGATTACATCTAATAATTATTTCATTATTAAACAGATTTAAGTGTTTAAACATTGTGAAATATGAAAATATGATTACCACCAAATCAAAACATATATGAAAAGCATAACCTTTAACATATGAAACGATGATTATAATAAGGTATTATTATGGAATGGGTGATAATTTTTTATAATTATACAATTAATGGTATTAAAATTACTAATATAATTCAATTAAATAAGAATAATAAATTTACATTTAATATAAATGAGGTTAAAGTCACTTCTGAATCATGTTGGTCTCGAGGTATGGGATTTATGTTACCATATCACTTTTTACCGGGCTTGTTTATGCTTAAATTTTTTTATATTGAAATAATAGGATATTTGTTTTCCAAAACCCTTATTTATTTTCATATCCTTAGGTTATTTATATAAAATATAAATGTTCCTTTAATTTTCCTCTCTATATGTACTCAAATTTCTAAAATATCTTTTTACAAGAAATATACTGTTTTTCAACAAGAATTGTTATTTTTATATATCCTTATATTAATTAAAATCTTATAAAGAATTATTTTAATATTATTAAATGGTTTATTAATCCATTTTTAACTATGTTTTATTTTTATAATTGTTTTTTAATGTAATATTACTTTTGTTTTACAAAGAAAGCACTTTTACCAAAGGCATGATCATAATCATTTCATTAATGTATGTTGTATAAATTAAATTCCCCTCCATAATGATTATTATATTCCTTGAATCATATTTTAAAATATTTTATAATTATTTTCAAATAAGGTTTTTCACTAATATTATTAATTTTTTTATATTTCAAATAAGTTATTTAAAACTGAGTATAGTTTTTCCATATAAAATGATCCAATGATATTTCAATGGTTTATTCATCCATGAAACATCCATTAATGATACTTATGATTTAATAGATATGGTATCAAATTATACAATAATTATTCGTTTTATGGATAGATTATGATTGTGATGATTAAATATTGACGAAACTAATTTTATTTTCAATGAGACAATCTATAACAAGATGATAATTGTTTTCCTGGTCTTGTGGAGTACATATCAATGGATAGTTATTATTGAGATGGTTGGGTCCCTAGTAACCATTCAATTGATGGATAGAGATTAATATTTTATAAGATCAAATGGTTCGTAAGAAGTTATGTTAAGACCAAGAAATGGTACACATGTATCTATCCAAAACCCAAATCAATAAAACAAGTGGTTAACTCAATAATAACATGTAATGAATGTTTTAGTGGGTATACATGACATAATATTTATAGGGTCATGATGAACCCATATTTTTTATGCCACACTACATGAAATGTTATTTTAATTTTGATATAATATCATGTATCATTCTTCAATCACTCTATTCTAATGATTGGGAAAATCATTATTTCATGATTATGATATATTAATTGATGGGTGTGATTCTCAATTGTTAATCTCATATTTTTACACCCTTATTATCATGCTATATTTCCATTTTATTATATATTGATATCTCCCATGTTTACCCTCACTAAATATCCGATATCGCCCATTATAATGTTTTCTTTTCCAAGGATATGAATACATTTTTAGGTATGGATTGGAAAATTAATGTATTATGTGAGAAGAACTTGTTAGATATATTAAATATATATCATGAAAAAAATGTGATTATGTTTACAATCTACAATGAAAATAAAAAATTATAGTTCTAGGTTGTGAATTATTATGAGATGTGTTGAATATTAATCTAAAATGATCAAATATTTTTGAATGTAATTTTTCGGTGATTTCATATGTAGTTTTAAAATGAAATTAAGTTATTGGATCCCATGTGATGTGATCTCTTATATTCTGTACCAATATAATATCATATCAACTAGATTTTGGTCACTTAAGTTAGTTTTTTACTATTATAGATTCTGTCAAATGATTTCATTCTATTATTTTTTTGGTTAACATAATTTTGTGATTATTTATATTTTTTTGATGGAGATTTTTATTTACAAGTTTAAATGAAGTGTTAATGATGTTTTCCAAACACAAAGACCCTTTTTTAATATAATATATTAATAGAAAATATATATCACCACCTGATAGATATGTATATTACTATATAATATAAATACATATTATATGGAGTTTCTAGTAGTGGAGATGGATAATTATGACATATTAAATAATGAGGTAGTCAATGTACCACATCAGGAAGATGTAAAATATAATATCAATTTTTTTTAGTAGTGACATTCCTATATCCCCATAAAAAACAAATCATCCAAATCTCTGTAATGTGAGGGTATAACTATATGATTTCATTTTTAGGAGATTCATATGCCCTAGAATTTAACTATGGAGCACTGATGTCTTATTAAACAATTAAGATGATATATTTTATGACTCTATCATTGTTATTATTAGTTGAACCAATGTATGATAAAAAATTACCTCGTATCATTATGTATTGAGTATTTTTTAATCATATTTATTGTTATCTTGTATTCATTTAGATTGATATTAAATACATGTAATATATTTAACAATATTTAGTGAGGATATTGAAATGTAAAACTTTTATTATAGATTCAACCACTATAAGTTTATGGTTCGACTATTTATAGTTAAAAAGTGCAAATAATGTAAATGAGTACCATGAAATGTGTGTTTTAGATAATCTTTTATAGGGTTTTGTTTGAATTTATTGATGATAATTTAGTTGAGATTAAGAGGATCATGTTGAAAATTTTTATGTGGTGTTATAGAAATTGACGGTGGATCATCATTATGGTAAGACATATATTTTACATATCAAGAATATGTAGGTTAATTTAATAGGTCACACACTATAAGAGATATGAATATTAATTAATACATTGAAAGTGAAGATAGTTATATCTATTGATACACCTTTGAGTGTACTTTAGATTTACTATATTTTGGCCTAACTAGTAAATTATGACACTTTATTTTAGTTTTTTGGAAATTTTACATTATCCCATTGATAATGAAGTTGAATGATTCTATTAGAAAATTTATTTTTAGGAAAAAAATCCTTTTAACAGGAATGTTAAAAAGTGCACCAATTACTATATTTGTAAAATAAGAAATATATTATGTGGTTTAATGTTAACCTTATTACATAGTACTTGGATTAGTACATATTTAATATAATTTAGTTATTTTATATTGGGTAAAAAAAATTTATTCTCACAAATGTAATTATGAAACACATGAATTAGAGTTGTTTGTGGTAGATTAATATTTAAATTCATGGATAAATTATATTATTTGAGAATAATATTTTGTGTCTTTAGGCCAGATGACTCTTTGATTTATATTTTATTTCAGTGACATGAATTTATGAAAACAAATTTCTTAGATTTCTATGAGGATTATAATTTATTTATTTCTTATAATATTAAAGGGTAAGAAAATTGTAGATGATTTTTGTATAAGGTATCATTGATATAATTTTCAAGAGTTTGAGGACAAGTGGAAGACTTTTAAATAGAATGTTTTATTGTTTCATGATGTTAGAGAGGTTGATAAATGAGTGTGTTCATTATAGATAATGGTGATTTGTACTCTTATACATAATGTTATTGGTGAATAACAACATAAAATTTAGTGTGATGTATGACATGGTCTTATCATTTACGAACTAACATTTGCGTGTTGGTTTAAATGTACGGGGAATTTGATTATGTTTTAGGTAAAATTATTTATTCCTGAGAATTTAAGGTCAACAGTTTTATCAAAATTTTATCATTTCCCTATAGAAGAAAATAATAGTGTGGGGGTGATATATATATATGATTATATTACATTTTTGTGTCCAGACATGATATATGTCATAGTTTAGGTTTTAGTATGATGTATAAATTTTCAGTATGTGTGGGTAAAGCATCATGTTCAAGTAAGATTGATACAACTACTCAACTACCATTGAATAAATGTAATTCTATATTGATGGATTTTGGTATTATTATACCTTTTAAGATCATATTATATGAAACCATTTGTGTTATTATAGATATACATAATAACTATTTCCATTTCGTTATTATTCATGTATATAGTGGTAAATCATCTAGTTATACTATATGTTATTGAGATAATGAAGCTACATGATGTTCCATTGATGATTGTGTCTTATGATAACAAAAATTTCACTCTTATACTTTCTAATACATTATATTTGGATTTAGATAAACATTAGTAGATTAATATATCATTCTATTACATAATAAGTAGAAAAAAAGATGACAATGTTGATATTATAGGAAATATTGAGAGTTTGATTTTTTTCATTTTAGTGGTTCCATTTCATAGATGGTTTACTTAGTGATGTTTTCATATAATAATATATATAAATAAAAAAACATACAATAAGTTTCAAGGATTCATATAGGATAATTTTCAAATAAAAATAATTGTGGGTAGAGGTTAGAGAGTTATTTATTTTTGGTCTGAATTTTGTGTACATCAAGAAAGAGATGGTACAACTAATTCCGGATTATATGATGACTATTAAGGGTAAATAAATGTTATATTCCAACAATAGGGGAAGAATAATATAGTACATTTTGATGACTATTTCATTCTAAATGGGCTTCCACACACAATACTCATAGGTTTATAAACTTGATCAATAGTTTAAATTGGTTAATATTACCATTTGATATTATTAAGAGAGTTATAGAGAAGAAATATATCTATAATTGTGACCCCAAATCATGTGAGTGAAATTTGTATTCCATTTTTCCTAGTCATGGGGATCATGAGATGATTTATCACATATAGTGGCTTAAGAACATAGAAAATCAGAGGAAGATACCACTTTTATGGAGAGTCTTGTAAATTTAAATATTCAGAAAGAGTATGTGTTGCACGGATAAAAATTATCTCTTCTTAGGGTTATATAGAAGTTGTGGGAGTAAAGTTTAGAATATATATGATTAATACCAATATCCTTTAACTTTAGGTATGTATCAAAATTATTTACAGATAGTTGTGTATATATTATTTTGGTTGAAATGATTAAAAGGTGGGGAAGATTTATTAATTCTTGTTTTAATTCAATATACACTTTAGATAAAAATGA
Source organism: Viscum album (assembly GCA_963277665.1). Classification (NCBI taxonomy): domain Eukaryota; kingdom Viridiplantae; phylum Streptophyta; class Magnoliopsida; order Santalales; family Viscaceae; genus Viscum; species Viscum album. The sequence goes on along the minus strand of OY728146.1, from coordinate 1,748,681,758 downwards.
TTTAAAATCAAAATGGTTTTCTTTATGAATTATCAGTATTATCTTATAATGTAAAAGGATTTGAAATGAATAAATTATCTATCATGTTATTTTTTGAAACGATTCCTTGAAAATTTCATCTAATAACTACTAAGAATTATTAAATATTAATATCACCTCTTTGAAAGTGTTATATGTTAAAATATAGGTAATCATTGAATAGAATGTATGGAATTTTATTATAAATAATTTGTGGCTTTTTTTGAATTTATGAGGATTGTTTAGTTGTTATGGTGGTGTTAGAATAAAAATAATAAATTTTATTGGAACTCTAAAATGTTAAAATTCTAATAAATTCATATTTTTGGGGAATTATTTAAATAAACCATAGCCTAAATTTTCAATAGATATAGAGATTGATGTGTGGAAATACATGGGAGTTTTAGGTATCAGAAAATAAGGAGGTATGATTATTGGGCACAACATTGTTCTATTAATTATTATTAGAAATAAAATCACTATTTTCATAAAAAATTATTAGATTCATTCCACCTAATTCATATATTATGACCTGTAAATCAAAATATCCATAGTGTAATTGTACTGACATTAATGACACATAAATGATACATTTAATAATAGGTGGAAGGAAAACCCTTTAATCATTTACATAATATTTGATGACTCATACTATTAATAAACAACATATATCTATTATAATTTCATTCCCAACATATAAAATATTTTAATATAATAAAAATATTTAAAATATGAATTACAGTTTTAGGGATATATTAGAGATAAGATTTATTTTCGTTTTTGATAAAATTTGAAAAAAAATTATACCTAAGTAATTATCACAAAATTGATATAAAATTGGTTTTATTATGAAAAAATTATTTCAATAAGATCTAGATTTAAATGATCAAATATAAGGGTTTAATTATATTAATGAAATAAGATTCATTGATTTAACCTTCTACCTATTGTTTTAATCCATTAACATGTTATATTTTGACTTGGTATGACTATTCTAATTTGACCCCAATGTAATTCAGCATATTATTTGGAGTCTACTTCCATTCCCCCAACAACTAAATTTTCAATAATAAACATAAAATATCCATTATATATCACATGGAAAAAACATATCTCTACAACATACATGGAAAAATAATAGAAATACAAAGTAAAAAATCCATGAATTTAAATTTATATAAACGTATATCCAATAATAGTATAAATACACATGATAATACAAATAGAACCATATATAATAAAATACAGAATTAATATCACTATCTCCTCTAATATCCAACATAATAACCCCAATACCCTATTTAATTTGACATTATATTGATTTTTAAATCCTATAACTCATGAAAAACAATAGTTACATGTGAACTATGATATATATTTTATAAGTGAGTACAAATACACCATAAGATTTTGATGATAGATTCTCATGCACCCCATCTATGTAAAATCCATGAAATTCATATATGACCTATTAAATCATACACCCACCCATTCTAATTGATAAGGTCATAATTAAATATTTCAATAACATGAAACATAACAAAAAATTTTAAAAAAAATCCATAAAACCATAAATTCCATAAAATCAAACTCACACCCACCTCTTCACCTAATGATTTTGGTATCTCCAATCCATTGTCTTAAACATTGCCTAACCCCTACAGAACTCCATTATCTTCTAATTAAGAATCCATAATATTTATGTGGGAATTCTAATCATCCTCAATCATCCATCTAACATGTGTAACCTACATCCATTAATATCTAGAAAAACACATAAGTCATTTCACCAATAATAAGAAATGACACGCTACATATAATATCATCCAAAATAAAAAACTAACGAAAACCCAAATTTTAAAAAATTATTACTCTTGAATTAAAAACTCTCAAATAAATATGACACACCTTTATATTCCATGAAATTTACACACACAATAACTCTTTTCACATTGAATTAAATTAATATTTAGAAACAATTTTAAATAAATTAAATAAAATTATCTTAGAACAATATTGGAATGAAATCCACATTTATTATATAATAGTGAGAATGAGATTCCTATTTTATCATATAAAAATTCCAATGAAAAAATCAACCACAAAAATAATAAGATACAATATTCATACACCCTAAATCAAGGATTTAATACTAAATTTCTAAATTTAATCTTTAATAAAAAAGATAAAAATACCAAGCCAATGAGAATCAGAGAGACACTTAGAATTTGTTAATCTAACATGAAATCCAACACCAACAATATCCAATTCAACCAATATAGATTCCATTGGAAATTATGAAAAAATAATAATATTTTGTAGGGCTTTCAATGCATTGGAAAAAACCCCCACACCCAAATCACTATATTAGACCACCAAAATAAGTGTATACCCAAAACAAGAAGAAAAATAGTATAAAAGGAATTATATTGGATCCATCAGGGTAGGTGTGGAAGAATACACCCTAGGAACCAATACAAATCTCTTAAGAAGGGACTCACCATAGTGGGGCAGAATATTAGAGAGGCATGAGATAGTTTGAGTTAAAATTATACAATTTCCTGGAACATTATGAAATGAATTACCTAATTTTAAAAAAAATAAGTTTATGGGTTATTGTGTATTAACTAATAAATTGATTTCCAACATGCATTGTCTGAGTGAGAAGTTTCCTTGACCATGAATATGATCATATTTTTGCCTTTGTGTCCCTCAAAACACCGCACAAAATAACATGGGTAACATTCATTGTGTCCTAGTTATTCAACAAACCATAAATATTATTAAAAAAGTCAAAAACCTTTAAAACACCCCCAATTTATCTACCTAAATACCACTAAACTCATTATTACACTTACCAACACTCCAACCAAATAAAATTAACATTTACATAAAAACGAATCTGTACAATTCTACTATTCTTAAATGTTTTTCATCCTTGAATAATATGACATATATAAATCCATTGACTAAAAACTAAAAATGTGTGTATAAAAACTCTCCCTGTCAAAATACCTTTTCTCCAATGAAAATATAGCACATCATTGAAGTCAAAAATTATAAAACCCATCATCAATGATCCATATTCACTATCAAATGGTCAAATTGTATACACCCACACCATGTTTATTACAATTAAAATGATATATATCCCTTATTAATAAAATTATTTATTGATTACCCACTATATTCTGCCCATAAAATATTCAGACACACTATAAAAAACTAATCAAATTTTAAATCTATAAGTCCTAGCTATGGGAAAAATATAAACAACTACATTAAAATAAATAAGAAAACGTGATTCCAATGTAACCACCTATAAAATAGTCCAATAAATATTCAAAATTCAAGTTATATTTATTTGTTAAAATTACATAATCCAAAATCATCATGTCTTCCTGGATGAGTTTTCAAAAAAAATCCCCAAGAAAACATAACATCAAAATTAACTACTCCTATTTACTAAAGCGAAACTTAACCATTTTATCATGAAATACCAAAATATTTTATTAAAATTTCCCTCTGTAATTTATCTACTCAATAGCCCACTATAGAAATTAGAATCCAAAATTCCATGGATATGATTTGAACACTTATAAGATCATCACCAAGATTCATTATAACCATTATATTAATTATATGTATATAATATTATTTATAAGAAAATTGTATACCTCATTAGACATAAACTAACCTATAAATAACTTATTATGATCCAATGGACCACTAAACACATTTTTAGCACATTAAACATCCAATCATACTGGAAATAATAACTCAATACCCAATATTTAGGACATACTTATTTTAATGATCATAAATCATGATTATCATTTTATAAAAATTTCATTATTTTAGGATAGTGAATCATATTTTATGTAATATTTTTTAAAATATTAGTAAATAGTTGATCTAGAATTATTTCAATAATATCTACCATGATTTCAATAGATATACCATCAGTTCAGATCATATACTATTAGGTTTGTAGATCAACCACCAATTCAAAATATCTACCATTGAAATATCTACCACATAATAGATCTATCACTGACAAATCTACCACTGATGATATATACTTCTAGAAACATATAAAATCATACATGTCTACTATCAAATGCATATACCATTAGTATATCTTCCATCAGAACACCTATCTTTAGATTTTTTTTGCGGTCATATTATGCTATCATTTATTGATGCTACCACCAGGATGAGCTATGGACCAAATTCAACAACTGAAATAGAGTATCTGCACTAAAATATATCTACCACTAGTGATCATATAATACTACAATAGATATATAATTATGTTATCTAACACAAAAATTATACCATTACTTTCTATACTATAATTAAAATGTAATATTCCAATGGATTTTTATAGAATTTAGTTAATTTAAAATCAATTTGGATTTAATAATAATTATTATAAAAATTCTACATCTATACATTGAATATAATTTCATAAATTCCTAATTTTGTACCCAGTATGAGGATGAAGTCCCCAATAGCTAATTAGACCTGTAGCTTTGAATATTTTTCAAAACTCCTTCATTCATGTGTGCACTAATTTATATCCAATAATAGAGACACATGAGAGATACATTCAAAGAGGACACAATATTTATACTCTAAATCATATATGGACATCAAAAAACTAAAATATAATAATTTTTTGACCTTTATGAAAATAAGTTTTCTTAATCATCTGGAGAAACCTGTTCAAGGTAATTTTCAAGGCAAATTTGAGGACCTCTAAACATCTAAATCCAATTTATATTGAGGGGTATCACATTTTCATATATCCATTTATTTTCAAATAATTTTTATATTCTACATTCGACCTATGTTTTTTTAACATCATTTATTTGTAAAACATAGTCGCTTATGTATAGATGGAGAGTGCTGAAAAAATTGTCTCAAATTTCATTATCTGTATAACCATGAAAAATACAGAAGAGGATACATTTTACCTATATATTTTTTATCCTTTGTATAATTGTGAAATTTTATTTATTTCTAGAATGAATTATGTGATACTGTTTGTAAAAACCCAATACAAGTTGTGTAAAATGTTTTTTAGTTGATAAATTTCATGGAAGTGGATGATTTCAAATTTGATGGGATAAACTCTCAACTTACAAATAATCGCATTTTTATATTTATGTTGTGTGTTCTATTAGTTTTATATATCTATAATTAATTATTCGAAACTATATTCATTTTATAATATATATCTATACTTTTAATTTGATAGTTAATAAAACATTCTTCCTCATATATAGGTTTTGATCATAAAATATTTTTCATAGGTAAATGATTTTCTAGATATTATTGTAACTGAGAATTCATAACAATTTTAAAATATATATGAAAATAAAATTATATACATTAACTATTTTGGTCATCTGGGTGTTTTATTAAGTTGGTGGATTTGAATTTCAATTTTTTTAAAATATAGATTTTTTTGGAACTCAATTCAGTACCATCTAAAGTTGCTCACTGCCAACAACATTTGGTATTTGATAAATTTTGATATATTATTTCATTATAATCTACTTGTAAATTAAAAGATCTCAATTTTATGTTTATTTTAAATTCTTATCTTTATGGACAAAAATATAAAACATAGAAATTCCACTAATATTCCTCTTTATTTTTATGGTACCAATAATGCTCAATGGAATATTAAAATAAAAATTCATTTTGGAGTCAGGGTTTTTGAGTTTTGAACTATTATAAAAGATACATATGAAGTAACTATAACATCTATATCTAAATTGGGCGATCCTACCAAAAACATATTATTATAATAACTATAAAGCTATAATGGAATTATATTATTCTTTATGAGATGAATAATTTTGTATAATATCCTCTTCTACCACTGCATTTGTGATTTGGGCTACCTCATCTATTTCTCAAGAAAGAAATTAAAACGTCAAAGAAATGCATTTTAATACTTATAATATTAAATATGATAGTATTAATATGAGACCTGATGAGTCAAATTTTGATATGTATTATAGGTTCAAGGAGATTTTGAGATTGATGAATTCTCTAGGGAATACAATTTATTAGAAAGAGGAAGTGATGTGCTTGTTGTGATGTTTAAAAGATATATAGAGAAGAAATTTAGATTCAATAATAGTCTCTAGTGATATAATTATGTTTTCAATTAATGAGACAATTGGACAACTCATGATGTTTGAAGTCGAACCCAAAAAAGACAAGAAGAAGATGAACCAAAAAAGGGTTTGTATAGCCTTGAATACGTATGAATCAATGAAAATAGGAAAGAATAATAATGATAACTCCGGTTATTGAAAATGAACTTTAGAGAGTGATGATGAAATGTCTAATATAGAAAGATAACTCCATATTTTTTTTAAAAGTAATGAATTCTACAAGAATTTAAACTAAATAGGATTGTATGAAAATAGTTTAAACTAGATAAAAAATTGAAAAAGGATGGAAATAACAATGAAATAGTCTACTATGAATGAAATATAAATGTTTAAAAAAATGTAAATTACCTTATGTTACTGTAAATTAATAAAATAGGAGGATATGGAAAAATATATAATAAACTATTGAAAGAATCATGAAGTGATTCAGAATACTTTTCTAATGATATAGTATCAAGTTTAGAGGATAGACATGATATTGACAATATGTATTTTATGAAAAATATATATGAGCTATGTAGTATTTATTTTAAATATCATATTTATAATTATAAATTTAATAGATATTAAAATAGAGAATAAAAAATATATAATGAATAAATTTTTGAATACCCTAATATGGTGAAAAAAACACTCAATTTACACATTTATAAATATAACGGTTTAAAGAAGCATCATGAGTTATTTTATCACTTTAAAATAGATCTTAATATAGAGAATTAAAAAAATACATAATTTATAAATAAAAATAATGAGTAAAAATTATACAATGTAAATTTTAAAAAGTAACTTGAGGATGTAAAAAATTGAATAAATTTTTTAACCTAGGTTAATGGAATGAATTAATTTTCCAAGTACACATATATAATAAGAAATATGTTATGGAAAATAAGGATTATTAGAAATAAATTGTTCCTAGAAAATTATCTATTAATTAGATTACTAGTTTTTATTATAATAAACAAAACAATGATATTATTTATAAAAGTCATTGACATTCCATTAATTAAACTATTAAAAAAATGTAGAATAAAAATTCCATGATTAAAAACATCTCAATACAAATAAAAATACGAGTACCAAATACATTTTTTGTTTCAATAATTATTTTAAGAAATCTTCTTCAAAAGATCTTATAAGAACTTATGGAATTGGAGAGTGGCTGAACCAATAACATGAAAAGGACTATTTGAGTCTCAACAACCTAATCACGATTGATGGTAGACTTGTCACTATTAGGGATAATGTTGATGAAAAAATTATTGGACATGGGAAAATTAGAAAAATTAATACATTGTTAATTTCAAAATTTTAATTTGTAGATTTATTGAATTATAACTTTATTAGTATGTCAATGTTATGGGGTGATGAAATCCATGTTAAATTTGAAAATATCGCGTGAAATGGTTTATATTTTGAAAATGATTTAGTTTTTACTGCATTGATAAATTATAATATATATTATTTTAATTTAGACTCCTTGTTTTAAAAATAAATTTAATGTCTCTATTCCTTTCAAAAAGACTCTTGGATTTTGAATTGGAGGATTGGTGATTGTGAAACAAAATCACTTAGAAAGAAATCTATAAAAGGGTTTGTTAAAGACATACGTACAATAGAATTCATAGATGATAGTGTTTTTAACTCATGTCAAAAATGGAAACAACAAAAATTATATTTCATATATAGGAAAAGTGATTCAATATCTCAACCCCAAGATTTGATTTGCAATGTTATTTTGGACCTTCTAGATCATCTAGTCTAAATTGGAAGCACTATGTTTATGTTCTAGTAGATGAATTTATAAATAAATTAGGTTATTATTTATAGATAAAAAATAATCCTAAACCTATATTTCTATGTGTGATAAATTTTTTGAATTCATAGTGGACGTAGAATTAATACATTGAGATGTGATGAGTTTGAAAATCATGATTTTTAATTATTATTCACACAATTGGGATATAATCATAACTTTTATACTTCTATAAAACCACAAATAAATTATGTACTATGAAGGAAAAATATATTTCTTCAACATATTTCTCATACCATGATTAGTGACTATGATCTACCTATTTACTTTTTGTCAGATGGTGTCAATACAACTTGCTATATAATCAATAATGTTAATAGAAGAAAAATATTAAAGAAAACACTATATGAATTAATTAATGGAGGAAATACAACGGATAATTACATTTTATTTATTTATTTCAATGTATTTATTCTCAATATAAGTGATAATAATGAAAAACGTTCATCCATGAGTGATGAAGTAATTTTCTATGGAAATTAAATAACATCCTTGTCTTACTTGGTTTTTAATAAAAGGAATATGATTATAAACGAATATGTACATATCAAATTTGATGAAACAGATCTCCATGAGACTAAAAATCATTTAGAAAACATTGATTATAATCTATATAAGATGAATGTAGTTTCCAAATCATCTGACAGCTTTCTGAAATAAGAATAAAATATTCCAGTTCCGATGAACCACCTGAACCCAGTCCAATAAGAGATAATGAAATATGTAGCCCTTATTTTCTTGAAAATATTAGGAATAGTAGAAATCATCCCTTATATTATTTTGTTGGAGTCCAATATAGAGGAAAAAAAATTGATATTATATTATAAATCAAGTTTAACTTCTATATTTCTTGTCATAGTTTGAACCAAAAAACATCAATGATGAAAAAAATGGTGAATTTTGGGTAATGGATGTGTAATAATACATCGATAAATTTGAATGAAATAACATCTTGAAACAAGTGGAATGAAATAAATATATTATGACCATTGGATGTAAATGTGTGTTTAGATATAATGCTTACGAGTCAGAAACTATAGTTAGAAAAAAATTAGATTGGTTACATAGAGATATAATCAGGATGTGGGTGTTGAAAATGAATAAATAATTGCACAAGTAATAAGGACTGAATCCATTAGAATATTGCATGATTAAAAATAAAATTTTAATTTTAAACTATATTATATGGTTGTTACAAGAGAAGTTCTAAATGGTTATGTATTTGAGGATATTTTTATTGAACATCCCATTGGATTTCAAAATCCTCATCTTCTAAATCATGTTTTTATATTATCTAAATATATTAATGGTTTAAGACATGATCCTAGATATGGGTATGATAGGATAAAATAATTTATCATTTCTAATGGTTTTTTTTAAATTTTATAGCTGATCCTAACTTATTTATAAAATTAATTTCAAAAGATGTTTTAGTAGAATAGATTTATATTGACGATAATATTTTTGGTTATTCTAAAAATTTATTACGTAATAATTTTCCAGAAAAGATACAAAGTGAATTTGAAATGAGTTTGAGGGGTGAGTTAAAATTATTTCATAGTATTGAAAATTTTCAAATTATATATGGAATTAATTTAATTCAATTAAGTTACACCAAATACCATTCAAATAATTTTGGTATGGATTGTACAAAGAGTTTTGATACTCCCATGAGTACTACATGTAAACAAGATCTTGATGATATTGGATAACCAATTTATCATATCAATTATAGTGGTATAATTGGAAATTTTCTATATTTAACTATTATATGACCATATATTATGTTTAGTGTATTTATGAGTTCTAATTTTCATGACAATCCTAAAAATTTACATTTATGTTCTCTTAAAATAATTTATAATTACCTTATGTATATATCAAATTTAGAACAATTTTATCCTAGAGGACAATAAGTTGATTTATTGAGTTATTTAGATAAAGATTTTGGTGGTTGTATTCCAGTTTGAAAAATCACCACTAGAACATGTCACTTTTTGAAAATTAACTACTTTCAGGTTGTAGTAATAATAAAAATCATATTTCATTGTCTACGTTTGTAGATATGTTTAAATCTAAAGGATGTTTTTGTTCCTAGATTGTATAGATGATACTAACTTTACTAGATTATGTATATCAATTTATTCATGTCTTTATAAATTGTGTAAATAAAAGTGTGATAAAAACACTAAATTTACTGAATCACATTTTAAATAAAAATATATTTGTATAAGAAATCACTTTTTTAGAGATAATTTCAAAAAAAATCATATATATTATGAATTATATAGAACTTAATGTATGCTTTTTGACCTATTTTAAAATCATTAAATTTTATATAGATTAATATATATCATAATATAACTAGGAATTATATACATTGGTTAATTATTTATCTTTAAATTTACTTTTTAATTGTGATGTACCATTGGTGATCTACCATTCCTAGTCTAATTTTGGTGATCTACTATTGATGATTTGAAATTGATGATATACCATTCGTGCTCCACCAATGGATATCTACCATTCATGTTTTCTACTACTCTTGTAATCAATGATTAATATTTTTTATTTTTTTATTTACAATTGATTATATTTTACAATTATAAATCCCTAATTTATAAAATTGACTTTAATATGTTTTTAATAACCCCTTATCTCATGTATCTTTGAACCTTTAATCTTAGTTTATATCTACTCCTATAACACTCCTTGTGTGTGTTATTCTACCTTTAAAAACATTCAAAGATGGTTAATGTAAAATGTACCTTAGTTTTGTCTCTTGAAAGATAACTTCCGATTGGGAAATCAGAAGTTGAATCAAGTCATAACACATTTATAAAAACAATGAAAATATAATTCTTGTCTCATGCTGATATTCCAGAAAAATAGATAGATGTTTAATACTAGGATTTGATCAAGTCATTTTCTCATAGAGTGATTCAGGACTAAGGATGGATCCAATGGTTTTTGAGTAATTATCAACCATTATATCCTTGGTTGTTTAATTAGTATTATTAGTTTTTAGTGTATAATTTTAATGTGAATAAAGATGATATTAGATGATTGATATTTAATAAATAAGTTTTTCTTTATTCAAAATAATGGGGCAGATGACGTAATATACCTCATGATGGTATTTTTGATTAATTTCAAGGTTCCCTTACCCGTTACAGTGAGTCTTCCATATATGATGATTCCATTATCGATTTTACTATATATTCTATTGTACTAAGACCCTCTTATGTAGATATTAATAGGGATTTTATAGTGTTGTTTGAATTTAATCAACAAAATCATTGTCCTATAAAGGAGGAATTAATCATCACATGTTACCAAGATGTATTTTTCATATTTCTTATGAAATGTGGAGAAAAGATGAAACATTATCGATTTAGTATTGTTAAGATGATTGAGATGAGAAATTCCTCACCTATATCAGATTTCATGATCAATCCTATATTTATTTTTGATATCTTTGAAGACAAAAGTTTGGAAACCGGTGTTGTAGTAGTTTAAGTAAGATTTGAAGGTTACTATTTATGGTAGATTTCTTAAATGAATATGAATTTAAATTTGAAACCTTTGTTGAAGAAATTAGTGGATATTTTTTATCAAATTTATGAAAATTTATATCTTAAGAAACACCCTAACAATCCTAAACGTATGGTTGATCCTAGATTGGATCCAGATCAAGTTATGGTTAACTCCTTTTATGAGTATGTTCTGGAAAAAGAAGATGATGCTATAGAATAAGATTTTGTTAACGATTTATTATTGGAAGGTTGTGACCCTGTTGTGTGTAGAAGCCCGGTTTTTTCATATGGACCATCTATTCAATCTCTTCCTCTTCCATCAAGTGAATGATTATTATGTGAAGGTGAAGAATCTAAGGAGACTAAGTTCTTAGGTGAAGAAAAATTAGACACTTCATTACAGACATCATGAGAAGTAGATGAACTTTCTAATGCATGTAATGGATTTGATTGTAATATCAGTGGTGATTTTGATTATGGGGAGAAGTCACATAACTCTATATGTGCTTCTACTCATTATATTTCTATTAGCTAAGGATATTTCCCTAGATTTAATCAAATAGATAAAAAATTAATGAAATTAGGATGTGGTAATGTTGATCCAATATCATCTATATGTGACGATAAAAATTCTGATGATGTTTAAGATTTTGATATTTAGGTTGAGTATTTTGGTTCTGGTATAACTAAGGGGAGAGAACCAACTAAGGGTGAGAAATCTCCCTGAACTTCTTAGGTAGGTATAGAGTATTTTGAATCTGAATTAGATGATGTTGGTGATAATGATTACCATGGTAGTCCACCTTATCATGCTAGACCTTCCATCACTATTTATGGAAAATATATGAAGGGATCTCAAGAAGAATAGATAAATGAGGTTATCTATTTGGAATCATATCCCTTTGATGATCCTGAAACTGAATCTGGTAATATAGAGGATACATTTCTAATCCAAGAGAGGATTACATCCCCTCCTTCATCTTCTCCTATAACTTTTTATTATGTTACTAATAATGATATGGATTACTTAAGAAAGTGGATGCATTCAGATAATAGTGAGAACCATAGATCCACAACCCCTAAAGAAACCATGTTGTGTGATGTTGATACAAGATAGATTTTTGTGTTAGTGAACACATATTTTCATCCTAAGATGATTCTATAAATTAAATAATTTGATATGGAGAACAAGATTTTACTTGATGATATGGAAGATTTTCTTTCGATCTTGAAAAATATTTCTGGATTCTTTTTTGTAAGAAAAAAATAACATATAGAGAGGTTTGAGTACTTATCCGTAGAAGGTGGTTCCACTTCTACTTCTGCACCTCCTACTTATTCATTTGATTCTAATGAGATCTATTACTTTGTGAGGGAGGATCTGTATAATATACTAAGTGAGATTTGTTTCTATCACCAAGAAGAACATTGGTAAATAAAGGCTGATGGGGATCTTGTTTATAAACTAGCTAGGGAGTGATTTATTGAATTTAGGGGTGATAGTGAGAATATCACTAAGTTAATAATTTTATACATTTATATAATTTATATGAAGAAGGAGATAAATTCCAATTTTCTGGTTCTTACTGAAAATATATGGATTCTTCTTGTGTCTATGGAACTCAAGGTAAATGTGAATCATCTCAAGGGTTTTTACCCATATATTATTCTTCTCATGGAGGAGAAGTATGATTCTTTATGGAAATAGATTATGGTTGAAACCCCAAATGATATTTTCCTAACATGATGAATAATTTTTGGTATTTATATTGGACTAAAATTGTGGATCCTTATGTTATACCCATGAATTCTATTACATCTGTACCTTCTTCAAGACCACTGCCTACTCCATTTCAACATTTTGGAATGAAATATGTTGAGGTTATTTTGTAGCTGAGGCAGAAAATAATATGATATATTACTTAATATACTTCTACAAACTCATATTACAGTTATATACCTCCTTTAACTAGTAATTTAAATTACACTACGTTGGATTCTACCCATCAAGTTAAAAGTGGGTAAAATTATGATAAGTATTTGATATAGATTGAAATTTGTATTTTATTAATTTTTGTTAAATTTAATATTTTAAAACTATATCTAATTAGAATTATATTTTATTCATTTTTCTATGTTTAGTTTGATTTTATTTTTATTTCCATATCATTTTGATAATCTAAAAATGTGGAGTATACATGAATGGAATTTAAGATAAAAATAATCATTTTCATTCTAGGAAATGTTATGAATCCCATTCATCCTATTCTTTGTTACTAAATTATTTTTTATATACATGGTTATAAATTCAATTTTTTTATCAAAACAGGGTAATATTGTTAAAACCTCATTTTATTTATATACTAGACCTTTTTTATTTTTTTCCCCAGCATGAGGATACATGCCCCAATGGATATTGGAATAGTAGCTGTATAAATTCAACAGAATCCCATCTTGTCCATGTGTTATCATGTATAGACAATAACAGAAATTCATGTGTGATATGTGAATTGATTTTCCAACCTTCTAACACTTAATAAACTCTAGACATTAACCGACAAGATATAGAAGAATTTTCAAACCATTACAACACTCAGTTTTCTTAAAAATTCTATGAAACCCATCTGTCATATTTTTCAAGACAAATTCAAGGACCACTAAACATATAAAGCTATTCATAATGTGTTACAACACTATTTGTTATCTCTAATAATATGGTCATTATGGTTATTATATATATTTGATGTGTGTTTTTTTTAAATCTATTTATTTTTATATCAGGGTCTATTGGTATTAACTGTAGAGTTATTTATACTTGCTGTCAAAAAATTTTATCTACATACCCATGAAATTTATGGGAGAGGTCAAATTTTACATATAGTTTTTTTATCCCATTAATAACTGTTGAAGATTATTTTTTCTTTGGAATCATTTTGTTATATTGTTTTTAAAATACTAATCTAGGTTGGGAGTCATGTTTGTTTCTTAATAATCTTCGTAGAAGTAGGAAATTTCCCTATGGAGGGGATTGTGTCCAAATATAGACTGAACCCAATGTTTTAATTTACTGAATGTTTTATTATTATTTTCTTTTTTTCAATGTTTAAATCACTATCTATTTTAAAATAAATATCTATAATCTTTTTTTGATAGTTAACCACTAATTGTATTTTACGTATACATTTTTGATCAGTTAAATTTTTTTAAAAGAGAATGTAATTTCAAATGTTATTTTAACTAGGAATTAATCCCATTTTGAGTAACTATTTGATAAATCAAATTATATACTACTACTGTTTTCATAAACTGATTGTTTTATATAATTGGGTGATTTTAATTTTATTATTTGTTAAATTGATTTTTTTTAGAAAAAAAATCACCCCCTTCTCGAGTTACTGAAAATGACTAATACCAATTCATACTCAAAACAAATCATAGATGAACAAGGATAACAATTTACCATCAACTAGATAACCTTCCTCAAATCCATTGTTACAACTGATATAAGGTTCATCATATCCAAAAACAATATGCATACATCTGAGATCATTAATTTTCCACGATAATAAATTGATATAATCCATAAATATGTTATTAAATAAAATCATTATAATTAATATATACAATTGTAGTAATAATTATTTTCAAAACATTCAGTACTCAGGTTAAACATTATTAATACTATCAAAACTAATGCACAAAACGGACTTCATACATAAACATCTCCCAACACATAAAAACATGTATAAGTATCTCAAAATATGACAAACATGACCTTAACCATCTGTAAGTAAATAGTTTCCATTAAACCTAAATAGTAGGCTTTGTAATTCTACAATCCCTAAGTATTTGTAACTACATAAAACTATGGCCATGTAAATCAATCGAACCAAAAAAGTTGGTATGAAAAAATGTTATATTTTTATGACCATCATGTTGAGATAAAAACATAAATAAAAATTTTGCCAAAAATTTAGAGACAATTATTCTTAAGGTATCCACCAGGGACGGTGGTGACAACATGTGGTGTATTTGATGACAATGGAAAATGTAAATATTCTAATTAATTGATCTATCAATAGTAAACATGGATTATAATCCAAAAGGGGTATAGTGTGTGTAGGAAATTTGGGTTGTGGAGGATTTTAAAATCATATTAACCATATATTAGACCACATGGACATGTTAGAAACACATTTCATGTTTTCCTCTTAAATTATGGACATTCAATAATTTAAATTGTATTTCATGCTATATATTCTTGATACCACTTGTGGAATGACTCATCTAAATCATAGTTGTGAAGAATAGTACATTCTAGGAAAATAAAAGATATATGTAAGAGTTTAATGACATGTCATGATCTGGGTTAAAAATGAATGGCATATGGGGGAGGGTGCTACAAGGAACCCCTTTTTTAGCTGATAGGTAAAGCGGTATATGGGTGTGTATGGAAGGAAAATTTTAAATTATTTTTTAATAAATTAGGCTAACCATACCTAATGCAATAATATTAATAATATATTGATCATGTGTTGAAGCCCAATTTGATAAATTTATGTAAAAATAGAATTATGATTAGTCGATAAACCAATCATAATTAAAAAAAATTATGGGATTACTTATTTATGTGATGGAGAAAACTATTGTGATAAGTTTAATTATTATAGTGATGATATTGAATTTTTACAACAACACAATTAATTTTTTATATGTGTGTTAACAATTAATTTTTTTAGTAAATCATTAGTGGAATATTTGGATGTAATAGAAAATTATTAGATGATATGGATAATGTAATCAATGAAAGAGAATATTGTGATGTTGAAAATTATTTATGATAGTATTTGTGGTTATTATATTAATTCATTTGATATAATTTATGTAAATAAAGTAAAATTTCAAAGAAAATTATAGAGTATTGTTTGGATTGACATTTATATCTTCTTGATTATGATGTAGATACATTATATTAATTTCGTTGATTAATATTAATCATATATACTATTTATGAAAATATGTATTATACTATTGTGTGGAATTTATAGTGAAATATTTATGAATGTAATGGATGATGATCAATTTTGATATATGGTGTGAATAATTTATGTATTAATGTATTTTATAGAACTAAATACATTTGTGTGAGGAATATTGTGAACCTAATAGAAATAATGAAAACACTTGGTTATGATATAGTGTGTTTTTTAGAAAATTCAAATGATTTATTTACTTCCTCACCATTATTTATATGTGTGGTATAGTTCATTTGTAAATGGATATTTATGATGATGATAATTATTTTGAGAATATATTCTTATTCACACTTTTAGATCAAAATTTTTTGTAGATGATGATATATCAGATTTATTATTTACCTCATTAATGGTTTAAGTTCATCGTAGATAATTATTCCCATAAGTGTTTACACTATTTCTCAACCATAACTCTATGATTAAGTTAAATAATAATGAATTGATTATTTATCTCTTTTCCACCCAGAGATCTAGGATAAATTGTTACCAGTTATAGTACTGTATTTTTAATTTATGTTATCAATTCATCTTATGTTATTTATTCTCTATATAATTTAGGATGGTATGTGAGATATGATAATATTATTTTATGTTATTTCTGACTTATATTTTAGTGTAACTACTCATTTTAAAGGTGTTATTGTTGAAAACAACTCTAAATATGTTACCTTAAATTAATTTTTCTCAAAGGGGGTTCAATGGTGGTTTTCAATATCTATTGAGGAAGGTAATAATGATTCACTGGATATCTAGAGGTCATGATCATTGCCCATCTATGCAGAAAAATTAATGATTTAACATAATGAGTCTAAGAGTCTAGGCTTCTGATGGTATCTAATATTATTTTGTATACATGGACCCTTATTGTTGTGATGTTTTATTTTGTGTGTGTGTTTACATATATATATAAGAACATTGTTTTTAGTTAGTGTGGAATGGTGGTATTCAAAAGAGATTGAATATTAAACTTGTATTATTTCTTATTTAAATATGATTAAATTCTTTTTTCCTTGACAATGGTAATATGCATGTGTAATTATTTGTTATTCAGGACAGTCCACTAGATGAGATAACCAAATAGAGTACTGTTTCACCCACATGCATGATCATTTTCATTAGTTTATTATTATTTTTATATGTAATAATATTAGTATATAAGGGGAGTGCAGGGACAACAATATATTGGCAGATATAAGATCCTCTATTACCTATGAAGACAATATTTGGTATTTATTAATTTTTGTATTTATCTTGGGTGACACACATTTTTCGGGTATTTTTTTGGATGTGTATTGAAATAAATTATTATTTATGAACATAAATGATTTATGGGTTTTAAAGTTTTTATTTAGGAATTTCATCCCATTTTCATGTGGATAAAACAACTCTACTCTCTTTCTCCTATCCAAATAGAATTGTTTATAGGGTATTTAATTACTATAATGACGGGACGTTAAAATTTTCATGCAGATGTTGGAAAAAAATTATAAAATCCTTCTTATTTTTCTATTTTTTTCCTATTCTATATCGGAAATGTTGAAAATTTCATACATGTTTATATTACATAGCCTTTACCCATTGAAAATCAAACATCAAAATATTAATCTTGTTAGTTATTTCACTATTTATTCAAAATTGTAAATCTTTAAAATTTAATTATCTTCATTTTTTTAGGTATAATATATCTATCTATTTATATGAAATTATTTCATAACATTTAATATCATACATGTAGGATCAACAACATTAATCCTAAAACAAACCTTTGAGTAAACCACCATAGTTTATCCATCAATGATCTCTCAGCCATTTAGGGTATAATTAATCACATCACACATGACATTAGATATTTATCTTTCATTTATTATGTTTATATGCCTAAAAATGATGGTAATATGATATATTACCATATAATATCCCTCTTCATGAGTATCTAAATACATATATTCTATCAATAACATTGTATTTAATTTACATTTATATTATTTTACTACATAAGACTGCATACCTAATGAATTTTTGACTATGTATCCCTAAAATAGAGTGTAAGATAACTCAAAGTCACTATTATTAAGATAATTAACTAATTTTTTCTTAATCTATATTATAAAATACGCCTAAAACATTTAAAATAAAAAACCACAAATAACCTCAAACTGAATAGGTAATTCATCTGGACATTTAATCTAGGAATAACTATTTATATCCCAAAATAATGGAATAGATATTTTTTCATATATTTTTATAATTGTATTGATCCTTATGATAAAATATTACCTCCCAATAAAATCATGCATCCCAATGCTTCTCTATTACATCACAATTCATCAAATACCCGTTTATTCGATTTGGGAAAGATCAACACAAGAGAAAAATTCAATATTCTTTTCATCTTATCAGAATATCTCTTATACGCCATGATCTATTATAATTTCACATACATATGTGAAAAAAATATTGATGCTTTAATTTAGAAATCCAAAATTAATCATCTATAAAACATATCTAATATAAGAAAAATCCATATCAATTAAATATTTTTAGTCCACTCCCATGACATCACTAAATTAAATTTATCTAAGTATTCTAATTTTCTCATCTATGAGATAAAATTACATTATAATTCCACATCCAAAGTAAAAGACAAAAATTTAGATGGATTTTTATCAAATCTATGAATTTATTGTATATTTTGAATGTTCCTTTAATATTTTCGATTATTTTATTTTGATATTGACTAGATCCGGATATTATCCACAGAAACCAAAATGAATGAGTTGACTAATTCTCATAAGATATAATTAATTAGGGATATAATAATAGTATGTATGCTAGTATCATTAATTTATACTTCTATGATCTCATAATATCTTAATTTAATTAGTTTTAAAATGATCAAAATGACCTCTTTATTCATTTTTATTATTTTATATCCAAATTTCAAATCAATCTTAAAAAAAATTATATCCTTTCAACCGACCAAGAAATAATTTAATTGAGGTAAAATGTACTTTTTTTACTATTATCTAATTCAGTTTAAAGTATCGATACACAACCACAAACTATTGTAAGACTTTTTCAGAAATGTAGACGGTGTCTCATGAGAATAAACCCTTGGTTAAATAGACCTCGTTCCATATAACTCATAAAACTAAATCATTAATTCAAATAGTTGAGTAGGAACCATGAGATATAGAGTATTATGTGCGTCCATTATTATAGGATATTGATGTGACAAAATTTATTATTATTAAATTATTGAAATATCATTTTAGGGGTTATATAGGGTAATTAGATAGATAAAATCAAGGTGTATTTAAATTTTCGGATTCTTATAAAGGGGGGAATCTTGTTGAGGTATTCAAAAAATTTAAAATTGAAGGGTAAAATTTAAATGTAACACACTAATAATAAAAAATGTTTAGTCTATTCGATCGCTGTCATGACCCATCCTCGGGGCACGTGCCGTGAGTACCCCAAGCCCACCTTCCATAGGCCAGGGGCTGGTGACTAGCACCAAAGGTGTAAATCCTGATAAAAAGATAAGGCATTGCCTTTAGTAAGTAAAAAAATACAACAGAGTACTCAACTGAAAGTAAACAGCAGGTAAAACATTATAAAAACGAAATTGATGAAAGGAAAGGGGCCGGAAATACAAGCCGAACAGTAAAGTATAGTACAACTGAAAATCTTGTACAACTACAGTAAAGTAAAACAGCAACTACTAAGTCTTCCTCCGAGAATCCCACCTGATAGGTGGGTACTGATGGCCTCCTCAGCACCCCAGTTCCATCCGTCTGCTCCGTGAACATCTCGCCAAGTGGTCCACCTCTGGGTACCGTCCATCCCTTCAAGTCTCAACCTTGATCAATGTTGTCCATCGTCTGCAACCAACAAAATGTAGTGCGGGAATAGCCCATGCCGGGGTGAGTATAACAATACTCAGAAGGGTCCCTGAGACCCATGAAGGAATCCCAAAATCCAAGAAGGATAAACTATAAAATAAAGATAGAATCACGAAGTATCAACCAACCCTACATACGTATATGCCCATACATATACCTAAGTTATAAATCACAGTTCGGCTCCAACTCTTGAGCTCAATAACAACCTAGTCCACAGAGGAAGTAAAGTCATTCACCACGATGATAATGGTTGGAAGACATGAATTATCTCAAATAGGTATACAACTCATAAAGAGGGGTATATTTGATTAGATGTATCCTCTGAATCATCTCCTCTATTGAACACACATAGGATAATGAAACAATATCAGCACTGTCGAACCCACATTAAATCCTGGCACAGAAGTCGTCACTATCGAACACACGTATGATTCCGTTACAATATTCATTGTTGTCAAACCCACGTACGATCCTAGTATAGAAGTCACTTCTTTCAAACCCATAGAGGAACCTGATGCAGAAACAGTCACTATCGAACCCACGTACGATTCCGGTACAGTAGTCATCGCTATCGAACCCACATAGGATCCTGGTACAAAAGTCACTGATGTCAAACACACTGATGATCCTAGTACAGAAGTCATCACTGTCAAACCCACATAGGATTCTGATACAGTAGTCATCACTGTCGAACCCACTTAGGATCCCGGTACAGAAGTCACTGCTGTCGAACCCACAGAGGATCCTGGTACAGAAGTCGTCATTGTCAAACCCACGGAGGATTTCGTCATCTCAGTCGCATTCAGCCCATGGGTTCTCCCACTCAGCATGCTCAATTACAAGAGGCTCCACTCCTCGATCCATTTTTCATTACATCAACTGTAATTAAGTACCGAGTTGATGTATCTCTTAGTTTCGTCTCATCATAAGAAACCCAACGCGACATACGGTGCTTCAATCAGATGCCCGGTCTGAGAGTTATTGGCATTTCTGTTCCAAGGGGCCGGTTGGATTTCGGGTACCATCCAACCCGGCCATACTCCAACCTCATCTGAATTCTGTTTGGAGTATGCCAAAAGGACCATCTCATAAAAATTAATTCAACATAGTTGATGAAATTTCAATCGGGAGTCTGGTCTTTAAGTTATAAGTGTTTCCGCTCCAAGGGCCCAGTTGGTTTCGGGTTCGAACCAACCCCGTCGTACCCAAAATTTTCCAAAATTGTGATTGGGATATACCAAAACGGATATCTCGATCCAAGGAATCCTACGCAACTGACGGTTCTTCGATCAGAGGTCTGTAGCTCATGTTTTGGGTGAAAAACCAAAAGTGGTCCGAAGAGGGGTGTCCGGGTCTGGTCCGACCCGGCTCAACCTGCCCGAGGTCGGGCCGACTGGGATCCGGTTATGGCTTGGTAGGGTGCGACCTGGGCCAGAAGCTATGGCCAGGCTTGCACAAGGGAGGACCGTCCCACAGGGCAGGGGCCCTGGACTGCACGGCAGGTGCCCGGCCCGTGCTGCAAGCGACCCGGCCAGCGCTGTAGGCGGCCCGGCCCGCACGGCAGGTGGGCACCGCTCGACCAGCTGGCCGAGTTCGGAGCGTGGGGTGAAGCCCCCTGGTGTTCCATGACAGCGGCGCTAGCTGGTGCTGCCCAACCCTTCCGAAACCTGCGATACGGGTTTCGCTCCACCGCCGCAGCCGGTGCCCTAGTGGCCTTCAACCGGCGGCGTGCGAGGGGCACCGCCGCCCCCTAGCAGCCGGCCGGTGCCGGCCACCGCTTCCGGTCGCCGGGGCCACCTTTCCTGTGACCTGCACCACCGCACTCTTCTGCGGGCCACCAGAGTCCTTCCGGTGGTCCTTTTTGCCTCCCGTCTACTCCTATGACCTCCTCGGGTCCTGCTCTTCAGTGCAACGTCCTCAAATCAGGGTTGTTATTCCGTCCACAGATCGCCCAACAAACGGCGCATCAAGAACGAAATGGCGGAGGATTAGGACTTGTTTGTTAGCCCATTCCCTCCATGTTAGAGGATCAAAAAGTAATCCGACATATAATCACCTAAGTACGAGGGTATAATTCACATGCATAGAATAATAAACCCAAATTCCTCCCTACCTCGTATTTGACGTTGCACGTTGACGAACTGCGGAAGACGGGCGTCGTGGAAGTCGGGTGTCGTGGAAGACGAACGTCGTTTCATCAACGTTGGTGGAAATAATGTTGTCTTTGGTGGTGTTCTTTGGGGGCGGCATCCTCTACCTTGACACAGAGGAAGAATTTGAAGATGTCCTTTGTGTTTTTCGTGGAAAGAACACTTTATTCCTCATCCTCCAAAACCTTCTAAGGTAATATGTCCAACCAAAATAATAAAATATCACCCCTACTTTTAATGTTGGAAAAAATTATTTCAAAATAATTCAAACACTCTAAATTAATTAATTAGGTTGATTCACTTAATTAATTACATGGAGTTGGCAAGAACATAAAAGGTCTCAAAAATTAATTACATTGGGGCATTGGAACTTTAATGGGAAGTCCAAATGTTTAGGGGAGTTCAAGGGTTAGGAGTTTGTGTGGGCCCCACAGTTAGTTATATCCTATCAAGAGAGTTTAGGGTGTGGTGGTCCACACCCCTAACCTCCACCTAGAGAGTTTACCCACCATCCATATATAAATGTGTTACACACACATTTTTATTTAATTTGTTAATTTTACATAGTAACCACAAATAATAACTTCAATTCATGTTGAAACACAACTGTAGTGAAGGTCCCCTTAAGAAAATAATGGCACTGCGAGTTCATCAGTATCCCTGAATTTCAATTCCGAGCATTGGTTTAAAAATAGAAAATCCCGCTCGCACGTCTACTGAACGTACCAGAACAAAATTTCAGAAAATTATTCCGGGCACACCGGGTCTCGGAATCAGGTTCTGTCAGAAATAGTGGACTCGTAAAATTCTTGTGTATTTAAGAAACAACTTTTCCATGGGATTTATGGGTCTTTACATTCACCCCAACTCAGGTCTTTACGTCCTCATAAGTTACAACACACACTAAGGAATCAAATTTGGGTACTGACCACGCATCTGAGCCTCCCACTCCCATGTGCTCTCTAGGAGGTTCACTTGCTGCTAGAAAATGCGCACCAGAGGAATCGACCGTCCATGTAGGACCCCCTCATGTCGATCCTCAATCTCTACTAGAACATCCGTGAATGTTTTCCCGTCGTCGATATCCAGCTCCCCATTGTCGATAATGTGGGACGGATCGTGCACGTATCCCCTTAGCTGGGATACATGGAAGACATCGTGCACTCGGTGCTACTGAGGTGGAAGGGCCAAGCAGCAATCCACCTCGCCTACAATGCTTAGGACCTGAAGAGTTCTGAATAATCGCGGAGATAACTTGCTTCCTCGGCCAAATCTCTGTAGATATCGTCATGGTGAGAGCCATAGAAAGATGTGGTCTCCATCCTGAAATTCGAGAGGTCTTCGTCTCCTATCAGCATAGGACTTTTGTCAGCTCTGTACAGTCTTTATCTACTCCTGGATGACCTTCACCTCCTCCATGGTAGCTCGTTCCATCTCTGGTCAGTAGGAAGTTGGCCGACTTGGTAAGTCGGTCGTCTATCACCCAAATCGAGGCATGTCCCCTGAACGTACGTGGAAGACCCATCACGAAGTCAATGGATATCACATCCCTCCTCCACATTGGGACCTCCAAAGGCTGAACCAAGCATGATAGTACCCGATGCTCTGCCTTCTCTTACTGATAAGTGAGGAATCTAGAGACAATATCTGCTACTACCTTCTTTATACCTAGCCACCAGTGCTGTCATCGAAGGTCCTAGAGCATCTTTACCACTCCTAGATGTACCGCTAAAGGGTATGTGTGGAACTCCCACAACACTTTCTACTAAAGTGAAACTGGTACCATTATACGTCCCATGAAAGAAATGACATGCTCCCCACCTTCATAAAATCCTTCGGGTGCCTACTCTGAGGATATCTGAGCACGTCGTGTCTCTTAGTCAGCGTCTCCATGTTGCGCCTCCCTGACTCACTGAAGAAGTGGAGAAGTGACTATGAGAGACTGTAGAAAGTATGCTCCATCTATATCCATAAAGGATATCTGCAACGTCGCCAGCTACTCCATCGCCTCTCCAAACAGCTGAATGGATGATCTACTGCTGAGAGCATCTGCTACAATGTTCCCCTTTCGATGAGTATAGACTATCACGAAGTCATAGTCCTGAGGGAACTCAACCCAACACCACTGTCTCAGGTCCATGTCCTTCTACGAAAAGACACACCTAAGACTTTTGAGATTAGATTAAATTGTAAACCATTTTCTCAACAAACTATGGGTGTGACTAGAAAATTGTAAAGAACTCGACAACACCCTTCTTTTCTTACGTCCTATAAGAGCTGCTAAGATTTCTCATTTTCCGTAAAAAGACATCTGGTCTCATCCCAGGGATGAACCACATCCTTTTCCTAATAAAATAAATCCTGACATGAACGGTACTATTATATGCCATGGACGATGTCGTACGGCCTCGATGCCCCTACCAAGAGATCCAACCATTAATCTCACCTCCAAGGGTCGAGTCACACTGTCGGCAGTAGTGTGTGGTCACTGGGTCTCCTCTAGTAGGAATCTCAAATGTGAGGGTCAAGTCAACGGTTTTTACTAGAACCTCTCAGTATCAACCACACATAAAAGGGAGGAAAGAAAACATCACATGAACAAGTATATTTTATTACTACAGCTCAATGTACAAAGACACAATGCAATCACAAACAAAGACATCAACGAAGCTAGAAGCATCATGAACAAAGGTCTCTATTCCTGGATATCGTCATACTCCTGTCCACCTACTCCAGGAGCACTATGGTCATATGCCTCAACTTCATGAAGCTGAGATCTCCTCTGTTCATCATTCCCTGCAGTCGTGGTGGACCTATTGGTGGTGGTGGTGGTAGGGTCTCGAAACATCGTCCACCACCTACTATTGTGCCAGCTCCTCTGCCATGTTCGCCTTCTCCCAACGGACCACCACGATCGAACCTCTACATATGCCTGGGAGGTCCCTCTCGTGCCTTCTACTCATCTTCAAGGTGGGTCGGGCAGTATCGAGCCATGTGACAATTCCCGCCGCATGCATAGCATTGCCTGCTCCTCGTATGGCTGGCTCTATCTAGTGTGCCCCGCACAACCGAACCTGGGTTGTGCAATCGGCCACATGTGGGTCTGGTCTTCTTGGACCCCTGTGTCATCTGACTACAGCCATCTACATAAGACTCTATTGCGTGTCGACTAGTGGTGGTTCTTTCTACTGGAGACTACTCAGCAATGAAACTCTCCATTAGGAGGGCTCTCTCCAATACCCCTGTCTGTGTAAGGATGTTGAGGGAGATCATCAAAGCCCCAATCTCATGCCAGGGTCCCTGCTCCAAGGTCCGGGCCCTGAAGAAAGGGTCTCATTCCATATATGTGGAGTAGCATGATAGGTTGTTGAACCTCGTTGTGTACTAATATACTATCATGTTTCCCTGCTACAGATGAAGTAACTCCTGAATCTACACCACACGAAGGATGGATGGTAAAAACTCTACCTGAAACAGGCTCTCAAAGTCTGTCCAGAGTAGTGATGCCTCATCATGCACCTGTAGCATCAGGATCCACCATCTGCCTACTGCTTCCTTCAAGAGACTCGCGGCAAGGATCACCATGAGGTCAGCTGGTGTCCCTACCAATATGAAAACTCCTACAAGATCCTCCATCTAATCCTCAGCTTCCTGTGGGTCCATCTCTCCCCATAACCTGGGCGGCCTCTAGTGCTAGAACTCATGCAACACACTTCAAGAGGCGTGTACTCTCTACTGCTGGAGCTAGTGGTATCTGTTTCCCAGCAGGTAGTGGTAGCGCTGGTACCTCCACTGTAATGGGGCCCTGCATTGAGGTCTCGTCGCTCGGTGGGCTACCATCTCGTACAAAACTCGGAACCCTAGCTGGTTGCCTTCGTGGAGCCATCCTGAAAAGAAAGAGGTGCGCCAAGGTTAAAACAGAATACCTCATGATCTGACAAAAAGTAATCACGATGAATACTTTTTCAAAGGAAACACACACGTAACAAGTGTTTTCGTGCACTGAGTCAGAGATCAGAAGTCAAAGTCCTAGTGTATGGATACGTCAGCCACCGTACCAACACCAGTTTCCCTAAACTGATAACCACAACCAAAACACTTAACACTATTACTGTTTAAAGAATCATAGTTCAAGATATGTGGTAGAACCGACACCTCTGATACCAATTTGTCACAACCAGTCCTCGGGGCCCATGACATGACTACACCAAGCCTGCCTTCCATAGGCCAGGGGTTGGAAACTAGCAACAAAGGCATAAATCCTGATAAAAAGGGAATTCATTTACTTTAGTAAGTAAAAAAATACAACAGAGTATGATAATAAAAGTAAACACTATGTAAAACTGTGTATATAAGAAAGTGCTAAAAGGAAAGGGGCTGAAAATACAAGACCAACAGTAAAGTACAGTACAACTAAAAAGCTAGTACAACTACAATAATGTAAAACATCAACTACTGAGTCATCCTCGGGGAATCCCACCTGAAGGGTGGGTACAAATGGCCTCCTCAGCACCTTGGGTCCATCCTTCTACTCCGTGAACATCTCGCCAAGTGGTCCACCTCTGGGTACCATCCATCTCTACAAGTATCACCCTCGATAAGTGTTGTCTTTCATCTGAAACCAACACAACGTAGTTTGGGCATAGCCCATGCAGGGGTGATTATAATGATACTCAGTAGGGACCCTAAGACCCCCAAAGGTCTCCCAAAATCCAAGAAGGATAAACCACAATAGAAAGATACAATCAAAAAGTATCAACCAACCCTAATTAGTTATATTCCTATAAATATACCTAAGTTATCAATCAGAGTTTGGCTCCATCTATCGAGCTCAAGCACAACCCAGTCCATAGAGGAAGTAAAGTCATTCCCCATGATGATAATGGTTGAAAGAAATGACTCAACTCACGTAGGTATACAATTCACGATTAGGGGTAGAGAAGATTAGATGTAACCTTTGAATCATCTCCTCTGTCAAACCCATGTAGGATCCTGGAACATAATCATCAATGTCGAACCCACGTAGGATCCTAGCATAGAAGTCGTCACTATCGAACCCACGTAGGATTCCGATACAGTAGTCATCACTGTCGAACCCTTGTAGGATCCTGGTACAGAAGTTACTACTATCGAACCAATGGAGGATCTTGGTACATAATTCGTCATTATCAAACCCACGTAGGATTCTGGTACAGTAGTCATCGCTGTCAGACCCACGGAGGATCCTGGTACAGAAGTCATCACTGTCAAACCCACGTAGGATTCCAGTACAGTAGTCATCATTGTCGAACCCATGTAGGATCCTGGTATAGAAGTCACTGCTATCGAACCCATGGAGGACCCTAGTATAGAAGTCATCATCGTCGAACCCACATTGGATTCCGTCATCTCGGTCGCATCCTACCCTAAGGTTCCCACACACAGCACGCTCGATTCCGGGAGGGTACGCTATTCAATCCAGTTGTCGTTACATCAATTATCATGAAGTATTGAGTTGATGTATCCCGTAGTTACATCCCATCCTAATAAACCAAACTCTATAGACGGTGCATCAATCAGATGCTCGGTCTAAGAGTTATTGGCATTTCCATTCCAAGGGTCCGATTGGATTCCAGGTAAAATCCAACCTGACAATACTCCAACCTCTTCCCAATCCTTTGTAGAGTAATCTAAAAGGCTCGTCTCATCAAAATGAATCCAACGTAGTTGACGGAATCTCAATAGGACGTCTGATCCTTAAGTTATAAGTGTTTCCACTCAAAGGGCCCGGTTGGTTTCAGGTTCAAACCAACCTGGCCATATGCAAATATCTTTAAAACCTAATGTGTGATATACCAAAACTACCATCTCGATACAAGGAATCCTATGCAACTGACGGTGTGTCAATCAAAGGTTTGTAGCTCATGTTATGTGTGAAAAACCAAAAGTGGTCCGAAGAGGGGTCTGGGTTCGGTCCGACCTGGCCCAACCCACCCCGGGTCGACCCGACCCAGATCCAGGTCTGGCCTGGTAGGGCGCAGCCTGGTATGGAGGCTATGGACCAAACCATGAAAGGGAATCCCGGCCTATGCAGTAGCCATCACAACCTGCATGAGGGCGGCCCGGCCCGTGTGGCAGGCAGCCACAGCTCGGCCAGCTGGTCGAGCGCAGTGCAGGGGGGCGTGGCCCCCCGGTGTTCCATAACGGCGGCCCCAGCTGGCGATGCCCATCCCTTTCAGAACCCCTGACACGGGTTCTGCTCCACCACTATGGTTGGTGTCGTGGCGGACTTCCACCGGCGGTGCACTTGGGGCTCTACCGCCCCCAGGCGGCTGGCCGGAGCCGGCCGTCAGCGACATGCACCGCCACACTCTTCCATGGGCCACCAGAGACGTTCTGGTGTTCCTTTTTTTCCTCCTGTCTACGCCTAAGGCATCCTCGGGTCCTGCACTTCACTGTGACAGCCTCAAATCAGGGTTTCCATTCTGTTCACCCGTCTTCTAAGAGACCGCGCATCAAGAATGAAATGGCGGAGGGTCTGGACTTGTTCGTTAGCCCGTGCCCTCCGCCTTAGAGGCTCAAACAGTAGTCCGCATATAATCGCCAAAGTACGAGGGTATAATTCACATGTATAGAATAAATAATCCAAATTCCTCCCTACCTCATATTTGACATTTCATGTTGACGAGCAGCAGAAGACGGGCATCACGAAAGTTTGGCGTCGCGGAAGACGGATGTCATTCCATCAACGTCGAAGGAAATAACGTTGTCGTTGGCAGCGTCCTTTGAGGGTGGCGTCCTCTCCCTTGACACGAAGGAAGATGTTGAAGGTGTCCTTCATTTTTTTTAATGGAAATAACACTTTCTTCCTAATCCTCCAAAACCTTCCAAGGTAATACATCCAACGAAAATAAGAGAATATCACCCCTCCTTTTAATGTTGGAAAAAATGAGTTCAAAATAATTAAATCACTCCAAATTAATCAATTAATTTGATTCATGTAATTAATTACATAGTTTTGGTGAGAACATAAAAGGTCTCAAAAATTAATTACATGGGTGTGTTGGCACTTTAATGGGAAGTCCAAAAGTTTAAGGGAGTTCAAGGGTTTGGTGAGCGTGTGGGTCCAACCTTTAGTTATATCCTATCAAGAGATGTTAGGGTGTGGTGGATCCCACCCCTAACCTCCACCTAGAGACTTTAAAAACCATCCAAATAAGAATGTGTTACAAACACATTTTTTTTTAATTTGTTATGTTTAAACAGTAACCCCATATAATAACATCCATTCACGTTGAAACACAACTGCAGTAATGGTCCCCTTAAGCGAATACTGGCACTGCGAGTTCATCGGTGTCCTTGAATTTCAATTCTGAGCGTCGTTTCAAAAGATAGAAACTCCCGCCCGTACGTCTACTGAATGTACTCAAATATAATTTTCATAAAATTATTTCAGGCACACAGGGCCTCGGAATCAGGTGCTGTTAGAAACTGCAAAGTCATAAAATTCCCATATATTTATGAAAAAAATTTCCACCAGATTTTTGGGTCATTACAATAGCATATTCAACATGCTACACCTAGCTTAAACAATCATTGTAATATATAACTATTATACCATATCCATTAAATTAGTGGGTGTGAATAGTATTATCTAATTTATGATATATACATCTATAAATTTTCAACTCAATAATAATTATTTATAAATTCTTATTAAATAATCAATCAATTTTTAGTAAATCAATTTTATTGTCCAAAAATATGTTCCCATCAAAATCCATTTTTATTGATTTTAAGGGGATAAAATAATATAATTTATTTTTGAAACATTTAGAAAATTTATTTGGAAAATTCACTTAATTTTTTAAAATAGAATATCAAAACCAACTTGTGGTGAAATTTTGGGTTTTTTCAGAAAATATTTTTTTCATTGAATGTTTTAAAATAACATTTTTTTCAAAACTACAATTTCATTTTAATAAATTATGTAATTTAAATGACCAATTATGTTTTAAATATTATTTAATGTAAAATATTTATTATTAAGTTATATATTTTCCAATTCATTTAAATTTTACAATATTTTTACTCTATTTATGTATAAGTTTATTAATTTATTTAAAAATTGTATTTTTATAAAAACAACTAGAATGTGAAAAATGTTTCACATTTATAGATAATTGGAACAACTGATAATGAGGAATAATTTAAATTAAATGTATAAATTATATATCTAAATATATTAAGTTAAATTCATCTAATTTAATTTACTAGTCACTATGTTAATAAAAAACACTATGAAAAAATTCTAGCACAGTAGTGTTTTTTTATGTAGTGGCAATTTATACTGCTTATATATTGTCCTAAGATGGTTTATGAAAACCCTTGCTAAAATTGATTTCAGAATTAAATAAATAGAAATTCATTAGATTTAGTGGTGGTTTGTGGAATATGTTGTAGAACCTGTATATCATGGTTTGTTTTTAGTTTCAGCGTCGGGTTTCTCTTAAAAAATATAACTGTAATCTAGAATCAGTTTAAACTACAGATAAATCCAAAATATTTTCCCATAAAAATAGCCATTAATGCAGATAAACTACTTCTATGTCAATGTTTTTCATATTTTACTATGGTATAAACCACCTCCCTAAAAAATACCATAATATAATGGAGGATTAAACCATTGTGATAAAAATCACTCATAGCTGTGGTTTGATCATCCGTTATATCATGAATGAAAAAAAACTAAGCTACATGGTCTGCAACCCTAAAACTTGAATCCATAACTACCCAAAAATAACATTGAAAACCTTATCTCCAAGTACATTAAATGTCATTATAATGTGTGTTTTTAGTTATCGATGTGTTTATGGATGGTCTGAGGATAGGTATGTCGATTCATAGAAAAAATTATTATCATAAAGGTGTTTCGTGGTGTGAATATTTAGTTCAAAATGTTATGGAAATTAGATTTATGGAATGAATGTTTTTTCATGGCCATGATTTTTTTTGATGAATTCGTAGGTAGATTTGACAATGTTATTGGTTGAGTTGATTCATGACATGAAAGGATTATTCATGGTGTGAATTAATTTTACCTAAGGAAACATGAATTTTGGGGAATATTATATGTACATTGACTCAATGGTATTCATAAACTGATATGAATATAATCTATAAATTGTGTTTTGTTAAGAATATTCATAAAGTGAATCAGTTCATCATGTTTTGAATGGGATATTTCTACCCTGCTGTAAATTATAGAGCATTATAGAGTTATCCCATTCCTCTTGGTATTGAGGGAAAACCTATGTGATTTTATGAACTCTTCCATCCCTATTTCCTTTTTTTGTTCATTGGATTCTAGAGGTTCAATATCTCCAATCAGAGGTGTGTTCTCTCTTTTATCCTTTTTATTGTCTTCTTGATCTTCTCTCATGAACCTTACATAATTGCAAACTTTGAATCATGGTATGTTTGGGAAATATTTTTTAGGAGTTGATAAAGTGATCAATGACAATCTAGTGTTCCTTCCTCATGTGGGTGTCTTATCTCATAGTTTCCTTTTATAGAAACACAAAAATATTTTGTTGATTTAGGGTATTTGAGAAGTCTTTTTTATACCTGTAACATTTGGAATTATAATGCATATGTTCCTATTGGGTGGATGGTTTAGAACAACATAACGAATAAAATATATATAATTAAGAATGAACCAGGTTGGGATATTCTATCAAAAGTT
The DNA here is from genome assembly GCA_963277665.1 of Viscum album. NCBI lineage: Eukaryota > Viridiplantae > Streptophyta > Magnoliopsida > Santalales > Viscaceae > Viscum > Viscum album. Next base: position 1,748,649,379 of record OY728146.1, on the reverse strand, counting down.
TTTATGCCCTATTTTACATCATTGTATATTAAGTATTGTGTTATCCATTATTTTTTGTTTATATAATGGTTTTGTTTACCTAAAAATTGATTTAAAACAAAAATATGGTAATATTGTGAAAAATAATGGTAGAGGAATGGAATATGCTTACCTTTCCACTTGATATAGATTATGTCTTGAAGACTATTTTGGTTTCTATTAGTGATTATCAAATATTGGTTATAATTAAGTTTGTGAAAGGGAATTATTTATAATGAACCAAATAATTCAATATGGTAATGAACTGTTTTTTAAAATATAAATTTGAAGGGTGGAGTGAGCCCATTTTTATTATGGATTTAAATCCTTGATTCTGTTCCCTTATTTTTCACATGAGTTATTATAGAAACTAATTTATTCCTTATAAATGATGGCTAGTTATTGGTATATGATGAAAGTGGTTGCATCCTGAGGCCAGAGTGGCTTTTTGGATTGGAGATATGATCAATGGTTGTGTGGGACTTATTAGAATAAATTTTATGGGAACCCTCTAGTACGGCCTTCATGATAATGTTTTGATATTTAATTTACATTTATTTCTATTTACACCCATCTTGTGTTGGATAACTAAACCAGTTCCTCACCAACTGGGCATTGAGTTCACAACTCAGCATCTCTATTGGTGATAGAACATATGGATGACATCTACCTCTTACAAACTCTCCCATCAAGGATTGAGGATTGGTATGAACTCTTATATAATACACGAAAAACATACTGATTATTTGTTATATAAAGCACTAAAGGGTATTAGTATAAAATGTACTAGCTAAACCTAAATGATATATACTCATGGAATATGGCGCATAGGTGTATTCTATGAAATACATAGTGATACATGATGTACTATAAGACCCAATAGTGTGTAAATTTTTAAGTCAGGTATTGGAAAACCCTATTGGGTATTGTTATGATATGGTACACTGTCGTACCCTAAGGTTTATTGATGAGAGGATATGTCAAAAAATTTATATGATCATATATGGTCAGCGAATGCCCTTTCTTCTATGTTCCATAGATACTAGGTTCACTATGGTCACCATATACCTATTTTCTATGAAATAAAACAATAAATCTTGAAAATCCTATGCAGTTGTGAGTATAAACATGCATATAAGGCACCATAAAAAACAAGTGTGAAATAATATACTATATTAGTCAGATCAACCAATTTGTTAAAAAATAGATTAGAAAAAAAAATATCATATATGATCATAATGAATTTTCAGCCACTATAACTAGTTGAAACACACAATATAGACACATGGTTATACCACACATTCCTAAAGCACCCGTTCTCCCAATCCCATCTAAAATATTATAAAAAGATAAAAAATACCCACATTAGATGTACTGATACATGAATAAAACCTCTCCACTAATCATATCCCAATGATGAACCCTGGTCATCACCCTACCCATATCCATCTCAACTTCCTACTACTAGAACTTGTAATATAATTATATTGAAAATTTAAAAAAATTTATTATATATATATATAACTAAAATCAATAAATGTTTTTGAATTGAATGATTTTGAAGTTGTGTGATTTACCTTCTCCCCACTAATCATCATATTCAATCCCCTTTTGAATACCAAATTTCACATATTGTAATTGTTGCAAGCCCATCATGCGCAATCAACCAGGATGATCTTCTCCAAGGACATTACCAACTAAGTATTACTGGGAGATTGATTAGGACTGTGTTGGATTGAAATCTCATTATTCATTAATTTTTAACTATTAATAAAATATCAGTCATATTATAAGCATGATATATTAACATAGTGAATACTGATAAAATTTATTATAATGATAAATTAATTCATACCCCCAATTATTTAAAAAACTCATTATCAATAATCCATTCATATTTTCTATGAACATTCAACCACACTTTTGTTTCAGATTATTTCTAGCCTAATTTTTTTGACTTAAATAAACAAATATAAAAAAAAAATTTAATATAATAAGTAAATAAACTTTTCAAATAAATATTTAAAACAATGGAAATACTACCATTGTCGATCGGTTTCTGGAAAACCTCTTTGACCTCGTAGATTTAGTGTAATGCTTCTTCCTTTGAATTCAAGCCATTTAATGAAATAAAATTATGTTCAGAATATATATTTCAAAAAATTTATGAAGACAAAATTTAGAAATGATAAAAGTTGCACAATACTAACAAAAAATTTATACATAACAATGATAATGAAGGAAAACACAAATAACATTAGTGGTTTATAAATGAATGGATATATGCTCATCTAATCATTTTCTCCTTCAATCATGTCATTTTCATGCTCCATCATTACTTAATCTTAATCATCCACTATTTCAAGAAAAATATTTTCAATATCATGATCTATAAATAAGTATTCTTCTTGATGTTGATGTGATTCAATGTCAGAGGTTAAATCATCCAATTCATTATCCATATAAAAAAATTTACTTTGTTTTACGTGACAAACTACACTCCACCCTTCATCCATGGAATCTTTCACATAATAAACCATTCTGTCTTACGATGATAAGATATATGAATCATGTATTTCAAGGTCACCAACATCCATGAAGAAAGATAAGTACATATAAGTAAATTGAAAATAATATCTTTTAACACCCCAAATAATATCCTCCAAATTGAAGCTTAATAAAACAACTAAAAAATGTATGTGGTAGTTTAATTTAATAATATCAGTTAACATTACATAGTATTCCACTTAAAAAAATGTAAATATGCCACCATTTTATGTTCTCAAACCCTCTTCTCAGTCGACTGAACAAAATCTAAATCCACTCACGTTGTAACCGTCGAATATTGTACCTAGTTTTAGAGGACCTCGAGAAAGAAACATAAAATCTTCTGAAAACATTACTTGAGTATCTTTATTCATGATTTGAAAAAATTAATATACATTATTAGATTTAAAAAATTCATGTGTCAATATAATATCCTTATTGAATGCAATATTTATGAACTTAAGCCTTGTGAAAACCATTCTACATGATCTTTATTATCATTTTTTTATAACATTACTTTTTCATTTTTATACTATCATTCGTCTCTTTTTTTATATCATAAAATCATCAATAAATGGATATTAGAATACAATATTTTGTAGCACATATCTATTTTCCTATAATAATTACATTTCTTTCAATGCAACGTTTGAGCTCCTACTAACTGATTGGCCAATAACATGAATGATTTTTTGAGTTCCACTGTATTTTAGAATGATTCAATGCATCTTAACCATGTAAAACTTTATTGAATCTTGTATCAATTTCATACAAGTATCTAGATGAAAAGTTAAGAAACTCTTATTCTAAATATCCTTCAAAAATAGAACATTCTGGTTAATATTTATTTTTAACATAAGATTTCAAATCCCAAGATATCTTTGAAATAAAAAAACATAATTATGTATTGAACGAAGTTCCATGAATTCTTTACTAAAATGAAAAATGTATAAGTAATGTACCAATAAATTGGATACATCCATCAATAATGTATAGGGCCTTTTAATTTAGCTTCCTCAATCAAATGAACAGTTAAATGCATCCAGACAATAATAAACGATGGAGTAAAGATAATCTATATTGCACAAAGTGTCAATAAAAATCCCTCCTGAAGATTGTCATGCTAAAATGGAAGTAGAGTTTTCTCACATAATTTTCTGAAAAGTGTGTACAATTTTAGTACAATAGGATTGAACATTTCAGTTAATAATGAATGTCATTCTAATGGAAGTAACTACTTTGAAAAATGTGATTCGTGGCATTTCAGTCCATGTAACCTACACTTCATTAAGTCAACACACCATGAGATTTTACTTGAATACCCATTAGATACCTTCACATGTTCTGAAATTCAATGTATTGTATCATTATCCCTATTTTTCAATGAAAAAATTACTGGAGTATACCTTCTATACTCATTTGGATAGTGATCATGATTTATGTTCATTGCTTGTAAGTCTTTCTGATCATTGAGATCATCTTCGACATTCCATTCTCATTGAGAAATATAAGTTCAAATTTTCACAAATATTATTCTTAATTTGAATCACATCATGATTATGCCCCATCAAATTAAGTTCCCAATATGTATGTTTTAAGAATATACTTTTTTTTCTTCCATTGTTGTGTTATGATTTCACTTGATGATTCACTTCAAACTCGTTTCGCACTATCATTCAAATGAACCACCTTCCCAAATTTAGTTTCGACATTTCCAGGATGTTCCAATATTTTAGAACTTATTAAAAAATTAGGAGGTTGTTTACGATCATTGAAACAATTGAACTTGGAATTCCTCATCTAAAATCTATGAGATGTGTTGAGAAATATTGAATGAAACATGAAGAACAATTTTATATAGTGAGGTAGTCGTTCGGGTTCAAAATAAATATTAACAACATGAAAAGCCAAACCCATATATGTATCCCAACAAGATAAATTCCCAAGTCCAAGGAAGTTACTAATTATCCACATTTGATCATCTTTCCTTGAGAACATTGTTCTTGAAGATGCATCATTTGTCTCAATATCATTTCTCCAAAACACCTGTAATTATTCAATTAAAAGTTGCAAGTATACATCAATATCAAATCTATGAAGCTTTTTTCTAGGAATAATAATTGAAGTGATAATAGATTTTTATTTCATACACATCTATAGTGGTTGACTGGAAGGTAAAAAAAACTTTCCAGATGATATAAATGGTACTCAAAGTCCCAATTTGTTGAATCCATTGATATCTAATCCTAGCCCAACATTCATAGGATCCAATGAGAAATCAATATTTAATTAATAAAATATCTTACATGATTGTGAATCTATTGGATGTGGCATTAACCCATAATTATTTTTATCCACATAATCCACTTCATGTGTTTGATGATTTTGGATGACATTAAAAATATATTCAATCGAGGATTTAATGGAATTTAATGAAAAACCATTACAAGTGTGTTCCATTTTCTCTTCCTCATTTTCTTCCTATGTTGATTCAAACTTCCAACATCACCCATATATCCCATCTTGATGCACATTTTTTTCAATCCTACATACTTGATTCCTCTACCCAATAAAGTATAAAATCATTGGGACACACATGTATTTTTGTATAATTCATACCAATATTTTTAAAAAAAAATTATATCACAAAAGACTCAGGGGTATTTTCTTCAAGAAATGAATCACACAACAATTCCCAGATCATAGATATCACCTTATTTGTAACTCCACATAGGCATTTGATATGTTACATATTCATAAAAAAAGAATGTTTTCAATATTTCAATTAAAAATTATAAAACTCTTGATTTCCATCATCAACTAATCCATGAAACACATCTTCTTACAATGTGTGGTTTTCCCTTACATTAGTCTCCACAGATTCTAGAGATGTATAGATTGGTATGTTGCAATTATGATCTGGTTTTCCTATTGTCTCAAGAAAATCACTTGTCATGTTTCTCTTTGTAACTCCCTCGTCTATTTTTTCTAAAATATTTTGATATTGATTTTGGTGTCTTGAAATTCCAAATTCATTATTTATTTGGTTTTGAATATAATTTTCCATTTTCAATGAAGTTTGGAGCTCATTATTTGGATTTACATTAGTTCTCAACCATTCTATAATGTTTTATTATCTATTCCAAATCCAACTCAAATAATGAGTATGGAATTTCTTCAATATCAAGTTTTTATAAACATCATCTCTCTTCAACCATCTTATGAAGTTACATTTTGTATGGGGACATGTTATTCTCTCATAAACTTATCAATTGAAAATGGAAAAATCTAAAAACACTTCTAAACCCTAAGGATATTGAGGTTTTTTTCTCCTTAATATTTTCCAGATCGTATCCATATATAAATATCACATTATTCCTACACATTATAGAAATATATTAGAAAATATAACTATTACTAAATAGGAAATAATATTCATATATACTAGTTGAAAAAAACATGAATATGTTAAATAACTATAAACTACCATTTAAATGTATGTATTCTAATCTGTGAAATAATAATTACAGAAATGTATGAAAAATAATAAAACAATTTAAAAAATTAGAATATGTCGATGATGAAAAGGGTGTAGAGTAGTGAACTTCAACCTTTCATTAATTGATACAGAACCCATAAATATAGGGAAACTAGAAATGCCTCCACAAATCAGTATATTTAATCCATGAAGTTCTAAATTTCTTTCTTGTTCTTTGTCCATTTCATTCCACAGCTTCTATTTATAGACAAAAAAAAGATATCATTCTTCCAAAATCTGTTGAATCTCCAACACATGGGGGTTCCATAATTCTTCATCATACATTAAAACCCAAAAGATAGATACTAAAATAGAAACATATTAATGTTAAAAGTATCACAGACTATTTCAAAAATACTCAATGTATTTCATTTTTAGTATCATTTTATGATTACAGAGGCTTTATACCTTTCAAACAGATGAGAGATGTTATTACATAAATATAATAAAAAAATTATACATATATATCCAATAAAAGGGTAAAATAAAATTTTCCCAGTCTCTATAAGGGTAACTCATAAGTTTTATAATTTGATTAAGGGTAACCTTTGAAATATATAACTCTTATAAAGATAAGATGCATTTCACCCATGTTTTATATAGGTAAATTATAATTCTATGTAATTTTAAGAACAAATTATAAGCACTATATAAGCATAACTATTAAAGTTGTGTAATGGTATGATTTAACATAAAATGGTCATGTAATGGTAGATACCAAAGCTGTATAGAGCCACCCAAAAGTTACATATGGGTAATAAGCATTTTCTAATGCACGCATAAAGGAAAAACATAAATTTTATACACTAATTACTACTCAAGTCTATCTTACATTGATTCTATACCACTTAAGGGTAGCATAGAACTTATGTACAGGTTAGCAATACTTGTGTTATGGTAAGAAACACTTCTGTATTGGTAAATATCACTTGCATAAAGTTAAGAAACACTTGTGTAAATGTATGTAGATATTTTATAAGGGTAAAAAAAAGAATAGAAATCATGCGTAAGGGTACAAAGAAACATATGTAATGGTACCACACTAACTATAAATGCCATGTAAGGGTAATCAAAATAGTTAAGTAAGAAATTAAAAAATAAAATATAAAAAAAATTCCATAAAGAATAAATCAGGGGATATAATATAATACATCCCTAGATAAAACTCCCTGAAATCACTGAGTAACCATATTATAAAATATAAACAAGAAATTATCCATAATGAAGAAATCAGGGGAAATTATATAATATAGCACTATTATAAAGGCCTATAAATCACAAAGTAGCTATATAATGGAATATTTTTAGGGATCTACCTTGGGAATACCAATGTGATAATAGATAATCACATATGGGTATAACCACCTAAACTGTCTATCTATCGAAATATGCTATATACATAACTAAAAACTTAGTTTCCCACACAATCCTCATGATGAATCCCCCCACCTAGAACTTCTTCCTATAATGATTGGTTTGAAACTAATGTCATGTGAACAAACTAGATAATTAAATTAGGTCATCCAATTAGTATATGGTTTACTTTGACCAATAGTGGAACTGATCAATAGTGAAAATGAGGTATGTTTAACAAATTAATAATAACCATAACTTCCATAAACCCTACAACCCAATGATGTTGTACCCCAAACATACAAAACATACACCCAAGGCATATGTTTCAAATTATAAAGAATGGGGACAAAGAATAATCCCATATTTATCACAAAACCACACATATGGTAAATGAGAAATGGGGAATCAAGGGGTTACATCCACATAAACCATTTAAAACCGATGTTCTAAATAGTAATTTTACATTAAAACATGTCTTGTAATGAAAAAAACATTTCCTTTTTCAAAAAATAATTACCAATAACAATATTTATAATTATAGAAAATGTTAAAGTAGTTATAAAATTTTAATTTCACCCTTATACAAGTTTTCTCTTCTTTTTAAAAACAAATCATGGACAATGACCTCTAATTCCCTCAAAAATCACATGAACACAACTTGAAACATTTTAATAGGTCCAAAAAATAACCATTTCTTTTAAAATGTTTCAAAGATACACATCAACAAGGTTCATTATTTTTAAATGTCAAAACAAGGAAAAAATACAACAACATCTATCAAACCATTTAAAACAAACCAATAATACATTATAGTTGTTTTAAACCATATAAATATTTAAAATACCAATTTTAAATACATTAAAAACATTTTTAATAACATCAAGAGGTCAAAACCTCAATTCCAAAATAAATTTTATTTAAAACCTTGTTTTCACACAATAAAAATAATAATTGGGTCAAAACCATTTTCAATAGATGACATCCATTTTAATATGAAATAACATATTTCACAAGAATAATAGAATAATAAAACATTCCATTAAAAAATGAAAACAAGACATTAATGTGAAAACCCATTGCTAACAAGCTTAAAACAAAAAAATATATATTTCCAAAAAAATGTGGTTATATAAAAAATATTTGTAATTTCATAAAAATGGAATTTAAAAGTAAACTCATGTTAACAGGGAAGCTAACTCAATACCCAAAAAAGAATACCTAATGTTTTCCGGAAGCCAACTCAATTTCCATATAATATATATAGTTCTTAGAAAATAATCTACCACAAGTAGGCTTCCAGATATGTCACAATTTAAATGATAAGGTACTAATCAATAGTTCACATCAGTCATAAATTGGGTTAAATATGATATCCTACCATGGAGTGTAATTATATTTATTTTTTTATCTATATCAGTTTATATAATTTTTGATTTGAAGAACATCGGTGGGGAGGGCTAGTGAGGGATGTCGAGGAATGAAGAGGGTCGATGATGGACGATGAGGTGTGGTGAGGTGTGGAAGTGGCAAGAAAGTTGTGGTGATGGGAGACGATGTGGACTATTAGGGCTTCAAGAAGGCAGTTGGGGGGGGGGGTGGGTGGGTCAAGGTGTCTATAGTGTCGGGGGAGGGAGGATATTTCATGCGAATGAAAACATTTAATGGTTTAGTAGTGGTTATTTAGAATATACTTCTAAATTATTTTAAAAAAATATATGTGGTTTAATAAACAGTTGAAAAACTCTTAGTTTAGTGTAGTGAAATAATATTGTTTCTCAAAAAATACATCTTATTAAACAAATTATTCAACATGCCTATGGGTTTATTTTTAAATAAACATTTGTCACTTCAAGGAATTTAATTTGGAAAAATGGATTCCATATTTTTAAAAATAATAATTTATAATATCTAACATGGTCAAAATAATTTGTTGACCCTAATGATAATAAAAAAAGTAAAAATTATTTAACGTTTTTTATGGGAAAAATGTATTTACTGGGGGATAAAATAAAAACACATGTTTAAAAAGGACTGTAAACATGAATAAAAGATATTTTATAGAAATAATTTTCTATTATCCTTTCTAATATTCAATAATTCTCCACATTGGATTTTTTTTGGAATTTAAAAACAAGGGTAAACCATTTTCTATTAAAAAATAACTTATGTTGTACTCAAATGACCATTAAATCCTACCCACTCTCATATCTTCCTCACACCATAAAATTTGTTATTGAAGGATAATAAATTTCGTAATATATTTCTAAATTCCATCCCCATGACTTATATTCCTTAGTTATATAATAAAGGCATCCTAAGTAGGATTTGGGTGCTTACATTTGGAGGTTATTTTTCAAGAAGTGGCTTCTTCTTTTACCATGCATGTTAAATTTATTTCTTCATCCACCACATTAAAATATTAATAAATTATTATATTATAATAATAAAATTATATAACATATAATATGATATTATTATATTAATATAAAAAACTGAATCTTCTAATTCTCCCATAAAATGGGATGTGAAACCATCATTCGTGTGTAAGGTGGATTACTACCTCATGAACTTATGATATTCATTTTCCGTCATTTCCTATCATGAATTATTAAAATTATGGGTTTTAAATATAAAAACATAAATACATAATAAAATATATTATATTTTTAAAACATTTATACTTATGGAGTTATAATATCACATAAACCTTCTAAATTTCCTTTCCATGGGGGATAAGATGACATCGATAATGTTTATGGGAGACTACCTCCTCATGTAGAAATGTGATACATTTTTCATTAACACATTAATAATATAGTAATAAAGATAAAAATAATGAATATATTTTATTAAAATGATATAATTATAACATTTATGAAATATTAATCATATTGAAAACATAATATATCATTTTTTTCATACATTGAAAAATGATAACGTCGTTCGTGCGAATGTGGGGGCTACTGCCTCCACAAAACAATGCAATTATTTTTTATAACAAAAAACATTGATTATATAAATAAGAATATTTAATGAAATAAAATAGTATTTATTATATTATGGAAATTTACAAAATAGAAAATTTTACTTACATTCTTTCCATTATGATCATAGAATAATGGAAATGATACTCATGTGTATATACAACCTACCATCTTAAATATTGTAACATAGTTCATTTTTCATAATCATATTTCTTGATTGATTTTAAAATTATAATCTATGAATAAATATGATAAATATTTAATGAATATTATATGAAATATATTGAAATGATGACCACATTGATCATTTTTAACACACTGAAGATGTCTTTAAATATTGAACAGAACATCCTCTAAACACTCGATGTGTAGATAACTAATTAATTATTTAAATATGTTATTGAAAAGGAAAAAAATAATTTAATTATAAGCTATTATACCTAGAATTTTCCATTATAAATAAAATAAATTATATATGAATATTAAATAGGTGATTCAAACATGTATGAAGGATGTATGACAAAAAAATAGATTTTCGCATCCTAGTTTTATTTATGTGAGACATATTCCATATTCACCACTTATTATATTATTAGGTGTATATAATTCCAATTATACATGTAATATCAAGAATCATTCACATATACTATTATTTTATATTTCAAATTTAATTATTCAATCCAAATAGAATTTACTGGGAAGTTACCAAGTGGCAAAGAATTTTGTAACTCAATTTTTTTCATCGGGTTATATCAATTCTTAATTGTCATTGATATCACATGATTATGTGTGTAACTAATTTTTAAGATATTATGTTTTACTTCAAGGTTTTTTATGAAGATAAAAATTTAATCCACATAATTTATGTAGAGATACGAATCTTGACATAGATGGACATTACATTACTTTTGCGGAATACTTAATACATAACAAAAACAGACACACAAGGACCGTAATAGTTTAGTGTCTTTGGAAACTCAGAACGTAATCTTCTAATCGTGGTGAAAGATATTCAACAACTCCCCTAACAATCTTCGACTTTTTGTTTCCTTCCCTAAAACCTTTATTTATTTCCTGGGGAAAATAAAACATAAAAAAGGTGAGCTCAAATGCTCAGTAAGGGCAAACATAGAGAACATAAAACAATCCATAAACATTTGAAATCAAATACTTGAACATAAAATTTAAACATCAAAATATTGAGCAAAGACATAAATCGTGGAAGTACGTAAGGAATACATCATAATGGAACATTAATCATGATAAAATATAATGGGTGTAAAACATGTAATTGTGGCAACCATTCAGCACATGTCATGATTTCCATGTAGCCAAGGCATTGCTGCCAAGACCATCTTAGTGGAAAAATTCTCTTTCTAAATCGAGTTCAGTCCTCGTTTTAGTCCTGTAAAACTAAACTGGATTAACTTACCATTACAGCCATGTCTATCTCATGAGATATAAATCTTTACCCAATGCATTGGAGGGACATGTAGGTCCCACCCATCTCATAATGAAATCATTCTTTCGTGTGCCACAAAATCATAAATCATACATCATAGCATAACCCATGTAATAAAATGGGATTCTTAAACATCATGCCATCATAACATAATCCATAAAAGTTTGATATCAATTCATCATAAGAAAATTGAAACCATTTAAATAATAGAGACATATTACTCACAACATACACATATGAAATAATGTCATCTTAGATGGAAAAATGGTTTTGATAAAATACTTGAAATGAATTCTTGAGGAAAATATCATTTCTTCTTCAAAATCAATTTCTTTTCACAAAACGTCATCTAATTTTAAAAGAAATATATTTTCTTGATAATTTTTATGAAATCTTTTGTAGGAATATTCATGAAAATAAGGCTTTATAAAACCTTAAAAATATTTTCGTGCCGTATAAGTTAAAAAACATTCTTCTCGTACTTTTTCCGGAAAAGTCAAAAAGTACCTCATAACGTAAACAAAAGAAAGACTCCTTACATACCATGTAGTAAAAGTCAATAATGGGTAAAAAGGACATTAAACACACATGAAAATACTTTTATAAAACATGGAAAAGGATGATAAAAATAACCCCAGTAAATACTTACGAATAAGAAATCTCGGATAAAAATGAGATTTGAAAAATTATCACTTACCTTAGGTCTGATATGCTTCGTACGTATCCAAACCTCCTATATAATGATTTAAATAATTTCATTGAATTATTAAAGAATCATATTCATTGTTATTATATCATATATGGTTCACTCATGACTTTATATTACCTGTTATTTTGTAAATTCAAGTTAAAGTAGCATTTTGGGTAAAATCGTTTCATTTGTCGTTCGTGTTTTAACTTTTATTTATTCATATGATTACTTAGATCATGATTACTTACATCCAGAATGTAAAACAAGATTTATATATAATTTATATTCAGAATATACATAATAGATTGATAAATGGAAAGAAATACACCGTTCATGGAGACGGTAGGCCGTACGTACGCATGAACAATGTTTTCGTTTCCTTATTGAATTAAATGGAATTAAGTGGATGACATAAATAAATAAATATATAGATAAATCCAGTAGCATTATTATTTCATATATTTAATTATTACTTATTATATATACTTTATAATTATTCTTGAATTGTTAACATGGAGAGTGAATCTCATCGCGTCGTGGAGACGATAGTCTGTATGTACGCACGAGCGATGATATCATTCCCAAGATCGTGGAATTTTATTAAAGTGTATGTATAATATTACAGAATCAATATCACTTTAAAATAATCATATATATTCATTACTGTCACCATTATACCCATACAAGTAAGGTGGTGGTGGAAAATAGATTACACCACGGCATGGAGACGGTATTCCGTACGTACGCACGCGCGGTGATTTCGTTTTCCGTAGGATGGATAGATGGTGAAATATGGTTTTTTCATACTTATAATAACATATCAGTATATGATTAATACTGATGTTATTACTTCATAATGAAACAACTAAATAAGAAGAAGTGGAAGAAGAAATAATGTTGAAAGAATCGGTAACGGACATTACCTCTTATTTGAAGGGCCTCTTTGAGAACTCCTCTTAGGGCACTAAAATTGGACTTTGAAGAAGAACAATACCTCTAGGATGTTTCAAGGGAAGTGGAGAAGAGAATTTGGTAGGGTTTGGCCGAGATTGAAGGCTAAAAGTGGTGTGAGGAAGAGAGGGAGGAGGCGCCCTTTTATAAGGGAGGAGAGGGGCATCTTTGGAAATATAAGAAATATTAGTTTATATTAAATCCCAACCCCACTTAAAAACTTCCAAAATGAGTCATATCAAAATATTAGATGATATATGGTTGTAATATCATCAAAAACTAAAATTTAGACATGTTAGGAATTTATTTTAAACATTATCAACTTGATTTATCCTTATTTATCAATTTAATTTTATTTGTGGTAATAATATTCTAAATTTTAAATTATTATAAATAATTACATATGTGTTGTGAATTTTCCATAATTTGACACTTTATGAAATTTTAGACCATATAAATTGTAATTAATAATTTTTAAATTTTTTTGTTTTTTTTAAACAATTTTATAATATGTTATTTTTATAAAATAACTGTAGTGTCGATTTTGACACTATTCATTTATTTTAATTTAAATAAAATATATACAGAATATATGTTCAAACTAAAAGACTTAATATATTCATAAAATGTCATATGTATCTAGAAAATTAGTGGAGCACATTAAATAGTTCATATAATATTTATTTTATTATTTTTAAAACCATTTATTCGGTTTATCTCTTAATAAAGACATTACTACAACATTTGTGTATAATTATTTAATATACTTATTTGTTGCATAAAAATTAAAAAAAAATCCTATGATGAAGATATATCTATTACCTTTCACAATAATACTTTTACTCGAATTTACCATCTTAAAATAACAATATTTAAATTGTTATATTTATTAAATTATGAAGGTGACAACTTTGGAATCATTTAAAATAAAATAATATAAGTGTCATAATCTCATTGATAAGGATTAAAATGGTCAACAATTCGCCCAGTGTATGATTAGGGTTCATATATACACTAATAATAAGTTTTGTACAGATTTTTGGGCCTTTTGATATGTATTACTATTTCAATAAAAACTATATTATTGATTTTTTATTAAATAAATAATTTCTGCATCATTAATGTCTAAGATAATAAGGTAATTAAATAACTCTTAAAAATTTCAAATAAATTACCATGAAAAAGAAAAACATTTTATCTTTCAAATGAGTATTTATAAACGAATTTATATTCTGTATAAACGTATATGAAAAATACATTAATTATTAAAATTTAGTGAGACATATTTCACATTCCTTTAAATAAAATAAACTAAAGGTCTTAATCACCTCTAAGTGGGTTTTAAGGGATTCCATTTCGACCAAAATATGACTTAGGACAAATAATAATCATCCAATTGTATTAAGACAAGTATTAGGATAATTTTATAATATTATATTTACCCTTAATTAACCAATTTACCTTTTACTATGGTAAATAAAATTTACCGTTGTTACTATTCATAAAGCCCATAAATAAAAAGTAGTCTATTAATATAATTTGGAACCACTGATTCCAAATGTGGAATCCATTTTTCCAAATTCAATACACAGAAGTTGCAAAAATTATATTAAAATTAATCCTGTTGTCGAAAGAAAACGGGTTTTTGTTTAAAACATTGCAAAAGATTGAATTTATTTAACCTACGAATTCAATGTAAAATCAAGGCTAATAACATGCATTATATTAAATGGTAAAAATATATTCTATTTACACTTTAATAAAATTCAATATTATAATTTAACCACATAAGTTATTACGATGAAAAAAGTTGTTTTTAATTAAAATATAGCGTGTTTTTACTATTCATTAAAATATGAAAGTTATTAGAATATTATGAAAAATTTATCCAAGGTAAAATTTTATATCATGACTCCAAATAATAATTTTATTTTGAAAAATTGAACTTATAAACATGTCAAAAACTAGATTTAAAGTGGGTGCGCCATCAAATGGCGGCAAATCTGCATTTTTGAAAAATACTTATTTTACCCGAAAAATTTATTTTGTTCTTATAAAATGATCTTAAAAATGTGTAATATGAATAATAATGTTATAAAATTCATTTTTTAGTTAATACTATTCATAACATCTAGTTCATAATAATATTATAATAATATATCGTTGTTTAGTAAAACCCGGTATTGCGTACAACACACGCTATCGAGGAAGGTCGTGATTGCGTGTAATGCAAGCCAAGTCAGGGTTGCGTGTTGTGAAAGAATCATTTATTATTTCGTATAACAGAATCCAACCATATTTCATTTATAAATTGAATATATATATATATATATATACACTCAATGTTTCATAGAATTACTATTATAAAACGAACATGAAATTGTGTGTAACACAATCTAAGAATAGTGTTGTGTATACTTAAAGCTAATACAATGTGGTGTATAGCACAAGATATTCTTGTTGTAGCATAAAAAAAAGACATCAAATAAATTAAAAATAATAATTGTCATAAAATATCGGTTTCTTACATTCTACCCCCCTTAAAATGAATTTCGCCCTCGAAATTCGTCGGGGTTATACATGGTTTTCTACTTGAGAGTTTCTTTAATTGCAACACACATCTTAAAATGAAATACCAAAACATAACTTTAAAAACTAAAGAATAAAATGTAACGGTTACCCAAATTAACTAATCACTGGGTTTCCACATAGGAGAACATAGGAGAAAATATGGATATGGAAGAAAAATCTAACCATCAAGTTCTGATGGAGAGTCATAGAGGACATGGCTATGAAAAAGCCAACAATCACAAAGCCATAAATTTTTGATGATCTAAGGTACCATCTGATTCATTTCATATAAGAGCACTAGGACAACATTTTTGGTTTGCAAGATCATTTCCCTAAAGTTGATGAAATTGTAATTAGAAGAAATGCGTTCTTGATTTTGGTACAGTCTCACTGTTGGTCGTTATTTGGACAATTTCCACTTCATCACTTAAAGTAATGAAGTTGAATTTGTCATTTGTGAAGTGTTAGTAGATCATGTGATAGAATGATGGGTCATTCCATCTGTCTCAAACAAAAGGTTATAAAAGTTATCAAAAATACATAAGTCCATATATAGTGAGATTAATCATATATGGTTCCTAAAATGGACTTATACTTCATATATCATACTGCGTAATATAATAAAACTAGTTTCTACTAAACATGGACTTCCTGTAGGCTAGTGGTAGGTGATAAAGGCCAGTCACACTTCGGTTGTGGGTTCAATTCCCACAGCCTTGTCTGATGCGATGGGTTGTCGCCCATCCTGCAGGTTTTCCTTTTTCTAAAACTACATTACTATAACATCCCATCAATAATATCGAAAAAAGTTCTACCCTTATACAATACTAACTTATTTCCAACATAATCCATTCCAATCTTTAGCCTTATCAATAATACTGCAGTCCACTCTCATATTATAGTGAAAACGATTACCAGAGATTTCATATAACAAGCATGTTAATACCATCGTTGATCCCCATATATCATAAGATATGTCTTGTTGGTCACATTCCAAACTTTCGAAGGCCTAAATCAAGTATTCTCTTGAAAAATTAATACCCGTTGAATATTAGTGAAAACATAAGTGCTGTAAAAAGTTAACTCTTTCCACATAACAAAACGCCAAAATTCTATATAATCAAACCATGATATAAATATTTCCATATATCAGTCATGAGCTCATGAATACTGTCAAACATTTCATTTTCTCCTTATCCCTTCATTATGCGCATATCATCTTCTTTCCAAAAATATCTCAATCACTTTACACGGTTACTGGTACCATAAAATTATTGAAAACCACAATAGACCAATACATAAATATTTCAATATTCCACGATACTATATACAACATTATTTTGGAATCCCATTACATAAACACTTAATCATTCCACTACATCGTTTTCTTATTCAACATCTCTAATAATGATTGCATGTGACTTCCCTTTGTCCTTTTCCTTAAGTAGTTGCTCATGTCGATCATCACTAACCCTTAGATTAGGGTATTTATTAGCATAATGCCCCAATTCCTTGCACTTGAAGCATTGAAGTGTTGGTGGTGCGTTCTCTGCAGTCTTTTCTTTATTGACATCATTAGCAACCCTTTTTTCCATTACTTCAACACTTATATGCTCGATGACCATCTTTTCCACAATTAAAACATTTTCCAGTCCCTTTAAGGAAATCTCTACCATGCTTCTTTCAGCACTTTGAGGATAAGGAATCATTCATCTTCTTTTCACCATTATTTTGAGATTTCTCCTTGAACACCATCTTTCATTTCTTTTCAAAATCATGAGATGGATAAGTAACACCAACTTCCATTTCTACCTTGATAGCGCAATGCACAATTTCATCATAGCTACTGAAGTCTCTTATCGCTAATGCCCTTCGAATATTTGGTTTTAAGAAACTGAAGAATCGATCGACTTTACTTTCAGGTTGTATGATAAAGCCAGATTCATACCTTGCAAGCCTTGTAAAATTCGCTTTGTATACACCAATAGATTCATTATCCTTTTTCTTTAGTTCAACAAAATCCTTCTCAATCTTTGTCCGAAGAATACGAGGGAAGTACTTATTGAAAAATAAGTTCTTGAACTCGTCCCATTCCATAGACTCAATTTCATCTCTTGGCCTTGTATTCTTGATAAGATTTCACCATTGAGCAGCTTCACCTTCCAAATGATATACTGATAAGATGACTTTATCATGTTCCAAACATTGAAGAACTGAAAATATCTTTTCAGTAGTACTGATCCATTGTTCATCCACTAAGGGATCAGAAGACCCGTTGAATGATGGTGGACGCTACCTCATGAAGGATTCAACAGAATGTTGCTCCTTTCTCTGCTCATTTTGAAATACAGAATGATTCATAGCTTGTCTAAGTATAGAAATAAGATTTTTCACTCCATATCCCATGACATTAGTTTGTTTAAGAGGACAATCATTGCATTTTCCATTACATTGATCAACACGGTTACTCCCGGGTTCCTGCCATCGTCTAAAACCCAAAAATAATAGTGTGAGAGGCAATACCATGATAGGGAAAACAACATAATAAAGATGGAGTACCTTCAATATCTAACATCTTAGGTTAAATTCTAAGATCGTTACCATAGTTCTAGGACTATATCCTATACGTATACTTATCCTTCGGGACATCCCTAGACATACCTTAGAAATATCTCTAGGCATCTCACTAACATTTTCGCATCCTGGTTTCCAAAGGTTGACTAAACCTTTCCTCTGATACCAACTATAGAGACCCGAAGCTTGACGTACATGGACATTACATTACTTTTTTGGAATACTTAATACATAACAATAACTGACACACAAGAACCGTAATAGTTTACTGTATTTGGAAACTCAGAACGTAATCTTCGAATCGTGGTGAAAGATCTTCAACAACTCCCATAACAATTTTCTCATTTTTGTTTCCTTACCTAAAACCTTTCTTTATTTCCTGGGGAAAATAAAACATAAAAAGGATGAGCTCAAATGCTTAGTAAGGGAAAATATATAGAACATAAAACAATCCATAAACATTTTAAATCAAAAACTTGAACATAAAATTTAAACATCAAAATATTGAGAAAAGACATAAATCGTGGAAGTATATAAGGAATATATCATAATGGAACATTAATCATTATAAAATATAATGGGATTAAAACATGTAATTGTGGCAACCATTCAGCACATGTCATGATTTCCATGTAGCCAATGCATTGCTGCCAAGACCATCAAAGTGGACAAAGTCCCTTTCTGAATCGAGTTCACTCCTCGTTTCGGTCCTGTAACACTGAACAGGATGAACTTACCGTTCCAGCCATGTCTATCTCATGAGATATAAATATTTATCCAATGAATTAGAGGGACATGTAGGTGCCACCCATCTCATAATGAAATCATTCTTTCGTGTGCCACAAAATCATAAATCATACATCATAGCATAACCCATGTAATAAAATGGGATTCTTAAACATCATGCCATCATAACATAATCCATAAAAGTTTGATATCATTTTATCATAAGAAAATTGAAACCATTTAAATCATAGAGACATATTACTTGAAACATACACATATGAAATAATTTCATCTTAGATGAAAAAATGGTTTTGATAAAATACTTGAATTGAATTCTTGAGGAAAATATCCATTCTTCTTCAAAATCAATTTCTTTTCACAAAACGTCATCTAATTTTAAAAGAAATATATTTTATTGAAAATATTCATGAAATATTTTGTAGGAAGCTTCATGAAAATAAGGCCTTATAAAACTGTAAAAATCTTTTCATGCCATATAAGTTAAAAAAACATTCTACTGATACTTTTTCCAGAAAAGTCAAAAAGTACCTCATAACGTAAAAAAAAGAATGATTCCTTACATAAAATGTAGTAAAATTCAATAATGGGTAAAAAGGAATTTAAACATACATGAAAATAATTTCATAAAACATGGACATGGATGATAGAAATAACCCTAGTAAATACTTACGAATATGAAATCTCGGATAAAAATGAGATTTGAAAAATTATCCCTTACCTTAGGTCCGATATGCTTAGTACGTATCAGAAACTCATGTATAATGATTTAAATAATGTCATTGACTTAATACAGAATCATATTCATTGTTATTATATCATATATGGTTCACTTATGACTTTATATTACCTGTTCTTTTGTAAATTCATGTTAAAGTAGCGTTTTGGTTAAAATCGTTTCACTTGTCGTTCATGTTTTAACTTGTAGTTATTAATATGATTACTTAGATCATGATTACTTACATCCAGAATGTAAAACATGATTTATATATAATATATATTGATAATATACATAATAGATCATTAAATGGAAAGAAATACACCGTTCATGGAGACGGTAGGTCATATGTACGCATGAACGCTGTTTTCGTTTCCTTATTGAATTGAATGGAATTAAGTAGATGACATAAATATATATATATATAAATAAATCCAGTATCATTATTATGTCATATATTTCATGATTACTTATTATATATACTTTATAATCATTCTTGAATGGTTAACATGGAGAATGAATCTCATCACGTCGTGGAGACGGTAGTCCCTACGTACGCATGAGCGATGATATCATTCCCAAGATCGTGGAATCGTATTAAAGTGTATGAATAATATTACAGAATCAATATTACTTTACAATAATCATATATATTCATTACTTTCACCATTATACCCATCCCAGTAAGGTGGTGGTGGAAAATAGATTACACTATGGCCTGGAGACGGTATTCCGTATGTACGCACGTGCAATGATTTCATTTCCCGAAGGATGGATAGATGGTGAAATATTGTTGTTTCATACTTATAATAACATATAACTATATGAATAATACTGATGTTATTACTTCATAACTAAACAACTAAAGAAGAAGAAGTGGAAGAAGAAATAAAGTTGACAGAATCGGTAACGGACATCACCTCTTCTTTGAAGTGCCTCTTTGAGACCTCCTCTTAGGGCACTAAAATTGGACTTTGAAGAAGAACAGGTCCTATAGGATATTTCTAGGGAAGTGGAGAAGAGAATTTGGCAGGGGTTGGCCGAGCTTTAATGATCATTGTGGAGTGAGGAAGAGAGGGAGTAGGTGCCCTTTTATAAGGGAGGAGAGGGGCACCTTTGGAATTATAAGAAATATTAGTTTATATTAAATCCCAACCCCACTTAAATACTTCAAAAATGACACATATCCGAATATTATATGATATAGGGTTGTAATATAATCAAACAATAAAATTTATACATGTTAGGAATTTATTTTAAACATTATCCACTTGATTTATCCTTATATATCAATTTAAATTTATTTGTGGTAATAATATTCTAAATTATAAATTATTATAAATAATTACATATGTGTTGTGAATTTTACATAATTTGACACTTTATTACATTTTAGACCATATAAATATTAATTTATAATTTTTAAATATTTTTGTTATTTTTAAACTATTTTATAATATGTTATTTTTTTAAAATAACAATAGTGTCAATTTTGACACTATTCATTTATTTGAATTTAAATAAACTATATACAGACGATATGTTATAACTAAAAGCTTTAATAGATTTATAAAAGGTCATATTTATCTATAAAATTAGTGGAGCACATTAAATAGTTCATATAATATTTATTTCATTATTTTTAATTCCATTTATTCGGTTTATCTCTTAATAAAATAATTACTACAACATTTATGTATAATTATTTAATATACTTATTTGTTGCATAAAAATTAAAAATAAAATCCTATGATGAAGATAAATATATTACCTTTCACAATAATAATTTTACTCGAATTTATCATCTTAAAATCAAAATATTTAAATTTTTATATTTATTAATTTATGATGGTGACAACTTTGGCATCATTTAAAATAAAATAATATAAGTGTCATAATCTCCTTAATAAGTATTAAAGTGGTCAACAATTCGGCCAGTGGATTATTAGGGTTTATATATACACTAATTTTAAGTTTTGTGTAGATTTTTGGGCCTTTTGATATGTATTACTATTTCAATAAAAACTATATTATTGATTTTTCACTAAGAAAATAATTTCTGCATCATTAATGTATAAGATAATAATGTAATTAAATAACTCTTAAAAATTAAAAACAAATTACCATGATAAATAAAAACATTTTATCTTTCAAATGAGTATTTATAACCGAGTTTATATTCTGTATAAACTTATATTAAAAATACTTTAATTATTAAAGTTTAGTGAGACATATTTCACTTTCCTTTAAATAAAATAAACTAAAGGTTCTAATCACCTCCATGTGGGTTCTAAGGGATTCCATTTCGACCCAAATATGACTTAGGACAAATTATAATCATCCAATTGTATTAAGAAAAGTTTTAGAATAATTTTATAATATTATATTTACCCTTAATTATCCAATTTACCTTTTACTATGGTAAATAAAATTTACCGTTGTTACTATTCATGAAGCCCAATAATAAAAAGTATTCTATTAATATAATTTAGACCCACTGATTCCAAATATGGAATCCATTTTTCCAAATTCAATACACATATTTTGAAGAAATTATATTAAAATTAATCTCGTTGTCGAAAGAAAACAGGTTTTTGTTTAAAACATTGCAAAAGATGGAATTTATTTAACCTACGAATTCAATGTAAAATCAAGCCTAATGACATATATTATATTAAATGGTAAAAATATACTCTATTTACACTTTAATACCATTAAATATTATAATTTAACCACATAAGTTATTATGTTGAAAAAAATTTGTTTTTAATTAAAATATAGCGTGTTTTTAATAGTTATTAAAATATGAAAGTTATCAGAATAATATGAAAATTTTATCCAAGGTATAATTTTATATCCTGATTCCAAATAATAATTTTATATTGTAAAATTGAACTTATAAACATTTAAAAACTAGATTTAAAGTGGGTGCTCCATCAAAATGCGACAAAACTGCATTTTTGAAAAATACTTACTTTACCCAAAAAATTTATTTTGTTCTTATACCATGTTCTAGAAAATTTGTAAGATGAATAATAATGTTATAAAATTCAAAGTTTAGTTAATACTATTCATAAAGGCTAGTTTATAATAATATTATAATAATATATCATTGTTTAGTAAAACCCGGTATTGCGTACAACACATGCTATCGAGGAAGGTCGTGATTGCGTGTAATGCAAGCCAAGTCAGGGTTGCGTGTGGTGAAAGAATCTATTATTATTTCGTATAACAGAATCCAACCATATTTCATTCATAAATTGAATATATATATATATATACACTCAATGTTTCATAGAATGACTATTATAAAACGAACATGAAATTGTGTGTAACACAATCTAAGAATAGTGTTTTGTATACTTCAAGCTAATACAGTGTGGTGTATAGAACAAGATAATATTATTATATCATAAAACACATGACATCAATTAAATTAAAAAGAATAATTATCATAAAATTTCGGGTTGTTACAATATACTGATTAAATAATTCTAATATTAATTAGTATGATCTTTTTAAGGGTTCGTCATTACAAATATTTTTTCATTGAGACAAACGATTGGGATATGAACCTATATTCATTTGTGAGGAATAAATAAATCCATTTATAAATGTAATATAATTAAAATTAATGTTTTTATGATATTTAATGTTTTAATTGATGGTATTAATTTATAGATATTATGATTGAAGAATTTCCAAAGTGACAAAGGCTTTATATTACAATTTTCTTTCTTTCATGATTGTTTATCTTCAAGGTTCCATTCGTGCTAATCATGTTTTTTTTGATAACATATATTTAAACTCCACTGGTTTTTAATGTGGTTATAATGTTTCATTTAAATTTATTCATTAATTTATTGATGAAATATTAAGAAATTTATTTGTATGTGATACTGATCTTCTATTTTTATTTAAGATCTAGAATCATTCTCTTAAATACCAATGCATTATAAAATGTTTTCAAATGTGTTATTATTTAAAAAAATTACGGAATCTATTTTTCATGATATTAATTTATAAATTTTTAAAACATAATGTTCAATGTTTTTTCTAAATGAGTCACTTTTGACTCCCTCTACCAAATGGTTTGAAAAAAATGTTCAATTTTAACATTTATGACACAAATGAACTTTCCAACTATCATTCCAATTATTTTATTCATGTTTTATTTTGTTTTCATGGTTGTTTTCAAAATAAAAATATCACAAATATATTTGGTGAATTTACTAATTTTAAAATTTATTTTCAATATGAATGGTTTATTTTCCTCAAAAATAGTTTTAATGATATATTACTTTTATTCCCATTCATGAAAAAAAACCCTTTATGTTAATTATTATCCACTAGGGATATTTTTTAATGACACAAATATAATTTTTTATAATGAACATGGATTTAAATACATAGATATTAACTATTTTTTGATGAATATTCAATAAATTAAATAATAACATGCTCAAAGACAGTGATAAATTAATTAAACAGAAAACATGTAAACATAATTAAACTATTTCATAGGTGAGATACATCATATCACACAAATTTATTCATTTATAACACCCTTCTTAGAGAAATCATACATAATATATGTCCTAATAACATAGTTAAAGGAAACATGAAAAATGGTGATCTTAGGTTCTTACTAAGGATAAATAAGGGAAATACTTAAGCATTACATGAACATAAGGTCATGGGAACAAAATAATAACATATGAAAACCATAAACTACATATCAAATATCATAATATTAAGTCATGGAACACATATTGATAGTTCATAATAAATATATCATAACTAAATAAACAAACACAGTCTATGATTGCCTGATTTTGGCATAAGACGTGGAATTTTTGGCATACACAAAATCACCCAAAATAATTTCAAAATTAAAAAATTATCAATGCCAAGGATATAATAGTGGAATTATTTCACTCCCCAAACCATCATAACAGTTAATGTTCAGTCAGAATACCATAATAGAATTCAAATTCCATTACTTAACCTTGTTCACTACCCATTCTTCTCATGAATATCCCACCAAGATTTAAATATTAATCATATGTATTGGAGGGAGATATAGGTCTCATCCATATCATAATGAAAATCATATTTATGACTTCCAATATTTCATAAAAATCCATCATATCATAACCCATGAAATTAAATGGGTTTCATATACATTTAATTATATCAAACCCCATAGAAAAGAGACATGTTTCATAATCATTTCATCATTTCAACAAAGCGTAACCCATGAAAAAAGAAGTGGATTTCAAAATAACTTTTCCATGGTATAACCTATTTTAGAGAAATCCTTTTAATAAAAAAAATTCCATTACAAACATAAACCATTATGAGAAATAATAATAATGGTATACATGGAACATATACCTAGTAATTCATAGGTAGCATCAATATATGAAATCATAGTTTAAAAAAAATTTGATCCTTCATTTAAAAAATTTCTTAAAAAAATTTCCATTATTATTTTGAAAAAAATTTAGAACACAACAAATTTTAAAAATATTTTAATATGAAAATAACCTTGAAAAATTATATTATAATTTTCAAAAAAAGGCCACGATAATGGGTTTTTTTTATTATTATGTACACATTAAATTAATGATTCCATTCACATATTAGGAAAAATTAAAATGTGATTTATTTTCTAAAATGATATGAATATTCCCTTAAAAATATTTTATTACAAAGTAAAACATGGGTAAAAATTAATTCTAAAAATCATAGGATAAAATTAAAACATTTTTTATACTTTTTTTCTAAAAACATGGTTTTTGAAAAAGAATATTTCTTTGATAGAGGAGGGAAATAATGTCAGGTTTTACTAAATATTAATATCTCAATTTTTTTAAGTACCAAAAAGTGTAAAATACTACTATTATGTGAAAATATCATTAATAACTATAGGATAGTAAAATTCATGGGATTTTTTAGATATGGATTATATGAGTTCATCATAAAATACATAATCATAAACAATCCCGATAAAGAGTGAAAGTGTAACATGAAATTATTATGACATTTATATTTTTGAATAATAGAACCCATGAATTAATAACAAAAAATGGATGTTAAAAATTAATGAGTATAAATAAATTCATGATTAATCTTTTCAAAGGGATTTTTATAAACCTAGTGAAATAATATAGTTTCATAATATAACATACATCTCAAAGAAGGGAAATTGAAACAAAAATCCCTTACCATATGATTTTATTTTCATCACACATATTCAATCCTCCTATATAATAAGTATATATTTATTATTAATAAATTATTGAACAATATTTATATATATAATAACATATTTTAATTTATTATGAACTTTTATTACACATTTATTAGCAATTTCATATTACAGTTACGTTTTGAGTAATAACTATAGGGTTTTTCATTTATTATTTGTTTTTTAATTTCAGTAAATATTACTTTGATCGTGGTAATATGATTTCCATATTTTTATCCATGATATAAGTAAAATATATATTAAGTATATATTCATTTATAGTGATCCATAAATTCTAGATATAGAGACATAAATCCAACGTTCGTGGATATAGTAGGTTGTATGTACGCCAAAACACTATTTTCATCTACTTATTAGAGATAAGTAAATAAATTTAAATGGTATATTAATCTTTTCGGACCATTTTAATGAAATATATATCACATATTTTCATTAGACCCATCCTTTATGCATTCCATATAATACCTGAATGAATCACTTCACTTCGTGAGGCAGTATTCCGATGTACAGATGAGGGACATTATTGTATTTCTAAAAAATGGATACCATAAATTTATGTGTGATATAATAATTAAATAATAATAAAAAATTTATAAATATAATATAAAAATATTAATTCCATCATTATAACCAACCATGAGAGGTAGTAAATATAATTACATAGATCCTAGTTTCTCGAAGACCATGCCTTACTTTATTACATTGGTTTAATATTAAATAATTTCACATCTCTAAGGAAACATTTTTTTTGATGGTTAAGAAGCTATATTATAGAATGTAAATTTAAATTTCTAATGAAATGAAAAAACATAGTAAATCCATTGGAAACATCAATAACTCTTAGATTATCATTGCATGCCCTTCATAATATACATCATCGTATTCTGAGGAAAAAATAATAATTAGAATGGGATGAACTCAAATTATTTTTAACGGTAAGTAATACATATAATGATATTATTAATAATAAGTCTTCATGAATTATTAAAAACATATATCATTATAACATAATATTTGGCATAATATGGAAGGAAAAATAGATGAGTATATAATTTCATATAAATAATTACATGAGAATGAATCTTTATCACATATATTCAAATAGTAAAATAATCAAACAGATTTTCAATTAATAATATCATAGTGATGGAATTAATAATGTTCAACATCATAAAAATATCTTTAAGGATCCGACTGAAGAACCTATAAACAGATTGTTAAGGCCTCAACCAAATCCATTACGGTTTTTCCTCATGAGACCTGCCAATTAATGGAGGAGCTATAGAGAGACCCACCCATACCTTAATCTTTCCAATTCATTCACCATATTAATGGGGTTAAACATAAACAACATATAAATAATACATTTAAATAACGTCCCCTAATCTGTTAATATAATCACTAACCATTCTGAGAAGTATGTTGAATGGTAAGATATCACATGCATATTTAAACTAATGATAAAGAATTTAATTAAATATGATACATGATAATGATAAACTTTAAATCTTAATAAATCATTATATTCAATATAATTTTTGAAACAGATTAAAATACTCTAAAAAATCATTGACTACTTTTGAAAGAAATAGCCTTTTTTACTTAACAAAATGAGTTGTGTTGGGAAAATAATTTTTAACAATAATAATAGTTTTTGGAAAACATGAAATTGGAAAATAATTTTTTCATGAAAAAGTATTTATTTTATCAAAATATTAACTACATAGAAAATATTATGGATTGTACTTGAAAATAGATAAGAAACATGGATGTTCCCTTTAATAGGGATTTCATATCACGAGGAATTGAAAATGAAAACATATAAAATATGTATTTCCCCATAAAAAAGAAAGAAGAAATGAAATATATACATGATTTTACAACATTTAAAAATAATTTAGAATATTTATATTAAAATAACGAACAATGAAATTATTGTAGAGTGGGATAAAACATAACTCCAATGAAAATGGAGGTTCGGGAAGAAACCCTTACATTATGTATGTGCTGTTCTACAAATGCTCATAATGACTTGTATAATAAAATTATATTTATTAATAAATTAATTCATAACATATTAAAAATTTATTTTATATATCAAATTTTTATTAAGATCATTTATGGACTATTTTATGAGTTGTGATATTCAATTTTTTTCTTCGGGAGTTTTCTTTTCTAGGGTTTTCATGACTGGTTTATTTTTACATGTATAGGGAAGATCATGTAAAATGTAAAAAATTAATCTTAATTTAAATTATAAATTATTAATGAAAAACCATAATATTAATTTTATATATATATATATCATTTTCATATATGAGAATTATTCATTATATTGAACTTTAATGACAATCATTTCGATCATTTTGGTGTTTTTTCGATCAACAGAAAATAAATTTGTTTTATTAATTAATATTATTTATATATATTGGTTCTAACACATTAAATATTGTGTAATAAAAATATTATAATATGGTTTAACCAGAAAAACTATTTTATGACCCTCCTTTAAGGTTTAATTTAAAAATGAAAAAAGTTGTCTATAAAGGAGGTAAATTGGCACCTCCAAGCCAATGTTTTCATGAATGGAATGGGAGATGATACATGATATCAGGTTTTTCGTTGACATAATAACATCAATTTTTATAAAATATACTATATTTATTATTTCACTTTGGATAGGGGAGTTTATTTATGTATAATAAAACAAAATAAATTGAAAATAAAAAAAGAAAAAAAGAGAATTTTTACTTTTTATATTACCATCCTTGATAACCTCTTTATGGGGAATAAATTTAAAATTTTGTTTATAAAAAAGGCTCATAGATGGTGGTAGTGTCATGGGATGATGATTTGGTATAAATTGTACAAGGATGAAATCTGGGAAGGTGTGAGGAGAGGGGGTGGTAGTGGTGATGTTTAAGTGGCGGAGAGATGTGTTTTTGGAATATTTTATTTATTTATTTATTATTATGGCTCAATACTAAGAATAGTTTTAGAATTTCCATTAAAATGAATTAAAATAACGATTCAAATTTCAATATTTTTTGTTTACATATGCCAAACATCATCTATGACTCTATAATTCATGTTTTTGTAAAATACTGTAAATTATAGTAGTTCACTATTCACCAAAAATTCAAATATCTTAGAAAATTTTTGATAATTCACCAAGAATATTTATCAATGTATTGAATTTAAAAATAGACTCCATTTTATAAAAATAATTTTAATAATTTGATAAATTTAATTTTTATGTAAAATCAACATTTATTTGAAAAATACTAATTTTAAAATTATATTTCTTTTTATAACACATTGAAAAATTTATTATGGTATCTTAAAATTAAATTATGATAATATGAAAAAAGATATTAATTTATTAAATTATTTAATGAAATTATATTTATTTAAAATCATTTTATTAATTATAATATGGTAATTAAATATTTTTTATTTACAAAAATATAAACAATTAATTTATTATTTTTAAAACGTTTGGTAACTTACATAATGATATAAATATAAAATATTTAAATTCATAAGATCCCCAAATTTTATTTATAAATTCATAGGTAATGTTACTATTCTATTTTCCATATTACTATTCCTAATGGTCACTTAAATATTTGAAACGTCAAGTTACTAATCCATTTTTATAGGTTTTTTAACATCTAAAAATACCAATAATTTAATTAATTATTCCTTTATAATGTTTGTATTGTAATATCTATATTATTTAATGTTATTCATAGTATATAAAATAACAATAAAAAGGGAAATTCCATTGACATTATTCTGGTTCATTACATTATAAACTCATATAAAAAATACATCCTCAAAATTTCAATAATGTTACCTCATAAAAAGATTTGGGTAGTTCTACATCATAACTCCTTCAGGTTCTTCGATTTCCTGTTCAATTTTGTGATTTTTCCAATGTACCATTAATATTTGAGTCATCTGATTCCACACAACCTGTTATC
Organism: Viscum album; assembly: GCA_963277665.1. Classification (NCBI taxonomy): domain Eukaryota; kingdom Viridiplantae; phylum Streptophyta; class Magnoliopsida; order Santalales; family Viscaceae; genus Viscum; species Viscum album. The sequence goes on along the minus strand of OY728146.1, from coordinate 1,748,618,965 downwards.
TAGTATCCAGAAACCATATAGGCTCTTCACATTAAGATATATCTGATTCCAATTCTATTTTATCAAAAGTGATAACATGCATTATGTCTAGAACTTACTTCCTTAACATAGAGATTTGGAAACCATCATAAAATATAGAAATGATAGGTCTCATTTTCAAATTATAACAAACAACCCCAATTTTACCCAGTATTTCAAAAGGTATAATGTTCATGGGGATTATTTTCCCTTTCATTCCAAATCTTATAACACCCTTCCACAGAGATATTTTTAGAAAAACATGATATCCCAATTGAAAATCCAAATAATTCCTCTAGTTATCGATATAGATCTTTCCCCTACATTTAGCTACATTGATTTGTAATAAAATGGACTTTAACATTTCTTATGATTCCTCCATCTGATATGGGCCTTAAATCTTCCTTTCACCAACCTCTTCCCAAAAAGTTGGTGTATGAAATTTCTTTCTAAACGATGCTTCATTTGATTGGAATTGAATAAGTGAATTGAAGCAATTATTGAAGAAAAATTATAGAAAAGGAAAATACGGATCCCACATTCCTTGAATGTCAAGTGAGAATGATCTCAATGTGTCTAAAGATTAGATTGTCCTTTTGGAATACTTGTGATTTTACGAGTGATAAAAAGTACTCAAATAAATATCATTGTCAAAATATTTTGGAATATTTTTCTAAATTTCAATATAAATAAAGATTCAATATCAAATATAATTGAAATATTTTCTCCATGATGTCTTAAAATGTCATTGATATAGAGTTTTGAAAGTCTATTTAGTATAAAATCCTCCCATATAGTGAGGAGATGTGAAGATTTGATAAGTAGATCAATAATGACTCATATTGCATTATTATTTCTTATTGTTAATGGAAATATAGTTTCAAAATCCATAGTAATATCATACCACATACATGGGGTAATATGAATTGGTTCCAAGAACCTTCTAGTCCATTTTCATTCATCCTTCACCTATTTAGAAAATAACTATCACAATAAATAATCACTAGTTTCTCACTTCATATTATCCCATCAGAAATTTTCCCTCAAATATTTATATATATTATTGCTCCCATGGTGTATAGATATATTATAGCTTTGTGTTTGACACAATAACTCACTTTTAATATCACTTATAGAGGGGACACAAAGAAACTTCTGAAATTTCAGAATTCCATCCTCATACACGATGTTTGTCAACATCCCATCACTTACAACATTAATTTTCCATTATCAATTATATTATTCAAACTGATAACATTTAATTATTTCCAATAATGATGGATGAGAATCCAACTAAAAAGCTAATTATGTTTCAACTTGCTTGATATTTCGCATATCCATATTCACTTGATCTTAAATACCAGTTCCCTTTTAATACCCATTTTTTCAGAACTCTGTGATCTTTCCTACTCAATGTATATGCTACAATATATTACTTCTCTGTGTTATAATTTATTAAACAATAAAAATCCTTATGTATCTCAGGGAATCTCATTTCCCTCATGTTCAGTTATTTGTGTGAGATGATATATTTAAAGCTCTTGTGATCTTTATATATCTTATAGCTTTCTCTATAGAGATAATGTATATATATATTCAGAGAAATTATTACAACTTATAAATAAATATACTTAGTTGGATAGTTATGTCAATGAGTTATTAACTACCTTAATTCATAGGGAATAACACTATCATTATTCATAAGTACACAACCAATTCCTTTCTTTGTTGTATCACTATTGACCACAAATCCAACATTTCTTGATGGTTGAGTCATAATGGGAGAATTAACAAATATCTCCATCAATAATTTTATGATATTCCAAAAATTATTTTGGCCATATTAACTTAAATCCTTTATGAGTAATCTTGGTTAATTGGTTAGCTAGTTTTGAACAATTCTGATAGAAATGAAAATAATAACCAACAAAATCAACGAAACAACATATATCAGTTATGTTTATTAGTGTAGGAAATTCATGAACCACCTTTTTCATGATAGGTTCACCTGATATTTCATAATTAGAGATAATATGTCCATGAAAATAAATTTATTGTATCCAAAATTCACACTTACTAAACTTCATATATAACTCTTATATTCAAGGATTCATCGCAAAAAACTTCAAGTGATTTTCATCCTATTTGTAGCTTTTGATTATAAAAAGATATAATCAATAAATAACACTGAAATGTCATCATGAAATTCCTTGAAAATAGAAATCATTATATCCATGAAAACAAATTGTGTAGTAGTCAGTCCAAATGGAATTAATATAAAATCATAGTGTCCATACCTGTTTCAAAATGTTGTCTTTGGAAAATCATCATTCTTTATAAATAATTGATTATCTCCTAAATGATGGTCAATATTTTAAATATATGGAGATCTATGATTCAAATCAAATAACTAATTAATTTTAGGAAGATTTTACATGTTCTTTATTTTAATTTCATTGATTTCTCTATAATATATGCATAACCTGGTGGATCTATTTTTCTTAACAAAGAAAAAAAGGGATAACCATAATGAAATATTATGTAGACTAAACCCCTTATTACTCAGTTCTTCATATTGTTTAATCATCTACACTAATTCCATAGCTTCTTTTCAATAATTGGTCTTTGGTATTGTTCATGAATTATGGATTAAATCGATTGAAAACTCAATTTCCCACTCTAGAGGATATTGATGTAAATCCTCTAGGAACTAGTCAATGTATTTTTTTGAAATATGTACATCCTAAATTTGATGATTTCATTACACATCCATATATTATTTTTCCCCTTCCTCCTCAAGAGTTTTATTTTATTGCGATTGTAATGGTGGATTTGGATAAGAACCAGATGATGAAGTTTCTTCTCTAATGATTGGGATTCTATATATTCTTATGAAATTACAATATCCTTCTTTGGGGAATATATTTTTGCATCATATTTTGAAATATATTCTATTCAAAGGATTAATTCAAAATAAAAAATGTGTATGATGATATAGCATGAAAATAAAGAACATTTATGAATTGTAATAAGGACTGACAGGCACAAATTAATTGCAATTATACTTCCCTTAGGAGTTTTGACTAAAAACTATTTTATTAAATGAAAGGTAAATTTATAGTTTTCTTGGAAAACAATGAAAATAAAAAATAATTAAATGATCCTAAACCAAATAATGAAATGGATATATTTGGGGAAATGATTAAATTACCTACCATAACATCATTAGGAACATAAACCTCCACAATTGTGATTGCATAAGTTTGGGCTTTCACACTTTTGACTTTTCTAGGGAATGTTTCCATGATGCAGAGGAAAATAATTTTAATAATGTCTCATATCACTACAATTATATCATTGAACATTGGTAGATTCTTTCTTTCCTATTAAATCATGTGATTAGTGGAGTTTTTTCCTCACTTATATCATACTCCTTTTCCTTTTAATTAGGCAACACAATGTTTCCTTCTACAAGTATCTCAAATGGGAAAATTCACTTTTTTATTCTTCCCTTTATTCATTCATTACTCAACGACCCTCTTCTTATATTGTTTCTCTAAAAGTCAAAATAAATAGATAAATCATTTGTTATCGTGATAGTATATGGGCATATATCATTGTTTGATGAGAAAATTTCAGAGACCAGTGCACTTTGGAGCAATAGTTTTAATCCATCAATGAATCTATCAAAATTTCTACTTATATTACCTATCTAATATTCTAAATGACATGATATACTTGTAAATTTTTATTTTTAGATTGTAACCTTTTCATCCTATCCATGTCTTAGAATCAATAATTTATCACTAAATTTTATCGATGTTCACGAGGGAGATATTTTTCCAAGAAAATTTCCTTTAATGATTTCCATTATATATTTTAAATTTATTACACATCCTTTGTGTTTATAATAAATAACAACCATTGAACATTATATCATGAGAGAAAAAAACATTCATTATAAGATTCTACCTTTAATTATTTCCCAAAGCATTAAGTATCATATTTGTCTAACTTATCCACTCCTCCGGTATAAAGGGTTTTATAGTACTATTGAATAATGGAAGTAGTTGTCATATAAGTCATTATGACAGTGATCTACCTTGTTGTGTAATATGATGTTATATATAGGTAAGGATAACATTCATTTCCTAATTTAGTTGTCCTAGTATAGTTATTAGTTGTTCAGCAACAGTCGAAACTCCATTAACAATATCATCATCTTTTATAGAAGGGAAATCCCTACATGAGATATGAACATTTATAAGGATTCCATTTATATCAATATGACCCATTTCTAAATAATGGAACACAATAAATTAGGTTGTGAATCATAATTCATAAATCCTATACATGAAAAACCCTTAACATAGATTTTAAATTTATGTGTAGCTAATCTCATAATCATAACAAAGTGTTATTTGGGATTTATTTACTTTTAAATACTTTAAAATGGTTTGTAACGAAAATTTGAATTATCCTAAGAAAATCACCTAGGACTGCCAAACCAATTGTGATGTAAGGCCCGTTTTAATGTAACAGGTTACCTTGAGTTAGGCCTGGGACACCTTTCTAGAGTTGTTACCCAAGCTACATCTTTTCTATAACCATGTCTACCTATAGAATCCCAATAAGGATGTATTTATATGAACTGACACGTAATCAATAACTTATAAAAATCCAGGGTTTTTTTATAAGTTTATCTACAATTTCTACGTTAGGGTTTTGTTTCATAATCAATTTTTTCTAAATCCAATTTTAAAATTTTCTACTAAACTTCCTCTGATTCACACTGTAAAGACCACGCATCTTCTTGCCTGGATCTACAGCCCTACATTTTAATATTGGAATAATAAAAATTTAATTTTCATCCCAAATAACCCAAAAATTAAGTAGTTTTTTATGCTAAATTACATACATGAACTTTATATTACAACATGAAACGATTAAAAACAAAGAAAATCATTCCGAAACGTCAAAAACTCTTCGATTGTATTAGAAATTCATTCATAATATATATCATCATATCTTAGTTAAATATAATGAATAAGGAAGGGTTGATCTCATATTCTCATTATGTGTTTGTAATATAGGGGAAGATAGTATAAACAATAAGTTGAGATGAATGACTAAAAAAACATGCCATTATAGCATAATACTGAGAAAAATATGTCAAGAATAATGAACGAAAAAATAGTTCTATATAAATAGTCACAATAGAATGAATAATACCCATGTAAATTTAATTAGTTGAGTAATATCTTGGATTATAAATTAATAATATCCAAGATAAGGAATTAATAATTCAATAAATCATAAATATACTATCGAGGCTACATCCAAGACACCTGAATGTAAAATGCTCAGACCTTAGCAAAATCCATTTGTGTTTCATCTCATGAGACCTAAAGAAGCATCATGGGGATATAGTGGGCCCAAAATTCACATACTGTGTCCAATTAATTTCGTCATATAGATGGATTTAAACATACACAACATATAAATATGAAATGTAAACAACATTTCAAAATCTATAAACATAATTACTAACCATTTTTAGAGGTATGATGAATGATAAGATAACACATCCATCATGAAACCGATGAAGAACCAATTAATATAAAAAATTAGAAGATAATAGTAAGATAAAAATATAAAAATATAATAATATTCATTAGAGGATTTCAAATTGATTGAAATACTCTAAAAAATCATCAGGGAATTCTAGAGATAAATACAATTTTTTACTTTGCAAAGAAGAGTTCCATTAGAAAAATCATTTTTATTTTTTATAATTACTTGAATACAAATTGAAATGTAAAAAATATATTTTGATGAGAAAATTACTGATTTTATAAAAATAATTTGGTCTTAAAATATATTATGGATGGTACTTTAAAATGGGTATGAAATCAAGAATTCCATTTAACCCAGCTCGCTTTTCAAGAGGAATTGAAAAAGAAAACTTCTAAAATATGAAATTACCCATAAATGAAATATGAAATGATCTAGATAAATATGTTTGGGATATATATATATATATATATATAATTTATAAGAATTATTTTCAAATAAATAATAATTACATTGTTGTAAAGAGGGATAAAACATAACCCGAATGAAAAAAGAGGTTCTTGAAGAAACCGTAACCTTATGTCTAAATATGTTATTCATATGTGATTAATGACATGGATAATGAAATTTTATATATTAATAAATTAATTAATAACCTCTAAAGCATGTATTTTATTTATTATAATTTAATTAAATTCATTTTTGGCATTTTTATGATCTATGAGATAAAATTTCGTCGATCAGGAGTGTTATTTTGTTTGGTTTTTATGAAGAGTTTAATTTTACATGTATATGAAAGTTCAGGTAAAATGGAAATAATGGTCCAAAATTGAAATTTTATTCCATTAATGAAAAAACAGAATATTGAATGTCCTTAGATAATATTTTTTTTCCAAATATCTGGTTGATTCATTAGATCAATCTTTATGGATAATTGTTTTGATCATTTGGTTGTTTTTTTTATAGTTGTAAACTAGTTTTGTTTTATTAATTAATATCACACATATATATTGGTTCAATAAAATTAAAAAAGTACTAATAAATATATTATAATTTGGTTTAAAAATTAAAATGGTTCTATTACCAGCCTTAAAGGTGGAATTGAAAAATGAAAACATGTTGGTCATAAAGGCGGTAAATCAGCATCTCCAAGATGATGTTTTCGGAAAAGGAAAAAGAGAAGAGGATTGATGGTGAATTTTAGATTAATATAATAAAACTATAGTATATAAAATTTATTGGAGATATCATTAAAGTTTTGATATTGTAGTTGAATGAAGGATAAGAAAATACAAGAATTGGAATGGAAAACAAAATAAAATAAAGGGCACTTTTACCTCTTGAATTCATTTCCTTCAGAACCTCCTTAAGGGGAGTATTTCTTGTCTTTTTTAGAACAAAGGCTCATTTTATTGGGAGAGGGTATTATTATTATTTATGTTAAGGGATTTGACAAATATAAAATCATCTGAGGTGTGGGGATAAGAGAGTGTGAGGGTGATATTTATAGTGGAGGAGATGGGTGTTTTTTAATATTTTATTTATTTATTTAGTATTTTTTTTCAACACAATTATTTGTTTTAAAATTATCATCATATATAATATAATAATGAATTTTAGTTCAAAAATATGGTCTTAAATTATCCATACATTATTTATGACTGAAAAATTCATGTTTTTGTTAAATACCTTAAATTACCATATTTAACTATTCACCAATAATTGAACAATCATAGAAAAATCACAAAAATTCACCATAACCATATTTATTTTTGTAGAGTCAAAAAATTTTCTTCATTTTATGAAAATAATTTTCAAAATATGAGAAATTTAAATTTTAAATATAATCATCATTTATATTAAAAATACCAAATTTAAAATTATAACAGATTTTATAAAATTTTGACAAAATAATTAAAGTATCATAAAATTATCTTATAATGATAAGAAAAAAAATTATTAATTTATGAATATATTTTATGGAAATAAATTTATTTTAAATCATTATATTATTTATAAAACTGTAATTAAATATTTACCTCATATTAAAATCCAAATAATTAATTTATTATTTTTGAAACATTTAGTTACTTATTTCAAGATATAAATATACACTATTTTCATTTAAAAGATAACAATTTTTTTATAATTTAATATGCTAGGTTAGAATTATATTTTTCATATCACTATCTCTGATTGTCACCTGAATTTTCCAAAGTTCAAGGTATAGTTCCATTGGAATATTCTTTTTAACTTCTAGAAATAGATCTAATTTCATTCATTAAAAATTTATAAGGATTGTATTGTATTATGTTAGTGATTTTATTTCATTCATACTATAATAAATAACTATAATAAGGTAAATTTCATTGATAGAATAATAGAGAGTTACATTAAAGAAAAATTGAAATACACTGGTTTGTGAGAGAGTAGTACGTCTTACACACGAATGATGGTTTTATAATCCATTTAATGGAAGTGGAGATGGTTGTAAGTAATTAAATTGACATAAAAAAGTTTATTATGTAGAATATAATTATGTTATTATATCATAATGTTATAAAAATATAATAATATGGTGTTGGAAAAAATAAAATAAAAATGCTCATTGATAAACATTACCTCTTTTCAGGTATCCTTCTTATGTTTGCACAAATAGAGTCCCTATGTTGAATTTCAATACAAAAATAATGATTTTAGGATGATAGGAGGGAATTTGGGATGTAATTTGTGGAGTAATTTTCTAAAAAATGGTTTTATGGTCTAGAGAATATAATCGAGGATGTGGGATTTATAAGTGAGGTGAGAGGCACATTTGTAATTTTTTAGAGGAAAAAGTGCACCCACATTTGTCACATAACAAGTGTCCAAAATGGATGGAATTAGAACTTACACATGATATTTTAAACATATGGCTATAATATATATTTTATAATTTTTTTTGTTAAATTTAAACCTTATGTTTTATATTATAACCTATGATAATCCCATTTTTACCAAAATCATGCTAAATAATTTTTACTACCATATCATTGAGTTTTTTAAAAAATTTTGTGGAACATATTTGACGATTTGAATTATTATGAATCTAAATATTGAATCCATCTTATTAATTTGAAATTACATAATTTCATAATTTTAATTTTATCTTAATCACGCACACGAGGTGAGAAATGGAGTTTTTAAAGATAAAATATAATCTAAATTTTAAAATAATATAAGCTAAAAGGTAGTCTTTAATTAAAATTCAAATTTTTTTAATATTAATGAAAAATGAAACTTTTATCACAAAAATACCTAAAATTAATCAAAATATAATTTTTGGCCACAATATTATAAAAATGATGTTTATTTAATCAAATTAAGTTTCTAATATTTTTAAAAAATAATTTTATTATTCTACAAAATTAAAAATTTGTGAGAAAAAATTATTTTTAAAACATATAAAGGCTTTACTGAGTAATTAGAACTTTTTATCAAATATTTTTTTTTATATAAAGCTATTATAAATTAAATTTATGGATTATTTATTACTATTCATGTTAATATGTTTAATATATTGGTTAAAATGGTAAAATTTTTATAATATATCATGGATTTTTTAAAACTCAGTGTCGTGTTTAAGACATGCTACCCCAGAGTTTACTATAGAGAAATATTAACAAGGTGGTATGTATAAAGCAGGTTCATCATAATTTTATGTGTAATGATAGATATTATAGAAGGTTAATTTATTCAAAAAATAATAATTCAAAAAATATTGGTGTGTTATATTCTTCCACCTTTAAAAAGTGATTATGCCCTGAAATTCACCACCCTGATACTAAAAAATGAGAATACATCCACCTCATCATTTCCTTAGGTTCCCACTAGTATTCATTAAACTAGTGGTTACAAACAAAATCATTTCCTAGGTGAGAGGTATTATTTTATAGAATATTCTTTGTATGATACATAATCTCCACCAATTCTCCTCCTAAGAAATGTATTTCTCTAGTGGTATAAACTCCGAGTTTGGTACTTATGAATGGTTAGGTATATAATTCCTTAGGAGAGATACACAGAACATTACATTGACAAGATGATGGTTTGGTGGATTTTTTTAGTTGACATGTCACAATCCCGATACTATCAAGTATTTATATAGAATTTATATTAATATAGATTAGTTTCCCATTATTCCTAAATCACACAAAATTCTTCCATATAGAAATTATTAGAAACCAATTATCACTAACTTCAAATTATAGATCACTTCAATGATTATTCATATAATTTTTTCCAACTCAGATATGAATTGATGTTTTGCTGAATGGATATAACCTTCTCTACAATTTCATTACAAATATCAGGTCCTATGTGATTTATTTATCCAATTGAATTCCAGAAAATTTGATCAATACTTTTTATTACATAAAGGGATTCATAAAGATCCATCTTAATGCTTTAGTGAAAGTTGTTTTTGTAAGAAAACTCAACTAGATAAATCTATTGATCCCAACCATGTTCTAAATAAAAAATAAGATCTCAATATATCCTCTAAGTTTTTAATTTTTCTTTCATATGAACCATCTATATGAGTATGATATGCAGTGTCGAACGTAAACATTATGTCAAGATCTTATTTAAGTCTTCACTAGAACATTGATGTATACATTGAATCATGATCAAACCCAATGTAATGTGGTACTCCTGACAACATTACCACTTCTATACTGTATATAATAAAATTATGATCAAAAGAGAAATCATCCATGATAGTGATGATGTGTGAGGACTTAGTATAATGATATACTACACTCCATATAACATTGTTTCCATTATATTTTCTAGGGAGTCTAATGAGAAAATCCATGATAATATATTACTATTTATATTTTTGTTTGGTTAATGGATGCAATAACTAATTATAAATTTTTCCTTCAACATTAGCTTTCTGACATACCAAGAACCATGATAAAAACACTGAGATATCTCTAATATTTCCATCCCACTAGAAGTATTCTTTATAATATCTATAAATATTCATTTTTATAGGATGTGTAGAGAATGTATAACTACGATCTTCTTCTAAAAACACATTAAATTATTTTATTAATGGAACAGAAAAAAGGTTATTGGACATTATCATTCCCACATGATCAAGATAAACGTATGGAACCTTTTAATCATTCTTTTGTTTCTTTTATTCTTCCCTTCAATCCCCTTTAATCGTTACTTGGATATATGGTTAAAAACTAAATTGAAAAAGACAATATTTTCTCTATTGTTCATGATTTCCAAATATATCCTTTAAAAATATAAAAATATCATATCATTTTTAATCATCATAATTGATAAGTTGGCATTATCCACCATTCTTTCTATCTCTGGGTGGTAATGCATTGAGTAGTCATAATTTTTAATCAACTCTAAAAATCATCTATATAACATATTAAACTCTTTCTATGTTAATATATATTTAAAATTTTATAATTGGTATATATTTCACACTCTTATCCATAATGATAATTACTCAATATGTTTAATACAAATATTACCACAACTAACTAAAAATCATTAGTTGGGTAATTTTTCTCACGAATATTCAATTATAGCGAGGTATAAGATATGTCCATGTAATTATTCATAATAAACCATCCCAATCCCTTCATGTGTTTGTCAATGTATATTTACAACACTTATCCACCAAAGTATAATGTATGAACATGTGCACTATCAAATATTATATTCAGTTCCTCAAAATGTTTTTCTTATTCATTAGTCCAAATGAAAATACATCCATTATGAGTTTTCATGGTTAGAGGTTTACATAGTCATGATAAATTCTTAAAAAATCATCCATAATATCCTTCAAAATGAAGAAAACATTAGATCTCAGTCACTATTGTAGGTATGGGCCATCATTAAATAATCTATATCATTTAGAGATATACTGATATACCATCTATTGAGATTATATAGCCCAAGAATGAAACCATTTATAGACAAAATTCATAATTTTAAGTATTTTACATAAAGTTTCTTCTTACCTAGGGTATTCAGTATAATTCTATAGTGGTCTTTAGGTTCATTGTTTGTGTTTGAATGGATAATAATATCATTTATAAGGACTACCACAAAATAATAAATGTAATTATTAATGTATATATTCATTAAATCCATGATTATATCCAGGGAATTAGTAATACTGTATGAAATCAAAATATATTAATAGTTACTATACCTTTTATGGAATTTTTTCTTAGGTATATCCTCCTTCTTGACCCCCAATTGATGATATACAGAATGAAGGTAAATCATTGAAATGTATTGAGCTCAATATAGTTAACCAAAAAAGATATCAATATGAGGAATAAGATATTTTTTTTTTCTTAATTTGGAAATTTTTCATCTCTCAAAAATTAATAAAGTTGCACAATAATCCATATTTATTATATAAAATAATAGGTTCACCCAATGGTGAAAACACTATCTGAATGAATCCCTGCTCATCGTTTTCAAGGAGTTTCATCTTCAATTCCTAAAAATCAATTTGGTAAATTTTGTATAGATTCATTTAAATTGGTATGGAACTGGGAATGATTTATATTGAGAACTCATATTCTCATGTAAATAGCAGTCTAGAAATATCTTATAGAAAGAAACCCAAAAATCCATGTACTGAAGGAATATCATTAATGGAATGTATCTCCTTAACTATTTGTGATAAACACACCTTCTAGATGGGAATAAAGACCCACACAATAGATTTTATCACCATATAAAGATCACACTTATCATCAAATTGATAGATTTTCATTGGTTTTTTTTGGAATAACAAATATAACTACACTTCCTTGAAATTTTATGTGGGATTTATGTAGCGAAATTCAATCCATTCCAATGATAAAATCAAATTCAACTAGATAAAAACTAGAAATATATATAAGAATAAAATTCCAACCAATATTTACTAGATATAATCCATATACATTAGATGAAATCATCATACAATTATGGGTTTATACTGCAAATTTTACTTATAATAGTATGGCTGGTATAATAATACCCTTATAAAATTACTTAGATATGAAATAATTGGTATATCCAAAGACAAAAAATATATTATCAATTAGAGAGTGAATGGTAATTATACCATTCATCACATAATTACCACGACCCTATCCCAAAATAGCGATCACATGATATTTACCTTTATCTCTTGTCTTAAGAGGTTTCTAACACCGATTTTCATCACTAACCTATGGATTTGGGAATTGGTTATCGTAATGCCTATACTATTTGTATTTAAAACATTTGATTGTGGGTGGATCATTTTTTATAGCTTTCTCAATATCACATAATTACATAAAAATTTCCCATCAAATAGGAAATCAATTACCCAATGGACTTCCCTTTCACACTTAAAATATTTATTAGTCACCTTAGAATAATTTGATTAATCCTCCATTACACATTTTGAACATAAAATAAATCTCATAATCTTCTCTCTATGGATCATATATTTTCATTTTAATTTAATATTTATCTTCTTACCAAAACCATTAGAAATATATATACATCCAACCTCAATTTCGACAATGATATCATATCGAACAATCTCTTCATAACTACCCAAGTCTCGTTTGGCTTACTCCCTTTAAAGATTTGTTTTTAATCCACTGACTAATTGATCAACCCTAATTTTAGTGTATATGATAACACTATATTCATGCCTCAAATGATTTTTAAATATTACCCCACAGTTACTAACAAATACATCATTCGTTTTATTTATCTCCTATTACTTATCCATATTCATGTGGAGAATATGTGAAATTTAGTTATATAAAAAAATTATTTAACCCGTCGTAATATATGGTTTCAATGAAATAATATTACCACATATTATTGATAAGTTTCCAATATTTATTCACATTACCTTACAAATAGTTGTAATAAAAAATGAATATTTCATTTTTAAGGAATCAGAGAATAGAAAATATCTTTTCAATAGTGGTGATCCATTGTTCAGAAACTAGTGGATCAAAAGACCAACTGGATGATGGTGGACACTGTCTCATGAAGGAATCAACTAAATGTCATTACTTCTTTTTTTAATTTATAATTTCAGCGTGATTCATATCTTGAGAATGTTTTGAGATCATAATTACATTATTTTTGAATTCTAGCTCCAATATTATTTGGATGATTAGGTTGAAAATAATTTCATTTTTTCTTACAAATAGCATTAACCCAGTTCCATTAGCTTCTGATCATTAACTAAAACATAAAATTATTATATAAGAAACAATAATTAGAGCGAGGAACCACATAATCCCAAAAAAATATTTATTGTATGTCTAAATCATAACATCTTATTTTTAATCAAAGAAACCGTAGGTTTATCCTAGGAAATTCATTATAATTATATATTTAAATCCATCATGATTTTTCATAAAGTGTTCATGAATTTCTTAATCATACCCCCCTGGGGATGTCAAACCCGCTCTATATCAAGGACTATTTTTGTGCACCTGATTGCAATAGTGTCTAGATCACTATACCATTTTTAGAGTTATTACACCCAATTAAAAATGTTCAAGATCCACATCCACTTATTATCTCTAAACATGGTTGTAATTTATTAGAAACCAATCGAACTATTATTTATCAAAATTCTCCGATATTTTATATATATTTAAGAATCATATTAATTCTACTCTTTACAAATTTCTTTAGAAAAATTACCATGGTTTTCACAAACTATATTTCAAAGGATAAAAAACTTATATTATAATAGAAAATATAGTGACCGAGTCTTATCATACATGTATTTTTTTTATAAGAATATTCAATGCATTAAAAAATACACACCTATGGACCATAATAGTTTATTGAAATTGGAAACATGGAAACATAAATAATTGATTTATTGGGGAGATACATCATCTCCGAAAATGTTCATAATATCTAGAAATATTCATAAGCAAGTCATACAAAATACATATCTTCGTAAGAATTTTTGATCTTCAATGCTCATTAAGGATAAACAATAGATATGAAAATGAATAACATGAACACAATGGTATGAGAACATGATCAAGACTTACATTATAAATTCCCATAACATCAAATATTAGCATCCCAAGTCATGAAATAATGATTAGAAATTCATTATTTATGAATATTAATGAAATCAATGGACATGATCCATATGAGCCTGACATTGGAATAAGACATGGAATTTTTGGCATACACATCAGGGAAAAAAAGGCATTTCTATATTAGCCAAGGATCACAATAAATGAAATCATAATCTAATAGGTTCACTCCCCAGAATATCCTAACAAATATGGTTTACTCCCAACAACATCATAGCAAACAACATACCTTAATAAATCAATTTCACTACATATTCTAGTTATTTATACATCATGAGATATAAATCAATACCTAATAACTTATATGGTGATATAGGTCCCACACATGTCATAATGAAAACCATATTTATGTTTTCCACTGTAAAGACCCAGAATTTTTGTGGATTTTTTGTAAATACATGGGAAATTTATGAGTCCGTGAAAACTACCGATTCTTGATTCTGAAGCCTGGTGTGCCCAGAATCAATTTCTGAAGATTTGATCGGTTACGTTCTGTAAATGTACGTGCGGGATTTTATAACTTTTGAACAGGTGCTCGGAATTGAAATCTGAGGGCACCGTTGAACTCACTGTGCCGGTATTCGCTTAAGGATACTTTCACCTCGAAGATAGATGATCGAGATAGAGAGTTAGTTTTTGGGTTTTCATGGAGAAATAATAAAATAAAGTGTGCACCACTTTATTTAATTTTAAGCTGCCATGTGAGTAATTGTTGGTTAAAACCTCCACTTGGGAGTTAGAGGAGGGACCGCCACACCCTAACCTCCCGTGACAGGTTATGGTTGTGGGGACCACCCAAACATAACCTCCCACGAGAGGTTACGATGTGGGGACCACCGGAGACCATAAATTCCCATTTGAATAATAGGGGTTGGGACCACTCGACCGCTATTAATGGGAGGTATGTTTAACCTCTCTATTGTCCCTCATTAATGAGGGAGAGCCTCTTCACCTTCCCCTTTAATTAAATGGGGTCAACCCCCTTTAATTAATGTGCCAACCTCTTGAATTAAATTTGAGGAGCATTTTTAATTTAATTCTTTCTTTTTGAATTACGTGCCAATATTAAAATAATATAAAATCTATTATTTCTGGTTCATATTTTCATTTTGTTGGAAGAGGAGGATTAAATGATTATTGGAGAAAGATCCCAATGAAGAACCATTCTTCCATAGAAGAATGAGCAACGAGTTCTTCCAACGAAAAATGTCGGTGATTATTCTTCTTCGACTTCTACCCTGGACACCTACCGAACTACCCTATGCAACATCATCACGAAGCCAACGCAGCTCGGGATTTTAGACGTGCGGCAGACACGATGAAAAATGACCAACGAATCAAATGTAGTAGATTTATTACTATTTAGAGTCGTAACTTTTTCTTACATTCTTTAAATGATAATAAGGGGTTTTTCATATTTATTATTGATCATATTCTTCTCATGATAATACAAATGACACATCCGTAAACGTGGAGGGTGTGGGCCAAACTGACATAGCCTGACATCCTCCGTCCATCTATCTCGTCTTGTGACATACTATGGCATGGTGACATATCAACGAAGGTGAGATGAAGGCGGCAACGACAAAGGCCGCGTTACACGCGGCCTCCACGAATCGCGCGCCGGGCCCACACCAGCCCAAGCTCTACCTAACAGGCTTACCCGCGGCCCCTCAGCGCGCTGCCCGGTGCTCCGTCGCCTGCCCGTGGCCTCACGGCATGCTACCCGGCACCGCGGCCACCTGCCCGCTCCCCCACGGCACCCAGGCCACCTGCACGTGCGCTCTCGGCACGCTACCCGGCACCCAGGATGCTTTCTCGCATCCCCTAGCGCCCTGCCCGGCACCCGGCTATCAGCTCCCCCCCCCCCCGACTCCTTTCTACAGCTTTCCCGGCATCCCCCAAGCTGGCCATCGCGTGCGCCACGCCGAACCAACTGCCCCCGAGTCGTCCTCCGCATGAGCTGCGCGCTTCCAGCTGATCTGGTGTCTCATCTCACTCGCACATTCCGGGCCGAGTTGCGCCCTCGCAACGCTCCAAACCAAACTGGCCCTGAGCCCAGGTCGAACCGCCCCCACCATCTTCTGGGTCGGGCCCAGAGAACCGGGCCAAACATAGCGGGCTGACACGCCCAACGGGCAGGGTGAGAGCCTGCGGGTCTGATCGGGTCGACCCAGATAGGGTTGGCCCGGTCTGGGTTGGGCTGAGTTAGTCCGACAGGGTCGGACCGGGCCCAAGCCCATTACTGACCCTATTATTTCATTTGGTCATAACATTGGCACCAGACGACTAAATGACGAACCGTCAGTGGCACTGGCTTCTTTGGAGCATGATGGTCCCTTTGAGTAAACCCCACTAGAGTTCGGGGTAATGATGAGATACAGTCAGGTTGGATCGTACATGAATCCAACCAGGCCCCCAAGACTAAAAAGCTACCAACTCACAGACTGGGCGTCCGATTGATGCGACATCTATTACGTTAAGACCCCTAAGACGAGACAGACCTTTGAGATACTTTCTCATAGGACATGGTGGTATTTGACATGTCTAAACTTGGCTTGAGGAGCAGACCCTCCTGGAATCATGCATGCTTTGTGGAAACCCTGCGGCTGGCTGTACTCTAGAGACTGTTCCTAGATCATGTGTTGGTCCGACAGTTCTAACTTCGGTTCCTGGATCATGTGTTGGTCTGACAGAATAGCTGGTCCTGGATCATGTGTTGGTCTAGCAGCTTTGAAAATTGTTCCTGGATCATGTGTTGGTCCGACAGTTCTAACTTCTATTCCTGGATCATGTGTTGGTCTGACAGAATAGCTGGTCTTAGATCATGTGTTGGTATGACAGCTTTGACAACTATTCCTATATCACGTGTTGGCTCGACAAAATAGCTGGTCCTAGATCATGTTTTGGTTTGACAGCTTTGACAACTGTTCTTGAATCATGTGTTGGTCCGATAATTTTGACTTCTGCTCCTAGATCATGTGTTTGTCCGGAAGAATAGATGATTCAGTGGCTATATCTGATCATCTCTATCTCTCTACATATGATGTATACCTGTGTGAGTTGAGTCACTGACTTCTATGTTTTCATTATGATTTATATGGGTTATTTGATAAATTAGGTATATGTATGGGTATATACCTAAGTAATGACTATCCGTTGATTTCATACACCATGGTTTATCCATATTGGATTTTGTGAGACCTTGAGGGTCTTGGGGTTCGTACTGAGTATCGTTATACTCAACCCTGCATGGGCTATGCCCGCACCTTGTTGTGTTGGATGCAGATGACAGACAATGCTGACTGAGGATGAGCTTTCTAGGACTGGACGGTACCTGGAGGTGGGCCTTATGACATGTCAGTACACAGAGAAGACCGATAGACATGGAATGATGAGGAGGATATCTGTACCTACCCTTCAGGTAGGATCTGTGGTGGACGATCCTGGAGCTTCTTTCGCCTTTCAGTTATTTTTTCCCTTTTTAGGATTACTTCTACTTTATAGTTGGGCATGTATTTCTTGCCCCTTTTACTTTTCAGTACTTCATATGTATACGTCTTTACTTAGTGTTTACTTCCAACATGTACTTTTTTGTGTGTTTTTTCAGTTTATATAGGTAATTCCTTCCCAGTTTTAGGGATTTCTGTCTTTGGTTCTAGTCACGAGCCCCTGGCCTATGGAAGGCGGGCTAGGGGTAGTCACGACACGGGTCCTAGGGATTGGGTTGTGACAAATTGGTATCATAGGAGTAGATTCTATAGTATAACTTTGTACTATAATCTTTTTTTCTGTGAATCAATAATGTTAAGAGTATTGAGTGTGGTTTTCAGTCCATGGAGTCTAGTGTTGGTGCGAAGGCCGACGTATCCCTACACCAGGACCCTGACATATGATTTCTAGCTCAGTACATGAAAAAACTGATTGCCTGTGCGTTTCAATAGTTTTCTTTTTGAAATATTAGAGTCAGCTCACTAGGTATGACTTATTGACTACCGCACACCGGTTTCTTTTCAAGATGCCTCCACATAGATAGCCAGCTAGGGTTTTGAGAGTTGTAATAGATGGCATCCCACCGAGCGGAGAGGCCTCGGTGCAGGGCCCCATCACAGAGGAGGCTCTAGTGGTACCACTACCTGTTGGGCTTCCAATACCACTAGCCTCAGTAGAAAATGATGCACACCGCTTGAGAGCGCTGCACGAGTTTCAGTGCTAGAGGCTGCCCAGGTTTAGGGGTGATACGGACCTACAGGCAGCTGATGATTGGATGGAGGTTGTGGTGAGAGTCTTCAGGCTAGTAGGGACACTATCCAAACTTATGGGGATCCTTTCCACGAGTCTCCTTCAGGAATCAGCAGGCAGATGGTGGATCCTGATGCTCCAGGTGCATAATGAGGCGACAATACTCTGGACAGACTTCGAGAGCCTATTTCCGGTAGAGTTTGTCCTAGGAACCCTACGTGCGGTGTGGATACCAGAGCTACTTCATTTGTAGCAGGGAATCATGACAGTGGAAAAGTAATCAGTGAGGTTCACCGACCTCTCACGCTACTCCATAGATATGGTTCGAGACCCATTCTTCAGGACCCAGACCTTTGAGAAGGGGCTCAGGCGAGAGATCAGAGCTTCGATTATCTCCCTCAGCATCCCAAAAATAGTAGGGGTGTTAGAGAGATCCATCCTAGTGAAGAGTTTTTTTGATGGGAAGTCACCAGCTGAGAGACCCATCACTAGTCGTCATGTAGCGGAGTCTACTGCATCTGGCAGTAGACATATGTCGCAGAGGTCCACGCCGACCAGACCATCCAGTGGAAAACCTCAGGACTCAGGTTCGGTTGTACGAGGAACACGAGATAAAGCCAGTCATGTCACGAGTGGGAAATGTTACTCTGGCAGTGGGCAGGGTCACATGGATCGTGACTATCCAACCCACCATTTAGATGATCAACTGATAGTTGAGGGACCTCCCAGGTAGAGGTAGAGATTCGATCGAGGTGGTCGGCAGGGAGTAGGAAGACGTGGCAGAGGAGTTGGCCGTAAATTTGGCGGTGGACAACATTTCGAGGTGTTACCACCACCACCACGAGGAGGTCCACTTTGACCGCAAGGAGCAGGTGGACCTGAAAGAGCTCAGCTTTAGCCAACTAAAGCATATGACCAGGGCACATCAGAGATGATTCAAGGTACGATATGTTTCTACTCCATCTTAGATACAATTTTTATAGACATAGGTGCCAGTATCTCTTTTATTACCACTGCCCTAGTTCAGAGCATGGAGATTGCGACAGAGCCATTGGCTCGATCCTTACAGCTAGATAATCTTAAAGGACCAGACACGACGATTACGCACTGGTGCCAGTAGTGTGAGCATACTCAAGAAGGTGAGAGCTTTGGCTGGGATCTTCTCATAGCGGCATCAAGGCCTTACGACGACATCTTGGGAATGGAATGGTTATCTACAATACATGCTCTAATCAACTTTATTAGGTGAAAAGTGCAGTGTGTCCTCATGGATGGGACTAGGTTTACCTTCATCTGAGAGACGGGAGCCTTTGCAGAACAAGACAGACTTACTCGAAGTAGGGTGCAGCTGATCACTCATTAGTTGGCCTGCCATACCCTTGGAGAATTAGATGTGGAGAGTCTGACTTATCCTATAGTGGTGGACTTGTACGTGGATGATTTCCTTAACGATGTTCCAGGACTACCTCTTCGCAAAGTGGTGGAATTATACATTGACCTGTACCCCAGGACGACACTGATATCTACTCCAACATATCGGATAGCTCCCACTAAGCTTCATGGGGTGCATTTATTGAAGAAGGACTTACATGGGAAGGGACTCATCTGGCCCAGTGTTTCTTACTGGGAAGCCCTGATTCTATTCAACAAGAAGGCGGATGAGAGCTTTAGGCTCTGTGTTGACTATCATCGCCTGAACCAGGTGACAGTGAAAAACAAGTACCCACTCCCGAGGATTGAAGACCTCTTTGATCAGCTGAAGGGAACACGGTGGTTATCGAAGATAGACCTCAGATTAGGCTATCACTAGCTCAGCTTTCTAGATAAGGATGTGTAGAAGAAAACCTTCAGGTATCGGTACGACCACTATAAGTTCTTGGTTATTCCATTCGGCATACCCAATGCTCTAGCAGTATTCATGGGACTCTTGAATGGGATCTTCCCGCCATACATCGATCTCTTTTTCATTATCTTCATCGAATACATTTTGATCTACTCGACTACTGAGTGGGAGCATGCCTACCATTTGCGGGTAGTACTGGACACACTCCGAGAGCACCATCTTTATGGTAAGCCTATGAAGATCCAATTATGGATTCGAGAGGTTAATTTCTTATGGCAGGTCATCTTGGAGGCTGGAGATGCAGTGAATATAATGAAGATTGAGGCGGTACTTTCTTGGGATCTACCCAGGAGTGTGACAGAGGTACAGAGTTTCCTGGGTTTGGCTGGATACTATCAGAGGTTCGTTCTAGACATTTCCAGTGTTTTAGCACAACTATCAGCCTTGAAGAAGAAGGGTAAACCATTCGTATGGTTGGAGAGTTGCCAATAGAGATTTCAAGAGATGAGGTAGAGGCTGACTAGTGCCCCCATCTTGAGGCTTTTAGGGGAAGGCGTAGGGTACGTAGTCTACTGCAACGCATCAAGGACTGGACTCGAGTGTGTCCTAATGCAGGATAAAGCAGTGATTGCATATGGTTCTCGACCGCTTAGACATCATGGGAAGAACTATGATAACCAAGACATGGATTTAGCAGTAGTGGTTTTTGCCTTGAAGATGGGGCGACACTATTAGATGGGAGAACGTTTTTCAGTGTACTCTGGTCACAAGAGTCTTAGGTATATCTTCTCTCAGAAGGACCTAAACCTGAGACATCGGTGATGGATTGAGATCCTCTGGGACTATGAATTCGATATATTGTACACTCTTGAGAAGGGGAACATTGTTGCAGATGCACTAAGTAGGAGGTCTAGTATACAACTGCTAGGTGAGGTGACAGAGAAACTAGATGCTTTACAAATATCAATTGTGGATAGAGATGGAGCAGCCTTTCTATAGTCTCTTACAGTCACTCCCCCACTTTTTCAGCAACCCAGATAGGCACAACATGGGGACACTAATTGTGAGACACGGCGTGCTCAGATATCCATAGGGCAGGCACCTGATGGATTTTATGAAGGTGAGGAGCACATCATCCTCTTCAGAGGACGTACCTTGGTACTGGTATCACTTCATGAGGAAGTGTTGAAGGATTTCAACACATCCGCTCTAGCGGTACATCCAGGTGTAGAGAATATGTATCAGGACCTCAGACGACAGTACTGGTGGCTAGGTATAAAGAAGGCAGTGGTAGAGTTTGTCTCAAAATGCCTCACTTTTCAATAAGTGAAGGCAGATCACCAAGTACCCACGGGCTTGGTTCAACCTTTTGAAGTCCCAGAGTGGAAGTGGGATGAGGTATCCATGGACTTCGTGATGGGTCTTCCTCGTACATCTAGGGGACACGACTCGATTTGGGTTATCGTTGCCTGACTCACTAAGTTGGCCCACTTCCTACCGATCAGAGAGCAGGGCTCAGTAGAGAGGTTGGGATGCTTCTATGTGCCTGAGATTGTGCGGTTACATGGAGTAACATCTTCTATTTTCTCTGATGGTGACACATGGTTTACTTCCCCGCTATGGAAGGGATTATAGGAGGCTTTCAGGATACAGCTATGTCTGAGCACCGCCTTCCATACTCAGACGGATGACCAGATTGAGAGAAAAATTCAGACCATTGAAGACATCCTGCGTGCTTGTGTCCTCGACTTCGGTCGCAGCTGGGAGGATCACTTTCCATTAATGGAGTTTGTGTACAACAACAACTATCACTCAACCATATGGATGATACCTTTTGAGGTGTTGTACAAATGACCTTGTATATCACCGTTGTGCTGGACTGGCCCATGGGAGTCGGAACTAGTAGGACCATAAATGTTACGGGCTTTCACAGAGAAGGTGCAGATCATCTAGGAGCAGATGAAGACTGCAGAGAGCAGGAAGAAGTCATATGCTGATAAGAGACAGAGACCTCTGGAGTTCAAGGATGGCGATCAAGTCTTACTATGGGTCTCACCATGATGAGGTATAAAGAAATTGGGCCGAGATGACAAGTTATCTCCGCGGTTCATCGGTCCTTTCCAGGTCCCCAGCAGAGTAGGCGAGGTGTCTTGCCACCTAGCACTTCCACCTCAGTTGCACCGGGTGTATGACGTCTTCCAAGTATCTCAGCTGAGGAGATACATGTATAACCCTTCCCACATCATCGACCATGGAGTGATAGGCATTGATGATGGGGCTACATTCACAGAGGTTTCAGTGGAGATTGAGGACCGACAGGAGTAGGTTCTACGTGGATGGTCGATACCTCTTGTGTGCATTCCCTGGCCGTAAAGAAACCTCCAATAGATCACATGGGAGCGGGAGGCTCATATCTATGCTCAGTACCGCTTCTTGTTCCCTTAGTTTGAGTTGTAGCTTACGGGGATGTAAAGCCTTATGGTGGGGAGAATGTAAAGACCCGGAATTCCCCTGTATTTTTTTTAAATACATGGGAATTTTGCAAGTCTTTGAAAATTGACGGCGCTTGATTCCAAGGCCTGGTGTGTCCGGAATCTATTTCTGATGTTTTGTTCAGGTAAGTTCAGTAAACATACAAGCGAGATTTTATAACTTTTCGACCGGTACTCAGAATTGAAATCTGAGGGTACTGTTTAACTCGTAGTGCTTATATTCGCTTAATAAGACTTTCACCTTAATAGAAGATGATCGAGATAGAGAGTTTGTTTTTGGGTTTTCTTGGAGAAATTATAAAATAATGTGGGAAACATATTATTTAATTTTAATCTACAATGTGGGTGATTGTTGGTTAAAACCTCCACTTGGGAGTTGGAGGTGGGACCGCCACACCCTAACCACCCATGAGAGGTTATGGTTGTGGGGCCCACCCGAACATAACCTCCCACGAGAGGTTACGATGTGGGAACCACTTGAGACCATAACCTCCCATTTGAATAATAGGGGTGGGGACCACTCGACCCCTTTTAATGGGAGGAGAGTTTAATGTATCAACTCTCCCTCATTAATGAGGGAGAGCCTCTCCACCTCCCCATTTAATTAAATGGAGCCGACCAAAATTAATTACTCTTCCAACCTCTTGAATTAAATTGGAGGAGCCATTTTAATTTTATTTTTCCTTTTTGAATTAGATGCCAATATTAAGGTAATATAAAATATTTTATTTCATGGTCATATTTTCATTTTGTTGGAAGAGGAGGATTAAAGGATTATTGGAGAAATCTCCCAATGAAGAACCATTTTTCCATCGAAGAACGAAGAACGCATTCTTCCAACGAAGAACGTTGGCGATGATTCTTCTTCGACTTATACTTTAGACACCTACTGACCTACCCTATGCAACGTCATCAAAGAGTCGATGCAGCATGTGATTAGAGACACGTGGGAGACGCGATGAACGACGACCGACGAATAAATGGTAAGGGGTCTATTACTTGATGAATTTGTACCTCTTTATAACATTCTTCAAAGGATAATAAGGGTTTGTGGAGAACGTATTATTGATCATCTTCTTTTCATGATGATCCAAATGATACAGCCCTAAACGCGGAGGGTGTGGGACAACCTAACATGGCCTGACATCCTCTGTCATTATATTTCTTCTTGTGACGTACTAAGACATGGTGATATATTAATGATGAGGCGATAGAGGCGGCAACGACAAAGGTCGCATTACCCGTGGCCTCTGTGAATCGCGTCATCGGCTCGTGCTGGGCTGATCTACGCTAAACCACCCTGCCCTCGGCCCCCTGGCGCACTGCCCGGCGCCCAGCCGCCTGCCCGAAGCCCCCTAGCACATTTACCAGGGCACAACAGCCTTCATACGGCCACCTGGTGCACTACCTGATGCCCAGGAAGATAGCCCATGGCCCCACGATGCCCTTCCTAGTGCCCAAGTCGCCATCCCACGCCCTCCTGGCGTGCTACTCGGCGCCTTGGCCTCCAGCCCGCGGCCCCCTGGCACCTAGCTCGACACCCAGCCGCCTACACGCCCCCCCCCCCCCCCCCCCCCCCCGGCGCCCTGCTGCGGCCTGCCCAGCCACCCCCGAGATGGCCTTCGCACACGCCATCCTGAACCAGCCACCCCCGAGACGGCCTCCGCGTGACCGACACGGTCTCGGCCGAGCCGGGTTCCCGGCTCCCTCGTGTCTTCTGGGTCGTGCCGCGCCCTCGCTACGGTCCGGGTCGAACTGGCCCCAAGCCCGGGCCGAACCACACCCACAGTCTACTGGGATGGGTGCTGCGGACCAGGCCAAACATATCGGGCTGACCGGGTAGACCCAGACTAGGTCAGCCCCGTCTGGGTTGGTCCGAGTTGGTCAGACCCTGTCGGACCGGGCCCAGGCCTATTACCGACCATGTTACTTCCTTTGTCCGTAACTTTAGTACCAGGCGACTATTTGAAGATCCTTCAGCGGCACTGGTTTCCGTGGAGCACGATGGTCCCTTTTAGTATTCCTTACTAGTGTTCGTGGTAATTTTGAGAAACGATCAGGTAAGATCATACAGGAATCCAACTGATCCCTCGGGACTAAAAATCTAATAGCTCACAAACCGGGAATCCGATTGACACGCTGTCTATTACGTTGAGATCCCTACGACGAGATGGACCATTGAGATATTTCTTAGTGGTACATGGTTGAATTTGACATGCCAAAACATGTATTGAAGAGTGGAACCTCTTGGAATCATGCGTTCTTTGTAAAACCCGTACAGATGGGTGTACTCTGGCGATTGTTCAGGGATCATGTGTTGGCCCAACAGTTCTAACTTCTATTCCTGGATCATGTGTTGGTCCGATAGAATAGCTGGTCCTGGATCATGTGTTGGTCTGACAGCTTTGACAACTATTCCTAGATCATGTGTTTGTCCAGCATCTATAACTAATGTTCCTAGATCATTTGTTGGTCTGACAGAGTAGTTGGTCCTAGATCGTGTGTTGTTTCGACAACTTTGACAACTGTTCCTGGATCATGTGATGGTCCGACAGTTTTGACTTATGTTCCTGGATCATGTGTTGGTCTGATAGAATAGATGATTCAGAGGCTATATCTGATCATCTCTATCTCTCTACATAAGTTGTATACCTGTGTGAGCTAAGTCAGTGACTTCTGTGTTTTCCTCATGATTGAGATGGTTTATTTGATAACTTAGGTATATGTATGAGAATATTAGTAAGTAATACCTATCTGTTGATTTCATAAACTATGGTTTATCCTTGTTGGATTTTGTGAGACCTTGAGGGTCTAGGGGTCCCTGCTAAGTATCGTTATACTCACCCCTGCATGGGCTATGCTCACACCTCGTTGTGTTGGATGCAGACGATGGATAGCGCTGACCGAGGATGAGCATTCCAGGACTGGACGTTACTTGGAGGAGGACCTTACGAAGTGTCCGTAGACGGAGGAGATCGATGGACGTGGAGGTCTAAGGAGGCTGTATGTACCTACCCTTTAGCTAGGATCCGTGGTGGATGATCCAGGAGTAACTTTCACCTTTCAGCTATTTGGTCCCTTTTTAGTTGAACCTGTACTTTACAGTTGGGCTTGTATTTCTGGCCCCTTTTACTTTACAACACTTCTTTTTTTATATATCATCACATAGGTTTTACTTCGATCTCATACTCTATTGTGTGTGTTTTCAGATTATGAAGGAAATTCCTTCCCAGTTTTAGGGTTTCCGCCTTTGGTGCTAGTCGCCAACCCCTGGCCTATGGAAGGCGGGTTGGGGGTTGTCATGGCATGGGTCCCGGGGAACGGGTTGTGACATCCACAAAATCATAAAAAATTATTCATATCAAATCATATTAAATGAATTGGTCTTTATAAAAATATCTTCATATCATAAAAATTATAAATGATCTAGGTCTCATAATCAGTTCATCATTTCATCATTGAATAACATATGAAAAAATATGGTTCATAAGAATTCGTTTATTATATAACATGTGGAATAGAAATGAGTTCCATAAACATCATTCCCTAATATAAATAAACCATTTATAGAATGAATAATAATGGTATATTTGTAAAATATCCCTTTAATGAAATATATATAACATTAAAAGATGTCCTAATTGATGAAAAGGGGTTTTGATCGATCATTTAAAACATTTATCGTGAAAAATATCCTTCCCACATAGAAATAAACTTTATAGAACAAAACTCCTTCTAAAAATATTTTAATTTTAAAACAAACTTTAACAAGTAATTTAGATTCTTTAAAAAAATAATGGTCATGTTGATGATATGTTTTTTTCATGCCATACATGCTAAAACCCTGATTCATTTCACATTTCTTGTAAAATCTAAATGTCCATTGATTTTTAATTTTTTTTGAAGATTCAATGCATTTTTATTAAAGTGAACAATATGTAAATTTTGGTTTCAAAAATAACATTAAAACAGTAGAAAATTTTGAATATAATTTTCGAAAAGCATTTTTTGGAAGAAAACAACTTTTTCTTTTTGAAGAGACATATAAAATTGGGTTATTAAAAAACGTGAAATTATTTATTATAAAAAATAGTAATAAAAAGGTAATATAACATTAAAATATAAATAATATCTAAATGTAATGAATATTAATATGTTTCTTGTGATGTGGATCATAATATTTCACCATTAGAATCATAATCATAAATAATTCTGATAATTGATGTTATTGTTATAATAAAACAATACCACTTTGGTATCTTTGAAACGTAATACCCATGATGATATAATATAAAATGGAACTGATACTACCATGAGTATAAATAAATTCATGAAAATAAATATAAATGTGTATGTACATACACATCATGAAAGAATATAGGTGCATAATATAACATACGTCTCAATGATGTCAAGTTGAAATAAAAAACCCTAACCTTAAGCATCGATTTGTGTCATACACAATCACTACTCATGTATAATAAAAATAATTTTAATATAAAAATAATAAAAATAATATATATATATAATACAATATTTTATTTTCTTATGGACTTTTATTACCCATTTAAAAACAATTCCATGATAATGTTACATCTCAGGTGATAACTATGTTGTTCCTACATTTTTTGATTTGTTATTTTGGGACCTATTACATTTGATATTGTTTTATAATCTCTATAATGATAAACATGATATAAATATAATATATAATTATTATATATGTATTTATAGTGATCCATTATTGTTTGATATAGAAAATAATATACACCATACATGTAGCCGGTATGACGTACTTACGGATGGATGCTAATTCGATTTTTTGTTGAATTGAATGAAATGAATGTAAATGACATAATATCATTAAAAAATTATTTTTATTTAATATATATGGAATATATTTATTCAACTCATCCTTAATACATTCATTGTAAAGTGTGAATGAACCACATCACTCCATGAGGTAGCAGTCCATCCTACGCATGAGCGACATGAGCATATTCCCACAGAATTGTGAGTATGAAGGTATGTGTGATATAATAAATATAAAATCATAATAAAATCATAAACATAATATATATATAAGAAAAAAATCTTTATTACCAGCATTGTGAGGTGGTATCGAGAAAAAGCATAACATTAATTTGTGAGGCGGTTGTTTGTCGTACACACAAACGATGATTTCATAACACATTTGATAGAAGCAGAGATGGTTGTTGGTTATAAATATAAAATAAAAATAAATATTTTGATATTTAATACACTAATTACATTGTATCAGTATTTTATAATAAGAATTTAAGGATTTATAGGAAGCTATAAAACTAAAATTCCCTTTGATGAATGTTGCCTCTTCAGGGGGTATCCTCTTTAGGTTTTTACCAAAGTATTCCTTTGTTAGATCAAAATACAAAATATGTATTATAGGATGATAAGAACAATGTTTTCAATTGAATTTTTCACATATTTTATGATAAAATACAAATTTAATATCTGATGAATGTTGTATGGGGTGTGAAATTTTATAAGTGATGTGAGTAGAACATATGATATTTCTTGAAAATAAAAAGTGTAACCAAATTGGTAACATGTAAGAGGGTTAAAAGCATCTATAAATTTAAAGAATACATGACAAGTTTATATAGATACGAAATAAATTTTATACACGTATTAAGTTAAATTTTACCCTTATAATTCTAGTTAAACCCTGAATAAACCCATTTTTATCATAACCATGAAAAATAATTTTAAATATTTTTAAAATTAATTTTAGTAAAAAAATTAAATTGACATTATTAGATTATACAAATTATGAATATTATAAATATTTAATAAAACTTTCCAAATTCCCTTCACATATTTGATAAAATCCAATTTAAAATTAATCCCATAGGTGTGATGAGAATGTAGGGTTTTAATTGAAAATATTCAAATGAGTCCAATGTTTTTATATCAGAAATAAATATGAAATTGATTAAAAGGAAATTAATTTTGTTAATGGGCGTATATTTGAACTATGTTTTATTTAAAACAATTTAATATATAACTTAACATTAAAAATAAAATAATGTAAAAGTAATTTTTCAATTAAAATTCAATATTTTTACAATTCATCAAAAGAATGAAACTTTTCTGAAAGTTCCCCAATATTCACCGTATGATAATTATAACATGATGATTCCATAAATGATGTTTAAAAAATTAATTTAACAATTATTCAATAATTAATGTAATAATGTTCATAAAATTATTTTTTCTTGAAAAATGTATTTTAAAAACATAAAAAGACTTTCACAAAAATAAATTAATACTTTTATCAATATATTTTATTTGTATAAAAAATTATAAAATATATTTAATTTTTTTATTACTATTAATATCATTGTAATTAAATTTTAGGTTATAATGTTCTAATTTGAATAATATATCAGTATTTTTTTTTTAAAATTTAGTGTCATGTATAAAGAATGCTTTCCCAGTATTCTATGTAGCACAATCTTATCTTTTTATTTTATATTGGAAAACCGTAAATTGGTTTTGATTGTAAAAAACTTTATCAATGAAATTTAATTTATTGAAAAATAATAATTCATAAAAACTCGTTGTGTAACATTTATTCTTTAGATGGAATATGATTGTATAAATGATATTTTCTTGGAACCCATTTGTGTTAAATGGGGTAATCATGTTTAAAATATATTTTCTAGGAATGTATTTAATTTAATGGGTTAATCTTGTTTGAAAGATATAGTTAAGGAATTAGTTGCCTTTACATAGGAAAATCATGTTCCAAATATATTTTCATTGAACTCATTTCCATTAAAACCACTTCTTTTTTAAATATAAGTCATGTTCTAAAAACAATAATGGTTGTTTTCAATGGTTTATGATGAAATGGTTGATCTATTTACTTTATTCATGACACTATTCATTGAAATTATTTAAAAAGATAGGAGCTTTCGTTAAATCTATGTTTGAGTTGTTATGTAATTAACAAAGAACATGTCATTCCCTAATAAACCATGGATGGGTGGTTATGTAATAAACCAAGGATGGGTTGGGGAACAACATCCCTATAATAAATTGGGTACTCTATAGTTTTATTTTCATAATATTACTTATTCAATTTGTGATAATAGGTATAACAATTATTTCCCACGATACATATATGTTCTGATTATGAATTCCATGGTTATAAATGTCTTTTTTGATCTAGATTGTCATCACACGGATCATGATTGTTTTCACTGATAACACTTTCATCTATTAAATCTTTTTTATATGTTTTTATGTCTTATTATCTAATTATTATTGGGTAACAGTTTTTTTATGTATTTCTCATACATTTTTATTATGGCATTCCGTTATGCTATTTTTATACACACTAATGACATTCAATTGTTAATGAATATGATTACCCTTTCCTAAGAATTTGATCACAACCATATTATGTTTACATTCTCCCAAGTTATCGAAAATTATTTTGAATTAATTATTTTTAAAAGGGTTTCATAGGGATGATTTTGATGATTTAATAAGAAATAATAAATGATGGGTTAAGTGTGGGATATTTTCATCTAAAAATAGTATTTTTTTATATAAGAGTTTTTAATTATTATCTAAAACTCTTAACCAAAAAGTCCCTTTAGAATTTAGGTGATTTAATATTTCCTTTTGATGCTGTTTGTTTTTTATGGTTAGAATTGGCTAACAATCATTATTATCGAATATAGACATGTAATATTTGATTTTAATTTTATATTCGGGAGTATGCAGTTGGATTTATTAAATTTAGTGTCAGAGGGATCTTTATAAAACATTTATGATTAGTATTTTCTCATGTGTGTTTTTTCTAGGATTTATGGATTAAACAAAAGGTTTAAAATTTTATTATATATCATATATTCATCTCTTAGACACCCATTTTTAGGTTTTAATAAATTATATTTTTAGAAACAAATTTATAGGATGAAGTACATAAAATGTAACCATTTAATTATAATTATTCCTTTACACTATGTGGACGTAATATTTGATGAATTTATATCATTTAGGGTTTATATGATCTTGAATGATAATTTAATTTTTGGAAAACAAGTTGTATCATGTAGATATCCTTGTGACTAAAATGTGATTTGTTTGCTAAGTGATTAATGTTATTTAAAAACAATATCTGAACTATTTTTCCTATAGTACTGTAAAATTAAAAACATAACTTTTCAAGTTAAACCAATTTCCACTATTTGTGTTATTAATGTTATTTGGGATATAGTTTTATTTATGTATGTAATTATTTATTTTAATCATTTGGTATTACTGTAAAATTTTGTAGATTAGTGTATTATTTTATCATTTGATAGTTTATTCATTTTTGGAAGTATCTTACCATATTATATCCATTTTTTAGTTAGTGACTAAATATTGGAAAAATATACTAGTTATCTTATTTATAGTGATGTTATGTATTAAAAGTTGATTTTAGTACTTTAGGGATGAAAACAAATTAAATACTCATCATTTGGACCAAAGGATGGGATTGTGGTAGAAGTTGATAAAATGATTTAATTCGACTCATAAATCAAGTATAATTCATTATTGTACTAGTATACATTTTAAATTATTTTATTAACCCTAAGAAAAGGATATTAAAACAATATTGTGTCATATTTCAATCATTTTTTATGATATTAATGACTTTTTTCACACCTATCAGATTTCTATTTTATGGTTGTTTACATTCTCTCAATTATTCACATTCATGTGATCATTGATTGATTTCACTATCCATAATAATTATCACATTTATATATTCATCATGACTAAATATTTAGTTCCCACTTATGTTTTTCTATTTAGGATCCTAGTATGTGGTGTTCTATATATCCCTCTTACTTCTATTTCTCTCTTATCAAGATGATGTTTTATTAAACCTTTTTATAATGTGGGTATATAACACATGTATATTTTTTTCAAATGCTAATCCACTATTTAGAATTTTAATATTAATATAGAACAAATTAAATTTATTAATGTGTGTTTTTTTTGAAAACCAAAATATTTTTTTAAAAATCATTATGTTCAGTAGAATATTAAACACACAACACCAAGCTTAAATAACACACGAAATATATAACTTTTATAACATATATATTATGTTTATGGGTTTTAATAGAGTTATATAATTTATGAAATATATCTCTAAATTTCCTACTCAATAAAATATATTTATCAATTATTAGTAAATATTCAATAAATTTTTAGTAATGAAATTTTAATCTTAAAAAATATATTTTTTTTAAAAATAAATTTAATCATTTTTCATGATAAAATAATACAATTAATTTATTAAATTTTTATAAAAGGTATTTTAAAAATTTAGTCTTATTTTTTAAATTTTAATAAAAAAATTATCATAGTTTGAAATATATGGAATTAATTGAAAATATAAATTTTTTCTAAGATAGTTAATAATATCGATTTTTTATAAAATATATTTTCTTTTAATTAAATTATCTATTTTAAAAGTCATGTTTTGTTATATATTATTTAATTTAACAAAATTAGTATTTATTTATATTTAATTAACATAATTACGTTTTAAACAACTTTATATTAGATTTTAATATAAATAAGTTCTTGGGTAGAAAAATGGGATTCCTTTGAAACTGTTTTATGTGCATAATGTTTATCCCCTTAAATAAATTAAAAAATTCTAATTAGAGAGAAAAAAATTAAATTAAAATATTCTATATATTTAATTAGTAATTTAAATTCATAAAATCATTATTACATGTCATGGTGTTAATTTAAAAACATTTTCTTTCTTTAAAAATACATCTTCTTTAAAACACTATTTTTATTTTCTCTTTTTGTTTAATTGTAAATTTAATTTTTCTAATTATGTGAATTAAATGTAAAAAATTGGGTTACATATTTTAAATAATAATAATTTATAATATATAATAAGTTTAACATAATTTTTTACCACAATGAATAATGTAAACATTAAAAATCAGTTACAATGGTTAATGTAAAAATTGGTTTACAGGGTGGTTAAAAAAATAATATGGATAAAAATAACCTAAATAATAATATAAAATCTATTTTTTTGGACATATATATACATTATCATGTCTAATAATACAGAATTTACCATTTCATATCCTTGTTTCCTCTGAGAAAAATGGCTACCCCTTATTCTTTTCAAAAATTACACTTGTGGCACTCACCTAACATATAAAAATACACCCTCTACTATTCTATTTAGAAATTAAAGGAATCTTTTTTCTGAAAATAAAAACCTGAATATATTCCCCAATTCCATAAACATTAACATAGCCCATGTTTTGATAAAAATCTATCTCAACGATGACTATGGTGCTAATTTATATAGGTTGTATAATGAAGAGGCATCAGGTCGAACTGTGAATTTTTATTTTTTCTATTATTATAACCCCTTAAAATATTATTCAATTACTCTTATATAATAAAAATATTATCTCACATATACTGATATTTATTTATATTTATTTAATAACATAAATCTTTCTCCTCTTCTATCAAATTGTATTTGAAATCAACATTTTTTTATTTGTCAAATTACTGCTATACGAACTAATGTCTTTATTTTTCCATCATTTACTCAAACAATTCGTTATAATGATGCATTTAAAGTATATATATGATAATTGTAACTTATTAATACCTTTAATGTCATTATATTGTATATATATTATTACATTCCATTTACTGGGGAATATGATAATGACTCCCATATGTCTGATGAACCACTGTCTTGCAAAACGATGTGATATGTTTTTCATTCACACATTTCACGTAAGGTAATAAGGATATAGTTAATGAAGATATGTTATAAATATAAAAAATATTATATTCCTGAAAATTTTGTCATTATTAAAATATAATATATCATTTTTTTCTTGCACTAAAAAATGAATATGTTCTTTGTGTGTACCTATGGACTACCTCCTCCACGATGTGATGAAATTTTTATTTCATAATCACCACAAATGGATTATATATATATATAAGTAAATTTAATGATATTTATGATATTTATGAAATTATTATTATTTTTTAAGATAAAATTTTTTCTACCTTCTTTCTACAATGAACATTGAAAAATTGAAATATTACCCATGGATACGTACGAACGACAATATCCATGATTATAAGGTAGTTCATTATTAATTACAATATTTATTGATTTATTTTAAAATTATAATTTATTTATAAATTTTATAGATATTTCATGATTATTATTCATTATATATTTAAATAATTAAATCATTTATCACAATCAACACACCAAATCCATTTTCAAATATTGAACTGAACAACCTCAAAAATCCAGACTAGGAATTAACAAATTAAATCTTTAAATGTGAAAATAAAAAGAAATAAAATAAAATATTGAATTATAAGTAATTAAACCAATTATAGTTATTATGAAATAAGATAACTAATACTATATTACTATACAAGATGTTTCAACACGTACGAATTATGTCGTACCAGAGGTAAGAGTTTCTTGTTCGTCTTTTATTTCTGTAAGACATATTTCATATTCACCACTTATTAATATTTTGTGCTGTATTTTGTAGCCCATATACATGTAATATCAATAATTCTTCACAAATCGTGGTATTTTAAGTTTCAATTTTAAATATTTAATCCAAGTGGATATAATTTCAAAGTTGTTATGTTGTAAATAATTCCATAACTCAATTTATTTTCATTGGGTTATATTACCTATTCACTTTCTTTGATATTAAATGATTATATATGTGATTAATTTTCACTATATTATTTTGTATTTACTATTTTTATGTGTATTTAGATTTTATACACCCAATTTATTCATTGATTAATTTTTTAATTTAATGGTATGATATTTATAAGGGTTGTTTTTCTCAAATTATATTTTATTGAGACATATGTATATTATATGCACTAATATTCATTTCAGAGATGTGTTAACATCCCTTTTGAAACTTTATATCATCAATTTTAGGAAATTAATGAATTTTAATGTTTTATTTAATGTTATTCATTTCTCAGTATTATGATTAAAGAGTTACCAATTTTGAAAGGGCCTTACTTTAGAGTCTATTTTCATCCAGGATTGTTTATGTTCACTTTTCCATTAAAGGATATCATTTGGTACTATTTTATTTACACAAATCACATTATTATTCACTAGTAAGGAATGTGTTAAAAATTTTTTCTTTCTATTTATTATTTTATTTATTAAATAAATATAATGATTTTTTTTCAACTGATACAGATATTTAATTTTTCATTTATATTGGGAATATTTATATTCCATATCAATGTTTTATACATTTTTTTCTAAAGATTTTTTTTATAAACATAAAATATTTCAAAAAAAATATTATGATATATTTTTTAATGTTTTAAAAAGGGAATTTAAAAATTATTTCCAAATGATCAACTATTGACTCATTTTAAAAAATGTTTTGAAAACAATTTTTATTTTTAACATTTATGACATGAAAAAAAATTCCACCATATTTTTAGTTATGTTACAGGATGATTTATTTATATGATTATAATTTTTTCAAATAAAATTATTTTCATAGTATTTTTTGAATTTTTATTTTTTAAAATTGATTTTCAAAATGAAAAGTTTATTTTCCTTCAAAATGTTTTCAATGTCCTTTTTAGGTGTTTCTATTCATAAAAAACTAAAAACCATGATGTTAAAGATATTGCACTAGAGATATTTTGCAATTGTAATATCATATTTCTTTATTTGGATGGAATATTATGGACTAAATGATATTTTCGTGGAACCAATTTCTTTTCAATGGGTTAATCATGTTTCAAAGAGACTGTCAAGGAACCCAATTCTATTTAATGAGTTAATAGCATTGCATTGATATTTTCGAAGTACCCATTTATTTTTTTGTTGATTTATTGTTTTTAAAAGTGATCATCATGGAATTGGTTTCATTTCCAATATTTAACCATGTTTTAAAGATATTTTTAGGGAACCCATTTATTTTCCATAGTCTAATTACATTTTGATATTATTAAAGGTTATTTATATGAGTTTATGATCAAATAATTACCTTTTGTACTTTATTCATGATATAAATAATTGAAACTTATTATCTTTTCTAAACTTGGCTTCCTCCAGCTACCATTTCACCAATTTATGCGACCACATCACCACAACAAAAAAACATCATCCTCTAATATCGGTATTCCTTCGCAACCTTGTTAACCCTCACTTCCACACTTCCTCACTCCATATTAGGTTTCCCCCACCCCTCTCAGGATTTTACACTACTCCAGATTGGGTTGTTACAGACTTGTGCCTGTGTCCTTCTATCCTTTCCTGTTTTTCTAAAATCATCCATGCTTCCCATTGAGTAGCACCGAATTTGTAATCCCGAAATCCTCATGTTCATTTTTTCCCTTTTATTTTCATCCCTTTAAACCCGCACTCGTCTAGATACAATTCCTCTACCTACCATGATTCTAGCTCCCATGCCTCCAGCTCCCACCTGCTCGGCCTTTGCCTCCTCCAGATCATCCACATTCACATGCATTGCATGAAATTTCTCCTCCTCCTCCTCCTCCATGCTTCCAACAAAACCCTATATTGGATTATTCATAGAAAAATCATCCTCAGAAAAGGTAATATTAGTGATTCAAAAATCTAACCTCAATGTATGGGCAGTTAGTGCATTTCAGTACTCTCCCTTATTTAACATTTGCTTCTAAGTGGCTCGACCCCTAAGCTCCCCTAGTATTGCAATGTAGTACGTGGCTAGAAGGAAGCCTTTGCTACTGGTAATGATTTGAAGAACTCTGGGATGGGGAAAGGAAGGATATTACATCATTATTAACTTAGCTGAGGTTATCCTTTATTATTATCTTAGACCACCTAGTTTTTTAGAATCTGGGCATTTCCTGTTCATCCAAGGATTGATGTTTACTAGTTGGGAGAGAATTTTCATGCCTTATGCCAATTCTGCATGTTTCATTTGAAAAAAAAACTAGTCTTTATAAATTAAAATAGAGGTTTATTTTTCATTAATTATGATTCTTTGTTTCTGGATGATGAAAATATTAATAGTGAGAGGATTTTAGAGATTAAGCTATATTTCCATGAATCATTCATGAATGTACCAGATGGGGATGTTAGGGATCAAATTTATTTATCCCAAGAACATATAGATTAAACGGATTTGGGGAATGGAATTTGTTCATATGTTTTTCAAATTGAATTTGGGTTTGGTTTTGTTTTTTCACCCATATGTTCTTAAATTGAATTTAATTAATTGTTATATAAGTTATAATTTATCTAGATGTTGTAGTGAATGAAAATATTATCATCCTAGATTCATTTCAAATTAATAAGTTTCTACATAAAATCAATTTAACGTTTGAAAACCATGGATGTTTTAAATTATTTCAATTCTTTAATTTGAATGGATGTAATGAAAGGTACAGAATTAAGAATCATGGGTATGGGAATGATGGCGTGAATTCTTCCTCATGTTTAGTCAAATTGAACTTCTGGCATACAACTGAATTAATTTATTTTATTAATTATTTATGATTATTATTTCTCAATAGTATACAAATTAAATGATAAACAAATATTTTTTCTTATAGTCCAATGCTCGATGATCTAATTATATGAAATAATAAAAAAATTGATCTAATTATGCAACTTCAACACAAATACATATCTTGTCACTTTTTATTTTTATGCACCATTAACAAGCATTAAAACTTCATTATCCTTAATAATATACAAAAAAATTATAATATGTTTTATTTAGTACTCCTTATCATGTATAGTTCATGTAACATTGAAATTAAAATCATACAACTCATGTAAAATATGAATTTTCTACACATTATTCTGTATTAGTTTATAAAAATGTAATATGTAGTTTCAGAATGACTACATCAATATATAGTGCATTTTTTATCCTCATGAATGTACAGTTTAAATATTACTATATAAAACTATAGTTCTTTACTATTCTCTACCACATGTTTCTATAAAATATTCATTGAAAACAATAACATCAACTCATAATCAAAATTTTTTTAAAGTGTAAAATTTCTTGCACTATCTACATTCATCATCTTAATTGAATATTTTTATTCTATGGAATTAAATTAGTATGATGTAAGATTTTCCAAAAAATTATGGAACTGTTATTGATTTCTTTTAAAGAAATTGATGTACATGCTATCACCTCACAACTTTCATATTTTTTAGATGTATTGATAAAATTGCTGATATTAACAAAAAAACATTATGTGAAAGACAACCTTATGTTATAAAACAATTTCTAATATTTTCTAGGTTTCAAAATATCTATTTTATTGTAACATTTGAAATTTAGATTTTCATATTTCAATATTCATTATTTTTTTTCTTAATTTTAAACATTATTGTGTATGAAGAATAACATGGTGGCAGCTTTTGATGTTAAAGAATCAGTACATGGTGACATATTCATTGGTTTATCCTAATACTTCAACTCACTTTTGATGAATGATTATATTCTACAAATAGAAGCATCTAGATTTATAGTGGATCTATTGTCAAACATTTTTATCATGGTATACAGTCTCTTCCGACCGATGAATCTTCCATAATCTCATTCTACCAGTATAGAAAAATTCCCCCTCCAACATATCAAAACTTGAATCACATAAGGTTAGCCTATATTTTTTTATTCAATATTTTTTTTCATGTTTTAATCGTGTATTTTTTACATAATGGTCATTTTTATGTTTTAATTTTCTTTGGTTGCATGCTTTGCCAACATTGTGTTTGACCTTCAATGTTATATTACATGTTATTTGGAATTTTGATTATTCTATGTTTCATTCTTTTAACATAGTTGTTGCACTATCTTTTTAGATTATATTTATTGAAAAGAAGCTACTAGGACGTTTGAGCCCCACTGTGCTATAGAGAAAGCACTTGGTTTCAGGTTAATTACTCTTCACTATAGTTTCTTCATTCTTTTGGTTAGAAAAATTATTTAATGCCTAACAGTTTCCTCAGGACATCTGGATTACAACAACCCATGCCACTGAACTGTATAGCCAAAAAAGGATTATTTAAACAAGATGAATGAAGAATATGACTGACTTTTTCTACTACATTATCAATGTAATAATATATATTTTTTTAATTTTAAAATTTGTTTTCTTTATTATCTGTATACTATAAGAAGTGTATAATACTACATAGTTTAAAATAGCAATGTAATAATGCATCCTGATTGTTTTATTGTCAATATCTTGCTTCATAAGTAGTGGTTATAATGTATAATAATGTTATATTTTATTACAATAATATTGGATGAGAATAGAAATTACTAAAAATATAAACATCCTGAACAAATAAAAATATTGTGTAAGAAACTAGACCAAAACCAGATTTTAAAAACTGATGGAAATTGGAATCACATGGTTCCGCTATTGGAATTAAAAACACACCAGAACATACAAGTAATTAAATATTCATATATATTTAAAAACATATAGATCACATATGAGTCATTTTAAATTTTGAGATTCCTATTAGAAAATTTTAGGTTTCATAATTTCTGAATATTTGAAAAAATTCAGTATCACCATGAAATAAAACCAACCACAATGAAGAGTGATTTCTTTCTAACATGTGTACAAGGAAATTAGACCTTTGTATTATTTATATAACTAAAAAAATCCTTATATATTACTCCCAAAGAATACAAGTTATAATTTTGTAGTGATCTAGATTTCAGAATGTATGTGTTGTGGATGTGCAAAAAGGAAGACATATTTCAAGATAAAACCATCACCGTAAAAAAGTAATGTTCAATATCTTTCATGATTATTATTTGGATACATCCACTAAATAGGTGAAGTTTATACTTCATTCAATGTTGATAAATATATTGAGTAAGGTGAATGTTTTTCATGATTATTATTTTTATACCTTTACTCAATAATTTTCAAATTTCTTTTTAGATTAGTAATGTGCAACATGAATTTAACAATATTTATATTTACAAGCTTTCTTGTTATGTGTTTAGTTCTGTTTATGTTGAAGTAGATTTTAGTTGCAGGCAATCATACTACCTCTAAATGTGTTCAGCTTTATTACAGTGATCTTGCCCCTTTTCATATAGGTATAACTTATAATTATAATATTCTCACATCCATGTATGTATGTATTTCTATTTATGTTGAACTATATTTTAGTTCCAGTCGGTCTTACTTCCTCTAAATGTGTTCAATTTCATTACAATGATCCTGCATCTTTTCATGCAGGTATAACTTATATTTTTATTTTTCATACATCCATGAATTTTTGTATTTCTATTTATGTTGACGTAAATTTCTGTTGTAGGTAGTCTTACAGCCTATAAATATGTTCAAATGCATTACAGTGATCTTTACTCTTATCATGCAGGTATATCATACCAATATCATTTTCCCACATCCATGTATATTGGTATATCTGCTTATGTTGAAGCATATTTAAGCTCCACGTAGTCATACTACCTCTAAATTTTTATTATTTTAATTAATTCATTAATTTTATGGTTATTCTTTTCATTTTACATATTCGGTTATAAAAAAATCATTCTAAACATGTTTGGTAATCCAGGTTTGTCTAGTTATTAATCATATTAATGAAATTGTTTATTTTTTAAATTTAGAACTATCATGGTTTTTCATTAATAGTTTTTTAGATTTGAAAGTTTTCTTTCATTATTGAAGTGTGTTTTCCCCTGTTCCAGAAATTTCATTGGACTAAAGTCTTATTTCTTGAGAAATGGATCATTTCAAATAATTATATTTCAGTTAAAATTTATTTTACAATAAATGGTATCATTTCTGTTTTTCTCATTCACAATTTTCTCTTCTGTAGCTTGAATTAGTTACTTACATTCAACACAATAATCATGAAGAAATACTTGTTACTATGGAATTTTATGACATTCGAATAACTGCAACAAATTCTTTCATAAACATCATTAATAGCAATGTAACATATGATAATTTATTTTTTACTGAATAAAAGTTAAATGAATTTGATTGAAATAAAGAGATCATGTTAATAATCAGTATTGAACCTATATTAATAGGATTATCTTTTATTTTATCTTAAACCTTGGTCATTCAGAAAGGTAGGGATCAAATTCTATTTTTTTGAAGGGTGTCATAACAGTTTTGGATTGACAAAAATGTTTCCAATTGACTAGACTTAGGAGTAACATCATTAGAATGCCTTCATTCACTTATAGCTTCTTTCTTCAGACTAAGAGCATAATAGAAGAAGATATCCTTGCTTGTAATGAATCCTCTCCATCACATCTTTCCATTTCTACATGTATAACCAATGTTCCTTTTCTATTAACCTTCTCTTCTATTTATTTTTGGTTGAATCATTGTTTGTTCATTGATCTCAATATTGTTATAACCAGCGATTCACTTAGTTGATTCAAAGGGTGTTGAAGTGCATTCCTTTATGATTTTTTAAATATAATTTCTCTTGATGATCCAATGGTTATCCACTAGAGTGAATGATATTTCCCCTTGAAATAGATGTACACAAAATTGATCTTGTCTCAATCTCAACCAAAATGCCTGAGCTGGCCGCTCGCAAGGTACCTACTTTTTCTAGGTTTTTGAATACCATGGAATATGAATCAAATTTGATGTTTCCAAATAATGCTTTCAGAATGTGGAAGAATACTTATCACTATGAATAATTCATTACTCATTTATTTCTATAGCCTCTTAGATCGAGAAGGGTATGTGATATGTATTTTATACTGTCTAATATGTCAATATCTCATATTTTATTTTAGTGGACATGATTTTATGTCATTTCACATAACAACAGATCAATTCATGTTTAAAAAAAGGATTTCCAACATATAGCCACAATTGCTCTGATAAGCCTTTATATGTTTGGTGTGAAGTCATTTAGAAGCAACAATATAGGTCACAATATCAACTGTCGATTCTTGTATTTCTAAGAAACTATGAAATGGATGAGAAGCATCTTGTGTGTTTTTCATTAAGTAATTTCTCTTTATCTTTGTGATTAACTTTATGAAATATTTATTTCAAAATGCAGTTGATATTGAAAATATGAGAGATATTGAAATGAGGTCTCCATCATTATTGAGTTGTACCTGAGATCAAGATACTAAATATATACAACAACTTGAATTCAACTATATTAAGCATCTTGTGAGTTTTGTTTAGTATTTATTGAGATTAATAAACATGTTGATATTTTAATATAAAAATTATTGTTAACTTATATTTATTATTTTAAAATAATTACACATTCCATTTATATGTTTTTTGTTTTAGATCTCATATACATTAGTAGTTTTTAAATGGGTGGGTTTGATATTTTTATTTTAAAAATCAAATCAAATTTGAATTTTTAAAACTTCAGTTTGATGGAGTTTGAGTTGTGTATTGAGTTTGAGATAAAGCTCAACCTCGAGTTCTGTAATTTATCACTCTACTCAAAAAAAATACACTTACTTTTTTTCGATGTATGTATTAGGGTAACATATTTCATATAAAATGTCAATATAAATTTTTTCCTAGGTAAATTCGACAACATACTTCAAA
Source organism: Viscum album (assembly GCA_963277665.1). NCBI lineage: Eukaryota > Viridiplantae > Streptophyta > Magnoliopsida > Santalales > Viscaceae > Viscum > Viscum album. Next base: position 1,748,575,976 of record OY728146.1, on the reverse strand, counting down.
TATATATAGTTTACTCAATTATTATATTTTGGTAATCAACCAATGGTTCTCCTTATCAATTGTGTAAAATTTAGTTTTAATAATGAACTTTTCTTTTTTAAGATGAATATTAATTATTATTATTTATATATTTTAGGCGACTTAACCTGCACATGAAGAGACCTTGGGAATTTTTTCAATAGAGTTGTACATCATGAAATTAAAAAATATGATTAAAAACGATTTGGGTAAATCCTAAAACTTTGGGATAGGGAAAGCCCTAACAGTAGAGAAACCCTTGCATATGGGAGTATCCCAGTCCAGTATACGAGGTACAATGGTGTCTTCAAGAATCACATCATTGGGTTTTAGCTGACATTGGGAGATGTTTTTCCTATATAGTTACTGCTTATATCATCTGTATAGGGTAACGAGTGGTTGTGCTTCATTCATGGTGTAGTGAATTCTCTAAATCCCTTCTAATCATCATAATTGAAAGATTGGGTGAGTCTAAATACTTGTGTTTTTCTTGAAGGAACCTTATGTCCACTAATTTATTTTATAATATATGTTTCTTTTTTTTAGTGTTCAATGTGGGGTTTGTATTATAGACCAAACTTGGTGTTTTATTCATTTTGGTTATCATTCATAAGAACTAATGATTTAAATATTTCCCTTTCCCCCATTTTCCCTACTAAATGTTAACAATATAGAGGTAATCACTATCTATGATTATAAAAATTACATTAAACCAAATTGAGGTAATCACTACCTATTTTGTAGAATAAAAATTTTCAATTCAACACTAATCTTCAAAAACCCTTGACTCAATATTTGTTTGAAAATATGTTTCATTATGTTATTATTTTTATGTTTTTATGTATTTAACTGTTTGTGAGTTTCTATTTTATTCATATGATGAATCTTGTTTTAGTAATGGTGGATATTCTGGGCATTTTGGGGATACCAACTAAATTCTACTAGAAATTTGGATTCTTATCCAATAAAAAAATTATTTGAGGAATGTTTCTGTGTGGATCCAATTGTATTATATATTTCTTTATTCCCATTTACATTTAAAGGTGGTTCAACATACCATGTCACTGAATATATTAGGGATATCATTTGGGTGCACCAACATTTACATGACACTTAAACTTATATAATTCTCTATAGGTTTTTGAAACCTAACTGATATAATATTTTCTATGAGAAACTATTTACGTATTAGTCATACATAGATATTTATATAATTCTTATTTAAGTGTTTCTAAATTTCTCAAACATTGGGTTTTAACAGATTTTTTCATACATAATTATGGTTCTATATACCTTGTCACTCCCCCTGCACTGATTCTCCAAAAAACATCCTTTACACCTTAACCTCCATTTGATGTAATTGTGACCAACTCCCCCATTGTCACATTCACTATTTATTTCATTTTACCTAATAATGTTTTTGAAACCATTAATTTTTCATCGATGTAGTCAAAATTGACTTGAAATATCCATCCTCAAAAATTAGAAATTCCATTACATAGAATTTATTATATCTTTTTTCAAATATTAAAATAGTGTTTCAATATTTTATTAACTTCTATTCTAATTTTATACACCACTACATTGTGATTAAGATATATTCAATATTACTATTTGTTCTCAACTTTTACAAATAATGTTCTATTATTAAAAAATAAAAAATAATACATATCATCATGTGTACACATGGCCGAGTACTAGTTATTTATGAGGGTGTTTGGTTTTGTTATAGACCATGTATATATGGTTTTGTTATTATGGATTTGGGGTGAACAAAATAAGGGTGGTTCAATGACAAACCAAGTATGGGTGGGTCTATGATAGCCCTCCAATGTATCAGGTTCATTTGAGATGGATGTTGACCATATTAGCTATTATTTTTTTACGAAGTGATATGAAGATAATTCCTCAAGATAACAATAAGTTATTTTTATTCATTATATGTTTATAAATGTATCCTTTGATAAAGACAGATATCACAAGGCTCATGATTATTGATTCTGACAACTCTTACCTTTTATAAAGCCTTATGTAATGTTTTCAGGTTTTATGATCTAGGTATGGATGGGTATGAATATTTTTATTTTATTTTCCTTCATTTATATTATGTCATAATAACATTGAGATATCTATATACTCACCAATTAAACTATATTTTTATTTCTTATTTCAACAATTACTATTAATGTTTTATCACCATTCATGTATCTATTTTTACCATGTTTTTCATGAATTTAGTTTAATGGATTTATTAAAGAAGGAATTCATATAGATGATGATGATGATGTAATGCTAAACAAGAAAATCGAGGTTAAGTGAGAGAAATTACTATTTAATTTCATGCGTATTGTTTAAGAAATATTTTTCCCTAATTATATAAAGCTATAAACTTAATGGATACATTATAATTTTTGGGACAAAATGATTTTGTTTTATGTTATTTTTTATAGATGCTGAAAATTATGTAACCTTCATTAGTATCAAGATTTAGAATATAAGGTTTATGATTTCATCACAAGATTTGGGAGTTATGGATTTGAGATATTATTGTAAATATAACAATGTGTTGGATTTTGGGATTGTATTTCACATTTTACTTTAGAAAATGAAATGGTTAGTAGTAGTATATAACTAGTAACACCCTCAATTTCATGTAAGTAACACTTTATTTAAAGATTATTATTTACATAATATTTTGGGATGATGTTTGGGAGAGTTTTTAAGAATTTTGGAATGTGTTGGTGATTTTATATGGGTGAATGGTTGGTGTATAATTTGGAAAAACTATGCATGTCTTATAGGAAACCATGCATAATAAGGTGGAGGCTAAGGGGAAGGTGCACGATAATTGCATGGTTTTTCCAAACCATATAGAAGCCTTGTAAAATACATTATTTTTTAGATAGTATTGATTCAAATGGTTAGTTCATGGTTTGTAAACTGGGAATTCCAATAGTGAAAGGTTCTTACATGATATAGAAGTTCACACACATTAAGAATGTAGTTTTCTTAACCATGGGACTAACTATGCACAGTTTAAAAACAAGATCTATAAAAAGTGAATATAATTTAGAATCACGTTTTAACACCTCCTTTATTCCCCAAAACAAACATCACTAGGGATTTACTCTTCTATATGGCTAAGGAGTCTTCTCCCATCAATCCAGAGGCAAAACAAAGGGTTTTATTAGTTCGTCGAATCCAGATTATCACAGTAAGTCTTTGTTCTTGGTAGTTTCACAATGTTTTCCTTAGGTCTAAATTGCCCTCCATCTCCGTTTCATAGATCTATGTACAATTCTGATATATCTAATGTTTTTTAAAATATTATTACATATGGATTTTTTGTTTTTTATGTGAAAAGTTTTAAGTATGGTTTTGGATGATTCGACCTTCGTGGATGTTTTCATTCCATTTTCTGTTTTATAAAAATATTTTTAGTTAAGTAGATTCACTATCGACACCACTATTCAGAATACGATGGATTGATTTAAAATTGATTTTTATAGTGAAATTGGTTTCGAAATTTAAGTGATTTTTTATTTAAAAACCTCTTTGGTGAAAACTTTTAGAATTGTGGAAATTGGGAATTTTTTGGAAATTGAATTTGGTAACGTGATTTCAAAATGTTGATTTTAAAATAGTAATTTGGGTTTGATTCATGGAAATTTATTTTCAATAAAAAGGATTGTTTTGTTGAAATTGTTTGATAAAATGTTTTTATACAAAATAATGGTTTAATTGAAATGGTTGAAATGGTTGTTTTGGGACTGGTTTTTAACATAATGGTTGTGTGTGTTATTGTAAATTTAGTAAAGATATCATTAATGAGTCTACCCAGTCATTTGTGGGAAGGAAAATGGTCAGGGATCTCCCCTATCACAAAGGTTTACTATGTGATGGATTATTGAAAGGATGAATAACCACATAAGATTATAGGGAGGTCTTAGTTTCTAGCTTGTTTGGATGTGAAGATATGTGGAATAGAAGGGACTATGAAAAAATAGAACTTGGGTAATGGTTATAAATTATTTTCTTGTTTCATTCAATATAACATGGTCATTTTTTTGTGAAAAATTATTAGGTTTGTAAATTTTTTATATTTTGATGGAAACTATTTTGGAAATTTATTCATATAAACTATTTTATATAAATGTGCCAACATGTTATATCCTAGTGTCATGTGCATATAAGTAATTTGGGGAAAACATTATGAGTTTCATTACTCACCACTATATTTTCACATTAGTGATTTTACCAATGTTTTTTATCAAGTCATGGAAAATTCTAATGTATCACACTTATCTAGTGCCTCTTTGTGATACATGGGATGTTTTGTGGAGTGAAGTATAGGGTGGGTGATAGATATGGAGTTTTGGTTATCTTTGATTATTTTTATCTTTGCAGTCTTCCACTATGTACTTGGATGTTTTTTAGTCTTCCTTTATGCCACTCTTTGATTGTTCTATTTACATATAAAATTTTATTTTTTGAGTTTTTTTCAATGACATCTTGCATCGGGTGTCGGTGTATTTTATCATGGAATATTTGTATGCTTGTTTTATTTTAAAATGGGAATCATCAACCAATGTTTAATGAATCCCATAGAATTTATTTCCATCCATTTATATCTTGGGGATGTAACTAAAGGGAATGTAACATTCCATTTCATTCTCATGAAAATAAAAATAAGAGAAAATTTACAAGTGTTATCAAATATTTCAGTCCTTGAAATACAAGTGGTCATCAGTTTTGTTAGCCTCAGAGTTGAAATTCATTCTGGTATATTTATTGTGTCATATTGGTATAAATGATTTGGATTGTTGGGACATGAAATATAGAGCATAAAATTACATAGGTAACCTTTTTATGCAGAACTTATATTGAAATAAGATTTGGGTACAAAAGTTTTTTAGAGACACATATTGTTTCTAAAATACTATTTTCTTGGGTTTAGCCAATGACAATAGCATGAAATGCATTAGAGAAATGAGTTCCCAAAAGAATTTGTTATCTTATTTTGAGTAATTATTTGATGCAGTTTTTTCTATTTTTTTTAAATATTATTTTTTTCAAGCACTTGATTTTGAAATAGAGTATCGTTGTTGTTTTTTTAAATTTTATTGTTTTTTAATAGAGAGGAAACATTTTATAAATAGTTAAACCTATAAAATCGTAATTTTCTAAATTCACTATTGATAATGTATGATCTAGTAGAATTTGAAATGATTAGAATTCATTTATAAGAGAGTGAAAAATATGGTGTTTTTGTGTTTCTAGAGAAGGACACCCTATTGGTGACATAGTAACCAAACTGAAGAAGATAATGATAATGTGTTTTTTACTTGAGCCACATGTGAACAAAAATATACTTTAGAGTATTGTCCAAGTATTCTAGTCTTTATATAGTAATAAAAATTGGGATTGGACAAAATAAGTGGGTCATTGACTTTATTCTAGAAGTAGATTCCACCCATATTTCAGAGGGATTCTAGGCCAGAAGAGGCATAGGTGTGGTTTAATAGGATGAACTATATCCTAGATTTCATTTCACAATAGTAGAGTTAAAACTCATGGTGGTGACTTATATGTTGGATGATCTTGCACGATAGTGGTGGGATTTATTTGTTCATGATAAAGTAGACCCCTAACATTCATAGGAGGATTTTGAGGAATTTTTAAAAAAATAATTCTAAACTCATACATTCAAAATTAAAATAGTGATAGAATTATTTAGCTTGAAGGAGGATAACATTTTTTCAAGGGTTATGCAGCTAAATTCATGTTTTAGTGTGCTTCCTACTTGAAGTTTCTTCTATTTTGTCCTTGAAGGTAGAAATCATTAAATTGGTGATGTGGCAGGTGATTCAATCAAAGATAGTTGTGCTCTATATGACAAATAATATAGAGGTAGTTAATCGAGTGATAGTGAAAGAATGAGACATCTTAGTATCTATTGGAGGAGGAAGTATGTTGATAACTACATAAAATGGAGAAAAATATCATGTTGGGAGTATGTGGAAGAGTGATTCCTATTTCTAAGGTGTGTGTATGCCTTAGAATCAAATGGTTGGATCAATTAATATTTCTCTATAACTAGAGATTCAACCTAGATGTTTTCAATGTGGATTGTTCAAACAAATGATGTGGATGTGTACGAAACCACCTAGAGCATGCCATAATTACAATATGATGGTGAATCACTAGCATTATTGTCACTGTTATTTGAGTTTAAGCATTCAAGGCACTTATCATGTATTGAAGACGTCAAATTATTTGATGGGATGGGGGTAGTATAATTAATATCTCCATCAGAAGAAATCAAGCCATGGTGATTCCATGAATACCATGACTCCTCAATAAGATAAATCATTAAAGGGAACTAAATAGAAATGCTTGGTGAGAAAGAAATTATATGGATCTAAGAATGTACTTTATGATGATCTAACAGGACCATATATGGTGTGAGGTATGAATATTTTGAATTCAACCAATATGAAATATTTTTTTGATAGAGGTCCATCCCATTCTTTTATTTCATCTCATTCTGTTGATTTGATGAGCATAAAAGTAGTGATTATTCCATCTATGTTACAACATCAATCTCCCCTTGGTCAAAGAGATTAATGTAACATTGTGTCTATATAATGTTCTATAATTTTGGTTTTCACTAGAAGTAGAAATGATATAGTACTACATAGAAAATTTTCCATTATAATCGATGGATGTTATCAAGATGAATGGTCTTCTAGAAGTGGTTGATCAATCTCTTTATTTTTTCCCAATAAATTCTCAGTGTTTCCACCTATGAAAGAAGTGGAGTTTAAAATTGATATCCTTGTGGGGAACAATTCTGTTTCTATTCCCTCTTATAGGATAGAACCAATATAATTAAGGGAAATTAAAGTATAGTTGGATGACCTATAAATAAAGGTTTCATTCAGCCAAGCACATCTCCATTGGTAGCGCCAGTCTAGTTTTCCAAAAAGGCTGATAGAAATCTTTGACTATGTGAAGATTATCATAATATTAACAAGGATATGATAATGAATAGGTATCAACTTAAACACATTGATGATCTTCTCAATCAATCTAGGGGATCATAGTGGTTCTCCAAATGTTACTTGTGACCATGATATCACTAATTTCATGCTTAGAAATGAGGATATTCCAAATAAAACATTATGATGTATACTTGGATATTATGAATATGTGGTTAGGAGTTTTTTAACTATGAATGTACCAGAATATATTATGATGTTGGTGAATCATATATTTTAGTGATATATGGATTATTATTTAGTGGTGTTTGTGGATGACATATTATTATATTCTAGGACAAGGACTTACTATGAGCGACAATTGGCGACAATTTTGGGGATCTTGAGATATCATCATTTGTATTAAAAATTAACAAAGGGTGATATTTCGATATAGGATGTATTCTTTATTAGATATATAATTTCAGAAAGAGGTGTTTTTGTGTATCCCAATAGATATGGGCTACTATCTCTTGAAAACCACCAAAAATTTTCTTCAAGACACAAAGTTCCCATAGTATATATTGTTAATATTGAAACTTTTTTGATGAATTATCATGACTATATTTTCATATGATATCATTTAAAAAGAATAACATTTAATTCCAATATGGTGTGGAATGTTAGAAATTTTTTCAAGTGCTAATGGTTTGGAAAACATCAACACCAATCATGATTTTTTTGGAATCATGATTAGGGTATATGATGAATTTTGATGTTTTAGGATCTAGTTTTGAATGTGTTCTCATATAGGGAGATTAGGTTATTGTATATGAATTAATGTAATATTGAGTGATTGAGAAGAACTACCCAACACATGATTTTTGAGTTAGTTGTTGTAGTACATGATTTTAAGACATGTTGTCATTATCACTTTATGGATAGATTTACTCTATTCACATACCATAAAATCTTAAAAAATATTATATCTCAACATGATTTGAATCTGAGAAAAAAAAATATAGATCAATTATTACAAAATGATGGTATTTTTATTGATGCATACACCAAGAGGAGGAAATTTGGTGGAATATACTTCATATTCAACTTTGGTAGAGGAATATTTTTATGAGTGGAAGATGATATCGGTCCTAACCGATATGCATTTGGAATGTGAAGAACAAAGTGAAGTAGTGTTTTTATTTCTATTTTAGTTTTTTCTTGATTTAGTGAAGTTGATTAAGGTGGAACACGCATATGATCTAGAATGCATTTCTATTAGTTCAATTCCAAATTATGGGGATACCATTAGGATGTAGTCTAGATGAGAGCTTAGTGTTACGGCTCATAAGTCAAGTGTTTTTACCTATAGATGTAAGGAAAAAACTTTTTCATGCATACCACTATTACAGAATATTTGTTCATTTCATAATAAAAAACATATATAAGGTTCTAAAAGATTATTTTGTGAGGTCTCTGGGAAGAGGAAGGTTTTATGAGTTTATTTTGAGATGCTTAACTTGTTAGTAAGTTAAGTTAGTGCATCACTGATAATATGGTATGGTGTAATCTTTACCAATTCTTGCATGTAAATGTGATCAAATATATATGGATTTTTTAATAGGTCTCACAATAATGTTTCAGAAACCAGATACCATATGAGTGATAGTAGAGCAACACATAAAGTCATCTCATTTAATTCTGATTCATGTATAAATTTGATGAAGCAATTGTAAAAAAAATATATATACAGGAAGTGGTAAATAGGCATGGAATATTTGTTTCTATAGTGTCCCAAAAAGATATGAGGTTTATGTGTTGTTTTTAGAAGCCCGTACAGAAATCCCAAGGGACTTTTTTTAATATTAGTACGACGTATCATCCTTATATGGATGACTAATCCAAAATGATGATACAAATGTTAGAAGGAATGTAGTAGTCCTGTGTAATGGATTTTAGTGGCTCATGGGAAAATCACGTACTGTTAGTCAGGATCTAATAAAACAAAATTTATAAATACTTGATAAATATGGATAGTTTTTATTAATTTATTGGGAATATAAATCATTCTCTTATTTGTTGGATGGAAATAGCTCAGACTTCACTGGTTGGGAAAAACATTGTCCAAGAAACAATTGTGAAGATTCAATTGATCAGAAAATGTTTGGAGATGAATTAGAGTCATTATAAATCATGAGGGGATCATCATCAGTGATAATATTCATTTTATGGGAGTTATCATGTGTTCTTGAGGATCACTCCATGTTTTAAACATTGAAATTTTGTGAGAAAGGTAAGGTTACTTCTCAATACATAGTTTATTATGGGATACATAAATGGGTTGGAGAGGTGGAAAATTAGAAGGTATTTCAAACAAGGATCAGTTTAGTGCATAATGGGATTTATATATCATATTTAAAGAAGTACAGGCCTAATCCTGACATGAGACTCTCTGTGATTATGTTGAACTCAAGAAGGATTATTCATTAGTGCATGTGAAAATATAGGTTGTTGATATGAAATATACAATATTGTGTGGGAAAAGCATAGGTCTAGTTTAAGTTTTATAGAAACATATATAGATTCAATAAGAGACTATGGGATTTGAGAATGAAATGAAATAGAAATGGCTGGAAATAATTCAGGAAAATAATGGTTTTCTATATTCAGATAAAGTAAATAACAATACTGGGGAGAATTTACTCCCCCAGTTTAATGTAAGTAACCATTTTTTTATTTTTAAGTATATAATGTGTTGTGATGATGTTTTGTAAAGGTGTAATATTTTTTTAATGTTATGGGGATTTTATAAGGGTTCATGATTGATGAAATTTTTTGGAAGACCATGAATCTCCAATAGAAAACTATGAATAGGGAGATAGAGGCTAATGGGAAGGTTCATGAGTGGAAAATGGATTGTCCCAACCATTTAATAGCCTAGGGGAAATTATTGATTTCGAGAAATTGGTCTTTGGAATGGTTGAAACATGGGTTTGAATCTTCGGGAACCAACTATCTGAGGTACCTTCTTGATAGATATGTTGGAATATAGTTAGCGCATGATATTTTTAAAAATGGGACCTACATGATTCAAAAACGTGATAAACAAAAAGTGGATCTAGGTCAGAATCATTCTTTAAACCCACATTTGTGACCCAAAAAATCCATATCAGGGTATTTCACTATCTCTAAGGCTAAGGATTATTTTTCCATTGAGCCTATGGTGATCTGATGGCTTCTCTGGGTGTGTTGATGCTGTATTGTCATGGTAAGTCTTTTTTCTTGGCAGTTTCCCTTGGTTTTAATTAGATATAATTCCCCCTCTCTCTAAATTTCTTATATCTATGTCCAATATGGATAAATATATGGTATTTTCCTCTAAATATGATTAGATTTTCCTTTTTTGTTATCACAAGAAGAGATCGAAGATGTTTTTTTGAAGATTCATCCAATTGTCATGGATGTTTTCATTATTCTTTCAATTTTATCCGAATATTTCAAGGTAGGTGGATTCACATGTTACTAAATATAGAGTATTCAGTAATAATATCAAATTAATTTTTTATATTGAAATATTTTGTGAAATCAATGTGAATTTCTTTTTAGAAACCCCGTTAATTGACCAATTATAGAATTAAGGAAATTGGTAATTTTTTGGAAAGTGTTAATGGTAACATGATTTTAGAATGATGATTTTAAAATTTTTGTTTGGTTTTATTTCATGGAAAATTATATTCGATAAAATGGTTTTTTTATTAAAATGGATTTATAAAAAAATTAAACAAAACAAAAAATTTAATTAAACTGGTTGAATTTTTTTTTTATAATTGGTTTTTTGCATAATGGTTTTCTTATTTTAATGTACTTTTAAGACATATAAGGGTAAGAATTATCCCTCCATCATTAGGGTGATAGATAGGTTATGTCCCTCCCACATCAAAATGGTTTATTATGCGATGATTAAGTGAAATGATGACTCAAAACTCAAGAGTATAGGGTTTTCTGGGTGGAATACATGTTTGGATGTGTGGATATGTGGAATGGAATGGATTACACCAAAATGGAACTTGTGCAATGGTTTTAATGTATTTTTATGTTTATTTTTTTTGGAACTCTCTGTTGTTTTTTTGAAAAATTATTGGATAAGGAACATGTGTTTTATTTTGATATAATCCATTTTAGAAATTTTTTTATATAATATATTTTATATAAATTTTCTACCATGTTCTATCCTAGTGGTGTGAGTAGGAAAGAGTGTTGAGGAAAACCTACCATGTTTCATCACTCACTATTGTTTTGGATATTAGGTGAATTTTTAGATGTTTTTTACTATGAAATAGGAAAAGATAAAGTATCACATTTCTCTATTGGTTATTACTGATACATGGGATATTCTATGTAGTGGAGAATAAAACATATTGGAGCTTTGGATTACAGGTTGTCTTTGAGTTTTTTTCTTCTGATATATTCATGGATGTTTTTTTGTCTTCCACTATGGTACTATTGTGTAGTTTGATTTTGATATAAATGTTATTTATTAAGATATTTTTAATTGATAACATGCATCATGTAGTTGTTTAATTTGTTATGGAATGTTTGGATGGTTGTTTTATTTTTATAGGTAAAATGATCCCCCCCCCCAATTTTAATAAATCACATGGAATTTATTTCTATCCTTTTGAATCTTGGGAATGTCACATAAGGCTATGTAATGTTACTCTACCTTCTCAAGAAAATGAAAAGAAGTGGGTTGTTACACAATAATTGCATACCTAATGGGTAATTAGTGTAGTTTCACCATTATGTTTCCAATAGGAAACCATTATACAACAATTAGATTATAATTGATCATTACTTTACTAGTAGAGGGATACCAGGTACTCACTCGTGAAAAAATACATATAATTTTACAGGTAAAAATTAGATATGTGAGGTTTTTTTATTTTTAAATATAAAGCCCGCTCAATGTTTTCACTAAACCACAAAATAATGATAATTAATTAACCATCTCCCACATTGTTATCATAAATCATTTAGTTTTTCATATATAGTGTTTGTGGGTTTTTAGTTCCCCAAGTTAAGGTAATATCTCCTTTAACTCCATTCTCACCCATTTCGATTGTTTTGTCATTGATTTTGATTAATCTATTTTTAAATTTGTTGTTTTATTTAACTAGAGAATTATAAAATCAATTTATAACAACAGGGATGTTTTATTCCATGTCTAAAGATGTCTATAGTTAGTTGAACACATTTTTTTGATCATTTGTTTTACTGAATTTGTTTTTCCTTATCGTTTTTCTTCAAATATAATCATTCTTATGGTTAAAATGATGGTTTTTTGGGTACTGAAATTTAGATATTTAAATCACCGACATTTCAGGGGAATAAAAAGATTTATATTCATTTGTCTCATCATAGTAATTCAAAATATCTAATTATATATATTATTTTATAATTTCGTTAGATCTACATAGTAGTTATAAGATTAGGACATGATCACCATTCGTGTATTTAAGATGGTTTTCCAATCTGTCATCAGTGTTTTAATTAGTTTTACATTGTGATGTGCGTTTTTATTATCATCAAAATCCAAAAAAGACACATTCATTATAGAAATATAAAATTTAAGGTAAATAAATAGAATATTTTGATAAGTGAATTCAAATGTCATATTTAATTGCTACTTATAGCAGTGTTACATGATTATTCACAAAGATTCATGGAGAACCATATATTATTCCTGTTCATCATTATATTTCTATATTACTTTATAAATATTGTGGTAACACATATTTTATATTTACTATTAACCATATTCTTAGGTAAAACAGTAATTTAAATGTTTTTGAAAAAATAAGGTTTACCTAGTTATATATATGTTTATGAAATAATACACATAGTTAATTTAAAAATATATTAATCTTAGGACCAAATAATGGTACTGAGTAAACCACCACTTTTAGGAATTATTTATTATTAAAATTGTTTTTATATTTCAATCATTTCACTCTTATAGAACTATGCTAGTGGAATTATTAATTAATTTTCAATTCATTCCAATAATTTCTATTCGATTTTCTTATTCTTAGGTGAGTTTCTTTATTCTAATTATCATAGAATAACAATTTTAGTTTTTAGGTTGATTTTTCTAAAGTAGAAAAAATTCATATATAGACATTGATTTTCATGTTTGAAAAGGATGATTTCTCTCTTCATGATTTAATATTAATTGTTTCTTCCTATAACCTACCAGGTCTATCAATGACCTATATTCCTAACCATAGGTCTATCAAAATCCATTTTTTAGTAAAATAATAATTTTCACTAACCTGGGATATTGAATTTAGAACTTGTAAAAAAGTAATTACTCTTGAATCAGTGCCTAGTTTCAAGGAACTGGAGACAATGTCCCCTAGAGAAAAGATATGGACATTATATTATTAGCGGGGTGTTGGAACCTATGGATGGCCAAGAACAAAATATGATAGAAAACCCCAAGAGAATACCAGACTAGTATTATCCCCAAAATGCTGAATTTTTTTCAGGATCTCATTTGGAAGTGCATATATTTCAATGACATAGATTTAGTTAGGGACCTTGTTTTGAATTTCATTCTTCTCAACCAGATCAACGACTCATGGAAGGGCCACTTGGTCCTATGGAATCCTTGTCACAATGGGATGAAAATGAACATGTATGGGTATTCTTTCTGGGGGATATGTGGGGAGGAGGTGTCATTAAGAACCATTAGGGGGCTGTTATTTTATCCATTTAAGACTTCTATGGTAGGGGTGACACACTGTTGGAGGAGGCGCATGTGATGGTCAATGTCTTAGAGATGTGTAATCGGAGACAAATACTACTCAATGCAGTGGAAAAGGATTCCTCCATCATATATAAAGCACTATCTAACACAAGACTGTCTCCATGGAAAATTGTGTACATGATAAGGAAGTGAAAAAAGCTCATGGAAAACCACACCGAGGTCACTCAAACATGGTTGGAGGGTAATTGGGTCGCAAATCTCACGGCATCCATGGATTCACCATATCATAGTATGTCTTATTTCACTATTTTATGATATTTCCCCCAGGAGGGGCTCTAACATGTGGTTAATGATTCCCTTGTCTTGCATTTTTTCAGAACCCCATGATCTGCTTTGTATATTATTTTCTAAAATGCAATAAAAATGTTAACATTCAATAATTCATAATGGGAAGATTATGATGGACTGTCCTATTTTCGTTTTCTATCGAAGATCATCCTCCATTACAGTTTATTCCCAACTAGATGATGCCACCTTTATCTAATGTCAGTGTTATCTTCTTCTCTATTTAATGGTAGTGGCTATTATGGTCTATAAAATTTATTTCCTCCCTATAATTAAATGATTCTCTAGGATTATAATAATCCAAATGTGAAGGCTTAGATGCCTGGTTCTTCATTCATGTCTCCTACACCCCCTTTTTAATCCATGGGCATTTCGATCTACATAATGTATATACCTTTCTTTCTTATTATCTATATGGAGGCACATTTACATCCATGTGTCCAAAGGGGTTTCTCCCATAGAAGTTATTTATGCAGTCTTTTCTAGGTTAGTTCTTTAGGGATCCTGTGATGGTGGTCTCAATGATGATGTTGGTAGATGTGGTATTTCATATATAGTGGATGGCCTATTTGGAAATGATGTTATAATGAATAAATATCCAGTTAACCTAAATCTACAATATTTTAGAGGTGAATAAATGGATCTATCTCCATATAACTCTTTAGTGAACCCTCTGTGTCTGATTTATTTCTCATTCCCTAATGTAGTTCGTCCTTCCCTTGATCCTCTTATAGTTTCTACATCTATCTATTTCATTACTCTTTCTTTGATTGACTCTACATTTCACGTGACTTACACTTTATAAAATAGTTTATCAAAATTTTTTTATAGAAATAAATTAAATCTAGGGGCGTGACCTTAAGACATAGAGACAAATCTATATCTGAATGTATAATAACTTTTAAACTATGTTTGGGAAACATGGCGGTCCAGACCATCAAAAATGATTGATTATGTTTTCTATTTACATTTTGAATTATATAAGACTCAATGCATTAGTTAAATGAGAATATATTTTTCTTGTGTCTAATAAATAAAATTTCTCAGTAATCGATATTATAGAACCAAGACATATTGTTTTTTCCATCCAATAATTTACTTTCTAGCTCTATGTTTGGCATTTCATCCATGATATTTTGACTAACATCCATAAATGAATCAATATGAATAATGAAAACCATGTGGGGATTGGATGTTTTTATTTAAAATATATTAATATTTGGGAGACCTATCTCATTTAGTTTTCAGTTAATAGTTCTATATAGGAAAAATGTGATGAAAGGGATCTTGAAGCACTATGGGATGATCTATCCACATTTAACCAGATCCCTATTTTTGGGATTATTTTCTGATAAATTATTACTATCCAAGATCAATATATGAAAAGAGTTATATGTAGACACCATAGGAAGTCCATGTATAATCATAACATTTTTATGGATTTTTTAAAAAATAGACCTTTTTTATTTAGGTGATTATTTTATATACTAAAATATCAACCAAGGTATCCAATGGATTTAAAATTTCCTTGATTTGCGATTGATCTACATTTAGGAAGTCTGTCACATTTTGAAATCATCAATAACTCCATTATCCAAGAATCTATCAAATAACTCTTTTCTATTACACTCACTGATATGATATGGTGGAGATTTTGATATATTTTAATATATCATTTGATTTTGTATGATTAATTTTTATCCATAGTGTATTAATCCCGATATATTACAGTGTAATTTAATTGGGATATTTTTGAAAGGAAACTCAAAAATATTATTGGATTTCATAAATAATGGTCTAAACCTTGTGATTCCACCATTCATGGAAACAATGATACTGATTTTGAACTAGTTATTCTAGATAGAAATCTATAATACTCTTAAGATGTTTTAAATTTTAGGACTCACATGGATAAATGAAATGATATTGTGTACAAATTAATGGATGTTAAAAAATTTATCATGAATGGCTATAGGACTACATGGTAAACGATGAAGGTGAAAGCACAACTTACTCACATTCTTGCATAAGATAAAAGAGATTTTATTAATATATGTCTAAAAATATTATATAGATCATTTACCAATAATCTTAATATCATAGTTCTATTAGAAGAAGATAATTCTTATAAACTTATTTTCAGTATTAGATTAGTGAACTAGTGTGTATGTCCAAGAAAAGATACTAATTATACTTTCATTAATATGATATCATCAGTTATTGAAAATTATATAAATTCTTTATTTGATTCAACCACCAATTTTGGGAAATAAATAATTCTATAAAATCCCGAAATCTAAATAGTTCTCCATGTCTAGATTAATTCTATGGTTATTTCGTCATGTTTTTTTATACATAATCCAGGTGGACCTCAAAAGAACAATCCATGATTTCTTTTATGATGGTCATATCCCTATATGGTCAAGTTATAACACCCATATCTTCATGTATAATATACGTAACCCATGTGATTTTATTATTTCATTGAAATTACTCTATGAAACATATCCTATAGAATATTGGCTAAAATCATCAATGATAACATTTCATCCAAACTACC
Source organism: Viscum album (assembly GCA_963277665.1). NCBI lineage: Eukaryota > Viridiplantae > Streptophyta > Magnoliopsida > Santalales > Viscaceae > Viscum > Viscum album. The sequence goes on along the minus strand of OY728146.1, from coordinate 1,748,559,304 downwards.
TCAAATTCATTTTGAGAATCAATATGGGGTTTTCAAAAACCAAAATACTCAAGATTCCATAGATTTAGCTCATGATATAATACATTGCATCAATTGGAATGGGACTAGTTCAAAAATCATGTTTAAATTAGATATTGAAATGCCTAAGGAACAATTTAATGGTTTTTATTATCAATATCATGATGCAACAATGATTTTTAGAATGGTTATATTAATTGTGCTTATGTAGTTTCTCAAATATATGAATCTTGGTTTCCATCATGGGAATAAAATTTAGAATATTAAATTCAATAGATGTTATTCATAAATTTTAACCTATTTCTCTAAGAATATTATTTCTTTCCCATCATGATCTTAGCAGGAATATTTATTGTTAATTCTCATTGGGATGGATACATCCCTTCAAAAATATGTATATCCCTCCTGAAATCTCTCATGTAATATTTTATGAAGATATTCTCTTTTTTATAAATTGAAAAATATATATTGTAGTATTAAGATATATCTTAAATGATTATGAGAAATGTAGTGGATGAAGTGATATTTGGTCAATTGGTTGTGTTCATATTTCAAACCCTTAATTGGCTAAAAAATATTTTGAGATCAATAACAAGAATGGTTTTTCTTGAAATTGGATTCCTAAGTATTATCTAAAAACAATTTTACTATTAAATTATTATAATTAAACAGATTTATTACCTAGTTCATAGAATTATATGCAGAATCAACTACTAGAAGAAACACAAACACTCATTTTGTGGGAACATCACCCACATTAACTCTGTTCTATCTTCCATACTCATTCAAAATATCTATACCATTATATTGTCCAAAAATATTATATGGATAATTAACAAAATAGTAATAAAATTATATGATATACTCATCCGGAAAGAATATATCATTGGGCCTGTTTCAAAAACTAGTCAAAATCCAAAAAAAATGGTATTGGTATGAAATACATGTTGGAAAAACATTAATTGGATTTTATTTTACAAGATACCATGTGGGACACAGTTTCCTGAACCAATCATAGAATATAAAATGATGTGGTACTAAAAAACTATTTATTCATCTTATATATTATTTAATAGTCTCTAAATTATAATTCATACCCCTCTTGAGAACATGTGAAAAATTAATGGTAGAGTAAAGGTTCTATTTTAGAAAGTCAATTGGGTAGGGAATTCTATTTATTATCCTTTTTCAACACCCTATACAATACTTTTATAATGTCTCAAAAAATAATAAATCCAATTTTTCATGTTTAATAGAATAGAAATAATTTTCATACATTCCCACAATATTTTAAAATTATATTTTTATATGATTAGAAAATTAACATGCATATAAAAACCCTAAAAATATTATAAAAAATCCACTGAATATTTATTTTTTTATAAAGACATGATCCTCAAATTTTAAATCCCTTTCTATTCAGAGCACATTTTACACATTTACATTGAGTCACCATAATGGAATTGGATACCTTGAAAGAGTTTTAATAATCCTTATTCCTTATATAAAACTTTTTAAAACATGGTATAAATATATAAAATTCAATAAGGGGTGAAAAATAAATAAACCCATCAGTCTAATTTGAAAAAAACGAAATATCATAGACAAGTTTCCATTTATATAATTAAAACATAACAAAAATTGTTCATTAAATTACGAAATAAATAAACATCAATTCCCAAAAAAATCACAAAATACGTCATTAGATATGTTAATGTAAAAATCCTAATTATAAGGGTTTCTTGTAAAACATAGTTAATCACGAATGTGATTTCATAAAAAATATTCATTTCAACCATAAAAGGGGAAAAAATTTCAATTAAACATAAGTCCTTTAACATAACTTATGAAATTATAATACATAAACAAAATATCATTTTTGTGAATATAAAATTAATAAATGGACATTTGGATATCATATTGATTTCAATATTACAAGATCTCATACAAATGGAATATCAAATTCAGTTAATTACAACATATATTCCTTAGAGAATTGAATAATTACCTAATATATTAGAGATAAATATAAAGATCGCCCATAAGCATAAATATTTCCCAAATAATATAACATATATAAAATACACATACTATAACATTTACAAAAAAACCTCATAAGTTGATATTTTTAACACATATACATAAACCCTTTCATGCTTCGCATAAACATACTGTTAAAATTATTTTTCTGTGAAAACATTTCAATAAAAAATTACCTAGATGAACCAAAAATAAGCATTTCTTTCAAAAAATTAATTTCTTTAGGGATCACATTATACAACAAAATTCATTAATTTTCCAACAGAAAAATTACTTAAAATCTCCCAAAAGTGACCTATTTAGAAACTGCTTGAAAATGGAGTTTTGTAATCCAATGTTAGGAAATTTAAAGAGAGTTTTCATATTAATTTATACAAAAATTTATGTATTATTATAATATTCTATAAAAAATTATGAATCATGGATATGGTGGAAAATATTAAGATATAAAATGATAAATTATTTTAAAAATGGTTTTGAAGAAAATTTCACACAATATTAACATCTTTTGAATCAAAAGAACAATGAATGATTGAAAATAAAAATAATTTCACAGGAATTTATATCTTAGTAAATGAATGGTAAATTAAATCGTTGTGGAATTTTATACACATGAATAATGAAAAAATCATGAAAATATTATAAGCCTCATTGAAAATAAATTTAGATGATAATCCAAATACATAATATACTAACATACCATATACATCTTTTACGTTTAGAAATAATGAATTGGTATTAATTTTATATTATATTAATAAAATTTAAATGTTTATTACCTTATTATTATTCATTTTTTTCATTTATTAAAATTTTTTATTTGGTTACATGATCTAAAATCGAATTTCAAATCATTTAAGGTTCTTTGATTTGGAGCCATTAAATAAAAATCGTTTATTTACTATGGTTAAATGGATTATGTTTCCATCACATAAAAAACTATAAAATTGTTACTCATTTATAACATACCATATATAGTGGTTGTGAAAAATTAATATCATCATTTCAGAGAGATGGTGGTTTGTACATACACATGAATGAAGTTTACATTTTTCTACATAGTTGAATGAAAACAAAGTATACAAATTTTTTATTATTCCAAATAAAAATTATATTAAATATGTCATATTTATTTATTAGTTATAAATTTAAAAAAATAAATTATTGGATGTAATCAATGATTAATCACATCATTTCGTAGGGGTTTTAGTTCACATTTATACACGCATGATGTTATCATTTTCCAACAGATTGAAGGGAAAAAGGATAAGTAATATATTTTCGGTACAAAATAAGAATATTATCATTAATATCACATATATTAAATTTTTAATCATTTAACCTTCCCATATAAAGAGGTGATGAAAAAAAATTACTTTTCTTTATGGAGATTCTAATCTATATATACATACGTCCGATGTTTTCATTTTCCTTAGGCTGTAAAAAAATTTTAAAATGGGTTATATAATAAATATAATAAAATTTATATGTTTTAGATATAATTATTATATTATATGGGAGTAGTTATGATATTTATTAAGGAATTATTAGAATAATTAAAATAAAAGAACTTAGTTAATATTTATACCGCATCTTTAGAAACCCATATTTTCTATACATCCTTTATTTATAAGTTAGCATTTTGGGGTAACCAGAGCCTATAATTCATTTGGAGGAATGTTCAAAATTTATTTTGGCAGGGTTTAATCATACTAACTGGACTATGAATTTGGAAGATGTGTTGATAGGTGGTTCCCTTTTATTAGTGAGGGGAGTGACACAATTGTAATTTTTTTAGCTTTTAAATATTATAAATGTCTTACTCATTAAGAATAGGAAAAAATCAAAATAATTTTGAAAATAAGATTTAAAGGGTATAAATAATCTTATATAATATTAATTGAGAAGATAATTTGTGAAAATATTACTTAGTAATAACCATAATTAACATTTTTACCCTTTACCCTCATAGAGACATTATTACCAAGGTTACTATTCATAATGATGAACAATAAAATCGATCTCATTACTATAATTGAATATCATTATTCAAAAAAATAAAATCAATTTTTTAATATTAAATTTATAAATTTTAAAAAAATTAATTCTAATATAAGTGCACAAAATAAAAAATTATGTTTTAGAAAAATGTATTTTTTCGCATAAAAATGAACATATAACAAAATATAAAATAATTTAGATTCCTATAGAATTAATTAGATTATTTTTAATAAAATTGAAATTATATTACACTAAATCAAAAAAAATTATAATTTAATTTTTAAATTACTTTATTTAATGAATATAAATGACAATTTTGAAAATAGAATCACATTTCACTATTAGCCAAAATAGAAATCGTTTTATAGAAATCTCAAAACAATCAAGGTAGATATTTTTTCAGATGATATAAGAAATCCCGTTATATTAAATTGATGTTACAGAATTGGAAAAAATTAATTGTAATATCTCTTAAAAATGAAATTGGATCCTTATTTTGAAGAAAACGTATTGTTGAATCATAAAATGACCTAACTATTGTCCACATAATAATACCCACAATGAAATAAATATTGAATGATTTTATTAGATATAAATTATAATAAATTTATAAAAATTATTATCAATAGTTATTTATTTAATATGTTAAGATATAAATTCATTTTACACATAATTTTTAAAATATATATATATATATATCATTTACCTACAAAATATTTTATCGTCATTTATAACCAATTGATAATTATTGAATGGTTTATCATAAATTGTATAAATGAAATAATTCCTACAGAAATTTTATATACAGATTACTCTTATTCATAACCACCAATTCAATGACTTGGTTATTATAATATATTTCAATTAAAATATTTTAATATTAGATCACAATTTGATTTGTGCTCATTATTGGATGTTGTACATGCAATGAAACAAAATATTATTTTCAAATCAATGTATCAGGGTGTTAAATTCAACCCCACATAAATAGATAATAACATTGCAATTTTAAATTGATTCTATTGAAATAAATATATCATAAAAAATTAATAAAATAAGATATATACATTGTCATATTTTTTAATTTATATGATAAGAACACTATATTATTATTTTATAATTGTGTTTACATATTTAAGACTTATATCTGCATATGATTATCTAAATTATTACCTTGATAGGTACGTGTTGATTTATATATAATGGTTTATGAATTTGAGAGGTCATTTTACAATCAAGAAAGATATTTTAAGAAAATATATATACTATATTTCATTCATCTTAATAATTGCTATTCTATCTATCATTTTTTCATTGATTATATTCCATTTATACCTCATATATTATTCTAAGAAATAAATATTCAACATGAATTTTTCTTTCTTAAGGTCTAAAATAAACTTCCAATGGATCATAACATCCCAAAAATTTATACAAGTTATTTCTCCAGTATTTAAAAATTAAAAAAATCCTAAATGGTTAGTATACTTTACAACAATATCCAAATGAATAAACAAAATGATAATTAACAACATATTAACAATAGTTACTAAATTTTATCTTAAATAAATCGATAAATTAATAACCCTTAAATGATTCAAAATATTAATAACTGTGTTGAGAACCCATAAATTAGAAGGATTTGATCACATCTGCTTCTAGAATATTTTATTACCAATCAAGATCAATAACACATAAATAAGTACACTAGATAATTTTTGTTCCATATTAATATAATTTTTCAAATATGATAATATTTTCTATAAATAAACGTAATATCCATAAAAAATCAAAAAATATATTACAAAAAAAACAACTCAACATATATTCCCCATATAAAATAACATATTATCGAAAAATATTTCTATTTATCTTAATCATATAATTTTTCCAATACAGTAAATTCATTAAGGAATAAATTTATTAACATAGTCGATAAATCATTTTTAATGCCAAAGTCATTAATAAAACATATTGCCTCAAAATTTAATAACCATTATATCCAAATTTACAATAATTACCTTAATGAAAAAATCATTTTTTCCCTAAATGTCATCAATACCTTTCAATATATATAAAAAATAAAAAAAATTAATCTTCCGGAAATAAACATTTCACTAAAAACATGATAAAATTAAGAGTTAAATACACCTCAAAGATCAATAAAAATGTAATAAATGTATCTCATCACATAAATTCTAAAAATTATATAAATTTGATTAAAAATATAATCATCCCTAAAATTTATAAATCATTAATTAAAAAACCACTATATCAAAACTTTAAAAACCATATATGTCGATACATTAATCATAAATTATATTCCTTTAATGAAGATTTCAATCATACTCCTTAATAACTTCTTAATAAATCAAAATATATAAATCATGTCCTAGGATTCATAAATATCAATCAAATATTGTTGTATATATTAAATATATGAAAATATTTTAAAATAACACATACTTCTTATATGTTATTCATATCATCTTTATCATCAACATTTAACCATTCTAAATCTTTATTAATACAATATTTCAGATATCATTAATGGTATTTCCTCATATGAAAATAATTTTCATAATTATTATACACTACATAGTTGAAAAATATTTCTATTTAAGTGATATATTTAAATATGATGTTCTCCCCACATTATTGAATTGTAAGAAGTTTTATATTTTCAGATTTAGTAACTTTATCACATAAAATTCCCCAATCCTCTATTTTTTTATTATATAGTTCAATTAAAAACTCAGTTAGATATATTTTTTCAATAATTAATTAAGACTGTTGATTAGGAAAACATAAAAAAGTTTTCTCACAATCTCTTATATCCTTTGGTTGGTTATTATGATAACCACCATATTGTCTTTCATATACATTTTCATCATTAGTCATAATAGTTCTATCCATTTCAAGAATTAAAAAAAATAGTGTTATCATATAATAATAAACCATCTTATTTAGAGGATAAACACTAAGATATCCATAATCACGTTATCTTATGTTTATATCTTTTCATTCATGAAAAATAACAATAATTACTTATAACAAAGTAACCATTGATGTTATATATAACATTTAACTTATGATCAAATAACATCCAATCATTTATTGTTATTTAAACCTTTTCATGGATATAAATTATAATGAACCATACAAAAATCATCATATAATTTTGAGTTCAATAAATATGACTTATTTTTCTTAAATTTCATAATATTATAGTATTAGAGTTTTAGTCATAATATAAATATTTATACCATCACATTTAATGTGTTGAGGTAAATTTAATTACATCATTCCGTGGAGGTGGTAATCTATCCACACGCACTAGTGACATTTAAATTGTTTGATGTACAGAAAAAATAAAGGTAAGTATTTCTTATATGTTACATAATAATTTAAATAATATATATATCATATATCAAAATTAAATATATCGAAATTTAAAACTATGGCTGATGTTTGTAGAAAATTATTTATATAACTTAGTTGATGTGGTAGTCTAAACGTGCGTAAGAGGGATAATTTCATCACCCATTGGATTGAGAATTATTGGTAAATGGTTTCAAAATAATCATTTTAACATCTAATAATTATTATTATATTTTATTTCTCATATTTAAATGGATATACAAGAATTATAGGATGTATAAAAAGAATTAATATTGATTGGGAATTATTAAGATCTGTACCTCTTCGTTGAGAGACCACTATTGTCTTACTCCTGAATCCTTGAAGGAGTATTGTTAATCTAATAATATATGTACTCTGATTAATTTAATTAATCAAATAATAATTTTTATAAGTTATTATCTGATATATAATGATAAATTGATTGGATAATGAGGGAGAAGAGGTTCTCATTTATTAGAGTGGGGAGTGACCCAACAGGAATTTTATAAAACATTACTATGATTCATAGTCCCTTTGAAGGAAAAGTGGATCCAAATGTATTGGTATTAGAAGGTAGGCTAATTTAAGGAAACAATATCCCAAAAAATAATAATTTTATATGTTTTTTTCTCTCACCTACTCTTACGACATGGTTTAACCCCCAGTAAACTAATTTTTACCTAATTGGTTATGACACGATTTTAATTTTTTCTAATTAGTATAGAAAAAAATTATCCTATAAGATTATGATAATTATGATTATTAAAAATATGGGATCCATTTTAAATTATTAAATTTATATAATAGGAATAATTTATATTTTATTAAGAATGAAACTACAATGAAATGCTATTTTTGATAAATGAATATTTTATTATAAGAACTAATCTACATCAATTCATTAACTTGTAAAAACAACAGAATGAATGTTAAAGTGTCATATTTAATATATAATCTATAAATTTCGTTAAAAATTTAATAAATATATATTAAATTAATATATTTATATAAAAAATATTTTGTGTACAAAAACATTTTTTATAGAAAAATGTCTTCTTGAGCCAAAAAAATTAACTTATACTGAAATAATTTATAATGATTATTAATATGAAATTAATTATAATATTTATAATAAAATTACCCAAAATTGAATTTAATATAAAATTTACGAATTTAAGGGACATTTACATGAATAAATATCTATTTTAACTCTTCATTAAGAATGAATTCCTTTTAGAAAAAAACCTTAATATTCACCCTAAGAAAATATTCTAATGATGAATTTAATGATGATATTATTTGTAAAAAATTAAATTTTTTAAAATGGTAAAAAATATTTGTAATAGTTTTATGCAAAAATTTGATAACAACCATTTATTAATAAATTATAATTTTGAACTGTAAAATCGATTTAATGAAAAATGGGTAATTTTATATAATGAATAAATAAAAAATCATTTATAAATATCTATATATATATATAATTCTGAATAAATTATATATTAATATTCATACTGGGCAATTTAACAGTTAGGTTATAAAAATTTATGTCATCACAGTTCATATAGACTTAATGTTTTATTTAAGGACAAATATCTAATTCATGAAAATAATTCCAAAGTAACTAAAAATAAAATCAAATGGTGTAACATTATACTACCCTTAAATTGATTTTTGATTATATAATTCCACCACTGTAGTATTATCAAATGATGATATATCTACTTCATCACATCTTTGGTTTCCCATGCGACTTCCTCAAATTTAAAAATCTTCTAAAGAACATTAAACATATGAGATGTATTGTTTAATAGAACTATATTTGTAGAATCTAAGATTTCAACTGGTTTGTCATCATTAGATTGGTTTTAATATAGTGTTACATCCTATATGTTTTGTATATTGGAAGGGTTTGGTATTTACATATTATAGGGATATGAAACACATCATTGACCTGAGAGAGGTTTTATAGTAGTGCCTAGTGATAAGTTATTGTCCCTACAAAATCAATAATATCAATGGGAAAAATATATAGAGGTCTCAAATTTTCCTGTTTGATCTAATCATTATCATTAATAGATAAATTAATTGGAAATCATTTTTATTATACATGAATTCTAGATCTTATTGATGGTTGTAGATATAACTATTTTGTTAATTCTATGCTTCCTTGAGGTTATTCAAAATAGATCTAAAATTCTAAACCATTTTAGTAGCTGTTTCAAATCTGAATATAATTATTTATCGAAATTCATCACATTTGGTTTTACATTTACAATATTTCTCATATAGGGATTCATAAAAATCCATCTGAATGCTCGAATGATATCTAATGTTGTCAGAATTCATTAATAAAGGATGGTTTTGATTCCAACCACCATTGACATCTAAATAATAGTTTTAAAAAATGGTAATGTGTTTTAATTTTTCATTTAGATAGACCATCAATATAAGGATAATAAATAGTAATTAAACAAAACACTGTATCTTGGGAAATTTGGAGACTTCCCCGACAGATTTCAATAATCCTTAGATCCCAATAAGAAATAAATTTAAAATAGAACCCCATTTGATCTTAAAACTTTTAAATTTATATCCAATAAATTTGATTAGGGGAGAATTATTTTCTAATATAAATGAATTATGCTTACTCTGTAAGTTGAATGCGAACATCTCAAATTAAATTATGAAATTTAGATTTCTTGGGGAGTCCAATAATGAATTCCATGGTGATGTTTTCCCATTTATATTATAGTATGGTTAATAGTTGTAACATCACCTTAAATATTTATGACTTATCCTTAACATGATGACATATCAAAAACCAAGATATGTAATCTATAACGTTTCCTTTCATGTTATCCCACATGAAATATAAATTTTGATCTATTTATATAATCATACTACAATGATGAATGGTAAATAATGAGATTAGATAATCTATCAATAATTCATCCTTAAATTAGAGTAGATATGGTCGACATACTCAGTTTATGGACCATTTAATTCATTCAATATTTCATTTGAAAAAAGGAATATTTCTCACATTATTTTTTAGTTCAAAGTTATCTTTCCATACCTATTTAACCATTAAATGGAAATATATAACAACAGTTATTTGGAAAAGATAATATTTATCCCCATCTATCAATATTTAAAGTCCCATCCTTTTCAAATCAATAAATATTATATCTTTTTTGATTCTTAACCAATATAAGATGTCATGATAATTTTGACTCAAATAATTAGTCACCTTGTTCTATTTCTCTATGTGGTATTGTATTGAGAACATAGAATATTTAAACAATTAAAACCATATTCTTTTTTTCATATTTGAATATTTATATTTTTATACAATTTTTAATGATTTTTATATATCTTACATATTTATTCATAAATTCACTTTCTCTATATCATTAATTAAAATATTATCAATATTAACACCAAATAACGAGTCAGGTAATTTTTCTCACGAACCTTAAATTGGAATTATATTTAATCTATCATTATATAATTATTCATAAGAACAAAACCCAAACTCATTTATATACATCACTATAAATCAGGAAACCTTATTTATTACATGCTTGTTTGAGAAAAGGTTCACTGACCAACCTTCAAAATAGTTACATGAAATTTCAGTCACATTTATTAGTATTAAAGACCATAACTCCCTTCTAAGTTAAAATTGTGATTGGATTACAAAAATTATGATAAATCATTAAAAATTAATTAATAATATATATATCCAATCAATGAAAATTATAATTTTCCGTCACAGTGGTCATTTTGGAACTATTTTCAAAATCTTCCGCCTCTGATGGATCAACTAATATAGCATTTTGTGAGATTATATGACTAAAAAATAAAGGTTTCTCAATCCAAAATTTAATGCTGGTGATTTTTTCATAATTTTTTTTCATACATTGGGTATTTAGTATAATCATCAAGTGATATTTAGTATCATCATTACTTTTAGAAGATATAAGAATAACATCTAATACAACTATCACACATTGGTCAAGGTAATCTCCAAATACATGATTTACTATATCCATGAAGATATCAATGAAACCCATAAGTCCAAATGAAGACACTATTATCTAATAGGGTCAATACCATCGATGAAATGTTTTCTTAGGTATATATTTACATTTTTCCATCGACTTATTGTATCTAGATCAAATATCTCCCATGGAAAAATAATTATGTCCTCACAATTAATCTAACCATTCATTAATATGTGATATTGATATTTATTATTGATTTTGATCTTGTTGACTCCTCTCCAATAAAATAGAGTCAAATTGAACCATAATTGATTTAAGAAAACTATAGGTTCACCCCGTGGTGATACACTTTTCTTGATAACTCCCTTATGAAGATTCTATTAGTGTCTCTACATTAACTAATGTAACTAAATTGGGGACATTATGTATTAAGGTACATGTATAAGTGTATAACTAGGTATGAGATCGATTGAAAAATATAATTTAGTATTGAAATAAATCCTATAAAAATATCCATAAAACAAATAGAAATCGATCATACATAAAGAATGTCATAAATGTTTATTTTCCTTCCAACAAAAATGACATAAATATCCCATTTTCATGGGAATCAGGACCCATTAAACAAATTTTACTTCTAATAGATGTTCATATTTACTTATATATTCATAAGCAATCATGATTTACCTTCCTTAGTAACTGATGTTGTATTTTTATAATAATGTCCAATCTAAGGATAAAATAAGAAAAAATTCAATTAGTGGACTAATAACATTATTTGATGGAAGAAAACTCCCAAAAACATTAATAGTGGATGAATCATAGACATGTTTTGATATCACCATATCATTTTGAGTTCTAAAAACTAATTTAATGTCTTATATTTGAGAATATGAATAAACACACCTTAAGTCCATTAATGATATAAACAATTTGATATGACTAAACTCAAATAATACAACTCATTATTTTAGTGTACCAATCACCACCCCAACATCATTATTGTATCTAAACTCCCTTAATAAAACCAAAAGGGTGAGATTAATCATTATGAATCATTAATCGAACGGATTAATCATCAATAAACATCCAAATGATTTCAATATCATGGAACTTTTTTTCGTCCAATTAAACCTTAGTATTAACATATATAATTTATGGTCAACGTCTTATTAAAATAACTTATAATGAACCATAAATAAGAATCAAATTAACATAATCATATCCCCCAATAATGTTGAACCAAATGTGTTGTAAAACACATTAACCATGTTCTATAATGATGGGTGATATATAATCGTCTAATTGTTTTTTCGTAGTCAGTCTTTGTTATTTTTATTCTAAAACAATGACCACTTAGAGTATCCTAGTAGGGATGTATTTTATTTGGGAAACCAAATTCTATTATTTATAATAACATAAAATTGTCTCTTATAGTTAGGTGAATGTCAAGGATTCAAACTAAAGTATCATCATCGATGTTTATAAAAGTTACTAAACCTTGACTCTAATAAAAACTATAATAACCCATAGTTTTTATAATTAAATATTAAATCCTTTTATAAAAATAATATAAATTTTTCACAATAATACACATATAATGAATTTATAGGTTTAGTGTGTTTGGAAGAATTTATAAGTATGAAACTTATATATAAAATATATACATTATTTTCTACTTAGCTTATAATAACTAGAACCATTATTATATATAACATAACAATAACATATCTCTATAACATGGGGTAGGGAAAATAAGAAAGGGTGGAAAAAAGTTATTAGAAAGGGTAAACATAATAGGTTCTCATAAGTGAGAATAATATAATAATAAATACATTATAACATAATGAATCATTATAAAATAATACCTATAAATTCATATATGATAATCATAAAACATCGAATAACATTTTATCAACTGAAAAGAAGAAATAAGACTGTGGAATCATTAATAATAAATCATGTTCCATGAAAGCATATCATAATCATAAAACATATTCTTTTGGAATGAAAATACAAATATAAAATAATTTCATTTTTCAATGAACAATTTAAATAATATCCCAATGTATTTTGTTCACTAATTATTTTATTATTTGATTGGTCAAGGATCACTCTAAAGACTATATAATTAATAGAAGTATCATTTTCAAAAGGGAGTAATCCTAATTCTTGTACTTACTATCTCCTAAGATATCTATATTTTCATAATACATTGGAGGATTATATAATTCTTTTCCAACTAATCACATAATTGAAACCACACATATGTGTTCCCCAATATCATAAAACACTTATCAAATAATAACCTGTGGAATGGAAACAAGTTCATAAACATACCAAAATAATTTCCAAAACTATTTAAATAATTAATAAAGCCGATTATATTGGGTTATATACTTATAAAATCATAATAAACATCAAAGTATGTAGATATTGATAAAAATACATAGAAAATATCACTATACAATTTTTATAGAAAATTTCCTTTTTAATTGAATTTATTTATTTGGAATCTAATTATTTTTAAAATATTAGTGAAAATATATTATATGAAAATAACTAGGAAAATATATAAAAAAATATTAAATAAAAATAATTTTCATGATGGTAGATAAATTTATTCACCCAGTGTATATTAAAAAAATATATTATTTACATTATGAGAAAAAATTCATGAGTGCCTTGTTCAGAAAATGATAAGAGTATTCATTTATATAGTATTTATAAAAAGTTAATAATTAGTGAAAATTAATTTAATAATTATTTTTTAAAAATTAAAAATAGTTTTAAAACATTTAAAAAAATATGGACATAGAATAAATGATTCTTGAAAAAAAGTGAAGCACTTGACAAATTTTCCTTAAAAATAATAATTTTTCTTATCATGTTCTTAAAGAGAGTAAATTGAGAAGTAACCATGAAATATAAATATTGAAATATAGAATAAATTTTTTTTTTTTGAAATAATTGTTATTTTATTTCATCATTTGAAAATTAAGCATAAAAAATCCTTGAAAAATAGATTATAGCATGTAACCCTCACAGATTTAGTAATATTTGAATCAAGAGTAATTGGATGATTCAAAGTTTTTGGGATCTAAAAATCCCATAAATTAGTTCTTATATAATTAAAAAATATAAATTCTAGCATACTATATATGCCATAGAGATAACATAAAATAGCATAATATTAAAACATGTATCATTGAAGAGAAATTAAGAAGAAAAATCATGACAATATTAGCGCATTTTGAATCAAATGAAATTTATATAAAGAACATGATATGGCTCTAAAAACCCCGTGAATTTCATGTATATGTAAAAATATATTTATTAGGTAGTAATCACACAACCTAAAATAAATGGTTGTTCAAAATATCAAACATGTCTCTTGAATTTGAAAAAGATACAAATAAACCCTTAATTTATATCTGAATTGATTCGTATGTGATCATACCTCATGTATATTATATTTATATTTATTAAAATTCTATAAAACAATAATATTTGTTCATATAATATGATATGATACAATTATATGATTTCAACGACCATTGGTCAAAATTTATTTATTGAAGTCACAATTTCATTTATTAATTACTTTTTTAATTAGTAATTTAGTTTCAAGGATTTGTTATTTCCAATGTTTTCATTGTTTATCCATATAAAGAATTTTAATAATGATATAATTATAATATATACTAATTATATACATATTAATGACACATCATATAAGGTTTCAATTGATAATGGCTTGCATCATTGTGTAGAGACGTTAATCTGTACATAAACATGGTTGACATTTCTACTATTTGATGGACGGAATAAAATAAATGAATTTATTAATTCACCTTTATAGAATCATTATTACAACATTAATTTCAAATATAGATATTTAATATATCTTAATATCTTACCATGAATTATGGTGGGTTAAAATAACTCATATCTCTATGGCGAGTAAGTATTGAACATTTTTACGCAAACTATACATTCATCTCCTATTAGATTGAGAATGGGTGGTAAATTGTTTTTCCATCCTGATAATAAAATCTCAATATATTTACAAAACTGTTTATAGTCAGCCGATCCTTTAAAAATATTATCAAATGAATTTTAACATTAACATCCAATAAATACAAAAATTGGATTGCTCAAATATTATTAAATAATGGAAATTTGTGCATAAAAAATCCAGATTAAAATCAGAATAAAACAAAAACCTTTACTACTATTGTAAAATTTTAATTATAAATTCCCATGAATAAATTAGATTAATAATAAAAAAAATTCCCCCAAGATGGATGAATTCAAGATAAGTTTTTTAAATTCTTATTATCTAATACATTTAGAATAAATTAAGTGCATAAAATAACATGTGTCTCAAAGAACAGAGTTTTGAGATAAAACCCTTTAAAATTTCATATCATTGAGGGAAGAGTGAATAATTTTTTTGATTATATATAATTAATGAATATATTCACAAATAATAGTGTTAATAAAATTTAAATCATTTGTAATTTTTTCCACACATTATTTCTTAGTTATATGTTCAACGAATTAGTCATATCACCGAATGAATGGAATTAAGTTAAGAAATCTCATAACATGAACTAAAATAATCACTTAAATTCCTTTTATTTTTAAATAATAAAATTATGTTAATTATTTATTTGATTAGAAAACTTATTAATGTTTATCATATATATTGTTTTTTAATTTTTACCACTATATTTTCAAATATATAAATAATTAATTTTATTTTTGATGTTTTAATTATTAAAGACTCATATGTCTAAAATCACGTTGGTAAGTTTACTAAAATAAAAAACTATTATTATTTAATAATGATAAATATATAATTATGAAATATAATAATATATAAAAATAAGTTATTCTTTTAAAAATAACGATGAAATATGGTTCTGAGAAATGAAAAACCTTGCCACAATGGAGAGGGTATGTTCTGCATAGGCTTGAGTAACATTTCCATGTTTAAATCATCATGATTGATAGACTTTAACTGTTATTTTATGTTTCTGTGATGATAATTAAATCATAAATATCATATTATTTCTTTAAATATGTAACACCCCAAGATTCCACGATACGCTTCTCTTTGAATAATACAGTAGCGTGTATTGTACACAACTTCGAGTTCTAAAGCACACCACAACCAATCCAACTAGCTGTTATGAATAGTCATACCCACTTTTTGAAATTTTATAAATCTTATCTTTCAAAATGGACTTAATTTTTGGATTTTGAATATTGAAATTAGCTTAGGGTGAATTTTTGGTATTTTTCTGAAAACATTCAGTTTGATGATTTGAGAAAAACACTGAGTTATAGTTTAAAAACCAATTTTTTTTAATAATTATTTATTTTAATTAAATTTATTTAGGGTCAAAATATATACTTAATACCTATATAAGTTCAAGGTAATTCATTGGAGTTAGTTTATAATAATTTTAGATATATAAAAATTTTATTGAACTTTTCACCATCTTTTACCCACCTCCTAGGAGAATTTTCAAATTCAAATAAAACTTAATTGTACCGCTTCTCTGAGTGGAATTTCAAAAATCCGTGAGACAAGGTTAATATGAAGCAGTAAAATGTAGTTCAATAAGATAAAAATAATTTTTGGTCAATTCTGACTTTTTACTTTTATTTAACATGATTAAAAGTAAATATAGTAATCAAAGGTAGAAATGATATTATTATTACCCTAAAACATGTACTAATTTTATTGGATAAGTATAATTCGACCAAAAATAACCTTATGAATAAAATATGAACCTCTTTGGTCTACATGGATTAGATTAGGACTTTTATTGTTATTAAATTCAAAGAAGAGTTAAAAGAGATAAAATCAAAGTTTAATAACTGAAACATTTTTAATGTAGTGTTATACATAAGATAAATTTGATTATAAATTTTCAATAGAAAGATAAAAAAAATTCCTACATAGAGGTATTTTATTTATAATTTTTAGAAATTAAATAATTTAATTTATTTATGACACAATGGTGATGTAGGAATTACGTAATTAATGAAATATTAAAATAATTGATATTTTAAATATCCAAATAAACTTAATTTGAGACTTTTTATAAATTCCAATAATTTTATAGGTTTATATGAAATATTAGTGTTTGTTGGATGAATTTTTTTTGAAGTAATAATGCTGTTATGAATTTAGAAAACACAAAATACCAAATAGTGTCAAAATTGTCAAAAAACGGTTTTTAAAACTAATATTATATTATTAATTGATATTATATTCCTAAAAATCTAAGGATCATCTAAAGGACTTATATAATGATATTTGTATCGTTAATGAACCACTTGGGGTTCTCTTGGAATTATATAGTATGTTTATTAACCATATAATATAATAATACAAATAGACATGGTAAATGTCAAACTATTTAACTAAGAGTTAAATCTAATAGATAAAGTTAATATAGTGATTCAAACCTATCTAAAACCTATTTTTTGAGTATTTTTCGACCCATCCCCACCATATCCTGTAAATAATCCATTTTGGAGCCATTAGAAACCGAAAATGATTTTATTACAAAATAATATTTCGAGCTTTCCCTAAGGTGCCCCTCACCCCTCTTATAAAAGGTCACTCCGCCTTCTCTCTAATTCACACCATCAAAGCATTTTGGCTCAGACAACCTCTGCCCAAATATATTCTAAATATACCTCAATACATCCTAGAGGCCTTCCTATAGTCATAAAGCCATATTAAGGATCCCTTTTGATCAAATGAAAAGGAAGAACCCGAAGAAGATGTAATAATTTCACCACCCTCTTTCATGTTCTTTTCTTCTTCCACTTCTTCTTTCTTTGTTATTTCCATTCTAAAATAATAACTCCAGTAAATTCTATATACTTTTATGTTATTATAAATATGGTATAGCCATATTCATCATTCTATCCATCCATTGAATGACATGTCACTATACGTGTGTACGTACGGATTACCGTCTCAACGTCGTGGTGTAATAGTTGTTTAATACATTATTGTTTGGATGGGTATAATAATGATGTGTAATTCAGGTAAATAATAAATATAACCTTATAATGATTCTCTATATATGATATACCATCCAATTATATATTATTTTAATATCAATAGAATGTTATTGTAACTCGTGCGTACGTACGGATTACCGTCTCCACGAACGTGATGAGATTAAATCCCCATCGTTTCCATTCAGGACTAATTTTCATTTGATGATTAAAAATAATTTTTAAGGACTTGATATCATTCTAGATATGAATAATATACAAATTACCCAAAAAAGGCTTATATAACAAAACATATAAAAGAAAACAAGTAAGTTAACACCCGAAACGACGATAATAATAATATATTTCTAAAAAATCAATGTTAAAAGATCATATATGATATGATTCTTGTATAATTTAATAACAATTATTTCACCATTATATAGGAGTTTAACCTACCCTCGACCAAGGAAAAGTACAAGGTAAGGGTTAATGTTACAATCTCTATATTATCAGAGGTTGTTTTTACGTAAGTATCTACTGGGAACTATTTATCATCAAATTCCATGTTTATTAAAAATATATTTGAAAATTTTATTAATATTTTATAGACTATGGGCTAAATTCATTTATACCCTTGTTTGACTTTTTATAAGACATTTATAAAGGAATATTTCTGTCGTTTTCCAAACAAGGTCCTTTTTAACCTTTGGACAAAATTAAGGTAAGAATGTCTTTTTAAATTTATATGGTGGGTGCGACTATTTTCCGCCGTTATAAAATCGTCGAAGCTTCGCTTACAAGTTTATAATTATATTTTCAAAATAAAATTTTCCAATATAATTATGTGACTCTTAAAATATTTCAAAATAGAAAGTGATATTTCTCTAAAAAGGTTTTTGATTTCATCTATGTAAACATCCTTTGATGGATTTTAAGATTATTTGAAGTTGATTTATTATTATACAAAACATCCATATTGTATTGATTGTTTTGTGATATTTTTTACTATGGATTTTCTATTTTCATACCATTCATGGTTTATGGTTAAAGTATTGACATTTCGTATTCTAGTTTAAATACTGATGTTTATGATATGTTTAAACCTTTTCATATGATGAATGTATTAGACTTAGCAAGTTATGGGTGGAGCACGCTATAGCTCTTTGATGAATCGGTAGGTCTCATGAGACAACTAGACATGGAATTGGCTGAGGCCTTTCCCAATTTGATATATGGTTTTGGCAATGGCCTTAATCATTTTTAGATGTCTTGTCTGAGGCCTTGAAAAAAGTTTCAGAATGTCTAATATCATACATTCCCTCATTATGGAAATAATATTGAGGGTTTATGTGGTCATTAATCTAGTAGAATACCCATGATTATGTTTTATTATGGCATTATTTACTCAACTCATATTCCTTCCATAAAAGTATTAATGTTTATTATTGGTAAAGTCTTGTCGTTTCAATTATTCCCCATGATTAATATTTATGTTATCTTCCACTGTATTTCTTACCCTTACTCTAGGTAACTAGGGTTGGGTTGTTACAAATGGTATAAGAGCAAGATTAGTACAAACCATGGAAACTAGATTCAGATAAACACTGATTAGAGCATCTATCCCTAAGAGAGACATTTAGGATTAGTATAGAAGAACATCCTAGAATTTTGGTATTATAGAGATTTTGTGAGTTTTACAAGCAATACATCCCTTTCTGTATATGAACAGGTAGATGCGGAACTAGAACAGGAGTACCTAGGGGTAAAACTGGAAAACACCGCTTTGAGCAAGACTCGAATGGGAACTAGTGCACGACAATGGGCCTTGTTGTACTCTTGGTTATTACACTCTCGAAAGATATGCTTTGGATAATTCTCATTTTCTTTAAAAACCTTTATTAAGGGTTTATGAGTATATACTTCCTCAAAGAAAGCATTTTTATGATTATGGATTATATCCATAAACTGTTCAATTTAAGTTATGTGTTTTACAAGTTTGGATTTATGTATTTCAATTCATAAACTAATCTAGTGTATGTCATTATTTAGTAATGGCGCCTAGTGGAAGGAATGGATACTGTATCAATGCACGCACTCCATGTAGGGATTTCCCTCTCATTCTAGATAATTATAGTGGAGCTGGTGATACAACTGGGGATGATCAGCTTATTACCATACAGGGATAACTCACTTAGGTAATAAATAATAACATTATCAGTATTGAACACCCTGATCCACATCATGGATGATCAATTTTAGATCGCTTCATGAGGCAACAACCCCCAAAATTTAATGGGAGTACAAATCCATTAGTAGCTGATCAATGGATAAATTTCTTAGAGAAAATATTCTATGCCTTAGGGAGTAGTGAAACGGAAAATGTTATCATTGAAGTTTACCGCCTCACTAAAGATGTTGATAAATGGTGTTCATTGATTCAAAACACAAAGGAAGATAAAGAAGTATCAAATATGGAATGGAGGGAGTTTAAAAATATTTTCTTAAAAAAATACATTCCTCATGACCATTGAGCAGATATGGAAAGGAAATTTCTGATTCTAAGGAAAAAGGAGGATGAGAATCTCACAATGTATGAGAATAGCTTTACAAGGTTAGCGAGGCATGCTGAAGATTATATACATAAAACAAGAGGTAAGATTGATCATTTCTTTGATAGGTTAAAACCATTTCTCCATCGAGCATTAGTATCACAATCCTTCTCATCATACGAAGATATTGTCTCATGTGCTATCAAGATAGAAAAGGAATTCTCTAAGTCTTATGACTTTAAATCAAAGGAAGAGAAGAATAGATCTGTTGAACACTCTGGGAAAGGAAATAAGGAAACAGGGAAGAAGGGAAGAATTGAATTTCCTCACTGTTATAATTATGGAAGGAAGCACCCTGGTTCCTATCTAAAAGGAAAATGAGTATGCTACAAATGTGGACAAAAAGGTCATCTAGATGGTGATTTTTGGGGAATGAAAGAGGATACTAATGTTCAACGCTATAATTTCATGGAGATGTGACATTATTCAATTGAATTTCCTAAGCATCATGGAAACTTACCTTAGAAAAGGCCAAGAGATAAAGGTCAAGCTTATATGATCATTACTGCTGAGTTTGAAGCCCTAAAAGATGTAGTGCCAGGTAATTTAATGGTTTCTTCAAGTTTAGTAAATGATTTATTTAATTCTGGATCACCACATTGTTTCATATCTTCCCAGTTTTCTAAAGAAAATTAGATATTTCCAATTTGATTTAACAAGGGAGTTGTCAGCAAAAACTCCTAAGGGAAGTATCATCGCACCAAAGTTTTGTGAATCAGTACCCATTAGAGCATAAAAATGTTCTTTATCTTCTGATCTCATCATCATACCCATGATTTATTTTATATAATCCTCAGTATGGATTGTTTTTCAGACCATGTTGAAAAAATTTATTATAAGAAGAAGGAGGTTACTGTTTATGATGACGATGATAAAGAACACCGTATCATTAGAGCAGAATCATCACCACCTGAATCTTATCTAGAACCACCCCCAGTATCTCAACTAAATTCAATTATTGGGGAGGAAGATAATGAAATAACTATGGGTGAGCAAAGGAATGTTCAAATAGAGGATGTACCTATTGTGAAAGAATATGTTGATGTCTTTCTAGAATA
Source organism: Viscum album (assembly GCA_963277665.1). NCBI lineage: Eukaryota > Viridiplantae > Streptophyta > Magnoliopsida > Santalales > Viscaceae > Viscum > Viscum album. The sequence continues at coordinate 1,748,537,134 of OY728146.1, read as the reverse complement.
TTTACTTGGACATCCTCCAGAATGAGAAATTGATTTTTCCATTGATTGAATTCCTAGTTCAAGGCCCATATCGAGGACCCCTTATAGAATTTCCACTATGAAATTAGTTGAATTAAAGAAACGACTAGAGGAATTGAGTAATAAGGGATTTATTCTCCCTAGTTTTTCTCAATGGGGAGCCCCTGTACTTTTTGTTAAGAAGAAAGATGGATCTTTGAGGTTGTGCATTGACTCTAGGGAGATCAATCCTATAATGATAAAGAAAAAGTACCCCTACCTCGCATTGATGATTTATTTGACCAAATTCATGGAGATCAATACTTTTTAAATATTTACCTTCAATTTGGATACCATCTGTTTTCTGTGAAGAAAGAATACATTACAAAGACATCATTTCGAACCAGGTACGGGCATTACAAGTTTACAGTAATGCCTTTTGGGATGACTAATGCACCCTCTGATTTCATGGATCTAATTAATAGAGTTTTCAAGGAATATCTTGATGAATTTTTAGTGGTATTTATTGATGATATCTTGGTATACTCCAAAATCTAAGAAGATCATGAAAATCACTTGCGCATTATCCTGAAGGCTCTGGGAAGACACAAATTATATGGGAAGTTCAGCAAGTGTGAATTCAGGTTTCAAGAAATTTCTTTTATTGGACATATTGTCTCTAAGGATGGAATCTTTGTTTATCCTTCTTTGACAAGAGAAATCCAAGAATGGACAGCACCAACAAGTATAACCGAGGTACGTAGTTTTATTGGTTTAGCGGGTTATTATCGACGTTTCGTCTGGAATTTTTCCTGGTTGGATAACCCATTAACCAAGCTCACACGTAAAGGGGGTAATTTTTTTTGTACAAAAGAGTGTGAAGAATGTTTTGAATAACTGAAGAAAAGATTATTCAATGATCCTATATTGACTCTACCATCGGAGAATTATGGGTTTGTTTTTTATCGTGATGCTTCAAAAAAATGACTTGGTTGTGTCCTTATGCAGAATGATAGGGTTATTTCCTATGCATCACGACAGGTAAAAATTCATGATCAAAACTATCCTTCTCAAGATCTTGAGTTAGTAGCTGTAATCATTACTTTGAAGATATGGATACACTATCTCTATGGTGAAAAATGTGAGATATATACTGATCACAAGAGTTTGAAGTATATTTTCTCACAGAAAGAACTCAATATGAGGCAAAGGTGATGGCTTGAACTACTCTAGGATTATGATTTCACTATACACTATCACTCGAGAAGGCAAATAAGGTGGAAGATGATTTGAGTAGAAATTATCATGGAGTTTTGAACAAGATTAGAGTTGAAAAGGATCCTATATACATGGATCTAGTAAAGATGGATATGGGAATAACCATGGAAGGTGAAACATCAATGCTTTTAAAAATGATTTCCAAACCATCTTTACTAGAAAGGATAAAGAGTTCTCAGACCAGTGGTGAAGAGTTTCAAAAGAATATTAAAGCTGTGAATGATGGGAGATTGAGTGACTTTCTGTATGAAGATGGAATTTTGATTTTTGGGAATAAACATTGTGTTCCAAATATACCTGATCTAAAAAGAGAATTGTCGGATGATGCTCACAGTTCCAATTTCTCTATACACCCTGGGATCCCCAAAATGTATAGAGATTTGAAGGAATATTTTTGGTGGGACTACATGAAGAGGGAGATTTCTGATTTTGTGTCAATATGTATGGTTTTTCAACAAGTGAAAGCTGGAAGGCAACATCCTAGAAGAGTCATGGAACCTCTTCCCATACCTGAGTGGAAATGGGATTATATTATGATGGACTTTGTCATGGGACTACCAAAGACTCCTAGGAGTAATGATGCAATTTGGGTCTTTGTTGATCATCTTACCAATTCAACATATTTTCTTGCTATACGAGAATATTTACCACTTGTACGACTAAAAAGACTATATATTAATGAAGTTGTTAGACTTCATTGAGTACCACTATCGACTGTTTCTAATTGTGATCCACGTTTTACATCAGGATTCTAGAAACGTATTCAGAAATCCATGGATACTGAACTTCGTTTGAGCACTCCCTACCACCCCCAAACTGATGGACAATTAGAACGGACTATTCAAACTTTAGAAGACATGTTGAGTTCTTAGTCACTTGACATTCAGGGTATGTGGGATCAATATTTACCTCTGGTAGAATTTTCCTATAACAATAGCTTCCATTCAAGTATTCAGATGGCACCATATGAAGCGTTATATAGAAATAAATGTTTCACACCAACCTGTTGGAATGATGTTGGTGAAAGAAAACTCGTAGGCCTAGAACTAGTGGAGGAAATGATGGAGAAGGTGAAGGTAATCCAAAACCACATCAAAGCAGCTCAAAGTAGGCAGAAGATCTATGCTGATAGCCAAAGGAAGGATTTATAATTTTAGGTAGGAGATTACATTTTATTGAAGGTATCTCCATGGAAGTGTGTTATATGTTTTGGTAAGAAGGGAAAATTGAGTCCTAGGTACATCATACCTTTCGAAATTCTAGAACGAATTGGGGTTGTAGATTATCATTTGGCAATGTCGCTAAATATCTCCAAAGTTCACGATGTGTTCCCCGTATCACTGTTGAGAAAATAAATTCCTGACCCAATGCATGTACTCACCTATGAGGAATTAGAACTGGAACCCAATCTATCTTATTGTGAAGATCATTTCAAGGTTCTTGATACAAGAGAGCAAGTGTGGAAAAACTAGAAGACTCGTTTGGTAAAAGTTCTAGGGAGAAACCATAATATGGAAGAGGTAGTGTGGGAACCTGATGAACTTCTAATAAAGAACCACACGAGTCTTTTCATGCGGTAGTATTCTAGAAATTTGTAGGACAAAATTATTTGAAGGAGGGGAGAATGTAACACTCCAAGCTTCCACGGTATGCTTATCTTTGAATAATATAGTAGCGTTTATTGTATGCAACTTTGAGTTCTAATACACACCACAACCAATCAAACAAGATATTATGAATAGTAATACCCACTTTTTGAAAATTTATAAATTTAATCTTTCAAAATGGACTTCATTTTTGGATTCAGAATATCGAGATTAGCTTTGGGTGGATTTTTGGTATTTTTCAGAAAACATTCAATTTTATAAATAGTGAAAAACATTGGGTTATAGTTTAAAACTGAATTTTTATTTATATAATTATTTACATTATATAAATTTATTTAGGGTCAAAATAGATACATACTACCTATATAAGTTCAATGTAATTCATTGGAGTCAATTTATAATAATTTTAGATATATAAAAATTTTATTGAACTTTTCACCGTATTTTACCCACCTCCAAGGAGAATTTTTAAATTCACATAAAACATAATTTTACCTCTTATATGAGTGGAATTTCAAAAATCCTAGATACACAGTTAATATCAAGGACTAAAATGTGGTTCAATAAGAGAAAAATAATTTTTGGTGAATAGTAACTTTTTACTTTTATTTACCACGGTTAAAAGTAAATAGAGTAATTAAGGGTAAAAATGATATTATTATTAACCTAAAAAATGTCATAATTATACTAGCCAAGTATAATTCGACCAAAAACAACCTTAGAAATAATATATGAACCTCATTGGTCCACTTGGATTAGATTAAGACAATTATTATTATTTAATTCAAAGAATAGTTAAAAGAGATAAAATCAATGTTTAATAACTAAAACATTTTTAATATAGAGTTATACATAAGATAAATTAGATTATAAATATTCATTAGAAACCTACAATGTATTTCCTACAAAACTATATTTTATTTATAATTTTTAGACATTAAATAATTTAATTTATATATGACACAATGGTGATGCAGGAATTACCTTATTATTGAAATATTAAAATAATTGATATTATAAATATCCAAATAAACATAATTTGAGAATTTTTATGAATTATACTAATTTTATAGGTTATTATAACATATTAGGGTTAGTAAGATGAATTTTGTTAATTAATAATTCTGTTATGAATTTATAAAAAATAAAATATCAAATAGTACCAAAATTGACATAAAAGAGTTTTTAAAACCAATATTATATTAGTAATTGATATTCTATTCTTAAAAATATAAGGATCATACAAAGGACTTATATAATGATATTTGTATCATTTACAAACCACTTGGGGCTCTCTTGGAAGTTTTTTTAATTTTATTAACCATATAATATAAAAATACAAAGAGATATGGTAAATGTCAACCTATTTAACTAAGAGTTAAATCTAAAGGATAAAGTTAATATATTGATCCAAAACTATCTAAAACCTATTGGTTGAGTGGTTTAGACCCATACCCACCTTATCCTATAAATAATCCCTTTTGGAGCCATTAGAAACCGAAAATGATTTTATTATAAAATAATATTTCTAGATTTTCCTAAGGTGCCCCTCACCCCTCTTATAAAAGGCCACTAGCCCTTCTCTCTAATTCACACATTCAAAGCCTTTATACTTGGCCATCCTCTACCAAAATATCATCTAAACATCCATCACTATATCTAAGTGTCCTTATTTTAGTCATAAATCCATCTTAAGGAGCCCTTTTGATCAAATCAAAAGGAAGAACCCGAAGAAGAGGTAATAATTTAACCACCCTCTTTCAAGTTCATTCCTTCTTCCACTTATTCTTTCTCTTTTATTTCCATTCTAAAAAAATAAATCCAGTATATTCTATATAATATGATGTTATTATAAATATGTTGTATCTATATTCATCATTCTATCTATCCTTTGAATGACATGTCACCATACGTGCGTACGTAGGGATTACCGTCTCCACGTCGTGGTGTAATTGTTATTCATTGCATTATTATTTGGATGGGTATAATAATGATGTTTAATTCATATAAATAATAAATATAACATCATAATGATTCTTTATATATGATAAACCATCAAATTATATATTATTTTAATATTAAAAGAATGATATTGTCGCTCGTGCATACATACGGATTACAGTCTCCACTAACGCGATGAGATTAATTCCCCATTGTATCCATTCAAGACTAAATTTAATTTGATGATTAAAAATAATGTTTATGTAATTGATATAATTATGGATATGAATAATATACAACCTACCCATAACAAACATGTCTTATGTAACAAAACATATAAAATAAAACAAGTAATTTGACACCAGAAACGACGATAATACTATGATATTATTAACAAATCAATGTTAATAGATCATATATGATATGATTCTTGTATAATTTAAAAACAATTATTTCACCATTATACAGGATTTTAATCTACCCTCGACCAAGGAAAAGTACAAGGTAAGGGTTAATTTCACAATCTCTTTATTATCCGAGGTTGTTTTTACGTAAGTATCTACTGGGACCTCTTTATTATCCACATCAATGTTTCTAAAAAATGTATTTGAAAGCATTATTTATATTTTATAGTCTATGGGTTAAAATAATTTATACCCTTTTTTGACGTTTTATAAGATGTTTATAAAGGAATCTTTCCGTCGTTTTCCAAACAAGGTCCTTTTTAACCATTCAACAATATTATGGTAAGAATGTATTTTTTTAACTTATACGGTGGGCGCGGCTATTTTACACTATTTTAAAATCGTCAAAGCTTCCCTTACAAGATTATAAGAATATTTTCAAAATAAATTTTTGCATTATAATGATGTGACTCTTAAATGATTTCAAATTTAAAAAAAATATTTCTCTAAAAAGGGTTTTGATCTCATTTATGTCAACATCCATTGATGGATTTTAAGTTTCTTTGAAGTTGATTTATTAAGATAAAAAACATCCATATTTTATTGAAGGTTTTGTGATATGTTTGAATATGGATGTGATATTTTTATACCATTGATGGTTTATGGTTAAAGTATTGACATTTCGTACGCTAGTTTTAATACGAATGTTTATGATATGTTTAAACCTTTTCATATGAGGAATGTATTGGACTTAGTAAGTGACGGGTGGAGACCGCTATAGATCCTCGATGAATCATTAGGTCTCATGAGACAACTAGATGTGGAATTGGCCGAGGCCTTTCCCAATTTGATATATGGTTTTGGCTGAGTTCTTAATCATTTTTATACATCTTGTCCAGGGCCTTGACAAAAGTTTCAGAATGTCTGGCATTATACATTCCCTCATATTAGAAATAATATTGATGGTTCATGTGGTCATTCGTCTTGTATAATACCCATGATTATGTTTTATTATGGCATTATTTACTCAGATCATATTCCTAAAATTAATGTATGCATGTTTATTATTGGTAAAGGCATGTGGTTTCAATTATTCCCCATGCTTAATATTTATGTTATCTTCCACTGTATTGCTTACCCTTACTTGGAATTTGAGCTCACCCCTTTCTTATGATTAATTTTCCCATGATATGAAGAAGTTAGTTATGAGTGACTTGCAGGCATAATCTAGGAGGCTTGGATGTTTCTAATTAAATATATTCATGCTATATTTCTCTTCTAGTTGTAAAGTTGAACTTATGTATGAATCTTGTTTCCAATAATACTAAACTGATCAGTCCTTCGAGACATGATTTCATTGTGATCATGCCAATGTTATGTAATAAGGCACCTACTATAGGTAACTAGGGTTAGGTTGTTACAAAATACATTTATATAAACCATGCATTATATATGGAAATAATAACAAGTCATCTCACTTCATGAGGCAGTAGCTACTGTATTGATGAATGACGTCATCATTTATTCAATAGATGGTATGTTAAACAATTATATGATATATATATATATTCTATAAGAATAGTGTTATTCATTAATATAATATATTAATATCAACTTAATAATATCACTTTCCATTTAAATTATAATTTAAAATAAAATCAAATTTCTTCATAAGGCGGTAGACTATTGTATACACATGCGGTGTTATTGTATTACCTACATAATAGAATGTAAGGTTGTATATAAGATATTATAATTACAGAAAAAGAATTATATTGAAATTATAATATATAATAAATATATACATTATTATATCATTCCACAAAATGTAGTGATGTTATATCAATTACAACAATTCGTAAGGCAGTAGACGACCACACACATGATAAACATCTCTGTTTCCCATTTGTGGGAGGAGGAAACTGTTCTACATCATGAAATTAAAATAATAACATCTAATTATATAGAATATAATTACTAATTTTTATGATTATGGTTTTATATAATTCAAAATATGTTTAATAATTAATAAAATAAAATTATTGGTTAAGGACATTACCACTTCCTTAGACATCTTCTTTAGTTTTCTACTAAAATAACATTTAGTATGGGTTTCTAATAAAAATAATGCTTCTAGGATTAGAGGAGTGACATTAGAAAGTAATTTTAGAATTTCATTCCTGAACCTTTTTTTTTTGAATTTTTTAATGGAGAGCATATGGAGAGGAATTGTTTAAGTAGGGAAAGATACGTTTAGCATTTTAGAATAGAGATAATTACATCCATGTTGTTCTCATCCCGAATGGCTGAAAATTTGACAATTTTAGTAAAATAAAATTTATAATGAATATATATGACCTGATAAATGAAATTAAATTTGTTTTGGATGACTTACAATCCATATCATTTTAGTTTATCATTTGGATAATTTTTTTACCTTAACCACGGTAAATAATTTTCAATTTTTTACTATCAATTATGGATAAAATTTTTGGGGAAATTTTTTTATAATATAAATTTTCCATATTCCATATTGAGAATAAATTATTTCAAATTAAACTCAAATATTTTTTAAAATATAATATAAAATTAAACCCAAAATCATGTCAAAAAAAGGGTTTTCAACAAATGCATTTTCAGGGAAAAGATGTTCTCATGATAACAATATTAAAAATAATATTTAATATATTTATTTAAAATAAAATTTATAAATATATAATATATAAATTTTAATTAAATAATTCCTAATTTGGTTTTATATATTTAAATTAAATGGAGAAATAATATTAACATTAAAACAGTTTTCAAATAAATGTGTTTTAAAGCCTAAAATTAAACTTTTTCTAAAATCTATTATACATATGCATTAAAGGTAAATAATTTTATTTAATATAAATAAATAATAATTATTTTTATTTTAAATTTAATTAATAATTTCACTTTTTAGTAATTTAATTTTTTAAAAATAAATGATTTTTTACAAAAAAAATAGGTATTTTCTACTATTTACTAAAAAATAAACATTTTCAAAGAATTTCCAAAAATTTTAAAATATGATTATATAAATATAAAAATTTAAAAATGTATTTACTTTTTTGAAATAATATATAGAAATATTTTTTTTGTAAATAATTTTAATATTTTCCCATAAATAACAAAACTCAATTATTGAATGGAACATGTTTTTTATAGAATAAATTAATTTATTAATGTGGAGTGAATATTTTTTAATAATTTCTAACAAATTTATGATGAAAATTATCTTTATATGAATTTTTTGAATTAGTCGATACTATTCATACCATTGGATACATGGGCTTATTTATATTGGCCCCTTTTGAAAAATAATATTTTAATATGATTTCACAGTTCGTTTAAAACCAAGGTATCATGTATTACAAGTTGTTAATTAAATAAATTTTATTTATAGAAAATTATATTAAAAATTATTGGGATTTGTATTATCCCATACTTAAATAAAATTTTCCCTATTAATTAATATTTAATCTCATTAATCTAGGCGTTGACATAAGAAAATTCATTTGTAGAAATCCCACAACTCAATAAGGGTTAACATAACATTTTATTAGAATGAGGTAAATAAGAATATGATAGACATAATAGAACATGGATTTCACATAGGATAACATTGGTGGAAAATTGTGATATGTTCATGGGAAAATGTATAAATAATAATGGTGCATGGTAGAGGTCATTGATCACAAGAAAGTGAATGATCAAGATAAAGTAAACATACATAAAACATCAAATCATTGATGAATTTTAACACAAATGATTTTTTAGCTATGAAGCTAATAAGATAATATTTAATTTCTGTTGAGAAATTATTTTTCTATCATGATATAGATCACCATAAAATATAATTACTTGATATATTTTTATTTCATAAACAAGATTTAATAATTTAATTATTCTTAGATAAATTTCCATATAACCACACACTTTAAAAAAGTGAATATCTGATATAAATGTTTTTTCCTAAAGAACTAAAATTAACATCTAAATGATCATAGAAATTTTTTTTACCAATATATTACTCATAAGATTATTAAAAACCAAAATTTTAACACAAGGTAAGATAATTCTACAAATGATTATTAATATATTAATCCATAAATTTAAATATTAAAACCAATTGTTTTACAGAGATCATTAAATAAATAATTAACACATTTTTAAAAATTTTATTTATATCCTCAACCTGAATAATGTTTTTAATCCTAAAGTTCATCTCATATCCTTGATGTTACATCCCCAAAAAAATAGCATCACTCATCTAAAATAATCATTTTTTTAAACCAAAATGTTATATATTTCTCATCCATGTAAATTTTATCCATAATATAATTAATAAAATCCAAATCAAAAAAATAAATAAGATTTAGTGCAATATTATTATTCCTAAAATAATGTTAATATATATCCACCAAAGTTTTTATGTGAAAATAATATCATTTGGACTAGTACATTATGTTTTCTTGTGGAAGGAATTTCACCAATATCAACCATCTGTTTTGGGTTCATGCACTATGTCTATGCTGAATATGATGGGTTGTCACCCATCATGCGTGTTTTTATTTTTCAGATATTATAGAAAAAACTATATTATAATCACATTCCTAATTCTACATTATCTTTTGCCTTTATAATAAATATTATGAACTTATATAAAAATAAATTATTAATCAACGGAATTTTTTATACCACTGTAGTTTTATTTGAAACTCATTCTTTCCCACAATATTAACTACGTAATAGAAAATATATTACAAAACTGAGACTGTATTTTTATCAGTTGTTTATCCATAGATATCACTTTACTATCAAATCAACATTCTATTTCATTTGTACAATTCAATATATTCCTGTAAATCATTACTTATAGCCCAATGTAGAATGACCCTTACAAGGTTAATGATAAGATAAACACACTTTAAAAATATGATTATAAAATTCCCAAACCTAAACACTTAAATCATTATCCTTCAATGGTTGTCACAATATCAGCCACTATGAATTAATCCTCGAATTAGAGAATTGAATTGGAATGTGAAGAATCTATACACATGTAAGACATAGAATTCCATGGATATTTGCTACTCTGTAAGGTTTATATCCATATAGAAAACAACATTACATTTTATTTGAGATAAGATTCTAGGATATTATTCCCACATTATTTATATATAGGATATTGAGACTTTTTTTATTTTTCATATTCGTCACATGAAAATCCATGAGATGTCATACCTCTCATATAGGGTGTATTTTCAAATTCATCAATGTTCTATTTGTTAATTATAATTTTAGATAGATCATTTTGAATGATTACAAGTTATCTAAATTTTATTCTCGTTAGGTTAGGAATACAATTATGGATATTGTTACATTTCCAATCACATAGTTTGTGGGAATTATTTTAAATATTCCACTGCATTAACTAAAAATTCAAAATGAAACAATATGAGAATTCATTAACATAAAAAGGGAAACAAATAAACCAAGACGGAATAACTTGTAAATGATATTAATATATTTAATTCTGGTTATGTAGGATTATATGTACATTTTAAAAGGTAATTATTACAATTAAGTTTTATAACATAACCATTAATTCATTTCAATTATAATAGTTCATAAAGAGTTTGTTAATTTCCAAAAAATATCCTTTGGGAGTGTCAAATCCTGTGCATAGTAAGACAATTTTTCATGTACTATGTAATGATCATGTTGCGTCTGAAATGATTTTTTTAGAGTTATTACCCCTAGGTACATCAATTATAGAACCACATCCCATTGTAGTATCAATAAATGGATGTATTTTCATGGAAACTAATCACTCTATTCTTTACCTTGATTCTTTGATATATTTCTATCATTAAAATTATATGCATATTTATCGCTGGGGTTTTAACTAATATTTCCACGTTATAGTGAATAATTATTAACTACATTCTCCTAATGATACCAACTATAGTGATTCATTCATTTTACACAGATTATTACATGTTTATTAAACATAAATATCCAATAATTATAACATAAGGATTGTAAAGGCCTAGTTCCTTTAAAATAAAGTTTTTTAATACATTAAAAGAATATAAAACATGGTTTCATTATTCTGGGTTATATAGTGAGATCCTAAATTCCATTTGAACTCATAAATCTCCATGGTTCAACTAAAGAATATATAAATAAATGGGTGTAATAAAAATCCCAGTCGGGTAATAAACATGATATTGAAACATAACATATGAATCAATGGTATAATATGATATCATAAAAGAGAATTCCTATAAGTAATTTCATTTAAGTATATCATAAAAAAATTATCTCATAAGCACATTTCATAATTGGAAATGTTGATGTAATATAAAACATGACAAAAATATAAGTTGAGGGTAACTACTCATTTAATATTACATGGTGGAAAATATCTCATTATAGACTAGGATCACCTCTAATATTATACATGATGTGTCTTAAGATAGAAAAATACCCAATGCATTGTAGTATTATACAGCTCCGATTCCACCCATAAAATTTATTTTATGTACATTTTTATGTGTGCCACATAACGATATAAATGATATTTCATATACAAAAAAATTACCCATGTAAAAAAATGGTTTCTTAATATTATGTCAAAATATAGTCAAAAGGGATTCCTTAAAGAAAAACAAATAGAGGGATGGTCATACGTAATATATTAATCCATCAATGTAATGAAGAATAAGGAATATACATGTCTAAGAGACATATATATAGACATTAGAATCAATACAAAACATTAATGGTTGTTGTAGTTGATGAATATAAATACATCATAAATAATAATATTTTTCAAGGGAAATATGCATTTCGGTTTGAAAATCACTTATGGACAACTAAAATTCACAAATTATTGTTGAAATCAACTTCATTTAAAATAACATTGAAATATTATAAATTAATCTTCAATGAAAATAATAGAAATGTTGGTGGTAAAATTACATTCATACTAATATATGAGAAGAATATTGTTGGATGATTTTTAAAGAAATATTATAAAGAACATTGTTCAAAAAATAATAATATATTTTTTTAATTTTTTGTAAATTTAAAAAATTGGATAAAATGACTTGATATATTCATATTAAAATATTTTTTTAAACATTTATAGAAATCATGAATTTGTAATAAATAATTGAATTTTACTGAAAGATAAATAATGTTATAATTTATAAAAGACATTTTATTAATAATTTTATTAACAAAAATGATAAAAATAGAAATATTACTTGATAACATAATGAATAATCACAGTAAAATAATAGGGATGTTTTTTATTATTAAATGATCAAATAATATATAATAATAGATATTCAATAACAATAAATTATGATTAAAATGAGATTGAAACAGAAACACTTACTTATTTGGAAACATTTAAATAATAATTTACAATAAATGGAGTAGCTTAATTTTAACATAAATTATATTTAAGTAGTAATGATTATTTATATATTTTCAAAGGGGTAATATATATAAAATTTAGATTAAATTTTGTGTATAGAAATATGTGTCTCAATGAATGGATATTCAAAAGGAAAACCATACCAAGTTACTATTATTGGGAGAGAGTAAATAAATGTGGTGATTATGTCTAAAAAATTAATTTCTAGACAACCAGAATCATAAATAAAAAATATTTATAAAAAGTTAATTTCACTTATAATATATTCATAATATAGCCAATGGGAAGTCATATAACCCAGTGAATAAAAATTGAGTTAAGAATCCCCTTACCATGAGACAAAAGTGTCTTGAATAATAATTTTATGTTAATTATTGATGTTATTACGTAATTTTTTCAATTTTATCAATCACTTTATTTTATATTCAATTACACAACAAAATAATTTCATGTTAGGGGTTTTATTGAAAAATAGGTCATATGTCCAAAATCAATTTATAATCTTGACTATAAAGAAATGTATTTTTATTAAACCATCAATATAATATTAATTGTGAAATAATCACATTTTTAAAAATAATTTATACTTTTTTAAACATCCATGAAATATTTTTATGAAATCTGAACTACATTTCAACCATGGAGACAGTAAACTGAAGATCGGCATGTGTAACACTTCCATTTTTAAATTGTCATGAAGAAAATATGGTAAGTTATATTTTATCATTATAATTGATCATTATTTCATTTATATCTTATTACTGATTTTAATAAACATAAAGTTACCATATATATTATTTGGAAATAAAAACCATCACACGAATTTGTGAGGAGGTAGTCTTCCATACACATGAATGATGTCATCATTTAATCAATTAATTTTAGGGTGATAATGTATATAATATATTTCCATAATTGAATTATTATTATTTCAATAATTGAAATTATAAACATAAGACTAATCCTTATTTCCTTCTATGTAATCAGTAAGTTAAAATTCATACACATCGGTTTTTGAGGCGGTAGTCCACCATACACACTAGTGATGTAATCATATTCTAAAAATAATAGAATATAAGAATATATATGTGATATTATAATTAAAAAATAAAAATCATATCCTAAAAATCAAATATAATCATTTTATCCATTATTATATCAATCCATGAGATATGTTGAGGGAATGAGAATTATGTTCGTTTGAGAGGCGGTTGTCCTCTATATGCAATATCTGTGATTTTATTTCCCATATGAGAGAGGAGGAGATGGTTTTTGGTTAATTTATTATGAAAAAAATATATTTTTATATGTAATATAAATAGTTTATTATATCATAATTTTCTAATATGAATTTAATTTTGTTGAAGAATAAATAAAAAACAATTCTTGGTTAAGGTAGATACTTCTTAGTCGAACCATTTCTTTATGATTACACCAAAGTCCATTCTAGGATATATTTATGATCCAACAAAGAATTATAGGACAATGGTATAAAATTGATTATGTTATTTGGATATTTATTGGATGATCCAAGGGTTTTTTGTAGTGTGTAATGATGAGGATATGTTGTGATGTTTAAAAAGTGAGGTTGGAGGACACATTTGGAGATTTTTAAAAGAATGTATTTTAAAAAATATTTCTCATTCATAGAGACTATAAATTTTAATATTTGAGATCCTTTTATGTTATAAGGTCTAAATATAACCATAAAATATGTATTATTGTGTTGTTTAAAAAGTGAGGCTGGAGGATACATTTTGAGATTTTGAAAAGAATGGTTTTCAAAAAATATTTCACATTCACAGAGACTATAAATTATAATATTTTAGATCCTTTTAAGTTATAAGGTCTAAATATAACCATAAAATATGTATTATAATGGTTTTGGGTCATTTTAACCATTATTTTATCCGTTTAAACACATGTACACCAGTTTTTACCATAACTCGGGTAATTTTTTTATTCATTATTATAATAAATTATAAAGAATTTAATTTATAATATAAATTATTATAATAAAAAATAATGAAATTTTTTTTCTCATGTCAACTCTTAGAATTTACAAAATTTAATTTATGATTCCATCATTAAACATGTCAATAATTGTTTTTAAAAAAATTGCATTTCTATTGAAAACATGGTCTCATATTATCTATATGAAAAGTAATAATAAATTAATTAAATAAAATTAATATATTTAGATATATAAACATTAAATTAATGTTAGAGATAATTTCATTAGTTTTATTTTAATTATTTAAAATTGAGAAACATTGTGCACTTTAAAATAGTTTAAAAAAAATTAATGCCTAAAAATACACTTATATTGAAATATTTTATAAAGATTATTAAAGTGTTATTAATTAAATTTAATATACAAAAAATAAAAAATATTTACTTTTAAATCAAATAAATATTAATATATGACTTTTGAGATACTTTAATAAAAATAAATAACAACTTTTTTAAAAATTGATATTTTTCACTCTTCATTGAACAAACAATCATTTCCGAAAAAATCAAAAAATTTCACATAATGTTAATATATGTATTTATATATTCTAATATAAAAATAATTTATTTTATGAAATATTTTTTTTAATTATCAAAAATTAATTAAAATATTTTCTCATAAAAGAAATTAAAAACATTTATGAAAAAAATATTTATTAAAATAAGAAAATATATTTATTAATTTTATGTCTTTATAGATTAATAATTTGTAAAAATATTTATATTGAGTAGGAAATTTTTCAACATTTCAAAAATTATTTAATTTTATTCATACAAACCAATATAACTACAAGGATATATCAGCCAGGTTTAAATAATAATATTTTATTATTATATCATGTTTGGTGAAAGCTAATCACAGTGTGTGAGGAACGATGTCAAAGAAATAAAATTTATTTAAAGATAAATATATTATAAATTATGGGGTTTTTAATATATATTTATCATTTTTATGCATAAAATTATATTTTGATTTAGTAAATAACGAAATTAAATTTAGAGGGCTCGGTTAAAATCAATACCTCTTTTTGAGAGACCTCAACTGGCTTACTCTTTATGACATTAAGGATTAGTCATAAAAGAAGAACATATGATCTAATATAGAGAGTGATTATAGAATGGGTTTTCAGAAGGTCTTTTCCAACATATAACTCTAAAATTGTATGAATAATTGAGGAGAAGAGGTACCCTTTTATAAGTGTGGGGATGGAATGAAATCAAATTTCATAAGATTTTTCAGTGATTAGTAGTGAAATTCATTCGAAACTTTCTCCAAAAATAATTGTATTCCAATTTAGGATATTATAAAGCTCAAATATCAATGAAAAAAAATTAATTTTTTGGGGTTGGAAACCCACCCCTTATCACTTTGTTTTACCAGTCAACTAGTAAAACAACTTTAACCATATTCATTGTAATAAATGTTTTATTTTTTATGATTAACTATTGCCAAAAATTATTTAAAACATATAAAAATTATTTTAATTATTCTGACTAAATATATTAGATAAATTTGAAAATATCTAATTTCTATAAGTAGTGTATTTTTGTTTTAATTAAGAACACTGACTAGAATGAAAAACCATTTTCGAAAAATGAATTTTAAAGTGAAAAATGTAAATTAATTAAATTCCATGACTTTTAAATACAATAAAATGAACTATAAAATATTTTATTGAATATATAATCTTTAAATATTCTTATTAATTATTATAAATATGTATTAAATTAGTTTATCAATAAAAATTATCTTTTTACGAAGAAAAACATTTTCTTAAATGTTTTTATAAGATGAAATATTTCTTAATGAAAAATATATAATAAATATGATTAATTATGTCACTAATTATATGATTTATAATAATATGATACTTAAGTTAACTTATGATCATATTAAAATCATTAAGGGGTATTTACGTGAAAATGAATGTCATTTTTATACAAAAAGCTTCATTTTTATATATTAACATAATATTTAATCTTTTTATATTAATCATATAATTTCACACTAAGATAAAATTATCATGAATATTTTTTAAGATATATTAATTAATGCAAATTTTATTTCTCAAAATTTGGAAATTAAAAAAAATATTAATTTAAAAAATATAAGGTAAATAATTTTTGAGGAAAAAATATTTCTAAAGCGTAAAATGTATATAATTAAAATTGTTTACATATTTATTATACATGAATTAAAACAACTTAATTATTAAAAAAATTGTTAAAATTTATCAAAATGTATGTATTACAACCATTACCTTCCAAGTTAATTCCTTTGTTTTTGTAATATCCCAGGAAACTAAATAAATAAAAAATTATCTTTTTAATTAGAATTTTGTGAATTAATTGTTAATTTTACTTTAAAGGGTTTTCTGTGTTCGACGGCGTACCTGATACGCAAAAACATGTTTTCTATAAAAGTTATGTTGCACAATAAAAATATAATATTATTTTTTTAAATGGTAGTTAAGACCTATCCATTTTATTGGTAGGAATGAATATATCAAAATAAAATATGATTATACATTTTTGTTAAATGTTTTTACATTTACCCAATAAATATTAGAGGCTTAAAATGTGAATGAATCTAATTTTAAGCACAATTTACTATAAAAGGTTGATTTACCACCTTTTGATGGTGAACCCTCTTTAAATCATATTTTGGATACATTTATATGTTCTATTTTAAAAAATAAATTTTTCTTTTGAATTGGGACATCAAAAATCGCTTTGGGTAAAAGTTTGGTATTTTTTTGGTAAAATTCAAATTCTAATGAATAGTTGAGAATACTGAATTTTAATTCAAAACTTCCATTTAATATAATTTATTTATATGGTTATATTATATTTTTAATTAGTTTTAAAGTTTAATTATATTATAGTTTTAACATTTTATCCAATGTTGGACATTGGAAATAATTTCACTTTAAATTTGAACATAAACGAGTGTCAATCTTTTGATAGTTAATATTTCTTAAAATCACTCTTTTTGTTTTGACAATGGAAATTAATTTTAAATTAATTAAACAAACTTATATTTTTTGAATTTGGTAAAATAGACATAATTTTTGAATTCCGAATATCAAATATATCTTATGCTTAATTTTTTGTATTTTTCTGAAAAACGTCAATTTTTAATGAATAGTGAAACCACTAAGTAGTAGTTAAAAACTGAATTTTTCATTTAAAGGAAATTTTACCGCTTTTATGAGTTGAATTTAGAAAATCTGACATAAATTATTGTTATTAGTAATTAAAATGTAGATCAATATAATGAAAATAATTTTTTCTGAATAGTAACTTTTGACTTGTATTTACCGTGCTTAAAGATAAATAGGGTAATTAAAGGTAAAAACAATATCATAATAATGCAAAATTACCTTCAAACTAGATTATAACTTTATTAGATGAGTCATGGCTAACCAGGGTCATCCTTTGGTCTATTCTTGTACCCCATAAATCCACTTAAGAGTGATAATGACACTTTATATGTTAATTAATTTAAAGTAAAGACAAAAAAGACATAAACAAATATCTTTTAGTAAATTAATTTTTACGTAGGGTTATATAATTTATCTTTTCTACTATAAATATTATTTGGAAATATAAATTTATTTCATACATCATGGTATTTTATTTATAATTTTTAGACCACAAATAAATTAAATTAAGTATGACACAATAAAGATGTTGTGTTTACCTCATTAATAAATGATTTAATTAAATAAGATTATATGGATTACAATAATATCTTAAACCTATCCAATTATTATTGGATGATTATATTTCTACCATGATTCATCTTATGTTATACTTTAATAAGTTTTGGATATTTAGAAAATGAAAATCAGTATATAATAAAATAATATTTTCACACTTTCCAACATACCCCATCCTTCCCCTTATAAAAATACCTCAAATATAACTCATTAAACACACCTATCAATCCCTTTGGCTAATACAACATCTTCCCAAATAAGCTCTAAGATACACCTCTTCCTTCTAGAAGCCTTAACTTAGGCAAAAGGCACTTCAACAAGTCGTTTTTGTTGAAACCAAAGGGAGTTACCTGAATTAAAGGTGACAGTTTCTCTAAAATTAGTCTCTTTTTATTTTACTTCTCCAACACCTAAACTCTTTTAATTAATTTTTTATAACAACACCATTATTTTTAATATACTATGATGTTTTTATGAGAATTAATCAAACGACACATACAAACACCCCCATCTAATGGGTAAAGAACATACTGTTTCTATGGATGGCAAACTAACCCCTCACTAGATGAAGATTATTCAATTTTATCTAACCACATATCATGGTGTCCATTGATATGGAACTATATTTATATATGATACATTTAATGTTTTTGTTTTCTTTATGCTTCTGTATTTTTCATATATCTCATACCTTAATGGATTCCATTTTGGGTAAACATCATAATTTCATTTTAGGAAGTGCGGAGTACCCCCCCCCCCAAAGTAATATGGCTCATTGATGACATATGTGGGTAGTATAGAGGATAGAGTTAATTATATAATATATAATTATATACTTGAATTATAATATACCTATTAATCATTATGTTATAATTCTATTAAAATAATAAATATAATGGAAAGTAGCGTTAATGAGTACGTACAGCTTACCGTCTCCATGAATGGTGTAATTCATTTCATACCTCTAAATGTTATGTAGTATTATAAATACATATATATAATGTAACTATACTATATATATGATATCTAAATCATTAATATTATTCTGGATATAATGGACTTTTTACCACATAGACAACTTGTAAACATAAGAATTCCATTTTTGACACATGTACCAAATATCGACCAAATGACCGTTATTAACATAAATGAATAAATACTGTTTATATCATTGTAATAAGTATTATAAAAGTAATAATAAACTTCAAAAATGTTCTTATGAAATTAGAAATTATATTTAGATTATTATTCAGGAGATTAAAGAACAAACGGGTCATGTCGGACACGAGGTAACAGACTTCCTCTCAATCTCCTTTCATTGAGGCAGATTTTCATTTAATACAAGACATTATTTTATATGTTGTACAAACACCTTTAAATTTTTATTTCATTAAAAGGGAATATTTTTCTATGAAGTGATTTACTAAACAGAAAAAAATAATGTTTCTTTTTAACGTATTTAGTGATAGCAGACTTGTCCACCGCCACGAGTATTATTTGATCAATGGATTTCTTAACATGTTGAAATGTTTATAAAATAAAATAAATAACATATAATATATTATGTATTTTGGTATATAAAATGTTTTTGATAATATATTTGTTATTTCAATATATTTAAATAATATATTTTGATTGAAATGTTGAAATTTTATATTTCCTTCGTGTTTATTTTTTATGAATACATTATAGTTCTTAGGAATTTTTTACGTATACCGGAGGTTCCATGATAAACCTGGGGTGGGTGAGCCTGAGATAGCTCTCCAATGCATTATGTAATGTGATTGAGTAAACAAGAATATTTCTCAAATCAGATTTAGGGAATATATTGTGATGGGTTCCCCAAATGTAACTCCCTATGTAGTTGTGATAGTAACAATATAAGCATTATACGGATGACACAAGTTACCTTTAAGATTTATGTTTTCAACGTGTGATTCATAAATCTTATGATTTCATGAGGTATATTAAAGTGTTTATGTTATTTATGTAATGACGAACTAATGTTTTCTTTCATTGTTTTACAACACTTAGTGATCTTTTTTATGCACATCCCATGTTTTGAAATTTTTTTCACAGGACCGAAAAATGATTATGTTCAAGAATGGGATCAAGTAAAAGTCATTCAGTATAAAACATATAACTAGATATGTCTCTTTTTAGAGACATTATTTTTTGAAAAAATGGTAATTGAGTAGAAGTGTCTACTTTGTAACATTTGAGATGTAATGTAATAGTTATGAATTAATTCTCTAAAACTCTAAAACTAAAAAGATCCTCAATGTGAATTATTTATTTAATTCCTGATTATGTAATGTTTTAAGGTTGGGTCCTTATAGTTGGTATCCGAGGTTGGTTTAAATATTGTTAGGAGTTAGGGTTTTGTTAAATTAATGTCCATAAATTAATTTATGGTAAGATTTAAATGATATAGAATTTATAGATTACCATGTTGCTTTGCCTAATATATTTTTGTGTTCAAAATCTTTTTCCACAAAATAAACAGAGTAACTATGATGGGATGACATCATGGGGAAGACAACCTTCTAAATCAGCAACCTAAGATGGTCAAAATCAGAAATGAACAATTTTTTATAGTGTTGGAACAGTTGAATCTGGCTATAAATGGTGGTGGTATACATGTCCGAGATCATCTAAATAAACCACAGAGAAACATGTCAGTAGGGGATCCTTTCATGAGGCAACATCTCTGATCATTCAAAGGATCATATGACCTTGTTCTGGTAGAAGGGTGGATTAAAGCACTAGAGAATACTTTTGAGATTAATGGGTGTTAAGAACATCAAAAGTTTTTTCAAACTGTTTACCATTTTTAAGGTGAAGATGATCTGTGGTGGTCAATGGTGAAAAATACCAAGGATATTTAGGGGATTAGTTCTCTATATTGGAATGAATTCAAAGGTATGTTTCTTGGGAAATATTTTTCCAAGGTCGTTCATTTTAGGATGGAAAAAAATTCCTATAATTGAGGTAGGAGGATGAATCAGTGGCTGCTTATGAAGAAAAATTAACTCGACTAGCAAGTTATGCACCAAATTTCATACAAGATCTTTATATTAAAATCAAACATTTTTTACTAACGATTAAATCCAATGTATCAAAGGGATTCATATTTTCATGAGTTTAAATGTTATGAAAAACTTGTTAGATGTGCAGAGAAGGTGGAAGTGGAGTTTTCTAGTGATCAGATGTTCTTTGAAAAACAATAGTATAAGCGGTCAAGGTGGTAGGAGAAAGGGAATAAATATTCAAAATAGTCTGATGGTAAGAAACTTAAGATTACATTTTTTAAAAATTGGGGTAAAAATCATGTTGGGGAATGTCTTTTAAATTCTTTTAAGTTCTACTAATGTGGTAAAAATGGACATAAAGCTAGTAATTGAACTGAAAAAGATTAGGGTAATGGTAAGACAAAATCTTATTTACAGTCAGTAAAATGTTTTAAGTGTAATGAAATGGGTAATTGTTAAAATGAGTGTCCAATATAGAACCCAACTGAGGGAAGATAGCTAGACAAAAAGTATAAAGGGGTGGTGAAATTCTTTGCAACAACTTCAGCAGATGTTGGGCCATCAAAAGAATTAGTATCAGGTACACTATTTGTTTGTTCAGATTGTGCCAATGCATTATTTGATTCGAGGACTACACATTCAATCATTTTGGATAATTTTTCTTGTACATTGAGAATTCAAAATCACCATATGAATCCGGAACATATGTTACAAACACCTGGAGGAAATGTTGAGACTTAAAGAAATTATAAGAACCTTCCAGCCCTTGTGTGCAGAAAGAATCTACCAGCAAACCATATTTTCTTTGCTCTAGAAGAGTTTGATGTTATTTTAGAATGGGTTGGATTTATGTTTATCCTGATAAGACTGACTGCAGAGCTAAAGAGGATTCTTTTCAGTAAGATTTTTTGTTTGTGTACAAGAATGAAACCTTACATTTGATAACATATCAAGAAGCGGAGAAACTAGTAAAAGATTGAAATGAATGATACCTTGCACATATTGTTGAAAAGAATGAAACTGTTCAGATTAATGATGTGCCAGAGGTAAATTAGTACCATGATTTTTTTATTAATGATTTACCTAGTATTATACCTTATCGAGAAGTTGAATTTATTGTTGGCTTAGTTCCTGATGCTATGCTAATTTCAAAACCCCCTTATCGAATGGTTATAATAGGACTTTTAGAGTTACAGAAGAAATTGTAGGAGTTATAAGATAAATGTTTCATTCGACCTATCACATCACCATGGGGTTCTCCTATCTTGTTTGTTAAAATAAAATGGTTCAATGAGACTTTGCATTGATTATAGAGCAATGAATAACATCATATTTATGAACAAGTATCCTTTTCCTCATATCGATGATTTGTTTGATTATCTCTCGGGAGAATAGTATTTTTTATGATTGACTTGAGGTCGGGGTACCATCAGTTGAAAGTAAAGGAAGATAATATTCTGAAGACTGCATTTTGTTCTAGATATGGCCACTATGAAAGTGTAGTTATGCCTTTTGGGTTAACCAATGCACCTACTGTATTCATGGATCCTACAAATAGAATTTTTTTGTGAGTTCTTGGATTTGTTTGCAGTTGTTTTCATTGATTATATATTTGTTTATTCAATAAGTAATGTAGGGAATTAATGTTATTTAAGGGTTTTCATGCAAAAATTAAAAGAAAAGAAACTATTTGGAAAATTCAGCAAGAGTGAATTTTGGTTACATCAAATTTATTTTCTTGGTCACATTGTTTCAAAAAATGTAATAACTATTGATCCTATTAAAACAAAAGTTGTTGAAGAATGGACAAGACCCACAAATATAAAAAAAATCTATAGTTTTCGTGGTTTCACAAGTTATTACCAGAGGTTTGATGAATATTTTTCACGATTATCTAGTCCAATGACTAAGTTAACTCATAAAGGTGTTATGTTCATCTGGACAAAATAACGGGATGATTATTTTCATGAATTGAAAAAAATATTGGTAAATTCTCCAGTTTTGGAACTACCTTTTAGAAATGGTGAGTTTTTTTATCTACAGTGATGCTTCATTGAATGTAATTGGTTGTTTCCTTATGCATAATGATCAGGTAATTGCTTATTCATCACGTCAATTTAAGCCTCATGAGTTAAATTACCCTACATAAGATTTTGA
Organism: Viscum album; assembly: GCA_963277665.1. Lineage (NCBI taxonomy): Eukaryota > Viridiplantae > Streptophyta > Magnoliopsida > Santalales > Viscaceae > Viscum > Viscum album. Next base: position 1,748,513,506 of record OY728146.1, on the reverse strand, counting down.
ATTAGTTTCTATTGTTTTTTCTTTAAAATTTTGGAGGCATCATTTGTATGGGGTAAATTGTAAAATATATACTAACCCCAAATTTTTAAGTATATATTCACTCAGAAATAATTAAACATGAGACATAGGTGATGGTCAAAATTAATAAAGGATTATGATTTCCTGATCCTTTACCATCCGAGAAAATAAAATAATGAGGCTTATGATTTGAGTTGAAAAAGTAATACTTCATTAACCATGCTACATTTTGAACGCGGTCCTTTGGTTTTTGATTTGATGAAATTTGGAAAAGAGGTTGTTGTTTCTGGAAATTATTCTGTTTTGTTTTAGGTGTCAATGAAATAATCTCTATAGAACAGAATAAAGCAATCGTAGAAGGAAGACAGTGAGTTGCAGAAAAAAGGATCAGTTGGTTCAGAAGGGTAACTTACCTGAATTTAACATTGATAATGATTGTGTTCTGAGATATGGAAAGAGATTATTTGAGCCTTGTGATTCACAGTTTAAGAATGAGTTGTTATGTGAAGCTCGTAGTTTTCTATTTTGAGTTCTTCTTGGTAGTACTAAGATGTATAGAGATATTCGGGAGTATTACTAGTGAAATGGAATTAAAAGATCTATTGCTGATTTTACTATGATTTTTTTGACTTGTAATAAGGTTAAAGTAGAGAAGAAGTTACCGAAAGGGATTCTTCAGTCTTTATCAGTGCTAGAGTGGAAATTGGAAAATATGACCATGGACTTCATTTTGGGATTACATGAGACATCTCGAGGTCATAATTCAATCTGGGTTATTGTTGATCGATTGACAAAATCTGATCATTTCATTCCAATTCGATATTCTTTGTCTCTAGATCAACTTTCTAGGTTGTATGTTAAATAGATAGTTAGGTTTCATGGTGTTCCCCTCTACATTATAATAGATCATGATCGTAGGTTTAATTTTAACTTTTGTAAAGGATTCAAAATTCGTTGGGTAGTGAATTAAATTTTACTACCACTTTTCATCTGTAATCAAATGGGAAGCCAGAAAAAACAATTTAGAACATAGAGGATTTTCTAAATGATTGTTAACTAGATTACTAGGAATGTTAGGACCAAAATATTTCTTTGGTTCAATTTTCTTATAATAACAGTTTTCATTCCAGTATACAGATCGCTCCATTTGAGGCACCATATGGGAAGTGGTGTCGAACTCTGGATTTTTGGAATGAACTAGGTGAAAAGAACTCGATGGGACTAGAATTGGTAGGATAGATAGTATAAAAGGTCAAGTTGATTCAGAAGCACATGGGAACATCTTAGAGAAGACAAAAAAGTTATGTGGATAATCAGAGGAAGGATATTTCATTTGAGGTAGGTGATCATGTCTTTCTCAAAGTTTCTCCCTAGAGAAGTGTGATGTGATTTGGTGAGAAGGGAAATTTGAGTCTGAGGATTGTTGGAACTTATAAAATCTTGCATAATATTGGATCATTTGCGTACAGATTGTCTTTACCTCCATGTTTTTCCTAGGTACACCATGTTTTTCATGTTTCAATGTTGAGAAATTATATGCCAGATCCATCTGATGTTTTAAGTCCAGAGGTAGTTCAGTTGGAATAGAATCTATCTTATGAGGAACTACCAGTCCAAGATTCTTGATGGTAGATAGAAAGTGTTGCAGAATAAGGTAATTCAACAGGTAAATGTTTTGTAAAAAAACATATGGTTGAAACATGGAAATCTGGAAATGCTATGAGGGATAAATACCTCCATTTATTTGACAAGTGAATAAAATTGAGAGGTTGCAATTTCCAAAAGGGGGGAAGGATGTAACATCCAAGGTAAATAATAAAATAATACATTTTCATTTTAATTAATATTCTATGAATTAAATATTAGTTTTACATTAATTTGGTTGCTATGTTTGATGGCGTATGAGATACTGAACAACGAGTTTCTTTGAAATCTTATGCTTCACAATAATAATATAAAATTATTATTTTAAATGGTAGTTAATACACAATAATTTTATTGAAGGGAATGAATAGAAATATCTATAATACGATTATAAATTTTTTTAAAATGAATTTAAATTTATCCAATAAAATATAGAAACTCAAAATGTGAATGAATCTAATTTTAATAATAATTTACTTTAAAAGGTTGATTTACCTCCTTTTAATGGTGAACCCTCTTTAAATATATCTTTGTTCACTTTTATATGTTAAATATCACCAAATAAAATTCTTATTTAGAATTGGGACTCAAAAATTCACTTTGGGTAATATTTTGGTATTTTTCTGATAAAATTCAATTTTTGATGAATAATGGAAAATACTGTATTTGAATTCAAAACTGCCTTTTAATATAATTTAATTATATTATTATATTATATTTTTAATTGGTTTCAAAGTATAATTATATTATATTTTTACCATTTAATCCAATTTTTTTCATTGGAATTAATTTCACTTTGAAATTGAACATAAAAAAGTGTCAATCTTTTGATAGTTAATATTTCTTAAAAACATGCTTTTTGTTTTGACAATGGGAATTAAATTTAAATTAATTATTCCCAAATCTATGATTGAATTTGGTAAAATAGACATCATTTTTTAATTTGTAATATCTAATATAGCTAATGATGAATTTATTGTATTTTTCTGAAAACATAAATTTTTTATGAATAGTGAAACCACTAAGTTGTAGTTAAAAATTGACATTTCATTTAAATGAAAATTTACCACTTCTGTGAATTGAATTTTAAAAATTTAAATACATGGTTTTTATTAGTAAATAAAATTTTATTAAATAATATGAAAATAGTTTTTGGTAAATATTAACTTTTGACTTTTATTTACCGCAGTTAAAGGTAAATAGGGTAATTTAAGGTAAAAAGAATATAATAATAATACCAAATTACCTTCACAATTGTCCTAAAATTTTTGTATGAGTCTAGGATGACCATTGGAATCCTTTGGTATATTTTGGGACCCCATGGATCTACTTAAGAGTTAATATGACACTTTATATTAATTAATTTAATGTAAAGATAAAAATGACAAAAACATATATCTTTTAGTAAATTAATTTTTTTCATAGGGTTATATAAGCTATCATTTCAACTATAAATATTATATGGAATGCTAAAACGATTTCCTACATCATGGAATTTTTTAAATAATTCTTCAACATCAAATAAATTAAATTATTTATGACACAATAATGATGCAGTGTTTACCTAGATAAGAAATGATTTATACAAATAAGATTATAAAGATTCAAATAATATTCAATACTTATACAATTATAATTGGATGATTTTATTTCGAATATGAGTCATTTTTTGTTCGGCTTTAATATTTTTTGGACATTTAGAAACCGAAAATAAGTATATAATAAAATAATATGTTCACACTTTCCTAAAGAGCCACTCCCCCCTTATAAAATCCCTCACATTTAACCCATTTCCCACACCTCTCAAGACACTTGGAACGTCCATAATCTTCCCAAATAAGCTATCAAGATCCCTATATTCCTTCAATAAGCCTTATAATAGGCAGAAGGCACTTTTAGAAGTCTGTTTGGTTCAAACCAATGGGAGTTACCTGAATTAAAGGTAACAATTTCTGATAAATTTTATACTTTTATTTTACTTCTAAAACCCATAAAACCTTTTTATTACTTTTTTATAACAACACCAATATTATTAATATACTAGTATTTTGATATGGAATTATTCAAACTACACTAACACACATCTCCATCTAATGTGTAAATAACACATTGTTTATATGGATGGAAAACAAATGCCTCACGAAATGATGATTGTTAAATTATCTCCTACCTCTCATGGTGGCCATTAAGATGGAAATATATTTATATATGATGAATATTTTGTTTATTTTTTATTTATTATTTAGTATTTTTTATTTATAGAATCCTTTATAGTTACCATTTTGGGTAAATGCTATAATTTTATTTTAGGAAGTGCGGACTACATCCCCTCAAACTGATATGACTCATTAATTCCATATGTGGGACGTACAAAAGATAGAGTTAATGATATTATATATGATATTATACTGGAATTATAATATACCTATGTATCATTATGTTTTAATTTTATTAAAATAATAAATAGAAATGAAAGTAGCGTTCAACTGTACGTACGGCTTACCGTATCCATGAACGGTGCATTTCATTTCTTACCTCCAAATGTTATGTAATATTATCAATATATATATATATATATATACTAGATATATAATATATATTTGAAATCTAAATCAATAATATCATTTTGGAGATAATGGTATTTTTACCACCTAGACAACATGTAAATAAAAGAAGTTCATTTTCGACTCAAATACCAAATATCGAAAAAAATGATTGTTATTAACTTAAATGAATAAATAGTGTTAATAACATGGTAATAAATGACATAAAAGAAATAATAAACATCATAATGGTTCTCCAGAAGGTATAAATTAACTTTATTTTATAATTAAAGAGATTAAAGGATAAACAGGTCATGTCAGACATGAGGTAAGGGACTTTGTCTAAATCTCCGATCATTGAGGCATATTTTGTTTTAATACATGAAATTATATTATACATTGTATAAAAAACTTTTACTTTTCATTTCATTCAATGGAAATATTTTTCTATGATGTTTTTTACTAAACTAAAAGAAATAATGTTTCTTTTTAACAGAAGCGATGACAATGACCTTTTCTACTGCTGCGAGTATTATTTGATCTATGGATTCCTTAACAAGCAGTATTGTTTTTAAAAGGAAAATAAATACCATATGCTCTTTTACGTATTTTGGTATTGAAAATGGTTTTTATAATAGATTTTTTATGTCAATATATTTATATGATATACAATGATTGAAATGGGGAAATGTTATCTTTCCTTTGTTTTTATTCTTTTTGAATATGTTATGGTTCTTGGGATTGTTTATGTATTTGGGTGATTTAGTTATAAAACTAGGCCAGGTAAACCCGAGATAGCTCACCAATTCATTGGGTAACATGAAGTAGGTAAACGTCAATGTTTCTCCTAATAGATTTAGGGAACATATTGTGATTTGTATTCAAAATGTAACTCCCAACATAGAAGGGATAGATACAATGTAAGTATGATATGAATTCCACAAGTTACCTTAAAGATTTATTTTATCTAAGCATGATTCATAAATCTTATGATTTTATGAGGTATGTTAAAGAGATTAAGTTATGTATGTAATTATGAACTAATGTTTTCTTTCTTTGTTTTATAATCCTTACTAGGATTTTTATGCTCATCCAAAGTTTTGAAATGTCTTTCACAGTACATAATGATGAATAGGGTCAAGGATGTGATCTTGGAAATGTCGTGCTACCTAAAACATGGAACTAGACATGACTCTTTTTTAAGAGTTTTTTTTTTGAAAAAAATGGGAACTTAATAGAAGTGCCTACTTTGTAACCTTTGAGCTGTAATGTAATAGTTATGACCTAATTCTCTAAAACACTAAACCTGAAATGATCCTCAATGTAAATTATTCATTTAATTCAAGATTATGTAATGTTTTAACGACGATTCATTATAGTTATAATGGTTTTATATATCATTGTCCGTATAGACTCGGGTTTGTGTATAAATAATGATGTAAAATAATTCATATTTTATTTCAGTAAAAATAAATAAAAAATATTAGGGTATTATATAACCAATAAAAAATATGTCAAATAGAAAATATATGATATCCTTACTCAATTATGAGGCTATATAATTTTCAATATGCATATGTTTTACGAGGATTTCGTAGTGATCTAGATATTTATACAAAATAATATTTGAGGCTTGGGAAAATGATAAAAATAAATTTTACCAACAACCAGCACAATATGAGATTTTGAAATCCATTATCAACTGATTGACACTCTAAAGGTGTCATCTCGAAGAGTTTAACAATAAAATGTTGATAGTGTGGAAAGAACATATGCATGCATTGTGGGTCGAAACTATGTTTAGGATACACGGATATGTGTGGGTTCCCACATGCGACCCACTAGAATGAGGATGATATTAATAGATATATCATAAAATTTATGGAGTGGTAGTGGAAATATAAGTGACATCACATGAATAAATTTTCTGCATGAGATGAAGAGATTATGAGTTGTGCCATATTGGGATGCACTACAATGTAAAAGGAATATTGTTGGTACATTTTTACAAAATCTATTCTAGAGAAAGGATTGTACCATAACAAATATTTTTCATTATGGAAGTGTGTCATTAATTAGTTATTTGAATATAGTCATAGATGATTCACCATGTAATGAATCAGTGTATGTTTCATAGAGGAGTTAACAAGTGGATTGAGCATGAATTGAACAAAAAAAATTCAACTACGCCTTATAATATTAAGATTTTTCAGAGACACCACTTCCATATAAGCTATGTGTTATGCTACATAAACCTCACTACATCGTATTCTTCCCAGTGATGATTTTTTTTATTATAACATATTTCATTTGATATCTATGGAGAGAACCAATGTGATCTTTATGATTGTAAAATTAAAAAAGAGAAAAATTTATTGTGCATGACAACCTATGTTATTAATCTATTGTTCCTATAAAAATCCATAAGAATTGAAAATTTAATTTAACTATGATGTAAAACTGTGTCTTGTTTCATATAGCTTGTTGGCTATCTTTTGGTAGACTATATTCGATTTTAAGGGGGATCTATAATTTGAAAAACACCAAAAGAGAGATGGATGACTAGAGACAAAGGGGACTATATAAGAGTATATTTTTGGACATTTTATCACTATTTATATATTCATTATTGATTGATTCTAGTACATGGTTATTTATTAAATATTTTATGCATGTGAAGAATCCTTCCCACATATTTGGTATAAAATTACTTTTCATTCTTTCAGTTAGGGAAAATTCATCCTTTAATTCTTCAATTTCATTCATAATGAAAAAATAATTCATTATTAGTAACTCGTCTATTTTGGGAAGTGTGTTTGGATTAGGAGGGATAAATTAACTATAGGATTGATTAATTGTAATTGAAAATTTCCATGAAGGTTAAATATAAGGCTTATATTATTTTTACATTTTTTCAAATAACCTATAGAGAGTAAATGCGATTGGGGGATGGATCCCATTATGATAGAGGAGAGTGGGAGAGAAGGTGCCAAAGTTAATAAACATTTATATTGGGAGATTTGAATTAAAGGACATCATAAGGAATTGAAGACGAATTGGTAGATATTGGATCCTGATAAGTGTGGTAGTAGCCCCAAGTGATCCTAAAATTGTCTATTATTATCAGTTCCTATTTAGATAATTAGTTACTCTTAGGGATATATCATCCAAATCTGATTCATAATCAATTTTTATATTGATATATTTCATCAACCAAAATTTTTCCCTTATTATAGACAATTTTTTCTTTCTCCCTTTGCCTTCCAAAAGAACTTACCCCATGTTTTCCTTATTTTACCCTTGAAATAACAATTTTGAATGGTTATTTAAGTTAGCATACCACACACTCTTTATGTTTTGAATTGAGATATAAATTTCCTATTATACACTTCTTTAAGGGATTAAGGCTCCCAAAATTTAATTATAAACACAGAAAAATATCATTAAAAGTCAACCACACTCAAGAAAACATCAAATTAGTAGAATTCTTACTTAGTATTCTTATATAACTAATTTAGAAAAATACTATTGATTGATTATTTCATTCTACTACTTTATTCTATTTTTCCTTTTTTATTATTTTTCATAGATGGTTGTTCTTCTAATTTTATCTACAGGTGAATGTATTATGATCCATATTATATGTCATCAATCAAAGAGTTCATATTTTTACGAGACTCTAAAATGAATTTGTTTGATCAAGTGACATATAACACCCCAAACATTTTATGGTTTGCTTATTCATAGCCTATATTTCATGAAGCATTATGTCTTTTTTGAATCAAAACATTATTAGAGAAACTTATAAGCTATCCATTAAACATAAATTTTCCACTCTTATGTTTTGAATTTTGAAAAATGGTAATCTAGAGTTGTGACCAGTAAGTCATTTGGAGTCTCCTAGAACCAAATTTCTTTTTGGACGAATAGTAACATACACTTATGAATAGTAAAATTAATAGTAATATGACCTTTATAAATAGTAAATAATGATAATATTTTATTTACTTAATGTAATAAGATAATGAGATCTTATTCAAATTTTCTATATGATATAGAACTAATTATACCTTCAAAATTGTTATTTTTCGAATTAACTATGATTTTATTTAAAAATTAAATTAAAAATAAATAGAAAATTATTTTCAAATAATGGAGTTCATTTTTAAATTCTACACGTCGAAAAATGGTTAGGGAGAATTTTTGAGATATTTCTAAAACACATGAATTTTTCGTGAATAGTATAAATACGATTTTGAGTTTTCGGTAGTTTAATGACTTCATAATGATGTAATAATTAAATATAAAAGTGTGGTCAACTTTTTTACTGTATATTATGACATGAGGTGTCATATTTGGCTAAAACCATGGGAAAATATCATGGTCAGGCCCATAGTTTGGCAAAAACCACTAATGTGGTGTCCCTTTGAACATATTAAAAAATTTACTCCCTTTTTCTATAAATACCCACTCATCCATTTGTTTTAATTCATTAAAAATACTACATCATAGAATCTATTGTGGTTTGAACTCTATAAGAGTCCTCCCAAGGTTTATCTAAGCCCCCAAGGTCCCATCCTTCAAGATCTAGGAGTTACTCAACAAGGTAAGGGAATCTTTCATTCTCTTCTTTTAGTTTTCACTTCTTTTAAGTTATCTATTTTGAATTTCCATTCTCAAATATTGGGGTTTGATTTTATCTACTCTACTTAATTAAATTTTTATTTTAATATGGAGAGATACACATTTTTTTTCATCATTTCATATTATAAAATTTTATGTAACGCCGTTAGGCTGCCGAATTTTCCTAAGGGATCTCTCAACTTTTTTTTCATTTTTAAGTTCATCGCTTTTCTTTTTCTCTTATAACATCCTATTTCAAAATGACCATGATAAACACCATTATCATATATATACTGGAATTATATCATGTGAATGGAATAACCATCATCAATATTCTTACTCCCCATTTTTATTTTTATAAATGAAATCAACGTCCATGAGGTTCCAATATATAACCTTTATGGACGGTGGAGTTTTGTTCTTCACTTTATCCTTCATTAATCATCATGAAACAATTTCAATGGTTCAACCAGATAATAAAATATGTATTTTATCTCATTATTTTTCTATAAACTTTACACACTCATAATATGGAATAATAATACAAAACAAATTCATTGTATACAAAACTGCCAAGCTAAATCCAAGCGTTTATCAAAAACATTCAACTAATAATTCATCCTCAAGTATATAACCTAGAATCATTATAAGATCATTTATATCTCATCAATTTCACTAATAATATATATTAAAACTTCTGTATGTTTAACTATATTTCAAATGAACTTCTATTCATGAATTCAAGTTTACGAATCATGAAAACCAACGAAGAAAATGCTTCTAAAACAATAAAATTGAACATCTTAAACCCATTAAAAGGGCCATGAATGAACCTAATAAGGTTATAATAAATAAATTACATGTATATGAGGTTTAGGAATTATTAATTAATGGATCTAAATTTGATTATTCGTGTCTTTAAGACAAAATAAGAACACACTAGAGCAAAAGGTAAGGGGTTTCTCATCTCACTTTTTTTATGTGAGATTCTCATTGTTCACCACCTGTTTCTTGTATGTGGTATATTTGTACTGACATTTGATATATAATAACATTATTATCATTATATTCATGTTATTCAAGGATTCATTTGATTGTTATTAAGTTCTGGTTATATGATTCGACCAAATACATTGTGGTAAGACACTTTGTCTCAACTACTATTTTGTTGTGACTAACTTTGTATTGTGCCACTAATAATACTTATATGGAGTAACTACTACATATTTGAGATTAATATTCATTTGAAATTATAATTTTATTAAATATACATAATCTCATATCATGGATATGTTTTTTTCCTAAACGGTAAACCATTTTACATAAGCTGTTTATTTGAAATGTTATGTTAATTATAGAAATATTGATGAATCTGTATACTCTAATCTATATGGATATTGAAAAGGCATATTGCTCTTGTATTGAATAAATGTATAAAAAATTATTTGGACATGCACTGGAAGGTGGGCTCTGTTATAGCCTCTTGATGCATCAGTAGGTCTCATGAGACAAATCAGCTGGCGACATACCCTTCAAGTTTGTTTCCAAAAGTCTGACAGGTTTCTACCCACATAACTAAACCATTTCAGCAGTATTATGGTTTCATATTCTAGACACATGACGTCCAATTAATAATCAGTTTATTTATTTATTATCAAATATTATTATTATCCATGTGGTTTTCACTATGAAAAAATCTATGGATGTAGTTTCATTCTCAGTTTATTAATGGAATTATTTTTGAATTTATTCACAATTCTATATTGATAATTTCAGATTGATTGTGATTAACTTATTTGTGTACTCTTTATTCTGCTATTTTTAACCCTTACTGAGTGTTTGAGCTCACCTCTTTAATTTATTTCCATCAATAGGTGATGAAGAGGTGATCGTTTATTGAATTCATGAGGAGGCATTTTTTAGTTTTTGTATGAATTGTATATTGTAACCATTTTAAATGTAATTTGTGTTACATCTATGTATCTGGTTTATTCAAGACTAATAAACTGATCGTTTCTTCAGGATTTTCATTCCTTATAACCATGACAATATCACAAGTAATGCACTGGCTCCTGCATAGAGGGGTCGGGGTGTTACAGTTGGTGTCAGAGTAAGTTTAGTAGGAAACTTGGAAACTAGAGTAGGAAATGTATGGTTGGGAACAAAGCCCTAAGGTACAATTTGAGGATAAACTTACAAGAACATCTTGTTATTTTGGAAAGGAATGAATTATTTGGATATTTTAATTCAATACGTCCCTGTCTAGATACAAGCAGGTAGAGGCGGCTCTGTCACTGATGTATCTAGGGGTAAAACCCGAAAACCCCGCATTAAGCTAGACTCAAACCGGAACTGGTGCACAAAAATGGGCCTTTCTGTAGTATTGGTTATGACACTCCTGGGGGATATGATTAGGATAATTCACATTTAATTTACAATCCATTATGAAGGATTTTAATGTAAATTTTTCCTCAGAGGAACCATGTTTATAAGATTAACTATGCATAGAATTTCAATCTATGATGAGTGATTTTCTATTTGAGATTCATAAACTAATATAGTGTATCCCATTATTTGGAAATGGCATCTAATGGAAGAAGGGGAACCAATACTTGTGGGAAAGGTAGGGATCTCCCTACTGAACAAGTCAACATAGTCAATGTTAGAGCAGATCAGATCTTGACCATATTGGAACAACTTACTCAAGTTGTAACAAATAACAATTCCACACCTCTATTAAGTCGTTTCATACAGCAGAAGCCCCCATATTTTAGAGGGACTACTAATCCAGTGGTTTTTGAGCAATGGATCAAGTCCCTTAAAAATATATTCATGGCGTTAAGATGCAATGAAAATGAAAAGGTGGTACTGGCGGTATATTTTCTCAAGGGTGACTCTGATCAATGGTGGTCCTTGATTAAAAATACCATGTAGGAAGAAGAAAAAACAGATATGGAATGGAGGACTTTTAAAGAAATCTTATATGAAAAATATTTTCCTCATGAGCATTTAACTGAAATGAAAAAGAAATTCCTTAGCTTAAAACAAATTGAAGAAGACAGTGTTGCAGAGTATGAGGCTACTTTCACAAGGCTGGCTAGGTATGCCATAGATTACGTACGTGACTCGGCAGACAAGACTGATCATTTCGTTGAAGGTCTTAATCTATGTCTTCTAAGGGAACTGGCTTCTTAATCATTTTAATCATATGATGAAATTGTATCATGTGCCATCAAAACAGAGAGGTAATTTTATAGATCAAATACTTTCAATGGAAACCAAGATAAGAATTGGTACTCTAATAACAAAGTAAAATGAGAAGCACCAAAGAAGAGCATGGGAACAAAGCTATTCCCATTATGTGAGAACTTTGGAAAGAATCATCTTGGGAAAATCTTGAAAGGCATTGGAGTCTGCTATAACTGTGGAGAAAAGGGTCATCGATTAGATGAATGTAGGGGGAATAAACAATTCAATGATATTCAATGCTACAATTTCAGAGAGATGGGACACTATACAAATGAGTGTCCTATGAGCCAAGGAAACATGCATTAGAAAATGACAAGATAACAAGGGAGAGCTAATGTGATTAAAATCACAGAGGTTGAAATTCTTAATGATGTGGTGGAAGGTACTTTAATTGTTTCCTCAAACTTATCCAACACTTTATTTGATTCTAGATCATCACATTCATTTATATCTTCCCAATTTTCAAAGAAAATTAAATATATCCAATTTGATTTTGTAAAGGAGTTGTGAGTCAATAATCCCAGGGGATGTATCATTACAACAGAGGCATGTCGACTAGTCCCCCTCTAGACACCAACACATGCTTTATTTGCTAACCTTATCATCAAACCAAGGACTGCAATTGATATAATTCTCAGTATGGAGATTCTGTCAAATTATGATGTGAAGATTCATTGTAAGAAGAAGGAAGTTAGGATTTTTTAAAATAGGGTAGAATCCCTTTTCTTTAGGGAAGAAACATCGCCACATGATTCTTATTTATAACCACCCCTTGTAGCTCTATTGAATGAAATACCTAGAGAGGAAGATAAACTGATATCTATGGGCGAGGAAAGAAATGTTCTAATTGAAGATGTGCACACAGTGAAGGAGTACATTGATGTATTTCCAGTGGATTTACCTGGACATCCTCTAGAGCGAAAAGTTGAGTTCTCTATTGATTTAATTCCTGATGCATGAACAATGTCAAAGAATCCCTATAGCTATAGAATTAGTAGAGCTAAAGACATAACTAGAATATTTGAGTGAAAAAGGATTTATTCGACCTAGTGTTTCTCCTTGGGGAGAACATGTCCTCTTTGTCAGGAAGAAAGATGGATCCATGAGGCTTTACGTTTATTACAGGGAAATCAATGATATTAAAATAATGAATAAGTATCATATTCCCCAGATTGATTATTTATTTGATCAACTTCATAGAGCCCAATACTTTTCAAGGATTGACTTTTAATCAGGATATCATCAGCTATGTGTGAGTAAGGAAGATATTCAAAAGATAGCATTTCGAACCAGGTATGGGCATTAATAGTTTATAGTGATGCCTTTTGGATTGAAAAATTCACCCTCTGTTTTCATGGATTTAATGAATAGAGTGTTCAAGGAATATCTTGATAAATTTATTGTGGTATTCATTGATGATACCTTGGTATAATCAAAAAGCTATAAAGATGATGAGAATCACTTGTGGGTTATTCTGAGAACTCTTATAAGAAATAAACTATTTGGGATGTTTAGAAAGTGCGAATTCTGGCTTCAATACGTTTCTTTCCTAGGCCGTATTGTTTGTAAGGATGGAATCCTAGTTGACCATGCAAAGACAAAGGAAATCCAAGAATGGCCCATGCCAACAAACATAACTGATGTAAGTAGTTTTATTGTCTTAGCAGGTTGCTATAATCATTTCATTCAAAATTTCGTCCGACTAGCTAACCCGCTAACCATGCTCACACGTAAAGTAGTTAAGCTTGTGTGAATAAAATAATGTAAAGAATTATTTGATGATTTGGAATGAAGATTGGTTAATGCTATTTTTTTGACTCTTCCATCTGGAAGTGATGGATTTGTAATATATATAGAAATGCATCAAAAAATGGTCTGGATTGCATCATTATGAAAAAAGATAAAGTTATTAATTATGCATTAAGACAGTTGAAGACCCATGAGAAAATTTATCCAACTCGTGATCTAGAGTTAGGAGTCGTATTCTTTGATATGAAAATAATGAGACATTATATTTATGGTAAAAAATGTGAGATATACACAAATCACAAGAGTTTGAAATACATTTTCACACAAAAATAACTCAACGTGAGGCATAGTAGATGGCTCTAGTTACTCAAAGGTTTTGATTTCTCAATACACTACCACCCAGGAAAGGCGAATAAGGTGGCAGATGCTTTAATTAGGAAGGATCATGGATTTCTGACTCAAATGAGGATTGAGAGAGATCCTATATTTTTTGATCTACTAAAGATGTATATGGGAATTGTTATGGAAGGGGAAACATATTTTTTCTTTTAAATTATTGCTAAACCATCTTTATTAGAGAAGATAAAAAGCTCTCAATATGAGGGTGATAATATGCACACTAAAAGTAATGCTGTAAAGGATGGGAGACTCACTGACTTCGTGTATGAAGAAGGAGTTCTGAAATTTGGGAATAGGTTATGTGTTCCATCAGTACCTGATCTAAAAAGGGAACTACTAGACGATGCCCATAGCTCAAATTTCTCTATACACCCTGGTAACACCAATATGTATAGAGCTCTGAAGTAATATTTTTGGTGGGATAATATGAATCGGGAAATTTCCGAATATGTGTCAAGGTGTCTAGTTTTTCAACAAGTGAAGTTAGAGAGACAACATCCAAAAGGAGTGATGCAACCTCTACCTATTCCTATGTGGAAGTGGGATAACATTATGATGGATTTTTTCATTGGACTACCGAGGACACCTAGAAGGAATGATGCAATATGTGTAATTGTTGATCATCTCACAAAATCAGTACATTTCCTTCCCATAAGAGAGGATTTACTACTTGAGCACCTGACAATAATTTATATTAATTAAATTGGGAGACTTCATGGTTCACCTCTATCGATTGTCTCTGATCGAGATCCCAATTTACATCAAAATTCTAGAAATGTCTCCAAAAGGCTTTGAATACTGAGCTTCATATGAGTACTGCATATCACCCCCCAAATTGTCGGACAGTCTGAAAGGACTATTCAAACTCAAGAAGGCATTTTGAGATCATGATGTCTAGACTTCCATGGTATGTGGGATCAATACTTACCTTTGGTCAAATTTTCATACAATAATAGTTCCAATTCTAGTATTCAAATGGATCCATATGAAGAATTATATGGAAAGAGATGTCGAACTCCAACTTATTGGGACAAATTTTGTGAGAGGAAACTTATAGGCACAAAACATATTGAAGATACTAGGATAAAGGTGAAGAAAATACAAGCCCATATTAATGCATCCCAAAGTAGGTAGAAGAGTTATGCTGAAAACTGGAGAATAGACTTGGAATTCCAAGTGGGGGATCATGTATTTCTGAAAGTATCTCTATGGAAGGGTGTCTTGAGGTTTGGTAAGAAAGGGAAACTGAGCCCCAGGTACATCGGACCATTTGAAATTCTAGAAATAATCGTAGCTCTAGCTTACCGTTTAGCGATGCCACCAAATCTCTCCAGAGTTCATGATGTTTTCCATGTATAATTGTTAAAGAAATACATGACAGACCCAACTCATGTACTCACATGTTATGAAATAGAACTGGAACTGGATTTTTCATACTGTGAAAAGCCTATTAAGATTCTTGACATAAGGGAGCAGGTATTGAGAAATCGAAACACTCATATAGTAAATGATCTTTGGAGAAACCAGAATATGGAGGAAGCAACATGGGAACCATAGGATTTTATGAAGAAGATCCACAGACATCTTTTTGGTGGAATTTATACATAAAATTTCGAGGAAGAAATTTTCAAAGGAGGGAATAATATAACACCAAAAACATTTTATGGTATGCTTATATTAAATACATTTTACTCATAGACTATATTTAATGAAGCACTATGTCTTTTGTGAATCAAAACATTATAGGAGAAACTTATAAGCTATCCATTAAACATAAAATTTCCACTTCTTTGTTTTGAATTTTGAAAAACGGGCATCTAGAGTTCTTAATAGTAAGTCGTTAGGATTTTAATAGAACCAACTTGATTTTTTGATGAATAGTAACATACCCTTCTGAATAGTAAAATAAATAGTAATATGGCCTTTATAAATAGTAAATAATGACAATATTTTATTTTCATAAGGTAATAATATAATGAGATCTTAATTAATTTTTCAATATGATATAGAACTAATTATACCTTTAAAATTGGTATTTTTCGAAATAACTATGATTTTATTTAATAATAAAATTAAATATTCTTAGAAAATTATGTTCAAAAAACGAATTTAATTTTGGAATTATAAACGTTTAAAATGGATAGGGTGAATTTTTTTGGGATTTTTCTAAAATACATGAATTTTCCATGAATAGTAAAAAATACAATTTTGAGTTTTCGGTAGTTTAATGACATCATAATGATTTAATAATTATATATAAAAGTATGGTTTACTTTTGTATAGTATCTTAATACATGATGTGTCCCAAGTGGCTAAAACCATGGGAAAATACCATGGGCAAGACCATGGTTTGGCAAAAACCACTAATGAGGTGTCCCTTTGGAATTATTAAAATATTACCTCGCTTTTTCTATAAATACCCACTCATCCATTCGTTTTCATTCATTAAAAATCCCACATTCCTGAATATCTGGGGGCATTACCTCTCTATGAGTCCTCCCAATGTTTCATTAATCCCCAATGTCTCAACCTTCATGATCTAGGAGTTACTCTACAAGGTAAGGGAATCCTTCATTCTCTTCTTTTAGTTGTCACTTCTTTTATGTTATATATTTGAACTTCCATTCTCATATGTTGGGGTTTAATATTATATATTATTCTTACAGAACATTTTCTTTTAATATGTTGAGATACCCATTTTTTCTCATCATTTCACTTTATAAAATTTTAAGCAACAGTGCTAGGCTTTCGAATTTTCATAAGAGATCTCTCAACTTTTCTTTCATTTTCAAGTTCATATATTTTCTTTTTCTCTTCTCACCTCCCCTTTCCAAATTACCATGATAAACTCTAGTATCATCTATATAATAGAATTATATCATGTAAATGGAATAACCATACTCAATATTCATACTCCCCCTTTTTATTTTTATAAATGAAATAGACGTCCATGAGGTTCCAATTTATAACCATTATGGATAGCGGAGTTTTTTTCTTCACTTTCCCCTTCATTACTGGTCATGAAACCATTTTAATGGTTGAACCAGATACTAATATATGTATTTAATCTCATTAATGTTATTTAATATTTCCACACTCATAATATGGAATAATAATACAAAACAAGTTCGTTGTATATAAAACAGCCAAGCTAAATCCAAGTTTTTATCAAAAACATTGAACTAATGATTCATCCTCAAGTATATAATGTAGAATCATTATAAGATCATTTATATATATTTAATTTAACTAATAATATATATTAACGATTCTTTATGTTTAAGCACATTTCAAATGAAATTCTATTCATGAATACAAATAAATGAATCAGGAAAACCAAGGAAGAAAATGCTTCCAAAACAATAAAAATGAACCTCTTATGCACATTAAAAGGTCCATTAATGAACCTAATAAGGTTATAATAAATCAATTAAATGTATAAGAGGTTATTTAATTAATAATTAATTGATTTAAATTTGAATATTCAGGTCATTAAGAAAAACGAAGAACACGATAGAGAAAAAGGTAAGGGGTTTCTCATCTCACTTTCTTTTCTGTGAGATTTTCATTGTTCGCCACTTATTTCATGTATGTGGTATATTTTTAATGCCATTTAATCTATAATAACATTATTCTATTTATATTTATCTTATTAAATGATTAATTTTATGGTTATTAAATTCTGGTCATATGATTCGACCAAATACATTGTGGTAAGACCCTTTATCCCAACTACTATTTTGTTGTGACTAACTTTGTACGGTGCACCTAATAATATTTATGTGTTGTACCTACTTCCCATTTGAGATAAGTTATCATTTTAAATTATAATTATATTAAATATACATAATATCATATCATTGATATGTTTTTTTGTCTCAACTGTATACCATTTTACATATGATGTTTATTGAGAAAGTTATGTTAATTATAGAAATATCGATGAATCTGTATACTCTACTCTACACAGATATTAAAAATGCATATTGATATTATATTGAATCAGTGTATAATAAAGTATTTGGACATTCAATGGAAGGTGGGGCCCTCTATATCCCCTCGATGCATCAGTAGGTCTCATGGGACAATCAGTTGGCGACAAACCCTTCGAGTTTGTTTCCAAAAGTCAGACAGGTTTCTACCCACTAATCTAAACTGTTTCAATGTTATTATGGTTTCATCTACCAGATACATGATGTCCAATTAATAATCATTCTATTTATTCACTATCAGATATTATTATTATCCATTAGGTTTTCACTATGACAAAATATATGGATGCAGTTTCATTCTTAGTTTATTAATGGCATTATATTTTCATTTATTCATTATGCCATATTGATTATGTCATATTGATTGTGATTCACTTATTATTGTACTCTTGATTATGCTATTTGAAACCCTTAATGAGCTTTCGAGATCACCCCTTTCATTTTTTCCATCAACAGGTGATGAATATTTGATCGTTTATTGAATTCTTGAGGATGTAGTTTTTAGTTTTGTTATGTATTATATCTTGTAACCTTTTAAAATGTAATTTGTGTTATATATATATATATAGTTTCTTCAATACTACTAAACTGATCATTCCATCGATATTTTCATTCCTTCTAACCATTCCAATATCACAAGTAATGCACCGGCTCCATCCTAGAGGTGTCAGGGTGTAACATGACACATATCTTTAACTGTAGATATGCAATGTTAAAAACTGCGGTTTTGAGTGGGAGTCAATTGGATCCCTAAAATTATTGGTTTTTGATCATCGACACAATATGGAATTACCCTGAGGGACTATGGTCTCCCATCTATATAATCATTCCATGTTACATCACATAAAATCCTGCACCGTGAGGTGGATATAGAAATTCCATGATGTAGATATTTGATAAGGAGTAAACCATAAACTAGAGACATATATTAAAAAATGGTTTAAGATTTAGGGATACATAATAAAATCAATAACCAAATCATACCATATACCATAAGAGATCAGGCTAGACATAGTGAGGTGGCTAACCAATAATCAATAGTAGCACTAGTAGAAGGTGGTATTAATTGGAAAATTATAGGATGTGGGAAATTAGCTTGAGAAAACTTGTAATAAACATGGGCAGATAATACGTATAATATATGTTAAAACCTATAGATTGGTAAATGTGACTCACTAATAAGAGGAGGTTTCTATGGGATATATAAAGTCATTGATAGAGTGGCTATATTAATATAGGAGATCTCACATGACCAAAATGTTTTATTTTATATGAGGAAATGAGTAATTATATAATAGTGTGGTACAAATGACGAAAAAGGTATATTATTTGGAAATTTTCACAATATCTTTACTTTAGAATGTATTTCACCATAACCAATATTTTTCAATGTGGATGTGTGAAATTAGTTAGATATTTCACAAAACGAATTTTAGGCAGAACCTTATAATGGAGTTGGTATGTGTCATGGAGGATTATACAAGTGTTTTGATAATGACTTATTCCAAAACCATTTCACTAGACCATGTAGGGTAGATATTTTTTAGATACCCTGGTTCGAAGGCACATCAGTACTATGCAATAGAAATCTAGCTATATCACCACATGCACCAAGGAAACATTTTACTTAATGAAACTACATACATGATATAAAGAGTGATGGGAAGTGATCTTTTAGAGTTTAATATTAGAAAATATATGTGTTTGTATTTTATCAAATCCTTTGGTTTTGATCAATTGTAATGGTTATAACCCCATTGAAATTTTAAATTATAATTCAAAAATGTAATTATACCATGGTCTTGGTTATAAGGAATTATTTCCTATGTAATGTATATGAGGATGACTATGAAGGAGAATACAGAACTTGAAACACTTGAAATAGGGGGAGTAAAATATGATACAAAGGGGAATATAAATGATTTTATTTTGGATTATTTGTCAAATATTTATATATATTTTTTATTCTATTATATGGAGGTTTATTAACGCGGTCATTCTAATATATATTTCTTATTTCCTTTTCATTCCTTCATTCATTCTATTTATGGTGACCAGGGATCATTCATCCGTCATGTATTTTGTATAATCCATAAATAAAAAACCATTATTTATGAGTGAGTAGTCTCTTAATGGATAATGGATTTGGAGTATGATGGTAAAGGTTACAAAAATAATGATTAATTTAACTTTTATATTAAAAGGTTGGAAAACAATATGTCGAGATTATTTTTTTCTTCTCTAAAGAAAATAAAACGTGTTATGGTGATTGGGGAATAAATACTAATGTGACAGCGAAGATTGGGAGACAATCTTCCAAATTTACTCCACCATTTTATTATGATAATGAAATTAATACACCTTTACTTGTTTTATTTCCCCAATCAATAGATTCAATAATATTTTGTATTTATAGGATATTTATAAGTGAGGTAGTGACCACAAGGTATCATGAATTTTATTGAACTTATTTTTCACAATTTAGATCGGTGGTAACACTTATAAAACTATCCTCCAAAACTGATACACCATACTTATTTCCAATTATAAACTTCAAAAATTTGATGTCATACCTACCTAGTGAACCCTGTTCCTACATAAATTTTGCTGACCTATTTTTTATCCATGTTTTATTCATTTTACATTTAAATAAATATAATTAATGGTTAGCTAATTAAGGTCATAGGTATTCTCTATGTTTCAACCTCAATACATTTATTTCCAATACTACTCTTCTTTGAGTGATTGTGGATCTATAAATTTATTTGAAAACTATAACATATTAAACTAGGAGTCAATGATGCCAAATATAACCTCAAATATTTAGTTTTGTTCTTAAAAAAAGTGGTGTAACTAAATCGGAATCATAATATCATTTTTGTCACATTATAATCATATATTATTATTTTTTACCTTTTTTCTCCCTTTATGTGGATTTGTGTTCTCTTTCTTCGATCAATAGGTGATTGGTGTAGATCCAAATTCCATATACTAAATCAAGGTGTGATGGTTTTTTGATCCTCTCAAATTAAATTTATAGATTGAGTGTTACACCTCTCATACCCATATAACATCAATATAATCTATCCAAGGAACCCAAGTATCCCTCAAAAATAACTCTAATATTATTGTCTTTACACTGTAAAAATAGCATGAGGTGAAGTTGATCGACTATGGTCTTCCATCAAATGATAGAGATAAATAATTTATTATTCAAACTCTCATAAAAGATAAAAATTTGGAACAGATGATGACAATTCAATAGATGATAAATAATATCAGATTGTCAGGGTGAATGTACCATTTTGAACCACAAGGACACCTCTTTAATTTTCTAAATTTAGATTACATGCTAATAATGGTGTATTAGAATAGACTATAAGACATTTTGAATTACTCCTTTCAATGATGAGGTTCGATAAGTAATGGTGTAACTCATATCTTTTAGGATCGATAGAAACATTACAAGAGCTCATGTGGGGTTTTTTTAACTATTCCCAACATCTATAACAACTAATGTCTTATGTGAAATTATAAATTTATGACATCATTACAAAGAGTCTAAACATGAGGATTGATAATATTTAAATGACATTATATGACATTTTTTAACATAGAGTGATATAATGTATTTAATTAAAATATTTTTTCTTCATATTACAAAATGTGTATCAGACCTTTTCTGATTCAGAAGTAAGAAGAGGTTTTATAAATAAATCCCTTGAAATCCCAAGATATATTTTATGATCTTAACAAATATTTATCATGTAAAAAATGTAAGTGAATCCAAAGAAAAATATAATAATACTAGGTTGAATAGAATAAAATTTTATATGCCCATTTGAACCTATGACAATGAGAATATAGTCAATCTATATAGTACATAATGTGGGATAACCTTTCGAGCCACATTAGGTTCAATCATGGGATATGTGTGGAGTTACTCACCTATTTCAAGATTGTCATGATTTAGTACAATGCCACTCAATTGTTGATATGTGTTTCTTAAATTATAATCATCCACAACCATATAACCAATGTTAGTATAAGAAGGTAGTGACGATAGTTTAACAAAATCATGGTTGGGGATATTTATCTAGATTGAATACATTGAAAATATATGGTCCTCTAGTTTTATCACATGGATAACATCAGTTGAGAACCAATAGATTGTAATTTTAGATCACATGATAATTGTTATTTTATTAACAATCATACCCATTGTAATTTTTGGAAGCCCAATAAAATTTTTGAGTAGTTGGTCACAATATAGATTAGGAAAAAATTACTAATGAAATGGTTATGTAGAGATAACTATGATGAATCCTGAATATTACTGGGTGAATCCTATAGGATTGTACCAAACGTTAAAACCTAGGTGTGATAAATTTTTAGAGATCATATTAAATGACCCCTGTGATACTAATTTCCAAAATTAAGTGGTGAAGATAATTACATTATGATGTGGTTGATATTTATTAGATAATATAATTATAGAGACAATTACTATTGATAATAGAAGTTCCAAGAGAAATAAGTGGAAAAAATAAATACAAAGGTTGCCTAAAACATGTTCAAAACAACTCAAGATGAAAAGACACAAACAAATATAGTGGCACAACCATACTGATAACCCCGTTTTTTCTATAGGGAGTAATCACGGGATTTTTTAAGATATATATATGAAATATCATGAAATCATCATGTAGTTTCACATCAACATTCTATTCTAATAATCAATCTACCAAATGTCTGCCAATGTATTTTTATTAAAGTAATTATCTCTAAAATGTAGATGTTATAGATTTTGGGACTAATATCTTGACCATAGTAATTTTATGATGATGAAAAATGAAAATGTAACTAAATTTTAATATCTTATGTTGTTTTTAGATCCCATTTACCAATGAGATATACACTTTTTAATAGAATTTTATGACTTGTGTGTGAGTGTAAACATGTTAACTCATGATGTAATCAAGAAACTTAGATTATGAAACAAAAACCATCATTTGTTACACTTAAATTTGATAAAAGATATATATAGTATCAAAATGAAATTTTAGAATATTTTATGGTCAATGTTGTAAAATTAATCTTTCTTATCGAGTATCTCATTATCGAGATAAGGGAGGAAGAAGAAGTCCCAATAGACTTGGGATAACCTTTCCTGGATACTATAAAATCATTAACTGAAAAGTATCATGGGAAATAAAATTTCAATGTGGAAGAAGAGAAATTCTGCATTGATTTTAAAAAAAAATATTAATGCATGATTAAGAACTATAGGATTTCCATTTCTTCACCACATTGGTAGATCGAAATAGGATATGACACATTATGGATGAGAATGAAACAATGAAATATGAAGAAGAGTTTTTTCATGAAATGCATGATATTAAAAATATGGAAGTTAAGAATCATTGTAGGTGTTATAATTTATTAGCATAATACACTTTTTTTAATTGAGGCATTAAATTATAAAAAAACTCAAACTAAATTTGAAGAGAATCCCAGTAAATCTAAACTATATTTTTATTGGAGAAGTTGATATGATATCATATATATATGGTAAATAATTATCCTAGGATAATAATACTAGTGCCTGTTTAAATATTTTAATTAACATAAATATCATAATTCAAAGAATGTATATCACATCAAGGGAACAATCTATTACCTATGAATTCCCAATTATTTACCCAAAGAAGGTAAGAAATCGAAAATAAAACCCCTAATATAGTTTACCCTTATGATTAATAACATAGTTAAATAGATTGTTTTGAAACTATTAGACACTAAGATTATATATCCTATCATAGTTCATGAATGGAAGAGTGCACTCCAATTGGATGTAATGTGAGATGGTATGATAATTATTTGGAAATATGATTTTCTCATCTATACTCACTTGGTGACAAGATAGTGAGTGTGTATAGACTAAAATATGAAAACATTATACATAAAGAATATCCATCTTCAACTTCAATTTTTTGTCAAATTACAAAGAGGTTGGTGGGGAATGAGTAATATAATTTTATTGGATGTCTATTATTTGTATAGTCAAATTATTATGGTTTTTGAAGATAGTGAAAATAAAATGTTCAATTGACATTATGTAACCCTCATCTTCTAGAATATGTCCTTGGATGTGTGAAATAAACAAACCACTTCTCATTGGTTTATGAAAATATTTTTCCATGGATGGCTAAGGTTTTTTTGATATATTTTGTGATTAATATATGGTTTATATAATATATGTTCATGTGTTTCAATAAAATATATACTTTATTCTAAAAATATATGAGGATACTTATCTTATGATCAACTAGGAAAATTTATGTTTTAAAGTAAGTGATGAGGATTTAATTGGCCATTTATTTTTCAATGATATATTGGAAGTCAATGAAACAATAATATGTGTGATTAATGTAAAATTATATATCTTTTTGGTTATGAAATTATAAGGGAATTTATGCTTCTTGAAAACTTTTGAGTGGTTCATTTTGAGAAATGGGGTTAGAATCAAAAATATAAGAGTTAGTGTGCACTGGGGACATTTTTATAAATTTAGTTTAAGGATCGAGAGGTTCCTTAGGTTCCCAAGTGTGTATTGAAATATTTCGGAAAATTTTAATCACTTTGAAGAGGATTATTCATTGGGTGAAAGGTTTTGTATCCACATATTAGGGGAAACCATGAATAATTATGAGCATTATAAAATTTCACATTAATATTAAATAGTTCATGGATTTTTTGAATAATAAAAAAACTAAGAGTTGACCATATCAATTTTTAAGAAAATCATGTGGGTTGGATTGGACAAGGTGAACAATTCTTAGTTAGAGCATGGTTTCATACAAACAATGAAAAATGTTATAGATAATTTTCATAGTTGTCTTTATTGTAGGCACATGGTTTAGTAATACATGTGGATAGATTATGGGATATGGATAGCATTGGAGAGTGAAGGATTCATGGTTTCCACATTGTCTAAAAAATAAATGTATAAACTATAAGTTTCATTAAAAGATAGGAAACTAATAATTAGGCATACCTTATTTTTAAGAGGGCCCCTATTTCTCCTCCTCCAACTCACATGATGTATTTCAGATAGAACCCCATCATTCTACTTTTAATCCCATTAATTTGTGGTGTTCTTGGTGCCATTTTTTCTTTATTAAAGGTATAACCCAATTTATACTACCTCCTCTAACATTTATCATGGGATTATTCAAATTTTGATTGATATAGTTTTAGGTTTTGGTTTTTATTCACTAAAATCATATTAGAATAGGTTTCTTTATGATGGGGTATTGTTTGAAATTGCATATTAAGTGTTCTGAGATAGTTTATGCATGATATTTCATGCCATTTTTTACAGGTATATCAATATACTGATTTTATTGTGATTTTGGATTGAGTTTGTTAATTTTTTTTCAAAGAGGTTATTGTTTAGATGTATTGTTATATGGTTGATGGAAGGAGCTTGTCACATTTTTTTGGCATGTAATTTATCAAAATTATAATATTAATAGATCATTTGGAATGATTTTGGGTGTTTTTGTAGTTGTGCTAAATTTAAAAAATATTTTTCATTAATTAAATTTCATTATAATTGATTAAATCATTCTAATTTTTTATATTTATTTAAATTGTATGTTTATGCTTTAGTTAGGGACACTTTTGTTTGGAAATTGGATTATAGAAATAGATGAGCACAGGAGAGAGATTTAGAGTAGTGATAAGAATGTATTACCCATAATTTAGGTGGGGTTTCCCCCATAATTACCACTTAGTAATATACATTTATATTTATGCATGGATGTGATATGCCTGGTCAGAACACTATGGGAGATCAATATTTTTTTATATAAATTATTTTTTCAAATGAGATTATTAGAGATAGAAAATGTTCATAGGGATACATTAGACAATTTTTCAGTAGCATGATTTCCTTTTCAACTGAAGGTACTGTCATAGATTATATATGAATACCCTAAGAAATGTGAACTCCTTGAGTGGTATTAATGGTTATTACAAGAATAATAGTCCTTATTATTGGCACCCAAGTGACCTAAATGTAAAGGGGTGTGATTATATGGGAATGGGTGTGCTTGGAAGGATATATTGGACCATAACATTCTATACAAATTTTTGGATTATAAACTGATCATAGCGTAAGTGATTCTCATCCACTAGAACTTTTTGACCTAGGTGGGTAGACCCTATTGATATTGATGGTAATGTGCGGTGTTTGAACTATCCTAGAGTGACATGAAAAGGGGAGGGGATTGAGTCCATCTCCATTGAAACACATTCCTATGAATCTCATAATTCCTTGAAGATATTTTGATTATTACAATGGAAACTATTCCCTTCAGAGTGATGAGTGTTGACATAAGTAATGAATTATTATAAGAGGACCTTGTAGGTTGTCCTAACTGAGATGAGACATTGGGCTCCCCAGTGGTCTCCCTAGGTACATTTTAACCCTAGCGATAAAGGGTATTTTAATTCTATAGTGATGATTATAAGTTTAACTAATAACCCAAATAAACTATAGATCATGGTACATAATTGATTCCCAATGACACTAAGTATCTGTTTGTGTATCCTAACATACATGTATAAAAACTCCACACTTAGTGTCAAGTGAATACGTGATTTATTAAAAAAACTACACTTAATACAACCCAAATGATTAATAAGTCTTGATTAATTCGGATTTTGGTACATTAAATAACAATATAAAATATGTAATACGACACCTTTTTAAAATCTTATTATAATTCTCAAAATACTCCTTCAAACATAAAACAACACAGTATAACCTAGGGACATACATATGAAACAGGTGAGATATGAATCTCAGTATGTGAATAAAAATGAAATAAGTGATACATGAGAGACAATTGGCATATCAATGAGGAATAAATGAAACATGAATAATATGGCATGATAAACCATGATAATCTTAACATGGTAAATTTGGCCACAGTATATAACAATGAATTCTAAACATAGGTGGAGGCTAAACTCACCAAGACATCAGGATGTAAAAATTACTATAATAGAATCAGGTTCACTCACTATCCCAATATGACCTATCAGGATACTAAAAATTACCCAATGTGTTGGAGCGCTGCCTGGGCACACCCATCAGATTCATTTAATTCTCATGCTTAATTTTACACATATATCATACGATGTGGATTCATTAAACATCATAATTTATTCCCGGATAAAGGAATGTGAAATAAATATATATAATTACCCAATCAATAATTATATATGTATAATGGTGAGAACCCTTAATAGAAATTTGGGTGTGGTATAAACTTTTGAAGCTTTTTGTCCTATAATATCACAGTGAAATTTCAACCGCATAACGTTGTTACATAAAAATTAATATAAATGTATGATGAGATATGGGGGTTATCTAATAATTTTTAAATAAAATTTAATGTAATAAGTACATTGAAATATATGTACTAAATTTAGTAAATGGGGATATAATGAATAAGGTCATAAAAAACATGAAATAAAGGGAAGGTGACGATCCCTTAATGAATTTCATCCACGTAAGGACTATAAAAAGGGTAAAAGGAGGGGGGATAAATGATAAAACATTAAAATAAAATCAATTGGATAGTAATTATATGATTAGAAATTAATTACAATTAAACCAATTAAAATTAATATAACAAATTACAAAAAAGTTGTTTGAATTTTAATGGAGTAAAAGATAGCGAGGATCCCTTAGAAGAGTACGTGACTTAAAATGCTAGGGAAGGGCCCCCTGAGTGCTTAAGGGCAGAATAGGAGGACTCTAGAGAGTGTAGGAAAGATTGTGATCATTCATTAAGGAGTTAATGTGAATAGTAATTGAATACAGGCTGGTTTTATATAGGAAAAGAGTGGAATATATTTATTATTTATGTTCTGGACTCTACATAATAAAATATCAAGAACTACAGACCATCCCATCAGTTTTTATATAGTTTCTACCAAATGGGAGTGGTTATGATTATTTTTAATGCAAAATGGACAAAATTGTTAAAATAAGTCCATTTCTTATGTTGATTGGATTTTTTTCTCATAATGAAATGATTTGAAAACCCTAAAAAATATTATAGGGTTTAGAGGGGTTTTAATGTCTTTATAAAAATAATGAAATAAATATAAAATCAAATTATTATAAAAGGAAAAAACTTATTTTTCCATGGACACCATTTATATTATTTAATATATAACATCTGGTTCATTATGATGTCATAAAACCTAATGTATATTTATATGATATTTAATTTTTACTTGAAATTTTTTCTATCTCAGAAATTATGAAAAGTTTAGAATTGATTAATTTTGATGATTTTATTGAAAAATTAATATTCATTTAATGTAAATAATTTTATAAATATGTCATTATTCACTTTGATAATTAAATCTACATTTATTTATAAATTCTATATTTTTTAAGTATAAAAGCTTTTAACCCTTATCAAAATTGAATATTATCTCCTAAAAAATACATGACCTTCTGTATTTGACAAAAAATATTTAATAATATTAAAATTTTATTTATATAAAAAAACATACTTTAAAAATTTATTAATTGAATTTGAATATTAAACAAAAATATAATTTGTGCTTTTTGTTATCAAAATAATGATCATCTACAAAGTAACAATAATAAAAAGAAAATATATTCATTTTTGAGTAAAAAATAATGTACATCATCATATTTATAGGGTCCCTATATATATATCCATTGAATAAACTAGAAATATTTTAACACCCCACCCCCCAGAAGCCTAGTGTTAGTGCATTATTTTATTATGTCAACATGTTTGCAAGGAAACAAATCTTGAAGGACAGATCTTTTTAGATGTTTTGGAAAGAAATATTAGATACATGATACATATATTACGTTGGGAAATAGGAAATAAAAAAATTATAAAAAATAAAAATTTATAAGTATAATCCTTTAATATTTATTTTAACAATTTCTTCATCATGACTTGGGTAAGGGAAACATAATAAGGGTTACCCCAAATGCTCAGTATGTGTAAATAATGTTTAATATTTAATGAATCGATGAGAATAAATTAACATGGAAAGTTAAGTAACAGATAACAGATTCCATTTAAATAACTGTATAAAGAAATATCAGTATGGAAAGGTAAGAAACTAAAACACATTCTATCTAAATAAATAAACTGAAATAGAAATTTATCCATAGTTTTTTCAACATAAAATATCATGGATGAATATTAATTGAAATCAAATAAGAGAAATGCATAATTATTTGCTTTCCGTTTTTCCTTAGTACATGGTCACATTACATTCAAGACCTTTCAAAAGTGGTTTTAAAACATATAGGGTAAAAACAAGTCTGATTTGGTAAAATGAATTGTCTCATGTGACTACCAATGCATCGATGGAGTATCTATAACCGGGCCCCACCTGTGTTGTACCAGTCCAAAGAATTCCCCATATTCATGAACATTACGCCGTAAGAAATATCCATATTGAATAAATAATATATATTTAATAGTAATTACTTAGTTTATTATATGTAAAATCATGGTTTGTTGACATTAATGAATGTTAATACAATTTAATTATCATAAAAACAATATTGAGGGAAATGGCATTTTAAACGTTCCAATATGTCACATAACACATTGAATCATTTAAATCAAAAAAAATTAAGGAATAATATTAATTGAAACTTATAATATTTTTAGAGTATGTATATACATGATATAATGTGTTATGTTTTAGTAAATACACCAAATAAAATTTAATTGGATCATAATAACAAATAAGTCTGAATGGAATGTAAATTGAGATTATATAACATAACATAACCTTCCATTTGTTTTGTAGTGTTTATAATACAATAGTGTGGTTTAAAATAAGTTAATATAAAATATAGATATGATAATGGTGCTTATAATACAATATATTATGGTCTTATATTAACTAATTACCTGTTTGTTAATAACTTTCCATAATTTCACTTTTTTCAGTGTCAATGGAATTGATTAGTCGAGTTTGTTTTAATCTGTTATTTCTTGTAATCATAAATTAGATCATGGTATCAAAATCTTAATAATTTAAACCACTACTTAATAATATAATACAACCAGTAAATATTTATTTATAATAGTCTATTATATTTGGAGATTATAAATGAAGTGCACTATTCATGGAGGCGGCATGTCATATGTACACATGAATTCGACATTCATTTCATTGTTGTGTTAAAAAAATGATACATATATAAAAATAAAAATTCTAGTATCATATCTATATTATATATTTTACATATATTAATTAAAACCATCCCTTATATGTTCTGTGTATTTCCTGAATGAGTCATATCACTTTGAGGGGGTTCTAGTCAACACTTCATCAAATTAAATTATCATACCAACAATAGATAGAAAGCATAAAGGTATTTTTTATATAAAAATTAAATATTAATAAAGAAATTATAAATATAAATCTATCATATATAAACATATTATCCATCACAATGACCACCGTGAGAGGTGGTAATGGGAAAATTAATAATCAACGCATCGTGAGGTAGTAGTTCATCGAATATGAAAACAGTATCTTCATTACCAATTAGATGGTGGTGTGTATAAGTGTAGTTAAAACCAATTTAATAAATATTTATATAGTTATATTTTTGATTCTGGTGTTGTTACATGATAATGGACAAAGGATATATGAAGGGTGGAGAATGTATATAAAACTAAAGAGATTGAGAGAAGACGTTACCTCTTAATCGGGTAACTAATTTTGGTTTGTATAAAAAGGATTCTATAGAAGTATTAATTATTAAATGGATGATTAAATGTATAGGGGTGGTATATTTGGAATCCATATGGGAAGATCTTTTCATGACCTAATTGGTTTGATATGTGTGAGGAATTGGGAGAGGTGGTGTCCTTTTATAAGGAAAATGACTCAATTGGAATTTTTGAATAGATGATAGGTGTACCCACATATTTTCATAAAAATGTCATGAAACACAAAAAAAACCCCAAGAATGGAAGGTTCATGGCCAATGTATTTCCAAAATATGGGTTTTGGACAAGTGGATAGTCATTTGGGCCTCAAAATTAATGGTTTACTTCTTTATTAAAAATAATTGTACCTTAATAACTGTAATTAATTTTAAATTAATTAGCAAATATATTTTTTCAATTTTCATGGCATTATTAGAGGGTATAAAATTATATAATTTTATGTTTGTAATCCATTTTTCTAAATTGTAATTATATAAGTGGAAGATATTGATTTAAATTTTTTCTCACGGGTAAGAAGACTCAGGGGTTTTTAAAGTAAAAAGATCCAAAATATTTCTATGTTTTCATAGTGACTTACAAAGTGAAATTTATCCTAATGACTTAAATTGGATTAATATATAAAAATATTATATAATTAAACATTAAAACCATTCAAGAACATACGTTTGTTTTATAAATTAATTAAATGAAAAAGTATTTTTGAACTAAAATTCTGTATTTTGAACATTTCATTAAAAAATGTAATATTTTCAAAAAAATATCATCAATTCACGCTAACCTAATTTTTATGTCTATAAATCCATTATAATTCTTATTTAAACATATTAAATTAATTAAAATTTCAAAATTTATTTTTAAAATGGGTTTTTTATAAATGGATGTAAAAATACCTTAATAAAAAATATAGTATTTATGCATAAAATTGTTTTTATTTTTATATAGAGCATATAAAATCAATTAGATGAATAAAAAAATTATTTCATATATAATTTATATCACATTAAAATCACTCACTAATTTTAATTAATTTCATTTATTAAGGTAAAATAGCTTTGTGAGCATAATAATAATAATATTTCCCTTTACAACCATTATGTTTTCATACTCATTCCAAATTAATTTATTAGAAATTAATTCATTTTATATTTGTGTTGACCATAGATTTTCATAATCTAGTAATTAGTATTTATAAAATCTATTTTATACTTTATAATTTAAAATTTTAATATTACAATAATATATTATTGTTCGGTAACACTCGGTCTTGCATGCGATGAAATCCATAGAAAAAGTTTTCTCTTGCGTGTAATGAAAGTTAAATCATTGTTGTGTGAATTAAAATATATTGAATATATTATATTTATTTTATATAGTAAAAAATATTAATGTATTAAGTTAATATATTCCCTATTACACTTGGTGTACAATGACATTAACACTATTGATTATAAAGTTGTAATATTGAATTTTAGGTTATAACAATATACACATCTTATTTAAATTGTATCCCAGAAATTTAATCTCGATCATGGTGAAATTTTTTTGATATTTATAATGTTTAATATACCACATCATAAGAAGGGTTCATAAGTATTTCTATATGAAATTGATAATGGAAAATAAAAAAAATTTCATGGATTACCATGTAACAAGGTCTATAATTATGATAATATCAATGGAAAGAAGAGATACATACCTGAAGTAAAATCATAAAATTTTGTTGGGAGTCATTTAGTTCATCAATGAAAAAAATCATTATTAATATTAAGGTGAGGGAGTCAAAGAAATATATGGTTGATGATTTAGAATTCCATTATTTCATCATAAATTAATATATTAGGACACAAAAAATTTCAGACTCATTTTCCTAATACTGGGTAATTATTTCACAACCAATGTTTAATTACATTATATATTTCTATAATAAGAATTTAATTTTCTTTTGATTTAATCTATTTTCAAATCCATTCAAAAATTAATATTGATTCATGATGCACAAAAATACATTTTTAAAAAATCATAAGGTCAATAAAACAGTGAAAAGTCTAACTATTTTTCTTTAATTGTCTTCCAAAACCAATATGGTTAATATATCAAAATATAATACTCAAAAGTTATAATATTCATTTATCAATATCATTTTTTTGTGAATTTATTAACTAAAAATAATAAAACATTAATTAGGAAATGGCACATGCCAGTAGATGATGTGAAACACTTACCATCCTTAGGTTATGGGTTCAAGACCTGTGGGATTACTAGATATGACTGAATTTCACCTGATATATAGGTTGTAATTTTCTAAAACCATATAAATAATATTAAAAAAATTAAATGGACATAATTGAAAAATGTTTAATCAACAAATGGCTTTTAGCTAATGTTTTCAACACAAACCTAATACATAAATACATCATCCATTAATTTCCTCATAGGTCCATCCTTGGTCAAGGATTTAACCATAATATCATTTATAAGATTTCTAAATCATGATACTATATCTTAATTATAAATAAATTGGTCTACCTTAGGTTAGTAATTATTTTTATCTATTCAAATCCTTTATAATGGTATGTAAAGAATATGTGAATTATCCAAAGCATATCCCCCAGGAGCGTCAAACAAGATACGCAATAAGACACATAGTCTTATACCAGGTTACCTTGAATATGTCTTGGAACACCTTGTCGATATTAGTACTCTAAGGTACATCTATGGAAGAACCAAATCAATTTTTAGAATCTATATAGGGATTAACTCATAGAAAAATATTATGATCTCCACTTTACCATAATTCTTAGGTGTTATTTTATATTAATCCTCAAATTATACATTATTGTTAGACTCTCTAATATACGTTTTCCAAGATCTAGTCCTCATGGTTCATATTAATTCCATTAATAATAACTATAATTCCCCCGCACCCAAATCTTGGTGCAGGTGCCTTATTTTATTATATTTGAATCTTTACAAGGAAACAAATTCTGATGGACCAATTAGTTTACCAGTTTTGAAAAATCCATATTACATACATGATTTCCCATAAAACCTTGGGAAATAGGAAATACAATCACAACACATAATATAAATAAATAAATTAAATCCTTTAATTCATATTCAAAGATATATTATTGATATCATGGGGAGTGGAAACATAACAATGGTGATCTTAAATTCTCAGTGAGGTTGTGTAATTGTATGCAATAATGAATTAGGGAGAATAAATTAACATTGAAAGTTAACTCAATGATAATAAACGCCATTCAAATTACTAGATAAAAAATTATCAATATGTAAAGGTTGGAAAATTAAAATCATACAATATAAACTAATATGATGAGAAAGATATTTATCCATAGATATATCGAGGCCAAATCTCATCCATTGATAATAAATGAATCTAAGTGAGGTAAATGGTTAATTATCGGATGCAATGTTTCCTAGGATGTTGGTAACATTACCTTCAAGA
Source organism: Viscum album (assembly GCA_963277665.1). Lineage (NCBI taxonomy): Eukaryota > Viridiplantae > Streptophyta > Magnoliopsida > Santalales > Viscaceae > Viscum > Viscum album. The sequence continues at coordinate 1,748,478,990 of OY728146.1, read as the reverse complement.
CCATTCACAATATGTTTTACAAAATATTAGCTCAAAATCCACATGATTTTTCAAAATTATTCATGTCAGGAGACTACCGATGTATTGAGTGGTTATCTATAATCAGACCCCACCCATGTCGTACCAGTCCAAAGCATACCTCATATTCATGAAAAAATGAGACATATGAAAATATACAAATTGAATAAAAGATATATTTATCAATAATTCCATTATGTATGTGATGTAACAGAATTCATTGTTGACATCAATGAATGGAAATACAATTGAAAGATCATAAAAACTGTCTTGAGGGAAATGACATTTTAGACATTCCAATGTGTCCCTTACCACATTGAAAAAATTCAATCCTAAACCCAATGATTGACTAATATAAAATGAAATTTAAAATATAAATAGATTAAGGGTTTTAATTATATGAAGTACTAAAAATTAGTAAATACACCAAAAAATGTGATTTGGTGTATAATAACAAATATGTCTCAATTGAATGTAAATTGAGATGAAATCGTTTAACTTCACCTTATTTTTTTTGTGTGAAATTTTTCTCCTGTATCATTGTTTGAAATATGTTAAAAACTAATATAATAACCATTATCCTATTTATAATACCATAAATAAATTTCTTATAATATCTCATTACCCATTTGTTAATAACATTAATTAATTTTACTTTTGTGGGTGTTAATTTCATAGTTTCCTCGAGTAAGTTTTAACATGATATTTTTTTACCATTAATTAGATAATGGTTTCATCATATCCATAATGTAAAAAATTACATAATTATCATAATAAATATATATATATATATATATATATATTGTAATCCATTATAATTAGATATTATAAATAAAGTGCACTGTTAATTGAGATGGTAGGTCTTATGTACGCATGAATGCTACATTCATTTCATTGTTGTATTAAAAAAATGAAAACTAAATGATAAATCTCTATGTTATAATTCCATTACCATATATATGTTATATATTTTAGATATTATTATTTAAACCGTTCATTATATGTTCCATGTATGGAATGAATGCGTTATATCGCTTTGAGGGCACGGTAGTCCACACTTCCTCAAATGAAATTATCATATTTACTGAAGATGGAATCCATAAAGGAATGTTGTAAATAAAAAATATAGAATCATACATACATTATAAATATAATATATATCATATAAAAATACACTTCCCATCATAATGGCCACCAAGAGAGGAGGTAATAGAAAAATGAACAATCATCATTTCTTGAGGCAGTAGTTCACCGTACACAACAATAGTATTTCCATTAAGTAGTTGATGGAGGTGTGTGTAAGTGTAGGTATAGAATTTATCCTAAAAAAGACAATTTATATTCAGTATAATGGTGTTTTTACATGATCAGGGAATAAGTAGATTTGATTTTGTGTATAATTGAAATAAAACTAAAGACTTGAGAGATGACATTGCATTTTGATCGATAAACTACTTTTGGTTGGTTTCCAAAGGCCTAATTGGAAGGATTTATTCCAAAAGGGAGAATTAAAGGTCTACAGGGAAGAATTCTTGGAATCTATATGGGTACATTTGGGTTAAACCTAAGTGTTTTGAGAGGTATGAGGAATGGGGCGAGGTGGTAGCCTTTTATAAGGAAAGAAATATCCAAGATTAGTATTTTTTGAAATAATCTTGGTGTACCATTTTTTTTACATAAACAAATCTTAAAAAACAAACAAAACTCATGAATTGATGGTTCAGGGATAATATATTTCAAAAAAATGTTTTTGGAGATGTCATTTGGGCCCTTAAATTAATGGTTTAGTTTTTTATTAAGATTTGTTTTTCCTTAACAATTGAAATTAATTTCAACTAATTTAGCTGAAAATTTGGCCAAAAAAAGATGGTCTAATTAGAAATTAAAAATTATTATGATTCCAATTATTTAATCTATCTTCCCCAAATTCCGATCATATAAGTGGCATAAATTTAATTAAATTTAACTTCACAGTAAGGATGAAGATGTGGGATTTTAAATTAAAAATGTCGACAAGTTTTCTATATTTTTATAGTAAATGTCAATGTGAAATTAATATGAATGACTTAAATTTTATTAATTGGATAAATTAAAATCCATTTAAACATTAAAACCAATATAAAACATAATTTATCATTATATATAAATTATTTGAAAAGAAGTTTCAAAATAAATAACAGTATTTTTAACTTTTCATTAAAAATCAAATATCTCATAAAAAATCAAAAATTCAACCTTGCCTAATTTTTATGTTTCTATTTATAATATAATGTTTATCTTAAAATATTAAGTCAATTAAATTTTCACCTTTTATATTTAAAATGGGCCCTCTAAAAAAAGGCTGTAAAAATGTCTTTATAAAAAATATAGCCTTTTATGCATAAAGTGGGGGTATTTATATTGAGCCTAACAAATCTATTTGATGAATATAAAAAATATTTGAATGAATATATTATATATATCACATTTAAATCAATCACTAGTTCTAATTATTTTAATTTACTATGGTAAAATAACTTTGTGAGCATATAAATAATTATATTTTCCTTTACAATGGTTGATTTTCATATTCAATTCTAATTAATTTGTAACTAATGAATTCATATTAAATTTTTGTTGACCATATATTTCCTTAAATTAGTTATATATTTTCATAATATTTATTTTTTATCTTATGATATTAAATAATCATATTACTATAATATGTTATTGTTCGGTAAATCTTAGTCTTCTGTGTAATGAAATCCATCAAAGAAGTTTTATATTTCTTATAATGTTAGCTAAATAAGTGTTGCATACATTAAAATTTATATAATATATTATATTTATCTTATATATTAAATATATTCTAATTTATTGTGTTAATATATTACCTTTTCTCAGTTAGTGTTATGTCTTGTAATCCTTATTGTATATAAAGATGTAATTTTTAATTTTGGGATGTTATAAAATGCCCTAAGAGTAATGTGCTTGGTAGTGGGACATTCATGGGGAGGTTTGGAGAACATGGTTTGGGCCACGACCTCGATCATCTTGAAATTCTACTATAAATGGTTTCTCCCATGCATATGTTTTCAGAACTTAGCATTGCAATGGTATAGGTAAAATCCAAAAAATGATATGTTCATCGAAAGATCAAATAAATGGGATTCATAGGGTATAATCCAACTGGTTGGAGTCATCACTTATTTTGATTGTGTCAATTCTATTTGTTAAAACCCTTTATTTAGAAAAACTAACTGATCAATTTTCGATGACAAAATTATAAATGGTAACAACACATAAAGGTCATATAAATGTAATTGGATATAACAAAATATGTTCATGTGTTTTAAATAACAATATTTCATGATGATACACTTAAATTAATCAAAAAGTTGATTTTTTATAGTAGTTAGGGTCATAAAAATATTACCCTATTAATAAATTTCACATCAAAATTTTCATTTCCCATAATAAGAAAGATTAGGGTAACACTTCTTCATCCCCGCATCTAGTTCCCAGATAGCTTCCTCAAACTCTTGGTTTCTCCACAACACTTTGGTAAAGAGAATTTTCTTATTTTGAAGAATTTTTTATTTATGATCAAATTTGATCAATGGATACTCCACATAGAAATAGTCATTATCCAATGGTACCACCCCTGGATTGAGAAAATGTAAGGGTTCTAGTATCCACTCCTTTAATAAAGACACATCTAATACATCGTGTACTTCAGATAGGTTCGGTGGGAATGCTAGTTGATTTGAAATCACTCTGATGTGATCAAGGATCTCAATGTGGCCTACGAATCATTTAATATCATTTCACTTATTTCAAAATCACATTATATTCTTCTATGGAGATATTTGGAGTCATGAAAAGTCTCTATCATCACACTCTAGGTCTCACTGAGGATTATCATCTTAGATCATCTATTGACTTTTAGCAGCACTGATGTATTTTTCATTGGTCTTAACTTCATTCACCATTTCATAAACCCGTATAGGACCTAGAATGTTTTTTTCCTCAACATAATCTTAATGTGTAGGGGTTCTGCAAATCTTCCCACTAATGGATTATTATTGAGCTATTTGGATTCCTGAGTGAAAATTATTGTTGTATGAGAACTCGACTAGAGGATGACGTTGGTCCCAATCACTTTTGAAGTCCATAGAACATTCTTGAAACATGTATTCCAATTTTAGAATATTTCCATCATATTTTACATCATTTTGAGGGTGATAGTCCATAATTATGTTCAAAATAGTGCTTAAATCATGATGGGGAATTTTACTGAACAAAGAGGTGAATCTCATATCATGGTATGATAGATTCATTAGTGGTACTCCATTTGGCATTAAATCTTATCAAATGTATATTCATGAAATTTTATCCAATTATAAGTCCAATAAAACACTGATAAAGTGATATATTTTTGAAAAGAGATCTACAATAACCCACACAAAATTTTCTCCACTGGAAGCCTTCAGATGTTCGGTGACAAAGTCAATGGGGATTTTCTCCCATTACCATGTAAGATATAAAAATTGTTGCATCATACCATTAGAATTATTCCCTTTATCCGTAACTTTATGGAATAACATGAACTTTGATGTATATTTTGTGATCTAATTCTATATATTGTCCCACGAATAGTTCTCAAAGAGGTTCAATTACATATTTGTGATTCTTGGGTGAATGGATAAACATGAACTGAATTTATAATCATATATTTTCATCCTTACTCAGGATTTGATGGAACACATTTTATTAAACCAAATCTCACAATTCAGTCATTGGAACATTTTAATCTATTTCTATGTGAATATATAATTGATGTTTTTGAGATCCATATATATCTCCAACATCTCCCCATAATGATAATTCCTCTAGATTTTGAAAAAAAATATCACAACATCCACCTCCAAATAGTGGGTGGGATAATTTTTTTTCCATGAGATTTCATCATTCATGATGCATAGGCTATGAATTTTTCATTCTGCATTTACACTCTACCCAATCCCATCTTCCAAGAACTACTAAATACTATGAAGTGTTCTCCAGTTTTCGGTATTTTGAGCACAAACACTGTGATGAGCCTCATTTTTTACTCTGTAAATCCCTCTTCACATTCATTATTCCATGAAAAAGTGACTCCATTTTGATTTATCGTGCTATGTGGGTTTTATAATCATAAGAAATTTTTCTAAATTTAGTGATAATACCCAGTTTACACAAGGAAACTATAAATATCTCTCCCATATGTTGTCCTCATTCATCCTTCAATTACATCAGTCTATAAAGTGTCCACATATACCCATTTCTTGTTATGATATTTTATATGATGGAGACTATATTCAAATAGAACACACATTTTATGAATTTGGAATAAATATTCTCATTTTACAGGGTCTTTAGAATTGTGATTAAATACTATGCATGATCCTCTTTACTTTTGGAGTATATTAAAAAATAATTTATAATGACTAAATTTTTTTCCCTGGTATTCTCCAATGTCTCTATTCATGAATTCCATGAAGACTTCTAGAGTATTAGTGAGTCTGAATAGCATCACTATGAACTCAGAGTTCCAATACCCAATACAAAAAGTGGTCTTGGGGATTTCATTAATTTTCAACCTTAGAAGATAATATCCCAACTGATGATCCACCATATTTAAGTATTATTATCCATCTATCAAATCAAACCACTCATTAATCTAATACGGAGGATACTTTTTCTTTATCATGATATTATTGGGATCATTATAGTCGATGTAATGGCCCATCGACCAATACTTCTTCTTGATAAAGATAACTGATTCACCCCGTGGTGAAGAACATAGGTGCTTGAAAAAACCTCAAAATTATTATGTACCTATTCTTCAACTTCTAAATTTTCATTTCATACATTCAATAATGTGTATTGGATAGTGGTAATTCTCCAAGAATAAGATTGATTGTGAATTAAACATATCACTTAGGTTGGAGTCCAAAAAATTTCTCAAGAAACATGTTGGATAATTCCCTCATAAAAGTTATGTATTAGAGAATGGTCCATTCCCTATAGTCAATTATTTGATATAGATATACTAGTTTATAAGGTAATAATATCCATGGTTGATATGATTGTGATAAATAAGATCCTTCCTCCTGCTTTCACTTGTATATAATTAGGGGTCGTTTCTCTATATCAAGAGTGATTTCCTTGTCATGGATATATATGTTGTCTCTATATTGGGAATTACAATCCATGTCCATAATTTCATAAAATTAAACCATAGGAATGATAGGGTTATCGAGGATATCTATCCGACAAAATATTAAAGGGGAGGAGTTATATACAAGGAATTCAACAATTTCACCATTTTCAATTATCATTTATATATCTACATACATGATTTTTGGTGTGGTTCTAATAATTCAACTAAAAATTCATGATATGCTATAATGTGTGGAATGAGATTCAAAAAGTAGTGTTACTATTTCTGAATGAATAACTGGCATACATGTCACAACTACTTTTTTGGGATCCACCTCAATGGTTGTGATGGATGAAATCTCACCCTTTTCCTTACATGATGCTGGTTGCCTTCAAAAACCCTTGTCATATGGAATTGGTTTGAAATGATCAATGGATCCATGTACTTGATATAATATAAAACACACTAAGGGTTGATTGAAGAATTAAAATCCCTTATCACATTAGTACGATAATACTATCTTCAATTTCTAGTAAGATGTTCTTCCTTCTAACAACTACATAATGTATTCATTAAACTTTTAAAACTAATTAGGTTCTTCTTTCTATAACTTTAATAAGTGTGATAATAAATTATCATAGGAATTGTTATATTGCTCCATTTGACCACCAGGATTAAACTCCACATTAAGATTCTTATCCCCATGATACCCTCGTTATTCATTAAAAACTATTTGGAATTTGAGGGAACATCATAAAATTTCATCAAAGTTGTCATACTGATGGATTACTAAGGATTTTCATGTAATGGGATTTAGCCCACCGAAGAGGCGGTAAACAATGCATTTGGGTGTATTGTTAAAGCTATAGGTCTATCATGAATGTCCTGTGAATTTTCTCTCACATTCATTGATATATTCAGCACCTTTTTTCAAAAGGTGAAGGAAATCCATTCTAATTTTATATCAAAGAGTCCAAGGGAAATATTTTTCAAAAATTGTTTTCCCAAAGTCCTTCAAATCCATCTCTTTTGTCTCTTCCTCAAGCTTCATATTCATGAGAAATTTCCATCACTGATTAGTATATCCCTATATTTGATAAAAATCCATTAGAACATTCTTTTTCTATTAACATTTAATGGTAGAGAAGAACATTTCTATGGACTTGACCCATTGTTGTGTGATTAAGGGATATGACGATCCATTGAATGTCAGATGTCTTTTGCACCTAAAGCATTAAATAAAATATTGTTCTCTCTTTGGGGGGTTTTAAACCTCCTCATGATATCAGTTTCTTTTCAAAACCTGAGTCAGATGAGGGAGTATTGTCATAAATTTAATGATTTCATTTCTCATTAATGTGGGAATCTCATTGGGGAATTCAGGAAATTTACCATTGCATTGATTGTCTACCCGATTTATCTTATTTTAGGCCATAGTAAATAATAAAATAAAAATTGGGGATGATTATTTTAACCAATTAAACACAAAAAGGGAAATCCAATGACATTGAAGGAAAAACATATAATTTAAAATTATTTCCTTAGCAAATGAATCTACAGGAAACAATCTGTGTTATCCATATTCTATTTCCTAGCATAAATTCAAATATGATTTCTTTTCTCCAATAATAATGGTTTGTAACAATATTATTAATTTAAAAAAATATATCCCATGAGAATGTCAAACCATTTGCATAGTATGGAATGTTCTCATGGAAGAGGCTAGCCCAAGTTAGGCATGAACACCTTATCAAAGTTATTACTCCTAGGAACATCTGTACTAGAACCATGACCACATGTAGTGTAGATATATAGTTGTATTTTCATTATTAAACACATACTCTATACTAATAAAAATTTAGTGTTGGTATATTATACATAGTCTAATCCCTAAATATTTCATAAGAGTTTTTAAACCTAATCCCAAAAATAACAAAAAAAAATTCAGATACCAACTATAAAAAAACTACTCTTTATTTCATATTAACACTTGATTTATTACATAAAAATGACCATAATATAACTAGGATGACTGAGAAGACTATTTTATTTTTGAATTAGGTACATAAAATGACAACATAATAAATGGAATATAACATCTTTATTGAAATATTGTTTAACATTTTTAAAATTCCCATTTTAAATGAAAACTGCATGGGATAGCCATAGGACACACATAAGAAAGGGGTGAGCATAAAATTATAGTAAGGTAGAAAAAATATAAAATGTGATATTTGTTAGACAATTGGTATATAAATGAGGATTAAAAGGAACATGAATAATAATTTAGGATATATCATGATAAACATTACGTGGAAAATGTGGAAAAAATATAAAATAATGAATCATAAACACAGGTCAGTGCTAAACACGCCAGGAAATCCTAGTGGGAAATACCCAATAAATGAATGAATTTCACTAACTATCCCAACATTAGTAATCATGATAATTAACATTTCCCAATTCATTGGAGCACAATCTATGTGCACCCATCATATTCATTTTATTCTCATGCTTAAGAGTTCCACATAGATTATACATCATGGATTCATTCATCATCAAAGCTTGTTCCATGATAATGTAATGTGGAATAAGTACATGAATAACCATCAACAATAATTATATATTATTAATAGTGAATAACCCTTATAGAAAAATGTTTATGGTATTCACTACACAACTGTTTGGGCATGGAAAATTGTGCTGAAATATCTATAGCAAAAGGATGTTACATTAAAATTTATAAAAATGGTTTTTGAGAGTGAAGGATATATATTTTAATTTTTAAATAAAATGGTTATTAATATGGAAATTTAAATTCACATCCCTGCTTTAAGAAATGGTGATATAATTCTGATGATCATAAAGAAACCTAAAACAACAAAATGCATGTGAGTGTCCCTTATGAAATTTAGGTATAGTAACAGATTAGGTAGGGGTCCAAATGAGGTAGGATAAGAGATCCCTCATTCAAATCAAATCCACTATAAAGTAAGGTGATTATTATATATATTAATGAAAATATAATAATTTTAAATTAAAAGAACTAATTTCAAATAAGGTACTTTAATTTGATAGGAGATTATGAAGGAGAAAATTTCTTACATGAGTGTGTGACTTTAAATGCTTGTGAGGGGAATTTTTAGAGCCTAGGGGCACCTTGGGAGGACTCTAGAGTGTGTAGGGATGAGTATGGTAATTCTCCAAGGATTTATAGTGTAGGTAAATGGTAGAATGGATGTGTTTTATATGAAATGATGTGGATTTCATTATTATTCAGCTTTTGGACACTATAATAAAATATCTAAAACCACAAACCAATACATGGTATTTTCCCATCATTTATACTATATGAGATTGGTTTATATTATTTTATATTTCTAATGGCTTGAAAATATTAAAATATTTCTCTTTCTTATGTGGTGGTGAGTCAAAATCTTAATAAAATGATTTCTAAACCATAAAATATATTATATGTTTTGGAGGATTGATAATGGAATTTAAAAATAAATAAAATAAACATAAAATCATATTATTGTAATGCGAAAATATTTATCTTCCCATTTATATTAATTGTTCCTTCACTTTTGGTTCATTATGATGTGATCCAACAAAAAGTATATTTGTACGATATTTAATTTTAACCCAAAAAATCGTCTATCTTAGAAAATTATGAAAAATAAACCTTTGGATAATTTTGAATTTTTAATTCAAAAAATAATATTTATTTTATATAAATAATTTTCTAAATATTTTAATTTTCACATTTATAATAAAATATACATTTATTATGAAATGCTATGTTTTTTATGATAAATGTTTTTAAACCCTTATAAAAATTATATTTGGCTTCATATAAATTATTTGAACATATATATTTGATAAAAATAATTTAATAATATCATAATTTTATTATTTAAAAAACACAATAATTTAAAATTTTATTTGATGAATTTTAACATTAACCAAAAATGAAATCTATTCTTTATTATGTCGAAATAAAAAACATTAACCAAGTAACAATAATAGGATAAAAATATATTTACTATTCTATAAATAATAATATACATACTAATATTTATATGGTCATCATACATATCCCTATAATACACCACCAATCTCTCTAAGAGTAAGGTGTGAGATGTTGGGGATTTCATTGGCCAGTTTGACGAATATGGTTTGTGTTCTGATCTCAATGGGCTTGTTTCCATTATTCATAAGTTATTTTGTCTAAGAATTTTACTTTTAATGTGAAAAGCCCAAAAATTTTATCTCCCTAGGAATCACTGATAAATGAGCTTCATAGGGAATGATCCTTTTGGTTGAGGCCAATAATTTTTTTGTCTGTGTTAATTAGATTTGAAAAAACCCAATATTCTCACTAAAAAAGTGATCATTGTCCAAAGGATTTGTTTTCATTGGTAATGATACATATTGGTAATTTAAATATAATCGGATATAAATAATAAGTACATCTCTTTCTATGACCATATATTCTGATGAGTCAATATATAAACAAAATGGTTGAATTTTATTTATAATAGTTTGGGTCATTAAAACATGAACTTGATTTTCTAGAATTCCTATGAATCAATCAATGAGAATGAGATACTGAATTTTCTAGGATTCCTTGAATCTTTTATAGAGAATGACTTAAATATGTAACTAATTACCAAATATTCCAAGTAATTTGTGGGATTATTAAGGATTTATTACATAGGATTCTAGGGATTAATCTCTAGAGTCAGACATGCATATATGATTGATTGGACATAAACCATAAGAATCAACCATAAGATAGAATGTGGTATTTCCCAGGGAATCACATAATCGATTATGGTTCCACATTTTTATTATCAATGGACATCCCATGATTTGAGGGAATCGACTATTAATCGTGATACTAAAAGATTGACTATGATTCTTGGGAATGATTTCATACATTTATGCACTATATTTCATAGGACATGATGTAATCAATTAGACTTTGGGGATGATATGGGTAGGTATGTTTACCTATTGAACTCAAAGACACCCTAACAATGGCTAAAGCAGTTCTAGGTCGATCTCAAGTGTTACACTAGAATTAAGGATCAATAGATATTTTTTATTAACACATCACAATTTTCATTATTTATTATTTTCATTTCACATGTGTACACACTACCATTACTATATATGTGTCAAACCATGTTGGTGGGGACCTATTGAGTTGCACTCACATACTTTATAGGTATCCTTGAAGCATGGGTACCTAAGGATCCTTCAATATTAGAAGGTTAAGGTTAGGAAGTGGTCTGAGATATGATAATTTATTCAGATATATCTTCTGAGATTTTATATTGGGGTGATGTGTGGCTCATGGATGTAGTAGAACCTCTTGTATAATTATTTTGATAATATATTTCTCTATGTTTGTGGGATTTTCAAGGGTGGAATTTTTTTATAACATTATATTTTGGAATTGTATATGATATCATTGATATGTTAATTTATTATACATATAGTAATTATTTACTGCAGTGGTTGTTTCTTGGTTATTTTTATCTATTATCATGTACTCCAATATAGGGTTATTGTCTACCAATGGTATCACCAAAGTCCCCAACTACTAGTCAGTGTCCTTTTTCAAATGTCAGTGAATTCACGGGGTTCATTAAATATCTGGTATGATCAATATTTAGTTTAAACCAAGTAGATGATATTAAAAAGTGGAATTATATCTTATATGAGTGATATCATAGAATTTTAAAAAAAAATCTTCTAATTTAGTGATATGGTTAATAGGTGATATAAGAATGATTCAGATCTTATGATTGATAATATAATGGGGAATTGTAGAAACCCATCCAATTATGATATCATGGATAAAATATAAAACATAATGTTTTTAATCAATACTAATTTTATGGTTGTTTTATCTTCACCAAGTGTGAATTCCATCGGTTTTAATATTTATTGTTAATGTATTATTTGATTTTTGTATCTTTTCCCATTTGATAGATTACAATTTATTATAATTTTGGATCATGGTATGTATGAAAGTGGCCAGTATTTAGGGATCATATTTGTGAAATGGGATTCACGTGAAATTAACATGAATATATTTGTTCTATATCACTGATTTCAAGGCCTTTTTATTTTAAATTAAAATAACAATATATTTGGTGTTTTCCGCTATATCATTGTATAGAATGATACTCAATTGGGAAAATTGGTTTTTATTTTGTTAACATGTTGTGCGGATTCATAGTGATACTCCCAATGATGAAAACTATAAATCCCATCATATTATAGAAAGCATAGATAACCTTGGTATGTTAGTTTAGGTATTTTATGCCTTGGTGATCATCCACTTGGGAGTGGTTTTTATATTGGGTTGGGAAAACAAATTAGTTTTCTTATCTATTTTATTTTTAAAAACCTATATTTTTTCCACTTGTAGCATGGTATAGACATTATACTTAATTAAACTATTTTATTATGGATACTTAACCCAATTTGTGGAAGGTTGAAGTGGTCCACTAGGGGTGACTACTACATTTGGATGCCTGGTGAAGATCAACATGGGATTTCAGATTCTCTTGTTTGTAGTTCCATATATGGACGCCTAGGGTGAATCAGTGCCTAAGAGTAGTTGGTGACATAGATATTAATGATAAAATTTTACAGGTGTAAATGAAACCGAGAGTTGGTAGTGTGGTGCATTGGTCTTAAAGTGATATTTGAGATGGTATGAGATGTTCAAATGATTTACGACTTATTTTATATATGACTTATTAATTTTTTAGAATATCTAATTGTTTAGATATATAGATTGTGATGTTAGTGAGATGTGTTATTTTTATGAGATGTGATAAGATATATGAGGGAAATAAGAGGGAGGTGTTATCAAAGGTTTCTGAATTTATTATAAATGGGATATACTAGCAATTGATTTTTATTATGAGAGTACTTCATCTATGGTGAAACCAATTATGTGGTATAGGAATGGTGATTCCTAGGATAATCATGGACATGAATGAATGTGGGAACCTATTCTTTGAAAATTCTAATATTCATTGGATGAATGGGAATCTGGGTATGGGATTTTGATATTCCTTGTGTTATTAGAGAAAAACACATTTGAAGTGGAATTGTTATTATCATTTTTTGATAACTAGACCAGTTTAGTATTTGGTCATTCATAAAATAAAATAACTTTATGAAGTGTATTGAGAGTGTGATTAGATAGATCTAATTTTATAATGATTCATAGGGTGGTAAGATATCATGTCATAGACATGGTCTGGTTAAGAAGCCTATTTTTGAATCGGAATTCTTATGATGGTTCTGTTTAATTATGATTTAGATATGGTGATGGAACTATTCTATTTTAAAAATAATAGTATTATATGTTTTATTATGAATATCATGGTAACATGTGTTAGGTTTTATAATTGAGTGGTTTAGGATTGAACCCCTTACATTCGAATAAAATTGAAGTAGTGTGAATGGTATGTGTGTAATTATATTGAATTTTAATCGGTGAACAGTCACATGTCTTCCAGGGAATGATGAAATTTACATATTTCTTATATTCATGGTTTATTAGGGGTTTCATGAAATGATAAATTTATTATATTGATATATTAGACATTATAATTTGATCGGCAGTGATGACATGGTTGATCTAGGAGTTGACAAAAAATAGTTACTTGAAGGATGAGTTTTCATGGCTCCAGAGGAGCAGCACCTATGTGTTGATTGAACATATTAGTGTCGTAGTTGAGGAGTAGAAAAAGAACATTCATGTTTTAGTTAGTACATAGTTGGTTATTGTGGGTGGGACCCCTGATACAAATTATTATTTGGGTTGATTCGAAATACTTCATTCCTAGTGATTTTGGAATAGGTAGTGGTTGATATTTTATGATGGTTCTTTGGTATGAGTGATATAATAGTTTTATATAATTATGTGTTTTAATGGTTGGGGAATGAGTATTGGAGGCTTGACCATTATGATGGATTTTTTGTGGGTCCATCACACCATTCATTGTATGTGATCACTACATGTGTTAAATCGATAAGGGTCCAATGCTCAGGTGAGAGCATTGTGACAACATTCATTTATTAAGGAACCAAAAATGAAATTTCATAGAAATTTGGGTTTATAAATATATTTTTGTGTTGCAAGATATAAATATTCATATATTCATTTATATGTTTTCATCTACTAAGTGAGACAGTGTGTTAGCAGGTGACACTGGTAATATTTTATGAATGGGCGGCTAGTGGATGCTAGGTCGGTTCTTTTCCATTTAATTGAATATGGTGGGATAAATATCACATCATTAATACAATGTCAAGAATATTGAATGTATATTTAGTGTTAGTAATGGAATATCATATGGAATATTTAATATTTGGATAAGTCATATCAATTATGAAGATTCAACTAAATTGGATTTTAATTGGTGACGAGGGGTTTTAACAACATCTATCTTGTGTTATCATTTTTAATTTTGTTTTTTTTTGAGCTAGAAAATATACTAAGAATTATGTTTTACCATTGAATGTGTGTTTTAAAAGAAAAAATTGATAGTGTGGATCATCTTGGATAAGAATTATCCCTAATTAGAGGAGTCTTATATAGGGGAAAACTCTAATCCAAAAGATTAATTGATCGATTATACCATAGTGTCTCTAATTATATAGGTGATGGTAAAACCATTTTTTTGCAACATTAGTGGGTACAATTTGTGGATTTTATTAAGGAAAAGTCTGTTCTATGTATTTTGAGTTGTAAAGTTAGTGAGTTATTATCATTTGAATATAGAATGGTATGATTATTTTATTAATTGATAATATGAGTAACTTGAAACTTAAGGTTGAATTGTTGATGATACTTAGAATGAACAATAATTATTTATGTGTGGTGTCAATAAAAATTAAATCCTTTTGAGTTAAGAAATTTTTAAAGAATTTAATTCTTTTAGTATTAGGTCGAATTTTTATTTAGGGAGTTGGGGTTCATATTATAAATCAATGTGTTGGAGTGCCCTGATGACATGTTTTATGATATATCTTAAGGCATGTGACAATCTTTGGGTTCTTTGGTGAGTCTTAACAACATCAATTATATTATAAAGTGTTTTTCATGGATACTCTATATGTAAAATAATTTTGTGCACACATTTTGTGGAAAATATGTAGTTCCATAAGAATTTTACATTTTTAGTTTGAATTTTATAGTCCATACCTGGTTAGAATGGTTATCACATGATTAATGTTTAAAAATCATATATTCAGAAGAAAAAATGTGGGATGGATTGGATCTTGGGCCTCAAGTATGGTTGGCCCATGAATAATGAATGGTTGAAGAGAAACCTATAAATTATTAAAAAATATAGTCCATGGTAGTCACTAAATTAAGAACATGATTCAGTAAACCAAGTGGTGAGAGTGTGCAATATGGTTATCCTTGGAATGTGAAGGAAACATAATTGGTTCATGGTTTTTAAAAATTGAAATTCATTAAAAGAGTGAAGAGAAATATTTTTCGATTATAAATTTTCAAGAGATATCTCTATTTTATCATCCTCCCCCTCATTTAACACCCATCTATTTGAACCCCCTCCTTCCACTATGGCCCCCTTTGATTTTGGGTGTTTCTATATCCATTCATTAGAATATTGAGGTATAATCCTCTTATTCCTTCCATTATTTCCTTTTATCTATGGTTTCTTCATATTTTGGGTCGGAAATTTTATAATAATTATTTTGATTCCATTAGATCATGATTGACTCATCTAGTTATTATGTGGCTTTCTCTCATCTTATATAACCGTTTTCTCGAGATAGATTCTTTATGTCGCCAAAAATTATTTGACAGTTCTGTATTACTATATGGATTTTTCGTTCTATTTTCTATTAAATTTAATTAAATTGTAATTTTATGGGTGTAGGTTGATATGGTTTTTTGTTGGGATAATATAAGAATCATTCTAGAGTGTTTTGGAATTATATTTCTTGTTGTTTAGTTAATAAGGGATTATCCTTTATGAATTTTGGAATTGTGCATAGATAAGAGAAATATTAAAATTATTTATAATTTCAATATGTTAATTTTTTTATTAATTAATTATAATTTAATTATATTTAATTAAATTTTATGACTTGGAATTAGTTACGGTCTCTTGAGGGTAGATGATTGTCATTGGACTGGGAGGATCCTAAGAGATATCTACTATAAAGTGGTCAAAATGAATTTTCCCCACATTGATGTGGATAGTCCCATATATGTTACCCATTGTATTATTTCTTTTTTTTATTCAAGGATGTGATATATCTGGTATCTCTAATATATGGGATCAACCATTTTGGATAAAAAAAATTAATTTAAACTATATTATTAGTATTGGAAATAGTTACAATGGTCATGTCTAACCCTCATTCGGTAGATTTATTCCTTCTCCCACTAATGGTGAAGGATCGAATTATCTATGTATTCCATGGGATATGTCGATAATTTTATTGGAGTAATGGAATATTTTAATCATATTTTCCATTAGAGTATGGGAACTAGTGACCTCTTTTTTTTGACATGACATGATTGGAATGAGTGGCCCCATTATGCTTTAGTGGAAAATTGACATGCCTTTGTGCCATTTGGATTATGTATTGATCATGGGGAATGTTTTCATATACCATATAGAATTTATGAACATGGTGGGTAGAATAAAATGATAATTCTTGTTTGGACATGTGTATATACCATCCTAAGGTGATACATAATAGGGTTGGTGTTAAAGACATCTCCTTGGAAAGAATTTCATAGGTGGAAAATGATAAATTAATGATATTTTGAATATACCAATGGATGATATGAACTATGAGTGATGGTTGTTCACCCAAGAGAAGTATTGCGAGAATAGGACATGTGTAGGGTGCCCTTACATTAATAAGACATAGGTGACCTTAGTGGATTCCCTAATGACATGTTGACCCCTGTGAGAGGGGGTTTTGGATTTGGGTAGTGAGCATTGTGGTTGTTACCTAAAACCTAAATAAACAATTTTTCATGGTACTTCATGGATACCTCATGAAAACTACAATCTACCAATAGATCATGATATACATGCTCATAATTTTCCTAATCATCTAAGAGATGGCCATTAAGCCTAATATATTGATGTTCTTTGGACATTGGGAATTGTATGTCAATCCCTACTTAAATAAATACTTGATTACCTATGATACCAAATAATCGATAGGGTACCTAATGATTGAGTACCCTAGATTCTATAGAATTTACCATGGATCTAATGAATCATGTGTTTCTGATTGCTTAAGATTCATGGGATCAAACATGATATGTGATAAAATATTTCCTTGGAAATTAGGGAAATAGATTTAGTTCCTTATAATCACACCGTGGTGTTCCAATGACTAATGTGAATTTCCCATTAAGCATGATGCTACTAGACTTTAAATGATTCCTAATAATCAGTTTATTCCTATTATGTACAATATTTCCTATGATTTTATCACATGAATATTCTTTTTTGTATGATATCCACGAATATGATTACCTAACAGGCACATAGACACCTCCACCGTGGATAAATGAGGTTTGGGTCAATTTATGGTATGTTATAGAACTCGATGATCTTGTTTGGTTGTTTATTTTTGGTTTTGTACAATTATAATTTCTTATCATCTTATCACATGTGTACACAATGAATTTATTTGTTATGTATTAGTTGACATCATTAGTTCCCTACTGGGTTAAACTCACACCCTTATCAAGAGACCAAGGAACTTGGTTATCCAAAAAGCCTTCACTTTTCATATATTCAGGTTGGGTAGTGGCTTGCGATAGAATGAACATAAAAGATATCTCAAACAAGATTGTAATTTATTATGATTTGAGTCTTAGGGTTGTAGAAGAGACTCAAATACAATTATTTGATTACATTATTTCATTTTGTATATCTGATTTCCACGATGTGAAATCATTGTTTTATCAATATACTCTTATGTGTTAGATTTGATATTGGTGATATTTATAATTCATGAATATACTCCTATTATTTCCTAAATTGGTTTTTGATTAGTTATTTTAATAATTTTTAGGTTTTTTATATGGAGAAATAGTCCCCCCTCTATATTAGATTATACAAATGATTCATATTGGTATCCTCTAGTGTAAGGGGAGGCATGACTAAGGTCTAGTATCCCTCGTTTATATTCACTTTTTATAGTAGTCTAGGGAATTTACACATCAATTAAAGAGCTATATGGTCCAACAATCACGTTTGATATATAAATATTTTTTGGCCATGCTTGGTTGTATTAGTGGGTTTTGGAGGAAATATCATAGAATGCTCATCCACTTACATATTTTTTGACAATTAAATTAACATAAAAATTAAAAAAAATAAAGAATATTTTAAGGAATTGGTTATATGACTCATCACATCCCCCATCATACTCCCTAAAATCAAGTATAAATCATTTGATCTTATATACAATGATAGTGATTACGTGGTATGTACTATCCTAGAAAGAAAGATGGATTGAATTTTCCAGCCTATTTATTATGAAAGAAGAACATTGGTAGATGTACCCATAAATTAAACCAATATAAAGAATGAGTTACTTTCAATATTATTAAATTTTTTCTTGTTTATTCCATAGATTTTTCTCTAAAATGTAGTTCTTTATAGTGGACATATATATTTATTATAGTTTTTTATGAAGAATGATATAAATCCCAGGTTGATCTATTTTATTTTGGTAAAAATAATTCATTATAGAAATTGTGGAAAATGGGATTAAAATTTTTGTAAAAAACCAAAATTCCTGGAAAGAGCTTCACAATGCTATTTTAGATAAGGAAATATATATTAGTTATGAATTTATAGATGAGAACCATTTTGTATAAGATATAACAACTAGCCTACGGTTCCCATATATCTCAATGTTCTTACCTTACATATTTATTCAAATTTCCAATTATTATACCAATAACAGAA
Organism: Viscum album; assembly: GCA_963277665.1. Classification (NCBI taxonomy): domain Eukaryota; kingdom Viridiplantae; phylum Streptophyta; class Magnoliopsida; order Santalales; family Viscaceae; genus Viscum; species Viscum album. The sequence goes on along the minus strand of OY728146.1, from coordinate 1,748,459,769 downwards.
TCTATTTCTTTCTATTTTACAACACTACATTTGGGATGATATAATTATTATAATTATTTTTTTGGTATAGGATGATTCAATGGGTTGTTCTTGATTGGGAGATATATAAATTTCAATAATAATTTATTTTTTCACACATCAATAACTAGTGGACTTGATGGACCAGAGAAGGTTGTTTACAAAATATTTTAAAGGGGATTATTTTGGATAACTTTACACAGGGTTGTTAAAATAATTTTTAATATCCTATGATTACATTGAATGCAATAATATGCATTGGGAAGGGATATGAAATTCCCCATCACCCTTTATTGAATGTAAAATACATTGAGGTCATTGAAGTTGAATTAGTGGGCCCTTTACCAAACTCATGATGCCAAATATAAAAACTTTTATCAATTGATTATATTTATATGTGTGCCAAGGATTATTTTGTGACAAAAAATAGAAAAAGTACTGTTAACTTTTTTTAAAATCAAATTTTCTTGGTTATGAGGCCTAACTTTATTGATCAATTATACTATCCCCCATATTAATAATTTAATATTCTTATAAGTGGTGATGAAATATTGTGTATTCTATATAAAAATAACCTGATATGGTATGTAGAAATGTTTTCACACAGAGTTTTTGAATAAGGAATAGAACTAGATAATAGAAACAACTTTATATTTAAATTGAAAAGATTTTTCATTAAAAATTCATAATGGAATATTGGGTTATTAAATGGTTTAAACCCCCTTTTTGTCATATATACTATATATAGTCTATGGGAATCCATGCCACCTCCATGTGGGACACTTTCACCAATCCTTTTCGGCGGTCAATGTTTTGAACTGGTATAATGAAACAGCAAGAAGAAATTGGCTCCTCATTTATATTGAGCTAGAGGAAATATAGTGGAATACTATAAAAAATATAGTGATCAAAAAATATAAATCATGAAAGGCATGAGATCAGATCATAATTAACGAAATAAATTTTTCATAGGGATAATCTTTTACTTTTTTAATATTGCTTAAATGTATTTCTAGGAAAACTAGAGTTGGAATATTCTTGGACATTTTTTTCATATATATCCCCCCAAATGGGGTTTTATAAATTTAAAATAATGTTGAGAAAACCTTCACGAATAACAAACATCATCTCAAATCTTATATTTATCGTAATAAAGTAATATGAATCGTCTGCTAGGATTTCAACTGTTATTATAATAGATGGTATATTGAGATTTTGACCTTAATTGATGTGAATAATAAAAGGTATCCAATGAAAATTGACTCTTATGATTTCATTAATTACATAGTGGTTTACTTCATAGTTATAACTGATTATTTTGGTTATCTTATGTATCTAATAGTATTTTTTTACGACCCGCTCCGAGACTATCCAACCTTTCTAAGAAGAGGGTGGAAAGAAGGGTAAATTCTGAATGAAAATAAATATGTCATGGATACGTGGACATTTTGTCTTACACATTAAGGAAAATAACATAATCTAATAAAGTAATTGGTTGGAAATAATACATCAAAATAAATTATTACCTATAATTTGGTCCTTTAGAGTCTTGATAAATGTTTTTGGCCACATAATAAAAATTGAAACCACTAGGATTTAGTGTCCATACCACATCATCATTACCTAGGTCATTGGAATTTATCTTTAGATATCCCATTGTAGAATTTAAAAACACTACAGTATGGATATGATTGATTATAAAAAATTACAATTAATTAATTTGTAAATCATAGAGGTTGTATTTTTCTTCTTGAGGAAAGATCAGAACACAAGGGTTGAAAGAAAATTTAATTTTAATATAAATCCATGATTGTTTATATTGCAACTCATACCACTTTTTCATGATACTTATTATTAGTATCTAGAATATGTCTATAGACTCATTTATCTAGACCATACCATGTAAAAACCTTCCACATCATCCTTTTTAATCTATCATCCCTTCTCTATTTTCACATTTTGTTTCTTCAAACCCACTATATTCCCAGAACCATCATACCCTATTTTATGAATCGTTTACTAAGTTACAACATCCCTCTATTATATTTAGCTAATCCCCCAAACCTTTTACATTATCCCAACTTTTTCCACCTCTCATTAAACATGGTTCGAGAAAAACATATGTTCTCCCCATTTATAGATTTCATTGATCTATCCTCCTCTACTAGAGAAACAACACTAACCTCTTATCGATGCCACACAACCATCTCATCGACATCTTTTTCAAGTATATTAAACATCCTCCTCATTCAAGAAAAAATAAAAATATGTACACCCTTGTATTACAAATCTAAAAACAAACCACTACTAAATACATATCCTCGTCAAAACATAAAAAATTCCACGAGCACAATGAAACACTAACCAATAACCCTATATCCCAATAAAAGAAGAACAGTACCTCTACACATAAACCTACCAAATATTCATCTTCCACTAATGCCTAAGGGTTTTATTTTTCTTATCCATGAACATTATTAAACCATATGGGAAATGAATAATTTTTTTAGTCATCAAGGTGTTCTTTCTAACCTTTATTAAATTAGATGAATATTTCAGGGACTTCACTCTTTATTTTCCTAGTAGTGTAAAGGTGTGAATATCACCTTGGCACTTCACTCATATGTATCATTTGTATCCATTATTTATGTCTCTCTTACTAGGATAAATTCTTATGTAATTTAGGTGTGATTCCATCCTATTTAACACAAGTTTAAATTAATGATGAATGGATATTGTGTGAAAGGAGTCTTGTGAGGTGGTGGTGCTTTTTGGGATGCTCATTGCTGAGTTATTTTTATGTTTTCTAATTTCATTAGGGATGTTAATTCAGTGGTGGTTGAGGCCTTGTATTTTCTTCAAGGTCTCAATATCAATAAATATAGATCTATTCATCTTTTTTAAATTTAATTGAATTCTTATATTATGATCTATTCCCTAAAAGATAATTTTGATTTTCCTTAGAATATTAGTTATTCCATCTCTTCTTATAGGGATCACATTCATTAACATATATTGATTCATCAGACATGTTGTTAGGGTAATATTCTATAATATCTCATTTCTTCTCAAGGAAATCATAGTGATCATATTTGGATTTTTTTTTTCAAGTATAGGTTCACTTCCTATTTACTGTTATATGATTTCTAGAGAGTATTCCCCCATCCTTCAACATTTAAAAACATCATGAACTTTTCACCCTTGTCTTATTTTATGTTTTTCTTTATTTTTAACAAATATTTATAATTTAGTCATTAATCCCAAAGAAACTACTCAGTCTTATCCAATTAGTCATTCTTTATTCCTCTCCAACCAACCTCTGATTACCTACAACCAAATATTCCTATTCATCAACTTCAATGAATATTTCAATGATTATAGGTCAAATAAACTATAGAAATTTGTTTTTCATAGCAACATGATGTTACGTTTAGTTGTAATAATGAATATTTTTATAGAGTAACCCATTCACAAGGTTGTGGAAGTAATGCTAATAGATTCTATCATTTAGGCCAATTTGGTTACTTTTATGTGATTTAATTTGAATTCATAACCACCCAAGAACTTAGTGTTGAAAATATTACCTTCTAGATATAAGTAAAAAATAATGAGTTGAAATATATAGAGTTCATAATCACTATTGTATTTATATTGATGTATTTTAAGGTAATATTGATTAAGTATCATTTAAACCCAATCTAACCTGGGATCATTTATTACACAAGTGGTAGTTTTTGGATGTTGATCTCGATAATTAGAATTTTTTAGCATATACCATGAGTACTTAGCTTAAATAAAAACTACAGTGAATCATTCAAAAACCCACTACCCATGAATGGGTAGATGTGGTTTACTCTCACATCATGTTTATCTAGCAATATTACCTCTAACATTATTATATTTACATCTCAAACAAAATTAACATTACCCAATAATTTTCTATTTAAATTGAGAACCAAGGGAAGAGGAAAAAATGGTCCCTCAATGGTGGGAAATTTATCTCCCACATGGATTAGTATATCAAGTTAATTTTTACAATGATTCCCCTTACCTTTCATGATAATATTCATATGGTTGATCTCTATTTTTAAGAAAAGATGGAATCTGGTATAATTGAATGATAAAGTATTCCATTAGTTTTGTTGAGGATAAGGGAGGTAACTTTATCACCCTGATTTTTTATAATTTATTTAATTTTAAATAAATACTATTTTTATAGAGTGTGAAACAATTAACACCAATATTTAATGTACCATGATATAATAAGAATATATTATTATTTATATATGATTGTAATAAGCTAGGTGTTGGTTTTGGGGAATATAAATAAGATTAACTGGATTATAAAATATATTTTGAATTATTTTCTATTTTTAAGTTTATTGATTATATATTGGGAATTAAGTAATAAATTTTTATTTATAATAATTAAATCAATTAAGGGTATGAATAGTTATGGACTATAAGATTCATTTTTAAATAAAACCATGTTATCGTGATATTATTTAATTTTATTTTAAAATATATATGTATGAATTTTATAATTTTAATTTGATTAAATTATCTTAATTATTTTAATTATCATATCAAAACTATCTTATAGTAATTTTATTTTATTCTTTTTTGAAATAATTGATTTTTGGGTGAATATTGAAAAATAAAAACACTAAAAATACTTTCACTTTTAAGAAAATTTTATGTTATAAGAATGACTTGAATTTTAGTAAACCATTTTAATAGACCTAATATAAATTTATGTTTTCATATAATTCATTTAAAAATATATGGTCAACTTTATAAATTTATGTTTGAAATTTTAGAAATCTAAGTGATTTTTTTATTTAAATGAAATTTGTTTCAGTTGTTTCCCTTTGAACTAAATTTTAAATAGGATACATTGTGTTTTGGTTTTGTTTTTAAGTAAAATAAATCTATTTTGAAGTAATATATTTTAATTAATTTAATGGGAATCAAAATGTTCAGGATTTTAACAGAAAATCATTACTGATAATTTAAACGTGCATTTTTCTAAAAATAGGTTTTCCTTACATTTGGAGAAAATTCATCAATTTTTTTTTACCAATTATAGAAATTTAAACATATTATATGTATTAAATAATTGGGATCAACGTGTTCAAATTTTGTAATGAGATCCATTTCATTTTTATTTTAAGTGAATAATATTAATGGTTAAATTTTTCACCACTCTAAAGGGTAAAATGGGTTAATTGGGGTAAAAATACAAGATATGGACTTAAAATATCTCTAAGCCTTGAATTTATTTAATTTTATTATATTATTTCAACCAAAAATTTCCTCCTAAAAAATAAGGTTATTTTGGGACATTCTCATTTGATAATGACCTTTATATTATTTTGTGTAAATATTATGTGAAAAATGTTACCATTTTCAAATTCTTAAAATGATTTCATAATAATTAAAAGATTTTATGAATGGTTATAAATAGTTAATTTTATGTGGAATACATTATTTTTCTTATAGAAACTTTTTAATAGTATAATTAAATGAAATTATTACACATCACTGATGAGGCAATTCTCTAAGATGGTGAGAAATAAATGTAAATAGTATTAAAATATTAAAAGTGATGTTTTTTTTGATAAGTTAAATTATTTCTAGATTTTTTATGGATAAAAATTATTTTTCCATTTATCATTTTTATTATTAAAATTATAACACCATGGTAATATTGATGTTTGTTAATGTTAAATAATGTGAATAGTCTCAAAAATGAATTTAAAGATACATTATTTTATAAAATATATAATTCATTATCATAAAAATCATGAAAATATTATAATTTATCAAATTAATAGAATATGGTCATGAATATAAACCATTATCCACTTATGATCCACTTTATCTTTTATAATTACATTATTTACCCACAAAGGATACATATTAAGTAATTATGGTTAGAGATAAAATGAATAATTTGGGGTAACTATAATGATAAAATAGTAAAAATGACATAACAATTTATATAAATATAATTAATTTAGTGAAGTTATACCCAATATCATTCTTAATTCATATGTGTTCCAATTTTTAGCCACATGTCCATGCATGTGGCCTTATATTTTTTATGTTTAGAATTATTAGAAGTTTACCAGTCTCCTCAATTATACAAATGAACTTCCACTCATATCTTTTTAAACCATTGCGATAAATGAATAATTAATAAAATCTACCCAACTATCATATATAAATTAATAGAAAAATTCTATAGGTCATGGTTTTTTAAAAGAAAAACTTAAGGGTCCTTAATAGGAGACCCAAATGAGGTCTCTCAAAGATGAGATATTCACCTTCACTGAATACCCTTATGTTTAATTCTACTTATGACTCCAAAAAATCATGTTTGATGACATGAAAATAGTGATATCAGTGTAATTAAGTTACCAATGTTTTAATAAGAAAATATAATTACCATTACCTATTAGTAATTTGTCCTAATTAATAATAGAAATGTCAACATGTGTACATATGGACTACATTTTCCAAGACCGATATATTATATTTTTCACCACCACCACATTTATATGGTTACGTAGATATATTAAATGATTACATTTTACAATTAATAAAATAATACTAATCTATAAATAAAAACAATAATGTACCCATTGACTATTCCATCTATTGGATGATGTTAATGTCAATCATGGGTACGTGTGGACTACCACCACTATAAAGCGATGATATTATTTTTTCATTTCGGATTTATATGGGTGGTCTTAAGGATATATTTAATTTATATATATGATATATATGATGAAATTTTTACTCAATAATAGTGACATATAATTTAACTTTCATTCCATCCATCCTTTAAAGGGTTAAAACATCACTCATGCATGTGTGTAGACTATAAGCCCAACAAAGTGAAATAAATTATTTTTAATATACACAATATATTAATTTTTATTAAATTCTATATGAGGGAAAATATGATACATTTAAAATTAATATCATTCAGGATATGAGGAAACTAAAAATGAGGTTCATAGAATGAAACCACCAAACCCAAACATGTATGGAAAATAGAATAGTTAACTCCAAGAATAGTAAATTTTGTGAGGAATTATTAATAATGAAGTAAATGAGAATTATAAGTGAATTACAACTGAAAATAAATATTTATATCATTATTTAATAAATATATAATAAATATGAATACATTATACATGAGTTTAATGGCGTGTAAAAATAAAGATCACACCTGATGTAAGGGTTTCTTAACTCACTTTTATGTTTGTGATACATATTCCTTATTCAACACTTGTTCCCTTTCTATGGTGTTTATACTTCCAATTAATGAATTTGATGAATATTTTAATGAATATAATGGGGATATAAAAAATTATCTAAATAACTCTCTTTCATGATGTTTTTATTAAATGATTACCAAAGTTGTCACAATTATCCATCTCAATATTATTTAATGGAGATTAGTTTCATGTAACAATTCTATTTGGGTTTATATGGTGTATATAATACCAATTTAATATAATATAGAATTAATTAATTAAAATTCATGGTATTTAGTGTTCTATTCGATGTTATTTCATTCATATTGTTTATTATTTAAAAGTTAACAATGTTTTAATGGTATATATTTGTAAGAACTCGGTTCTTATTTTCGAGGTACATGCTTCTTCTTTTTCCTTTTCCTTAGGTGTTTTTGAGAAAATATAGAAAATGGGGAAAAATCCTAAATTTTGGAACTACACGCCGTGTACTTTTTTCACACGTCGTGTACTTCTGGCCGTGTGGGGATGAGTACACGGGGCGTGTAGCCATGCCGGCGATGAAGGGTGTAGGAACCGACTACACGCCATGTAGTGGTACCTTACACGCCCTACAGTCAATTGTCAGGCCTAAAGAGTAAGGCGGTGGAGCAGCTGACAGCTGGGCGACAGTCCACGCCGTGTACTTTAGACTACATGTCGTGTACTCATGTCGACGGTTGAACAATGCGGTGGTGCCGCCAAATGAACAGTTAAATTAAAGAAGTACACGCCGTGTACTCAGAAGTACCCGCTGTGTACTTTGTTTTTTCAACTTAAAATAGGCAGTAGCCTTGTCATTTGGCAGAGGAGGCATTTGAGCCGTTTTGGAGCCACAGGAGGAGGCCGAACCTTTGAAGATCCGCTGAGTGTTTGTTTTAATCTGATTCGGCTTCGGACGATCTCGTTGGAACTGTACGGGTAAGCCCTCTCCTCTCCGAGTATGGTTCTTACCAATTATTCTCCTAACATAAGTTATTTATGTTTGAATGGGTTTCATTCATCGTCAGATCAACGCCGTTCTTGGGCTTTTCTAGAGTCGGTGTTCGGGTATAACGTTTGTTGGTGTATAAGGTAGGTGGCTTGGTGTTTGTTTTTCCAACTGTTGTGTATTTTTTGCGTTTTTATTCCAAAAACCCATGTTGGGGTGTCGTTTGGCTGAGTCCGTCGGTATATTTAATGCCTATAATTGCATAAGTGATTAAATTTTAATAATAAAATTCTGGTTAGGATTGTTGCTTGGATCCGGAACCACCCCGGGGGTGTGTTTCACTGTTTAGACGTTTGGTCAGGATACATGATGGTATGCCTTTAAAGTAGTAATCATAGAATTTCCTTGAGAGGAATTGATTGTTTACAGCATTTTGACATGTTGGTCATGACCTAGTAACCGGTTTAGCCAAGGGCATTGTTGTGATTAGCCTGCGGGAACTACACTATATTAGCCTGAGGGAGTGAATGTATTAGCCAGAGGGAAACATCCTATTTCACCAGAGGGAAACCTTTCGTGCCTGAGGGCTTGACTTTTGTGCCTGAGGGCAACACTTCGTATGCCTGAGGGCGAGAATTTCTGCTATGCCTGAGGGAAATACCTGCGGGTTGGATTCTGTATAGCCTGAGGGCGTGGTTTACTATTTTATCTTGAGAGCACAAATCTGGTTGGCCTGATGGCTTGGTGCTGTTGCGCACAAAAATGATACTAAATTAAATGAATGAAACGAATAATAAAATGTAATTTTAATTTAAAAGTTAGTTACTTTTTAGTACTTCTTACATTATTGCATTTTACTATTGCACATTGTTGTTCCATGCTTACACGCAGTTGGGCACGGGAATTTAGTGGGTGCCTACTGGGATATATTTCTCACACCCTGTTTGGGTCACGCTTTTCGGCCGAAACAGATTACATTTCTACAACTGTAGATAGGGGAAAGAGTCGCTATATCGGTACTTGAATCTTTCTGAGGAGTAGGAGAGCATGGGACCGAGCCTAGGCTCGCGATGCCGCTGCCAGCTGTTGCATTGTTTTTCTATACTGTATTGACGTATAACATGCTTTGGCTTTTTTCTTAGTACTTGAGGCATGTAGCATCACTATTTATATACTGTTGATTATTTCAGTTGTGTATGGTTTACTGTTTCTACTATTTGTTGTATGTTTTACTTCAATTCCACTGCGCTACACATTGACAAATGGGGGAATAGTTTCCCCACTATACGACCTGGGCCCGCGCTGCTAGTCGGCAGCCTCTGGCATTTGGGGAAATGCGCTTGAGGTCACATGGTGAACCGGTCTCGGGGCACCCATTTCATGGCACCCGGGTCCGGGACGTCACAAAGAGGTATCAGAGGGTTTCTTTTCTTTGACATACTATTTGGAGCCCTAGTCAGGGATAGGACGAATGGTAGTTGGTAATAAGTTGTGCCCGGGCATAGCTAACCCGTGTACAGGGAAAATCCAGTCTACCTCGTAGTTTGTAATTCTTTTGATTTTTCAATTTTACGGTTGATATGTTTTCATAGTTGGGTGACACACCTGAATTCTGCAGTTTATATTTTATCTATGGGCTTTATGTAGTTGTAACCCAATGAGATGAGGGTATGCCGTCTCATGCATCATATAGGCACATGCTAGATATCACATGCCATGCATAGTTTCCATGCCATGTAGGTGCATTATAAATTCGCATGTTGTTGTGATAGTTGGTGTGCTAGAAAATCATGATGTTGTGATAGTTGCTTGATAAATACATGCTCTGTGATAGGGTATTATTTGTGTGATCTTGTTTATAGAATGGATGCCAAACATTTGTTTTTGGGGAGTATGGGCCCCCATTGACCAGAATTTGGTGGATCATTGACTGTTTATTGGTTATAACATAGATAAGATGTCAAACATTGATTCATGGGGAGTATAGGCCCTCACGGGTCAGAATTTGACACTTAGGTGTTGTTTTTCGGTATTTTATGGGTTCTGGAGAAGTTTCTGAGGCATTCTATCTGGAAACCCAGTATACACGCCATGTAGTATTTTTATACGCGCCGTTTATGTTCTTCTGTTCGGGAAAAAAATGAACTTTTTTAGTACACTCCGTGTACCCTAAGTACACGCCGAGTAGTCTCTTCCCGTGTCACAAACTGTGTTGGCGGCTACACGGGGTAGGGAAAGGCTTGGGTAAAACATGTCGTGTACCAAATGGACACGCCGTGTAGTGTGACCCGGAGTTCGGCAGTGTAACAAACAACAAGGGTCGGTGAACTCATTCCCAGAACACGCTGTGTCAATTATAGACACGCCATGTAGTGTGACCTGGGAACTCGGCCGTGTAAATAACAACACGGGTCGGTGTCACCTCTCCCTGAACACTTCGTGTACCTGTGGGACACGCCGTGTAGTCTTGTCCGAGGACAGACTGTGTGGAGTTAGCCGTGTGGCTGGGAAACGGGGTGGTGTACACGCCGTGTGTGGGTGTAACACGTCATGTAGTGCCAAGACGAGTAGTCGGCCATGTCACAGACGACACGGGAAGTTGGAAAATAACATCATACACGCCGTGTAGATATTATACACGTCGTGCAGTTTTGTTTGACGGAAGTCGTGTGGCTTAGCCGTGTGTAAGGACCCTGGCAGGGGAAAAGAAGTCAAGTACACGTCGTGTAGTCAGTGTACACGCCGTGTAGTCTTGTTTTGAAATTTTTGAAATGCCTTCTACCTCTTGTTCCTTTGTGGTTCCTTCGTTTCAGCCTTAATAATCTTGAATCTGAGGCGTGCTTTTGACCTTGTAGTTTCATACCACCTAGAAGACCGTGAGTCGTTCACTAGGAGAGCGGCGATGATTATACTCCTGAAATGGTGGGCCATGGGCTACCAGTTGATCCTCCAACAAAGCCAGATGCAGCTCCAGCTGCTATACTGGACACAGGCGCGGAGGCGCAGTTCCGTGAAGGATTTATGTGGTTCATGCAGACCTTTCAGGGAGCACCATAGGCCGCCACATCTATGGCCGAGCTGACTCCTATCTTTCAGCAGTAGCATCCGCCTACGTTTTCAGGGGATTGCGGACCGCAGGCCACGGAGTCTTGGCTGGGTTCGATGCAGACTATTTTCAAGAATCTTGAGACTCCTCCAGGGAGGAGGGTCAAGCTCGTGACTTACATGCTTCGTGATTCCGCCCAGAGGTTGTGGGATGTTACCACCCAGTCGGAGCATCACAAAGACATGGCATGGGAATATTTTCAGGCATTCTTCTATGACTTCTTATTTCCCGAGACACTGAGGGCAGATAGAGTTTGAGAGTTCTTGAATCTATAGCAGGGCGCTATGTCGGTGATGGACTATTCTGCTCGTTTTATGGAGCTTTAGCATTTTTCACCTGTGCTGGTTGGTGATGAGACATTGAGAGCCAGACGTTTTGAGGATGGTCTTCGGTATGACATCTGAGCACTGGTGAATGTTTTGAGGTTGCCTTCAGTACACACTATTATAAACCAGGTGCTGATTCTGAGAGGAACCTACAGGAATCTAGTGGTGTGGGTCAGGGCAGTTCAGCACCAGTTACTGATACTATTTCTACTGGCAAGAGGACGAGACAGATGGACTTCTCTCAGGGTGGCAGTACCAGCCAGGCAGCTTCTTCAGGTGGACCGATCAGGTGCTACCATTGTGACAGAGAGGGGCAAAAGAGGCCACAGTGTCCACGAGACCCAGTGGAGTGCTGAGCTTGCGGCAAGATGGGTCATCTATAGTGCTTTTGTAGGGAGTTTCTACCAGTGGACAGTGAGAGGGGTTCTGTACAGACTCCGCGTGCGGGAGCAGGACCAATGGCTTCTTACCAGTCAGGGAACTGGAATACGTCAGGGCATGCAGGCAGAGATGGTATTCGTGGTCGTGGTAGCTAGACACCAGGATCTCAGAGGAAACAGGGCGGGCAAGCTCAGGGTAGCCATCCTATGTTGTCGGGCTGTGACACTGGGCAGGCATATACAGTGCAACAAACCCAGCTGGAGCAGGATCCCGGACCTTCTACAGTCAGAGGTATTATTCTAGTAGCTTTTGTCCTATCTTCTGTACTTTTCGATACGGGTGCAACACATAGTTTCATATCTGTACCCGTTGTGAAGATCCTGGGGCTCAGTGTTTCTTCTTCTTATGATATCATGACGCTAGACACTCCGTTGGGGACTAGAACAGCTGGTGTGTGTTGGGGTAAGGAGTTCCCCCTTGAGGTTGGAGGGTGTCACTTTCTTTGGGACCCCTATGTCTTAGAGATGATGAGCTATGCCATCATTCTCGGGATGGAATGGTTGGTTCCCTATCGAGCCTTTGTAGACTGCTATCGTCACAGGGTGAGTTTTACATCACCAGAGGGCGAAGAGTTTCTATACAAGGGCTAGTGGGATGTTCAGGCGAGTCGAGCTGGACCAGAGCATCATGGGTGAGGTGGAGTCATGACCCGGATTGCGATCCTATATCTGTATGACCAGGGGACTTGTCATACGTATTTCCTTCTAGTTGTTGATTGTTTCAGGGATTTCGTCCCGGATGACTTTTCAGGTCTACCTCCGGTGCGTGAGGTGGATTTCTCTATCGAGCTTGTGCCAGGAGTGGCACCGGTGTCCATTCCTCCTTATAGGATGGCTACACCTGAGCTGCAGGAGCTCAAGAGGCAATTAGAGGAGTTTCAGGAAAAGGGTTTTATCCAACCCAGTACTTCTCCTTGGGGTTCTCCGGTCCTTTTTGCGAAGAAGGCGGATGGTACCCTCATACTTTGCGTGGATTATCGGAAGGTGAACCAGTTGAAAATTAAGAACCGATATCCCTTACTGAGGATTTATGATCTATTTGATAAGCTTAGTGGAGCATGAGTGTTCTCGAAGATTTACTTGAGATAGGGATATCATCAGCTGCGCGTGAGACCATCAGATATACCTCTTACTGTTTTTCGGAGCAGATATGGTCTGTATGAGTACTTGGTTATGCCGTTCGGACTCATGAACATGCCAGCAGTTTTTATGGCTCTGATGAATCGTGTGTTCCATCCATATCTAGATTATTTGTGGTGGTATTCGTGGACAACATCTTGGTGTACTCTCACACTCGACACGACCATGCCACCCATCTTGAGATCATATTGAGTACACTAAGAGAGCATCGACTATACGCTAAGCTCTCGAAGTGCCACTTTTGGATGGACCATATTCACTTCCTGGTTCATATCATCTCATAGGCGAGAGTTGCAGTAGACCCAGAGAAGGTGATAGAAGTAGTTTCCTGGGAGTAGCCTACGAACGTGTTTGAGATACGGAGCTTCATAGGGATGGCTGGTTACTACAGATGCTTCATACAGGACTTCTCTTGCTTAGAAGCACCGTTGATAGGTATGACTATGAAGGGTGTGAAGTTCTTTTGGTCAGAAGCTTGCGAGACAACTTTTCAAGACCTGAAGGGAAGGTTGACATCAGCACCGATCGTGATACTCCCAGAGCAGGGGAAGAGCTATACAGTTTACTATGATGCATCAAGGATTGGGTTGGGGGCTGTTTTGATGTAGGGAAACCGAGTTGTTGCGTATGGGTCTCAGTAGTTGAGACCACATGAGAGGAATTAACAGACACATGATCTCGTGTTGGCTATAGTTGTGCATGTGTTGCGATGTTGGAGACATTATCTGTTGGGAGAGAATTTTGTGGTTTTCACCGACCACAAAGGCCTCAGGTATATCTTTACTCAGTGTGACCTGAATATAAGGCAACGAAGGTTGGTTGAGTACCTACAGTCCTTCGATTTTGAGCTTGCCTATACACCTGGTAAAGGTAATGCAGTAGCTGATGAACTGAGAAGGAAGACTCAGATACAGGAAGTGCAGGAGGCCAGTGGTGAGTGAGATCTCATGGATTTATTCTCTGAGATGCATCTGGAGGTGCATGATAGTCAGGGGCAGACTTTTCGTTCCTATTTAGTTGTGACATCTACCGTCCTGGACAGAGTTAGGATGATACAGCTATTGGATTCAGAAGGCCTAGTTCTACGGGAGTTGGTGGCAAGTGAGGACCCTCCTTCTGATTGGACGAAAGGCGATGATGAGGTTTTTCATTTCCATGGACGAGTATGGGTTCCTGGGGATATACGCGAGGAGCTGATGTGCGAGTTTCATGCTTCAGTTTGGGAAGTTCATCCCAGGGTTACCAAGATGTACCGTGACTTGAGGCATCAGTACTGGTGGCTGGGTATGAAGTGAGAGATAGCTAGTTTTGTTATGAGGTGTTCCACCTGTCAGTAGGTGAAGGCGGAGCACTAGAGGCCAGCTGGGATGTTGCAGCAATTACCCATTCTAGAGTGGAAATGGGATGATGTCACGATGGATTTCATGACGGTATTTCCAAGGTCACCTCGAGGCAATGATGCCATGTGGGTTGTTGTGGATAGACTCACGCAGGTGGGTAACTTTTTTCCGATCAAGGAGACCTTAGGTTTTGAAGAGCTCGGAAGGATGTATATCCGAGAGATCGTACATCTTTATGAGGTCCCTCATTCTATCATTTCTGATAGGGATTCCCGCTTTACGTCTCATTTCTGGAAGAGTTTTCAAAGGGCACTGGGTACTCAGGTGCTTTTGAGCACAACATACCACCCTCAAACAGATGGCCAGTCGGAGCACATGATATAGGTGCTAGAGGACATGATGTGTGCATGCGTCTTAGACTTTGGGGGCTCTTGGGATAAGCATATACCCCTAGTCAAGTTTTCCTATAGAAATAGTTTTCAGGAAACTATTGAAATGGCACCATACGAAGCTTTATATGGAAGGCCATGACGATCTCCTTTGTGCTAGTTAGAGGTAGGTGAGGCAGCTTTACTAGGCCCGTAGCTCATACAGGAGACATCTGAGCAGATCCAGTTGATTCGGAAGTGGATGGCTACCGCGCAATCTAGTCAGAATTCTTATGCTGATCTCCACAGACGAACTTTGGAGTTCGTGGTCAGGGACCAGGTTTTCTTGCATGTTTCACCGATGCTTGGACACAAGCGGATCAGAAGACAGGTTAATCTTTCAACGAGGTATGTGGAACCATTTGAGATTCTGGAGAGAGTCGGGCTGGTTGCCTATCGGTTGTAGTTACTGCAGCGGTACCGAGCCATGCACGACGTCTTCCACGTGTCTCAGTTGCATCGGTACCATTCAGACCCTTCTCACACCTTTCATCCAAAGGACGTTGAGCTTCATCATGATGCGTCCTTTGAGGAGCATCTGATCTGTATCATTGATAGGAGCATAAAGGTTCTCCGAGGCTGGCCAGTTCCTCTACTATAGGTGCTATGGCAGCATGGCCGATTGCAAGACGAGACCTGGGAGTGAAAAGCCGATGTATGTGCTCAGTGGCCAGAGCTGTTCTGAGCTTTATCTTTGCCACCCTGGGAAGGGAAATTATGGGATGAATTGCTATAAGGGGGGAAGTTTGTAATAACCCGGTTCTTATTTTCGAGGTACAAGCTTCTTCTTTTTCCTTTTCCTTAGGTGTTTTTGAGAAAATATGGAAAATGGGTAAAAATTTTAAATTTTGGAACTACACGCCGTGTACTTTTTCCACACACTGTGTACTTCTGTCCATGTGGGGATGAGTACACGGGGTGTGTAGCCATGGTGACGACTAAGGGTGTAGAAACCGACTACATGCCGTGTAGTGGTACCTTACATGCCGTGTAGTTAGTCGGCATGCCTAAATAGTAAGGCGGTGGAGCAGCCGACAGCTGGGCGACAGTACATGCCATGTACTTTAGAATACATGTCGTGTACTCATGTCGATGGTTTAACAGTGTGGTGGTGCCGCCAGATGAACAGTTAAATGAAAGAAGTACATGCCATGTACTCAGAAGTACACACTGTGTACTTTGTTTTATCATCTTAAAACAGGAAGTAGCCTCCTCATTTGGTAGAGGAGGCATTTGAGCTGTTTTGGAGCCAAAGGAGGAGGCCGAACATTTGAAGATCTGCTAAGTGTTCTTCTGGAATCTGATTCAGGTTCGGACAATCTAGTTAGAACCGCACGGATAAGCCCTCTCCTCTCCTGGTATGGTTCTTACTAATTCTTCCCCTAACGGATGTTATTTACGTTTGAATGGGTTTTGTTCTTCATCAGATCTACGTCGTTCTTGGGCGTTTCTGGAGTCGGCATTCTGGTAAAACGTTCGTTGGCGTATAAGGTAGGTCCTTGGTGTTTGTTTTTTCAACTATCATGTATTTTGTGCGTTTTTGTGCCACGAAACCATGTTGGAGTGTCCTGTGGCTGAGTCTGTCGCTATATTTAATGCCTAGAATTACATAGGTGATTAAATTGTAATAATAAAATGTTGGTTGGGATCATTCCTTGGATCTGGAACCACCCTGGGGGTGTGTATCACTATTTAGCCATTTGGCCAGGATACCCAATGGTATGGCATTAAAGTAGTAATCATAGATTTTCCTTCAGAGGAATTGATTTTTTACTGCATTTTGACATGTTGGGCATGGCCCAGTTACCTGTTTAGCCTGAGGGCGTTCTTGTGATTAGCCTTCTGGCACAACATTGTATTAGCCTGAGGGCGTGAATGTATTAGCCTGAGGGAAACATCCTATTTCGCCTGAGGGAAACCTTCTGTGCCTAAGGGCTTGACTTATGTGCCTGGGGGAGAAACTTTGTATGCCTAAGGGAGATAATTTCTGCTATGCCTGAGGGAAATACCTACAGGTTGGATTCTGTATAGCCTGAGGGAAAGCCTGAGGGCATGGTTTACTATTTTAGCCTGAGGGCATGGTTCTGGTTGGCCTGAGGGCTTGGTGCCATTGAGCACAAAAATGTTACTAAATTAAATGAATGAAATGAATAATAAAATGGCAATTTAATTGTTAAGTTGGTTACTTTTAGGTATTTCTTACATTATTTCATTTTACTATCGCACACTATTGTTGCATGCTTACATGTAGTTGGGCATGGGCCTTTGGTGGGTGCCTAATGATATATACTTCTCACACCCTGTTTGGGTCACGCTTTTTGGACCAAACAGATTATGTTGCTACAGGTGTAGATAGGGGAAAGAGTCCCTATACAGGTACTTGACTGTTGCTGAGGAGTATGAGGGCATGGGACCGAGCCTAGGCTCGCGATGCCGCTGCCAACTGTTGCTTTGTTTTCTGTACTCTGCATTTTGCTGTAATATATTGATGTATAACATTCTCTGGCTATTTTCATAGTACTTAAGGCATGTAGAATCACTATTTATATACTGTTTATTATTTCAGTTGTGTATGGTTTACTTTTTCCGCTATTTGTTGTATGTTTTATTTCAATTCCGTTGCGCTACACTTTGACAAATGAGGGCATAGTTTCCCCACTATCAGACCTAGTCCCTCGCTGCTAGTCGGTAGCCTCTAGGGTTTGGGGAAATGCGCTTGAGGTCACGTGGCAAACCAGGCTCGGGGCACCCATTGTGTGGCACCCGGGTCTGGGACGTTACAAAATTACAATCTAATTTCTTTTTGGGACTATTTATAATATATTTTTATTAAGGGAAATTATATTTAAAATATTTTCAAACACCTGATGTCTTCTTATCATTTATATATTTCTCATTTTTTTTGTTTTAGTTTTATTATCTACTCTTTCACAAAAATAGTGATGTAGAAAATGTGTTTAGGTAATGGAAATATTGAATACATTATTTTGTTGGTGAGCCTTTTCTTCCATGCTCATATTCATTAAAATGTTTAATAAATGATTTTTTAATTTATTAAAATTTTATAATATGTTAATATTAATAGCCATTGACATTATTTATAAAGTTTTAAAATGAATTATTTTTAAAAAAATTATGAACTATAAATTATTTATTTCCATTTCCAATGTTTGAGAAGATTCCTTATTTTATTGGTTGTTCAATGAAAACTTTTTCCCACTACCATTAAAGTCATTTTCATTAAATATTGATTCACAATTTTCCTTGATTTCTTCATAGTAAAACATTTTCTCATTAAGCTTAATATTTATTGTTTTTAATGATACTAAATGAAAATGATTTCTTTCCATAATTTTAATGAAATGGTAAAATCCATTTTAAATATATTTTTCTCAAATTTTAAAATCATTTGATGTGTCTTACACTTTACTAGTGATATTTTCTAATTACACAATCAATTATATTTCTCAAGATGTAATATTATTATGTAATGTTGAAATATTTATGAAACTCATTTCTTTTTCATGACTTTTTATATGATTAATAAATAAATTTTTTTATAATATTTTGGAACACATATGTATAGATTTAATTATTTGATTAATGGTAATAGAATTATATATCCCTCTATTGAGTTGTGTAAATAATTATTCCCCTGACATATTATAAGAATGAATATGGGGTGAACCTAGTAAAGTAAGAGACTCTATCCATAATCATAGTCATAGTAGTGAGTATTGACTAATCAAAATAAGGTAATGAGGAGTGAACCACGTCTACAATGGGATTCCATTCACTTTTTTAATATTGGAAGTGATACTCGATTACAGAATTGATTGAGTGGATAGTGAACCAATAAACTATTAGAATATATCCAATATAATAACTTTGATAGGGATCCTTGACAACGAAAATTATTTTCCATGCTTTAGTATTTTTTAATAAACACTTTTGTTATTATTGTAATAAGATCCCATAGCTCATGATATTTTAATCATGATTTCATAGTCTTTTGACATATTAATTCTTTTAGGAAAAATCCTTATTCCATGACACATAATGAATGATCATCGAATGATTACATTAGAATTTTTTATGTTATGATAATAATCAAATACCAAAATTATAATATTATGTTTATATATGTTTGTTGATTAAAATACCCTTCAAAATCTTGGAGAATCTAAGTTCAATACATATTATGTTTCATTTTACCTCAGTTTTAAAGATTGATATTTTTGAAATATATAACCAAAATGGTATCATGTGTGGGTAATTTAAAAAATGATTTTAATGTTTTCTGATAGATTTTGGAAATATATATAGAAGGAAAAAATAACCATATGATGAGAAAGAAATTGTTTTTATAAGATGAATTGTTTTCAGAACTTTATAAAATCTAAATCTAAAAAATATATGGTATGTATATGGATCTGTTTTATCTATGGGTAATGTAATTAGGAATTTATAAAGTTGGGTGATTAGGTTGGTATCGAAGCGAGTATGTAAAAATGTTTTTATCACTTGATCCAGGTGTACGAGATGTAGGGTCTTTCTAGGATAGTATGTTTTAGGCTACCTCTATTCCAAGGGATCAATATTCATAATATACTTTTGTATTTTTATGGATGATAGCATCATGTAGTTTCTATAGGGAGTGGAGAAAATTTTAGTACAAGTCCATTGTATTCCACAATACATCCCTAATAAATATTTGTATGAACCGACTCATATAATTCACTGAAAATCTAGTCCTGCTTCCCTCATTTAGTTTAGTATCTAGGAATACCTCTTCTAAATTACCCTTATTAATTACCTACCACTACTAAAACCTAACATCCTAGATGATCCGAAATAATATCCCCATGGAGCATTCTTAGCACTAGGAACCTTTTTGGGACACACCTCCATTGAATCCCAGTATTCCCAAAATGTTTTCAATCCAATATTGATCCATTAGGACTACTAAGAAAATAAAAAATCATAAAATTATTGATATAGACATTGTAATCCATTTATTGAATATAATTAAAATCATATGGATCCATTATATATTATTTAGGAACACCTACCTTTCTCTCTTAGGACACACATTGAAATTATAAATATTTTAGCAGATACTGAGAGAGATATTGTAACAACATCAATGATGATGATGGTTGATGCACCTATTTTTTCACCACATATCTAGTTATTAGGGGATGATTTGAAGCCTCATAAGGATATCACAAAACACATAGAATAGTATTATAATACCCCTCTACTCCCCCTATTTTTATCTCCCCTATTTTTTAGTTTTACTTCATTTTCCTTGTATGTTTTCCTTTGATTATGTATATTTATTGTTTTTAATTGCAACATACACGTAAATTTTTAATGTATAAGTATTTTTCAATGAAAATTATCTTAATTTTTTATTATGGTTATATATTTATGATTACTACATCCCTCTAATTTTACAAGAGACACTGTCTATTTTTATACCAATTATTAGTGACATCTTTCATTGGACACAATGTATACTCTGTATTTTTTAGTTAGATTTATTCATCAATTATTTTTTCCACATACCTTGTTTAATTTTATATTTCACCATTTTCATATTTGGTGTTTTTATTTCATGTTTTCAATCCCCCTACACTTTTTTCGCACATTGTGGATAATATGTCATTGATTTGTGGTGTTAGTCACCATTGGCCCAATTTTGAGATTTTCCGTAAGTCAAATTGGATCCATATTCAACATGAGTAAAAATTATATAAATAGAGATTATTTTTTATCATAATCGTACATGATAATAAATTTAGTGAAAATTTTGTGATTTATGGACCAGATTCATTTTTTATTATATTTGTAAATTATTACTGATTGTAATTTTGTTTTTGATTTTATTTCTTAAAAACCTACATTTATAAGATTAATTGTTATTACTCATTAAATGAGTGATTTTTTAATTCACATGTTTCCCATTATCCAGAGGATTATATACCTAGTAGTTCTTATTTTTTATCATAAATTACATGAGAGATATTCATTCCATTTAAACCAACCTATAATTTCATTGCATCTCATCAAAGATATGAAAGTATAAAATAAAATTTAACTTCATCCATTTAATCCACTTATCTTTGAGTCCTGTATTGAAATTTCATCATTATCTAATGCCATTGAAACCATTAGTATCTTTCTTGGGAAATCCACATTATAATGTATTATATCTTTCCTACCAAAAATTTTCCCATTAAATTATATTTTTTAGATGGGGGATGTGTATTTCATGGTGGAAACTAATTTCTTTCATTATAAAGAATATATGAGTATTTTTCATTATATATTGGGATATATTCACAATTTCATTAATTATTATTTATTTTATCCTCTAATTAAAGATTAATGAAGAAAATAAAAAAAAAATTAAAGTAAAAAAATTATTCATGTCATAGGGAGTTCAAAAATCACAACTACCTGGCCTATGATCTAGTTTAACTATTACAATGTATTTCATGAGAAGGTAATGTTTGGGTTGGGGATGAATGTGATATTTTTTAAAAATATAAATTTGGATAAAATAAAAACCAAAATTGGGTATTTTTAATTATTATTTATCCAATTTATCTGCCCAATCATTCTGTTTAGGGATAGTGGGTAGTTTTGTTATCATTTTAAGCGTTGTATTTTGTTTTTATTTACTTATGATATACATAAATTGTTATTTTTATTGAACATACATTTTGATATTTTTTTAGTATTCACATAATTACCTTCAATTTCTTTAAACTCAGAGTAATTAAAACATATTTGTGTAGTTTTCATGATTAATTATGGTCTTCATATTTATAGAGTAAATAATAGAAATTATTTCTATGATTATGGTTAAGAGAATATAAATGAGGTATAAGAATATTGTTTTAAAAGGATTATAGCTTTATTGATGATAGAAGATTTTATTGTGAGTTATGTCCTTAATGGCATATATATTCATGTGATATTTAGTTATGTGAGTAGAAAAGGATATATTTCATTGATTGGGACTAGGGATGAAGCTTGATTCCTCTATTTTTAATTGAATGGGATGGTTGAATTTGGGATTCATAGTAAGAACCTTATTTGTTTGATGATGATTATTTCATCATCTCACTTGTTATAGTGTAAAGCCTTATTGATTTGATAATTAGGATTTCTTGGAGAAATTAAAATATTCATTTATAGATGAAATTGATGAGTCTTATTTTCATGAACTCTTTGGGTATTTTTTTTACCATTTCTTAATCAATATAAAAATTTTACATGAGTTTTTTATTATTTCTATCAAAACTGCAAGGATTAATTGCTTCTCATTATTTTGGAAGATTTATTGAAAAATGAACAGAACCACATAAACATAATTTCCCAATACTATCATCTTATAATGTTCGTTAGATAAGGAAGGATAGAATTTGAGGGTGACCATAGTATAAACAAAAGGATTACACAATACAATCTATCCATGGTGTACGAAAGGAGAACCTTACACTATATGGTGGCCTTAGATATTAAATTCTATTTATATTTGGTGAGGAATCTACTGTGATATAGATACATACATCATTGAATGCTTTTAGATATATGAAAAATGATAAAACAGTCTAATCCATATCTAGAACCGCATATGTTCTTTCCATTTATCATGACATGGATTACTAGTTGTTATGTACAACACCATACAAAGATGACATCATTAGGAAGAAGGATAACAAGGGGAATCGTAGTCTAATAATGCATTCAGGCATCATAAGTTATTTTTTTAGGGAATGGAGAATAATATTAGATTATCATATGAATCCCACTGACATGGGGAGTGGCCTAGTGGGTTAATTAGGTGTCCGCTAGAACAGGAAAAATAAAATAAGTGGGATCCATTGACTTACTCTACAATAATGGATATGGATATAAGGCATTGTAACACAATTCTACACACCTATAAATAAATTTATTAATGATGGAATTTTTTTACCAAACCTCATATATACCATAGATTCCACCATAACCAAAATTTCAAGACATGGACGTATTAATTAGGATTGATATTACATCACATTATTTGAGTTCACATCATATACTAAAGTCACAAATGTTTAACGGTGTAGTTTCTACATGTTTTGTTCATTACTTGTTCCATAAATGTTAAACTACACAATTAAGGTTCAATGTTTGGAGAAGAATCATGTTCCATGGTACTTGAGAATTGTATTGAATAAAAACCACTACAACATAATCCATTCGAATGAGAAGTTGTATTTAAGTAGATTATAGTAAACAAAATAATTATGAGGGGTTTTTATTCACATTTTTTGTATTTTAAAATGTAATATATTTTATCTAAGATAAAATGTCTGTTGTAGCACCATATTCGTGGTCAGTACACCATAAGAATTTATAAATATTAATTTAGCTACGTCATAATACTATGGGTTGCACCCTAAGGATGAGATTACTTTTTAAATTTGAGGCTACCGTATGTTAATTGGATATTAAATTTTAAACACATATTAGGAGACAATGAAAAATGGTGATCAAGGGGGATATTGAGGAGATACATTATGATGATATAGAACCTATTTCAATACATATTGATTATAGATTTATGGTTTTTGATTCTAAATTGATGTTTTCATGAATGTAATGATTTATTATTATTATTTTCCTCACATTAGTTTTATTTCATAATAATGTATATATGATTTCTATTTAGTTTGTTGTATCATTCATATTGAAGAAACCATTATTTTTGAGTCAGTATTATTTTACTGGATGGTGGATTAGGAGTAGGATAGAAATTATTTATTACAGAATGATTAATTATAAATGGGAATATCTTGGGTGGTAAAATGTCATATTGAGATTTATTTTATCATATTATCAATAATCCAGTAAAGTTAGGGAAATTGGGGAATGAATCCCTATGATATTGAGGGGTGTCTGAGAGATAGATCCCATGTAACTCCACCATATTCATGTGAGATTGAAATTAATTCACATCGACTGATTTTATTACATCGACCAAATGGATCAAAGATTTTTATAACTATTTTGAATCTTTTAATGTGATTTAGTGTGGCCAAAAAATCATTCTACTTGTTATTCATGTCAGTTACAAACTAAATTTATATTTACCCTTTGAAGACTCTATTACTAAACTAATACACCTTCATTGTTTCCAATTAATATCTTCATCAACCTAGAATAATGTATTACTGAATACACAAATTCTTATATTCATTTATCTACCCAAGGTATTTACTTTTGGTTTTAGTCATATTTTATCTAAATAACAATTATGCAAGTCTAGTTAAGTTAATATTACCCTAATTCACCATTTTTTGGAATCTGAAAATATATTTCCTATATTTAAATTTGGAAACTGCTTCAAAATTAGTAAATTTAATTCTAAACACTATTTAATACCACGAGTTTTCAACGATCTGTAAGAGTGCATAAAAAGATCAGTTAAAAGACAATGCATTTTATGGATGAGAAGGTGGTTCCTATTTTGAGTTAGAAGATAGGACTAGGAAGAGATATGAAACATACATTTATAACTGTATCCATTATTTTTATTACATTTTGATAACATGTACTTAATTGGCCCATGGGTGACTTAAATGTTTGTGTATTCTCACATGATATTACAAAGTATATCATTTTGGTATAACATGTGTGGTAATTATTCCTTGGTTGGAACCTAAATATAATGTTATTTTTATGATGTTAATATGTTTTAATATTATGTTTGGTTATTTTTGTTTATATTAACTTTGGTATATTGTCCTCCTCGGTTCAATATATCGAACCTCACTACCTAGAATAATCCTCTAAAATTAGGGGGGTGAACCAAAGGTCATATGTGTTTATCGATACACTACTGTTTGGGAGATCCATTCCTGGAAAATAAATTACATGTGCAAGGTGTTAGTATATAAATTAGTAGGATACAATAAACATGGTCCCAAATATATACCATAATATAAATTTTTTATTTATGGATGAATCGGTAAACATAATGGTAACACTCATGGTGGAAAAAAATCAGAGCCATAGATTTCCAACTTGTTCAACATGATGCTTGACCAATCCTTATTTTTTTAGTGTCATATAATCATGCTAGTCATACAATAGATTTTATACTATGCTACATCATAGTCTCTATGATAAGTTACTAAATAATAAATTACAATTTAAATTTTTTGTGCAATTGATACGTCATGAAACCCTTATTTGTATCACATAAAAGGTTCCAAAATACTATGTATTTCACTATATAAACCAAATAAATTTAGTATAATTATTATTATATATTCCACATTAATTTACCATTTGGACACTAATACTCGAATAAATTATGAAAGTATCAACATGTAGAGTTAAAATACTCAATAACATCCCCTATCATCCAAGGCTACAATAGAGGGAAAATGGTTTCTACTATGATAATTTCCCTTTTGATAATAGGTATTAAATTAATAGTTAAATAATAACCATGTAGGGGAAATAGATTTTTATCATCCCTTTAATCTAATTCGACATAATGGAAAATCCATATGATGAGGAACCACATCTCATTTCTTCTCCCATTAAACATAAACAATATTCATCAATCAAATTTCAAAATTTAATGAAATTATATTTTACCATTTATTGGATAAATTAAATAGAATAATCACATGGAAAACACCTGACACATTGTTCTTTCAACTCATGATCATCATATATAATTTTTGAATAGCCTAATTCATGTCACTGAAGGATCCAACAACCTATATATATCTCATTTTACCCACCACTATCACTCAAAAACAACTATGCTAGTAAGATATAAAATGGTACATTAACACCCACACCTTGTTTATTCAAATGTGAACATATATTGCATCACCCCTAACATTTGTAAAACTGTGTTACATAGTTTCTTATAACCCAAACATAGTCATATAGATTATTTCTACTGAAGAACAGTCACCCCATGGCGATTCATTTCACGTAGGATTAACTCATTAACACCACACACAAAATACCCTTGTAAAATTGTTCTTTAAGCCCTAACTCACCCCTACCTATGGTTGATAAATAATCCTAGTAATAACAATGCCCAATTTAATTCCTAGGTTTTTTTCTCATTTCTAAAATCCATTTATCTCCTCTCAAGATAAATTTTTTTTCCATATAACTCATTAGAATTTTTCTATAGATTCCCATAAAGTGAAACTATCATCCACATAAATATGTGACCATAAAATTTCACCAAAAGACAAGATCTAAACACCCTTTTGGGTATTTCATCAGTATATAAAAATTTGACACTTCTCCCATTATTTGAATAATTTGGTGTAATAATGTTGCCCTGATCACCAGTTGGAAAATAACTGACATCCAAAAGACATTATGTGTGACTCTAAATTTCTATAGGATAGAATATATTCTGATGGATAAGTTATAATATAATTAAGATTAATTTACACAATTAGGTGTTAATTCCTATCACTCAAAAATCCTTTCTAAAAATTGATGTGAACAATTTAAAATTATGACCTTTTCAGAATATAACATTTATATTGAATGAAAGGACATAAAAACAAGATTTTAATTTTCATACTATTATATTAATATAAACTACATTGTATATATATATATGAATACATAATGATATAAATATATTAAAAATGCATTATCTATCTGCTAATAATGTAATTAATACCACCCCTAAATTAGAAAAAATAAATTCCTAACTGATTGATCATATAATGACATTTATATAATAAAATTTTTTAAAAAATTAGGGGATGATGATATAGAATAATAAGACTTTCCTTTGTATTTTCCTCATAGCTTCATCATGATGCATTATCCTGGAGAACAATACATGGGTTATCCATTAGTATAAATTCTATTCTTATGTTCAAGATATCCACCAATATGAAAATGAAGGGCGTGAGTACAAAAATATGTAACATAATATCAAAATATACTTGAATATATTAGATAATATAAATTTTGAGTGTATTATAAAAAATAAAAAGAAATTATTAATACACAATAGATAAAGAACATCATCAATCATTTAATTTATGATCTTGTAATAGTGTTGAGGAACTATACCTCATTTGACTAGTGTTATAAAATTATTCCTTTCACACTATATATTTTATAACATAGTGAATCATGATCCATAATGTATTATTTAGAAACATATTAGTATCATAATATTTGGAGAGGAATATACAATTACAAAGCCCCAAATATGTCACACCTCAATTTCCATGAGACAGACCCTTGAACCATAACATCTGAATTAATTGGGTATAATTGATATCAGTTATACCACATAAATAGACTACCATGACCATATAATTATAATGAATCATAAAAGAATAAAAAATATGGGTAACCCATGTCACCAATCAAAAACATAAATAACCCATGAACATCTAAGAATTTATTAAAATAAAAAACCTACACTAAAATCGATAACCATTAGGCCAGAGGGTATTTTTCATACAGACATAGTAATATAAATATGGGACAATATATATAGTAAATATAATAAAAAAATTCATCCAGCCTCAATCATTAAAAACATGATATTAATGCTTCCCACACAATTATTCATAATCCAAAAGAAAATAAAAAGAGAAATATACACTGATAAAATCAATATAATGAAAAAATATCATATATATATAGATAATAGCCTTTGTTCATATTTATGAAATATGACCATCACCTACATCAAAATTTTGACTAATATCCCCTATATACATTATCCCATCTAGTTGATAGGTTAAAGATTGATTATGTATATTAGTTGACATATATTGGAAGGAAGGAAAAACCATGCCAGGAAAATAAAGGAAATAAAGGGGAATTGTTGAAGATGAAGAAATATTATATTTGATGACATGTTATAATTATATGGTATTGAAAAATTATACTCATGGAACTACTCATACAATTGGTAACCACAATATGATGAAACTTACCATGGAAATACCAAATATTAAAAAATTAATAAACCATAAACTATGAAATTTATTTACCCATATTTTTGCATCCTATGGATTACTATAATAGAGGAAATAAACAATTGATTTTGGGTAATTTCGTAAACTATACCTAAATCAATACCAATGGACCCATTTATTAATATGATATTAGTAAATCAAAACCCAATAATGATTATCTATTTAGTGGGATTAGTTATTATTGTATAAGAAGGTTAAAAAATATAATAAAAAGGTTATATGAGTGTCAGTGGTCAAGGAAAAAAAGAATTTAATTACCTATGATATCCTATTTCTAGAGAAAAACAATATTTTTATATGAATTTATAAGGAAGGGAATATTATAGACAATAGAATAACATATTGAAGTCGATGGTTTAAAAGGATACAGAATCACAACACATAAATAAGATGAATAAAAAAATGTGTTCTTCTATATTCCCTTTCAGAACCAATGTAACACCCCAAGCTTCCACGGTACCCTTCTCTTTGAATAATACTGTAGCATGTGTTGTACTAAATTTCGAGTTCTAACACACACCACAAACAATCGAACTAGCCGTTATGAATAGTAATACCTAATTTTTGAAATTTTATAAATTTTATCGCTCAAAATGGACTTCATTTTTTTATTTGGAATATCGAAATTAGCCTATAGTGAAATTTTGGTACTTTTGGGATAACTTTTATATTTTGATGAATAGTGAAAATTTCAAAATTTTAATTAAAAACAACTTTTTTAGTAAAAATAATTAATAGTGATAAATTATGAATTTGAGTGGTTTTTAAGTATATTTTTAATATATTTTTTCCTTATAATAAAATTTTGTTCATTGGACATAATTTCACTTCTAAACCGGACATAAACACGTGTCAATCTATTGATAGTTATTGTTCTTAAAAACACGCTTTTTGTTTTAAAAATAGGAATTAATTTTAATTTAATTTCTGCCACTTCTATATTTTGAATTTGAAAAAATAGACTCCATATTTGGAATCAGGATGTACAAATTTTGTAAATAGGTAACTTTTATTTTTATACAGTTTGAATAATTACTTCCGTAAATATTTTATTTACCATGGTTAAAGGGTAAATCCTGTAATGAAGGGTAAACAAATAATACTATAATAATAATAATTTATACTAAAACATATCCTAAACTTATTAGTTGATATATTCCCAACCATAGGCATCTTTGGGTCGATTTTGGGACCCCATGGATCCACATGTATGTGATAATGACACTTTATATTAATTAAGTTAAAGTAAATACAAAATTGGCAAAAGCACATATCTTTTAGAAAAACAATTTTTACATAGGGTTAAATATGTTGGATTTTTTACTATAAATATTAATTAGAAATATAATAATATTTCCTACATAATTGTATTTTATTTGTATTTTTTATACATTTAATAATAAAATTTATTTAGGACACAATAATGATGCAGTATTTTCCTTATTAATGAAAGAATCAAATAATTGGTATTATAAATGTTAAAATAAATATAATATGAAAATTTTGATGACAACCATGAATTTTATTACTTAATATGACATTATAAGATTTATAAAATTAATTTGGTTCTAATTAATAACTTTGTGAAGACTTTAACAAAAATCAATTATTAAATAGTGTCAAAATTGACATAAATGAGTTTTTAAATCAAATACTATATTATTAAATGATATTCTATTCCTAAAAATCTATGGTTCGGCCAAAGGACTTATATCATGATAGGTTTATCATTAATCGATCACTTGGGGTTGCTTAGTTGTATATAGTATGTTTATTAACTATATAATATAAAAATACAAAGTGACATGGTAAGTGTCAAACTAATTAACTAAGAGTTAAAACTAATAAATAAGGTTAATATAATGACCCAAACCTGTCTAAAATCTATTGGTTGAAAGGATTTAGACCCATCCCCACCTTAGACTTCGAATAATCCACTTTTTATCCATTAGAAACCGAATATAAATTTATTATAAAATAATACATTAAGTTTTTCATAAAGAGCCCCACACCCCTCTTATAAAAGTGCACTCCCCCTTCTCATTAATTAAAACCGTTAAAGCCATTTGAATCGGAAAAATTCTGCCAAAATATCCTCCCAACTTGCATCACTTCATCCTAGATGCCTTATTTTTATCAGAAAACCAACCTAAGGAGCCCTTTTGATCAAATCAAAAGGAAGAACCCGAAGAAGAGGTAACGTCTTCACCACCCTATTTAATGTTTTTTCTTTTTCAACTTCTTCTTTTCTTGTTATTTCCATTATAAACTAATAAATCCAATATCTTATACATAATTTGATGTTATTATAAATATATAACAAACAAATTCATTATTCTATCCATCCCTTGAATGACATGTCACCATACATGCGTACGAACGGCCTACCGTCTCCACGTTGTGGTGTAATTGTTATTCAATATATTATTATTTATGTGGGTATAATAATGATGTATAATTCATGTAAATAATTAATATAACATGATAATTATTGTGTCTATATGATATTCCATCCAATTATATGTTATTTTAATATCAAAAGAATGATATTTTCGCTCGTGCGTACGTACAGACTACCATCTCCACGAACGCGATGAGATTAATTATCCATCGTATCCATTCAAGAATAGTTTTCATTTGATGGTTAAAAATAATGTTTAAAGACTTAATATCATTTTGGATATGAATATTATACAACCTATCCATAACAAACATGGCTTATGTAACAAAGCATATAAAAGAAAATGTGTAAGTTAACACCCGGAACGACGATAATACTAAGATTTTATTAACCAAGAAATGTTAAAAGATAATATATGATATCATATTAATATATATGATTATGGAATAATTTAATAAAAATTATTTCACCATTATACAGGAGGTTAACATACCATCGTCTAAGGAAAATTACCAGGTAAGGGTTTATTTCACAATCTCTTCATTATTCGAGGTTGTTTATACTTAATTATCTACTAGGACCTCTTTATCATCCACATCCATGTTTCTTGAAAATGTATTTCAAAACATTCTTACTATTTTACATAATATGGGTTATAGTCATTTATACCATTGTTTGACTTTTTATAATAATTCTATAAAGGAATCCTTCCGTCGTTTTCCAAACAAGGTCCTTGTTAACCTTTTCGACAGAATTAAGGTAAGAAAGTTTTTTTAACTTATACGACGGGTGTGCCTATTTTCCACCATTATAAAATCGTCAAATCTTCCCTTACAATATTATAAGAACATTTTCAAAATAAATGTTTTATTTTATAATTATGTGACTTTTAAATGATTTCAAAAACAATAGATATTTCTCTCAAATAGTTTTGATTTTATCTATGTCAACATCTGTTGATGGATTTTAAGATTATTTGAAGTTGATTTATTATGATACAAAACTTCAATATTGTATTGAAGTTTTTGTGATGTGTTTGACTGTGGATGTGTTATTTTTATACAATTCATGGTTTATGGAGAAAGTATAGACATTTCGTATGCTAGTTCTAATACGAATGTTTATGTTTTGTTTAAACCTATTCATATGAGGAATGAATTGGACTTAATAAGTGATAGGTAGAGCCCGCTATAGCTCCTAGATGTATCGGTAGGTCTAATGAGAAAAAATAGTGTCTTGGAATGAGGCCTTGACAAAATATCATTTGTAGTCTTGGCATGGGGCCTTGGCTACATGGTTATGATAGTCTGGCATTATGCATTCCATCATTAGGAAAGTAGTTATTGATATTGGATGTGATTATTCGACTAGTAGAATATCCATGTAAATAAGTAAATGGAATTATTTCATTTTATCTTTCCCATATAATACTGAAGTTAAAGTTTAAAAGGCTTTTGTTTTAGTTATACATTTCCTTAAATGTTTATGTTTATTTATTAAAGTTTCTGCTATATTGTTATCCTTACTAAGCATCTGAGATCACCCCTTTCAATGTTTTATTTTTCCCAAGATGTGAAGAATTAATTTATGAATGACCTGCAGGGATAGTTTGTGTGGACATGAGTGTGAACTATGGAGACTATGTTGTTTTAGTTTTCATTTTTATGATGTAATGTAAGACTTATGAATATATCTAGTGTTTCCAAGGCTACTAAACTAATCGATATTTCGAGATTTGGTCTTTCTTGTGATCATGAAAATGTTATGTAATAATGCAACGACTCTAGGTAACTGGGGTTGGGGCATTACAGTTGGTATCAGAGGAAGTTTAGTACAAACCTTGGAATCTAGATTTAGATAAATTCTGATTATAGAACTTATCCCTAAGATCGACTTTGAGGATTAGTATAGAATAACTTAATAGAATTTTGGTATTATAGAGATTTTGTGAGTTTTCCGAGAAATACATCCCTATTTAGATACGAGCAGGTAGAGGTGGCTCTGGCACAAATGTACCTAGGGGTAAAACTCAAAAAGACTACTTTGAGTTAGACTCGAACGGGAACTGGTGCACGACAACGGGCCTTACTGCACTCTTGGTTACGACACTCCTGGGGGATATGCTTAGGATTATTCTCATTTTATTGACATACCATTATGAAGGGTTTATGAGTATATAATTCCTCAAAGAAAACATTTTTATGATTATGTATTATATCCATAAACTGTTCAATTTATGTTAAGTGTTTTACAAGTATGGAATTATGTATTCTGATTCACAAACTGATCTAGTTTATACCTTTGTTTAGAAATGGAACCTAGTGGAAGTAATGGAAACCATATCAATTCACACACTCCATGTAGAGATTTCCATCCTGCTCAAGATAATTATAGTGGAGCTAGTGATGAAACTGGTGTTGATCAGCTAATCACCATACTGGGACAACTCACTCAGGTTATGAATAATAACCTTACCTATATGGGGCACCCTGATCCGTAGTGTAGAGGATCAATGTTAGATCGCTTCATGAGGAAAAAACCACCAACATTCAATGGGAGTACAAATCCATTGGTAGCTGAGAAATGGATAAGTTCCTTAGAGAAAATATTTCAGGCTTTGGGGATTATTGAAAGGGAAAAAGTTATCATGGCAGTTTACCACCTCACTTGAGATGCTGATCAATAGTTTTCATTGATTCATAACATGAAGGAAGATGATGAAGTATCAAATATTGAATGGAGGGAGTTCAAAGATCTGTTTTCAGAAAAATACTTTCCTCATGACCATCAAGCAGATATGGAAAGGAAATTTCTAAGTCTGAGACAAAAGGAGGATGAGAATGTCGCAAAGTATTAGGCTAACTTTACAAGGTTAGCGAGGTATAGTTCAGATTATATACATAACCCAAGGAGTAAGATTTATCGTTTCATTGATGGGTTAAAACCATTTCCCCGTCAAACATTAGTATCGCAAAACTTCTCATCGTATGAAGATATTGTCTCGTGTCCTATCAAGAAGGAAAATGAATTCTCTATGTCTTATGACTTTAAAGAAAAGAAATAGAAGAAGAGATCTGCTGATCAATCTAAAAATGGAAATAAGGTGAAGAAAGGAAAAGTTGAAAATCCATCCTGCAATAAATGGTGGAAGAAACACCCTGGTACTTGCTTGAAGGGAATGGGTGTCTGTTAAAAGTGTGGTGAAAAAGGCCAGCAAGCTCGTGATTGCAAAGGGAAGAAGGAAGCTACCGATGTTTAGTGCTATAATTGTAGGGAGATGGGACATTATGCAAATGAATGTCCTAAGCATCAGGGTAACTTACCTTAAAAAAGGCCAAGGGATCAAGGCCAAGCTTATGCTATCACCACCGCTGAGGTAGAAGCTCCTAAATAAGTGTTGGTAGGTAAGTTAATGGTTTCCTCAAGTTAAGAAAATGATTTATTTGATTCTGGATCATCACACTGTTTCATATCTTCCCAGTTTTCTAAGAAAATTAGATATTTCCAATTTGATTTAACCAGGGAGTTGTCAGTTAAAACTCTTAAGGGAAGTATCATTGCATCAAAGTTTTGTGAATCAGTCCCCATTTGAGCACATAAATGTTATTTATCCATTGATCTCATCGTCATTCCTATGATTGAATTTGATATAATCCTTAGTATGTATTCGATTTTGGACTATGATGAAATGATTTATTGTAAGAAGAAGGAGGTTATGATTCTTGATGATGATGATAAGGAACACCTTATCTTTAGAGCCGAATCGTCACCACCTAATTCTTATCTAGATCCACCCCCAGTATCTCAACTAAAGTCAATTATCGGGGAAGAAGAGAATGAAATAACTGTAGGTGAGGAAAAGAATGTTCAAATAGAGGATGTACCTATTGTGAAAGAATATGCAGATGTGTTTTTGGAAGATTTACCTGGACATCCTCCAGAACGAGAGGTTGCGTTTTCCATTGATTTAATTCCTAGATCAAGGCATATATTGAAGACCCATTATAGAATGGCCACTTTTGAATTTGTTGAACTAAAAAAACAACTATAGGAATTGATTAATAAGGGATTTATTCGCCCTAGTGTTTCTCCATGGGGATCCCATGTTATTTTTGTTAAAAATAAATATGGATCTTGGAGGTTATGTATCAACTACAGGGAGATCAATGTTATAAAAATAATAAATAAGTATCCCCTACCTCACATTGATGATTTATTTGACCAACTGCATGGAGCTCAATACTTTTCAAAGAATGAACTTCGATCAGGATACCATCAGTTGTGTGTGAAGAAGGAAGACATTCCGAAGACAGAATTTCGAACAAGGTACGAGCATTACGAGTTTACAGTAATGCCTTTTTGGCTGACTAATGCACCCTCTATATTCATGGATCTAATGAACAATGTTTTCAAGGAATATCTTGATGACTTTGTAGTGGTATTTGTTGAATATATCTTCGTATAATCCAAAAGAAACAAAGATCATGAAAATCACTTATGCATTATGTTGAAGACTCTGAGAAGAGAGGAATTATATGGGAAGTTTAGAAAGTGTGAATTCTGGATTCAAGAGATTTCTTTTCTTAGCCATATTGTCTCTAAGGATGGAATCTCTGTTGATCCTTCTAATACCAAGGCAATCCAAGAATTTCTGGCACTGTTGAGTATAACTGAGGTACGCAATTTTATTGGTTTGGTAGGTTATTATCGACGTTTCGTCCAGAATATTGCTCGGTTGGCTAACTCATTAATGAACCTCACACGTAAAGGGGTTAAATTTGTTTGCACAAAAGTGTGTGGAGAATGTTTTGAAGAACAGAAGAGAAGATTAGTCAATGCTCTTATATTGACACTACCATCGGGGAATGATGGGATCATTATTTATAGTGATGCATCGAAGAAAGGACTTGGTTGTGTCCTTATGCATAATGATAGTGTTATTGCTTATGCATCACGACAGCTAAATATTCATGATAAGAACTATCCTACTCATGATCTTGAGTTAGTTTCTGTAATCTTTTCTTTGAATATATGGAGAAATTATCTCTATGGTGAGAAATGTGAGATTTATACTGATCACAAGAGTTTTAAGTATATTTTCTCAAAAAAATAACTCAACATGAGGAAAATGAGATGGCTTGAATTACTCAAGGATTATGATTGCACGATACATGACCACCTGGGGAAGGCAAACAAGGTGGCAGATTCTTTGAGCAGAAAAAATCATGGAGTTTTGAACAATATGAGAATTGAAAGGGATCCAATTTTCATGGATATAGTAAAGATGGACATGGTAATAACCATGGAAAGTGAAACATCAATGATTTTTCAAATGGTTGCCAAACCATCTTTACAAGAAATGATTAAGAGTTCTCAGACTGATGATGAAGAATTTAAAAAGAAGATTAAAGCTGTGAAGGATGGGAGATTGAGAGACTGTGTGTATGATGATGGAATTTTGAAATTTGGGAAGAGAGTTTGTGTTCCAGATATACCTGATCTAAAAAGGGAATTGTTGGATGATGCTCATAGTTCCAATTTCTCTATACACCCTGGGATAACAAAAATGTATAGAGATTTGAAGGAACATTTTTTGTGAGACAAATTGAAGGCAACATCCTGGAGGAGTCATGCAACCTCTTCCCATACTGGAGTAGAAATGGGATAATATTATGATGGACTTTGTCATGGGGCTACCAAAGACTCCTAGAAGGAACGATGCAATATGGGTCATTGTTGATTGTCTTTCCAAGTCAGCACATTTTCTTTCTATAAGGGAGGATTTACCACATTAATGTTTAGCAAGGCTATATATTAATGAAGTTGTGAGACTTCATGGAGTACCCCTATCGATTTTTTCTGATCGTGATACTCATTTTACATCAAGATTCTGGAAGATTATTCAGAAGGCCTTGGATACTGAACTTTGTTTGAGCACTGCCTACCACCCTCAAACTGATGGTCAATCAGAACGAACTATTAAAACCTTAGAAAACATGTTTAGATCATTCTCACATGACTTTTAGGGTATGTGGGATCAATATTTACCACTGGTAAAATTTTCCTATAACAATAGCTTCCATTCAAGTATTCGGATGACACCATATAAAGTGTTATACAGAAAGAGATGTCACACACCAACCTGTTGGGATGATGTTGGCGAAAGAAAACTTATAGGCCCAGAACTG
This sequence comes from Viscum album, assembly GCA_963277665.1. Classification (NCBI taxonomy): domain Eukaryota; kingdom Viridiplantae; phylum Streptophyta; class Magnoliopsida; order Santalales; family Viscaceae; genus Viscum; species Viscum album. Next base: position 1,748,423,086 of record OY728146.1, on the reverse strand, counting down.
GTGTAGAAAACAATGGGAAAGGTAAAGGTAATCCAAAACCACATCAAAGCAGCTCAAAGTAGGCAGAAGAGCTATGCTGACAACCAAAGAAAGGATTTGGAATTTCAGGAGGGAGATCATGTTTTCAAGAAGGTATCGCCATGGAAGGGAGATATACATTTTGGAAAGAAAGGTAAATTGAGTCCCAGGTACATTGGACCTTTCGAAATTCTCGGACGAATTGGGGTTGTAGCATACAGTTTGTCAATGCCTCCAAATCTCTCCAAAGTTCATGATGTGTTCCATGTATCACTGTTGAGAAAATACATGCCTGACCCATCGCATGTACTCACCTATGAAGAATTACAACTGGAACCCGATCTGTCTTATTGTGTAGAGCCCGTCAGGATTCTTGATACGAGAGAACAAGTACTCAGAATCCGGATGGCTCGTCTGGTAAAAGTTCAATGGAGAAACCATAAGATGGAAGAGGCAACGTGGGAACTTCAGGAACTTATGATGAAGAATCACCCGAGTCTTTTTATGTAGTAATATTATATGAAATTTTAAGGATGAAATTATTTGAAGCATGGAAGAATGTAACACCCCAAGCTTCCATGGTATGCTTCTCTTTGAATAATACAATAGCATGTATTGTACGCAACTTTGAGTTCTAACACACACCACAACCAATCGAACTAGCTGTTATGAATAGTAATACCTACTTTTTAAAATTTTATAAATTTTATCTCTCAAAATGGACTTCATTTTTGGAACGGAATATCAAAATTATCCTAGGGTGAAATTTTGGTACTTTTTGGAAAACTTTTATATTTTGATGAATAGTGAAAATTACTAAATTTTAATTAAAAAAAAATTTAGTCAAAATAATTAATAGTGATAAATTATGAATTTGAGTGGTTTTAAAGAATATTTGGAATATAATTTTACTATATAATACAATGTTGGTCATTGGACATAATTTCACTTTTAAACCGAACATAAACAAGAGTCAATCTTTTGATAGTTATTGTTTCTTAAAAACACACTTTTTGTTTTAACAACGGGAATTAATTTTAAATTAATTTCTGCCACTTCTGTGTTTTGAATTTAAAAAAAATGATTCCATATTTTTAATCAGGATTTCCAAATTCAATAAATAGGTAACATTTATTTTTAGACATTTTGAATAATTATTTCGGTAAGTATTTTATTTACAGTGTTTAAATGGTAAATCCGTTAAATAAGGGTAAAAAATAATATTATAATAATAATAAATTACACTAAAACGTGTCCTAACCATATTGGTTGATACATTCCCGACCATGGGCATCTTTGGGTCGATTTGGGGACCACATAGAGCCACTTGTAAGTGATAATGACACTTTATATTAATTAAGTTAAAGTAAATACAAAAATGACATAAGCATATATCTTTTAGAAAAAAAAAATTTACGTAAGGTTATATATGTTGTATATTCGACTATAAATATTTATTAGAAAGATAAAAACATTTCCTACATTATGGTAGTTTATTTATAATTTTTATACATTTAATAATTAAATTCATTTAGGACACAATAATGATGCAGTATTTTCCTTATTAATGAAAAAATAAAATAATTTGTATTATAAATGTTAAAATAAATATAATTTGAAAGTATTTATGATATCAATGAATTTTATTTCTTAAAAGGTCATGATAAGATTGATTAAATGATTTTTTTTCGAATAAATAATGTTTTTAAGACTTAAAAAAATCAATTATTAAATAGTGTCAAAATTAACATAAATGAGTTTTTAAATGAAATATTATATTATTAATTGATATTTTATTCCTAAAAATATAGGTTTTGGCCAAAACAATTATATCATGATAGGTGTATCATTAATGGACCACTTTGGGGTCTCCTGGATGTATATAGTATGTTTATTAACTATATAATATAAAAATACAAAGTGACATGGTAAGTTTCAACCTAATTAACTAAGAGTTAAAACTAAACGATAAGGTTAATATAATGACAAAACCTATCTAAAATCTATTGGTTGAATGTATTTTGACCCATACCCACCTTATACTTTGAATAATACACTTTGGATCCATTAGAAACCTAATATGAATTTATTATAAAATAATACTTTAAGTTTTTTTAAAGAACCCCTCACCCCTCTTATAAAAGTGCACTCCCCCTTTTCATTAATTCACACCTTCAAGGCCATTTTTCTCAGCAAAAATCTGCCCAAATATCATCTAAACATCACTAACTTCATCCTAGAGGCCTTAGTTTGATCAGAAATCCAACCTAAGGAGCCCTTTTGATCAAATCAAAAGGAAGAACCCGAAGAAGAGGTAATGTCTTCACCACCCTCTTTAAAGTTTCTTTCATCTTCAACTTCTTATTTCCTTGTTATTTACATTATAAAAAAATAACTCTAGTATATTATATATAATTTGATGTTATTATAAATATGTAACAAACAAATTCATTACTCTATCCATCCCTTGAATGGCATGTCACCATATGTGCGTTTGTACGACCTACCGTTTTCACATTGTGGTGTAATTGTTATTCAATATATTATTATTTAGATGGGTATAATAATGATGTATAATTCATGTTAATAATAAATATAACATGAAAATTATTATGTATATATTATATACCATCCAATTATATACTATTTTAATATCAAAATAATGATATTGTCACTCATGCGTACGTACGGACTACCATCTCCACGAACGCGATGAGATTCATTCCCCATCGTATCCATTCAAGAATAATTTTCATTTGAAGGTTAAAAATATTGTTTAAGGACATAATATCATTCTGGATATGAATATGATACAACCTATCCATAACAAACACAGCTTATGTAACATAACATATAAAATAAAATGAGTAAGTTAACACCCGGAACGACGATAATACAAAGATTTTATTAACAAAGAAATGTTAAAAGATTATATATGATGTCATATTAATATATATGATTCTTTTATAATTTAATAACAATTATTTCATCATTATATATGAGATTAACATACCATTGACTAAGGAAAAGTACAAGGTAAGGGTTTATTTCACAATCTCTTAATTATTCGAGGTTGTTTATACGTAATTATCTACTGGGACTTCTTTATCATCCACATCCATGATCCATAAAATTGTATTTCAAAACATTCTTACTACTTTACAGAATATGGGTTAATGTCATTTATTCCCTTTTTTGAATTTTTATAAGAAGTTTATAAAATAATCTTTTTGTCGTTCTCCAAACAAGGTTCTTTTTAACCTTTTCGACAAAATTAAGGTAAGAATGTTTTTTTAACTTATACGATGGGTGTGGATATTCTCCGCTGTTATAAAATCGTCGAATCTTCCCTTACAAGACTATAAGAATATTTTCAAAATAAATGTTTTATTTTATAATTATGTGACTTTTAAATGATTTCAAAAAAAGAGATATTTCTCTCAAATATTTTTGATTTCATCTATGTCAACATCCTTTGATGGATTTTAAGCTTATTTAAGTTGATTTATTATGATACAAAACTTCCATACTGTATTGATTTTTTTGTGATGTGTTTTACTGTGGATGTGTTATTTTTATACCATTCATGGTTTATGGAGAAATTATCGGAATTTCATATGCTAGTTTTAATACGAATTTTTATGTTATGTTTAAACCTGTTCATATGAGGAATGCATTGGACATAATAAGTGATGGGTGGAGCCAACTATATCTCCTCGATGCATCAGTAGGTCTCAAGAGACAAACTAGTGTCTTGGTAAGAGGCCTTGACAAAATCTTATTTGTAGTCTTGACACGAGGCCTTGGATATGTGGTTATGATAGTCTGGCATTATGTATTCCATCATTATGAAAGTGGTTATTGATATTGCATTTGATTATTAGACTAGTAAAATATCCATGTGAATAAGTAAATGGAATTATTTCATTTTAACTTTTCCATATTATGATGAAGATAAAGTTTAAAGGTTTTTTTAGTTATACATTGCCTTAAATGTTTATTTTTAATTATGAAAGTTTCCTCTATATTGTTATCATTACTGAGCATCTGAGCTCACCCCTTTCAATGTTTTATTTTTCCCAGGATGTAAAGAAATAATTTATAAATGACCTACAGGGATAGTATATGGGGATATGAGTGTGGACTATGAAGACACTTTTGTTGTATTTTTCATTTTTATGATGTAATGTAAGACTTTGAAATATATCTAGTGTTTCCAAGGCTACTAAACTAATCGATCTTTGGATATTTGATCTTTATTGTGATCATGCCAATGTTATGTAATAATGCACTGACTCTGGGTAACTGAGGTCGGGGCGTTACAGCCAACGTCATAAATTCAAGACTATTATATCCTTCAATTAATAATTTCATTGTAAATCATTAGATTAATAGAAAAATAAATTCCAAATTATTAACTATGGAACCCTATAAATATGGGATCATTTTTAATGACATATAATGAACCATGTAATTTGAAAAAATCCATGGATAGTGATTCTGATAGAGATATATTTGGATCCCATACATGAGCTTAGAACAGACCATAAATCCATACCCACAATTTTGTATCTATATTTAGAAAATGGTGATACAATTGCCAATGTGGAGGCATATTTAATAGATTTATGGAAGATAGGGATCATGGGATTAGATTTTATGGGTTTTTGATACATAATAATTAAGGGACAAGTATATAAATAAATTTTCTCCCCAATAATTTAGTGAATGGTTGCCCAATGCATATATTTTTTGTGTTGTTTCAATTTCATTTTTATTGTTATTTTTTACTATGTTCACCCCTATAGATCCTAGCCTTAATTTATATGGATTGATAACCCTATGGTTCAGTTTAACACAGCGGTGAGACAATATTTTTTTATGTTTATGATTGAAATGAAAACATTTTAATATTTATATATCTCTATGAGGACTACATATGTGTGTTCTCAGAGTGAGTAGTAAATAATCATGTTCTCCCCCTCCCATATTATATTTGCATCATATTTTCTAGAACCCATAATACACCCTCCACTGATAATATTACATATGTTAGTGATGGGTAAACTAGTGTAGAATTGGATAACTTTTATTTATATATTGTAAGGGTTATCAATATTTCTATAATTAGGGTTACTCTCATTTATGGTTATTCTAAATGGTTTCATTATAATTTTTTTTGTTACATTAACATATATAAAGAATTAATCCCAACCTAACATATTAAAGATATAGACCTTTTAAACACTATCTGGGGGTTTTGTGAGGAAAACCAAAAAATAGAATGTATGATATGTAAAATAAAATGACATATAAACTAAATAATCAGAGAGGATCATGTTTAATAATTGAAAATAATAATAAATAATTCCTAGGTAATCCACCATATGATATCACTGAATTCTCACTAACATTTGTGTTTCATTTTATGTTTTCAATTTATTTTATTTTATATTTTAGAAATCATGTTCATATTTACAATAGTTTTTAAAAATAAATAAATAAAATAAAATAATTTTCAATTATAGGAATATAAATTTATTAGAAAACTTATTTAAAAACAACCAATATCTTCTGTAAGACCATCCCTTTTTAATTAAAATTATAATAAAAATTACTGTATAAAAGGTATTATTTATCAAATTTCTTCAAATATCATGATATATTCTGTATATTTTAGCTTTAATTTCTAATTAGGATGATTGATATCCTCTCACTGGTTCTTCCATCACATTATATGGAACAATAATACATCCATGGATATGTAATAGGGAATTAAAATCATGAATACATGTCTTATGGACCTACTCTCAATATAATCTCTCTAATATGATGATATAATCATTGTCATATAGCAGAGAGTACTTTACATAATCCATTATTGATAATATAAAAACCATATTATTTAAAAATATCACATTATATTACTTGATGATATTTATGTGAATCATAGTCATTATAGAAATCAGTTATAATTATTTCTCCCATTACTAGTTTTTTTTTGTTTGGACTTCATAATATGATAATAAAATACACTTTTACCCTTTAATTTTTATAGAGAATCTCAAAATAAAATCGTAATAGAAATTATATACACATTATCTTCACTATATTGAAATAATTTTAAAGAAAATTACATTGAAGGATTTTGTAATCAGTGTGTACATTGAATCACTCACTAATGAGAAAATTACTCCATTACTTTAAAGAACAAACTATCATAAATAACTATATACAATGGTTTATATAATTAATTTTATGGTTCCAAATATTCTGAGAACCATAGGCCACCACTCATTATGATAAGTCCTGTGATTACAGATTGTTTTATTCATGCTATTGGGATATCTATAGTAAATTCCTAGAGGTAATAGCTTTAAAACATAGTGAAATAAAAACAAACAATAATATAAAATATTGAAAGAATAATACATTAATTTTATATAAAATCACTCTTAATGAATCTAAAACCTATAGTGGAAGTGTTGGGGAGAGAAGAGGAATGGGATGCGTTCATCTTAGCCATAGAGACTCTTCAATTGTATCATTCCAAAATAGGGTTTAAATTAAAAACCATAAAATGAAAAAAGTCCCCCCACATAACTGGAGGGAGGGGGATTCTCTGTCAAGATCCCAAAATATTTCCAATTGTATTATGATGGTTAGTGATGGGTCCATATTCCCTTACCTACCCATAGAAGTTTTGGTGGCATTCCACTTGGAATACGGTGGGAACCTAATGTGTCTCTTTAGGCCTAACCTCTTTCTAGGATCTAGATTCATCACTTCACGATTCCCCTAAACACTTATTACCCTCTAGAACCACATTTTTAAAATATTTTACATTCCATAAAAATTCTATACTTTTATTATATTATATGGAAATAGAATTTACCTAGGATATAATTCTCCAACCCCCAATGTTTTTCCAATCGCATCGACCCCACGTTGGGTCATCATAAGAGGTTGATAATGGAATGAGAGGAGAACCATGAAATATAATGGTAAAATGATGATAGTGATTTCTTACCTTGAAAAGATAATGTAAATAATTAGTTTTTTTTAATGTTTATAAAAATTGTCCCTATAATTATTAAAAGTCTCCCCACTCGATGTAAGGGGTATAGGCTATTAGAGTATGTACACAAGAAAAAACTACTAAGTAATTTAGATTACCGATATATTAAATTAATGTAATATTAATAATTATCTCAACGTGTATTTATTCTTTAACATCATACAATCAATGTGAAAATTTTATAAACTATATACCACATTAGGAGGTCATATTATTTCCCCACTATGCTAAGAAAAATGAAGTTATTTAAAAATATTCTTACACCAATTTCCAGTGTTATGAATAAATTTTTTTAATGGGACACAAAATATGTATCATATTCATGAGTTTTATACTCTTAAATAAGGGATAATTTATACCTCAATGTATTCAATTGGTAATATCCATGATAAAATATTATGAGGAATGATCCAAGAGTAGTAATTCCTTGTGTTTACGTGTCATGGGATATTCATGTCCGTGAAATGGTAAATGGCCCTTAGACTTTATATTATAATTAATGAATATCATGATTTATATACAATTAATTGTTGGTGAAAACCATAATGAAATATACTAACAATGGTGTAGGGTTTATTGGATATGTGACAAATTATATTTCATTAATAAATAAATTAGTAATGGTTTTACTACTTATCATTTATGAAATATTAGTCCATTTGAGTGGAATTAAACCAGTAAACATAAATTATGAATTTATGGTGATTAACAAGTTCACATTTGGAATTTATTGAATGATATATCAAGCATATAAGATGATGACACAACTATCTAAAATATTTTACTTGAGGTAGCATGAAAAATGGACTTATAACACATTGTGCATTTGTTTTGGTTTTTTTCGTTGGTACATTAAATTTTTCTTGTTTAATTGATTCTTTATGTGTTTCTATGAATAGATATTGTACATCAAGAAATACTTTTTAATTCTAAGGATTAAGCATCATATAAGACCACACACAGAGTGTATCCATTAATAATAGTTAAATAATATTTGAATTTAATAGTTGGAATAAATATTATTATTGAGTACAAAGTATATTATTTATTCATGATTAATTCACATAAAATTTTTTCACTATATTTATATTTATATTTTAATATTATAGAATTATTTTTCCATAGGACTTTGAATATGAAATTTATTTATTAACCATGTTAATAATATTTATTATTTTTAAATGTTTGGTAAATTCGGGGAAAGGTGGATGAGATGAGTTATGAAATGAATTAAAAAAATGATATTATCATAAATAACATTTAAATAAATAGTAAATTATTTATTTAATTAAAATAATATTAATATGTTTATGAATTTATGATTCATGTGTTAGTAAAAATATCATTATTATTATTATTTTTCATGAGGAATGAATTTTATTTATAACTAAACCAAGGGCCTTTGTGTAAATATAAATTATAAAACATAGTATATATTCCCATATTATAAAATTTCACCAATTGGATTTATTTGTGTGTAGAAATCAATTTGTGGTGTGCAGTTATTTTCTATCCTATAGAATTCTCTCAAAGACGAACAAACCAATAGATTATCACTCAAAAAAGAAATAATTATTCAACCTCCTTCATACCTATAATGAATGAGTGAAAAATTGAGTCCAAACATAAATCATAATATATTGTATCATAATAAAAATTTGAATCACATGATAGTTAGACTATTCATACAAGTACCCATAATTCCCTTAGTGTCATTTGGTGATCACTTAGTATGCCTTGATCATGGATAGTGGAAATATAATACGTATTTTCTTAGTGAAATAGTGAAACCACTAAAAATTTCTATTTATGTGATCAAACTATTCTCCTAGTAAAGAATAAAAAGTCCTATGTCATTTTAATATTTAATTTTTTATAAATTTAACAAAAAACCTTCCTTTATATTGGTTGTGGTATTGTTCATATAATAACATTATGTAAATTCCTTCGACATGAAAAATATTCTTCACATTCAAAAGAATTATTAATAAAAATTAAGAAAACAAATGTTGGGTTGGGGCTCAGATGATAGGTCCGCTACACTCAGATAATTCATATGGTATCAAACATTTCATGTTCTAATTTTTACTTATTTAATTTTACAAATCAATTTCATGATTATTTTTCTAATTTGTCCTTTTGTATTTTATTTTAAATATATTAAAGTGAGATAACTAGTATATTCACTACCATATTTCTAGGACGAAGCTACGATCTTGTGAATAAGGAATGGGATTCCATCAAAAGGATCTGGATATAACAACCTAGGATTTTCATACATGGATATTAATTCCTTTTAGATTAATATTCACCATATTAAAAAAAATAGATTCCCAATGAGCATAATTGGTTAGTTCTTTTTTAAATTCAGAACACATTTATCTCTTCGGGTGACATATAATTAACCTCTTCCAAAAATATAATTTCCATTAGTACTCCTACTTAAAACCAATATTTATAGCTACAGAAATGATACACAATAAAAGGTTGAGATTAGATTCTCAGTAAGGGTAAAAATGGAAGATATGAATTTACAATGCTATGAAATAATATTATAATAAATATTTATATGTGATCTTGATCATAATATTCTATTTTTTAACCTAACCTATCAAATATCCTAAACATTAGTTATTGAGAAATAAATTAACAATAAACATATGAATGAAACATTATATTACCTCATTCTTGAAACATATATTCATGTAACAGTTTATTTTAGAATCATAATAAGTATGAAAAAAAAGTTAACATGTCAAAATTTACATTGAATACTCATAGGTTTTCCATTACCACCTATTTCCCTTAACGGATTAAGCACATCGACTTGTTTTTCATCATAGAGAAATCACATAGACTTGTTTTCCATGACTATCTTAGGAAATATAATTCATTAGAAAATGAATTGGAGGGAGATATTGTTCCCACCCTTTAAATAATTAAAACAATAAATATTTTATCCATAAGAACATATTTCATTTATCATATCCAAACCCATAAACCAAAATGGGGTTTATAAACATCATTTGATTATAATATAACCAATTGAAATGAAATGGGTTTCAAAAATATAATTCCATAATAAAAATAAACAAAATCTAAAAATAACAGGGATATTATATTTTAAAAATATACCAAATAAATTATATGTAACCTAAAAATGTCATCGTAAATAGAAAGTAATTTTAGGATGTCACATGAAAATAATTCTTCAGTAAAATATGATTTCTTCTTTGAAAACTTTTGTTTTACAAAAATGTCTTTTAATTTGAAAAGTCAACATTTTCATTAACAATAAAGTTGTAAGATTGTACGGGAATCATAAATTAATTAATACATCATGAAAGGGTTAAAATAAATTCCAGTTGTATATGTCAAAAATCATACTCTTGTACTTTAGTAAAAAAAAGTCACAAAGTACATCATCAGGAAAATAAAACAATGATTCCTTTAAAAAAATTAGAAAAAATTCACATATGGTTAAAAATAATTTTTTTTGAATAATAGTAAAAATAATTTGTACATTTTTTAAGAAACCTGGAAATGGAAAAAAAATCCCCAGAAAATATTTTCTTATAAACAATCATGAATAATAATGAGACTATGAAATTAACACTTACACCATCATAATTAGTAGAATCATATAACACATGAGAGAAATAAAATTAAATAGGAATATAAATACCATAATATTAAGAATATGACTCATATATAAAATTCATGGGATGTATATAAACCACATAAATTAAACAATATTGTATAAGTTATGTGTCCCACTGAAATAAAATTGAGAAAAAATAAATTATATTAAGTCTTGAATCTCAATAAAATTATGAAAACACACTTTAAAATATATATAAGATTATAATACATCTATTAATAAACCATATTAAATTATATCATACCATATATGATTTTAATATGTCCTTCTATTACATTTTATTAATAATTCATGTTATTGTTACATTTCGAGTAATAATCATATTGTTTTTCACATGTGTTTTTATTTTTTATATATTTTAAATCATCCTAATTAAATCACGATTTTACCATATTCTTAATGATAACCACGATATAAATACCACATATATTAAATTTTTAAGCATTTATGATAATCATTAAATGAAATACATTGTCTATGGAGATGGTAGGCCATATGTATGCTTGAACACTATTATCATCTTTTTATAATATTAAATTAAATAAAACAATATTATATATTATCATTTAAGAATATTTTTTCATTATATATAACAAATATATATATTCACAAAACTATCCTTAATACCATCCATGTGAAATATGATGAAAATTAAGCACTTCACATCATGGAGTTAGTAATCCATACGTATGCACGAGCGACGTTATCATTTCCCCAAAGATTAAGTGGAATAAAAGGGCGATATGATATTATCATTCCAAAAGTATAATTATTTCATAAATATCATATATTAAAATTAAACTCTTCATAATTCCTAATAAAAAATGGTAGTAATTGAAAATTAATTGTTTTGCTATTTTGACACGGTAATCCATACATACGCACGAGCGATACTTTCATTTATCTCTTATGGAAAAGAGGATGAATAATGGTGTGTTCATAATAATAATTTTATTTCCAAATATTTATGATGTTGAATATATTATTTTATTATATATATAATATATTTAAAAGAGGTACAGAAGGTTTGAAATAGAGAGTGATCGGTTAGGGTGATTACATCTTCTTCAAAATGGCTCCTTTCGATATCCTCGAAAAAACTATAGAGTTGGTACTTTGGGAAGACTAAAAATTTTAAACTGTATATAGGGAATTCTAGAATATAACATTACAGATTTTTTCAAGCTATAATACTCTATTTAAATAAATGATACAGGTGACGATGTTTCCTTTTATAATAATGTTGAGAGGGCACTTTTGGAATCTATAAAAATATTTATTTATAATAAATTTAATCTCATGCCATATATCCGCAAAAGGAAATTTATTATATTTTAAAATTTGAATAGTTTTAAATATTAACATACAATACATTTTATAAAAAAAAATTATTTTTAATGTTATCATTTTGATTAAACCTTAGTTTGCATATTTTATTTATAATTATTGTAATACCATTTTCAATACTAAAAGGTAAATATTTTTATATATAAGGTTTAAATTGAACCATAAATGTTCAATTAATGATATTTTAGACCATATATTATCCCAATTTTTGTTATTTAATATTATTATGAGTTTAATTTAATTGGATAAAAAATTATTTTCATTACATATCATTATTGTTAAATTTGACATTACTCATTACATTGACCAGAACAAAATCAACAAGAAAAGATAAATTATAAAATATTAATTTAATACACTCATTATATGTCATATGAACCTATAAAATTATTTTTCTCATTTGGTAATTATAATTTAAATTGTGATAATATATCTAATATCATTTAATTTATTGTTTCATTAATTGGATAATTACTGCATCATCAGTTTGTACTTATCTATGATAACTATTTTTTTGCTAAAAATTAAAAATAATATTATTTTAAAATATTAAAACTAATGTATTTGATTTTAATATAAATATTCGATAATATTTTTTATTTTATAAAATATTAGAAAAATTTACTTATTAAATGTAAGAGTGACATTTTTTGACTTTTTTTATTTTAATAATATACAAATCACTGTCATGGAAACGTGTCATGTAAATTATTAAATTATCATATTTATGGGTAAATTATAGTATTAAATTCATACAATAAAACTTTTTCAAGTGCTAGGATAGTATTATAATATTAATAATATTATTTTGCATTTATTTTACTCTATTTTCCAGTAACTATTTTAATAAAACCAACTAAACATACTACTAATATTTTACAAAAAATAGTCCTATTTAATAAATATGTATGTTATAATAAAAAATATGGAATATGTTTTTCAAAATTCAATTCACATAATTTTTATAAATTAATTAAAAATTAATTCCGTATACAGGATGACGCAACATGTTTTTAAAGTAAAAATATTAAAAAGATTGGATTGTTTTTCGAACCAATTTCAATGTGAAATTGATTTTAATAAACTAAACTGAATTAAATTAAAAAATAAATATAGTTATAATATAAATTAAATAAATAATAATATTATACATAGTAAATTGTTTCGATGAAAAATATATTTCCAATTAAATTTCAGTATTTTCACTATTCATCAAAATATGAAACTTCTCATATAAATACCAAAAATTCAACCAAAGTAAATGTTTTTATTAATATTTTAGATAATAATTTTATTTTATAATGTCGAACTAATAAATGTGTCAAAGTAATATTTTAAACACGTGCATCATCAAATGGAGGCAAGCTGGCTTTTCAAAACAAAATTCTTCTAAGCGTAAAATTGGATTTATTTCTTATATCCAATCTAGAAAACACATAAGATGAACGCTAAAATTTGATTAAATAATATATATATATATAAACTTAAAATAATAAAAAAAGTGTTGTTTTTTCATTTTATTTTTATAAAACATACTTTTGCACATTTAAATAGTAATTAAAAAATTATATTTTTTAAATTATAAATGGAGTTTTTCATTTTTAATTAATTTGTCACTAAATAATTAGTTATACATATATGTATAAATAATTATTCACAATTTATTTAATCTTAATCATATAATCTATTCTATGGTTTTGGTTATAATTGTGTTGTTTAAATAATTACAATAATATAAGTATGTTTCTTAGAAACTCAGTTTTATATGTAACATGAGATAAACATATTTTTCATGTTTCTCATGATTAAATTAGTGTGTAGAATAACACAGGACATCAAGGAAATTTAATTTATTCAGAAAAAAATTTCATAGTGACTTAGGGTGTAACTTTATACCACCTTAAAATGAACTTATCTCTCAAAATTCTTCTATTTCATCAAAGGATTAATATATGAGCGTTCGACTTAAATAAACAGACATTGTAAAAATGAATACTAAATCTCCCTTCGAAATGTTAATGTTATAAACATAATGGTTATCAAAGGTAACTCATTATTAGGTTTCCACAAATGAGAACATGGGTTGATAGTGAAAACATGGTCATATAAGATAAATCTAACTATCATGTTCTAATGAATAATGATTGAGAACATGGTTAGGACAATGCTAACAATCATAAAACCATAAATCTACAACGATTTAATGGACCATCAGAATTATTAGAAAATAAGGTAATAGGATACCATTTTTTTTATTTCAAGATCCTTTCCCCTAGTTGAATAATTTTAATGATAACAAATATATAAATAATTTCCTTACATTTCATAAGAACATTTTCATCCTTTTGTTGTTACTTGACCAATTTTCACTTCATCTATTATTCCATGATATTTTGATGTTGTAATGGTAATACTTGAAGAACTAGTAGATAGTAATATCTACAGTAGGATGACAAGTTATTCCTTCTATCTCTATTTATTATCACAATAATATAGTGAGAACATGTTATAAAATATATATAATTATTTATATTAGGAAACACTAATCTATAAAACATAATAAAAATTTCAATGTAAAAACAATTTATAAATGATTACCCTTATAAATTTATCAAAAGATTAAAATCAATGACATTTAAAAGAGGGTCACTAAACACATAATTTATCCCTCAAAAACATCATATAGATTTTAATAATCACATACCAAACATGTGAAGACCATTATAATGTATTTTATTGAAGCATTGTTATAACCTAAATTACCTTAAAAACAGGTGAAAAAATTCATGATTTCATCCAAATAAATATAGTAGATTATATAAATTGTATCCCTGAGATTAGAAACTATATTTTCATCTTTTATGTCTTAAGGTCAACAATATAATCCAATTTATTTTACCATAAAGAAGCACCTATTTATTTTATAATCAAAACATCATAAACATATTAAGGGTTATCCTTCTATTAATCATGTGTTTTTCATAAATACATTCATGCCAGAAAATTCACATTTCATGGTTACAAGTACCATTACCAGTAAAATTCAACTTATACTCATAAATATGTAAAGAAAAAATGAAATGTAAAAATACATAGATATTCAATTATTTTATAATATCAAAATAGTAATTATATAACATTATTCTTGAATTATATAAACAATATCTCATTCCACCACTTCGTTGTCTTACTCCACATCGACTATAGTGATCACATGATATGACCCTTTATCTTTGGATTTAATAGTTTGCTGACATTGATCATTATCGTTAACCCTTAAATTTGGGAACTGGTTAACATAATTCCCAATTAATATACACTTAATGAACTGAAGGTTGGGTGCTGCATTAGTTGGCATACTTTTTCCCTTTCATTTAATTAATTGGTCTATTCAATTCCATATAGAATTCATGTGTTTTATGTCCTACCATTCATAATTTAAGGAACCTTCATGTTCTATTAAAACACTTCCCATTATGTTTTCCCCAAATTTTGGGCATTTATATGGTTGTAATTTCATTCCACAATGATATTTATAACAATTTTCATTTTATTTGATCTTTATTTTATTATCAAAATCATAGTAAGGGTGGTTATATCCAATTTCCATTTCCTCCATAAGAGTACATAAAATAATTTCTTCTTTGATACAGTTTTCTTTTATGTATAATACCCTTCAGTGACATGGTTTTAATCCAATACAGAATATTTCAATCTTACATTCAGGTTGGGTAATATTACTAATAGTGTACTTGTATTATCCCATAAAATTTCCCCATATGTTACACGATATTCAACAACATTATTCATTAACACAAGGAGTTAAATTTAAATTTTTATAAAATGTATATAGAGATATTACATGTTGAAAAATATGTTCTTGAACTCTACCTATTCCATGAATGTATTTTTGTCCTGTTACATCTTATTATTGGTAATATCTTATCATTGATCTTCTTCATATTCTAAATTATAGAAAAATATAATGACATTCTATTGTTCTAGTTTCTTAAGAAATGAAAATATCTTTTTAGTGGTAATGATCCATTACTCAAACACTAATGGATAAGAAGATCCACTGATATAATGTGGATGATAACTCATAAAGTACTCAATATAGTTTTTCTCCTTCCAATGATCATTTGAAAACTTAGCATGATTTATAGAATGAAATATCTGTGTGAACATACCACCAATATTTTCTATTCATTCTCACATAACATTTGGTTTAATTGGCAGAAAATTATTACATTTATAGTAAAATTCATCATTAAAATGATTCCTTTTGGTTCCATCCATTCACTTAATACCAAAAACATTGTTTTGGCAAATCAAATCATAGTGTTTGAACCACATAATGAAGGGAATTACTTAGGGAATTTCAATCGATGGAAAAATATGTTTAATAAATGGTTATTCTTGATAATTATGAAAACTCTATGATTTAAACCTATACGTAGACATATCCATAAGGATATTAATATGGTTTTTTCATCCTAAATTCCAATGGTTGACTAATACTTTCAGATTATATCAACTTTAACTACCCATACATTTCATATATTGATTTTATATATTTTTTATATTATTATTCTCTATATTTAAAATTATTCCCAATGAACATAATAGTGTAATGCATTTGGATATTTAAAAAAAATTCTTCTAATTTGGTGAAATACCTTCACCATCTCCCATAATGATCACTCCCATTAGTACTTCTACTTTAAACCATTATTTATATCTATGGAACATATACGAAGAAAATGTTGAGTAGAGAAGATCCATATGGGTAAATATTGGATATGTAAATTTATTATCTTGTAAAAGAATAATATAAGAAATATGGTGATGTGATCATGAGAATAATATAGATTCTTCATACCCAACCCGTTAGGGATCATAAACACAATTTATGGTATAAAACAATATCCTGAAACATAAGACTGATGCTTCATCCAAAATAATTCTTGAAAAACATGTTCAAGTCAAAAATGATTGTTGTATAATCCTAATTATATAAAATTAATTTATATTTCATGTTTAACTACCATGACTCACATATCGGACATTATCACCTATTTCCCTTGACGAATCAGGAACATCATCTTATTTATGCTAACTATATCATGGGATATAATTAATTTCCCAATGCATTTGATTCCCATATAGGTCTCATCCAACACATAATGAAAACCATACATATGTGTTCCATAAGAACATAATTCATTTATCATATTAGAACCCATTAAAAGAAACGGGCTTCATAAATTTCATTTTGATGGTAATATAAACAATAGAAAAGAAATGGATAAAAAATCAATCCATAATATATATAATCAAACAATATAAATAATTGGGATCAAATCACAGAATAATATCCATTATAATTTATAAGTAAAATAAAACATTGTTATCAGAAATAGAAAATAATTTTTTTAGATCGCATGAAAATATTTGAAGAGCACATTATACTTTCCACATGGAAAAAATTTTCATAAATTAAAATACATAACAATTTTAAATTAACCATGTTATAGTTTAAGGGAATATTAAATTCATTATGTGATCACGAATGTATCAAAATCCAGTCATGATGTATTTGTTAAAAAACATTCATTATGTACTTTTTAGGAAAATATGAAAAATTTCACTATTTGGAAAAACAACAAAAATATCATTTAAAACCTTTTATTAAATATAAAAACAATTTTAAAAATTCCATAATTTTTTCATATGAATAGTAAAAAAATTGGAATTTTTTTATGAAGCATGGACATGAAACATTAATATTCTGCAACCGATAATTACATATAAACAATCCTGAATAATTATGAGACTGTGAAATTAACCCTTTAAACATTATAACAAGTAGAATTATATTCCCCATTAAAAAAATATTAGGTATGAAATTCCACTAATAATTATAAAATGTATCATAACATAAATTAAGGGGAACTATATGCAACAGGAAAAGGAAACAAGTTGTGTATAAGGCATGTGTCCCATAAAAATAAAAGTGAGACAAAAATCTCTAGCCTATTTTATTGACTCTCATCATACTTATGAAAACCTCATGTATAATAAATATATTTTTATTATAAATATATTATGGAAACTTATTCAATTTTATCATACCATATAATGTTTTCTAATGGACATATTTTAACTCTATTATAAATTTAACGTTAAAGTAAGGTTTTTGGTAATAACGTCATAGTTTTTTGTATGTGTTTTGATTATTTATATATTTATGCTTAAAAAAATAGTATCAATATTTATTCATCCTCATATTTATAACCACGATATAAATATAATATATATTTATTATATAAGTATTTCTAATATTCTAAAAATTAAATACCTCATTCGTGGAGATGGTAGGTCATTTGTACGCATGAATGATGTTCTCATATACTTGTCATATTAAAAGAAAGAAAATTATATTATATATTATTATTAAATAATAATTTTTTTTATTGTATATATCATATATATTCATAAAAATAATCCTAATTACCATCCTTGTGAAATATAGATGAAAAACTAATCACATCGCATTGTGGAGACGTTAAGCCATACGTACGCATGGGCGACTTTATCATTTCCAAAATAATAGGTGGTAAAAAGGTAGATACAATATTATCATTCAAGAAGTATAATTATTTTATAAATTCCATATATAATAATTCAATATATCATAATTCATACTTAAAAAATATGGTAATTAAAAATTATTTTTATCAATACATGGAGACGGTAAGCCATACATACGCATGAATGATACTTTCATTTCTGGTTTGATAAAAATGTGTTTGTAAAATATTTTTTTCATAATAATAATATAATTTCATCATATTTATGGTGATTAATATATTATTTTATGATATATATCATATATTTAGTGGAGGGTTATAAGGGTAGAATTAGAGAGTGATCGTTTAATGTGATTAAATTTTCTTTTAAATAGATTCTTTCGATCTCCTCTAAAAAAACTCTAGAGTTGGTCTACTAGGAAGACTAGATCCTCTAAAATGTTTATAGGCAAGTGGATAAACGTGATTTAAAGTGTTTGGTTGAGATATAATATTAAATTAGATAAAATGAGAAGATGTATGATCTGTCATTTTTTAATGAATGAGAGGGAAACTTTTGGAATCGAAAAACATATTAATTTATAAAAACATAAATATCTATATAAATACATCAAAAAATAAATTTATTATATTATTTGATGATATAGGGTTGAAATATTATCATACAATATATTTTATAAAATATTTGGTGTTAGTTTTTACCATATCTTTTTTATTGACACGTACATAATATATTTTAATTTTTTACAATGTTAACAACATTTTCAATAATTAAAGGTGGAGTTTTTTATATATAAGGTGTCAGTTGAACCCTAAATGGACCATTTATTATATTATAAATAATAATTTAACCCCTTTTCATTATTCATGATTTTTATTAATTTATAATAATTTAATGAGATATTATTTTCATAAAATTTCACTAGTGCTGATTTTGACACTATTCATTACATTGATGTTATGAAAATTTACATAGAAAGATAAAATAAAAAAATCATTTAATAAACTATCAATATGAAATATTAAAATAAGAAAATTGTTTTTATTCTATAATTAAAGAATATTACATTTATTTTAATATTTCCAATATAATTTAATTGATTGTTTCATTAATCGAATAATCATTGCATCATCATTGTGAAATTATTTTTGAAATTTATTAATTCACTAAAAATTAGAATTAATGTTCTATGATTTTATTAATCCTATTATATTTAAATTTTATATACATAGACTAGTATATATTCTATTTATTTTTTCATTAAAAATATTATACTAATTTAAACTAAGAGTATTACATTTTTTGACTCTCTTTGATTTTAATAAAATTCAAGTCATTTTATTCGTAATGTTTCCATAAAATTATTATGGTTCAACAATTATTTTTTGGGGGTAGAATTAAACTCATTAAATAAGTTCTCAGAAACAATTATTGTATTCTTCTAATATTTATAATAATATTTTTACCCTGAATTTAAAAGATTTACCATTAACTCGGGTAATTAAAATTACCAAATATACTTTTCATAGTATCCAAAAATAAAAGGTTGATATTTAATGAATTCATAAATTCTAAATAAATATATATAATCTATTTTTTAAACTCAATCCACATAATATTCTGACATTAATTAAAAACTAATCTTGTAGAAGGGTAAAACAACATGATATTAATATAAAAATGTTTACAAGTATGGAATTTTTTCTCTACACAATATCAATATGAAATTGATTTAAATTTACTGAATTAAATAAATTTATAAAAATTTAATATAATTATAATTTTAAATCATTAAAAAAATATAATTTTACAATATAAATTATTTTGATGAAAATGCACTTTTCAATTAGAAATTAGTGTTTTTCACTATTCATCAAACATGAAACTTCTCAGAAATAAATACTAATCCATTGTTGATGATTATATTTTGATTTAAATGAAGAAGTTTATTTTGTTATATATATTTTTAAAAAGTGTTTAAATCATGATTTAAATCAAGTTTGACCATAATATGTGAAAAACTAAATTTTTTTAAAAAATACTACATTATGCATAATGTAGGATTTTTTCTAATATACTATCTATTAAACAAATAATATGAATGTTAATAATTAGGTTTAGTATATTATATATATATATATATATCGCTAATTATTAGAATAAAAATCGAATTATTTGGATATTTTATTGGTATAAAACACAACTGTTCATGTTCAAATAGTTTTTCAGAAAAAATGTTCCATTTATTTTAAAATTTATTTTATTTTAATGTATAATTAATTGGATACCAAATAATTAATTATTCCTAAACTTATTAACCATTTTTCAAATTTTTGTTATTCCTATTCACATCTTCCTTTTTATTTTCTTTGATACAATTTTTCTTTTTAAATATTTTCTATAATAAATTGATTTTTCATAGAATCTATATGTCGTGTGAAATGAATGATAAGAAGAGGATCCATGTTGCGCAATCTTAAATTGGTGTATCATATATCACATTAAATGAAATAAATTTAATTAATTAGAGGGAAAAAGTCCATAAATACTTAGGGTGTTACACTGGTGATTCTGGATGCATGCCCAGATTACCTATTGTATAACCTAATTAAACACTATATATCCATGATCATCCAAATTCCTATGATATTTCACCAATCAAGACTGGTCATATCTTATATTTTAAAATTATGTGAAATTGAATAATAATTACAAAATGTATTGACTACGATCGTGGAATTTTTTTTGATACGGTTACATGACCTAAAAATGATGTATAAGTCATGTAACTCCACATGAAGTAGTGATCATATTGTCAAAACAAACATAGTGAAATTAGAACACATGATGCATGGAGACATCCTACCAATAAACATAATCTGACCATCATTACTCAACATGTTTCTATTATTTACACTCTATAACATTATTTCATTGTGAGTGTATTACACTCTACATCCCTAGGCATTATCCATGGATATTAGCTAAAAAATTTCTACAGTGATTACTGGTTTATACATATCACGTAATATATGCATTTTTATCTAATGTACACAAAAATATGATTTTATAACCATTTAAATTAATTTCTTAGAATTAAATTATGTTTTTGATTAAAACAAAATATATAAGGCTTGTATCTAGTGTACATGAGATGTATTATAGTTTTTTGGAATATTGAATGGGAAATAAATTTGAAAATTATTTATAAATTGTACACCATGAATACTCTTGGCCCATCATGTGTACTTTATACATTCATTAATAATAGAAGACACCACAGATATCAACACATGTTTGGTTTCATAGACACCAACATGTGAATGAATGAATTGTTTTCCAACTAATAATTATTATATTCTCTCCATATTTATATAAATATATTTTCTAGTTTTTAGGATGATTACATAGAATATATTGGATATTACTATCTCTTTCCCTCAAAATATTGTTTTCTCACTCCTTTATTATTTCGTTTCTTGTATAACATTGGAGAATTATTTTTGTCCTTAATTTTTTATACAGGAATTGTGCGATGGTTTTACCTTTATTTTACATTTATGTCATGGAGTTTCATGTATTTGAATCATCTTATATTATTATATTGTATTATAGATGTTATTTCCTCCCATTGTTTGAGTTTTTTGTACCCTCGGTGATAGTATCCAACCTAGGGACTACTAGAGGAATGAATCAGAGGTGGGGTGGGGGTAAATATCTATATACCATTATTGTGTGATCATTAGTTATAAGGGTTATTGATTTAGTTGTGTCAAGGTTATGGTTGAGAGATAGGATGATGTTCCTAGTTAGGAATAGGGAGG
This sequence comes from Viscum album, assembly GCA_963277665.1. Classification (NCBI taxonomy): domain Eukaryota; kingdom Viridiplantae; phylum Streptophyta; class Magnoliopsida; order Santalales; family Viscaceae; genus Viscum; species Viscum album. The sequence goes on along the minus strand of OY728146.1, from coordinate 1,748,400,564 downwards.
ATTATATAGGTAGGTCTGAAAACGGTTCCAGTAAACCTTGGTGTGTGACATAGGCTTAGAAGACATGATATTACACATGACATTAGTGACCCCCTATGATTTGATGCATATACTCAATTATTATTGGGAGACTGAGTGAGGTCATCATTTTTATAGGGTAGAGACATGGTTAAGTTACATGCATAATGATAACTTGTTTTCTTACATGAATCACGTTGTTTTTTCGAAAGATAAAAATAATTAAAATTAAAATTAATAAAATTCTTCACTATCGATGTTAAGAAATATTTGATTTCTATTTTAGTTACGGATCATTGTTGTGGTCTATATTTGGTTCAAGAACTATTGGTTCAGTAGGCTCACTCGAATTATGGAAAAAACGTTTCTTCATCTAGAGAGGGTGGTTAGTGGAAGAGGATGTTATGTGATTTTTAATGGTAGTATTTAGGGATGTATGTGGGAAGTGCTTCATATATGGAGATATAGATATTATTCAAGGACCATGGGATCACATTTAGTTTAATTTGATCCCTATTTGAGTTGTGTACCCTCTAGATTATAGTCATATATTTGGAGTTTCGCATCAGTGGTGGATTTTGAATCTGGTTAAACAGAATGAGGCGTATGATTTCTAGACAGACATTGAAAAATTATTTATGGAATAGTTTCTTTCATCATCCAATAGGTTAGTAAATAGGTATTATAGTGTTTCTCCTCAATAGTGGATATATTTGATTGGTTAAGGAGTTTTTAATCATGTTAAATGTGATTCTACATTGTTTCTAGATCATTTTACAGATAAAGAGACTCATGCGAGACATCTGGAGGAGGAGATTCATCCATTGATCCAATATGAAAGTACACCCATATGATTCCAAGGTATATAGATGTTTATAACAAGGTGGATGTGGAAAACAATATTAACTCACATATAGGATTTTTGTATGGGTAATCTAATATGGTTCTTTAATGAGAATAGTTACAGGTCAAAGGTATCAATAACTAGGGTCATTAAGGATTTGACTAGTAGGGGATTGACCTTAGTAGGCTCCATTTAAGGATTAAAGGACAAGTGGTTTTTTTCATATCAGGGTTAACTAAAGATAATATGTTTTTTATGTTTATTTCCATTTATGAAACCATTTCCCAATGAATCTAAAAGCTCAATTTTGTGGATTTAGTAAGGATCGGTGTTATCCTCAGTATTTGTTTCTAGTTATTATATTTCAGAAGCATGGACACCAGGATTGTACTCCATTAAGGGGAGATAGAGATGTTAGAGTCTAACCTTCAGATGACCCTCATGTTCTGGTACCTCAAATAAAGAGTGATTATAGAGGTAGTCTTCAAAATAAAGGCATAAAATGTATTATATGATAGCTACAATCATTGGAGGCATCAAAAAAATGGGGCAGTGATAATTAGAGGTACATATTGATTTTCAAGTATCCTTTTTATTCCTTTTAGATTTGAGATATTCATGATTCTTTGTTTCACCAATTATATTCCATGATATGGGCTAGATGTAGTTAGGATTTCCATCCCCCTTTGTGGACTATACTAGTTGGAGGTTCGAACAGCTAGTTTGAAGTGCCCATAGGTGTAGGAAGATGATGGGGCCACATTAGTCTCATTGAGATATTTTATTTCTTCAAATGAAGATGTGAAATGTTATCCTTAGCAGAGACTATTTGTATTCTATGAATAATGTCATAAACTACATTGAAAGGAAATTAATTTTCCTAGATGTGGATGGACAAAAAGTGTTATTATTTGTGGTTAGGTCATTCAGGTGGGAAACAGACCTATGGAGAACCATCATCCTTTTATGGATGAGTTTTCTATCAAATCCAGGGACACTGAGTTTGTGTATCTAACTATAGTTATTGGGGAGTGTCAGGATGCCTTTCCTGAGGTTGTCATGAAATTACCACCTCAACATGATTTTGAGTTCAGGATAGATGTGCATCCCGATGCTCATCCGATATCAATGGATCCTTATTGGATAGAACCTTTAGTGTTTAGGAAGATATGAATTTGAATAAATGATCTAATGAGAAATGGTTTAATTAGTCCCATTGTGTTAATGTGTGGTGTACTAATGTTTTTCCAAAGAAGTAATACACCAATCTAACATTGTGTATAGGCTACCAAGGTTTTAATTAAGTATCATTCAAGAACATCTAATGATTTCTATAGGTGAATGAAATTCTTGATGTATAAGCTCCTGGAGAATATTTCAGTCATTTTCATCGAAAACATATTAATCTACATGAAGTTTGAGTTAGAGAATGTTGGCCATATTAAATATTTTTTAGGGTTTTTGATGCCATAATATCTATGTAATTTTTACTAACTACTGGTTTTGGACACGAGAAGTGCATATCCATGGGAATGTATTTTGTCATCTGGGCCTGGATGTGGACCCATTAGTAGATCATGTAGTTATTTCTTAGGAATAACCTATGAATGATTCATATATTCATATTTTCTATGGTATTGTTCTAAATTATCAGAGGTTTATGATCAATAAATCTTTCGTTAGAGCCTCATTGATAGTATTAACCAACAAAGTCTATGATTTTATATATATTTATCAATGAAATTAATCCCTCAAATACCAAAATGGGAAATTTATTTGTACATCCTTCTCTAGTTTTAAGATAAATGTGTGATGTTTGAGGTGTTTTATGATGCTTCCCATCTTGTCTTGTGATTCTGGTTGATTGTTTAGAGATTAGTGATCTATTATGGATCCATTAAGTTATATCCCCATTTATATAATTAAAAAATCCAAGATCTGGATTGAGTATTAGTTTTTTTCTGCTGGATTTGTGGAACCATTAACTAATTGGTGAGTGACTTGTCTTCATGAATCATAAGTTCTTGAGGTACATCATTTCTTATTTTAATCTATATTCATTAAAATGAATGAGGATGATGTTTATTTATGATTATGAACTGGTAATATGTGACACCTTATTAAATTGGAATTTGGTTGATGATGAATTGAGTTGTATGTTCTAAGGAGATGTGGCTCAGGAGTCATACAATGATTCAAAATTGATAGAGGAGTTGGTATCCATTCACTTGGATGAATGGGTGATTTATGGTAATTAAATTTTATATTAGATGAAAACACATTCATCTCTCGTGAATATGCTGAAGAATTATTAGTGGGGTGAATTAGAGGTAGAGGAGATGCGTGATAATGTTGGATATGGATATACTATTATGGGATGGTCGAATGATGGTCAAAATGAGATGTTGATTCATGTTAGGTTATTTTTACTAGATATGATATACAAGGGAGTCCATCTCGAGTTTTATACCATAGATTTGTTAGTACACCTAGGAACACTCAATATGTACCATTGAAAATTGTTGCAGTTTTGGTTTCCCGAGATAAAATGGGAAGGGAAGATTATGTGGATATGTTATTGGTTTTTCATTGGGTAATGGAAGAGAATTATGTTTATAGACATTTCTTCCATCCATTGGATGTTACCAAATGTAAATGAGATGAAATATTTATGGATTCCATCACATGGTTAACCCATGATTAAGGATGTTTTAATACTATATGGGTAATCATGGATTAGTTGATATAATTGGTTTACTTATTTTTAATCATGTAGTAATGTTTTTTTGATGTTTTATCAAAGTGTAATGTATATTAGGTGGTGTATTTTTAGGTATTTCTATGTTTAATTTCCTTGGAACAGGATACAAATCTTATCTCATGAGTACAGAGGAATTGTACTATTATTTTTCCAATTACTTACACCTCACCACTAATTTACACAATATAATGGATGGAAGATATAATGGACTATCTAGATAATTAGTTATATGTTGTGGGAGTTCATATTAGTCTAATTTTAATCATGGGAAGGGAATATTCCTTTGGTTTAGATTTCATATAATAAGAACTATCAGTAAATAATTTTCATGGCTTAATTTGAATCTTTTTATGGAAATCATGTATTTCAACATTAAGATGGATTGGGATTAGGAAGATGACATTTCATTGTATCGATGTGGTAAAGAACATGATAGAGAATCCTTATCTTGTTTGGGAAGGATGGATTTATAAATGGTGAAGAATAATATGTATTCTAATTATAGGAGGATGCCCATGGAGTTCATGGGTGGAGACCATGTGTTCTTGAGATTCTCACATCAATCTAGGATTTTTAGGTTTGTCTAGGGAAGTAAGCATTATGCTTTGTATTTTGGGACCTTAAATGTGTTGGGGTGAGTCCGGATGATGTAATATTGAGTGGTGTTCCCACCACAGATAGAGAGTATCCAAAATATCTTTCATGTCTCTCATCTCTATCGGTATCTTCATGGTGAATCAAATGACATTCACATGGTATATTTTGATATCGATGATGAATATATATTCATAGATAATCCAATGGGTATCTAGGATAATTAATAAACAGTTCTTTCTGGATGAATAATTCCCCTAGTTTGAGTTTCACGGATGCATGGTGCCCAATATGAGAGTAAGTAGAATAATTATATATATGTGTGTGCCTAAAACACTGCTCTATATAGAGATTTTACTTTATTATTTCCTTCTTTTATGATGATGGCTCTTGATTTTTTGTGACAGTAGTTGTTTATTTGTTATTAGATGTCTGATAAATCTCCCAATATATGAAGAGGGGGGACTAGAATACTAATCAGTATGGATTATTCGTTGATGTGATGAAAACCATACATTCATGTATGTGATACCCTTATTGGATAATATATGAACATGGTAGACAAAATTATTTGAATTTTGGGTGTGGGGATTGTTGTTTGATTGTTAGATTTATATTAATATTTGTTTGTGTGGAGGATATATAGGTGTGTGAAAACATGGTTTTTTAAAATGTAAATGATTTTTTATGGTACCAGATGTTGTGTTATAAGGCACGGTAAGAGGTGGTGGTTTATTTGTGTGGTGAAGTAGTTTTTAGGGATTTATGTTTGGACTTTCAGTTGGTGAGCTTGGGTTATGGAAACATTTATAATATAATGGTATCCTTGAGAGTTATATCATTGGATGGTTTTTCATACCCATTTCATTACCCGTGATTTATTTTTATTCTATATGATGATAATAATTGGAGTGGTATCTAATGTAACAGGCCACGCCTTCCCATTATATCAAATTTCCTATTTTATTATTATAGAGTGTTTGGATGATGACCCAAATTTTTTGACATCGGTTGGATTTACTACAGAACAACAATAATCTTTTTATCTAATAAAGGAGGGTTCAACAACATAAAAATGTTTTTATGGATTATTTAAGGATTTAGTTTACAAATTGTGTTTTCCAAGGGTGTGTGAATAAAATGTATTATTCCTTTAGTATTTTTTATGATGTAGGTTTATTTAATCCCATGATTCTTTATTTTTTGGATGAAAAGGATATTACTACATAAAATTTATCTTTACGAGGAATGTTTGTAAAACCATGGAACTTATGAAAAAAATTAGGGATTTAATATATAATTTAGGTGATGTACAACATAAAAATGTTTTTTTGTTTTATAAATATACATAAATTAAACTATCTTTGCACAAGGCTTTGATGGTATATATATCCTCATGTATGAGGTTATGATGTCAAAAATTATTCAGTTTATTAATTAATAATTCATTTGTTATTATAAATGAGATTATTAGATTGATAATATAAATGGATAAATGTATTCTTCACATTATTTATTTAATAGTATGTGTTTTTTGTTATATAAAAATCTATAATAATTATATATTATTTACTCTTGATTACATCCACTATATAGAACCCATTATTTAAAATTTATCTCACCCATGTATTATTTCCATTCTAAAGGATATGAAGAATAATTCAATGAATGAGTTCAAGGATACCATATATTTTCTATTACTATATTTCTGAAATATATATATATATATAATGTTAAAATACAAATCACATTTATATATGGTTCATCGCGTCTATTAAATTTATTTCTTTAGTATTATATCCCTTGTATCTATCAATATTTAATAATACAGACTCTATATTTTTTTACATGTGTTTGGGTTGTTATAATAATGGAAATAACCTCAGAGTTGTTCTGGATAATTTTTCAAATAAAAAATATTGATTTTTATGTTTTAAATATTTGGAATCCAACATAAAATTTGATACAGAATGATACTGAAGAGTAATAATAGACCTGAATATTCCCATGGATAATTTCACATCTCTTGTTGTTCATTATTTAATAAGCCATATTTTCTATTTTCATGGAATGAGTTACTTCATTTGAAGATTGATGGTTCTAACAAACTGTATAGAAATAAAAAATTCAAATTTTATTAATATTTATCTTCAATAAAAATAAAAACCTATTCTTGTAAGATAATAACCATGAAACACCTAGGAAAACCTCATATATTGTGAGTAAAAAATATAAAAATATTTTTTGCCTCAATTTTTTTCTTAATATAATGAGTTAAAAAATATATATATACCTTGCATTAGATTGATAGTGATTTTCTTAAAAATTTATCTGTATTTATTCAACCTCTATAATAGTGATGGTCATCTATTCATGTTATCTTAAAATATAATAGTGATTTTTTGCTTGAAGAAAAATATGATATAAATAGGTGGGAATTGTTAGTTGATGTTGAGGGTTCTTTAAACCATAATCTAGTGGATATTTACATGGTGTATCGAAATAAATAGATGTAGGGTGATAAAAATTTGGATTAATGATTCTGTATAATACAATGATATATATATATATAAGACTCCAGGTTAGAGTAATGTTTTCTTGAATTTTATGTTAATGTTGATTGGTAATATGTATATAAACTCTATGTCAAAGTCATAAATGAGCTTATACAAATATTGAGAATCCTCTTCCATGCCTATTTGTTTGGAATATGGAAAATGAATCATTCAGATGCATTATAATAAAATATTTCATATGAAACACTCAATGAATGTAAAATAAGAGGAATTTTTACTTCATTTATATTATTATTGATCCGAAATGTATTTTTTACAAGGGGGTTTCAAAGAACCAATGTAATTGCTCATTTTTAAATAAAAACTAATAAAAAACATACTTTCTATACATGTATTTGATGAAAAATGAGTAGATAATTGTAGGGACATATGGAAAAAATTAGTATTGTAAATTTTTTTAATATTTATTAACACAACATGTTGGTTCAAATTAAAAAAATAACAATTTTAAAATACAGAGTCAATATATATTTGTATTTTAGATAATCTAAAATCAAATCACACTTTTCAAATATTATTTCAATGGTACATGTAAAATATTTAGGTCATCCCAATCATATGGTCAAGTGTCATAAGAAATATACAGATTAAATTTAATGTATTAAATTTGTTTGGTCCATATAATTATAGGAGAAGTAAAATGAAATATTTTAAATAAATTATTACATCATACATTTTTTAATTATTTTAGTTTTATATTTTTCATATATAAAAATCAGAATAAAATAAATAAATTCAATGAAACCTTCTGGAGGATGAAATTTATGTTCCAAAATTAATAATTAATTAAAAAATGAAAAAATGAAAAAATTAGAGTTCTTATAAAAGAAGTCAACCTTCTTTTGATGTATATGATCATTTTTTTGACTTCCCTGTTATCTACTTATATTTCATACATGGAAAATTCCAAATTTATATATATTACATAAACTTTTATATTATTATATTATATAATTATTAAATTAATCAATCTTGTGTCCCTAAATTTCATTATTTTTTCTCGCACATCATATTGTATGGAGCATACCATGTAATATGCCTTTTGTTTTAGAAAAAATCCCATTCAATAAAATAAACACTAATATAATAATATATAATATTCGTAGAAACATAAATAATAAAAATAAATATTTATGAAATATATATTTTATACACCTCAAGATAAAGAAACATCCAATAATAAATTTCACCATTGTGAAATATTTTAGAAATAATATCATTAATTATTAAACTATCATTGTATTTTTTTATTAGAGAAATAAATAATATTTTAATGAATTCATATGATGATAGAATATCACAATTAATTCAATATTTATAATTATATATAATAAAAAATCATATATTTTAACATAGATCAAATTTATTTATTTGATAGAATTATGATAATTAACTTACATTGAAAATGTAAGAATAGTTGTGATGCCCAATATATTTGTAGTTATAAGATCCAAGATATTACCATATAAAATCACCAAAAAAATATCATTCTCATATAGTTCAATAGTAATAGAATACTATAAAAAGATGATAATATCAATTTATATGTTCATTATTTTGAATGTACTTCAGAAAAAGTAGTATGTGAATTAATAGGGGCCACAATATGTTTTCCAGTTTTGAATGTGATTATATTTATTTTATTCCTATAATATATATATATATTTATAAAGTAAAACCATTTAAACACTATTCTGAAAAAATAGATAATCTCCACATTCCTCAGGGGTATGTTGTCTAAAAAGTATAGACTACCTAATAAAATGTAAATAATATTTTTTCCAATTAAAGAAAGCTCATCAATATGGAATGGTATTCTAATCAATGCATCTATAATATCCCTTACCATTAACCTATGATTATCCTTCCCCTTCTTCTTCTGATTTATATTATCCATAATATAATTTTTAATTATATGCACTAAAATAAAAAAATGGGATCCTCAACATATAGCTAATTTTAGATAGCAATTTTTGGAGGATAAGATCTAGGTGTTGGAAAACCAATTAGAGTTGGAGGATTGGGATATGTATATGGAGGAGTATTGTTGAGATATAAATCATGAAATTGTCTCCATATGTATACAAGGATTGAATGTACTTAATATATAATCCTCTCCTGTATAGTCAACTAATTTTTCAACTCATTATTCTAAAGAATATATTTTTTATTTATATACATCCCCCTCAAAGATGTTTTAGAATGAACAAATAATTTTTCAATTGATATAAAATAGATTAATAGTTTATTTATAGGTTTCTTATTTCTTTAATAAAGTTATGTTATACTTATCTGATCAAATTCGTGGTTTATATTTAGTGATAATGAGAAAATGGGATTAATATGACAATTTTTTAAGAAATCTATTTCTATCAACCCATAATGTCAAAAGGGGGGATTTGAATTCAAAAAAAATTAAGTAGGTATAAATTTGAATAAGATGATACCTCATATATAATACTTTTAATTAATTTTCCATAAGTGGGTGAGAGAAATTATTGAATTTATGAAAAATATTATATTAAAAATCCAAATTGAGACATTGAAGTACTCATCAGATAATGATGATGATGTTTTTTATTATTCGAAATGAAATGTGTAAAAGTAAATAATTATGGTTAAGTGAAATGTAGATTTCTATGGATGTTTGAAAAGTAATATATTTGGATTTTCATGCTTTATAAAGTGTTATTATTGGACATTTCACATGTAATGATTTAGGATGTATGTAATCCAAAAAAAATATGTATACAAATAAAAGAAATATAATGTAACATGAAATAAATATTTCTTGTTGATTAAGGCTAAATTAATTTGAATAATATTATTACAAAGAATATTTAAAATTATGGACAACAAAATCACTAATTATCATATTTTCTAGGACAAGTGTGTATGGAATCATGATCTCCATCAACTAAGTTATATATTGAATCAATTTCCCAAGTATATATATTTTAATTATAAGATATTAGAAGAATTTATTCATATTAAAATATATTTTTTGTTATAATAATTAGATTTTAAGGTACATGGAGTAATTATACACTTCCATGAGATGATTCTTAATAAGACTCCATGAAATTCATTCAAGGGAAAAAATATTGTTATTCGAAGTAAATAATGTTATAAAATTAAGAATAAAATGAATAGAAAAATAATTCATAGAATATAATAGAGAATCTATAGTTCTATATATAGAATAATTTTATAAGTACATGCCATAATACCCATATTATTAAAATCTATTTCAAAAGATGAAATAAAAATATGGAGTGAATGTTGTATATAAAATATCCCTTAAATCAGGTGGGTTATTAAAAAATTATTGATGCAATGGAAATTGAGAATACCTAATGAAATGAATTGGAAGATGTAATATTTGTTTGAATGAGTGAAGATTCTAGAATATGAAATGAAAAAAATTTATATACTGCAGTCTGAATACTAAACACATCTTTAGTATAAATAATCTAAAAATTCTATCAGAAGTATCAGGTTAAATTTGAAAATTTCAAAATAACATTCATTTACATGAATAATTTAATGATTTTGGTATATTAGGCATAAAATAATGATGAAATATGTGGGTTAAATCCAGTTAAATGACTAACAGAAGTGGATATCATGCATTGAGAAGCACTCATGATTGGTATATAAAGAAAAAATTATGGGTAGATATCTATATACATTGGGGATAGTTATTCCATTGACGTATCATGTATATTAGATATATACATTGATCGCTTTTAAAAATTTTATCTAGATATATAAAAGGGAATATATCAAATTATCAAATAGGTATATATTAAAAATATTTAAAGAATACTTTGATTGATGATACATAGTTTAGATGGTGTGAATTAACCAAGGTGAAGGTGATATGCTCTGCATTTTTTTGAATTAAAAATTAATTATGATGATGATAAGTTATATGGTCATTGTTCTAAAATTCAAGAAATTTTTTACTTTGATTTTATAATTTTTTTAGGAAGAAGATGATTATTATATTTTGGTGAGTTATAATGAATACCATTGACACCTAAATTTTATGTTATTCTTGAATACATTCATTAAAGTATTTAAAAATGGGAATATTTTATAGTGAAATGATATTGAATAACCAAAAATATTAGGAAACATTAGGTATATAAAAGGATCCCATATCATTGATATAAAATTTCTTTATATGGGAAGAGTTATTTGAGAGAGGATGTTTCTAATAAGAGAATTCATGAACTATTTAGTTCATTTGAGGTTTTTTAGAATAATAGGACATGAATTACTAAAAAAATATTATAATACAATAAGATTTTGTTCAAAATAATTTTATTATGTTCTTTAAATCTAGGTGTCCAGAAGATGAAATTTGAGGCCTCAAGAGTTGTGATTTCCATAATCATAAAAATATTGGCGTGTAATTACTCCAATAGAAGAATAATATGTTTTAGAATACTTATTCAATTTCATAGAGTACTAAAGATTTATGGGAGTCAATATAATCTGATTTAATGAGATATATTGAATTCTGGTGGCTTAGTCCTTGGTATATACATTATGGGTTAAAAATAAAAACACTACGCACCACTTGTAATGGATGATACTATTATTTATATAAAATCATTTAATCATCAAGTGCCAACATGGAAAAGAGTAATTTATCTCATTTTTCATGATAATTGAAAAAAATGTGTTATTTACATTACAGTATCTATATAGCATAATGGAAAAGTGGTATGGGTGATTTATAAAGATCAATATATCCTATCAGATTGTAGATGTACAATCATCAAAAAAGAAGTAAGAATTTTATGTTAAACATAATTTCAAACATTTTCCCCTGATTAACCCAAAAAACCCCATAGGGTGACTAAAAAATCCTTTATGACCCTCATATGTTATTTTCTTCCACCCAATATAAAAATGGATACATCACTCATTCATATGTTTGGACTACCTTTTTCTGGAAAATATGGATTTTTTTCCCCACCACCTTATACGGATGATTAATAAATTATATTTAATGAATAAAAATGGTAATTGAAAAATATTTATGGTTTTTTTATTATATAAAAATAAACTTTTTGAACATAGTAAACAAACCAAAATTATTCTGACATTATAAACCGAGTGACCTCAAAACTTTTCATGGGAACATAAAAGATTTAGTAATTACATAAAAGTGGAAAGAAATGAAACAAATAAATAATAACATGGGATTAATAATTAATTTTTTCTTAAAAAGTATAAAATTAATCTATTTTATTATTTTGGAAATTAAAATACATATGTCTTGAGTAAGTATAAGAGGTAAAGTGATGTTTCATACCAATTCCCTATTTTTGATACTTGTTCCATTTTCAGTATATGTTTTCTCTTGTGTTACGTATGAACTTTCCTTATAGATTTTCTTTAGCATTCATTTACTAAAAAACATGGGGATTAATAATTATTTTCTTTTTATATATTTCACTTTTTTTATTAAAATGTTACTAATGTCATAATATATTTTTGTTAAAACCTCTTATAAAATAATTTGTCATTTAATTTTAGGAACTTTTTTATTAGATGCCATTTCTTCAAAAAATGTTTCGAGAATGATAATATTATGTTTAAATGAATATTTAACTTCATTTTAAAACATTATTTTAATTGATGTATAGTTTTTTAAAATGTAAATTTCTAAACATTTTCCATACAACTAAATTTTTACACTATTTACCAATGTAAAAATGATATTTTTTAACATTTATTACAAGACCATTATTTCTCAATATCGTGAAAATAATTATTTAAAATTATACCTCTATATGTTTTCATCATTTTTATGTTGAAATATTATTTATAAATCTCTTGGGAAATTTTTTATTTAAATGTGCTCTATGGAAATGTATTATTACCATTATTTTTTAGTGAAACATAATAGTGTATATACATATGTGTAAAAAAGAATTATTTTAATATTTTATTATCAAAATTCATTATTCTATTGATTTTATGTATTTTAGAGTCCTAGTAAAAAATATCATATTTGAGTATGATATATCTCTAAAATGAGTTGGGTAATGATTTTATTCCCTATGGATTATATGTATGAATTAACCATGTAGGTTATTAAATTTGTAGGAGTTCATGTAATATTTATTGTAATAAATATATTTATATAATGACACGGGGTACCCACATGACCATTCAATTTTTAAAATTAGTTTCCATTGATGTATTGATATTACATACATCTTTGAAATGTGATTATGTTTAAAAGATATTTTATTCGATATTTATGAGTGAAAATTTTGTTTTCAAAGGAATAATTTTCAATAGTAGCCTTGTTTATTTGAGAAACCCTCATGATTATAATTTTACAATAAATAATGCATATTATATAATTCATCAATTATTTTTTGAAGTAATATTTAATTCATAAATTATCTAATAATTCTATTTAACAAAATATTAATTATTTCATAGGTAAAATTTCTATGGGATTTCATTATTTTCAAAATAGATTAATAGGTTTTTTTATTTTTCTTAACCCTTGTTGAGTTTTTATTCTCATCCCATGTTTTCAAATATTTTTTACTAGACTAAAGGATGACTAGTAACTATATAAATTTTATCATTAAAACATGGAGTTTCTTTTTAAAATACAAGAAAATTATTTGAATAAAATATTATTTAAAATTCAAGAATCATATTATTATGGAACAAATATATATTGATAGGAAGTTTCCACCTTGTTTTGTATTGTATTTATATATAAAAGTTTTTGACCATATAAATATATCATTATTAACATTATGGATATGGAGGATACATTATCAAATATCAACGAACATAATTTCCAGTCTAAAACATACATGAAAAAAAAGCAATGAAAACCGAGAATGACAACTTTAATATAAAATTGTATGTAAACTGGTGACAAAACGATATTAGTGGATGATATATGATATTATATGAATTTATATCATTTTTTTATATATTTATATGAAATAAAATTTTATTATATAAGAAGATGGTATTTATATAAAGTATTTCGGATATAAGGTAATGGTTTCATTGTATCATTTTGAAACAAATGAAACATGTTTGATATTGGGAACCGTCAATTATATATTGTGGTGGGATTAAATACAATTTTTTTTGAAATTAAAATTAATTCATTGGGTTTTAATAGACATTAAATTCTATTTTATAACTTTCAAATTTATTTATAGGATACCAAGGTTATATGGGTTTTCTAAGATAATTCTATTCATTGAGTCATTTTTTAAAGTTATGAACAAATTTATTATATATATAGAGTATATACATACAAATACTGATTTATATAATGATAACTTACTTATTTCATGTTATTTATTAATCCTTATAATTTCATGTAGCCAACGAATATTTTTTCCATGATTACTAAAGTTGTAGGTGTTTCATATAGTAATACAATTTCTGAAAAGATTTTTTATAGTAAAATGTTAAATTGATTAAATAATAATATTTATCCATAAAAATTATTATGAAATTTTTAACCACTTTATATTTATTTAGATTTAATTCTTTCCACTTATTTTCCTCAATTTATGTAATCTAGACATTGAAGAATAATTTTAAGAAAAATCGGTCATGGATTTTTTTTCGGTTTGGAAAATTTTCTTCCATATCATTATTTTATTTTAAATTATTTTAAATAATATTTAAATATTTTATAAATATATATGAAATTTATTTTTATCCATGTTTTAAATTCAGTAGAAACATTTATAGGAGCCTTCTTCTTACTTTTAGAAAAGGGTTCCTTTGACTTTTTACTAAAAATATGAAAAGAATATTTTTTTAAAGTATATTATATGAATGAATTTCCCTATTATCATAACCACTATTTTATTTTAATATTAAAATTTTATTATTTATATTTTATTTCAAATAAAACATTCCCTTTAATATTTTATAAATTTTATTAGTCTAGGAATTTAATTTAAAATAAAATTGGTATTTTCCGTATGAAATGTTCTCATGATCATGAAAATGTATTTCTATCAATATAAAATCATTTTATATTTATTATGATTTACTCATAATATGATCAAATGTTTCCATATTTATTATTTGTCTAATTATATTATTGTTATGATGGAAAAAGTTTTATGAAACTAATATCCTTTATATGGGTTATGATTTGATGATGTGATGAATGTTTTATGATCTTATGCCACATATTATTTGGTTTAAACTATGTGATGGGTGGTATGGTAATTATATGTACCACTAATGGATTGTAAAAAGATGTATATATCATTATATAATAAGAAATGGAATGGGGAGTTAAACCAGTATAGTAATGGAGTATTTTTGATAATGTATTCTTGGGAGTTTAACATGAATACGAAAATAATGAAATGGGGAATTAAATTAATCTACTAAGATAGTATTGGTATTGAGACATTGTTATATAAATGACTATCTATGAATATGTGTATTCAAAAAACAATTGGATTGTTTTTATGATACGTTTTTAGGGAAGATGATTGACTATTGATGGTTTCTCTCTCTTATGAGTTCTATTTTTTATTGATAAAAATTTAAAAAAATGTTTCATGATTATAATATATGAATTGGTTTTTATTATTCTCTAATGTTTAGTTCATTTCCTCATTCCCATATTTTTATTCTATATTTATTTATGGTTGTCTCTTATGTTTACCCATAATATGAATCTAACTCACCTTTATTATCATTCCCTTACCAATGTTTTTGTGAAATTTTTTATGTCTGTTATGTATATAAAACGCACTAGTTATGAATAACATATTGGGAACTGATATATATATTTTATAACTCAGGTTTTTATCTATCTATGTTTCCAAAAACATTAAACCTATTCAGGCCAAAATTGATTATTATTGTTAATTTTATAGAATATTTATATAAATGGATGTAATATTTTAGTATAAAATGTATATGACACTATAGTAATTCTTTAATCCATGATACGACTGAATTAAAATCCTTAAATTCCCTAATTTATATGCTTAATCAAACCACACCATAAGGTAGTATAAGTATAGTAGTTTGATTAACTTTTCCCAAATAACTATTGATGTTTTTCATAGTTTCAATTTGACTTTATGCTACAAAAAACTAATAATGTTTTCAAATTCAATTCGAAAAAAGATAACAATCATGTCCAAAAAGCCAATGAAATTGAAACTCACCATCAATATATTCAATCTAAATATCTACTCAAGTAAAAGGTAACTTGATTATATTTTTATTACAACTTATTAGTACACCTCTAGTGGTTTCCCCATGATAGTTTAGTAAATAGTAGTGCATGCTTAGTATGAAAATAGTCATATTCATATAAATAAATAAATTTTAATAATATATAATTATTTGAAACCAATCATTTATTTTCTATAAATTCTCCATCCAGTGCAGGAATGGAATTAGTCAATCATTATAAGAACGTATCTTAAGAGTGAACGATCCATCAATCTTCAACTGAAGACAAATAGTGATGGAGTAATCATAATACTTAAAATAATTGGGTTAATGATACATCACCATAAAATAACATCGATGAATATGGTATTACCGCAACATAGAATATGTGAATAGGATGACACCATCACAACATTGGTGGCTAATATAGTATTTCTTGATAACTTTTGCACTAACACTGACATAACATTGGATAATAATCTATAATTATGCTAAATATTTGAGGTGGAAATACACCAAAAACAACATACATAACTGGATTAAGTACATCTCCCACAACTATATATGGAAGATATAATAATGAATCACAAAGTATGGGAATGACGTTCCACTAATTCAATTTAAGGTAGATGATAACTGCCACATGGGTGGACATGGACCCACCCATCGAACTATGGGTGGATTATGCACCTAAATCATATATATCAGGTGGATTATATACCATATATTAACTATAGTGTGGGTGATATACCACTAACACAATTATATGATCAAATGAAGAACTCCTAGTATAAATATCGAACATCAATCGACGTGGAAGTCCCATCATAAATCAAGCATCATTTGTGAATATTTTTACACTAATGTATATAAATAAAAAACAAAATTTATTATCAATATAAAATATTAATGTGAGTGGATCATCAATATAAAACCAATTAAGGTTTAATGTTACATCACCTATAATCACTTGTAAAAAAAATGAGTATTTAAAACTTTTAATCGCATAAATGGTTATACTCATGAGGAAACACACCCACTCAAGGCTCCTGTAAAGCATAATTCATTACTATAAAATCCTTTATATTGGATTTACCGTATGAAAATTCATTATTATTCACCTAATTTTTTTCCTAGGGTTGTAACATAATTAAGGAAACCTAACATGGGATATCATTTCCAATTCCATATAAAATTCTATACAAAAAAGAAAGCATCGATGCCCAAGGTGATGACCCACACCCCTCATAATAACATGTATGGGTCTATAAACTATTTTTTACACCATAGAAGATGAATGAAATGAATTAAATATAATTATAGGTCATTCACCAAGATTGGTGATTCTATTATTCCATATAATGGATGAAACACATTTGTTGTCCAACGTGAAATAATGGACCCACCTACATTGACGCATGTAGAATTTACTCAAAAGAAACATCTTGTTGATTTGGCCTCAAATGGATGATTCCACAAAATTTTCCAATACCCTAAAATATGGATTGTTCGATGAAATATAATGAGACAATGAGGAAAATTAATATTGACGATAATATGATAGATAACCTTTTCCATAGGGGTCCAATGTGATTATTTTTTCCCTAGTCTAGAAAATAAGAAATGATCCCCAAGATATGGAGTAAGAGAATATTAGATGGGAGGTGAGAGATGTATGGATAGGAAAAAATGCTGGTTGTCGGATGGTATATTAGTTTATAATTTTTAAAAATTCATTCTTTACTAAAAAAACATATTAAATTAAAATCAAGTACCCACCACATCTCCACAAAATAGTTGGTACCCACTAGGTTCACATTATAGGGGAACATGGCACCAAAATCCCCTCATAAATCCACCTCATCCACTTAGGGTAATGTTATATACCTGATACTAGAGCATATAACAATTTATGGATTTTATCATCAATATACATCTCTCAGCACAACCTTCTTATGAAATGGATCGTTGATCCCCTACCAACATCTCAAATATCATAGAAACACCTAAATAATCATGATTTAGTGAATATCGGATTGAATTATATGTTGAAAAATAAATATATTTCTATGGAATCCCACTATATTATACTCTATCCTTGAGATGAGTTAATTATCCTCACCAATACAAAAAATACACTTATATATCAAAATATCACTCTGAATTCTTCTTTAAGGAACACACATGATACTCTTTCACATGTAAGGGAGGGTACATATTTCCTTCAGGGATCTTCTCCCATTTGTTCAAGATTGAATGGAGTAATTCCTAGAACAACAAGTAATACTCTATCTTCATGTTCATGAAACCGTGATATGCATCATGATTGCATCTTTAATTTTTAGATACGTTAAATATGGAATGTATAACATTGAATCTCTTTGAAATCACTAACTGATAAACCATGGTACTGATCCAATAAAAAATATCAAGTCTCTCTATGACCCTAGGCACCAAATTTTCCTACCAATTAATATGTATATATCTCAAAAGAGGAATAAGATAATAGAATACTGATTAACATGCCAAAAATTTACATTTGGTTGTAGGTACATTCTGCATAAGATATCTACCTAATTTGAGTGGTCATTATATATATCCTAACAAAATAATTAATCTTGATTGTATGTTTTATAAGACTCAAACTGGAGATATAATACTCTCCATCTTATTACCGATATGGTTAATCTTAGTATTTTCTTCTATAAAACACCTCAAATGGTTCCTATTAAAATAATTTCTGATAACTATTATTATAGGAAAATCTCAAAACTACAAGATGGTTCTCACATTAACCATTAATATTTTGGACACATGTTCCTAGTATTCCTTCCAACACCCACATGTTATGTTTATATTGCGAGTCTATCTGATAATGATAATAAGTGTTCAAATACACCCATTTATGAAAAAACATTATATATAACTTTAAGAAATAATTGTATGAAATGAGAATATCAATGATATTTAATGCTCGTAGTCACCTTATGAGAACTCATTATCTCCCATACATACAAAAACCTATCTTTTAAATGGTAAAGTATTCTCAGATCAATATGAAATATTTGAATATTTTCAATCAATTATTGATAACACATACTACATAAAAACTATTATTTGGCCTTAGTAATCCCATAATAATGAACTTTATCACAATATCCCACTTACACTTATGAATAATAAGAGGTTTTAGAAAATATAAAGGTCACTGATGTTCATATTTTGTTAGATAATAAGAAATGCAAAGTGAAATTAACCCTTCTATGTCCTCATTCATCCCAAACCATAAACACTATTTATGGTTGATAGGATACAACTTGATACATCCAAAATAAAACATCTCATCTTACAGTGTGTGAATCCTTAATCAACCCCCCATACATTCATCTAGGGATTACCATATGACACTATACATAAATAATGTCATCAACAACCATAGACTAGTTTTGTTGGAAATTGAAACTATATATACAAACCTTCATCACTAGAAAATAAATGTTATATATATGACTCTCATAAACCATGTCAAGGACTATGGTGGTAATAGATAATGATACAAGGGTATACCTACAATAATCACCAAAACATAAAGTATTATATCTGTGAAAAGGTTGACCAGTTAGTACTCACTATAAGCGGCATACACTACCTATGCCAATGTCATATTATTCAGTACATCAACCATGAAATTATCGATCCAAGGGTTGCATGACATATCAAAATGTAAACACTACAGGTTCTATACCCACAACATTTATCTATGTTTCAGGTAATAATGAAATGATATATACATCAAGATCTAATTGTAATTATACACCATGGAGTACCCTCCAGATATTTAGTGACGGAAATATATTTCTATTTAGACAACCTCTGCTAGTTGTAGATCCTGTGTGGGGTAATTTATCTAATGAATCATGATCCTCCTTAACACCTAAGAGAGTACTTATCCATCCTACATCAAAATTTCATTAAACTTAACTATTGATACATAACATTAAAATGTATGATAATTACCTGAATTTCATAAGGTTATAATATTCACAAAATTAAACCTCTCATTTATGACATATAATGATCTCTCATTAGACTCAAACCACTAAAAATTCACCCATATTGGTTGGAGACATTTTTTACCATGATAAATGAGATAATTAAATTGTAAACCTATATTGGTAACATCAAATCATAGGATTATTTGGATCTCAAATATAATATTTTCTCCCTCCCAAAAAATACCTAAATAGCCTTATCATGGTATAAATATATTCTTAACTCAGATAACATGTTTTTTAAATAAAATACTTCATCAATCCTAAAATAAACATTCAACTGTTTGGTTTGTAACCAATGTACTCTAAGTATGATAAAAATTATTCAACAATAAAAAGCATGATCATCCATATATTGTAAGTATACAAGGATTTTATCATCTAATATATTGATTAAAAATTCTATTATATAAGGAAAATCCTTTTCATTAGGGCTATAAATACTACTACAATATTCAAAAATATGAATGGTTTCCCATGAATCCCATGATGTATATACATTATCATGAAATAAATGCATGAAATACAATAAGGCCCACCCATATATTATTATCACTACATTAGAGTTCTATCTTGGAGAACCACGTGGATCCACCCAATTGGTAAAAAAAATTAATGAGTGTGAAAAAATGGATATAGATTCCTAACTATAACACGGTTTATCCTATGATAATCGATAAATAAATTCAATATTATATCTACTTTCTGAGAGAACAAGATAGGATCACCCTAAGTGGATGTTATTGGTGAATAAATCTATTTTACCCAAGGTACTCTATCTGTTAATTAAACTCTATAATCCCTATAGGATCTATACCAGAAGTTAAAATAGATATATGATCACCACATAGTATAAAAATAATCATATTATGGATCTATCTCTCTAAATCTCCCTCCCTATCAAGAGAGTTATTGATATTAGGTGAGGAATCCTTAAATAAAGCTATGGAAATCATCTTATATCTATTCAAATAAAAGAGTAACAATAAGTTTATATATATTATATCTTATATAATAATATATTAATGATAGGATGAATTCACCCCTAGATACCCATAGTTATGTCATAAATGGACTACTTATAAATACCCCTCACTAACATATGAATGAAATAAACTGTCTAAAAAATAAAAGTAAGTCTTTAGTGATTGAATTAGATGTGTGCATGATACCATGTTAACCAATCCATTACAAGTATCACATTAAAAATATACATATCTTAGACAAATATATCCTAGAAATGTATATTTCTAGTACTAATGAATGTAAACTAAGTAAATCTATATATATCGATAAATGAACCAATAAGGGTTTATCGATAAGAATAACCCCAATATATAGTCTAAAAAGGAAAAAATAAATATAAAATAGATTATACAAGAATGATTATGACACTATCATATCAAATAAAATTTATTTTAGGGTTAATACCATGAATATTTTACTTTGAAATATCACATTCATCTCACTCTAGTCAGTATAAATATGTTTAATGGCATAATTTTATCCTAAATCGAAAAACATAGCTCCTTTCACTGTACACCCCTAAGTGGTGTCTCCATGTGACAACTCCCACCCTTAACAAAAGGGAATCTATCATCCTCTGTATCTTTAAACTTTATAGGAACCCTAACTACTATATTTTTGGGGTTCTCTAGGTCCTTCTTTTGATTCCTATGTCGAACCAAATATATTCTATCTAAGTAATCATGGCCTAATTTCAAATGACTTCTAATGGTTATCTAAATCTCTAAAAGAGTGAAACTAATTTAGTGGGTTATCAGAATCAAACTAAATATTCCCTAGATAAACACATTGGTAACACTTAACTATGGGACAAACATTAACAGGAAGAGTTGAAGTCCTACTTTGATATGAATTTATGTCTTTGCATGATGAGTATAATTATACCATCACATACTATTATAAATATAAACACTCTCATAATAGGTTGGGGAATTGTATAGGACAAACTACACAACCATAGATTAGTTCCTCTCATTAATGAGGGGCTTGTCTATAACAATTAATAAATATATTATTCAAAAAATAATAATGTTTTTCTGAATAGAATCCATTAGAAAATCCCTAAAATGCTTGATTGTGTATGTGTCATCACTTTTCAACATAGGATGAAATAATAAAAATCATAACATTTAAATGAATAATCTATAATAGAGATTCCTTCCTTGGAAATATGTAATAACTTATTGAATTTATCTAGCCTAAAGTCTCATGGAAGAAGTGATTTATGTAATGAGAGAGAAAATCTTTCCCGGATTATTAGATGTTCTAGTATCCCTATTCCAGAATGTCCCGCCAGTGCTTGACTAGTCCATAGAATAAACATGAAATATGTTTCACTCACTACTCCAGGTGAGGTGACAAAAAATTAATAATATAAAGTTTATATCATTTATAAGAATATACAAAACAACTCATAATAGTATACTTACTAAAACAAAAAAGGTTTAGTTTCATTGTAGAATAGAGACATAATCGTCTTATTTATTTAATAATATTAAAAAACATTAACAAAGTTATTCTAAGGTAGTAAACATCATCAGAAAAAAATAATATAAAATTATAATTATAAACAATGGAAATAAATATAAAGACCCTACTTTTCCAACATAAAAAATTAAATAATTCAAAAGAGAAACAACATAATAGAGTACCAATACCAAGATTCAAAGGGTTGGTGTCTTCAGAAATCTAGTAACATACATAACAACAACAATAATAAAATATAAACAACTATTTAAAATTTTATTATTTTTCTCGTTAATGATCACATTATCCTTAGTACAAGTAGTCTTGTAACACCCCTCCCCTACCTTATTGGCTTGAGGAGGTGGTGAGGGATACATGGACTTAAGCGATGTTCCCATGATGCCAAAGGCTGGCAATAAATTTTAATGGCTTCAAGATAAAATTGGGGAATGATTTTCCCTTAAGACAAAAGAAACCAAAACATCCATTAACCACCACTATATGATGCATGTCAATAAAACATTCCAACATGAATTCTCAAAAGACATCCAAATTGATCCCCCATACAACCCAAATCCAAAACAAACAACACAATATCAGAGTACTACGCGGAAGGCCAAACAATAATGTACCACGTGCCATGACACCACCACGGCTCTACGCCAAGCTCCAAGCTCCAAGATCCACCAAGTCATCAAAATGCACAACTAAAGGAGGGTGATGCCTTACCTTTTCCAACATCATGGTACACAGAATCTACAACGACACCAACGTGCCAAAGTAGGGGGTGGGTAATAAAACTATGTAGGTTTTCCCCAAAAGACTTCCCTAAAAACGCCACTAGGATAAAACCATTAGAAAATTTATATAAAATAATCACAAGTACAACCATTTCCATAAGCCAAACATTCCCTTGCCAAGCCATAACACCCAAACCAAGCAACCAATGGAAGGCCAAATAAACATGACACAAGTCATTTCATCATTAAATTACTAGCAAAACAATTTCCAACTTGCAAAGAAATGCATAACAAACAACCAAACAGTGGGACTTCCACACAACCCATTCACCCATTCGCACCAAAACAACCAAAACGGTGGGACTTCTGGCTAACCCGTTCACCCGTTCACAACTAGCGGTACTTCCCGACCACTACCCACATGGTGGTTCATCCGACCACTATCCATCACCTTTTATAGTGAGACTTCCTGACCACTTACACACAACATTTCAACCATTCCCACCCAATAATATAACCCATCAAGGTCACAACATCATGAAATTGACCAATTCCATTGCATATCAATCCACATCAATAAATCACCCAATTATTGAAAATTATTTTCCTTTCCCAACAACATTTCAATAAAACAAAATCATTATTTAAAACCATTTCCATCAATAATTTTCAAAAATCAACCATAAAATCCCATTTTAAAATCTCCATTTTAAAATCCACAACAATAGCATTTCACCATAAAACCCCCTTTTTCTCAAAAATCCCCAAATCATCACCAAATGGATTTCCAACAAAATTTGCACATCAAAACACAATTAATTTTAAACAAAACAAATTAATTGTAACCAAGAACCACTAGTTCTAACCAAGTGGAGTTGAGAGAGAAGCCACCTCCCTTTAGGTTTCCTGAGAAATCGACCCACAAGCACCCGCACCTCAAATTCGGAAAATGCACCACCGAAACCTCTCTAGATCCTTTTCCATAGCATTAAAAAGGCTTAAAATCAACATCCAAGTCAACCACAAACCTAGATCTATACATAACAAGTTTAGATCTAGAAAATAAAGAAAGAGGGAGATGTGGATCTAGAGGAAACCACAAGAAAACCAAGAAGAGAGACTTACCTGAGGGAAACCCCCTTCAAACCACCACGAAACCCATTTGAATCGCTTCAAGAATCATTGGAAGATCACCTACAACCCCTGAGGACCCAAAATCCCAAGTGAGGCTTGAGTGGGAAAGGATTTGGAGAGGAATGAGGCAATCTTGAGTGAACTAGGGTTTTAAAACCCTATTTTAAGTGGCCGCTTAGTTAGCCTGCATAGTTTGGGAAATCGTGCGCTAACCATGAAGATGCTAATACCTCGAGATAAAGGGTCCACAAGGTTTCCTTGCATGGTTTGGTAAACCGTGTACAGGCCGTGTGAAGCCTATTGTCTCTCCCTTCATGGTTTCTTGGAGAATCGGCATGGTTTCAACTAAAAGTGCTCAAACTGCGCTCCCTAAGAAAAGCCTCCAAACTCATTCAAACCCATTCCAAACACTCCCAACCTCTTCTAAACTCATGCCATGCACTTTAAACACATTAAGAAGCAAAAAAGTCTACATACCTCAAACCAGGGGTACTACATTCTCCCCACCATTGGTCTTTATGTCCTCTGAAAGTAGTGAACCCACCCTTTGCCGAAAGAGTTCGGGCCATTGCTCCACCATCTCTTTATCCCACTCCCAAGTCACCTCTTGAATCTGGCCATGCTGCCACAAGACATGAAATAAACTGATGCTTTTACCATGAAAGACTTTATCTTGTCTATCCGTAACCCGCACTGGCACATGCACCAATGAAGCATTCAGTTCTAGATCAACATGATTCCATTGAATCACATTGTCATAATCCAGAAGATACATTTTCAACTATGACACATGAAACACATTGTGCACCGCACTGAACCTAGGTGGAAAATACATACAATAAGCCACCTCACCAACCCTCTCAAGAATCTCAAAAGGTCCAATATACCTTGGAGATAACTTTCCTTACTTCCAAAACTGACTATGTCCCAACCGAGTGGAGATCCTAAAGAAAACATGATCACACACCTCGAATGACAACTGCCATCGACGATGATCTGCAAATGATTTCTGATGACTCTAAGCCATATTCATTATCTTTTTGATCAGCTTGATCTTCTTCACAGTCTCCTAGACAAGGCTTGGTCCAACCATTGAGGACTCACCCGTTTCCACCCAGCATAGTGGAGAATGACACGACTGCCCATACAACGCTTCAAATAGATCCATATGTATGGATTCTTGATAACTTTTATTTTACAAAAACTCAACCAATGACAAGTGCTCCTCCCACGAGCCACCAAAATCCATAACAAAAGCCTACAAAATATCCTCCAGTGTTTGTATCGTCCTCTTGGATTGACCATCCATCTGAGGGTGATACGTCATACTCATGGTCAACTATTTCCCAAGGGTTTTCTGCAATGATTTCAAGAAACGAGATGTAAACCTCATATCTCTATCAGATACAATCAAAACTGGAACACCATGCCTCTTTACCACCACCGGAATATAGATTTTGGACATATCATCCACCGTATGAGATTCACGAATTAGGATGAAATGGGCCGACTTCGTTAGATGATCCACTATCACCCAAATGGCATCATGCATTCTGACCGTTCTTGGGAGACCTGTGACAAAATCCATCGCTATTTGCTCCCACATCCAAACAAGGATTGGTAAAGACTGCAACATTCCTGCTGGCCTCTAATGCTCTGTCTTGGCATACTGACAAATAATGCAACTCAAAACAAACTCAACCACACTTCTTTTCATACCAGCCCACCAGAACTGCGCTTTCCCTACTTTATACATTTTCCTAATTCCAGGATGAACATCCCACCTAGAAGGATGATACGCCCTGAGAAGATCCTCTTTACAGGAAACTAGTACAACCATTCGATTCCGAAAACACAAAACTGAATCTTCATTATGTTGCCAACCCTCGATGGTCTCCCTACCATTGAGTCCTGACCTCATGGTCATACACTCAGAATTAGATATCTATGCCTTTTTAGCCAATCCCACCAAGTTAGGAATCAACAAAACCAGAAAGAAGACTGGTCTATCACCCTGGTCCTCACATTCCAACCGCATATCGGCTATAACTGACATCAATTGCCAGTGGTCCGATGCCTGTTTCACCATATGAGCATATGATTTTCTACTTAACGCATCTGCCACCAAATTTCCCTTACCTGGTGTGTACATTAGGTCAAAATAAAACATCTAGAGATATTCCATCCATCTCCTTTGCCTCAAATTCAAATACCTTTGAAGAAAATGTTCTTAAAACTCTAATGATTTGTATATACCATGAATTTCTCACTGAAGAGATAATGAAGCCACACTTTCAAATCATGGACCACTACTGCCAATTCCAAATCATTAGTTGGGTAGTTCTTCTCATGCTCCCTCAAATTCTGGGATCCATATGCAACCACATGATTCCCTTGCATGAGAACGCACCCCAACCCTGATCCAGATGTATCTCAATACAACACGTACCCTTTTCTTCATTTTGGAAAAACCAATATTGCCGCTGATGTAAGGAGACCCTTTAACACTTCAAAACACTGCTGGCATTGTTCATTCCACTAGAATGGAACATTCATTCTTGTCAATGTTGTCATCGGTGAAGCCAAACATGAAAAATCATGAACAAAACACCGATAATACCCAGAAAGACAGAGCAAAATCTATATCTCAGACACATTCTATGGTGGTTGCAACGAGATAATAGCCTCTATCTTTTCCGAATCCACTAAAACACCTCTTTCAAAAATCACATGGCCAAGAAAATGAACTTCATGTATCCAAAAGTCACACTTTGAAAAAAAATTCATACCACTGATGATCCCTGAAGATACCAAGCACTGTCTCCAAGTGACGCTCATGCTCTACCCTTGTATTTGAATACACTAGAATATCATATAAAAACACCACAACAAATGAATCCAGATATATCTGAAATATCTAATTTATCAATTCCATAAACACCGTTGGTGCATTAGTTAGACCAAAGGGCATAACCACATATTCATAATGGCCATATCTACTTCTGAAATTTGTTTTAGGAATATCGTCTATCCTCACCTGCAATTGAGGATATCCAGATCTCATGTCGATCTTGGAGAACCAAAGGGCTCCCTTGAACTGGTCAAACAAATCATAAATTCGTGGAAGTGGATATCTTTTCTTTATCCTAACTTGGTTAAGTCTACAATAATTAACACAGAGCCTTAATGTTCCATCTGCATTTTTCAAAAACAACATCGGTGCTGCCCATAGAGACATACTAGGCCGAATAAGCCCTTTGTTTTCTAACTCTTCCAACTGGACTTTCAATTCCCGCAATTCAGTAGGTGCCATCTGGTAAAACGGAAGTGAGATAGGACTGGTCCCCAAAAGGATACCAATCGTAAACTCTACTTCTCATACGGGAGGGAACCCATTGAATTTTTCAGGAAAAACATCCATGAACTAATCCACCACTATCGGAAGAACTCCTTATTCAAACCCTTTAACTGATTCCAACGACAACACTGCCAACTGATATGATAATGTGTCGACTGATGGTGCCAAAAAACCCGTTGCACCCTGCCATTCATGCCTCTCTCCTCTAAAGATATGTCTAATGCCATTGTGTGTCATAAAATCCATTTTCTGCACATTACAGTCGATGTGGACCTTAAACGCCACCATCCAATCCATTCCTAGGATTACATCATACCCATCCATCTCAAGCACTGATAAATTCCAGGTTATCTCAACCTCACCGTCAAAAATACTACATGCTCTACACAAGAAGGCTAGACACTTTCTTTGACCCAAAGGAGTCTGAAGTCTCAAAACTGAAGGCATAATTTCTACCCTTAAACTGAGAAACTCAACCATACGTGCAGAAAAAAAAGAGTGTGAAGCACCTGTTTCAAACAACACTTGCATCAGGGTAGAATTTAAAAGAATAGTACATCCCACCATGGATGCTCCCGACTGATCATCCACCACAACCTGCTCAGTTCCATACAACACTTTTGTTGCCACACTCTGGTATTTATTGCTTTGCTGAGGCATTTTGGTATTCCAAGAATCACCATGACCCACTTTACTCTACTGACGAGCGGTGTGTTGCTGTCCTCTTCCTGTCAAAGCGTACGACGTCTGCGATCCCTTAGGAGTGTCACGCACACCCAAGCTTGGATCATTCCGACAATGACGTTGTATATTCTCCATCTACTTACAATTATGACATGCTTGAGGTTGTGCCATTAAATCCCACTTGATGTGGCTCGTCTAACCATACTGAAAACATCTTGGTTTTCTCTGGGTCTTCGGAAGAAGATTCACCGATCCTACCATTGGATTATGTTCCATACTCTCACCCTGGGAATAAGTGTCCCTCATCTACATGAACCTAGTTTTAGAGTTCCCACTATTCCCTATGGGCACCACCATGATTCCTCTACCCGGAGCACCCAACAGATCCCGTTCATCCACTGAGGCTCTTTTCACCATCTCTGTGTAATAATCTATACATAGTAATGCTATCTTTGAATGGATTTCTTGCCTTTACCCCGCTTCAAAGATCCTTGCCTTAAACAACATGCTACCCGCCACCTTGGGTGAAGACCTCACTAAGTTCCTAAACATAGTTGCATACTCCATCAGAGACATAAGATCTTGCTTCAAACTTAAGAAATCAGTCATAAGCTTAATTCTGAACGTATGTGGGTATAATGTTTTATTAAACAATTCTTCAATGCCTTCCCATGTCATGCCCTAGTCCTTTCCAGTATGAACTGCCAACTCCCACCACTATAGGGAACGATCTTCCAACATATACGCAGCCAAATTCACTTTCAACTCTACTGGTGTTCCCAAGAACTCAAATATCTTGTTCATTATATTCAACCATGCATCTACCCTCTCTGGCTCCAAATCACCCCTGAAGATGGGTGGATTTTTCTTTTGAAACTGAACCGCATAATCCACATGCCTTGGTTCATCCACTTTGTTTCCACTTTCAATATCTTGGAAAGCTTGCACTATGCTTTTTATTAACTGCTGGTTCACCTAGGGCTCAGGTGAAACCATGTTCTCATCATCCACTTTCGTTTGGTCTCTACGATGCCTACCTAGTGCCATTTCTATAAATAGAAAACAATCAATAGTGATTCTCACCTCCGTCGATATCAAGAATTCCCATTTCTAATCACATTACACAATACTATCTCACAAGGCTTTCCACAAGTTCACATTTTCCATGTTTTACAATTTTGAAAACCAAACCATTTTCAAAATAACAACTTTATTCAAAATCCATTTTCACAAATTTGCGAAACCATTTATCAATTCATCCCATAAATCATTATGCCCAATGAAATATGCATCCTAGTGGGAAGTCATTTCTACCATGAATGCCATGCTCATCTCATTGGCTACACCCATGACAATGAGATATCCAGTGCCTATAAGTGTCTTCAAAATGGTTATGTGCCCAACTCCCTGGAAACTTTAATTTCAGCATAAGAGGGTTAGTTACATCCTTTAATTCTATACATTCTATGTTCCGACATTCCTACACCTTGCTACCATCCCAACTCAAGGAATATACCACAACGAATGTCAACTCCAAAACCAAGGCTCCAAAGCAACCGAACAACTGCTATCACTTGAAAGCTATGGACCGAACAAACAGACACCACTTGTAACACCCTGTCCCTACATCATTGTCTTGAGGAGGCGGTGAGGGATACTTTCCCTTAAGCGACGTTCCCAAGATGCCAAAGGCTCGAAATAAATACTGAGGGCTTCAAGATAAAATTGGGGAATGATTTTCCCTTAAGAAAAAACCAACCAAACCATCCATTAACCACCACTATATGATGCTTGTCAACAAAACATTCCAACATGAATTCGAAAAAGACAACCAAATTGTTCCACCATACAACCCAAATACATAACAAACAACACAATATCGGAGTACTACACGGAACACCAAACAAAAATGCACCACATGCCATGACACCACCATGGCTCAACTGTCACGAACCAACCCGGGTCGACCCTGAACCGGTCACCCGAGCCGGTCCGCGGCAAATCCCGAGGGGCGTTCCCGATCCCCCCGGGATGGCAACCAGTGCCGGGCATTAAGACTTGATCGTTGGGAACGATTTCAGCCCAAAACAAAAGTAAATAGAACAGAATAAATAAACACTAACAGCGGAAAAGAAATAAAAACCACAACCACGTACCTCCATGTGACCTCTCAGGTCACCACCCAACTAGAGAGCAACCTCGCTCCAACACTGAGCGACTCAAAACAGAAGACCTGCGACAGAAATGGTAAAAGATAGGCGTGAGCACAAAAGTACTTAGTAGGTGAGCCCCACAACAAATCCCAATGCACCGCCAGGAAATAAAGAATCTAAAATATCCAGGTTTGAACTATAATGTATAAAAGTAAGTTTTCACAATGCTTTACTTGAAAATCAAACACGAGACATTTCCCTTATTCCTTTTCGAAAGTTAGTTCCATTTCATTAGTTTTAAACTCATTCTGAAAAGCAAAGTGTTACATTTTCAAATCTAACCCAAAGCGAATAAAACATTTTCATTTGAAAACCATTTTTCTCAAAGTCTAACAGTATAGGCTGTGAAATATGACTGAAGGAAAACAAGCAGGGAAAACAAGTGCAAGTAAAGGCAAACAGGCAAGGAAAAACCAAGTGCAAGGAAAAAAAATAAACTAGAAGTTATCAGCAATAACCATGGGCGATCCTGAACATCCCTAGAAAACCCCTGGACGTACTCGGGTTCAGACTACCTGGCAGCATGGTACTCCACAGTCAATAACCAACTGGCCGCCCTAATAGCCAACCAGTGGCACATCCCACCTGGCCTGTCCACAACTCCAGAGGGTACCAACCCGTCTAATCAGGGTTAGCAAGCAACCGTCACTCGATAATCTACAAGACGCCCAGGAACCCATAGTAGTTTTTGTAACACTGTGTAAGTGGGAGACCCGCGCACGCGTGACTCATCTCACCGCACTTGCCAACCCCTTACACGGACATCGCTACACGACAACCCTCGAAGGGAAGTCCCCCTGTAGAAATGCCCTCACAAGTACGTATATATATATATAATCACTTCACATTTAATAAAGTGTCAACCGGGCCGTCATGTCACTTACATTTTGATCATTTAAGACTAAAGCATTTTTAAAGAGGGATGACACACGCCATTTCATTGAAAACAAGAAACGCACTTAGAAATTTATTTAAGAAACTCAAATCAGCATCTTAACCTGGAACACATTTGTTTCACAAGTAGAGTCACTTTCCAATCACCAAACGCACCCCACTTTTATCAAGAGCCAAACGGGCCTTTAATCTTTTTTTTTTAAGGAACACCATTCCCCAAATGAAATCCAAACTTTTGTTCGCGTAACAAAGGAAAACATCTTTCATCAACCAAGAGCCACACATAAAGTTTCCAAAACAAGTTCAAAGGTCACACGACGTTTTCTCTAATCAAGGTTCTAAGAAAAACACCATTTTCCATAAACAATACATCTACTAATTTACACACGCCAAAAACATTTCGAAACACAATTTAACATGACTTTCATTATTCAGGAAGAACCATTTAGCAATACTACCATGGAAGCACAAAACTAAATCCAAGAAGAACACTTTCAATGAAACGCT
Organism: Viscum album; assembly: GCA_963277665.1. Classification (NCBI taxonomy): domain Eukaryota; kingdom Viridiplantae; phylum Streptophyta; class Magnoliopsida; order Santalales; family Viscaceae; genus Viscum; species Viscum album. The sequence continues at coordinate 1,748,368,474 of OY728146.1, read as the reverse complement.
AAAATTAAAAACGGCTTTTATCATCAGCAGATCACCACACTATAAAAACTACTAAATTTTCCTTTAAATTTACTGAAATTCAATAAAAGGCAAGAAATAAATAAATTCTTAATTTAAAGGCAAGTGCAATGGGAGACCTACCTCGGATCAGAACGAAGAACGACACGACGCGAAACTCCTGTTGCGTGAAGGTCGCAGCGTATTGTGCCGTCAAACTGGTCCCAAAACAATAGGTCGTTAAGCAGGCTCAATAATGACAACATACTAATAATAATAATAATAACGTAATAAGAACCAAAATGTAGTAATAATAATGTCATAATAATAATGATAATTATTATTATTATGACATAATAATAATATAATAATAATAAGAGTAACAATAATATCATAACAATAATATTAACATAATAATAATAAAAATAATTATAATGACATAATACTAATAACAACAATAATAAATATAATAGTGCAATAATAATAATAATAATAATAACAACAATAATATGATATTAATAATAAAGTAATAATTTAATAATAATTATAACAATAATAATATATTAATAATATAATAATATTAACATAATAATAATAATAATAATATAAGCATAATAATAATATAATTATGATAATAATGAAAATAGTATTAATAACATAATATAATAAAAATAACAACATAATATAATAATAATTGAAACAATAATAAATATATTTATAATAATAATAGTAATAATAATAATAAAAATATAGTATTAATGATAATAACATAATAATAATTTTAATAATGATATAATAATATAAATGATAATATTAACATAATAATACCAATAATGATAGTAGTATAATAATAATAAAAACATAATAAAAATAAAAATAAATAAAAACAAACAAACAAACTTACAATTGGGGGGAGGGGTTTTGCGCGGGGAAGCCGGAACGGGGCCGGTGGTGCGGCGCTGAAGGAGAGGGCCGCGGGGGGTTGCGGATCGGATGAAGACGCCGCTGGCCGGAGGTGTAGCGGCGGTCGGGTGAGGCGGAACGGGAGGGAGCAGGGGGTCGCGGGGGTTCCGGCTTGGGCGAGGCGGGACGACAGGGAGCAGGAGGGGTCGCGACGGGGCTCCGGCTTGGGCGAGGTCGGGTGGGGGGTGTCGGGACAGGGAGAGGAGGCGGGATGAGCGCTGAGGCGCTGGGGTGAGCGGGAGCCGGCGCTGGAGAAGGTGTGGCGCGGGTCGGTCGAACCAGGAGGAGGCCGGAACCGCGGAGGGACGCCGGCGGCAGGGTTCAGTAGGGGGGTGAGGCCGGCGGTGCGGCTTCGGACGCAGGAGGCAGGGCGGGAGGAGGTCGCGCGGGCGGCGCTGCGTGGAGGAGAAGGGAAGGAGGGGTGCGTGCGGTGAGAGAGGAGGGAGAAGGGGTAGGCGGCTGGAGAAAAAAAGGGAAATCGGGATTAGGGTTAGGGGAGTTATAAAATATATATATCTATATATAATTGATAATAATAATAATAAAAGGATAAATAAAATAATGAAAACAAATCTTAATAATAATAAAACTTCATAAAAATAATAATAATAATAGTAATACTTAGAAAATTTATAATAATAATTATTTTTAATCAAAAATTTAAAGTATTAAAACCATTTGAAAATAAATGTGCGTGGTGCGCGCGCGCGCACGTACGCACATATATATATATATATAGACATATATACATATATTGAAACATATACAAACAGATATATACACATATACCCACATAAACACATATATACATATATACCTATATATAAATATAAACACATAGATACAATATATATATATGAACATAACTTATTAAAGTATATACATATGTATACATATACACATATATAGACATATATATATATATATACACTTATACACGGAAAATAACCACAACAATAGTAACGCAACTCAAATAGTAATAATAATAATAAAAAGTCAACGTAAAAGCTTTAATATTTAAAACGCCGGGTGGACCCATCGTCACCCGGGCCGAATGCACGATCACCGCTAGCGGTGCGATGACCGCGCACCGACGTGAAACCACCAACCACAATTAATCTTCGAAAAATTTAAACCGGGACCAAGAAAGAAGGAAAATTACGGACGCCCGCGGTCGGGGTGTGACAATTCTCCCCACCACAGACACTTTCTGCCCCCAGAAAGTCACCAGGTTACAAGTCAGCCAAAAACCAAGTCTATGCCCAAACAGAACTAAAGGAACTGAAGCAAACTGAGGTTCTCGTGGATGACCTTACTCTACACAGGTCACACCCGACCGATTCAAGAGAAAACTGGGGTCCGATATCGAGGGGAGAACACGAAGGGGTTCTCCCCACCACAAGAGCTCTACTTGTGCAGAAAAGTTGACCATCTAAAAGGAAGACCCTAGAAAAGGGGGTCAACGCGGGAACTCCCAACCAATTCAAACCAAATCCTATAGCACCATTAAAACAACACTTCCGTCAAGACATTAAATCCTCGACCAGAGTCAACAACCTTCAACACCAGGGAAAACCTTATAGAAAAACATTTAACCGACATCAAATTGGAGACATGATCCACCGAAGTCCACAAAACATAACCACATCGACAACATAACTAAAACGAGGTCAACCCACACGAGAGTCAAACACACTTTTAAGAAGGACACACGATTCGGAATATTACATTCTCACGACAAGTCCGCTTAGATTTATCATAGAACAAGTCCATTGCCACTTTTTAGAAAAACAACACATTTACATAAACCAGACTACTTGGATTATAATAGAACAAGTCCATGATAACCCCATGGTAAAACAATGAACGTACAACAATGTCAAGACTTAACAGCAGAAAAACAAGTACTAGAAGATCTTGATTGTTCCACTGCTAACATAGAACACAAAGCCTGGACCAAGGCTTCACACCCCTGGGGACTCCTGACTGTGCGCGAGCTTCACCCCGAGACTTGTGGCTGGGGCTCTGATGGCTGAAGCATCTTCTGCCTCACAGTCAGGTACTGACATTCTCCCATCACAGCTTCCTCTTCAAGTGACGCTTCTTGCAAAACTTCTCCAGATGACCCAGACAACCACAGCGATGACACGTCCTTGGAGGGTTGCGACAAGACGGCTTTAAATGCCTGAAACGACCACACTGAAAGCATACCATCGAACGATCTGATGAACTGGAAGCTGGGACCAAAGGGGATAACTCATTGGGGATAGGTATCTCTCGCGCCTTTTCCTCACCAGAGGGGGAACTCTTACGAACAACAGGGGATGCTGAAGTATTAGCCACCCGCACACCGGAAACCAACTCAGCCAAGAAATCTTTCTCCACCAGCTTCTCGAAACAAAGGTCTTTAGAAGGGAGGACACGCTCCTTGATCTCTGGACGAAGACCTCCAGTGAAAAGAGAGGCCTTCATGAGCTCATGCGACGCTACATCTGGAGAAAAGGAAATCAGTTCCTTGAAATGGTCAACATATGACTTCACCGTCCGTTGTCCTTGTTGAATATGCACAAGCTCTCCCTTTTTCTCCAGCTTCACTTCCTCAGGTACAAACCATTGGATGAAAACGGTTCTGAAGACATCCCACGTCATTTCACCTTGCGTTGACGGTGGGGTAACCATCTTCCACTGGTCCAGAGCTGGACCCTCAAACAACTCCATAATTGCACGAACCTTAACATTATCGGGAGTTCCCAATATTTTAAAGACACGTTCCACTTCCTCGAGCCATTCCACTGCCTCTAACGGACCCTGATCACCATGGAGAACAGGCAAAGTCTGAGGAGGACTAAAAACTGGGCATGACATATCTGAATCCTTAAAGACCTTTCTGGGTGGCATTTCCTGAGCGACATATAAAACACAAGGCCAAAACCCACATCAAAACGAAGCAACATCAATAAAAGCGCCTTTCTCAAAAATAGTCAGCACCAGGACCAAACAAATACAACACAACCCAAAATAAAATCTCCTCTTTAAAAATTCCCTTTTCATTTTTGATTTCAAAACCACCCTTTCTCAAGATCACTTTCCAAAAACCAATCCACTTTCAAACCAAAAACTTTCCAAAACCATTCTCCCTTTAAAACCAGTTTAGAAAACAAATTCAAGCGTTAAATTTCAAACACACCCAGGTAATCTCATGAACCGTTGCACATGTCTTTATCCACATTCCATTCATACGTGCATCAACACACACTTTCCATGCATTCTCACACATGTGCAAACGTTTATAAAGAGGACCTGTGGTTTCACCCCAAACCATTCTGAACCAACTCCAAGCAAACAACAGATTTTTCAAATCAAGAGATTTCAGTTTTAAAACCCATTTTATACATTTAAAGTCCTTTAAAAGAAACCAGTCCAATTTCCCAAAAACCTTTTTCATTTCCAACAACGCACCCACACAAACCAAAACGAAAGCTGCAGCCAAATTTGCATCAACCACTGAAATGAGGGACTAGTAGTCACACTCAACCTGGCGACATGGTAGTGAGCCATGTCCCAAGTCAGTGTCGACCACCAGGAGGAATTCAAACCGTGTACTCAGACTCCACATGGGTCACTACTCCATGTGAAATCACGACGTAACATCGGCTTGCCTCCATTGTCATCTCTCAATCCAAGACAAACCAGAAAAGACAAGGACACAATTCCCGAACTACCCCTGGTAACTCGAGGATCAGTGCGAGCAAGAGTTCGCGACGCTCTTCCCGTACCTACCCCTCGAGTTCCGACAGTCCTAATCTCCTTCTACCGAACAACCCAAATAATAAGAACCTCCCTTTGATACCATTTTGTCACGAACCAACCCGGGTCGACCCTGAACCGGTCACCCGAGCCGGTCCGCGGCAAGTCCCGAGGGGCGTTCCCGATCCCCCCGGGATGGCAACCAGTGCCGGGCATTAATACTTGATCGTTGGGAACGATTTCAGCCCAAAACAAAAGTAAATAGAACAGAATAAATAAACACTAACAGCGGAAAAGAAATAAAAACCACAACCATGTACCTCCATGTGACCTCTCAGGTCACCACCCAACTAGAGAGCAACCTCGCTCCAACATTGAGCGACTCAAAACAGAAGACCTGCGACTGAAATGGTAAAAGATAGGCGTGAGCACAAAAGTACTCAGTAGGTGATCCCCACAACAAATCCCAATGCACCGCCAGGAAATAAAGAATCTACAATATCCAGGTTTGAACTATAATGTATAAAAGTAATTTTTCACAATGCTTTACTTGAAAATCAAACACGAGACATTTCCCTTATTCCTTTTCGAAAGTTAGTTCCATTTCATTAGTTTTAAACTCATTCTGAAAAGCAAAGTGTTACATTTTCAAATCTAACCCAAAGCGAATAAAACATTTTCATTTGAAAACCATTTTTCTCAAAGTCTAACAGTATAGGCTGTGAAATATGACTGAAGGAAAACAAGCAGGGAAAACAAGTGCAAGTAAAGGCAAACAGGCAAGGAAAAACCAAGTGCAAGGAAAAAAAAATAAACCAGAAGTTATCAGCAATAACCATGGGCGATCCTGAACATCCCTAGAAAACCCCTGGACGTACTCGGGTTCAGACTACCTGCCGGCATGGTACTCCAAAGTCAATAACCAACTGGCCGCCCTAATAGCCAACCAGTGGCACATCCCACCTGGCCTGTCCACAACTCCAGAGGGTACCAACCCGTCTAATCAGGGTTAGCAAGCAACCGTCACTCGATAATCTACAAGACGCCCAGGAACCCATAGTAGTTTTTGTAACACTGTGTAAGTGGGAGACCCGCGCACGCGTGACTCATCTCACCGCACTTGCCAACCCCTTACACGGACATCGCTACACGACAACCCTCGAAGGGAAGTCCCCCTGTAGAAATTCCCTCACAAGTACGTATATATATATATATAATCACTTCACATTTAATAAAGTGCCAACCGGGCCGTCATGTCACTTACATTTTGATCATTTAAGACTAAAGCATTTTTAAAGAGGGATGACACACGCCATTTCATTGAAAACCAGAAACGCACTTAGAAATTTATTTAAGAAACTCAAATCAGCATCTTAACCTGGAACACATTTGTTTCACAAGTAGAGTCACTTTGCAATCACCAAACGCACCCCACTTTTATCAAGAGCCAAACGGGCCTTTAATCTTTTTTTTGAAGGAACACCATTCCACAAATGAAATCCAAACTTTTGTTCGCGTAACAAAGGAAAACATCTTTCATCAACCAAGAGCCACACATAAAGTTTCCAAAACAAGTTCAAAGGTCACACGACATTTTCTCTAATCAATGTTCTAAGAAAAACACCATTTTCCATAAACAATACATCTACTAATTTACACACTCCAAAAACATTTCGAAACACAATTTAACATGACTTTCATTATTCAGGAAGAACCATTTAGCAATACTACCATGGAAGCACAAAACTAAATCCAAGAAGAACACTTTCAATGAAACGCTAAAATTAAAAACGGCTTTTATCATCAGCAGATCACCACACTATAAAAACTACTAAATTTTCCTTTAAATTTACTGAAATTCAATAAAAGGCAAGGAATAAATAAATTCTTAATTTAAAGGCAAGTGCAATGGGAGACCTACCTTGGATCAGAACGAAGAACGACACGACGCGAAACTCCTGTTGCGTGAAGGTCGCAGCGTATTGTGCCGTCAAACTGGTCCCAAAACAATAGGTCGTTAAGCAGGCTCAATAATGACAACATACTAATAATAATAATAATAACGTAATAAGAACCAAAATTTAGTAATAATAATGTCATAATAATAATGATAATTATTATTATTATGACATAATAATAATATAATAATAATAAGAGTAAAAATAATATCATAACAATAATATTAACATAATAATAATAAAAATAATTATAATGACATAATACTAATAACAACAATAATAAATATAATAGTGCAATAATAATAATAATAATAACAACAATAATATGATATTAATAATAAAGTAATAATTTAATAATAATTATAACAATAATAATATATTAATAATATAATAATATTAACATAATAATAATAATAATAATATAAGCATAATAATAATATAATTATGATAATAATGAAAATAGTATTAATAACATAATATAATAAAAATAACAACATAATATAATAATAATTGAAACAATAATAAATATATTTATAATAATAATAGTAATAATAATAATAATAATATAGTATTAATGATAATAACATAATAATAATTTTAATAATGATATAATAATATAAATGATAATATTAACATAATAATACCAATAATGATAGTAGTATAATAATAATAAAAACATAATAAAAATAAAAAAAATAAAAACAAACAAGCAAACTTACAATTGGGGGGAGGGGTTTTGCGCGGGGAAGCCGGAACGGGGCCGGTGGTGCGGCGCTGAAGGAGAGGGCCGCGGGGGGTTGCGGATCGGATGAAGACGCCGCTGGCTGGAGGTGTAGCGGCGGTCGGGTGAGGCGGAACGGGAGGGAGCAGGGGGTCGCGGGGGTTCCGGCTTGGGCGAAGCGGGACGACAAGGAGCAGGAGGGGTCGCGACGGGGCACCGGCTTGGGCGAGGTCGGGTGGGGGGTGTCGGGACAGGGAGAGGAGGCGGGATGAGCGCTGAGGCGCTGGGGGAGCGGGAGCCGGCGCCGGAGAAGGTGTGGCGCGGGTCGGTCGAACCAGGAGGAGGGCGGAACCGCGGAGGGGCGCCGGCGGCAGGGTGCAGCAGGGGGGTGAGGCCGGCGGTGCGGCTTCGGACGCAGGAGGCAGGGCGGGAGGAGGTCGCGCGGGCGGCGCTGCGTGGAGGAGAAGGGAAGGAGGGGTGCGTGCGGTGAGAGAGGAGGGAGAAGGGGTAGGCGGCTGGAGAAAAAAAGGGAAACCGGGATTAGGGTTAGGGGAGTTATAAAATATATATATCTATATATAATTGATAATAATAATAATAAAAGGATAAATAAAATAATGAAAACAAATCTTAATAATAATAAAACTTCATAAAAATAATAATAATAATAGTAATACTTAGAAAATTTATAATAATAATTATTTTTAATCAAAAATTTAAAGTATTAAAACCATTTGAAAATAAATGTGTGCGGCGCGCGCGCGCGCACGTACGCACATATATATATATATATATATATATATAGACATATATACATATATTGAAACATATACAAATAGATATATACACATATACCCACATAAACACATATATACATATATACCTATATATAAATATAAACACATAGATACAATATATATATATATATATATATATATGAACATAACTTATTAAAGTATATACATATGTATACATATACACATATATAGACATATATATATATATATACACTTATACACGGAAAATATCCACAACAATAGTAACGCAACTCAAATAGTAATAATAATAATAAAAAGTCAACGTAAAAGCTTTAATATTTAAAACGCCGGGTGGACCCATCGTCACCCGGGCCGAATGCATGATCACCGCTAGCGGTGCGATGACCGCGCACCGACGTGAAACCACCAACCACAATTAATCTTCGAAAAATTTAAACCGGGACCAAGAAAGAAGGAAAATTACGGACGTCCGCGGTCGGGGTGTGACATCTACGCCAAGATCCAAGCTCCAAGCTCCACCAAGACATCAAAATACACCACTAAAGGAGGGTGATGCCATACCTTTTCCCACATCATGGTACACAACATCTATAACGACAACAACGTGCCAAAGCAGGGGGTGAGTACTAAAACTCAGTAGGTTTTCCCCAAATGACTTCCCTACACATGCCACTAGGATAAAACCGTTAGCCCATTTATATAAAATAATTTATATAAAATAATCACAATTACAACCATTTCCATATGCCAAACAGGCCCTTACCAAGCCAACACACCCAAACCAAGCAACCAAGGGAATGACAAATAAACATGCCACAATCCATTTAATTATTTACATACTAGCACTACAATTTACAATATTTAAAGTATTGAACAATAAACAACCAAATGGTGGGACTACCGCACAACTTGTGTACCCATTCACACCAAAACAACCAAAATGGTGGGACTTCCTCCCAACCTGCTCACCCATTCACAACTAGCGGTACTTCCCAACCGCTACCCACATTGTGGTTCTTCCGACCACTATCTGTCGACTTTTATAGGGAGACTTACCAAACACTTCCATACAAAATTTCAACCCTTCACAACCTAGCATATAACCCATCAAGGTCAAAACATCATGAAATCAACTGATTCTATTGCATATTAATCCACTTCAATAAATCACCCAAATATTGAAAACCATTTTCTATGCCCAACAACATTTCAATAAGACAACCTATTTATTGAAAACCATTTCCATCAATAATTTTCCCAAATAAAACATAGCATCCCATTTTTAAATCTCCATTTTAAAATCCCCAACAATAGCATTTCACCATAAAAACCCCTTTTTCCCAAAAATCCCCAAATCATCACCAAAGGGATTTCCAACCAAATTCTCACATCAAAACACAATTAAATTTAAACACAAATAATTAATTGTAACCAAGAACCAGTAGTTCTAACCAGGTGGAGTTGAGAGTGTAGCCACCTACCTTTAGGGTTCCCATGAAATCGACCCACAAGCACCCGCACCTCAAATCCGGTGAACGCACCACCGAAACATCTCTAGATCCCTTTCCCTAGAATTAAAAAGCCTTAAAATCAACATCCAAGGAAACCACAACACTAGATCTACACAAAACATGTCTATATCTAGAAAACCAAGAAAGAGGGAGATGTGGATCTAGAGGAAACCACAAGAAAACCATGCGGAGAGACTTACACGAGAGAAAAAACCTCCAACCCACCATAAAACCCCTTTGAATCTCTTCAAGATTCAGTGGAAGATCACCTTCAACCCCTGAGGACCCAAAATCCCGAGTGATGCTCGATTGGGAGAGTTTTTGGAGAGGAATGAAGCAATCCCAAGTGTACTTGGGTTTTAAAACCCTATTTTAAGTGGTCACACAGTTTGCCCACACGGTTTGGAAAACCGTGCGCTAACCGTGCACATGATACTGCCTCGAGAGAAAGGTTCTGCATGGTTTCCTCACACAGTTTGGAAAACCATGCATTGGCCATGCGAATCCTACTATCTCCCCCTACACGGTTTCCTGGAGAATCCGCACGGTATCCACTAAGCGTGATCAAACTATGCTCCCTAGGAAAAGCCTCCAAACTCATTCAATACCATTCCAAACTCTCCCAACCTATTATTAACTAATCCCATGTGATTTAAACACATAAAGAATCATAAAAAAGGCTACGTACCTCAAACTGGGGGTACTAAAAGTCTACTGAGGATATACAGCGAAGATAAGGGGTGAGCTAAAATCCCAATAAGGGGGTGAATAAGGGAGATGGATGAATAAAACATGATAGATCATAACCATTACATTCATAACATAATCTTAGAATCCCCATAAATATCTTGAGGGAGTTATTTGATAATGGATTGGAATGTGGTGATGTCAAAAAATGAAACATAATGACATTGTGGTCAAATTCCACACATATTTTTGAATAATGATAGCATCATGTTCACACATTACATATGTACAAAATCATGAGATAATCATTGTGAAAAAACTTGTCATCATGTTAATTCATTACACATAGTATATCATGAGATACCTCACATTACCCAAATCATTGGAGGGATATATAATTATTTTCTCACCCATTACCTCATAACATTTTCATCATCAGGCATGACACATAGAATGTATAACCATCATTGTCGTAAAACAACCTATAGAATGAAATGTGTTATATCCGAATTTAGTAAAGAATAAATTCATGAATAAAAATTGAGGTTTTAAAATTATAAATGGAAGAAAAAAAATTAGTATTTTAATCATCACACTTTATTGAGAAAGAAAAAATCTAAAAATAATTCAAGATGTCAATTAGAGGGAAGAGTAACATTGGTAAATATTTACATTTTCCATATAACTAGGTTAGAAACAATTATATCCCAAAAAAATTAAAAGGTAAAACAAATGAAATTACATTTATAGTATAATAAATTGAAATCCACATTGAAATCAGTAATGAAAGAGTAATAACCCAATGAAATGGATTAGGGTTTGAGATTCCCATTATCATATATCTAAATGTATTATAAACTTGTACTAATTATTTGGGATAGTAAAAATAGATTCATTAATTACATAATTTATAAAATATTATATATTTATTTAATTTATTATAATTTAATTAATATTATTTATGAACATTAATTTTAGTTATAGTGTTTAATTTTGTCTTTTTGGTGGAATTTCTTTTTATGTTTTTTTTATCAGTTCCCTGATTATAAATATAGGTGTCCTTATCAAATGGAAATAAATTCCTCATATGTGAAATTATTTTTTATCAATTAACTTATATAATTTTAAATAATAAAATATGTCATTCAAATATATGGTATGACGATGATTCATTTAATATAATTTTGATGAAAATGTTTTAATTTGTTTCGGTGGTTTTTTACAACAATCGTGAACTGGTAACATTTTATTTAATATCATGTCTATTTAGTGGTCCCACTACATGATAAAATTTATAATATGTATATAATACTATTATTTGACCATAATAATGGGTTTTTACTACCCTTGAAGGTGTTGATATAAAATGAAAACTCTTCATCTATGAATGTGGTGAATCGACACATCACAAACATCATTTTAATTTTTGAATAAAAGTAGAGGAGAAAAGATTTGATGATGGATATTTCATTAAAACAACAAATTAATAGTATATATAATATACTGGAGTTATCAGGACACTTTAGATGGGGAGGTAAGGAGAGTATACAGAAGGAAAAGAAATTTAAAATGTAGGATTGAGGGTTTTAGAACATGAAGTTTTTCTCCTTGAGAATATACTTAGGGAACATGAGTTTGGTAATTTTTTGATAATAGAAACTCATGGATATGGAAAAGAGTATTTAGAAGGGAATTATATATAATTTAAACAATTTATAAGTCAATAAATGTTTGAGTAGAAGAGGTAATGTGGGGTGATATTGATAGGGCAGGGGTGGTTTTTTATTATTTTATTCTAATTAATTATTATTTTTAAACAATTAAATATTTTATTCTATTTATTCTTAAAAATAAATGTATTCTTTTTGATATATTACTTTTCCAAAATAATGAGTTTAAATGATCTCCATAATACTATAATTATAAAAGGACTGTTATCACCAAACCATTGGAATGACAGAAATTGATGGGTAAATAATTTTAAGAAAATCTATTTTAATGTTTTTTATTAAATTAATTAATTGGTTACCGATAAATTATAAATGATAATAGAAAATTTGAATAGAAATAAAATATATAAAAGAATTATTTGCATGATTGTGACCATAATTTTACTTAATAAATTAAACTAATCACTATAAGTAAAAGATATTAATAAAATATTTATATAATATATATTCAAAACATATTAATTCATCCTATATTTTTTATTTTCTAAATGAAAGAATTAAAACCAATTTTATGTAAAAAATCTTTATTATTAGAAATTCAAATTTTTTCACCATTTGAGGGTTCACTTGTATTAAAACAAAATTAAGACACTTTTATAAATTTATTTTTAAAAAATGAACATAATTTATGAAATCGTAATTAAAAAATTATATTGTGGTGATTTTTTTATTTCTCTAATAAGTTTCATGTTTATGGTGAATATTGAAAAAATTCTACATTTTATTTCAAAATTTTATTTTCATATAATTTTTATATAGAGATACATAAAATTTTATATTTGTTTGAAATTATAATTATTTTATTTATAAATTAATTAATTTAATTTCTTATATTTAAATAAATTTTATAATAAAATATGATATAAAATCATTTCAAACATTTCAACTCTTCACATTAAAAACATTGTATTTTCATTGTGTCTCTGGGATTTATTTTAAATATAATTTATCCAATTATGTTAATTTAATTAGGTAAAATATAATCAATATTTATTATAATATTCTTAAAATTAGTTTTTAAGATCAATTTTATTTTTACCTATAAGAAATATATCATGGAAAATAAAATTATTTACTACAATACAGGAAAAATAATGACATGGTTTAATGTTAAAAGGTAAAAGATTAAAATAACAAAAAATTATAAAATTTACTGGTTGGTTGAGGTATTTATAGATACTAAACATCATTTAAAACATTAATTAGATGATAAAATTATATAAATTAATGTCACCTAAATGTGGTTTTCATTAAACCTAAAATAATCCTAATTTTATAACATAAACCCACATCTCTTCAATTATAAATATCACCCTTCACCATCCCATTTCAACTCATAGGCCTTGAATATCCTCAAATATCTACAAAACAATTATCCTACTTACACTACCCACATAAAAGTGCATCTTTTCTCACAAAAATAATCAAATAAAGGTTCTTAAAGGGCCCTTTCAAAGAGTTTATATTCAAGATGTTATTTTCTAAAACCACCTCACTTACTTTCTTTTCTTATTCAAAATTATTCACAAAACCTTCATCCATCAGAGAATTATAACTCCAAAATCATTAATCGTTAGGAGTTTTATGTTGATAATTGGATATCTCATAAGCACTTAATTTCTCATCTCCTCTTATTCAATGAAACGAAACTGTTGTCCAAGTTATGCTGGTTAATCACCTCTATGACAAATGATTATGTTTGTCTTACATTACAGTCTTCTTTGATGGTCATAAAAACATTATTTTTGATAAATAATATTTTAATTAGTAAATTATAAATTATTTTAGGTTCTAGAACTAATATATAAAAATAATTTTAAATTAACCAAAACTAATTTTTTATTGTCAAAAAAATCACAAAATTAAAGAAAACATTTATCATTAATATTAATGTAAATAAATCATACTCATATAAGAAATAAAAATAGTGTGTTATATCATTTAATCTTATTTATATTATTTAATTTCATTTAATTTCATTTTTATTAGGTATATTTCCATTTTAATTGAAAATACATAATTACAGACTAATGAATCTATCATGGAAATCATTAAACAAAGGAACATGAAATAATGAAAATAAAAAAATTTATTACTTAATGGTCAGTAAGTTGTTATAAAAATATCATATTGGACATTATAAACATTAATATGGTTCTTTAATAAATTAATTACCTTTATTAAAAAAATATATAGAAGATGTGTGTATGAAAAACTAAATGGATGTGTGAGGTAAATTTTTCTCATCTAAATTCTTTACATTTGTGGGATAGATTTCATATTAACCACTTATTATATATTTATGGTTTATGTATAGAAAATTGATATATAATATCATGGATCTCATTATTTTCCTAGTATTAATTGTTTTTTTAAATATTACTTGTATAGGGATTTGATTTGACTATTTACAATACGGTAAGATATATTATAACTAACTTTCCATTCATGGGGTTAAACCTCTACTTCATTTATTTTTTTCATTATATGATTATGTGCAGGATGAATTTTCATTATATTATAATGAATTTCCACTTTTTTAATTTTATTTATATCAGATGCACACAATTGATTAATTTTTTAATTCTCACTTCAATGATATGATATTTATAAGGTATTTTATCTTATAAAGAATGTTTTTTGAAATTTCTCTTAAAACTACTTTAATATTCCATGACCATGTTTTCTAAAACTGATTCCAACAATGGTTTTACTATTCAACAATAATTTTTTAAGGTAATTTCTAATTATTTATTACATTTTAAAAATTGGTATTAAATTATTAGTTTATTCATTTTCTATCTGAGGTTCTTTATGTATAAACTGACAAAAATACAAGAGGAATGTTATTTTGGGTAATAAAAAATATTCTGATTTTACAACAATAATAAATAATTAATTCCATGAATATTCCTTTAAAATATTATATTTTTTTCAAACAATATTTTTTCTTTTATTATTGTGCACTATTTTATAATGAAATGTCTTAGAAATAGAAATAAATATTTTCTCAATAATTATTTCAAGTGATCATTCAAAATTCTTTGGCATCTAAGATAATATTATTTTATTCCACATATGCTTTACTAAAGATACTATTAAAGGATATTATCCTTATAATTTTATGGTTGGTTTATGTTTAGGATGGAATTATATTTATGAAATATATTTCTTTTCAATGAGTCATGTCATGTTGAAATGACTATGAAACTCATTTCATCATATGGGTTTTAATGTAATGAATTTTGTTGGATCTTATATAAAACATATGTATGACATTTATTATGTGATGTGTTTGACCTATATCTTCCCCAAATTCATTGGGTAATGATGGATTACTCTTGAGTAAAACTTTTATGTGTGAACCTAAATTCATTGTCACAAATGTTATATAAGAACCTCATTACTTGTTCAAGAATGTTATGTGTGAACCTAATTACATGTTCACAAAAGTTATGCATGAACCAGATTACATGTTCATGAATGTTCTGCGTGAACCTAATTACATGTTCAAATATGCTATGTGTGAACCTAATTACATAGTCACAAATGTTATGTGTGAACACGATTACATGTTTAAAAATCATATGTTTGAACCTGATTAAATGTTCGGAAATGTCATGTGTGAAACAGATTACATGTTCACAATGTTATCTGTGAACCTAATTACATGTTCATTGTAATGTGTGGACTTTAATTTTATGTTCATATGATTATGTGTGGACCTAGTTTCATGTCCATATGTTTTGGAAGTGGCCTAATTTCATATCCTTAACTTGATGAGGGACTATTTTTTTATTTATACATTTCAACAATGTTTTAAGATTATGTGTGTGCCATAATTCCATGTCTTATTCCAATGTTATTCTATTATGATTCATGTCTCATAAAATTCTATTATTTGTACAATGACTCACAATTTTGATCTTTTAACGTAGGGTATAATTTTCAAATATTATGTTCATGTTATTATACCCTTATCCACTTATTAAAACATATATCTCCCATGACGGCCCTTACTAAGCATCTATGGTCACCCTTTTATAATGATTATTTTCACTAGAATATGAAGTAATGTATTATATATGACATGAAAAAAGGGCCCTATATATGAATGAATAAGAATTAAATGATGTGGATATTTTAGGATCTAGTTTTTTATGATTCTAATTTTCCAATGACACTAATATAAGAGTATTAAATATTTCTTTTATTGTAATATGAATGTTATTATCATTAGATGAATTATAAATTTATGAAATATATGGGATTTTATAGTTGGTATCAAATCAAGGTTGAGTTTCCCTCGGGAAAATAGGATAAGAAATACTTAATAATAACCCTTAGTGTATGCCTAGGTTATTATCCATGTGTTTTGGTAATGATCTTAAATTGCCTATTATTAAACCAATGATGTTTTGGATTCAAATTTTACAATACATTTTCCTTCACTATGTGGATTTCCTAGTTTCATTAGTTCTAATCACACTCTTATTTTTTTGGTTTTATACAATTTCTAGAACTATCAAGATTTGTGTAAATGGTTAATGTGATGGATAATGGAATTATCTTCTTCATTAAAAAATGAAATGGGGGTCAGAAGGAGAAAAATTTATATAATGAATAATTAAAAGTCTCTTAATATGATCACTAATATAAAATTTGGTGAGTTTCTTGACCCATATAGTATGAGAATGATGGAATTTCATGATGACTACAGGGGAAAGAAAGTTAATTTTTTCTCTTGTAAATATTTTGGGAAGAGGCATCGAGGAGAATGTTTCAACGGATCTAGAAGTTGATTTGGGTATGAAAAACAAGGAAACAAAAAAAAATTAATTGAAGAGGAAAAGTGAAAAATTATCTTAATGAAATGTAATAGAATAATTGTATTCCAAATTATTCATCAATAGTTAAAGTTTTTAAATGTTTAATTATTTTGAATTATGTGAATAGATGCGAAAGGGGGAAATCTCCTGAAGAGAAACGATAAAGTTGTATGAGTAATGCTTATATTAGAAAAAATGAAGTGAATAAAAATGTTATAATACATGAAAGGACTATTAAGGAATAAAATTATAAAGCCTGGATAATGGTATAAGAAGGAAGTATAATGTTTGATTTGTTATGTATTGGAATTCAAGAATAATGATATAGACATAATTTTATGGTATTATGAAAAAATAATCATCTATGGAATTTAAAACTGTAGTTGTCTTTAATTATTTGAAATTCTAAGTTGAATGGAACTAGTAAGCCTAAAACGTGATTGAGGTGGTGTTCTTAGATAACTCATAATTAAGGGACGCTTAATCATTAATAGGTGAATGATGTTGGGATAATGTGATAATTGATGTTTTATTGTGATACAATAAGTTTTATATTATTGATGGTCATGGAACTAACTAGTAATATGATGATAATGTGTTTTATAATATCATGGATTGAGTTTATATATTTTTTGGAATTATGGTATGATTAAATAGTTAATTTTTGAAATCATGCATGTTTTCACTATGGTTATATGGTACTTTAGGATATTAAAAAGTTTAAAGATAATAAATGATAATGATCATCACGTATTTGGTATGTTAGAATTAAGAGATAAATTAAGATGTTTTGAGAATTAATGATATGTTGATTTTGAATCTTTAGTGACCTACATTCAAAAAAATTGGATTTTAGTCTGGTTGAATGCTCAAATGGGTAACCATTTAGGATGTTGTTAATGTATTTACTTTGGAGGTGGTTTTGGATATGAAAATATTATATAACCATATGATGATTTATGTGTATTGAACAACATATTATAACAATTTCATTATGATGAAAATTTATCCCTTTATGGATCTTATAATCCACCGGTTCCAAAGGAACTAAAAATTCAACTTCATTATTTATATTAATAAATGAAGATAAAACAGATTAAGTAAAATCCAAAAGAGTGATATTGAAATTAAGAGAGGAAATAATGTAAATAGTTCATCTCACATGATTTTTAAATTAAATTTTAACCTATTGTCATCATTTTTTATGATATAAATGAATTTTTTAGAAATATATGGTATATATTTATTTGGTCATTAAACCCCTATTTACCACATCCTATATCTTTGTCTATCAAAACATCAATATACTTGTATTTACTTTCCACTAATGTTATTTTAACCTATGTCTTCTTTATGTAGTGATATTCACCTTCAACATTCTCTCTTTTAAGATATTGTTTTGTTAACCCCTTTCCAAATATGAGGTTCCCACAAAAAATATTCTCAAATATCCATATTTTATTTTAATGTGAAATTTCAAATTTTTTAGGTTGTATTTTTTTAGAATCATTATCCTATCGAGATGCTTGTTTAAAGACTGTCTAGTCAACATAATCACTCCCTAGTTCATGATGTCTTCCATGTATCTCTCTACAGGATGTACATACCTCTTACTTATTATGTACTAAACTATTAATCCATACCATAGGAGAAAGATATACCATATGAAGAAGAGACAGTATAGATTCTGGATCAAAGAGATAATGTTCCAAAAACCAAGACCACTCACCTGGTTAATGTTTTGTTTCCAAACCACCAATGTGAGGAATTTATCTTGGAACCTTAAGATAAGATAAGGTACAACTATCCTCATCTATTTATATACATGAAAAAAATTTAAAGGTATAAATTCATTTTAAGATGGTTAAAATATAACAACCCAAAATTTTACACCATGCCTTTATAAAAAAAATATTCACTTTGATATCTTCCCTTGCACAAAACAAATAACATAAACGAAATCCATAATATTATTATTCTGACATGAATATTATCAAATATACATTGGAATGAAAATAATTAATGGGATTAACTAAATATTTTAAATATATTTTCCGATTATTTGTATAATAAATTCATTAGATACCAATAAATATTAAATGAGAATAAATAAACAATTGAACATTAAGAATGCATTTTATAATAATTTTTTTTCTTACAATGGTATTTTTACATAATATAATATATTAATAATAACTATTTAAAGCCAAAAATTAAAAAAAAATCAATATGGTTAATTATATTATTTTGAATTCATCCAATATGTTTGGTAGTCTTAGTACACGAATGAAATAAAATTTTAAGAATAAAATACTATATTTTTCTAAAAGGTAATTTTACCACCATTTGATAGACCATTTATTTTAAACCTCTATGTTGAAAATTTTATAATTTTTTTACAAAAAAAACTTCATTTTTTAAATTTTATTTTAAAAATTATAATAGGGTGAATATTTAGGTATTTTTTGCAATGTTTTTTTGATGAATTGTGGAAAAATATAGTATTTTAAATGAATCTGTATTTTAATCTAATTTAATTTTATAGTTAAATTATATTTTAAATTTATTTTAATGTATAATTTATTAAATCATAAATCAAATAAAAATAATTTATTCCATAGGAATAAATTTAATGTTGAAATTTTATAAAAAACATTTCAAACATTAGAACTTTTCACATAAAAAAACTTTTTCTGTTGTGTGTGTGGGGTTAATTTTAAATATGATGATTCCAACCATGTAAATTTTATTTGGAAAAAAATATTTCCATATTTATAAACATATTTTTCAAATTATTTTTTAAGGTCAATTACATTTTTTAGTAATAAAAATGTTATCGTGGTAAC
The DNA here is from genome assembly GCA_963277665.1 of Viscum album. Classification (NCBI taxonomy): domain Eukaryota; kingdom Viridiplantae; phylum Streptophyta; class Magnoliopsida; order Santalales; family Viscaceae; genus Viscum; species Viscum album. Next base: position 1,748,348,706 of record OY728146.1, on the reverse strand, counting down.
AAAAATTATTTACTACAGTATTAGTAAAATAATGAGAATGGATAATGTTATCACGTAAAATATTTTCATACATATAAATTGCAATATTTAATGGTTTGTAGAGTAATATTTCATCCCTAAAATTCCTTTTAAACCAATAATAATAATCCAATTTCATGGAATTTAATTCCACCTCAACGTGGTTGTCTTTAAACCTAAAAATTGTTAATTAATCACTTAAACCCACCTCTCCGCAAGTATAAATACCACCCCATTCCAACTAAAAATAATTTAGGCTCCTAAAATAATTATCAATACATCTAAAATACACTCTAATAACATTAAAGTTATTCTATTCTCACCAATTTTCCAAATCCAAGGTCCTCAATGTGATCTTCAAGGAGGTGATATTCAAGAGGTAATCTTCTAAAAACACTTCTCTTGTTTTCTTTTCTTATTTACTTTCTTCTAACATCCTTCATCCATCAGGGAATAAAAACTAAAGAATATTTAATATAATGGAGTGTTATGTTTATAATGGTATTTATCATAATCATTTCACTTGTCATCTCCTTTTGTTCAATGAAATGAAACTATTATCAATGTTATGTTGCTTAATTAGCTCTGTGAATAATGATTTTGTTTGTCTAATATTACTAATTTCATGGATGGTAATATATATAATATTTAGGATAAATAAAAATTTTATCATTATATTAAACTAATTTAATTATTAGTAACATATATATATATATATATACATAATTGTATATAAAATAAATGTTTTTTATTATTGAAAATATCACCAAATTAAAATGAACATATATCATTAACAGTTTATCAAATGAAACATCATCATGTAAGAATAAAAATTGATGCATGAGAACATTTAATTTTATATAAGTGCTAAAATAAAATTTATTTTCACTCATGTAGTTTTATTTTAATTTATTAGGAAATTAAATCATTATAAAAAAATGAACTGATCATGAAAATTGTGAAAGGAACACACACGAAACAATAAAAATCATGAAATGTTATCAATTAATAGGTGGTAATATATTTTAAAAATATACTATAAGGTGTTAAAAACATAAATATTGCACCTCATTGGGTTAATAACAACAATAATATCATTATATAGTGTTTTGAAGTACATAAATCTAAAGGGATGTGTGAGGTAATGATTTTTCTTCTCAATTTTTTTTACTTTTGTTATATATATGACAAGGTCACGACTGATTCCTTGTGTATAGCATATGTTCATGCATTTGATATATATTTTAATTAATATAATTTGTTTAGTTTGATTAATTATATATTCTGATATTAATTTACTTAATAGAGAATTTAATCTGACAGATTACAAAGTGGTAAGATATTTCATAACTCAGTTTTCATTTATTTAGCGAAACATCTAATTCATTTATTATATTAATGCTATAAAAATGTGTGGGATGAAATATTATTTTCCTAAGAATAATTCTCACATGGTGCATTGGATTTATATTGGATGAAAGAAATTAATTAATCTTTTAAATGCTCAATTGAATTATATGAATTTTATAAAGGATTTTCTCTTCCAAACTATCTATATGAAATTTCCCATAAAAGTATCTTTTTCTTCTACAACCATGTTTTATAAAACTATTTCGAAAATTGGATTTAATATTATTCAATGACAGTTTAAATATATTTCCACCCATTATTTAATATTTTAAAATTGGTTTGAAAGGATTTATTTTTTTCACTTTCTGAGCAAGGTTATTTATGAATTTTCTAACAAATATACAGAATGAATGTTTTCTCAACTGACTGGGAATGATTTTATTTTCTCAACATCATAATTCCATAATACCGTGAATATTAATTTACAATCTTAGAATATTATTTTCACTAAAAAATATAATTGTAAAATATTTTAAAGAGAAATGTTTTTAAAATTGAATGGATGTTTTTCTCAATTATTATTTTAAGTGATTTCCCAAAATTATTTTTCACCTAAGATAACAATACTTGATGGTACATATTCTTTTCTTGGGATATTATTGATGGATGTGATACATATTATATAATTTTTGTTTTGTTTTTATGATGGAATGGTATTTATAAAACCATGTTTTTTCCATGTGTTATTTTAGGTGGAACTAATTTTGAAACTCATTTATTTTCACGTGTTCTAATGTAAGGAATGATTTTTGTTCGTATGGAACCAACATGCATGAATTTAATTTTGTAAAGGGTGGTAACTATATATATATCCAATTCATTTGGTAATGATGGATAACTCATGGGTAAAAAGTTTACCCATGGACCTACTATCATGTTAAAAAATGTTATGTCTGAACCTGATTACAAGTTCACAATTATTCTGCATGAAACTGAATAAATGTTCACAAATTTTATGCATAAACTAGATTACATGTTAATAATTTTTTTTATTGAACCTAATTAAATATTCAAAAATCTCATGGATGATCTTAATTACATGTTTTTATCAAAAATATGTTATATACCCTAAGATGGGGGGTGAATCGGGGTATGAAATATTAAAACCATTGTCACATTGGATGTTGTTTACTTATAAAAAACAAAATTATCTCTCCTTAATGTAATAGATAATAATTCCATAATATAAAATTTCATAGAATACGACAATTTTACCTAGTTCTCCCGACCTGGGCTACATCAAATGATCATACAAAGGAAATTTAACTATGTTCAAAATCTACTAAAAAACACACTCCTATTATAATGTTCAGGGTGGAATCATTGTGCCTCCTAGTTTAAAACCAATCTCAAAATGATATCTCACTACTCTCTAAAATAACGAGTGATCATCGTTACTTCAGATAATTCTTCCTCTTATAACATGAATCAATGTATTTTTACATATTCGATGGTGCATCATTACATTACAATTTCATCCACATGATGAATACCACATTACCATGTATTTTCAAGGAAATATCTCTTCAAAACATTTGTGATGCTCAATTTCATTGTAATGGTCACGTTTCTTTTGCAATGATACCTAATTCTTCATTATAATATTATAATTTCATGATGCCCATAACTTTTTTTAAGGTCACATAGCCTTTAATAAGTTACCTCCCTTCGTGAAGATCAATATGTATTCATTATGAAACCCACTTTCATGATGCTCACTTATCATACTCAAATATCACAGAATTCAGTTTTCTTTGATAGCCTTCATGGAATTCCTTTCATCATGAACATTTTAACAAGAGAAAACATTGTGAATCAATTTCAGGAAAATAGAGCTTTTTCATTTTTGTAAAGTCATTATCTCATCAAATGATGGGGTAGAGGACTATTTATAGATATACGCTCCAATTATATAAAATTACACACTTTACAGCACCTTTTAAAAAATCTATCCAAACTCATTAATTAATCTCATTTTTTTAGAATCATTAGGAAAAGTTTCCATGCATGAAGCTTGTTGTACTCATGGAGCATTATTGTCAACTCATTGTTCATTCATGATACTCGTTCTCCATGCTCCACACCACCTCGAATATCTCTTTTTAAATCCCTGTTTTCATAAAACTCAGGCATTTATCATATATTTATGAGGAATTAATGGGAATATAAATTTCTTTATGATTGATAAGTCCTATAAATTTTAGACCCCAAAAATTTGGCATTCACTGGTAAGTGACACCACATTGTATACATCATTTTCTATATTTCTATCAGTGAATATATTCCACATTCATATATATTTTCAAAATATACATAGTGAAAAATCATGGTGGAGCTCAATTACCGTCCTTGGAATCCTTCTTTTCCAAAAAAAATAATCAATCCAGAAATAATGAAATATAATCTTGGGGTAATCGTTCTCAACAATCTCCTCATTTTGGATTGTTGACAACTCTTCTCATTTTTATACCATGTTAAATATTGTTCCATATTCTACAAAAAAATCATTTTTTATTAAATATAGAGATAAAATATTTACATAACACACACTCTAATCCCACATAATCCATAAGAAACATGGGAAATAAGAGAAGCATTTAATGTTCATTACTGAGTCACTTATTTTTTTAAACCAATTTTTATACTGCATGTGGATCTAATTAATACATAATTATTCACCCTATTTGGTAAACTATTATCATCATGAACTTATCTCACAATTTATCTTCATTAAAATTTATAATTTAGCATCATCTGATTTAAAACACCCCATAAATATATACTCTCCCCATCAGCTTCACCAAAATCATGATATTGAAATTTTACCCCCCTTTTATATCCATAAATGATCCCCATTTTTTCAATGAACCCAGTGGTCACTCATTTTTGGTCTACAGTAGGTTTAAAAATACATATCAAAACATCAGATAAAACACATCATTCATTGGGGACATGGGATCCCACATCTGCACTTGTTTAAGTGTGGGGAGTTTACATAACCAGAAGAGCCAATCAATGATGTTCAAATGCTTATTTGGGTAAGTCATTTATTAGAAGGTGATCAACCTCTATTTTTATATGAACATACTTTAACATTATAAGAAAATCATCAACGTTATCCAAGTTAAAATGATACTTTATTTCAGTGTGCTTCATTATGGAGTGATGGAATTGATTTTTTCTTGCATTTATTGAACATGAATTAATGAAATTGATTCTTATAAAAGACTTCACATCAAATCTAATATCATTAGGTTGTTTTTTCATCCATAATAAACATTTTCATGCTTGGGTAGCAACAATATATAAAACTATTGAATTAATTAGTGTAATTAAATATAATTTTTTTTATCCATGAAATACACAATCAACAAAGATAGAAATCAACTAATGATATTGATTTTATATAATCTTCTAATTTTTCTTGGTCTGAATATTTTTACCCCAATAACTTTTTTTATGATTTTTTATAGTATAGAAAATATAAATCAACCATTCCTTGGATATGAAAAAGTATTATTTTCACTATAAGTAATTGGGTTTCCTTAGGATTATATTGATACAAAACTAAACGGCCTGAGGAAAAAACAATGTCATGTCATTTTGTTTTCAAGTACAACAAAATGCTATAGATATTGTTATATATTGTGACATTAACCATTTTTCCTTCATAATATCATTCTAGTTTCCAGAGGGTGTCCATAAGAGTCATCATCTCCTTGGGATTATCCATTCTAAACCTTCTCAAAACCTCTTTAGAGTATTTTTATTTAGAAATGAATGTGAAATTAATCCCACATGTAACCTGTAACTCAAGGAAAAAGGTTAGTTCACCAATCATTGATATTTTGATATCACATTTCATTAATTATGAAATCATCATGAACTGATTTTCATTTTAACCATGAAATATTAGGTTATTGACATATGCAACATCCACCATCCTTTGATTACTCTAATTGTTTACATTTATATTCTAATCAACTTAACTACACTAAAAATCAAGATTCTTCAAAAAATAGATGAATCGATGAATACCATGTGCTTAATTATTTCTTCAATACAGAATGTTCCTTTCCTAGATGGAAACTATAATATATTTTTCATCAATGAGAAACCCATCTAGATACACGATAAAAGTCCCTTCTTCCAAAATCCCATTCTGAATTGTCATCTTGATAGCCTTATAAATATCATTGATCTTTATTTAAACTATTATTGGAATGAATAATTTTATTATACCTATCCTTAAAACATGTAAAAATGTTTCATCATCATCAATACCCTATTTATAAAAGTACCCTTAACACACTATGAATTCTATGTTTTGAATCACTACACCTTATTCATTCATGTTATTATAAAATACACATTTGGACCCAATAATTATGTTATCTGTTTGACTCAAAATAAAATAACCCATGTTTGATACTTTAATATTTTTTCAATTTTATAGTTCATTTCTTTATCCCAAATTTTATAGCATGATTCTATTTCAAAACACATCCACTCTACCTATAATGATATATATTCTTATTGTAGAGTCTATATCCATCTTGTGTGAACCAGTTATGTCGTATAACTGATTATGTTATATCTTTAAATTTCAGGGAAAATCGTTGGTCTCTATGAAGATATGTTATTATTTTCAACCTTATCATTATCTGAGTCTTCCTCTGATTATATCTCTGGTTTCAAAACTATGCTTGATCTTGTAATCTCCTCATCACTATCTTCCTAAAATTATTCATGTGTTTGATGAAAATTATCCTCATTTTCAATCACTGCCCACATCATTAATTTCTACAACATTTACTAGCCTCTTATGGAATCATTAACATTTTTTATTCATCATGATTAACTATGAAATATCCATTCATCTCTAGATGATTCAAACATCCTATGTATTTATTTATTGAGAATTAAAAAATTATGTCCATTGACTCAAAAGTACTTAAATGTTTAATTATTTACATACCATAGATCATATGGGATATTATATTCTATTTTACTTAATAATTATTTACTTTATGGGTAGACTGTTTCCATTAGGAATTCATTCCAAACATCTCTATAAGTCATTTATCAAGGAGCATTGTTTTATCCATGTTGTTGATAATATGACTTCTTCTCTAAACTAATCCATTTTTTATTTATATAATACATCTAAAGCATGGTTAATTATCCAATGGTTCATGATATAATACTCCACTAGGATATTTTTAAACTCTAATACATTACCTATTTGGATCTTCTTGGTTTTTTGAGTAGGAATCTTCTCAACAACCCTCCCATAATTTGTTTTGAAACTGGCCATCTCAGACTCGTGGTTCATGAATAAAACCCATTCCATTCTGCCAAAATCATCAGTGAATAAAACATAATATATTATCTAATCATTAACGAGATGTAAAATGGGTCTATAGACATCAACAAGCCCCAACTCAATCACTTTTTCTGACCTTTCCTCTTTTTCCTTATATATCTTTTTAATGATATTCCTCTGTTGAAAAGCATGTCGTCGATGGAAATGATCATGTGATAATCCTGGGAGGACTCGATTATTAATACATTTCAATATATATTCTATTTTTTCCATCAAATGACCAAGTCATTTATTCCATAACATTTTTACTTCTTCCTTGGACAATAAATTCATGTTCTCTACATACAAGGTAGAGAATCCTCTTCGCATGATTTCCCTGAAAAACATCAATATTGACTCTTTACTTAGTGATACATAGTTTCCTATAAAATCTTATGGAATATCTTGAGTCAGATAGTCTGCTGACACATAACATGTTGTGACTGATACCTTCAATAACCAAGTCATCTTCATATCTCATACCTTCTCCTCCTTACATGGATTTTCCTGTGATAATAATATTTAGGCCTTCATCTTTACAAAATATTATAATATGATTGTTTTCATATCAGATTAAAGTCACAAGTTCCTTATTTCTTATCATATGGGATGTGAATCCACTATCAATGATCTATATTGTAGTGTAATCTGATTCTTTGAATACAATCTCTATAACCCTTACATGTTCAAATCCTTTTTTGATCAATTTCATTGAGTAATTTTGTTGATGATGAATAGTGTATGATGGAACAATTTCATATTTTAATTATGTAAGTCAATTTTATGTTTGTATTTCATTTTAAGGTTCATTGATATTTTTTTTACAAGAAAATTGAGTCTGTCTTGGATCATTCCTTTGTATTGGAGATGTACAATATCTATCAATGTGTCCAAATTATCTACACTAGAAAAAATGACACACTAATAATGTCATTGAATAATGATATCTATTTGGCTACCTCTATGTCAAATTTTCAACTCAATACCCCTTGGATATTAAATAATAATTATGTCACTGTCTCATATTTCAACAATGATAACTGGTGACACATGGTGAATTTATATTTCTCAGCAATATGGCACTTGTTATTCCCGGAGTTCATTGGATATTCATACTCTAATTTGTACTCAAATCAATTTTTATCCTCAAATAAGTTTCTTGTGGTATAAAAACTATTACTTATTTATATTTGTGATAAATCCCCATTCGAGTAGTATCATTCACATCTATCATGTTCTTATCCTAACAAACTTATGTATATTTTTTTGGAACATTTAATTATAGATTTAAATTTTCTATTTCCATTCTATAGAAGTTTACTTGAATCCCAAGTTTCTTCTGATCTTTTACCTTTAATTATAGACCTAAAACATAATCTTCAAGCTCTCATATGTGTGTGATTCAATATTTTACAGTGCAAGTCCAACTATCAACAATTATAGTCTATTTATAAAAATTTAACTTATACTCAATAACATTTTTTGAGAATTATGATTCTTTAGATTTATGAAATTCCATATAATCCCCTATAGCAAACTTCTCTAATTCATGTGGTTGCATATAGAGTTTGTAATCATTTACATCCATATTGTCTATATTTGTTTTGGATCTCCAAATTTTTATCTCTTAAATCAAATATTCTAATTTTATATGAAGTTAAACTATTCATTCATATTCTCCATCATCATTTTGAAGATTTTTTTTTGAATTTATATCAACATCCACCATTTCATTTTCTTCATGATCCTTTCAATCGTCCAACTCTACTAACTCATATTCTTCTAAATTGTCATCTTATTTTGAGACAAGATTATACATTTTAATGAAATTTATCTTATTAATTATCCTACATTTCATATTTGAATACTAATTATTCATTATAATTTCACCCCCTCCTCATCAAAGTATTGAAACGTTTTAGGACACTTTTTTGAAGGATGTCCAATTGGTCTACATTAAAGCACAAAAGTGGAACCCTTCCTTCTGACTTTCATCATCAAATTTGTAGTTTTGAGGATAGGAATGACATGAACTCATCCACATTGAATTCATCCTATTTATATTCAATTATAAGATTCTTCATGTTCATGAATTCCAATTTTTTGTACTTCCATATTTCCACAATATCGTTATCTTCATTTATTATCAAGCATTCAAAAAGTGTACTGTGTAAGCTATCTAGTGTCAACCCATTTTGATATTTATCTTCCAACACCAAAACATTCAAATTGAATAGTCGTTTAAATATTTTTAGGATGTATTTTTAAAAAATATTCCTCCAATAATTTCTTTGAGACGACGCATCACTTCCTTGAAAACAATCACTAAATCAAAGAATGAATCTATTGACTCATTGGAGTGAATTCTCATATACTCATAATTATTCCATGAATCCTAAGATATTACATATATTACTTTTTAGTCACCCTCATAAATATTTAGTAACTATTTCCATATAGAATGTGATGACTTACATGACATCACCTTCAAATATATTGCATTGGATATATCTCCCCATAAAGCATTGACTCCTCCATCATCAACATAAAATTCTTGATATTCATCTTCTGATAAAGCATTATTGTCCATACATATTGAAATAAATTTAATTTAATTAGTAAATAAATCCATTTCCAATGATTGGGAAAAGTGTTGCATCTGATTCATCCATATATAAATATTGATTTCAAAGATGATCAGAATCCCTTTGGGATTAACTGCATTAATTTTTTCTTATGAGAGAGATCAATTGACATTCAACCTAAGGCTATTATACCAAATATTATCAAAACTATGTTAAATATCACATGATGGGGTTTGAATCATTGTATGATAGATTAAAACAATTGTATCTTTGGATCTTTCTTCTTTTTTAAAAACACTCTTATATCTCCTTAAAATAGAAAATAATATGAGAATTAAAACATTCACAGGACAAAATAAATATTAATTGGTCCTCCTTAATAGGATACGTCCAATGTGCATACAATTTCAATGTTCTCATATATCAAATAACCTAGAAATATCACTTATGTTACAATTTTTAGTGTAAACTTATTCTCCCACCAAGTCTACAGCCAATCACAATATGAATGGTCACTTTTCTATTAACTATTATTTTCCCACTCCACTTTTAGCTGCTTCTTCCATTGATCAAATGATTTTATATGACTTACATATTATTTAGCACATAATTACATTATAATTTCATACACTAGATGAATACCAATTTTTCAAAGATTTACATGGAAATCCCTCTTCAATGCCTTCGCAATGTTGACAGCCTTTATGAAGCTCACACAACCTCCATTAAACTACCAAATTCTTATTAATAATATTATTCATTTTAGACCCCACAACTTTCATGAATCCATATTATACTTCATAAATTAACTTATGTTATTGATTATCTGATATACATGGTGAAGAAACTTACATTTACAATGCTCATATACCCTTCCTGATGATCACATATTTCGGTTAGCTTCCATAGCTTTCGTAAAATTATTTTCATCCCAATATTCTTCACATGAATAAACTTTTTCAATCACATTCATGAAAATAAATTCTATTTATTTTCATTAAGGCTTTCTCTCTTCAAATGAGTAAAGAGTAGGATTATTTATATTAATTGCCTTTAAATCTATATGCTTCCAAGCTCACCACTACAATATTGCCATGCTCTCCAAACCCATCACAATGCTTTCTATTTTTAGGAAGCATCAAGAAAAATTTCCCATTCATGAAGCTTCTCATAGTCATAGGTAATTACCATAAAAACATCATGTATTCATGATAGAACTCCACAACTTCCATTTAAAACCCCACTTTTTCATCAATTTTCATAAATGTTATTTGGGAGCCTGATTACATGTTCAGAATGTTATGCGTGAACATGATTACATATTCACAATTTTTTATTGACATGAATTTCATGACCATAAGATTATTTGTGGAACTAGTTTCAGATCCATATTCTTTTTCAAGAGCATGTGTTCATGTTCTTCAATTAATGATTGATCATGTTTCTATTAATTCAAGTTCATAATGTTATATTTTTTATGTATTGAACATTTACATTTATTATTCTAATTTTATTCTCTTTTGATCCATATATTATGATCATATATCATTTATAAGATGCCCTATGATTATGATGTTTTATATAAAGATGACAATATTAAAATTTAATGTTTATTTTATTATTCCATAAATATTATATTATGATTAATATCTCCCATTTTTACCCTTACTAATCACGTGATCTCACAATTTTGTTATGTTTATTTTCCCTAGGATATTAAGGAGGTTATGATGTGTGACCTGTCCAAAAGTGATGTAATTATGAAGGAATAAGGTTTAAAAGTAGTTGTATTATGAACCATTTTTTTATGTTTTAATGTTTCTAAAGACACAAAACTCATATGCTTCTACAACGGTTTTTTTGTAATATAAATAGTCATCTCTATAGATGAAAAATAATTGAATGAAATGTAATGGTCCATTAAAATTTTTCTTCAATAATATCAAAAGGATTGATTCCCATGACTAAATATAGTAATGAGAGATTGGTAGATCGAGATAATGGTTCTACATTAACCGTACATCAATAATGACTAAACAATTCATGTATTTATCTAATATCATAAATTATCATATTTTAATTTTCATAACAAATTCAACTATTTTAGAAAAATCCATAAATATAAAACTAACAATTTTTTGATGTGTACAATTTAAAAATTGACTATATTTTATGAAATTAATTTTCTATATTGGAATTTCATTTTAAATGAAAAACATTATTTATTCAAAAAAATACTGATTTTAACATAATAACTGATTTTATGACACTTTTAAAAATCAATTAAGGTCTTAAAAATATTCTTATAAGTATAATTATATAAAATATTTATTTCTGAATAAATTTTATGAAAGTAATTTTCTTTCAATCGTTATATTAATTATAAAATTGTAAAAAATACATTTATGTTTCAAAAAATTACTAACACTTACACAATATATTTTTACACAATTGTTTACATATACAATGATATAGTTATATCATATTTTCATTTTTAAGATGCATATATATATATATATTATAAATTTTTATGTGAGGATACTATTTTATTGGCCATATTACTATTCCTAATAGTCTTATTACTATTGTAATAGTCAGGTTACTATTCAGTTATTATTGGTTCTTAAATTTCAATAAATACCACTTATTTCATTCTTCATTCATGAGAAAAATGATTGTATTGTTTTTTTCTATGTTATATATATCTTCTTTATCATATATAATGTAATTATAAATGGGAAAATTCCATTAAAAAAAATTAGGTCATTACATTCTTCCCCCCATTTGAAATTTATACCATGAAATTCAATTTTACATAATAAGATCAAAACAGGTTATGTTACTTCTCCTTAATTTCTTCCTAAAGTTCCTATGTTCCCCTTCATACAAATGATTCCTCTATAATTTTTTGAGTTGGTGAGTCTTCTTGTTGCATAATACAATGCCTCTAGGGTCTAAGATCAATATCGAAGGATCTTAATATGAGAGTCCATTCTCTAGTTATACAACCTATGGATTTAAAATATGTGAGAGGTAAAATGTGTACTTCCTTAGGAAAGATTAATTGAACACATCATGGACCTAAGAAATATTTAGTGGAAGTAAAATATTATAGGTCACTACTCATTTCTAATCAAGGATCTCAATTGGGACAATGTACCTTGGCATACGATTCACTTTCATTAAGAACTGCATGGCTCTCTTCCATGGTGATATTATATGGAATAATGTGTCTAGAAATTAAAACTTCAAATAACTTTTATGGTATTCAGTAGAGCTATTTTACTAAGATGGAGTATAATTTATGATTTTTTGGATGGCTTAAACTTTCTCAGTCATCTCAAACAGAAGATCATGTCCATGTATATTTCATTGACAAACATCATCCCAACATGTTGTAGTTATGAATCACATCCTATATAGAGCTTTATATGGATCCATCTGAATACTTGGTTGCTATATATTTTTGAATGAGAACTCAATAAATTCTATATGATGACCCCATCAAACATTTTAATTACATTCAGAAAGCTCTCATCATGTCTTTAAGTGTATGAATAGTCCTTTAAAATTGGCCTTTAGTTTGGGGGTAATATGACAAGAGGAACATAAATCTAGTACTCAAATCATGTTCAAGAATTGTCATGAATTTAGATGTGAACCGTGGATCATGATAAGATATGATCGAATTTGGAACCCCTTGCAGCCTCACCAGTTCCTTTACATATATCATCAAATTTTGTTCAAGAGATACATCTTCCTGAGTAGAAATAAAGGGGGTAGACATGGGGATCCAACCAAAAACAACCCATGTCACATTGTTTCCTTTGGATAAATTTGAAACAATAGTAAAAAGTCCATACATATATTCTCCCATTTTAATATAGTTATAACATTACAACACCAAGATCGAAAAGTTTTGTATCTCAGTAAAATCGGTCACATACCTAACATGAACAATAACAAAACATTAACATTTATTTAAAATATTACTATATATCTTGTTAATTCTAATATTTTCCTTGTTACAAATATCCTCTCAAAGATAAGGGGTGAGATAAAATCCAAAAAAGTGGATGAATTAGGGGAAAGAATATATAAAATGTGAGTGAGCATAATCATCATCATCATAACATAAGCGTAGAATCATAATAAATATCATGAGGGGATCATTGTATAAAATCCTCTAATGAGGAAATGCATAATAAAAAAATATTACGTCTTAGTGGTAAAATATTGCGCCTACTTTTGAACAAATCTCGAAACATCTTCTTGCATATAATATATTTATAGTCCTAACATCATCATTGTGAACCACAATAGACTAATGTACAGGAACAATACTCATTATCTCATGACATACATCACATTACCCAAATAATTTTAAGGATATATAATTCTAGGACCACCCTCTACATCATAACATTTACATAATCATGAATTCCACATAGAATGAATAACAAACATAGTCATAAAATAACACTTGTAATGGAATGGGTTTCATAAGAATTTAATAAATAATATGTTAATGAACAAACATTTTGTGTTACATAATGAGAAAGGTAAATACATATATGTTATAAGAAACATTGAACATGAGTGACGAAGAATCAATCTAAAGTAGAGTCAAGAGGTCAATTAGAAAGAAGAGTTCTAATGGAAAATCATTACATTTTTCATAGAACTATTTTGGAAACATGTTTATCCATAAAAATAATAAAATAATTATAATGATATTATATTATAATAATATTAAAATAATATCCACATCGAAATTTTTCATTATTGTGGAATATCCCAAAAAATTGAGTTAGGTTCGAGAATACACTTACATTATGACTGAATGCCCTATGTACTGGTACATAATATCATAGATAATAAAATTAGATTCATTTATTAAATAATTTTGAATAAAATATACATTTATTTTATTTAATATAATTTTATTATGATTATTTATGTCCATTTTAATGTGTTATAGTGTTTATTTTTTTCATTTTGGGAGCATTCATTTTCACGGTTTATAGTTAGTGGCCAAGAGTATAAATATGTGGGGTCATGTTAAATTTGAAAAACATTTCAAGAATAAGGATTATATAGTATTAAAGAAACTCCAAGAGTTTAAATGGTCTCATATATCATTATAGAATATTGTATTAGAATGATTCATTAGATGAAACATTGATGAAAATGTTTTGATTTGTTTTGGTGGTTTTAATAGCAATAATGATCTTGTATCATTTTATTTTGTATATTGTTTATATATTGGTCTTATTAAATGATAAAAGTTATAATATGTTTATAAAAATTTTATTTAAAAATAATTATTATTTTATTACCACGCATTAAGGAGGTCATCGAAAACAAAAACTCGTCATCCCTGATGATGGTGAATCAAATTATAACAGACAATGTTTTAATTTTATTGAATAAAATGATAGGAGAATGGAGTAGATAATGGATATTCCAATAACATAATAAATATTCTGTTTATATAAGATACATGAGTTATCATTACTTTTTTGATAGTGTAGGTAAGTATATGATAATAAAACAAATGAAATTGAAAATCAAGGATTAAGGTTTTTTCCACTTGAACATTGTCTGCTTGAGAAAATCCTTAAGGAACATGATATTGGTGTTTTTTTTATGAAAAGAGCTCCTAGAAGTGGATAATTGGTTTAGGAAGGTAATGTTTAATGTATTTATATAATCACTAAGGAAAATAAGTTGTGAGGGGAAGAGGTGGTGAGGGGTGGTATTTATAGGAGAGGAGAGTGGTGTTTTTTAATTATTTTATTCATTTGTTATTATTTTGGCTCAAGACTATTAATAGTGTTTATTAAAATGAAAAAATGTACTATGTGTAGAAATATATTACCATATATGGTACTTAGATCATCCTTACATCAACAATGACACCAAAACTCATGCATTAACCTTATATCATCAATTTTCGTATTTCACAATTCACAAAAATTTACGATATTTTAGAAAAATACTAAAAAATCACCCAAAACATTTTTTGAAATTTAGTATTCAAAAATGGTGTCCATTTTGTTTAAATAAAGGTATTATATGAGAAATTTCACTTTTATTAAAATAATCATTTATTCCAAAAATAATGATTCTAATATTATAAATAATTTTATGACATCTTGAAAATTTAACTAAGGTCTCATAAAATTATATTATAATTATATTAAAAAAACTTATTTTATGAATATAATTTATTAAAATAAATTTCAATTTAAATCTTTATATTAATTATAAATTGTAAAAAAAAATTAGTGTTTAAAAAAATACCGACATTTAATTTATCATTTAGAAAAAAATTATTTACCTATACGATGAAAAAATTATATAATATTTTCATTTGTATTATTCATAAATATTATTTACACTTTCATATGTGATTTTACTATTCTATGGTCCATATTAATATTTATGACGGTTATATTACTATTCCAACAGTTAGTTTACTTTTGAATAAGAAAATGTTTCTTAATTTCAATAAATACAACTTTTTTTATTCCTCGTTCATGAGAATAATGATTTTATTGGGTTCTATATATTATATATGTGTTTTATACTATATAATATAATTTTATGAATGAAAAATTCCATTGATAAAACGTTTGGTTTTTATGATAAAACAAAACAAAGAGTGATATCTAATTTATAGCAAGGGTTACCATTGTCGATATCAATAAATAATAAAAGTATCTTAATATGGGAGTATGGTTAGTATAATTTGAACTTAAAATTCGAAAATTAAACTTAAAAATTCATCATTCATAATCATGGAATAAGGCTATTGTAGGTTATAAGTCATTAATGACAGTTGAATCAAAGACTATGATCCATTAGATTATCTAATAAGAAAAAAAATGTTATTTCATGATTAAAAAAATTTTCATATTCATAATCGTATAATTATTATATCAAGGATACCCACTGGAACATTCAATGCATGTTAGCCTTGGCCTAAAATCCCCTAGACATATTCAGGCATTGGGATAATTATCTATTTACCCACATTTGGGATTGGGAATACTGGTCATGTACACATTCTGATCATAAAATATTAATCATTACCTAATGAATCAGACCGATATAAAAACCCCAAACATAACACATTCATATTTTGTAAATATTATTTCTTTAATATTATAGAAACATTTATCATATTATCATAGATTAACCAATGTAATTGAACATAGGATTCCTCTGCATTTAATCATCATAATCTTAACCCATATAATTAATAAATATAGATCATTTCATTGGAAAATACCTCTAGGTAAGAATATGTAACATAAATTTATATTTTTTTAATTAAAATACCATTAAGAAATAATTAGCACATTTTATATGATAATAATTATTTATTTAGATAAAAAAACATTTAAAAATAACATAATGTTAATGAAACAAACTTCATTTAAAGGTTCTGTGGAATCGTATACAGTAATTATCAAGATAAATAGTAGTCATGATAGAAGGAAAAACATATATGCATGATATGTGTTAAAATAAATATTCTTTCACAACATTTGATTAAAGTCCCTTATTTGTATAAAGTTAATAATATTACATTTGAAACTTTTAATATTGATTCATACATAGGTAAAAATGTCATTAATAAGTAATAGTATAATATATAAAATAGCTATGAAAAATTTAAATAAAATATTTAAATTAAATAAAAACATTCCAAATTGAATGAAAAAAAAATAATGTTGGTTTTACATAAAACCATTTTTTCCAAATTTTTAGTATTTAGAGAGATGAAAAAGAAAAGAAAAATTTAAAATTATAGAAATAAATATTTGGGAGGAAAATAAATATTTTTTTTGGAGATATAGACCATATAATTTCATTATTAGAAAATTAAGTATAAACAATCCAAATAAAAACATAGATTGTAACAAATAACCCTTAACTCATGTATAATATAACTAATTAGTGTTGTTAACATCATATAAAAAAATTAAATTTATTATAGTTATATAATTTTATAATATTTACACTTATAATCCCATATATATTTTATTTATAACACTATATCACTGATTTATTACATATTGTTCATTATCTTCATCATTTCGGGTGATAATTGATTATTTTTTATTTATATTTCAATTTAGTAGTTGTTTTCTTTAATATTGATCATAGTTCCATCAAATAAAAATTTTAATAATTATATAAATATCATATATATTCCTTTATACAAATTTATAATAATCTATAAATGTAAAATATATTATAATTATTTATAATTTTCATGGAAATGGGAGACCATATATACAAATGAACACCATATTAATTTTCTAATGATAAGAAGGGAAAAATGATAAATAATATTTTATAAATATATATAAATATTAATATCATAAATATTAAATATATTAAATATATTTTTTAAATTATTAATTATATCCATCAATGTGAGATGGTGATGGAAAATGAGTCGTACCATTACGTGGAGGTTGTAGTCCCCATGTATGTATGAGTGATACTCCCATTTACCATTTTGTGGGATGGATGTAGAAAATGGATCTTCAATAATAATGATATAATATCATAACATTTTTATATATAACTCATTATTTTATCTTTTATATAAAATATCTATAATAAATATTAGAAGAAATAATATTTTAATGACTCTAATAACATGATTTTATCTCTTTTGAGTGACATCCATTGGATTGAAACTTAAATATTAATATGATAGTACTGGGGTAATAAAATATGATAATGTAAAATGGAAGTAAACAAGGAATTTTTTGGGAATGGATTTTTTGAAAATGGGAGATCAATTTCTATGAGGGGGGAAGGACAAGAGGTTCCATTTTATAATTGAGGGTATAGATACACATGAAATTATATAAAATACTACAATAATGTTAAGTTATTTTCAAGTAAATGATGTATGATATGGAGAATAATTTAAAATATATTTCATAAAACAAAAAAATCTTTTGAAAGTAAAATTTATCCATGTTTTAGTGGAATTTATACCCTTATATCTTAGTTTCACTCTCCCCGAAAAACCCTTTGAACAATAATTTTGATAACATCTTTTTTATATTATTATTATTAATTATACACAATAATTAAATTAAACTAATATTTTTTTAAAAAAATTATGATTCTAAATAAGCAATATATTTTATAAAGTTATGTTTCTACAAGTGGATGGATTTATTTTTTAAATAAATAGAAAAATTACATGAAAATTGTTTCTCAAAAAAAGAATTTTAATGTAAAAATGAGTTTAATTTTTATGCAATACTTATAAAATAAATTAAATTAATATTAAAATATTTTATTCAAATATAATATATATATAAATAACATTTTTAATTAGTAGTTGTTTTTTTATTTTATTCAAATAAAATCACATTGTACACATAAAAATTATTTGTTTTGAAAAAATATCTCATGTTAGCTTCAAATTATTAAATATTTATTAAAAACTATTAGATAACTAATTTATGAATTTTGATTCATTAAATAAAAATTCATTCCCAAAGACTTCTTAAAATCCATCTCCACCAATTGACCTTGAATGGAGAGAAGAACCTAGAAGCTAGAGCATCATTAGAGAATAAATGACATCCCCAATGATCCATGATGAAGACAGCACCAAAAATCCCAAAGAAAATATCGTAATTGATCTTGAAATATATAAAGGGAGTGCACAAAGCTATTGAAAATTTCCATAAAATGACTAGAGAAAACATCATCATCACCAAGATGAGACAACCAAAAAAGGAAACAGTAGACCATCTCATTAAACTACAAAGAAAAGTGGTAGACATCACGAGTAGAGAGAAGCCCCCAAAATTAACTCACATCCACAAACAGAATCTCGTAAACTCCTCAAAATCCCTTATACAACGCCTAAATTTGGGAAAGCATGAGAGGATGTGTAGCAAGAGCAGTGGATGGAAATCATTCCAAGGAATTTGACAAACCACACAGTAACATAATCCAAAAACACCTGAGTGCCTTCATGAAAAACTGAGATGGTGTTTATCATGAATTTTATGGTGATGAGAACTTATTTTGGAGTTTAATACATCCAATAATAAACAGAATGAAATCCATCAAAACAGAACCAGCTAAAACAGGTGCTAAAAGATATAGCAAGGTCACCATGAGAGCATTATCACCATGATGTAATATTTTCACCAATTGTTCTTTATAGAAGGAATCATGACCGGATGAAACTACCTCTATGCTTAGTACGTAGGAATTATTATGTATTTACTTCTTCAAAAGAGAAAAATTCAATACATCCATAACATGATATAGGTTTTATGGAAGGAAAGACTAATAATCCCCCATCCTAAATCGACTCGGAATCCCAAAGGGGCCAATATACCTCGGTCTAAAATTTACCTACTATCCAATTATCATAAAATAATTCCATTTAAAATGATTAATTAATAAATTTTCGATAACTTTCAATTCCAAATCTCAATGACGAATATCAGCAAAACTATTCTATCAACTCTAAGTTTCCCTTATGTTTTTCTAAACGAATATGACATTATCTACCACTTACAATGATTTCACATGTACCAATATCATTCACTCTATAACATCACCATATTATCTCATTTTTTCCTTCCTTTCATAAAGGGATTCATAATGACTAATATAAATACTTCAGTTAATGTTACTATTATATGAAAAATCCATAAGTTGTTGTTTTTGATCCTAAAAACCCATGAAATATAGATAATAGGATCATATCATATCTAAGGATGGTAGGAATTACTAAATTTCAACTTTTTATCCAGATATTACTTCATAATTCTCTACTATTTCATGGTAAACCATAGATCATGATTGGATACAATGAAATTTGTACCCCATGAAACCCTACCTGTTAATGTATATCCAACTATAACAGAAAAAGAATTATACCCTTTTTGATGTCTTGGGGATTCCTATATTAAAATAAATGGTGATGTTTTCCCATTTCTATATATATATGGGTAATGGTAGAAACATATCATTTTACTTCTACTCGTACTTAATTTCATGGATTACCATGCACTAATATACATAATTTGTGATATCCCTCATAATGTTATCCCTTCAAAAATAATCCTTAATGTCTCTATACATATTAATAATTATAGGATGAAATAGAGACTGATGATCTATGAACATTATCCTACAAATTAGTTTATAATTTTGTAATTACAAGAAAACATATTCTATTCCTAAACTCTATCATTCAAACACAATTGGGGTTGAACATAGAATCATTTTCAGATTTTTTTGGTGTCTCTAAACCATCATTATGAACTAATTTAATATATACATTGATAGATGTATGAACAAACATTTGAAAAAGATAATATTTCTCCTCTTCCTTCAAGCTGAAGGGCTCATCCTTTAGAAATTCTTAAATATTGTAATTTTTAAACCAAATCATAGATAAGATAGCATGAGACTTTTTAATCATTTCATAAAAGAATTTTTTACCTTCAATAGTGGTGATTTATTGAGTATTCATAACCATTAATTATATACAACCATATTATCTAGCACATATTAAACTATATTTGGGAGAATATGTTCATAAATATTTTATAAATAGTATAAATATCACAATTATCTCATATAACATAAGTTTTCCTTATATTTAATTAAATAATTACCACTTCGAACTTCAATTTAATCATCATGTAAATTTTTTCATATGATTTTAAATTATGAGATTAATAACCAACCATAATTCATTTCTTATAAAAAAATTTATGTCTCTTCTTCAATGAATACATAAAAAATAAAAAAACCATATTCACTCTTTGGTATTGTGTGTAAATGGGCACTTACTATCATTCTCTTTAGAACCCTGGAATTTTATCGAGATTCATCTTTCTAATTGATCTCTACTCTATTCATTGTCAACATTGTTAGTGAATTAATTAGTCTTAATAATTTTTTTCACAAATCATAATCAACATCCAATCAATACTATATATTACAGATCTTATTCACATTAGAATTTGTTAGAAAATTTAAAACAAATTACTTCTTAGTGGGATCTACTAATATATCCTTGCCAGTGATCATGTGTCACTAGATTGATAATTTTTTCATTTATAATTTACACTTGTACCATTTGGAATATAGTTTCTCCTTCCATAGTTTTTTGAACCAAATTTCCATGTTTTTCATTATATTTTTCCTTACACTTGTAGTATATTCAAATATATAATAAAAATACTAAAAAACATGATCTAGCTAATTTATAAGGGTTTTAATCATTAAATCAATGATAATGGTGGGGTAATTTGCACGCCTAAATTCTATAACTCAAAATTCATAGTTTCCAAACTCAGTATAGAATTTTTTTTCCTAGTTATGTCCTAATTTTTAACACTATATGATTTTATATAGAATAATGGTCAATTTTTATGAAATAATAATACCCTCAAATTTCACCTAAATCTCAAAAACTAGGGTAAAAGATAATTTTTATTCATCATCATCATGTTACATTGGTGATAATTTATGTCGAGCCTCATTGATCCATCATTCATTTTAATAAACACAACGAGGGAAACCTGTGGGGAAGTACTAGGCTAGATAAATACCTTATCTAGATTCTCATATTGATTCTTAATTAATTATTTCCACTCAATAATGGCCATTTTCTATTGTATCTATGAAATAGGTTTACCACCATATATGAGTTATGTTGAAAAAGAAATTTCTTGTCTTAGTGTAAAACTAGTGAAATATTCAGGAAAGGAATTAAAAAACAATAATACAATAGGAATAAATTTAACATTGATCATTTCTCAAACAATAATAGATAAATACCCTTAATTAAAGGAACCTATACCCAAGAAATTTATTTATTTTACATTGTAATCTCTTATTCATACTAACTCTAATAAGAAACCATTAGTTGATTTGTTATATAAAATGAAACATCCCTTAATGGGTCATTGATATGGTATCCATGAAAGGTGAAAAAAGTAATCTTCAAAATAATATCAAATTCCACTAAAGGAAGACAAATAATATTTAAAATGGGTTATTCTTAAATAAAATTACATATCATCCTCATAATTGTATTTGAGTACATTTTTTCCAAAACCATAATGGTCAACATTAAAAATTTACCTCAAATTAGAACTTCCTTGGTCTATGTGTCATCCCCTAGGTTAGGGGATTGACTAAGACAGTGTCGAGGTTCCCCAAACAAAATAAATTGACTTATTAGTGGTAAATTAAGAATAAATTCATTTCCATCCATGACACAATTTGTTTTATATGAAAAATATCTTATTTATGAAATTTATTTCCACACATAAGAATATTTTTATTCCTTTGAGACATTTATAAGGGTTTTTCTTCCATAATTTTGACATTTTTGGTGATAAATTATCTTACCTCCAAGGTCTATATTACCTAAATATTCTTGAAATTTCACTTCTCTCTTATTTTTTTATTCATGTGTTCACCTAAGTTTAGGTTTTTCAATCAATATTAGTGATAAATAGTTTAAAATAATCACATGTTTTTCATTCCATCACCTAATTAATATTATTTATTATAAAGAAAATCATTACACTATCTATCACATTCATCATTAACATGATTCCTCCTACATCCATCTAGTGGATAAAACAAAAATTGTATTGTGACTAACAATAAAGATAGTAAGAAATTATATAAAAATTAAAACTCATTACTATGATTTCTAAATCATAACACTTTCTTTTTACTGTAGTACATCATTTTTAACCTATTTTTTCTATGGTCATTATCTATTCAAATCCAACATAATTTTTAATAAGTAAAATATTATTCACCTTAATCATATCCCCTAAAAGTTTCTAACTGAGTTCACCGTAATTACCCTACTCGTTTTGCACCGGTGATGATCAATTTAATACCCAATCCACCCCTTTCATATTTTTTACCCCTAAATATATTTATTCCATAAACACATAAACAATATTTTATCCATATAGGGATGCATTTTCTATTAAATACAAAAAATATATACCCTACCTAAACATTGAAATATTTTTCTATACCGAGAATTATCCCTTGCATGTTCAATAATTATATCTTATCCTAATCTATAAAAAAATAATAAAATACTTATCTGATTCCAAATGAGGTGTCCTGAACATTAAATATATTAATATTACATTATTTTATATTATTAATCAGTATATCCCATAATAATGCATTCCCTATAACCATATGAATTTAGGTCCATTAGAGACTAGTTACATAACTAGCGTATAACATTCAATGATCATGTGAATACATAACATGAACATAAGGTTATGAGAATATTTTAAAAAAATTAAAAAACATACCTAGTAATTTAATGATCATTGTTATGGAATAAGTCTGTTTTATTTAATAAGATGATAATCATGGAACAATTAATGATAATGTTCCATGAAATCATATCATATGAATAAGAAAATATTATGGAGAGTGGAATAAATTTTTTTGCATAATCATAATAATAGGAATATTATATCAAGGTTACCCACCAAGACATTCATCATAACTTAGTCTTGGGATATCTATACTTTTACCTGCTACAAGATAGGACTGGAATCCTATGTACCATCTTCTATGATTTGGATAACCACCTACGTACCCAATTACATCATGAAACGTTAATCACTTATTAATCTTTTGTAGGGATATAATGTACCCACCTATCACAATGCATTATCCATTTATATGTACTATACAAGGCCATGAAATCACTTGTTATTTCCTTATATACTAATTTATGTAAAAAATAGTGTTTATTAATATTTCATTATCATAATCATGGACCATCAATGTAGCTAATAAAAGTGTTATAATGGGATCATATCCACAGTGAAAAAGAACTAACATAGATTGATATTTTCAAATATAGATATAATTTTAAAATATAATCAAAAAATTTACTGAGGATAATACAGTATTCATTTTGAAAACATGTATTTTAAATCCAAATTTTTTAGATTATTAGAAATAAAAACATTGAAAAGATTCTTAGATGCATGGAAAATAATCATCAAGGAAAATAATAACCATCATAGAGTGAAAAAGTGTTCGTACGATTAATATAAAAATAATTATCCCATTAAAACCTTTAATAAAAGGTATATTATTTATAAAATGGAAAGAATAAAAATTTAATGTTTTTATAGAGATTAAATCATTCTAAAAATGAAATTTATAAATCATTTTTAAAATAAAAAATTATATTTTCAATATTTTGAGAGAATATAGACATGAAATAAAACAATTAGAGTCCAAAGAGAAAAAAAAGGTTAGTTTTCCAAAAATAATTCATTTATAATAATGAGTAATTATAGAAGGAAATTGAAATTAAAAAATGAAATGTATTGAATAAAAATGAGGATAATAAAAGAAATATAATTTTCCATAGTTATTTTATTTAATTTCATCATCAAAAAATTATATATAAACAATTCTGTTAAAAAGTGATATTTGCTTTCATAAAACCCAAGAATCATATATGAATTTCTCCATAATATTTTTCTAACCTCTTGTATAATAATTTTATATATAATATAATTTTATAAATAAAATCATATTAGTACTTATCATCCCATATATTGTTTACTTATAGCAACATATCAACAATTTATAACTAAATGTTTCATTATCATCATCATTTCAGGTGTCAACTTCTTATTTATTAATTTATATATCGACAAGGAAATTGTATTCCATAAATATTGATCATGGTTTCATCATATCCAAAAATTTAATAATGATATAAAATTATATATATTTATTGTACTAATATGTACGACCTTCTAGAATATGAAGACAAAGAAAAATGAATTACATCATTCATAGACAAGGTAATATGTATGTACCCTGGAACGTTGTCTTTATTTTTGTAAACAAAATAGCTAAATAAAGATAAATTGTATTTAATATTTTCTAAAATAATATTTATATAAGAAATATCATTTAGATTCATTCAATACATCTTTATATCCATGAATACGAGGCAATGATATAAAATAAATCATGTCTCTACGTAGAGGATGCAGTACACAAGTATGCACTGGCGATACAGTTAGTTCCCATTTATTGGAAATGAGGTAGAAAATGATTATCTAAGAATAATAATAATGTCTCAATATATTTTTATAGTGTATTCATTATTTTTAGATGGATACAATATATTTAGATCATGTAAAAGAATATATTATTTTTAATGAGTGCAATAAGATGATTAAAACATCGTTGAGAGGCATCCTTTGGCATTAAAATTAAATATTCATTGAATGATCTTAATGAAACAACCTATTACCCACTTTTCGGTATTTTTTCATCACTATTTTCATTTCCCTCTTTGTTTGGGACCATTCGGGGCATTTTAGGATGGAGATCCTTTGTAAGGGAAAATGACCTTAATCTTGGGTATGTATGGTTGGGGTAATAAAGGGAATCTAGGTATAAATGTGAAAAAAATAATAGGATGTGATTTTTGGTATGGGATGACCTGTGGAATTTTTCTATGTGTTTTAATATAATCTATCTAGTTTATGGTTTCAAGTTATGAAATTGTTACACGATAGGAATCTGATCTCGAGATGATATTGTGAACTGTTATAGAGTTTGAAATGCTTACATGTAATGAAACTTGTTCATGTCGTGAAAATTTCAATCATTTTTAACCAATGTGAAAAAAAAATCCATTTATATAGATTTTGTTGATTTTACATCATAGACAAGGAATTTATGTTCTGTAATCACCACTTCCCGTAGGTTTTTATGTGTTTCACATCTAATTTTATATTCATTCTTTAGTTATATTCTCTCTCAATACCTAAAACCTCACCCAGGAAATTTTTGGGGTCTCAAATCATTCTACATTTCTTTATTTGGCAGTTTATATTTGTTTTGGTTATGCCACATCTATCTGGGTATTTACCTTTCAATTTATTTTTTATTATTAGTTGTAGTAGCTCTATTATGCTACGTATTCATATCTATTGGCCTGATGTTAATTATTAACATGAATCTTTATAGATATATTGTCTTATAATTTTTTTGATGTTACCCTTTTTTTATTGTGGTGTACCTTTTAGGTTTATTGTGGGTCTCCATTGTTTTCTTTGAATTCTTTTATATTTTTGGATCCCATTACGGCTGTATGCGACCCATGTTTGAGGTATGTTTTCTATCTCAAACATATGATGAATAAAATTTATTGATCTAGTTTTATAAATTGTATTATTTATGAATTTGAATGAATGAATTGAGTGTGTTGAAGAATTTTTTTGAGAAATGTTGGGTTTCCCCTTATTTGGTAAAATAAATCTATTTTAGAATCATTGTGAAATGGATTTATGAAAACAAATCCAAGCATGGTCATGATGTCATGGTTTAGAAAATGATGCACATTAGATGCCTTGGGTAAATACGTGTAAACTTTTGTAACATGATCCATCCAATGATAATTTTTTGGGGTTCAATAATGGGGTTTTCTTCTGTCATTCCCTGAGTTTTTATGAATTAATATTTTTTAATAAAATAAACTTCTTAAATAAATTCCACTATAAGGTACGCCATGTTATACTTTAATTATATGCAACACAATCTTATTCATGCCCAAAAAATAACTCATATGTCAGCTTCTAGTAAAAAACATTAATTTTGGATTGTGTTGCACAAAATTCCATGTTCCTTTTAAAGCATTCCTTATACAACAGATCGACTTTTACCAAAAAATAATATACAATTAGTATTATAGTTAAAATATTTTAATAGTTATCACATGTACACTAGAAAAGAATATATGAATAATATTAACTAAATTATTGAAATATAATTTTCACATATTTAAATATTGAATTCATTGATAATAAATTAATTATAAATGAAAATAAATACCAATTTAAAATAAAGGATGTGTTTTTGTGAAATAGTTTCTTTATAACCATCAAGGAATTTTATTTTAATAAATTTAATTAATATATATTTGCTCTATTTATTTAATAAATTTATATATTATAAATTCAAGGAAAATAAACTTCATCCAATAATTTTGAAAGGATTAAAATAAGATTAAATCTAATTTTAGGCATAAAAAGATATATTATTCCAAAAGGCAGTATTGTCGCATTTTAAGGAATTAATTATTTTAAAACTAATTTTTGATAACATTGTATGATTTATTTTATAAAATAAAATTAATTTATTAATTTGGAATATAAACATTTACTCTATTGAGTTCTTCCTATTTTCACGAGAAGTTTCATTTTTTGATGAATAGTAAAAAATACTAAATTTCAATTGAGAATTTATATTTATACTAATTTAATTATATAGTAATTTTATATTTTTTATTTTCAAATAATGAATATTTTTATAATTTATACATTCATTAATCCAATTTAAGAAATTGTAATTAATTTCAAAATAAAAATTTATATAAACATTTCAATCCTTTTATCATTTTTACTTTAAAAACATGATGTCTCATCCGGTTTGTGGGATTAATTTTAAATTATTTTCAAATTTATATGTGTTTATATTTTATAAAAATGTATTAAAATTTATCAATAAAATAATTTATTATTTATAGTAATTTTAAAATAGTTTTTTACAAAAATAAATATTTAATGTAATTATAATTAATTATAACGATTAATGATAGAACGAGTTAGCATAGTGGTTAAGCATTAACTTATGGGGTCATATAACCTAACAAATTTCCCAAAATCTATTGTATAGACATATATAGACCATATCATCCCTTTGATCTATTCTTCTTCATTATTGGAGCTAAATTATTTATATAGGACCTCCCAATAATGATTACCTTTTAATATTTAAAAGAAACCACACTCCACCTCCACTATAAAAGAGAACTCACTCCATCAATTATTCACACATATCAATACCCTTGGATCATCAAAAACCTACCAAATTAATATCCAAAATTCCATACCTTCAACATATAATATGTTATCTTGTAAAAACTAACCACTTAAGGCCTTTTGTGCAATCCAAAATAGTTAACCAAAGAAGAGGTATCATCTTTCAACAAGAAATTTTGTTTGATTTCTTTATCCACAACCTAAATTATTATTATGAAATTACTGTTTAATAATATCATTATCCATAATATAATAATATGTTTTTTGTGTATTTCACACACACACACACACACTTCTTTCAAATGGGATACCCAATCGTCGTTCATGTTTATGGGTGACAATTGCTTCATGAACATATGTAGTTCATTATTCCATTACCACCTCTCAAGGTAGGTAATAATGATTTAATTTTTATTTTTATATTATATATGTTATATTTATGAGTTATTTATACTTCCATAATTTTTATATAACACATACCTTCATGATTTCCATATCTAGGAATACGGTAACATCATTTGTGGACGAGTGGTCTACCCCCTTACCAAAGGGATGTGATTATTTCATTATTTTCATAGAATTTTTAAAATATGGTTTTATTAAAAATATGGGATATTTATAAAATAAAAATTATAATTTAATTAATTTTTTTATATGTATCATTCACTTTTTTTCATTAAATACTATAAGAAAATGGAAACATCATTCTTGCGTACGTACAACCTACTATCTCCATAAATGGTGTATTTAATTTCTTATTTATTTATTTTATATATTTTTATAAATAAATGAATAAAGAATTTATAAAATGTTAATATAATTCCTGAAATTTAGGAAATAAGTAAATCATGATCATTGTAAGAGGACTACAAATGAGAAGTCACACATGTATGAAAAACAAGGTGGCTCTTACTGAAAACCTAAAATCAACATGGAATTGTTAATAAATAAGTAATATTTTTCATAAATAAATTTAATATGGTATTATATATATGAATATGGTTCTATGATATATTTATAATAAAATTATATTTGTTATACAAGATGTTCAAAAAAGGATGTTGAGAGTTCAGACTTAAGGTAGATGATTTCTCGTATCGCTCACATTTTTGTGGGATATATGATATATTCACCACTTATTCATGTTCTGTGGTTTTTATATTTCCTTATGAAATGTTATATAAATAATTTTATATATTTAATGATATTATATGTTTCAATTGATCTTATTAATTCTGAAATCTCATGATTCAAAAGACACTCAAGTAACAAAGGGATATCTGGTCCAACTTTTATTTCGGTGATACTTTTTCCATATTATAAAATTGTTTCTTATATGTGGTATATAAAATAATTATTGATTTATTATATGATTATTATACCTAAATTTAGTTTAATTGACATATCCATTTTAGGATCTCACTTTCATGGGGATTATGGTTTAAAGGTTACCAAATCGGTAATGTAATTTTATCTCAATTTCCTTCATTGAGAAACATGACTTGTTATTCACCTATATTCGTCAATGAGGTCTATATAATTCCCTTTTACTTGTTATATCATTAATATCTTTATTTTAATGTCATTTTATGTTTCATTTAATTTTATTATTTCATGAGGATTTTAATTCCATGTTACCAAAGTTGTAACCATTTATTGATACAATCCAATCGTTTATCATGATAACCTTTCATTACAATCCTAATGATTAATTATTTTGATCCATATCTCAAAAAATATAATTAATTTTATTCTCATCTGTATATTCATGATATATTCATGTAATTAATACATTTTTACACTATTTAGAACATAATAGAATTAAAATATAGTTTTCTATGAAAATTGGACCTTTTTTCTCTTTGGTTGGAAATCCATTTTAGTCAAAAACCACATTTTGTAACAAATATTCAAAAATATTATTCAATTATATTTTAAATTATTTTTCATGTAAAATGATTTCTAAAATATATCTTGTTCTAAAAGTGTTTTAAACAATTTTCAAATATTCATTTTTATTTTTTTTTGTGGTAATTTAAAAAAACGATTTCAATATTTTCAAATATTCTTTTGAATGTTTTAAAATATATTTTCAAATAAAAAGATATTAAAAATATTTTGTGCTCTAAAAATATTTTATTAAATAAAAAAGAATATTTTCAATAAGTAATTTTTTATATTTCTTAACTCATAACTCATAAGATTGAAAATTAGTTTTATTTAAAATCATTTTAAAAATGTTTTATCTTTTAGAAAATAATTTTTATAGAATGGTTATTTTCCATTATTAAAGGCTACAAGTGATCCTTCATAAAACATCTCAATATAAGATGATATCCATTTACATAGATTCTTATAATTTAGGGATATAATTTAAAGACACCATTCTTATTCTTTATTTGGATGTTTTATGATTAATATTACATATTTTTTTTCAAAAAATGTTTCTCTTCCCTGAGTTATAAAATGATAAAATTCATAAGAAATATTCTTTCATTAATTTTTTTTCTATGATTATGAACCCTATCTCATTTCCCCAGCTTATGATATGATTAATTTCTTATTATACCCATTTAATTTCATGAGTTTTTATATGTTGTTTGTAAAACCATCTATTTTTGTTGGCAAATATTGGATGAGTGTTTTATTATCATATTGAACAAGTATATAATATTTGAAAATTTTATTGGTTGGACCTATATCTCCCAATATTTAATTTGGTAAAAAATTTAATTTCATGAAATAAATAGGCTTAGAACATAGACTGAGCTCAATTCACATTACATGGTTATAATGAGGAGTGAACCTAGTTCACCAATATAGGGTTGGAACAAGAGGTAAATAATGTTCTGTAATACTATGATGGAATAGGAAGTGAACCTAATTCAGTAATATAGGTCTAGAATGAGGAGTTAACTCCATTTAGTAATATAGGGTTATAAATAAGAGTTTCCTTGTTTCAGTAACATTGGGATTGAATGAGGACTGAAGTTAGTTCAATAATTTAGGGAAAGAATGGGATGTGATCCTCATTCAGTTACGTGGATGGAATGGGAAGTGAACCTGTTATAGTAATGGAACTTGTCTATTAGTATAGTCTTTAGAGTAAAGTTTGACTAATATTATGTTTTTTTTGAGTGAACACATTCTACATATATGGACATGGATGTAATCCTTGACTACAATGGAAATCATTTTCTATGTTTATGTGTCCTCCACATTTCCATGTCTTATTCCTATGTTATGGTTTCATGTATTATGATCAAAATTCCATTATGATTCATGTCTTATGAACAACCAATATTTATTCTATGAATCTTTATTATGATCTTTGATATGAACAGTCTGATCTTGTAATTTTATGATCATGCTCTCATAACATTATTCTCATGCTTATGCTTACATATCTCCCTTGTTTACCCATGCTGAGAATTTTGGCTCACGCTTTCTTAAGTTTCCTTTCAACCATGTTTTGAATAATATAATTAATTAGGAACACATAAATGGGAATATACTTAAGGGAAAATTACTTATATTTGACCAAACTAGAATATTGGGTTTTATGTTTTTAAACACACTAAACTATTATGGTTTGTAGGCATGTAATTTTTTAATGTGAGGAATATTCAAATAAACTGATGTAACATCCATGTATGATAAGACAGGGTCATTATAGTTTATATAAAATGAATGTTTTAGTTATTATTTTGAAACTATGTTGAAATTACATTAGTGATATCCCAAGGGATATTTATAAGGATATGTCTTGGGATCTATGAAAGGATAATCCTATGGATGATTCAATTTTTAGGAAAATTTCCTTTCATTTTGGTAAGGGGTAATGCGAGTGGTTTCCTATAAATACATCCATGTTTAGATACAGAAAGTTGGTTTCTCTCTATCATAGATTTATATAGGGGTAATAACCCTGAAAACATTGCATTGAGCTATACTCTCTCAAGAAATGGTGCATGACAGTGGGCCTTACCGCATACCTTGTTTGACACTCCTTGGGTACATTCCATGTTAATTAACGTACACATTATGAAAAATCATGATGAAATTAAATAGAATACCCCTATAAATAATATCTTACAAACCAAATATTCTATATATTAAAATGCATTTTTTAGTGATTTAGACATCCAATAAGTACTTATTCATGATTATTTTATTTTATACAATGATTTCTGTTTATCACACGATGTATTTTATTTTAGTCAATTGATAGAACGTGAAGGAACCATGTTAATGATGAATGTAATTTACAATTAAATGATTTACCTCATGAGTAACTGAATTTTATGGGATATGGAATCAAAAGACTCTTTTCAATTATCAGACAAAATTTTCAAGCTATGAATCAGGGTAAATATAAAAATGACAAAATAAGGGAATATTTCTCTATTGAGTCCTTATTAAGGAAACACAAACATTACATCAATTGTTCCATTGAACCATTTGTTGTTGATAAATTTATTAAGACCATAAAAACATATTTTCTATTATATAGTGATTAAATCATGAAAATTTCACTTTGGCCATCTTCTTTCTTGAAGGTGAGATGAATATATGGTGGAATCATTTCTATTATATGAGGCAACAAGATGAATTTAACTCTATGGATTGGGAATAGTTCCTAAAATTATTTTTTTATAATTAATTTAGATGCATAATTTAAAAAAATATAAATATGTAATTCTTAGAGATTATGAATAAGTTTGAAAAATTTCATGGTGCCAATGAAACAAGTTTAACAAGGCTTATGTGGTATACTTTGAGTATTATCATGTGACTTCAATGTATGGTTAATCAATTCTTCAGTTAGTTAAAATCATGTATATGATGGGTTCTATCCATAATAGCCATCAATTGCTATGTAGAGATTGATTAATGTGCTATCAAGGTGGAATTGGAAGTTAGGGTCATATATAAATATCTTGGATTTAAAAATAAAATCAATATGTAGTTAAAATGAAAATATAATGAAAATGGAGAGTAAGAGAAACTTATTTTTGAATTGATGGGAATAAGTTAGATAACTATACAAATATAAAGAAAGGTATATAGAATAAACTACCCACACTCTAGTGTTTCATGTTTAGGGAGATTGGGAATTATGAAAATCAATTCTATAATCCATGGTAAATGTAAATGATGATCCACAACAAAATCTAATGAAAATGGACAAAGCGAAAGATTATGATATCATAATGGTTAAAGTAATCCATGATAATTAGGGATTACATATCCAACTATCCTTAGTTTGGAATTTCATGTTGTATTTTGTATAAATAAGCCTTATGGAAATAAAATTTTCTATACTTTATTGAATTTTCATGTTATTATCCAACCCTATATTGATTCTGATATAATAAAATAACATTTAATAGTATATCAATTCAATGATGAACCCACATTTCAAATTACTTTTTTGGTACAAGTTAATATCATACATAATTAATAGAGGGTAAAATATATGTTGAAAGGGTTATAAAATTAAAAATTTATGTAACGGTTTATATTAAACATAATATGAGGCTTTATAGATTAAATTAAAGTATCACCACTTAAGGATTTATGTAAATTTATTAATATGTACTAAACAAAATTAATCGGTGATAAATAAAGAGAAATGAAATTCCTTATCAAAAATTATTGATCATATGTTCTAATAGTTATTCAGGAAAAAAAGAATCACCATAATCATTAAAGTGAGAGATTAATTGTAAATTAGTAAAGGAATAATCAAATGGTGAGATTATGCTTAAATCAAGTATGTATATCTTCTAATGAAAGTTCATCTTCTTTGTTAAGATGATTTTGAAACAAATAATTTTTTCATTTCACCTTTCTTTCATATGAATTAAATGGTCTCATAGATCATCAATAGTTTATGGATTTGGAATCGATAACATCAACCTTACCATGTTTTGTATAACTCTCTGCCAGATATAAATAATAATATTTCCCTTACATAACCTTTTTTCACATTCACTTATGTGCTCATATGTGCAAACCTAGTTATAAGTTACTTTGGGTAATCATTATGTTATCAATAGTCCTTTTTAAAAAAATTATTCATTTTTATAATGTAATTTTTTATGAAGGTAGATTTCAATTATTAATATTGACTGAGATGAATATTTAGTGAGAAAATAATTTTATGAGGAATAGAATGTTACACCCTAATATGGTATGAATGAATTTTTTTCATATAAATTAAATATCATTGATGACTCAAATTTCACACTACACTAAGTTATACTTCCTTTATATGCAACACCATTTTATTCCTAAAGTACATGAAAAAATAGATTATTTTTTTATATAGGCACCACTATGTTTGTACTGTGCTACACACAATGATGCATTCCATTTATATCTTATGTTATACGCAAGACCGATTTTTACCAAACAACAACATACTAAATATATTATTATAAAAATGATATTATAGTTAACATGTAACCATTTGAATATATGATATAGATAAGAATAAATAAATTATTAAAATCTTCTTTACATGTGTTTTTTAAATTGATTATTTAGTTTTAAATTATTTATAAATAAATATAATAACCAATTGAATATAAAGGAAGTGTTTTTATGAAAAAATATGATTACACCTACAGAGTTGTTTTCAATTAATAAATTGAATTAATCACTATTACTAAGATATATTAATGGAATTTATAAATTTTAAATTCAACAAAATGATTTCCCATTTAACTAATAGCTTTTATAGACATAAAATATGAACTACATTATTATCAACTTTGTTCTTTTTTTGAAAAACTATGTTTATTCTCATAAAGGGTTTTTAAAATAAAAAATTAAATTAATCACTATTACTGAGATATATTATTTAAGTTTATAAATTTTAAAATAAGATATATTTTTTTTATTCAAACAAAATTTTTTCCATTAATGAAATTTGTGTCATTGAAATGAATTTCACATTGAAATTAGATATTAAATTATTTCAAATTTTTCAGATTTTCACATAAAAAACCCATTGTCTCTTTCCATATGTAGGATTAATTTTAAATTTATTTTTCCCACTTATGTGTTTAGATTTTTTTAAAATGGAATTAATATTTTAAATAATACTAATTTATATTTTATAGTAATTTCAATGTTTTTTTACAAAAAATACTACTAAAAGTAAATAAAATCAATTACATCAATTAAGGTTAAATGAGTTTTCATAGTAGTTATACTTTATCTTAAGGATACATATAACCTCAAAACATGTAACAAAATGCATTTTTTGGGCATATATATCACATATACTACATTTAATTGATTTTTTCTCATTATTGGTTCCTCGTGTAGTAAGAATGTCCACCATGTAATGTTTACCTTTTTGTATATACAAGAATGATAATCCTCCTCCAATATAAAATAGCACTCAACCCCCTCATCTCTTCACACCATTTATGACCGTTGTCTCATCTAAATCATTAAGAAATAATCTACTAACATCACTCCATTCATCATATAATCCCCCCCTTTCAAGAATCCTATCAAGGAATCCCTTTAGTGAAAATCAAAAGATGTTACCCAAAGGGTAGGTAACATCCTTCAACAAGAACATCATTTTATTTATTTATCCACCATTTAAATTACTATTATTCAATTTTTAAATAATAAAATATATATCCAAAATATACTGATATGTTTTTATGTTTTGGGTATGACCTAAAATCATAAAGACTTATATGAAATAGGATATGAAATCATAGTTCATGGGTATGGAAAACTACATCCTCACAAACCGGTATTATTAATTCTACCATTACCACCAGTCCAGGTTTGAAATACCAATTAAATTATAGTTTTTATATTAAATTTATGATATTTATGATTTATTTATAATTATTTAATCATTATATAATTCATTCATTCATTTTTTCCATTTTGTTGGAATACAATGACATCGTTTCTGGACATGTGGACTATTGCCTCCTCAATGGGGTATGATTCATTTATGGTTTACATAGAATGTATTACAAATTAGTTAATCAAAAATATTTCATATTTATAGAATAATAATACTACATATATGAATATATATTTATATAAAACATTTAATTTTCCTTCATCCAATATGATATAAAAATGGAAACATTATTCATGTGTGTGTACGACCTACCCCTCCATGAATGGTTTATATCATTATCTATTTTAATCATTAATATATTATTAAAAATTAATATATAATTAATATATATGATATTAATATAATGGATTTAATTATATAAATAATTAAATCATGATAAATTTAAGAGGACTAAGAATGGGAAGTCAAAACATGTATGAAAAACAATGTTGTAATTACCTAAAACATAACATTAACATTGAATTGTTAATAAAAGGGTGATATAAATTCATAATTAAATAATATATGGTATTATATATATGAATATGGTTAATTTATATATTTATTATAATCAGATATTTATTATAATTTGTGTTTGAACAAGTAATATTAGACTCAAAACATAATGTACGGGATTTCTCATATCACATTCATTTCTTTGAGATATATGCTACATTCACCAATTATTCTGATTTTGTGGTGTTTATACTACCATATGACATGTTATATAATTAATTTATTTTATTTTTGATATTAAAATGATTCAATTCATTCTATTATTTAATATATCTCATTATTCAGAAGATACTCATGTAGTAAGGGGATTTGTATACCATATCCACAACTCATTTCTTATGTGTGGTGTATTTTATAAAGACCTATGATAAACACACATGGATATCACGTATATTTATTTGAATATTAATAATATTGAAAAAATGAACTTCTGGTAGAAAATTTAAACAAAATCTTCAATTTGGGTGAATGATATTCAATGAATCCCCCAAAGATATTACCCATTGGTACTTCTACATAAAACATTTCTTCATAACCTATGAATGAAAACCTAATAAATGGGTGAGATTTATTTCACATTAAAATAAAATGAATTAATCATATAATCATAATGTGAATATAAGGGTTTTATAAAATGATCATATCATTAGAATATCATACCCTATATATCAATGATCATAACCATGTGACATTTCATAAGAATTGATAGTTTATAAGGCTGGTGTAATGAGGGTAACAAGATCAAAATCCATGAAATAATAACATTATAATAAGTCATATATCTTTTTTAATAAATATAAAAATACAAGTTCTTATGTCACTACTACCTACCAAGACCTTCATTATATGTTGGTCTTGGGATTATATCTCGTATACATACTTCAGGCTGGAATTTCCTCATGTGAGTCCTCTTATTTCGGTCCTGGAATTAATTTTTTTTTACTATTTTATTTTATGATTAGTATTCCATATTTTTTAATGATTTTGATTCCCTACGATGTACCTTCTTGTTTCAAGATTGGGATTCTTTCTTATTTTAGGCTTGGCATGCTCGCCAGTTAACCAACTAATTCCATTATTGGTGTTTCCTATAGAGTAAGCTCTTATTTTTGGTTTAATATTCCCTCCTATTTTAGTATTGGGAGGCTCTAACTTATAATAAATTCATCTCATAAAACTTTCATCATTACCTACTGAATTAGATGGAGATATAGGTCTCACCCAGCACATAGTACATGTTTGATAAGATTATAAATAATCATCAGATCATTACCCATTAAATGAAATTGGTATTATTAACATTTATCATATCATTGCCCATGAAAAAGATATATGTATTATAATAATCTTATCATATCATAACTTGTGAGAAAAATATATTTGGATTCGAAATCATATAGCTTATGGAAGGCAAATATATTCTATAAGTATTATTCTATCATAACATAAACCTTTTAATAAATAATATAAATTGAAAAGTTGGATCATTCTCTCTAAGGGCATGAGTATAATCAATAAATGAAATATTGAATAGAAATAAATTGAAATATTTTTTTACAAAAAAATATTGAGTAAAATATCCTTTTGTACCTAAATTCTAATTTTAAAAACTAAAACCATTAAAAACTAAATTCCTTGGAAATTAATTCAATATGTAAAAAAAAGATTTAAATAATTTTGAAAAAAAATAATTTGAAAAATTATAAAATAATATTAAAAACTATTAGTGTAATGATTTCCATGTAAACATATAAAATACTCATGGGAAAATTTATGAAAATAATTTTCCTTGAAAATTTATTAATGAATTTTGAATATTTTTTGATAACCATCTTCTCTAAAAACATATGAAATAAGTTTCAAAATGTTTTCAGAAAATATTTCAATTGAAAAAACAATTAAAACATATAAATAAATCATCAAACATTTTTAAAATAATTTCATTGAAAATTATGGGATAAAATAAATATACATTGAAAATATTTTGAAAACCATTTTATTGAAAACACTGTGAAAAGCAATTATCAAGTAATGAAAACGTTTTGAAAAGAATTTATTTTTATATTTATTTAAAACATAAAAAAAATAATGAATATTTTTTTAGAACCATTACATTGAGAACACATTGAAAAAATATAAATAATTATTGAATACATCTCTAATACCTTTTTAGAAGACATCATTTTGAAGGAAATCTGATTTATAACTGAAGAGAGAGGAAAAGTCAGACATTCTTAAAAAACATTATTAATAATATTATGTACCAAATTGTGGTTAAATGGTACCAATACATGAATATAGTGCTAATGTAAATAGGAGAATAAAATTCATGATTTCTCTTCAGATATTGATCAAAATATTTAATCAATGGAATCATAATCATAAACAATCCCAATAGATGATGAGATTGTTTGAATAAACTCTTACCACTTGGTCCCATTAAATTATACACTCCATTTAAAAAAGGTTAAATTAAATTAAGAATAAAATATAATTAAATTGTTATATTCATGATTTAACAATTAAATTGTAGTATATACACATCATATAAAAATATAGGTTCCTAACATGGAATGTGTCTCAAAGAAAGAAAATTGAGGCCAAATTAAAATACATATTTTGAAGATTTTGAAACCTAAAACCCCTAAAAGAAATATGATAAAATTAATTTTATAGTACCCATAAATTTAATTATAATGATCATATAATACAGTTATGTTTATTATACACACCACATATAAGAAATATGAGGTGAACATGGATTTTATCTCACGAAAAATATATGGGACATGAGAAAACCATTACTACATGAATAAAATTAAAATAAAGATCCCAATGAAATAATTAAATAAATTTAAATGAATTATTATAATTATATAATTAAAATTAATTTTATAAAATTTCATAGTGTATTATATACACTACACAAAAGAAGTGAGTTGCGAACATGGAATGTGTCTCACAGAAAAAAAAGTGAAATGAAATCTGCCTACATTAAGTATTGAATTTAATTATATACATTAAAAATAATTTATAATAAATATAATATTATTTTAAATATTCTATAGAAACAAATTATAATAGAAAAATACCATCTATTACTCACTTATGAAGTTATATTACCTGTTTACTAACAATTCCATGTTAATGTAATATTTCGGGTAATAAGTTCATTGTTTGTTGTATGTGTTTTTACTTTTTAATCTGGATCCTCTTACATAGATAATGATTAAATTATTATAATGATGTAAAAAATTGTTTATATATCATATATATTTGGTATAAAAACATTTATTGTAATTTATAAATCATAGAAATATTAAACGAAATATGATGTTCACAAAGACTGTAGGTTGTACATATGCATGAACGCTTCTTCTGTTCAATTGTCGTATGGGAAGAAATAAATAAAATTAAATAAATTTATAAATAATATATATTTATAGTAGAATTATTATTTAATATATATTATATAAATTTACAAACCACAACCTTAATAGATTTCATGAAAATTGTGGATGAATCACATCACTTTGAAGAGATGGTACTCCACATATCCACAAATGAAATTCTCATATATACACAAAAAGAAATATATTAAGGTATGTTTTATATAATAATTGTAGAATTAAAAAATTATTTATATATATTATATATATCATATAATTTTACTAAATAAATCCGTAATACATTCAATTCAATGTGTGAACGAGTCACATCGCTTTAAGGATGGGGTAGTCCACAGATCCACAAACGAAGAAATCATATTTATACAAAATTGAATGAAAGAAGGTAGGTTTTATTTAATAACTAAATAAGTAAAAATAAATCATAAATACCATATATAAAATATAAAAACATTGTATTAATCAAAAATTTCATCCATGACAGGTTTTAAAGGTAAAACGAACAACTTATTTTTGTGAAGCGGTAGTTCGTCATATATAATAACGGTATGTTTCTTAGCCATTAAATGGAAGTTTGTTTAAGTGTTGATAAAACACTTCCCATAAAAAAAGTATTTTCATTATACTTGTGTTATTATATGATGATTTAATAGGAACAATCGTGGTGGTGGAGAGAAAAATACTGTAAAGGAGCTTGAGGAAGGATGTTACCTATTCATTGGGTAAATTCTTTTGGTTTGCACCAAATAGATTCCTTGGGTTGACATAAAAAAAGTATTAATAAAATAATAATATAAGTATATTGGGAAGATAAATTGTAATATAATTTCCATTCATAGGTGGTTTTAAAGATGTGAATAAGGAGAAGAGATGGTGACCTTTTATAAGGGAGGGAGGGGACACACTTGGCATTTTTAGAACAAGTTTTGTGTAATCACGTTTCTACCCGAACGAAGTCATTAAAAACAAACTAAACTCAATAATAGAAGTTTTATGGCCTAAATATTTCTATAAAATGATTTTTTGACATGTGTATGGGTAATTTGGGACCTTATGTTAAAGCTTTAGTCCCTTATTAAGGGCTATTTTACCTTAATAGCTATAATTAATTTTAATCACTTTCACTAGTAATTTTGGTAAAAAGATATGTTTCATATTATTAGAATATAAATTTTTACTAATTAAAATAATCTATTCCCATTTTTCAAAATTCAATTCATAGAAGTTACCAAATGATGTTTAACGCTAATCCTATAGTAATTGAGATAATGCAAGGTTTTAAAGCAAGATTGTACAAAATTTAATTAATCTTTTATATCTAAAATCAATATAGAGATTTATACAATGAAATAAATTTGTTTAATATATGTATAATTTATTTATTATGACCATGAAACAAATTTTAAATATAATATAGCTATATAAATATTTTATTCCAAGAAGTAGTTTTGAATTAATATTCAGTATTTTCCAATATTCATTTAAAATTGATGTTTCTCAGAAAAATAAAAAAATCATAGTAATCTAATTTGAACATTATAAATTAAAAAATAATTTAAATTTATCAAATTAAATATCTAATAGTTTTTAAAATAAATTTTATTATCATTCACATAAGGGCATAAAAAATAGTTTTTTTAGAAAATAGTATTTTCATACATATAATGACATTACCAATAATAAATGT
This sequence comes from Viscum album, assembly GCA_963277665.1. Lineage (NCBI taxonomy): Eukaryota > Viridiplantae > Streptophyta > Magnoliopsida > Santalales > Viscaceae > Viscum > Viscum album. The sequence continues at coordinate 1,748,306,901 of OY728146.1, read as the reverse complement.
TTTATTATCAATGTGTTTTATTTATATAAACCCAATATAAACATTATTTTAAAAATAGTTATTTATATTTATAATTTTATGTTTAACGGATTGGTTATAACAATCTTGTTTTAATAATTATTACAATAAAATGATGTTTAATAAAAACACTATCTGGCATTAATGCAAGTCAATCATGTGTTATGTGTAGTGAATGTTAATCTAAATATTTATTATTGTGTATGAAAATAAAACATAGTAACTTAATATAAAAAAGATATTTAATCTTTCATGAAATGATAAATATCAAAAATATTTAATTGTTTTTTCTTAAAAATATTTCACAAAATCTCACGGTGTGACATTCTACCCCCCTTAAAATGAATTTTACCCTCAAAATCTAGTTGGGTTATGGAAGATTTAGTACTTTAATGTTTCATTCATAAAAAACCACATCATAAATATTAATACTAAAACATCATTTAAAAAGTGGATGTTGGAAACATACCGGTTTTCTAGTATAACATTTAACCATGTTTCGACATATGAGAACATAGGTGGGATGTGAAAAATAATAATATTGAATTGAAATATTACTATCATGTTCTAATAGAGAGTGAGAGATAATACAGTTAGGAGAGAGTTAAAAATCACAAAGCCATAAATTATTAATGTTCTAAGGGACTATTTGATTCATTGAAAATGAAGGTACTATGATAACATTTTTGGATTCAAAAGACTTTTTCCTAAAGAGAATTAACACCAATAAAATTATATTATGTATGAAATATTATTCCCCTTGTAGTTCCTTGATAAACATCCAATTCATCTCTTACACTAAGAAATGAAGGTGATTTTTTAATTACTGAAGCATTAATAGATCATTTTACCTATGATAAGACATCCCACATATCTTCATGTACCGTCAATGAAATCTAGTTGGAACAGGATATCCAATATACATGAATACTCTTGTGTTGTGATATTACATTAATCTCATCATCTTTATCCAAATTTAAACATAGAATTTCTGTAAATGGTTTTCTATAAAAAATTTCCAAATTATTAAAATACAATACATAATAAAAAATATCATGAAAATATCATAACATTGATCCCCTATATTTCACAAAGTAGGTATTAGTTGTCATATTCTAACCAATTAATACCCTCATTCTATATTTTCTTGAATCTGAGTAATTACCTAAGTTACCATAAATTATTTTGGAAAACATGCATGTTTCCTTATTCAAAATATTAATAGATATATTCCCCAAATCAAAGATGTTTAAAACTTCATCCATAATGGCATATACCACTTTTTAAACAAATCCATAATTGGTTCTAAGGTCATATATAAGATCCAATATTCGTTATCCAAAATAATCATCTCATTATCCAAGCACAATTTTATCTTTATCTTGAACATATTAAGGGCTAACTTTCCTTAATAAAAATATCACACTACAATTAAATAATTTTATTATGTCTTCAACACCATTATACATATACTTAATGAAAACATATACTTAAAATAATTAATATTTTATAATTCATAAAACATATAATTTGAATTTAAAATTTAAAATATATAATTCACCCGTATTTACTATCTTACCGTTATTCACGCTTCATCATATTTTTCCTTAATACCACATTCATATAAAGTGAAATATCAATAATGTCATAAGGTTCTTCAACCTCAATCTAATCATTCTTCTGATGATTATATTAAATAATACTAGAAGAACATTAAGTACCTTTCACATGTTGTTTGTTGTCCCATTATAATCAGAATAACATAAAATACTCATACCAACTTCATATTCTATTCACTAGGGTTTAACTTAGGAAATTGATTTATTTAATTCCCATACATTCCACAACTAAAACATTCATTCTTAACTATGTTCCTTCTATTTAATACTATTGACTAAGACTAGAAATAATATTGTGAAAGACACTTATAATAGCATAAAAATAATCATGAAAAAATATTTGTATGATGTCTTAATAATGAGACATACTTCATTATTCTATGACTACTTAGGTTTATCCTAGGTTATTCATAGTTATATTCTATTTAAATCCTTCATTATGATTTAAAAGATGTTTGGGAATTCCAAAAGAATATCACTTGGGAGTGTCAAACCAGGTGTCTTGTAAGGCTCGTATTCATGTACCTAGTTATTCTCAAGTTAGGATCATTACACCTTTTCAGAGTTGTTGCATCTAGGTACATGTGTTCTAGATCCACATCCACTTGTAGTCTCTGGAAAAGGATTAATTTCATGAAATCTACTATCTTGATCCATTAACAAAATTCCATGATATTTTCCTATGCATTAACTCATCCTTAGACTTATACATAGAGACACCCCTATACAAGTCCTTAGAAATATACCTCGTGTTATCACTATAGTTTTTTCATCCTTGTTTTTTTGTTTGACTAATAATTTATTTTTATACCAACAATATAAACAAAGCCTTAACATATATATATCACATTAGTTTAAAAAAATATTCATCATATCACAAAAGTAAATGCCTGAGGACCATAATGGATTAGTGTCTTTGGAATCATAGAACAAAATTAGCTAACCTGGGAAAAGATCTTCAATATTTCCATAAATATATTCCCCTTTATTACTTATAAATAAATCCCCTCTTCATATACTAGGCAAAGTAATCATAAGAAATGTGTGAGATCAAAGGAACCATAAGGATAAATAAAGGAACCACATAAGACTATCATTAATTTAAGGCTTTGAGAATATGATCATATCATTTATAGATTGTAGCATGCATATCAAAAATCATAATAATAATAAGACATTGGATAAGGATCGATAGTTCAAACGACCTGAATCATAATAGAATCCATATAATAATCCATGAAATCATAACATCATAATAAGACACAGAACTTGTGGCCGAAAATTAAACATATAATGTCATATTTTTAGGATATTGACCAAGGCATTCATAACATGCTAGAATTAGGATAATAATTTTTTTACCAAATGTGGTCTTATGAAGTCCACCAATGTACCCTCTTGTTTCATTTTTGTTATTTAATTTTGGGTACCCTATTGTTTTTTTTTCTTAATATTCCCTCTGGATTCAAGCATTGGATTCCCTCTCGTGTTCTCACTAGTTTTGGTCTTGGGATACCATATTGTTTCAGTATTGGGATTCCCTCTATTTTTCCCTCTGGTTTCAGGAATGGGATTCCCTGCCATTTACCCTCGTATTTATTTATTAATATTACTCCATCTTTTAGGGTTGGGATTCTTTCATATGTACCCACTTCTGTTCATAAAACATTTATTGTAACCCAATGTGTTCGAGTGTGATATTTGTCACACCCATCGCATAATATGTGTGGTATAAGATTATGAAAAAACAGTAAATAAAAACCCATGAAATGAAATGTTTATTACAAAAAATTTCTCTATATTATTTTTCATAGAAAATAGATAGTCATCATAATCATTTCATCAAATCATAGCTCATGAATAGAATTGGGTTTCAAAATCATATATCTCGAGGAAGAAAATTTGGTTTCAGAATAATCATTTCACTAAAACATTGACCATTGATAAAGGAATATTAATGGATCCATTAGATCGTTTTTCAAAATGGCATGAGTAACATCAATAGATAAAATCTTACATGGATAATAATTTTAATGTATTTTTTAAATACATTTATTGAGTAAAAAATATTTTCCTATTTGAACATGATTTTTAAGAAATAAAAACATTAAAAACCACTTTCAATGAAATTTAAATTAAAATATAGAAGGATGAAATGAAATAATTTTAAAAACCTTTTTCCTTGAAAACACATAAGAGAGTCCTATGAACACTTTCGAAAAACTATTTCCATGAAAACATATAAAATAATATTGAAAACAATTTGGGGCAATTTTTCTTTGAAAAAATAAAAAATAATATTCAAAACATTCTAAATCCTAATTTATGTGAAATATTTTTGAAAAATGGTAATTAAATAATTAAAACGTTTTAAAACCCAATTCAATGAAAATAAATTAAAATAAATAAATAAATTTTGAATGTTTTCTGAATTTCATTTCTTTAAAAACACTTTGACAACATATAAATAAAACATAAAAATGTTTTGAAAACCATTTTTTTGAAAATAAATTCAAAATTTTAAATGGAATATTGAAAATGTTTTTTAAGAACTCATATCTTCTTATTAGGTATATCTTTCTTTTTTGATTGTTCTTGAGAAAAAGAGGAGTTTCTGGAAATTTCAGGAGTACACGCCTTGTACTTATAATTACACTCTTCGTACCCAGTTACCACAGGTAGTAGTGTACTGGCTGTGTAACGGTGGAGTACATGGTTGTGAGGGTTAACCTAGAGGTCGCCTAAAGTGGGGCCCAGTAAAGGCAAGTACATATCGTGTAACCTTGAATAACATGATGTGTACATTCCTTTTATTTCTTTAAATGGATCAGTTTCATGTCTAATCGAGATATCATCATTCTTCTTTGTTCGTCTCATCGAGGAGCGACTGTACGTTGTGATTCTTCTCTAAGCCCCCGACACACCATATATTCTCTGAATCTACCACCATCGATTGCGTTGGAATCGCCATGGTATGTTCTTCTTTCTTTTAGATCCTTGTTTCCGGATTCCTCTTCTTTTGTGAGTTATTCTTGGTTGAACGGTTTATATGTTTTTATAGATCTATAGTGTTCTAGGTTGAATAAAGTGATGAGATTCAACTATTTCGATCATGCAACACCAAAGTAAGTGGTTTGTGACGTTTCATAGTTATTCTTTGAGTTATATGTGAATCAATTCCCCATACCCTTGTTTGATATATTGTGTGTTTATAGTTTTTAGCCCTCTAATTTTCTTTTATGCCTTGTGTGATTGAGTAGAGTATTTAGGATTATAAATTGGGTTATTTACCTTGCTATGGATGTGTTTCCCATATTTTATTGATATTTACCATTTGGTCCAGCTTTTTCTATTAGGTTACTCTGTTTTCCATGCATAGTGTTGTTCCGAAGGAGTGAATTTTATCTGACATGCTATGATATGTTGTAGAATATTTATCCAAGTAGTTATTGAGGTTTACTTTGGCTTCCATATAATTTGTGTGCATGATTGATTTACAAAAGGATGTGAGAACCTGGTGTTGTAGACCATATAGAGAATAGATGGTAAGGTCTTCTCTAGAGTGTCTTTTTTACTTTTACGTTGCGAGACCATAGGTGGGATGGAATTTTTTCTCCCTCAGAGTGTCTGTAGTTTCCTTGTTATGAGACCATAGGGGTAATTGGATGTTGAGTGCTTCCCCAGTGTTTCAATAGTTATTGATATGAGACCATAGGTGGTATTGACAGTGAGTGCTTCCACATAGTTTCTTTTCTATAGTTGAAATAGAGGGGTTAGACTGTGTGTACATCCTAGAGGGTTTCTTCCGTTTGATTAGATGAACCATAGGGTTTAGGCTGTGAGTACTTCCCATATGGTTACTTATGTATGTTTGTTTCATAACTATTTAATGAAAAGGATGTAATTAAAACTGCACGGTTGTTTACTTTTGATTAATTCCTTGTTTATTGCTTCATTTTTCATATTTCCTATAATATAAATTCATTGATTTTTAGGAATAGATCATAAGGTGTTTGACTACTGAGATTTTTCTCACACAATATTTCAGTCATGCTTTTGGGCCCAAACAGATTATATTATTATAGGTCTAGATAAGGTAAAGAGCCTTTCTACTTCTGATATTTGATTGATGTGGAGTTGAAGAGCATAGGAATAAGTCATAGCTTGCGATTCTACTAGAATTTAATTTTTTCTTAGTACGTTGGTTTATTACTGCATTCCAACACTATGACTTGTTTCAATACCTTCCTAGATATAAGTTTCATGTATCATTTATATATGTGTGCTTCAGTTGTTTATTACCTTCTCTATTTACTTATTACAGGTTATTAATATTTCTGTTATTCTAATCATTTTATATCCACTACGATACTCTACCAATGATGGAATAGTTTCCCCACTATCACACCCATGTCCCTCAATTCTATTCAGCACCCTTTGGTGTTTGGGGAAATGCGCTTGAGGCCATGTGACCAACTGGGTACGAGGAACCTATGGGCAGCTCCTAAAACTGGGACGTTACAAAGTGGTGTCAGATAAATTCTTTTCTTCTTGACTTACTGTTTGGAGCATATAGCCATGGATATGATGAAATTGGTACTTGGTAATAAGTTGTTCCCTAGATTATCTAACCCATGTATATGGAAAATACAATTTACCTCATTTATTGAAATTGTTTTTCTAGTTTTGCAATTATTACAGTTGATTTGATTTATCTATTTGGTTATTAAAATGTTATGTATGTTAATTACTTATATTATTGAGGTTCTATTTCTGTTGCAACCCAATGAGAATAGTGTATGCCATATCATGCTTCATATAGACACATGCTAGAGATCACATGTCATGCATTATTATGCTTAAATTTAGGAATAATTACTAATTTCATGTTGTTATGATAAATTTTGTGCTTGATATGCATGTTGCGGTGATAGATGCCTTGATAGAATACCTACTATTTGATAAGATATTGAATTGTTGAAGGTTCAGTTTGAATGAAAACCAAACCTTGGTTCTTTAGGTGTTATGTCCCCTCATAGACAAGAATTTATTGGATCATTGATCAATTATGTTGTATATGAGATGGAAAAAAATCCAATATTTTATTCACGGGGGAGTATGGGCCCTCATGGATCGTAATTTGGCACATTAATGTTCATTCTAGGGTTTTCTGGGTTCCAAAGTAGTTTTTGATGCTTACTGTCTAGAAAACCCCAGAATAAACAGAGTGTAATGATAAATACATGTCATGTATCCATCTGTTAATGAAGGAAATGTTTTTATTAGGTACCCATAGTGTACTGTAGGTACACTTCGAGTAGCCTCTGACCGTGTCATGTTTGTGTGGGAAGTGACATGGGGTTGGGAAATCTTGGTGGAACATACTATTTATTGGTCGTACATATTGTGTGTATAGATAATTTTTCCAGCCATGTGACCAACGAAACTGGTGGATAATGGGTAGTTAGTACACGTTGTGTCTGGAACAAAAACGCCATGTAGAGTCCTCCATGTAACTGGTCATGTGTCTAACAGCATGGGTCGGTGAAGTTCTTCTAGTACACGATGTGTCTGTTACCAACACGCCATATAGTCATGGTCTATAAAAACTATGTGGGTTATTCATGTCGAAGAACTCAGGCAGGAGAACATGATTTGAGTACACATCGTGTCTGCGGAGAACATGCCAAGTGTGTGGGGTGTTACACGACTAGGGATGGCAGGAGTGCATGCCCATGTGAAGGCTTAATGAAACATGTCGTGTAGGAGTTTTACACGCCATGTATCCACTTTTTTTAAAACACTAATCCTTTATTTATCATGTTACCTTATTCTACATTTATCTTTAGCCCTTGGTAATCTTGATCTAAGGTATGGGATATACCTTGAAAATCCATGCCACTAAGATGCCCTCCGGTTGTACGTCAGTTACAAAGAAGTGATCAGACAATGGATATGGATGATCAAGGACAACCAACAGATCCACATATAGTTCAAGACTTAGAACTAGCCATTATTATAGACATTGGTGCTGATGCAAAGTTCCAAGATTTTTTCATGACATTCATTCAGACCTTTCAAGGAATATAATATCATGCCCCTTCAATGGCATAGTTGACATGGGTTTTTCAACAGCAGCGTCCTCCCAACTTCACATGGGACGGAGGGCCTCAAGCTTTAGATTCATGGTTAGAATCCATGATATCTATCTTCGAGCATCTTGAGACAACTCCAGAGAGGATTTTGAATCTTGCTGTGTATATGCTTCGGGATTCCACCAAGAGATAGTGGGTTGTGATCTCACTGGCAGGACACCAGCAGGTTATGGATTGGGATGTGTTCCAACATTCCTTCTATGACTGCTTTTACCCAGAGACTCTGAGGTCCGATTGGGCTCGAAATTTCATGAGTCTAGAATAGGGTACTCTCTCAGTTATGGAGTATTCTTCTTGCTTTACAGATCTTCATTGCTTTACACCAATTCCAGGAGGTGATGAGTTGTTCATGGTGAGAAATTTTGTGTATGGTATCAGGCATGACTTCCGATATTAGGTGAACATATTTAGGTTATATAGAAAACCAGGCACTGATCACAGAGTGCAATATGAGGGATTCTAGAGTTGTGAACCAGGGTGGTTTGACATCCAACGTTGGTACCCCTCAGACTAACAGCAGGAATAACCACATGGATTCAATATGTGGAGATCATAGGAGGCAAGATACTTCTTCTGGTGTCCGGGTGTTGTGCTACTCAGGATGTAAGAGAGGTAATGTGAGGCCACATTTCTAGGGAGACCTAGTGGAGTTTCTATATTGTGGCAAGGTGGGACATCTTCAACGCATCTATTATATCTCCTCAATAGTTGCTGGTGATAGGGGTTTTTTTGTCTCCTTATACTGTAGAAGGACCAACAGTTTCTCGTCTGTCTGATAACTATAGTTCTTCAGGGCATTCAGGTCAAGGTGAAGGTTTCGTTTGTGGTAGCCAGTCAGCAGGCTTTTCCGCAACGATAGGGTGGATCGGTTTAAGGTGGTCAGTCAGGGTCATAGGGTCGCGGTACATGCCAGACCTTTTGCATGGAGCATACCCAATACGAGGAGGATCTCAGACCCTCATTAGTTTAAGGTACGATCCTAGTTTCCTCAGTTTTATCTTCTAAACTTTTCGTTATAGTGGATTCCCATAGTTTTATATATGTTTTTGTTGTGGATATCCTTGGACTCGGTATATGTAATTATGTTGATTTCTTGATGATAGACACTCCGTTGGAGACAAGAAGAGCTAGTGTACATCAATGCAAGGAGTTGCTTCTTGAGGTTAGTGGGTGTCACTTCTCATGGAACCTCTATGTCCTAGAGATGATAGGATATGATGTCATTCTCCTGATGGACTACTTATTTTTCTTCCAGGAAGTTATTGATTTCTATCTTCATAGGTTGAGTTTAAAACCACCATAGGGAGGATCCTTTATACATAAGGGTGAATGAGATGTCCTAGTGAGTAGAGTGGGACCCAAGAATCATCAGTTGGGAGGAGTTACAACCCAGATTGTTATTCTATATCTGGATGACCAGGGGAATTAATATTTGGACATTATTCCAGTGGTGGATCATTTCTGGGATGAATTTATAGAAGACTTTGTAAGTTTTCCTTGAGATAAAGTGGTAGAATTTTCTATTGAGCATATTTCAAGGGTGGCACCGATGTCCGTTCCACCTTATAGGATGGCTACACCAGAGTTATAGGAGCTCATGAAGTTGTTGTAGGAGTTGTAGGAAAAGGGTTTCATCAAACCCGGTACATCTCCTTGGAGTTCTCCTAACCTGTTTGTAATGAAAGAGGACGGTACCCTCTGAAACTGTGTGTATTATTTGAAGATAAACCAGTTTAGGGTTAAGAACTGATATCCCTTACTGAGTATTGATGATCTCTTTGATCATCTTCGAGGTTCTCTGGTGTTCTTGAAGATTTACTTGAGATCCGATTATCATCAGTTCCACGTTAGACCATCTAAAATACCCAATACAGACATTCAGAGTAGGTATGTTCATTACGAGTATGTGGTTATTCTGTTCGATCTCATGAACGTGCTTGCATTTTTCATGTCACTAATGAACTGAGTGTTCCATCCATACTTGGATTCATTCGGGATAGTCTTCATGGATGATATCTTTGTGTACTCTCTCACATGACACGACCATGCTACCCATATTGTGATCATTTTCAGTATGCTAAGAGAACATCCTTTATATGATAAGCTCTCAAAATTCTACTTTTGGATGTACCAAATTCACTTCAAGTGTCATGTCATCTTAGAGACTGATGTACCATTAGACCATGACAAATTGACAGCAGTAGTTTCTTTAGAGCATGCGAAGAATGTCTTTGACGTTAGTGTTTTCTTGGGATGGATGGTTACAATAGTAATTACATATAAAACTTATCACCAATTGAAGTGCCACTGAAAGGACTGACTAAGAAGGATTCGATGTACTTGTGGTCATATACTTGTGAGTCTACCTTCGAGGAGCTGAAATGGTAGTTAAATTCAGCACTGATACTAGTATTTCTAGAGCCAGGAAATATCTATATTTTGTACTGTGATACATCAGGTATCAGGCTAGGTGATGTGCTTATATAGGGAGAAGGAGTTGTTGTGTATGGGTCCTAGAAGTTATGGCCACATGAGAGGAATTACCCAATGCATGATCTCAAGGTAGCTATAGTTTTTCATGTTTTACGCAGTTGGAGACATTATCTATTTGAAGGGCATTTTTCAGTTTTCAACAACCAAAAAAGTCACAAGTATATCATCACTCAGCACAATCTGAATTTAAGATAGTGAAGGTTGGTTGAGTACCTTCAGTCCTTTTACTTTTATATTTCATACACTACTGGGAAAGGAAACATTGTAGATGATGTATTTAGCAGGAGGACTCAGATACAGGCACTTCTGAAGGCCAGTAGTGAGTGACAGCTTATGGATCTGTTCTCTGAGATTCATTTGGTGGTTCACAATAGATAGGGGATAACATTACTTTATTAAATAGTTGTTACCTATACTATACTCAATCGAGTGTGAATGAGGTAGCTGTCATATTCTGATGGCCTAACCCTGTGGGATAGTGTGTCAGGAGACGAACCTATTCCTTGATGTATTATAGGTAAGGATGAAAACTTGGGTTTCCTTGGGAATGTATGGCTGTCAGAAAACAAACATGAGGAGCTGATACGGGACATTCATTTCTCAGTTTGTGCAATTCATCTTGGAGTCACCAAGAAGTATCGAGATCTACATCATCATTATTGGTGGCCAGGTATGAAAAGAGATGTTTTTATGTTTGTCATGAGGTGCCCCACCTGTCAGTAGGTGAAGGGGGAGCATCAATGACTAGCAGGGATTTTGCAGCAGTTACCCATTATTAAGTGGAAGTGGAATGATCTTGTGATGGACTTCATAACAGGTTTATCGACGTCTCCTCAATGAAATGATGTATTTTGGGTTGTCATCGACAGACTCACAATGGAATCCTGGTTCTTATTGATCAAGGATAACTTCAGTGTTGATGAGCTGGGAAGGTTATACATCAAAGATATTTTACTTCTACATGGGGTTACACACTCCATTGATTCAGACAGGGATTCTCGTTTTAACTCACAGGTCATGAAGGGACTAAATAAGGCTTTAGGTACACAGGTACTTCTGAGTTTAGCTTCCCATCCAAAGATAGATGGCCAGTCCGAGCATACGATTTTGGTGCTGGAGGACATGAATCAAGCATGGATCATATATTTTGGAGATTCTTGGGAGAAACATATACCTCCAATAGAGTTTTACAACATCAATATATTTTAAGAAACTATTCAGATGGCACCTTTTGAGACTTTGTACAGTAGGCCATGCCGATAACCCTTATGTTGGTTGGAGGCAGGAGAGCCAGCTATGTTGGGACCTCGTCTTGTCCAGGAGACCACAGAGCAGATAGAGTTGATTTGAAAGAGTATGGATACTGTAGAGTAATCAAAGCAGTCTTATGTTGATCGAAGACAACGACATATGAAGTATGAGGTCAGAGATCATGTTTTTCTTCATGTCACACCGAGGTTGGGACACAGGAGGATTAGGAGATATGGTATGCTTTTTCCGAGATATGTCGAACCCTTTGATGATTTGGAGAGAGTTAGGTCGGTTTCCTATCAGTTGTAGTTACCTCAGAGGTATTAAGCTATGAATTACCTCTTCCATGTTTCTCAGCTACATTATTACTTATCTTACTTGTCTCATGTTTTTCAACCCGAAGAGTTTGAGCTAGAACTAGATGCATAATTCAAGGATCATTGCTTCTAAATTATTGATAGCAGGGTAAAGTTTCTTTGTAGCTGGTATGTTCCCCTGGTACAAGTTCTATGGCCGCATGGGTGAGTACAAGATGTGACTTGGGAGAGGGAGGTTGATGTATGATCGTAATGGCCAGATCTATTTGAGGTTTATTCTTTTACGCCACCTTGGTAGTGAAATTTATGAACTAATATCTTAATGGGGGGATGTTTATAAAAAAATAGATCTTCTTTTCAGGTATGTATTTATTTTCAGGTTTTTTTGAGAGAAAGAAGTGTTTTTAGAAATTTGAGGAGTACACACTATGTACCCTATTTCTTCGGGTAGCCATGTGTTTGCCGTGTAATGGGAAAGTACATGGCCATTTGGGCTGACCTGGAGGCCGCATAAATTGGGGCCCGATAAGGGATAGTACATGCCATGTAACCTTGAGGAACACACCATGTACATTCTTGTTATTTTATTAAATTTAATGGGGTCGCGTCTAATCGACAGAACACCCTTCTTCTCCATTCGTCTCGTCCAGGAGAGATCATATGGCACAATTATTCTTTGATCTCCCAACATGACATTCGTTAACCGAATCAAACACCTTCAATTGTGTTGGAATCGCAATGGTAAGTTCCTTCTTCATCCAGATACTTGTTTCATGATTCCTCTTTTCATGAGTTATTCATGGTTAATCGTTTTAGACGTTTTTTTAGATCTACATTATTCTTGGTCGAATCAAGCATTGGGATTCATCTATATCGATCGTACAATGTTGAGGTAGGTGTTTTGTTCCTTTCTGTAGTTAGTATTTTTTTATATATGCAAAATTTTCCAATACCCTTTTTGGGGTATTTCATGTTTACGGTTTTTAGCGAAGTTATTTCCCGATATTCCTTGTGTTTTTGTGTATAGTATTTGTAAATATAAATAGTGTAGTATACCTTGATTTGGATGTATTTCCCATGTTTTCTTGATATTGAATGTTTTTTCATGCTTTTCCTATTAGGAAACTTTGTTTTTAAACATTAGTGTTATTAGGATGGAGTTACTTTTATTTAAATTGTGGTGATATTATGTAAACTGATTAGACATATAATTCTTGAAGTTTACAATGGCTTCCATATGTTATTTGTGCACGATTTATTTACAGTAGGTTCTAGAAACCAGGTGTAGTAGACCAAAGGGAGAATAGACGCTGATGGATTCTCTAGAGTGCCAACATACATTTACATTGTGAGACCATATAAGGGATGGACATTGTTCTCCCTCAGAGAGTCTTTATTTTCCTTATTATGAGACTACAAGGGGAATTGGACATTGAGTGCTTCACTATACTGCCTATAGTTACAGATACGAGACCATGTGTTGAATTGATGGTGAGTGCTTCCTTAGAGTGTCTTTGATAAAGATGATCCATAGGGGTTAGACTATGAGTACATCCCAGAGGGTTTCTTGTGTTTGATTGGTTAAACCAGAGGGGTTAGGCTGTTAGTACTTCCTAGACTGTTACTTATGTTTGTTGATTTTTACCTTACAAATGATAATGTATGTAATTGTAACTTTAGGGTTGTTTACATTTGATTACATAATTGTTTTTTTTCATCATTTTTCATATTGTCTTCCATATACATTCACAGACTGTTAGTCATAGATCTTTGTGTGGTTTCCTACTTGTATTTGTCTCAAACCCTATTCGGGGCATGTTTTAGGGCCCAAACCGATTAGATTTTTTCAGGTATAGCTAAGGGAAAATGCCCTTCTAATTCTGGTACTTGATTGTTTTTGAGCTGGAGAGAATGGGACCTAGTTGAGTCTTGTGATGCTAATGGTGTTTTTTTTTGTACATTGGTTTAGTATTTTATTCCAGAATTGTGACTTGTTTGGATTATTTTTTAGACATATGTACCATGGACCATTTTTATATGTGTGATCCAGTTGTTTATTACTTCCGCTTTTTTACTTATTACATGTTATTACTACTTATTATATTGTTATATATTCACATACATTGTGTTACTCTGAAAATGAGGGCATAGTTTTCCCACTATCACACCCCAGGTCATCGCTGCTACTTGGCATCCTCTGACATTTGGGGAAATGCACTTGAGGCCATGTGACCAACCGGGTATGGGGCACCTCTGGGCATCTCCCAAAATACGGATGTTACTATTTTGAAGAAAATTTCTCTTAATAGATTTAAAAATATTATATATAATTCATTAAAACATTTTCAAAACATTTTTAAAATACATGGCTTTGAAGAAGCACAGAATTATTACCAAAGAGAGATGTAAAGTTAGGCTTCATGAAAAACAATTTCTGAATAATATTATCTTTATTGAGAATAGAATATGGTACTAAATACATTAATATATCAAGAATATAAATACTGTAATAAAATTATGTGTTTTCCTGGAGATATGAATCATAATATTTCATTTATGGAATCTTAATCATAAACAATCTTGATAAACGATTAGATTGTTTCAATAAACACTTACCACATGGTAACATTGAATTATACACCCCATATAAAAAATGAAATTAAATGAAACATAAAATATCATGAACAGAATTATATTAATTATTCAATATGTCAAATATAGTATATACACCTCATAGAAAAATACAGTTTCATAACATAGAATGTGTCTCAATGAAGGAAAATTGAGAACCAATTACTATACCAATTTGGCGACTTTTGAGACGTAGGCCCTATGAAAAAGAATCACCAAATTTATTTTTGAATACCCTTAAATTTAATTATAATAATTATATAATACATATTATATAATCATTCAAAACACATATAATAAATATACCTGGAAGAAGGCTTGTGTCCTAAGAAAAATTAATGTACGACAAGAAAACTCTTACTACATGAGAAACTATAGAAAAGTGATAAAAATGAAATAATAACACAAATTTAATGCATTTAATATCATTAAATAAATTAATTAATGATATATATTTTTATAAGTAAGTATATACACCACAAAAAAATAATAAAGGGGTTAATATGGCTTGTATCTCATAAAATAAAATGAGATGAAACTCCCCTACCATAAGTCTTGAAATTATTTTTTTACATTCAAACATACAGTGCAACAAATACAAGTCCATTATACATCAAAAAAATAATTTATTATTATATTTAATACCATATATGGTACACTTTATAAATTATATTACACATTTATTAACAATTCTATGTTAATGTAATGTTTTGGGTAATAACAGTATTGTCTATCACACGTGTTTTTACTTGTTATTCTTTATCCTCTTATATATCATGATTTACTTCATTAAATAATGAAAGAAATATACTCTATGACATATATACTAATTATATTAATATTTATAGTAATATATAAAACATAAAAATATTAAAATAAATACATTGTTCATAGAGACGTTAGGTCGTACGTACAAATGAACGTTGATTCTATTTTATTATCGGGTTGAAAAAACTAATTTCAATGATATTTATTTACATATGTTTATATAATATCATTATAGTAGAATAATTATTTCATATTTTCATATAATTTTACCAAACCCTTCTTTAATACATTCCATATAATGTATGGATGAATCACATCACTTTGTGGAGGAGGTAGTCCACATGTCCACAAACAAAGTTATCATAATTTCACAAAATGGAACATATAAAGTTATGTGTTATATAATAATTAGATAACAATAAAGGAATTTTAAATATCATATATATCATATAATTTTACTAAATAAATCCATAATACATTCCACTCAACATTTTAATGAGTCACTTCGCATTGAGGAGGCGGTAGTCCTCACATCCACAAACTAAGTTATTGTATTTATAAAAAAATAAAAAGAATAAAGGTGGGATTTATATAATAAATAATGAATTGTAAATTAAAAATATATCACTTATATCATACAAAAATTGACTATCCATTATAATTCCCAACCATGAGTGGAGGTAAACGTAAAATGAACAACATCGTTTTGTGAGGTGGTAGTTCTCTGTACATAAGAGAAGTATGTTCATTCCACATTAGATAGAAGTGCTTGAATGTGAAGGTTGAAAAATTACATTAAAAGTACCTAATAATTTTTATTATTGTGGTGATGTTAAATATAAATTTAGCAATATGAATTGAGGTGATGGAGAAAGAAAATAATGGAACGGATTATGAGGAAGAATGTTATAACTTCTTTGGCTAAATCCTATTGGTTTACACAAAAGGGAAAACTTGGTATAAAATTTTACAAAAGTGAGTATTAAAGGAGTATGGGATATATGTTTGAATATTAATTGGATAGATCTTGACCGATCATAAGTGGCTTGAGATGTGTCACAAAGGGGTAGAGTTGGTGTCCTTTAAAAGGGAGGGAGGGGATACACTTGTAAATTTATAAAACATATTAGGTGTACCAACATTTTATATATATTAAGTAATAAAAAACTAACCAAACGCAATAATGGAAGGTTTATGGCCAAAATAAGTACCTGAAATTGGTTTTGGACAAATGAAAATGTAATTTTTTTCCTTAAGTTTAAGGTTTATTCCCTTATTAATATAGATTTTATCTTAATCATAGTAATTAATTTTAATCACATTCACTGATATTTTTTGTAAAAAAGTAAGATTAACTTATTAGACATTTAATATTATACTGATTATAAAATTGAATTCATGATTTTTTAAATTCAATTCACAGAAGCCTCAAACTTATGTTTTACGCTAATGCCCGAGTTGTGGAGAAAAAGAAGTTTTTTTAAAGTGATAATGCCTAAAAGTTCATTACACTTTTATATCTAAAATCAACATAAAAATGATTAAAATGACCTAAATTGAATTAATAAATGTATAATTGAAATATTTTGACTATAAAACCAATATTAGATATAATTTAACTATATAAATAAATTATAATAAAATTATTTCTGGAATTAAATTTTAGTATTTTTCACTATTCATAAAAAAGGGAAGTTTCTCTAAAAAAATCCCAAAAAAATAACACTATAACAATTTATAAATTATTAATTCAATAGTGATGTCTAATTTATCATTCTTAATCTCTAATAATATTTATATATAATTCTATTACCATTTCCATAAGGATATAAAAAGTAGTTCATTTGAAAAAAGAGTATGTTCAAATATATAATGGCTTTTCAATTATTACATATTTTAATAACAATATGTTTCATTTTTATAAAACCATTATAAATAAATTTCAAAAATTATTTATTTCTATTCATATTTTTTCATTTAACTACTAGGTTATAACTATATTGTTTAAATAATTATATGAATAAAATGATTTGTTTTAGAAACATTGTTATACATATAACCAAATCTATATAGATGTCCCTTATAGCACATGAAAACTTATGTCTTGTGTGTAATGCATTCATAACAATGTTATTTCATTAATATAAAAAACTATTTTTGATTTTTAGTGAATTGAAAAATATGAAAACGATTAAATTAATTTGAAAAAAAGATCACAACAAATATTATGGTGTTCAATATATATTATCCCTCAAAATAATATATGTTTTTATGTAGAAATTTATGAGAATTTAAAAATCCATTTTACGATATCTCTTCCATTGGGTTTAAGTTTCAAATGTTTCCAAATCAATAAACTAATGTAGTCTTGATTTTCCTTCTTTGTGAAACATGAAATGTTATAAACTTTTATTCATTTATTAGTTGTATTTTATTATCATTGACATGTTATATCATTAATATAATTCCTTTATATATATTTTAATCTTCATGTAATGTTAATATTTCTTGGGGATTATGATTAAATGTTTCCAAAGTGGAAATATTTCGTTACTGCAATATCTTCTTTTATATGGATTGTTTATGATTATGCTTCTATTAAGAAAATATTGTGATCCACCTCTCAAGAGTTATCTTGAATTTTTATATCCCATAGTTATTCAGGATATCATAAATTAATGGTAATATTTATTTACTCTTTGGTACTTAATATAATTAATAAATTGTTTTTAATAAAACAAAATTTTATTTCTATCTTTGGATGTAAATTATTTTTAATCCAAAATAATGTTTACAAAAAATGATTTCAAAAATATTAGTAAATGATCTATTAAACAGATTTTAGAGAAAATAGATTTTGATAATATGTTATGTTTAAAAATATTAAATTATTTTCAATGCTTCATTTGTATGTTTTCAATGTTTGTTTTAAATGAATATGATTTCATTATTTTTAATGATTTATTTGAATATTTTTAATGCTATTTAAAAATAAAATGGTTTTCTCAAAGTTTTATGTCCTAAAAACATTTTATTATGCGAAAATGAAAATTTTCCCTAAGAAATGAATTAAATTATTTTTTATGTTTAGTTAATATGTGTTCAATGTGGTTTTCAAATAAAATTATTTTCAAAATTTTGGATGTTTTAATTTTTTTTAATGGAAATGTAAATTTCCCATATGAAATGATCAAAGTTAAATATTAAAAAAACTTCCCCAATTAAGATGATATCATTCAATACAGTTTACTCTTTAATAATTATATAATCGAAGGAAACCATTCATAATCATTATTTGAATGGTTTAAGATTAAGATAATAATATTTTTACGACACCTTTTTATCTTCTACGAGTTATACCATGATAAAAAAAACATATGAAACCTACTTAATTTCATGTGTTATTGTATGATATTGAATCCTTTCCCATTTCCATTGGGTATGGCATGGTGAAATTTTATTGATACTCATTTAATATAATGGGTTGTGATATGATGTTTAAGAAACCCATATATTTCTATGGGTCATGATATGATGAATGTATTATTATTTTCCTATAGAGTATGTATTTAAGATTTTATTATATGATAGATATGAACTATATCTTCCTTGAATTCATTAGGTTTGGGTTTTCATATCATGAGATAAATGTGGTTGGAATGGGGAGTAACATAAATTATACATTACAAGGCTATAATGAGGGTTGACCTTGGTTCATTAATACATGATTAATATGGAAAGAAAACCGTGTTCAACAATACATTTATAGAATTGGAAGTGAACCTACTTCAGTAAAACACAGCTAGATTGAGGAGTGAACTCAATTTAGTAATACAGGACTGGAATAAGGAGTGACCTTATTTATGAAATACGGGGATAGAATGAGGATTGAAATCCGTTTTTTAATACATGTCTAGAATGATTAGTGGACTCCTTTTAGTAATAAATTGCTGGAACAAGGGGTAAAATAGTTCATTAATATAATTCAAGAATGGGAAGTGAACTCTATTCAGTAATACAGGACTAGAATAGGGAGTGAACTTAGTTCAGTAAAATATTTTGTTTGTTAAGGTGGTGTTGGTATTGAACCGTGGCTACAAACATGGTATATAGATTAATCACATTCTACTAATAATTCCATGTAAATAATCATTTACTTCTATGGAATTAATTTTATATGTTTATGTGTGTGCCACAATTCAATGTACTTTTCCAATATTTTTCTTTCATGACTTATTCTCTTAATTACATTGTGATTCATGTCATATGAACATCTATAATTTTTTCCATGAATCTTTATTATGACATTCGATATGTATGGTTTGATATACTACTATTATAACCATATTCTCAAACCCTTATTCCTATGATTATTCTTACATATCTCCCATGTTTACTCTTACAAATCATATGATCTCTCCCTTTCTTATGTGTCATTTCCCTCAGGATATATTGAAAACATTAAATATGAATAATAAATGAGAAGATAATGAAGTAAAAATGTAAATATCTTTCCCCAGATGAGAATATTGTGTTCCTTGTTTACAAAGACACAAAACTATTATGGTTATTAGGCATGAACTTTTAAAATGTGTTGAATACTAATTTAAAAGGATGTAATATCCATGTATATTAGGAACGCTTCTCTATAAATTCTATTATATAGACATATTTATTTTGGGTACATGTTAGAGATATTCAGAGGCTTAGTTATAGGGGTGTTCCTATGCTTTGTAGATTTGATCCATAAATCTTGAGATAAAATCTATGTGATTATCTATGTCTGGGTTTGAGTGTCCAACCTAGCTTATCATGTTGTGTTCCATTGTGATATTTTACATGTTCATTGCTTTGGACTACATTTTTTATTGTATGATATTTTATTCCAAATTTTCTTTGACTTATTTGATATATATAAAATGAATTGAAACTATTTTACTAGTATTATTTGAAAGTAATTAAAATGGGAGTTTTTTACTATGATGTTAACATTAAAATGATTAAATTATTATCATTAATTTTTTAGTTAATGTTGATTTTTTTATATTTTCGTACAGATACATGATATAGAACACCTGGTGGAATCCAACTACTATATACCTTACACAATGAAAAACCCCTTGGTAGTGAATAAAATGTGTTATGTATTTTGATAATGGGAAATGTAAGTTTCCATACTAATGTGGAAAGGTTTATATCTGAAATTTTTAGGTAGATATGTGTTTGATCGTGGTATTTATTCCATGATATTACATGGTGTATTTGTTTCAATTTTAGTTGTCATTTTCTATTGCACTATTACATTATATATTGTTTGGATACTTTTGAGTGGTATCAATTCAGTGTTGTCCTTTTTTATATAAAATATATTTCTTGATTATTATTTCATGGTATCATCCCTTCGTGTGTGTGTGTGTGTGTGTAAATATTTGTTATGTTTTTTCTTCATGTTAGGAAAAATAATCCCCTCTGGTTGTCTTTGATGCTAGGATACTAGACGTTAGGCCATGGGGATCGGGAACACCCATCAACAATGTGAAGGTTTGAGTTAGTTATAACTTTTAGAGGGTATCTATGTTAGGATCATCACATTTTGGTATAATAGGATTTTGTGGTAAATTTTTTTAACTTTTAATAATAGATATAGAATTTTTAGTACATTATTTGGGCATTGTGATAAATTTATAGAATGATCATTCAATTACCAGACTCGTGTTACCAAGGGATGGTGGGATGTGTGGCTATTGTTGTGTGCCTTGTCATTATAATTATAGTATATTATTATACTTTTCTAGTTTGAAATGATATAATCTTATTTTAAGATCCTTCCTTATGTTTAAATGTGCATTGGCATTCTTCTGTGGTGTCTACCAGTAGTTCCATAAGAGATTTCATTGAGGTATCATCAAGGGAGTCGACCTTTTTATATACCCTATCTTGACGTACATGGAAATTAAATTTCTTTTGCATAATACGTAACACATGACATAAACAAACACCCAAATATGGTATTAGTTTACAGTATTTGTAAACTTGAAATATAATCTTCTAATCATGATGAAAGATCTTTAACATCTCCCATAACGATCTTCCCCTTTTGTTTTCCTACCTAAAAAACTTCATTATATATTTGGGAAGAGAAAACATAGAGATTGTGAGCTCAAATTCTTAATATGTGTAAATATGGAGAACATAAAACAAACCACAAACATTGGAATTTAAAAACATGAACATAATGTTTAAACATCAAAATCCGGAGGAATGATATAAATCATGGAAGTATGTAAGGAATGTATAATTAATTAAATTTTACCATGATTGAATAAAATTTTCAGAAAAACATGTTATTTTTGAAAACTAATAAGAACTTATTATTATTTTCATAGTATCCAAGGCATTGATTCCAATACCATCATAGTGGAAAGAGTGTATTACTGAACCAGGTTTATTTTCCATTCAAGCCATGTATTACTAAACAAGATTTATCTATCATTATATTCAGGTATATCTCATGAGATATAAATATTTACCCAATGAATTAGAGGGAGATATAGGTCCCACCCCTCTTATAAGTAAACCATTATTATTTTTTCCCCAAAAATATTAATCATACATTATTTCATAACCCATGTAATAAAATGGTATTCTTAAACATCATGTCATCGTAACATAATCCATATAATATAGATTCACTAAATAAAAATAATTCCATCATAACATAATGAAAACAAAGTAATAATAAGGATAGAAACATATCCATATGTCATCTTATATGGAAAATAATTTTGATAAAACACTTGAACTTAACTAGTGAGGAAAATATCCTTTTTTATTTAAAATTTTTTTCTTTTTTAAAAATGTCGTGCAATTTAAAAAGAAAAGAATTTAGTTCAAAATAAACATGAAATATTATAGTATAATCGTCATGTAACTAAGGCGTTAATAATATGTAAAAATTTGTTCATTTTGTATGAGTTAAAAAAATTCTCCTCATACATTAACCAGAAAAGTCATAAAGTATCTCGTATGGTAAAAAAAAGAATGATTCCTTCTATACCATGTAGTAAAAGTAAAAAATGAGTAAAAATTACATTAAACATACAAATAATAATAGTAAAAATTTTATGAAAACATTTGTATAAAACATGGGAATGGATGATAAATATATCTCCAGAAGATATTTATGTATAAAAAATATCTCTGATAAAAATGACATTGCCAAATTATCCCTTACCTTTGGTCCGATTTCTTTTGTATGTGTCTGATACTCCTATATAGTGGGTTTAAACATATTATTAACTTGTAACAGAACCATAATAGTATTTATGATATCATGTATGATTCACTTACAACATTATATTAACCGTTTATTTGTCAATTCCATGTTAAAGCATCGTTTTGGGTAATAATCATTTCATTTATCGTGTGTGTTTAGACATGTTATTTTTCATATGATTAAATAGATCTTGATTTTCATAATTATATAATTTAAAAAATGACATCTATATTTTATATATTCAGTATATAAATATATATATACAACAGATAGATAGATGAAATGGAATACACCGTTCGTGGAGACAGTAGGTCATACATACTCATGAACGCTGTTTTCATTTCCTTATTAAATTGGATGGAAGTAAGTAAATGACATATATATTTTTATATATCCATTAGAAATATTATTTTATATATTTCATACTTATTTATTATATATTAGTTATAATATTCTTGAATGGTTAACATGGAGAATGAATCTCATCGTGTTGTGGAAACCGTAATTCGTATGTATGCACGAGTGATGATATCATTCCCATAATTGTTGAATGTTATTGTAGTGGATGGTGAATAATATCTTAGAATTAGCATCATGTTATAAAATTATATATAGTTATTATTTCTACCATTACATCCATCCATGAAAGCTGGTGGTGAAAAATAGATTACACCACAGTGAAGTGATGATAAGTCGTACGTACGCACGCACAGTGATTTCATTTTTCATAGGATGGGTATAAGGTAAAATAGGGTTTTTTAATATTTATAATAACTTATCAATATATGATTGATTCTTATGTTATTACTTTATAATAAAAAACTAAAGGAGAGTAAGTATAAGAAGAGATAAATTTGAATGAATCGGTAGAAGAGATTACCTTTCCTCAACATGCCTCCTTTAAATTTCCTTTTAGGGCACTAGAGTTGGTCTTTTGAGATGTATAGAAACTACATAATGTAACAAGGGATGTTTAGAAGAGAATTTTTCATTGTTTGGATGATCTTGATGGCTCAAAATGGAGTGAAGAGGAAAGGAAGGAGGTGTCATTTTATTAAAGTGGAGAGGGGGACTTTAGGAAAGTTCCAAAATATTAATTTATTATAAAATCAATTTCATTTAAAAATGGTCAAAGAGTTATTTAATTATAATTTGTGATGATTTTGGTACTAATAAAGATCATATAATAATTTTTTGACAAGTTTTGAATTTTTGTATATCCTTATAATTTTGGTTTTACTCTTATTTTACCCATTTCAATCTTACTGTGATATCATGTTCTTAATACAGTGTGGGTTAATGTACTTACCATATCACATCGAACAAACCATAAAAAGTTACTTATGAAATATTTTGAAATATATTAACCATTTTCCCTAATCATAGTTTTTTAGGAATTTAATATCTTTTAAAAAAACTATTTTAGGTTTTATGTTAAGAATTGTGTCGATTTTGGACACTATTCATACTTGACTTTTTTTAAAATTCATAAAAACCATATTACATACAAAAAACGAATTAAATCAAATATAAATTTCAAATATTATCCAAAAAAAAATTTACATCAAAATAACCATATTAAATTTATTTTAATATTTAGAAATTCATTTATTTGAATCTTTCATTAATGAGGTAATGACTACATCATAATTGTGCCAAAAATAAATATATTTATATAATGTCTAAAAAATTTAAATAAAACTCCATGATGTAGGAAAGATTTTTAGATTGATAATGAATATTTATATACATAGAGATCTATTATAGAACCCAATATTAGAATCAATTTAGTGAAAGATATATGTTTAATTTATAATTATATTTACTTTAAATTAATTTTATACAGTGTCATTTTCACATCCAAGTGAATTCATGGGGTCCCACAATCGACCCAATGATGCCCATTTTCATACATATCTCATAAAATTTGTTTATGGAATGTTTTAGGGTAGTCTAATATTATTTAATAATATTATTTTTTACCCTTATTTACCAGATTTACTCTTTATCCATGGTAAATAAAAATTTATTGAAATTACTATTCATAATGACCAAAAATAAAAAAGTACCCATTTACACAATTTGAGCCTTCTGATTACAAATATTGAATTGATTTTTACATATTAAAAATATATAAGTAGTAGGAATTAATTTAATATTAATCAGGTTTTTGAAAAAATGGGTTATTGTTTAAAACATTGCAAAAGAATGAAGTGTTTTTACATATGAATTCAATGTAAATTTAATGAATATTAATGAAATTGTATTAAAATATAAAAATATATTCTATTTATAATTTAAAACCATTCAGTAATATATTTTTACCATCTAAATTAATTCTATGAAAAAATATGTTTTTAATTAAAATTTATTGTATTGTCACTATTCATCAAAATAAGAAAGTTATCAAAAAAATATCAAAATTTTATCCATGTAAACTTTTTTGTCCTGATTCCAATTAATACGTTTATCATGTCAAATATACTTATAAAAGTGTCAGAAATTATATTTAATATGGGTGTTCCATTAAAAGGTGGTAATACTTCTTTTTTCGAAATATAATTCTTTTATATGAAAAATTGATTTTTTCTCATATCATGTGTAAGATGAATGATAATGTTATAGAAAATTAAAAATGTTGTTCATAATATTCATAACAGCAAGTTTATATAATATTTTAATAATATATTATTGTTTACTGAAACTCGGTATTGCGTACCACGCAAGTTATCGAGGAATGTAGCTCTTGTGTGTAACGCGAGCCATGTTAGTGTTACATGTAGTTAAAGCTTCCTTTCAAGTTGAGTATTACATAATCCAAACATAGTTCATTTATAAACTAAAAATAATCTATACTCATTGTTGTTTCATATGAAATCTATCAAAAGAACGTCAAATTGTGTGCAACACAAGCCAAGAATAGTGTTGTGTATACTATAAGCTAATACCATGTTGCATATAGAGTATGATAACCTTGGTGTAGTGTACAATAAAAGAAGTCAACTAAATTAAAATAATCTATCTCATAAAATCTAGGGGTGTTATATTCTACCCCCTTAAAAAGAATTTCACCCTCAAAATTCTCCGGGGTTATAAATGGTTTTCCACATGAAAGTTTTTTTCATAGATACCCACATCATAAAAATAATACTAAAACATAATTTTAAAAAGGAATGATTGAAACATAATGGTTACCCAAAGTAACTCCTAAAAGGGTTTCCACATAGGATAACAAAGGTTGGAAATTAAAACATGTATATGGAAGAGAAATCTAATTGTCATGTTCTGATAGATAGTGATAGAGAATAAGGTTTGGAGAAATTTAACTACCAGAAAGCCATAAATATGTGATGATTTAAGGGACCATATAATTAATTGAATAAGAAAGTACTAGGATAACATTTTTGGTTTTCATAATCCTTTTCATAAAGTTGAATAATTTTTTCATTAGATTGAAATACTTACTTGATTTCATTACCGTTGATCTTTCCCGGAACAATTTCCACTTCAAGTTGTATTTGAAAGAAATGAGGTTGAATTTTTCATTCTTTAAGTGTTATTAGATCATGAGATATAATTATAGTTCATTCCATTTGTCTTTATCACAAAAAGGATAACACAAGTTATATAATATACATAATACTATCTATGGTGATATTAGTCATATATGGTTCCAAAAATGGACTTATACTTCATCTATCATAAAACATATTAAAATAATACTATTTTCTAAAAACTAGAGACTTTATGTAGGCCAGTGGTTGGTGATAACATATTTTCACTCTTCAGTTGTGGGTTCAATTCCTACATCCTTTTCCCACCCGACGGGTTGTCTCCCATCCTTTAGGTTGTCATTTTTCTAAAACTATACTATTATAACATTATATAAATAATCATAAAAAGTTATAGTCTTAAAAAAATATTATCTGATGCACTTCTTAATCCATTATTACCTTTAGGATTATCCAAAATACTTTTGTCCAATATCATAGTAAACAGAAAAAAATATCCCAAAAAAGGTCATATAACAAGAATGTGAATACCATCATTTATCCCCTATATATCATAAGATATATCTTGTTGGTCATATTCCAAACATTTGAATGAATTCATCATACATTCTCATGAGCCATTGTAATTACATAACCTACCATATACCCTTATTTAAAACCTGCATGTTTCCATATTAAAAAACATATTCGACATATTTCTCATGATCAAAAATGTTGTATACTTCATATGTGACAACATAAGCCACATTTAAAAAAATATTTAACAAGTTCAAAGGTAATTAATGCCATCCAAAATATCTTTATACAATTATCATTATTTTAAAATCATGGTCATATTAAGGGTTATTATTCCCTTAATCATGTGTTTATTAAGAATATCACATTTTCATTAGATAAATTTTCTTATCCATTATAACTATTCAACATATTCTTGAGAATCCTTAGAAAAAACATAAACTGATATCCCTTATATAATTCACCATTCATAATTAATGGATTCAAATACATAAATAATTCAATCCTTCTACTTTAATGGTAGGAATTAAATAAGTCCTTCCTTTTCATAGTTGTAGTTCCTTATGTTTGGGCATTGAGTTGGTTAATGACCTTGTTTTCCACATATGAGGCATTGAACTCCATAAAAAAATTTCACTTTGTGATCCTTTTTTCCACAGAGATAACATCTTCCCATCCACTTGGGGTATTCTTAAAGGTTGTTCTTCCCTTATTATTGATATATACGAATCTTAATTTTCTCTCCTCTATGTTCCTCACCAAGGGAATATGTAAGAAAGTACATCTTCCTCTTATTCGATGACTTATGAATACCACTGGAGTTCACCTTGTTAATCATATACTGCAATGACAGATTCAGCATAATCACAATATCATTCACTCTAGTCATTACACAATTTCATTTATCATAGTCAAAAAATGTGTTCATCAAATTCAATTTTTACCCAATTTTTTATGGTTCCCTCCATTTAAGAAAAAAAAGAATAGTGTGAGAGGAAAAACTAATTCTAATAAAACAACATAATCAACGGGGAGTACTTTAAATATCTGACATCTTAGGTTTAATCATAGATTATTTATGATAGTTACAATAATCCTCATACTGAAACCTATAGTTATACATAACCGTTGTTACATCCCTATACATACCTTATAAACATCTCTAGGGATATCACTAATGTTTTCACATCCAAGTTTCTAAAGGTTGACTAAACTGTCGCTCTGATTCCAACAATAGAGACCCATGCTTGATGTACATGGACATTTAATTTCTTTTGTAGAATACATAATACGTGACACAAATAGATGCCCAAAGATCATATTAGTTTAGTGTCTTTAGAAACTCAAAACATAATCTTCTAATCACGGTGAAATATCTTCAACATACCCCATAAATATCGTCCCCTTTTTTCCTACCTATAAACTTTCATTATATCCTAGGGAAAATAAAACATAGAAAGTGTGAGATTAAATTCTCAGTAAGGGTAAACATGAAGAACATAAAACATACCATAAACATTAGATTGTAAAAACATTAACATAATGACTAAACATCAAAATCTTGAGCAATGACATAAATCTTAGTAGTATGTAAGGCATGGATCATAAAGGAACATTAACCCTGATATAATATCCTTGGCATAAAACATGTAATTTTAGAAAACTAATAATCACATGTTATTATTTCCATAGTACCCAAGGCATTGCTTCCAAGACCATCATAGTTGACAAGGTCCATTACTAAACCGGGTTTACTTGTCGTTCCAGTCATGTATCACTGAACCAGATTTACCTGTCGTTCCACTCATGTCAATATAATGAGATATAAATCAATAACCGATGCATTAGAGGGATATATAGGTCTCACCCATCTCATAATGACACCATTCTTATGTGTTCCAGAAAAACATTAATATTTCA
Source organism: Viscum album (assembly GCA_963277665.1). Taxonomy (NCBI): domain Eukaryota; kingdom Viridiplantae; phylum Streptophyta; class Magnoliopsida; order Santalales; family Viscaceae; genus Viscum; species Viscum album. The sequence goes on along the minus strand of OY728146.1, from coordinate 1,748,278,425 downwards.
TCATAGCATAACCCTTGTAATAAAATGGAATTATTTAACATCATGCCATCATAACATAATCCATATAAGATAAATGAACATCATAAAAATAATTCCTTCATAAAATAATCAAATTAACATAATAATAGGGATTGAAACATATCCTTAAATCATATTATATGGAAAATTATTTTGATAAAACACTTGAACTTAATTCCAAAGGAAATTATCATTTCTTCTTTAAAAATGATTTCTTTTCTCCAAATTTCGTGAAATTTTAAAAGAAAAGAATTTTTTTGAAAATAAACATGAAATATTGTTGAATAATATTCATGTAAATAAGGAATTAAGAAGACATTAAAATTTGTTCATGATTATTAGTTAAAAAATCACTATACCCTTACGTTTACTAGAAAAGTCAGAAAGTACCTCGTATGGTACACAAAAGAAATATTCCTTCCATACCACGTAGTAAAAGTAAAAAATGGGTAAATATGACTTTAAACTTACATATAATAATAGTAAAAATTTTATGAAAACATTTTTTTAAAAGATGGACATGAATGATAAATATATCCCCAGAAAATACTTACGTAAAAACAATGTCATATAAAAATGAGAATGAAAAATTATCCCGTACCCTGTGTCTGATTTCTTATGTATGTCTTTGAAACCACTATATAGTGGGGTTAACAATATTATTAACTTTTAATAGAACCATAAAAATATTTACAATATCATTTATGATTAACTAATAACTTTATATTACCCATTAATTTGTCAATTTCATGTTAAAGAAACTTTTTTGGAAATAATCGTTTCATTTATCGTACATGCTTGGACTTGTTATTCTTCATATAATTACTTAGATCATGATTTAATTACTTCAAAAATGTAAAAAAGTATTTATATATATCTTATATATTCATTATATAAATATATATATAATAGATAGATAAATAAAATGGAATACACCGTTCATGGAGATGGTAGGTCGTACGTACACATGAACGTTGTTTTCGTTTCTTATTGAATTAGATGGATGAAAGTATAATATATATTAATATATAAATAAACTAAGTAGAAATATTATGTTATATATTTCATTATTATTTATTATATATACTTTATAATCCTTCTTGAATGGTTAAAATTGAGAATGAATCTCATCGTGTCATGGAGACAGTAAGTCGCATGTACGCACGAGCGATGATATCGTTCCCATAATTGATGAATAGTATTGAAGTGGATGGTGTATAATATCTCAAAAATAGTATCATATTATGAAATCATATATAGTTATTTTTCCACCATTATACTCATCCAAGTAAAGTGGTGGTGAAAAAAAATATTACACAATGTCTTTGAGACGGTAAGTCGTACGTACGCATGCGCGGTTATTTCGTTTTTCATAGGATGAATAGAAGGTGAAATAAGGTTGTTTAATATTTATAATAAAATATCAGTATATTATTTATACTTATTTTATTACTTTATAATGAAACAACTAAAAAGGAGGAAGTAGAATAAGAACTAAATTTGAATGAATTTTTAGAAGAGATTACCTCTTCACCGACGTGCCTCCGATAAATTTTCTATTACGACACTTCAGTTGGTATTTTGAGAAGAACACAACGTCTAGAATGCAACTAAATAATTTTAAAAGACAAATATTCAGTGTTTGTATTAGATTGATGTCTCAAAATATAGTGAAGAGGAGAGGGAGGAGGTGCCCTTTTATAAGAGAGGATAGAGGCACCTTAGGAATGTTCCAAAATAATAATTTATTATAAATTACATTTCACTTTAAAATGGTCCAAAACATATTTAATTATAATATAATATTATTTTAGTTAGAATAAAAATCATCCAATAATGTTATTACTAGTTTTGAATATTTTACTATCCTTATCTTTTGGTTTTTACCCTTATTTTATCCTTTTTTATCTTATCGTGATATCATGTTATTTACACATTGTGGGTTAATTTAATTACCATATCATGTCAAACGACCCATAAAAATATATTTATGACATATTTGGACTTATATAAAACATTTTGATGAATCATATATTTTTTAGAATTTAATAGAATTTAATAAACTATTTAATGTTTTATGATATGAATTTTGTCAATTTTGGACACTATTTGTATGAGACTTTTTTAAAAATTCATAACAACATTATTAAATCAAACCAAAAGAATGAAATAAAAGATAATATGTCAATATAATCCATAAAAGTTTTTTATGAAAACAAAATAACCAAATTAATTTTTTTTAATATTTATTAATTCCTTTATTTGAATCATTCATTAATGAGGTAAAGTCTACATCATAATTATTTCAAAAAATAAATATATTTATCTAATGTTGAAAAATTATAAATAAAATACTATGATGTATTAAATTTTTTTATCTTTATAAATATTATTTATAGACATATATATCTATTATATTATCCCACATTAAAATCAATTTAGTGAAATACATATGTTTAGGTTAAAATTATCTTAACGTTAAATTAATTCTTATAAAGTGTCATTTTCACATCCCAGTGAATCCATGGGGTCCCAAAATCTACCAAAGCAATACTATGGTCTGACATATCTCATAAAATAGGATTATTTAATGTGTTAAGGTAGTTTAATATTATTATAATTTTATTTTTACACTTATTTACCAGATTTACCCTTTAACCATGGTAAATAAAATAATTACCAAAGTTATGATTCATAATGTCCAAAAATAAAAGTTATATATTTAAAAAATTTAAAATTTATTATTACAAATATGTAAAAAAAAAATTAAGAACATATAAGTCTCCTTAATTAATTTAAAATTAATCTTGTTTTGGAAAAAATGGTTTTTTGTTTAAAACATTGCAAATTATTGAAATGTTTTTACATGATAATTCAATGAGAAGTTAATAAAAATGACCTAAATTCTCTTAAAATACAATTATATATTATATTTATAATTTAAAACCAATCAATAATATATTTTATCCATAAAAATTATTTTGATGAAAAATTGTTTTTCAATTAAAATTTAGCATATTTTTACTATTCATCAAAATATGAAAGTTATCAGAAAAATATCAAAAAATTTCCCTAATTAAATTTTTATGTCTCACTTCCAAAAAATGTATTATTTAAAATATAACTTATAATGTGTCAAAAACAATATTTAAAAGGGTTGTTCTATCAAAAGGTGGTAAAACTACATTTTTTTAAAATACTTCTTTTTTTCAAAAAATTGATTTTGTTCTCATATCTTGTGTAAGATGAATGATAATGTTATATAAAATTAAAAATTTGGTTAATACTATTCATAATGGAAAATTAATATAATATTTTATTAATATATCATCGTTTAGTGAAACTCGGTTTTCATACCACACAAGCTTTCGAGAAAGGTCGCTCTTGCGTGTAACACAAGCCATGTCAATGTTGCATGTAGTGAAAGCTTCCTTTGGTGTTGCGTATAACATTATCCAAACATAGATCATTTATACACTAAACAAATTCTATACTCATTATGTTTTGAAATGAATTATATCAAATGAACTTGATATTGTGTGCAACACAAGCTAAGAATAGTGTTGAGTATACTGCAAGTCAATACGTTGTTGTATATAGCACAAGATAATCTTTGTGTAGTGTGAAACAAAAAAAATAAAAGAAATTAAAATATTATATGTCATAATATATTGGGGTATTTCAACCTAAATATGAGAATCTTATTGAGGCTATCATATGAGAAGATCATGTTGTATGATAAAATGTATGTCAAGTAGAAAATGTAGTTGTGTATATACATACAAGAGTTTGGGAAAATAGAGATCGATCGTGGGAGCTTCTACATGAGAATCCACAATTATTTTATGATATGATTGAACATCAAGAGGAGTGGGAATAGATGGAAAATATTGATAATATCATCAACTTCTTGGATACACCTGATAATATCATTGTGTTGATCACAACATTTACAATTGATTGTCCCAGTAATTTATTTTAAAATTCCATGTTATAGGTGAATAGACACAAGTGCATGGATTTTAAGGGTTTTAAGGCCCACATTGGTAGGTAGCTATTTCCATATTTTCTGATGATGGTGAAGTCTCTAAAGTTCCTCTCCCTATATTAGGGAGATCATTTTGTCTCATCATAAAGCTATCAGTTTTTGGAGATAGTTATTTTGTCTCCATAGGTAGTAAATAATTACTAGATGTAGGCTCATTAATATCTATAGGGTTTTTAGTTAGATATAAAATTATAGGTATATATGTTTAATCTTTAAACCTGTGATAGGATAAAGGAAGAGGAAATGATGTGGAGATGGATATGGTAGGCTAGTATAGTGATCCAGTCCCTTCACTTCCTCCCAATGGATGCCTTAGTGGAATGTAGGGGAGGAATGGGAAGTAGAATGTTAATTTTAGGAGTGGTGGGTGTGTTTCAATGTAGGCATCCTCCTCAGCACATTTAGTTTTATCTATTAGTGTGCTAGTGACATGATATCTGTTTGGTAAGGTCATATAAACATGAAATTTATGTTTCTTGACCAATGATATGTGTAATAGTTTTGGAATCCTGGTTATTCTACATTGTTTCTATCACACTATTTGTACACCTTGATAGGGTCATCGATTACCATCTAAAAAGGATACTACAAAAATTTTATATGATTTAGTGTCTATAAGGATCTATACAAAAGAATCCAGAGTGAAGCACTTTTTTATAGTGTATGAGTTTATCATGGAGGTAGATGTAAGTCCTTAGATAGTGGTAGGTACCATCCTTATTGCATCATCAGTAACAATTTATTTTTTTATACAAGTTCCTCCCAATAAATTATATCACTCTATATAATGAAGATTTATAAACATCCAATTTTATTTTTTAATTTCTTATATATCCAGGTACACCTATTGGAATGAGGAAAGAGTGGGGGTTTTGGTTTCCTTCTTGTTCATCTTCAATATTCGATATAGAGTTAGTATGGAATTAATTCATTCTTGATCTAGATATATTTTATTTCATCATTATGATAAATTTTATTATATCTTGTCACATTGATGTTTATTTTTATTACTAGTTTGTTTCATTTCTTTTTTCCAATGGGAGCTATCAGGTGTTTTAGTGTGTCTTATTTTGAAGATCGATATTTGAACAGGTTATCATCAGATTAGAGAATGGGAGTCTCAATTACCAAGGAATAAATATCAGAATAATGTAAGGCCATTACAAATTTATTTTTATTATATTTGTATTGAATAAGGATCATGTTGTTTTCATGGATTTGATGAAAAAATAGTCATTAATGGTCTTAACAATTTTTTGGTAGTTTTGTGGATAATAGTTTTGTTTAACAGAGATCTATGGACCAGAACAAGAACTATTTTAAATTGATTTTGGAGATCCTGAGGATTCACCATTTTTATACAAATATTTACAAATAGAATTTCTATATCCATGATGGGATTTTGATGGAATATTAGATTTCTGAGCATGGATTATCAATTGATCCTCATATAGTGAAGTTTGTCTTATTTTGGGAAGATCCATGGAACATCATTAACATTCAAATATTCATTGGTATTATTGGATACTATGGATTGTTCATAAAAATTTCTCAATGTTTTCAACACCATTGAATTATCTGAAAAGGAAAGGGTGAGATTCATATTTGTTGAAAAGTTTCTATATTCTTTAGATTATCTAAAATGACTTATGACATCAGCTCCAACTCAAATCTCCCCCAATCCTGGTAAGGGGTATGTTGATCTCAGTAAGGCTTCGGGTACTATTTTGGGTTGTGTTCTCATACTGATAGATCATGTAGTGTCTTATTTCTCTCTCTATCTTCAACTTCATTAGAATAATTACAAAACACATTTTTAAGGGGTTTTCCTATTATTCATGCACTTAAATGATAGTGGAAGAATCTATTTGGAAAGAGGCTCACAGTTTTTTTGAGCATAAGGATTTGATATATATAATCTCATAGAAAGAATTGAATCATTGTAATATGTTTTGGATATAATAACATCATACATTTTACATTGACATAAACTATACCACATGATGGGGAATGTCGTCACATATTTTTTCGGTAGGAAAGTACCAACACTGAAATCAAAGGAGGAGTGGAAAATGTTGTTGTTGTCCACTCAATTTCCCATTGATTCTCATGAATATGTCTTAGGTATGATTTTTAAAAGTATTTAATTGTATTAATCTCTCCTTCAGTCAATTATATAGGTTTATTAGAAAGATGATAAATTTATAGGAATTAAAGATACCCAATATGGTAGGGATATTTTTCTTGTTGGTCTCCCCCTTCAGATGGTATTCAAAAATTTTAGGATTAGTTTATTATCCAAACATATTTAATTGTATCAGTTTCATTTTAATTGCATAGTTATTGTGGGTCATTCATCTAACTACTAAGAAGATGTATTATGACATGAGGAAATGATTCTGTGGCCAGGTATAGAAAGTGAAATTACATATTATGTGTCCCTTTATTACACCTTCCATAGATTAAGGCATGTCATCTATAACCTATTAATTTTCTCCATAATTTTCATATACTAGTTTTGAAGTGGGAATAGGTGTCCATGGACATCGTTTTTGGATTTCCATGTACTCTTTAATAGATGTATTTGATATAGGTGGTGATTTATAAGTTGAAAATTATAGATCACATTATTTTGATCAGGGACACAACTAAAGTTGAAGATGTGGGTAATCTATATATACTAGAGGTTTTGGGGATACATGGGTTCCCTCTTCTATAATTTTGTAGAAGTATCCTATTATTACATCATGGTTCTAGTAAAGACTCTAAGACACAATAGGGGATCAATTCATGTTGAGTAAAAATTATTATCCATATACGGATGGCTATATAAAGTGTGCTATTAATATCATACATGATACACTTTTTTCCTTTGTCATGGATTTTGGTGGATCACAGTATAGCCACTACAACTAATTGAGTTTTATTAAAACAAAAGTTATTTTTCATCAGATAAAAATGTCTCCTTTTGTGGATTTCTATAGTAACTCATAAAGGGAACCACTCTAATGGGAAGTGGTAGGGGAAGCCACTCTTGTGGGATTATGTTTCATAAAGGATAATTTTTCAAGGATGTATAATACATATTGATGTCTGGTTATAGCTTAGTGTCGATCAAAATTGATTATACATCACTGACATCATCCTTTTACGTTTTCTATTTGTTTATGGGGTTTCTTTAATGTTTTTTCATAGATGGACCACGATCCTCTTTTAAAATAGGGAATGTTGTCTTTGAGATATGTGGAAATTTTAAAGGATTATTTACATCTCAGGTAAATTTATTATAAGATAGAATTTATTATTTATTAGATAGGTATTCACGATGTTTCACATATTTCAGATCTTAGGAACTTCCATCTTGATCCTTATCATTTTATGAGTCGTGAAGATATCACCTTGGATCGAAATGTATATATTTCAGAGTAATAAGTAGATATTTATATATATAAAGTAAATATCTTTTGTGGGAAGTTGATTTCATTAGTTAGAGTGTTATATTGGTAGAAAACATGGAAGAATGAGTCTTTAATCCGGGTGTAGTGACCTCAACTATTTCTAAAAACCATTATTCATGTGACTTCTCTGGGATGAAAATTATTATGGTGGAGATTTTCTAAAATCATGTTACTAAATTTCATATATTCATCATCTCCCGATTAATTTCCCTGTTTATTTTGACATGTTTCCTTTTCTATGGAAAATTATATAAATTTTGGTGGCATATGTATGTTTTAATTAATATAGTATGTGTATAAATGTGAAAAGTATTTAGAGGATTCCCTTTTGGTTAATTTTTTATTTAGAAAATTTTTATATGTGTTTCTATAGAATACTTTTTTTGGATAGTTATACATCATGAAATAGTCACACAATGTGAATTTTGTTCCATATGATGATGTAAATTGGTTTTGATCATGAAATAACTATCCACATGGGAAAGTTGGATTGATATATTCTTTAATGGAGCTGATTTATTTTCTTTATATGGATTTCGTAGATTATAGGTTTCAAACATGAGTTCACGTCATGTTATATTTATAGCCTACAGGTTTTCTTACACTTCACATTTAATTTTATTTTCACTCACCTACAACCTTCTCTCTTCAAACCTAGGAGATCTCGCATGTGATTTTTTGGGTCACCCCTCCTTTCAAATCTATTCACATGGAATATAATATTAATTATTGATTCAGTACATATCATTGGTAAAGTGATCATTCATCTTCTTCATTGTCGTTGGTCGATGTAGTGCTAATTCTCTATGATTTCATGTCTATTTGTCTTTTAGTGATTATTCTCTTGATCCTTCTAAGATTTATAGTTTTATCTTTTTCTGTAGGATGACCTCTATGTTTTTGTGGTATAGTGGATTCATATATGGATGGCCTCCATTTTTGTAATTGAATTTTCCCATATTGGTGGATATATTGTTGAGTATGTTCAAGCCATGTTAGATATAGGTGATTCCATATATATCTTCTGTTTCATGAACTATATTTCACTATTAAAATTATTATATAAATGAATTAGAATTATTGAATTGTGTGTGTGGAAATTTTTTTGAGAAAAAATTGTTTTTACAATTATTTTATAAAAATAATATTTTTTTCAATGAATCAATAAATAGATTTATGAATAGTTTTTTAAATAATTGTTTGGATGAAATAGTTTGGAAATTTCATCACATGGGAATCCTTGGGTACATAGGTGGATGGTGTAGTGATACACTTCATTAGTTAAAACTATAGGGGGTTACTCAAGGGGTGTTAATTTGTGACCTACTCTCATTGTTCACGGGACTTGTTAGACCTATTGGGTGGTTCACATGACGTGTTTTACCCTTTTTGATTTTTTATCCCCTCTGATAAACACTTATAACTATAACATTGGTAAAAATGTACTCCCTTTACAATTAAATATGACTTAAACAGAAATTGGTCTCATTAAAAAAATGAAGATTATTAAAATGAAATTTATTTTATTAAATTCAATTTATTTATGTGGATGAAAAAATTAAAAATAATCATGGAAAAGTCAATGAAACAAATTATTTAGAAAAAATCAATTTCAGCATAAAAATGAGTTTGATATCATTTCATGCATTGTAAATATAATTATATTAAAGTTAATATATATTATTTAATATATTATATGCATATTTAATTAACATAAGTAATAATTATTGATTTATATAATTTTATAAGATATAAACACATTTGTCACATAAAAGCAGATTTTTAAAAATTAACTCTTTTTAAATTCCAAAGACATTTTCCTCATTTCTTTCCATTAGATATCTAATTTATGAAATATTATTCATAAATTATCATTAACATAATTAAAATAATTCCAAAATAGTGATAAAAATATATCAAATACATGATATATAGATGAATAAAAATCATTGAAAAATAGTTCTTTAATCATGAAATGATTCTTTAAAATTTTAATGAATATTTATCCATTATTAATCAATATATTTGAATTTTGGAAAGAATTAATATTTATATATCATAATTTGGTTAATCTAATTCATACCCTTGAATCCAATTACTAATATATAAATTCTATAACATATGATGGTTCATTTAGTCTTAGGTATACATATAAGGAATAATGTAAAATAAATAATGATTATTTCAACAGAATACCTATAAAATCTATAGGTATAACCCTAGAGGTGTATAAATCTAATAAATGTTTATCTATATAGACTATATAAAATAGTCTTGTACCATTGGTCCACCCTCCCTTGAATATAAGGGTATATACTATAATGGAAACCTGAAATTCGTGTCTAACATGGACGTCCCAACTCTTAACACCCCATTTCAAATAGTGAATGTTTCAATGAAATATCTGTTATAAATATTGATCAATAGAAGTAATAAAAAAATATGTTATTAAAACTTCCCTATAAATGGGTAATGATAATTATTTTCTTCTTAGCACTCAATGGGAGGTCACATCAGAGGCTAGTTAATACAATGATAATAACATGATTCAAAAAAACATTTCTATCATAGGTAAGTATTTTCTAATAAGATAAAGATGTAATTGGAAATAATTGTTTTAACCCGAAATTTAGAACCCAAAAAATAATGATCTCGCAAATCATATCGTGTGTCTAGGCCAACCCGCCATCTCTTAGGCAAGGCATAATATCAAATAGTTATATAATACTAAAAAGTTTATCTCAAAAATGATAGTCTGTAACCCTGGGTTAGTCTAGTGGAGTTCCACTGAAAATTTATATAATAAAATGATACAAATGTATTTATTGAAAATTTAAATAATATAAACTTGAATTTTAATCAATTTGACAACAAGACATAATTATTTGAATATAATCTACTCCATGTGTGCTAAATATGATGCATGAACATATTCCCTCTTTCCCACCAAATTCAAGTGTAAAATCAAATAAATTTTACATCACATATCAAATTATTAAAAAAACAAAACATTAATACTAAAAAATTTATATAAAAACCTATTCTTGTGTAATTTTGGTCATCCCTCATATTTTTTTTCAAATACACAAGGAAAAAATCCGAATAATGTCCCAACAATATCATAAATTTTATCTAAAATCGTGGAAATATAATCACACAATTTCATATAGAGATAATACAATTTTAAAACATTGCATCATGGCCAACCCAAATGGTAGCTGGACAATGGTTCCACATAACCCTAGGGATTTCTCCTTGTACACTAGTGGATACTTACTAATAGTGAGATTTGAATTATAACATGTATGGTATACTATGACAACAATCTGAGATAACTATAGAACATAGTAGAAGAAAATTTTGTATCAATTAACTACATGAAACTTATATCATTGAAAATAAATTTATAAGCTATCCATCGAAAAGTATTTATACATGGTATACGAATTTGAGATCCACCTTTATGTCACATGAGTATCAATCAAAAAATAAGGTCACTTATGGGATTAATATGTACAAGGTATAAAAATTTAAGGAATATAAAAGAAAAAATTTATAAAAGTGGGTCCAAAGCCCCTACTTCACGTCATCCTCAGCCTCCAACCAAGCTCCACATATTTATTCATCCAATGTAAGTCCCTTTAAATTTTCTACATCTCTTATTACGATTCTTTGGTACTAGGGAACCTGAGAAGTGTGTGACTATAAATCATTATGCCACTAACAAATTCATCTATAATAAGTTTAATAAATAAAAGTTCATTATCAATATAATATACTAATATATAATTAATTAATTAGCATTCACATAATTGAATAATTAGAATCTTAATCATGAGAGACCTTGACTTCTTTTAATTGAGTCAAAATGGGTCGTTTCAGTGATGCTTCAAAAATATCTAATTGTTGAATGATCTATCACTCCCCATATTATAATACATGATGAAAAACATATCACCATACTCAAAATTATCAAGATAGTGAAAAATCACCATCATATCACATAAATGAATGTGGTTTCTCCAAAACATATATTTCATGAATGATATTTCACCATCACAATAGTTATGGTGAATGATGGATCTCAAAGTGAAGGATGCATCACCACTAACACTGGATAAGAGAATAGACTATCATAATATCACATATTATATGGGGATTTGTTTGACTGATCACAAATTTTTGTGGATGAATCAAAAATATCAGAGATCAATTTGGATAATATACCACTAACTCACCACACCAATGGACTATGTACAATTGATTCAACTCACAATGGAGTTTATACTGCCAATAATACCATATTAGTTGGAAATAAAAATCCAATAAAACTCTAGGTGGATGATCCCCCAAAATATTACATATCAAGTGGATTATGCTTCATAAATGTAGAATATTGTGGGTACTATAACACAAATATAATCCCAATAGTGGATGATACACAACCAATATAATTCTAGTACATATATTGGTATAGTTATACAATCACAAATCATGCATCATTGGGGAAAGATTTATCATCATCAAACATCAATAGAAAACCATAAAACAACATCTGTTTAAATCAATAATACAAATAACAAAAACTATGGAAACAATTTAATGGTGAATAAAACATCATCTATATTTTCATTTAATCAAAACTATAAATATTATAAAACATTCATCACATAAAAAGTTATGAACTCAAGGACAATAACCCACTCATAAATCTATTCTAGCAAACTGACTAATTTATCATATATATAGGAATCCCCTAGTAAATGTTCATTCTAGGTCACTTCACTGTGTAAATAGGTTCATGAAAATTAAGGACACTATTCAAGGTCTCATGATCACAATTCATTATTTATTTTTATACTGTAATCCATCATCGATGACCATAATTAATATACATAACACCCATTTGATAACTAAATATTATATCATCAGTTATTCACACAACGATAGGTGAAAAAATATAAAAAGTATAATTATATTTCGTGTGTAAATTTTTGGTGCTTCACATATTTCATAATATATATTTTGTGATTATGAAAATCATTATGAATTATTGGTAATAACTACCAATACCATATTGTATCTGTATTGTTAGATATTGTTTATTGATTATATCTCAAATGTTCAATTCCTTAAAATTTTAAAAATTCTCTAAAATTAAGAATAATTGGAGAAATATGATGAGACAATAAGGGAAAGGAATAACAGATTGATTAGGGTGGCCAAATATACCCAAATTTATCCAATGTGGAAGTGGGTCCTCGAATTTTCCACAAAATACATAGATCTTACCGATTCATAATGAGAAAGAAATAAAGGGAGGTGGAAGATGTACAACTAGAAAATATAAAGGGTGGGGTGTTTTAAATTTTATAAATAAAATATTTATATTTTTATTATGTAAATAATTTTACACTGTCTTCAATAATTCATTGGGGAATGAACTAGAATCTACCTAATATCGGTTACCAATACGGTACCCATTAACCACCAAGTACCCATTCTAGGGGAACTGGAATCCTATTGTCCCTCATAATGCCACCCATTTTATATGGGTTTTTATGGGTAATATCTATAATACAAATAGGTGATCTATAAATTTTTTCATCCTATCATAATTTCTAGCATCACGTTTTTCCAACCAAAACAAATACATGGGCCCCTACCAACATTTTTTGTGTCTCGAAGATATCAAATAAAATGAGGTTTGGATAAAATTTTATCAAATTCAAACCTTAAGCAACATGTTTGGTCTTACATTTATATAGTTGTATGTTAGAAGACTATTTATTGAATTATGGTTAGGGTATTACCCTTATATTGATGATAAAGTAAGATTTTATTGATATAGAAAATGAAATTTTATAATGTGGTGGCTCTTTCTTTTGTAGTCTCATCACCATATTTTATTATTTTTGTTCATAGGTATATTCATGTATATGGTCTATTATATATGTGATGATTTTTTTAAAATATATAATTTTCATGATTAATATGGGACTCTTTTATTACTGCATGATTTAATATTATCATTGATGGTTGACATATTAATATAATTAATTATGAGAAATAAAAAAATCTAATTACGAAAATTTATGTTATCTATTTGTTATAGTATGTGTTTATAAGAATGGGTAGTCTCTACAAAACTAATCATGTTCCCTCACCACTGTCATATATACTTTTATATATAAGGAGGCATGACTAAGGTGATGAACTATCTATGCCTCACCTATATATTGGTTATTCAGGATGAGATATCATAAATTGTATCAAGGATTTATTTTGGTTTTTTTCCCTTATTTAATAAATTATAGAAGGAGACAAGTTATATACAAATATAGGATAGGCACCAACATTGTTCGTAGTTAACAATTATATGATGGATATCTATGTTACCAATGATGTGGGACAACAGATATTACTTTTACTATTATGGTTGAGTTGTTTTGATAATGCTTGATATAATGGAATACGATTTATAATTTTTCTATTTTAACTAGGTGGTAGTTGTAATATTTACATGAATTATATATTTAATGCAATATATCCTTACAAGTGAATGATTTATTATGGATGTTAATATATTTTTGTATAATAGTTTAAAAATAAGTTTTTCAAAAATAATTTTTTTAAGAATACACTTTTGGTAATTTGGTTATTAGTTAATTAAAAGATCAATAAAAAATTATTCAGTGTTTACTTGAATAAATTATCAATGTACTGTTGTATAACATAAATTAATAATGACACATTGATATAGTTTTTCATTTTGATAATATAATATGAAGGAATTAACATTAGGTATAACATCAACATTGTAGTTGGTTGGTAATTGAATTAGATGAATTGGGAATGAATTATTATAGGAATTTTATTCCTAATATATGGTTAAATATGCATATTTAATTCCATGGATAGACGGAAACACTTTGGGGAATGTGTATTCCTATTCAATTATTTCGGTATGCATCGAATCTGAGTCCACATGATTGATTTGTATGTTATATGATACTTTTGATTTGTAAAATCGGTTAGATTACAAGATTTTTTTTGATTTTATGAGCATGGTAATTGATATTATGAATATTATGACATGAGTTATAGAATTATATGGAATAAGAGTCTATTTTTAATATTTTTATCAAGATTTATGGTAAGGATTGAGCAATGTTAAGAGTGGTTTTATTCTGATAATTTAATTTTAAATGATATAATTTTGTCATAGGAATATGATTGAATGATTATAAAAATAAAAGGGTTTGGTTTCATATAGTTTTTCTTATTAACACAAGTATTTAATTTGATATTTTTTTAAATGAAATCCAAGACTGTTTTTCTTGATGGTTGAATTTAACATTCATAAATTTTATAGTGATTTGTTTATATGTGTGATCCTAGAACTAATGATATTCGATTTCTTAATTTGTGAGATTTATTATTATATAGAGAAGTATTGGTGTGTATATCAATCTTGGTAGTAATTTTATAAAGATCAACGATTACAAAGAACCATTGAGGGAATTGTCCACTACTGTCCATGTTTTCATGTGAGTTATGGATTGATTATTTAAGTGACATCAAAGGTGATTCAATGATACTAACTAGAAATGAATGTTATTTATATGTGTAGACTACCTAGATCATGGGGGTGTTGATTTGTATCATTATTTAATCTATTTGATAATTGTATGGGGTATAAACCCATGTAAACATACTATGTGATTTCATTAGATTATAGGAAAACTGAATGGTCAATTTAATTCTTGGAAATATAGTATTACTTGGTTAATTTTTATAAAATTCTAAGATCATGTATGAGATAATAAAAAAAATTGAGGGACACCCTTTATTGATCATCGATTAGATTATGGAGTTAAATTTTAAATGATATTTTATACAAAGTAAATTTCAAATCTTCTTTGATATTATTTGAGTTCGTAATATTAATAAAATGGGTCACAAATAATATTTGGTGCTGACTAGGTTGGGGTACTAATATTCTTCAGGAATGGGTGTACAATTGGAAAGGTATAATGAATCAATGATATTGTTCATTTATAATTTCCTTCTCTTAGAAATTATCTATTGTAATCACATAGGATTGAATCCTCATAACTAAAAAATAATCCTTACCCAAATGAGTTGGAAATAAAATAAGAAAATGGACTAAAAAATCTATAAGGTTTTGTCCTAATGTAGGTTCTTAAAGAAACATTTGTCTAGTTTACATTCTACACCTCATATATTCCTTTCTATTCATTTAAAAATTATAATAGATGGGAATATATCATCCCCAAACTATTAGTTTCCATAGAATCATACTGTAATTTTATACCAACTCTATCTAGTTAATAAATGAATATAAAAATATTAGAAATATAAGGTGTATATTTTTATTCTATTGAAATATATTTAAATTTTCCTTTTAGGGCGTTTAGGAATATCAAAATATTATGTTCTAACTTTTTCAAAATATCAAATAATTTTTGAATCATAAAAAACATAGATCATTTTGGGCTTCTCATATCATAGGAAACATTTTGATGATCTTCTTGTAAATAATAAATCAATGAATTACTAGTCTCATTTAATTTTTTATACACAAAAATTAAATCTAAATAATGGATATGTTTTCACTATATTTTATCTATGAATTATTATAAATTCTCCCCCATAAATATAATCCTTAATGGATTATTCTCAATATTTATAATTATTATTATTTTGGAAAATAATTATAGACCATCCTCTAGATAAATCTCAAAACAGAACTTTTCAATTATATCTTTAGGCCATTTCATCACACAATTTACCACATGGGTGTGCTCCAAGTATCATTTAATATTATCTTATTCATTTAAATGTTGTATCTAGTATAATAATATAAATAT
Organism: Viscum album; assembly: GCA_963277665.1. Lineage (NCBI taxonomy): Eukaryota > Viridiplantae > Streptophyta > Magnoliopsida > Santalales > Viscaceae > Viscum > Viscum album. The sequence goes on along the minus strand of OY728146.1, from coordinate 1,748,262,007 downwards.
CCATCCTCCATTTCTTATTGTTTCATATGATAAGATAATATTTCATGGTGAACATTTATTGTGGTCACTATTAAACATAATTCACCAATAAAAGCATTTATAAATTCTAGAAGGTTTTTGTAAAAAATTTTCTCCTCATTCAACTGAATTAGATTTAGTTGAACTATTATTCAATATTCCCAATGTGTGTATCAAATCATCATGAGGAAAAAAACATAACAACTAAAACAGTTCATAAATATAACATTTAATAACACAAATTGAATAGTATATTTATTATTTTCATTTATTTATAGAAATTTTCATTAGCATAATTTTGTCTAGATTTTATTACATATAAATATTTTTTGACAACCATTGGTAGTTTTTTAAAAAATATATTTAAAAAAAATTGAGTAGTGGTCAGTATTATGATTTCTCACAAGAATCATCACAACTTGCAATCATAAATGTGACACTTTAATCAATTAAGAAGAGAAAAATATTCATCATATTTAATTTTATTTTCAGAATATTTACTCTAAAAACTATCGGGACATATAAATTTTCAAAATTTGGTGAAACTTTTGGAATTTAAATGAATAACCAAATCAAATATTATTCTCAAAATTATCTGGTCAAATTAAATTTTCAGTTCTTCAAATGAAACATTTTCACCTGGGCCAAATTTATAAAATCATTGATCAAACATTAAATTTACTAGGTTAAACCTATATGGAACTATTATTTACAAAAAAAAATTCTCAAAAATAATTTCATTTACTTGTAATACATACATATATTTCATATGAATTGTCTATATTATTATATTCCATTTCTATTTTTTAGTATTCAATACATGATCATTCTTAAAAATCCTCAAAAGGAACCTTACAAAATAATTTATTCTATATTTTTCTACAGATAGTTGAAACTCAATATTTGTTTTTTAATCATAAAATGTTAATTACAATAATTTAATTTAAACTCATTGATAGATTTAATCTTATAATATTCATAAAATAAACATACTAAGAATTATATAGCTAAATTTATACTACTGTATATAATATCATATTACTTAAAATAACCACACAACCATTCAAATAAAACTCATATGCATATAATTAAATTCATACAAATTAAAAAACTTCCAAATTAACCAATGAAAACACTAATGACTATTCAAATATGTTTTAAATAAAAATAAAAACCTTCAAAAAATTCAATTGGTAATTAAATTTTCCCCATTGATTTTTTTCAACTCCAAACATAATATTAAACTTCCTTGAAATATTTATAATAATTTAATAAATTTTATCAAAAAAATAAATAATCATTTATATCAATTTAAAAGATTAATGTCACCACACTACCCGATAAGGTAATTTTTTGGGGGAATTTCATCTTTTGATGGGATGAATTTTTTTCCAAGTGATTTTGATTTTCTCCCCCTCATATCACACATTAAATTATATCCCACATATAAATGGGTATTAAAATAAAATTATAAATATATAATGAAGTATAAAAATACACGTATATTATAAAACTACAACCTCCAAAACTAGTTTCCCATTTAATTTCTACTCTGGTCCAATTTTCTACTAGGACATATGCTCTCCTCCCTATACACCAAAGGATACTTATAGGAAATGAGGGAATGATTAGGTGAAAATTGGTAGATTATACACTATAATGGTGAAAATAAAAATGGTTCATATGTATATATAAAACCAATAAGAATAAGGATAACAACATCTGAATAAAAACCATTTTTAAGCATAAATAAATAGAATTAGTAATAGAAAACATTATAAAATATAATACCATTTAAAGTTAATAAATATTCCAAAATATTCCATACAAAACAAAAAATTTAGATCACTTGTGGATGGACATATATGTACAGATATAAAGAATAAAAAATCGTTAAAAGAAAACTCTATATCTATTAAATAACCACCATGATCCATTTCATTATAACCAAAGAATGTGGAACATCTACAATAATTATGGTCTATCACACAAGTCTGATCTATACCAGGTATCAAAAACATAATGTTGATATAAAACCTATGGGGCTCATGAAGGGCGTGTGTATGAACATAGTATGTCTCCACCAACATGTTCTTATCGTACACAAATAATTTTTTTGTGTATAAAAAATATAAATAAAAATTAAAGGAATGAACATTTAGTTATTTAACTTTTTAATGTTCTCAATATCCGTAATAATGTGTTTACATTCTTTGGAAAACCCCAGTTTATCTCTAAAGATGTGCCCGAAAATATATATGTCATAAAATACATGTCTACACACTCACACACACACAAATATATATATATATATATAGTGATGAGGATCCATTGCTTAATTCCCAACATCCCCCATATGAATAACATACTCCAAGAGCCCTCGAGAACCTCCCATAAATATATCACAAACACCTTCGGATAGCTGACACCTCACATGCCACAAAACAACTAACTGGTTTCTTAATAGCACACTCATTCATATGTCATGGGTCACTCAGACCACCACTAAGAAATTCATCATCGGCATAGAACCCAACCTTCTAAGGATCATATATGGTCGTCATCCAATATAATATTCACTAACTTCTTTACATTGCAATGGCTCGTTGTATAATGATATCCATCGCGTAATGATCCCTACCCATCTGCCTCAAGAATTCATGTCATTCTTATCCCCCAATCGATGGTCTCAACACAAGTATCTGATGGTCTATTAACATAAACTATCTTTTTATTTGGTGATCACCTCCAGTATACCATATTTTCAAAACCATCCCCAAAGACACAATTTCTATGGTGACCTAATCCCAAAATTAGTGGTCAACACCACCATAGCTGGGTCCTATCATTGTTCACACAACTCCAATACTTTTTCATACAAAAAAACTGAGTGGAAATTACAAACATAACATAATATTTATCATTCAGAATCCCATTCCCATATGACCAAGTCATTATATCAGAATGTTCAATAAAATCTCAAGTCTTGTAGTCCATTTCCTCAACTTGACAACCCCATCACTTAAAATCCCAATGAAAAAATTGCATCATCTTGATGATCATCATCACCCCATTTCCTCAGGCAAAGCCCAACTTGATGACCATTTAGTCTCAATATTAATGATAAAAATCTATTTAGGTGGCACAAAAGTCACCAAAAATTATCCCATGGATCCATATCAATCATAAAATTAAACAACCTCCATATTCTTCCCATTTTTTTCAAAAACCGCTTTCCATTATTTGAATAAATTGGATGGACTGGGGCCTATATAGTGGAACCCAATAACATCATTGAATCAAATAAAATTTAATAGTTAATTAATTTATGGTATCATTATGTGAACCCAAATTGATTACATCGGTACACACCCAATACACTTGAAAATTTAATGAGAAATATTTACCCCACTAACCTTATATTCTTCAATTTATTCACTTATAATATCTTCCTATAACATGATCTAAAATATGAGAAGTATGGGAGTTAGATAAATAAAATGGAAATAGAAAAAGAATCTCTTATGTATTTACAATTACATATTGGGAGATATATAAGGAAATGATGGAAAAAGAGTGAAGTAAATACTGATATGCTTTCAATGAGCCTGATGGATCTTGATTCAGACCTGAGATGGAGATGAGAGGCCAAATCTTTGGACAGAAAGGAAATTAGAGTATCCCCTATTTTGATTGGGAAATAGATGTTAAAAGATGAGAACATGAATAAATATGATGGAGGGAATGAAAATTCATTTCACCCTAATAAATGAGCTGCATAGTTTGGTAACATAGTATTCCGGAATGTGCAAATACCATGTGATGTTAACTACCCATTCACCAGACCTCAGATGGCTTGGCACCTGATTATTTAATTTTTTCATAGCCTAGTGAAATACCCCTATCAAAAATAACATAAATGAATTATGGATATGTTCCCTAACCCACCTGATCTGATAAGTTATGGCTACTACAAAATTGGCTAACATGATTTCCCATTCCGGGATATATAGTTTGATAAAACCATGAACCTCTATCATTTCATGCTTCTTAAAACTGTGATTCATGGGACTAATTCTCCCAAAAATCGTCAGAAACCTTGAGTCACATTCTGGACCATAAAACTATTTTTAAAAACAATTTTTAGGGTCAATCAAACTCTCATAATTATGTTATAAAGATCAAGGTAAGTGTTGGACTGACCACAAAACTCTAAAGTTAAAAAGGGTTGTGGAATATCAACTCACTCAGAAACCCTAGTTTTTATAGTCTCCTCACCTTAACATATCTCTTCCATGATCAATCACGATTTACCAAGAGATAGTACTAAACACACTCATGTCATTTACATCAACCTAGTCTATTATGGTCATTAGTGACATAAAATTATACAATTGGGACTCACCATATATAGAATTACCCACCCCATCACCTTCCCCTAAAAATATTAATATCTTCTGGATCCACTAACCATCCCCAGATATACATGTCCTCTAATTATGTACCGTAATTATTTCATCTCATCTCAATATTAATTATACGTTTGTCATAGTTGGCTCACATCATGTCCAGCATCTCATCAGATTCACATTTTTCTCCCATTCCATACATGTCACCCATCAAGTCTCACATCCCACTTGATGACCAAGGATCCTACATTGCAACTGATGTTAAAAAATAAACCCAAATAATATAAATTCAGTCACATATAATCCCTAATTCCTACAAACCTCATACCAAACACGCATATGAGTTGATTCTTAGAATAAAACTTTGTTTCAGCACACCTCATATATATATATATATATATCACACATTATAACTAATGTAAACAAACTAATCAGCTCATTGTTAGTATAAAAAGTAAAATTAAACCTCATTTACCAAAATTGGGAATGAAAAAAGAATATTTAATTTCATTATCAAGGAATACCTTTAAGTTTATTCATCTCATTATCCTGATCTTACCCTTTCTTCTCACCAACATGCACCTAGAATGATGCTTGACTACATGTGGTTTGCCCTCTCTGTGGTTTTATGATAGATACCAACCAATAACCCCACTATAGTGTCTCCCAATGTCAGATACATCCTCCAAGAGTAGCTAAATCCTAGATACCAGCTCTAGGTACCACTCCAGATCCTACCTTAGTTCCTTTAGTCTTACCTAGCCAAAACATCTGACTATATTGGAAGAATTCATACAGAACCTCTTCAAATGACCCATCTGGGTACATTCCCAACACTCCTTCAGAACTTGATGACACTAGGTCCAAACATGTATTAGATTATTTCACTATAAAAACGCTTTTTAATAACCACTTCTCAATTTCCTACCTGAGTCTCTATCATGATTTCCCTACTATGACTCATCACGATCCCACTTTCAACTACAAGTATCACCACTACTCATATCACCTGATTCTAGGATCTGGCTCAAATAATATCAGTTTATCAATTTTACCTTGTATATCAACACATTATTTTCAACTCATAGAATGATTTCATCATGATGATGTTCACATATACCCTCTTGGAGCTCCAGAAACTATCCTAGAAACACCTCACCTTACTGATGTCATCACCAACCATAATATGTAAAAATTGGGAGAGTTCAATAAAATTTCCCACATAATCCATAATATATATGTATTCCTATAGTAGGTTCATGAAATAATGGGCCTTAACCACCCTCATCTTCACTATATTGAATTTATTAAATAACCTAGCCTCGAAAACCTTCCAAGACAATACATCATGTATGCCTTCCAAATCATTTTTTTTATCCCAAGTGTTGTGCTACTCACTTGAGCATATTAGTCACTAGTTTCACCGTCTAGCCTTGGGGTGTCTCCAGCCAATTGAAAATTGTCTAAATCAATATGATCCAGTTCTCTACTAACTGTGTTCCACCATTAACCTGAAATAATTTTTAATGCTGAGGTTGGAAATCATGAATCAAATACATCATGGATGGCTCATCTCCCTAGTCTCTCTTATCCATACCATGTATGACACTAACTAAGCTATCCTTGAGTTTCTCGTCTGACCATGGCCCAAAATATGCCATCTGCATTGTATGATCCTCCTACTATAGAGAGTATACATATGTATCAAAATTATCAAGACCCTTTAATGCCTAATCAGGTTCATTCTCTTGTGGAATCATATCTCAACCCTCCTCATGCTTAATTTTATTTCATCTTGGTATAATCACACTATAAAACAAATACTATAGTAAAAAGACGATAAGATTCCTATATTTATCATATTTAAGGAATAATGTAGCATTAATTTCCTTTAAGAACCCTTACACTCCCCTATCATAAAATGTTACTTGAAATGATGCCCAATGGCCCCTTACCTACCCAAATCAGAGTTTCTTATGATGTATAATCCGACCTTATTTCCATTTTTCTACTCAATATAAAGTCATCTGTTATGTATAATGTTTAATCCTAGACCCTTTTCTACCTATAATAGAGTCAATAATCACATTTCATGTTTTTAAATGTGGAATAGTTGAGTAGAAAGACACCCAAAATGCTATACAATAAAACACAATTCAGCTTTTTGTTGACACATTAAACAACTCACCCACTTATCATCATATTTTCCTACCCCTATTTGATTTAGGCCAATATATCACAAAATAGAATCACTAAGAACTACATACCAAGGATGGATAATAAGAAAGATAAAAAAAGGATAAAAATAAATGAACTTTTTATATATTTGTTGAAACATTAAATTTCCCAACCATTATTTTTTGTATTCTAGGAATCAAGAATATATTTACAAGGAACATACATATATCATGTCACAATATGTACCCTTGATGATGCATTATAATCCTCCATTTCCATATATTACAAGGTTCAAAGTAAAAAAACATATAAACATCAAACCAATTTTATCCACACAAGGTATAAATCTAATCAACAATAAAAACATGAAACCAAAAATACATTTACCACCCCAAAAAACTTTTGTATCCCCTTAACTTGGGGATCAAGACACCCAATCATGATCTCTTATCCTATTTTCAACTACATTCTATTTTTTGGTGTCCCACTTTACAAATAGTAAGACCAAAAAGGAAATGAAAATACTTTGATTCCATTTTTAGCAAGCCAAAAGTTTTTATCATTTAAAGCCTTGGTATTTTTATTTTGTAAAGAAACACTAACAAAAAACATATCTGATACCATTTATTGAATCCCAACACTATTTTCCACTTTATTTGTGATCTGGTATGTTTGGAAATTAGGCCTTAATTTCAACTGTCCATATGACAAAGTCTTCAGACTAGTAGTGACGGGTCAATTAATTTATAGTGGGGAGATTATACCGTTCAGTGATGAAAATAATAATAGTAGTAGTACATATATATATAACACTATTAGATAAGTACTATAATAAAATAAGAAAAAAAATTCATAAGAAAAGATAAATAGTAGTTTTAATAAAAATTATTTCAAATTATAACACCTTTTAAAGATGATAACATTCCTAAATAGCTCTTACAAAATAGATAATCTAGTTAACCCATAGATATACATTTACTTAAACTTATAAGGCTTGAAAAAGCTCAATAATAAACTCCAGATTGATGTTAGTACCACCATGTTCCATTTCCACCCATCTATTATAAGAGGATTATCTATGATTACTACAGTCTACCCACAAATCCATAATCATTACCTGATCTCAAATACATAAAGTCTACACGCCTCCTATGGGGCCAGTGTAGGGTGTGATTATAGTCTCATTAGGACACCACCACTATGTTCATATCATAAATCCATAATTTTACTAAGTATAAAAAATATAAATAAAAATTCAATGTAAGAACATTAAAAAAATTCCCCCTTCCCTTATTCAAAAAAACCCAAAAAAATCATTTACCGTTTTCATCCATCATTGTTATATATCATAACATCAGCCCCCAAATAAATATATATATATATATATAATACAATACATGATTATATATATATATATATATTCTTTAGAGAGGACCCATGACATAATTCATAGGTGTTACATAATTAATAACATCCATGAAGATCTCTCAGGTACCTCCAATAAATATATCACCATCACCCTATTCCATTTGACACCTCAAGAACCACCAAACAAGTAAACAGTGTCTCAACAACACAATAATCCCAAAGTCGCAGATCCCTTGGTCCACTTCTTAGAAAATCATTGTCCTCTCACATCCTAGCATCCAAAGGTACAATGTTATTCATCCACTAACAATACAATTAATCACTATCTTTATAGTCCAATATCTTGAGGCTTGATGATATCTGTCCACCCATGATCCATCCACATAGGTATCAAGTATAATAGAGATCCTCAACCTCCAAAATATAGTCTCTACACCATATCCTAGTGGTATATCACCATAAACCTTGAATTTATATTAATTTACCCTAAAATATATATTATCATCAACACCATCACCTTGTCCGCAATATGTATGGGGGCCTTCACTGACCATAAGTGGTGAACACCACCCCAACCAAGTTCTATATGTGTGAACACAATTCCAGTAGTACATGAACAAACATTAGTTGGTGTAAATATCAAACATAACCATATCCGCATCATCTATAAACTCATTCCATAGTGGAAACATTGATAAATAATTACGGTCAACAACATATCAGGTCATATGGGTCATTCCCTTAACATGAAAACTTTTTTGCCTCAAATTCCTATAGACATGTCACATCAACCTGATGATCATCATCCCCCTATCCCCTTGCCACACCTAACATCATGACCATTCCATCTCAATCTCAGTGGACAACATCACCCTAGATGACCCCAACTATGCCCAACATGTTCTCATGGAAGCATAGCATTCAAAACTATTTAATTAATTTAAAAGAAAAAACTAGCCAAACCATCCTAGCAGGTCAAAACACACTTACCTAGCATAGAATTAATATTATGTACTAGGTTATACCCAATGAAATCCCTTAACAACAAAAATAAAATAATATATAATTTTTAATTAATTTCAGGTCTCACTCGATTAACCCAATGTGATTATTCTGGTGCACACCCCAAAACGCATGTATAATAATGGATAAAGTTAGTAATCACTTAAATTAAATTTATATGAACTAACTTGTCTAATATTGACCTCTAACATGACCCAAAATGAGAAAAATCATAGATTATGACAATCACCTAGAAAATAAAGAAAAATAGATCATGTGGATTTTACATTACATGTGTTGATATAAATAATTAAAGGAAGAATAATGATTTAAGTCCTTGATGATATAATTCCAATGTGGATATGAGATCATGATTCAGAACTCAAATATATATGATAGGCCAAATCATATGTGAGGAATGAAATGGGGGATGGCCCCTAATATGTGTGTGAAAAGGTGGAGAAATGAGGATGATGTTAATAAATAAGTGGGAGGATTAAAAAATTATTATACACAAATACAATACTGCCATGGTTTGGTAAGATGGTTTGGCTAAATTTTCTCCAACAGTTCATTAGTCACTTCCCAAACACCACACCTTACATTAATAGATTTGTGGTATTCTAAATTTTGTATATCTTGTGTGTTTCCTATCTATAAAAAACAATACACATCACAGACATATATTCACCCCAACTACAATTATTAAAAAACTATGTTCAGTGAAATGGTAGGCTACATTATTTCCCTTTGTAGGATATGTGGTTTAATAAAATAGTGTTCCTCTTTTTGTGCTTTTTGAAACTGAGTTTTCATGGATTGACACACTCGAAACTCATCCAGAATCATCAATAAAAATTGTACCTTATACCCCATGTGAAAAACGTCCATATATCATCAAAACACTCAGAATTAGGTTCCAAATATCCAGGGAAGAGTCGGCCATACCACCAAACTCAATAGGTCAACAATTTTGATGAATTTAAACCTACTAAAAAACCAAGGATGTTATATAGACACTCCACATTTTTTTAAAAAATAGTACCATAATTTAAACAAAATGGCTTTTAAATTTATCTCCCCATTCAAAAATAATTCATAATGTTTTGGGTTCTTCAAATATTCTCATGTTATAGTAGAAGGCTAAAAATGATTTTACAAACATAATTCATCAAATCTCTCTCTTCAAATATCCTTTGATAAAATATATGTGATACAAAAATATGTGAAAATTTATTCATTTTTCTTATCACCATTTTAAAATTTATCATTAATGAAATGAAATTTGATATCAATAATATATTTTTATTTACATTTTTTATACCAATGGAAATATAATTTTCAAAAAAATTGATGCTTCTCAGCATTAACTGTTGATTACACTAGATGTAATTGAATCCATAACAACTATATAAAATCATGTATTATTACAATATACTCTACTTAAATTGTACCTAAAGAAACTAAATTTTACTTTCCATTATGCCAACTCACACAACACTCACCACGAAATAATACTGCACCAAATGTGTACATTTTCCAATATAATCATCAACTTAGTCAACATTTAGGTATCCATGATAGTTCAGGTATAAAGTTTATAGCCAAAAATGTCCATAGGTCTATGTGCCTTCAATATTTCTCAAAATAGTTTTCGATGCAGGAATATGATACTCTTATAGGACACCCTAAAACCTTTCATTAAGATTCACTACACACACAATATCTATTATTGATGTTTAATGAAAAGGTAGAATTTTTATGATTAATCTAAATCAATTTATGTTCACACTAATTATTGATTCGTGTTTTCTCATCTTTGTGACAACTACGATGGGTGCATAGATTTATTCAAAATAATCCATGCCAAATTTCAATAAAAATTATATTTAATACTTCATTTGGGATCAGAAAATTTAATTATTTTTTATGTAAACTTCCCTCCACAAAATTAGATAATCTCAGCCAATAGATACATCCCACTTTCCTTCTTCATATTCATTGAAAATTCATCACAATGATATAATTTTTCACCAAAATATATAATTTAATTAACACACAAAATAACAATTAGAGTATCCACTGATATCTCATTGAAATATGGGTTTCTATAATCTATTAATATTAAAGACACATTATCTATCAAACAAATACTCAATTTAGAATCCTTGGATCTTGAGAGAATTTTTAAGCAATAAAAACATTCTTTAACCTAATAAACATTCTACCATTACTGTCAAGAATAAATTCCTCAATCATTTAAATGAAAAATTATACATGTGGGTTAAAATTTTTGAATTTATATTTCACTTCCATTTGATAAACCCTGCAGTTTATTTATTTCTATTGGTGATTGTATTCATATGGATTAAATCCTTTCCACTAGTTTTAATGTTCCGTCATATTCGATCCCTTCAATTTGTGAGTTTATTTTACATACCAGTCTCATTTATTTAATTCCACCGCTCATTTATTAATATTTTTTTTAGAAACCCCACATGGGGACAACTGAATTTTTATTTTAATATCATGGAATAACATCCCATTTTATGTTTATCTAAATTTCATAATGTTTTTTATTTGTAACATCGATCAATTACTCATGATAAACTACATCCAAAATAGTTCATCTTTCAAAATGATACATGGGAGTAGTTTTGTATTCATGCCTCGATATTATTCTTGTATTAACTAGTTCCTCTTGGACTAAAAAGTTGTTTTTCATAATCAATATATTTATTCAATATATGTTGCTTCAGTATTTCCATTTATATTTTCTCATCTACATCACTTTTTTTAGAATCAACTCGGATAGAATTCATTACTTTTTCATCATTGTATTCATTCTATTTTTCATAAATCTATTTGTTTTCATCTTAAACATTCTCATCATGTGCTTCAATTGTCAATTTTTCATGGATTTATTTTCTTTACATTTATATAAATGTAATCAACAAGTATTTGCGGAATTTAATTCTAGCCTCTATAACCACTCTTATTGGATATATAACACATAATGATGTTATGTTCTACTTTTCCTTTGGTATTTACTAGATTATTTTTAAATGATACAGGTGATACGAAAAACATTAATGTAATTCCCAATTTTATTTTATTTTATAAAACAAATTTTTTAAGGATTTATGTGTCTCTCTTGACTTAGAAAAAAATTATTCTATATAAAGATAAATGTATAAATATCCTATCTCTAGAAAAAATTATTGATTTTGTTATGAAAGGAAATAGTTCTCCACAAATGAACAAATATATTATTCTTCCTCTTTAATAATCCATCCCTTTTGGGATAATATATTTCCCTATGTTGTTTCTTATATCTATACAATTCAATATTGCTTTCATAAGCATTATAAGTGTATTCCATATTATTATTTAATCTCATCTTCATAATTTATTCTATAAAATATTTCACAACCTATCATCCACTTATTTAGAAAGTTTTTACTACTTTAGACATATGTTTAATAAATATTAAAGCAGTCTTAAATGTTCAATAATCTATGAAATTAATGAAATAAAACCCCCCTCAAGAATAATGATGTATTATAGGACCACAAAAATAAGAATTTGGGACTTGTACTTGATTATAGCACAGAATATTCTCAATTTAATGAGTCATTATTACCATAATCCCATTTTGTAATGTTTCAGAATCTACATCTCTCTCCCTTTGGGGTTGGGAAATCTCTCTCACTATAGCATATATTTATATTTTTCTCAATTTTCCTAGAATAATATGGGCATGTTTCCTTTAGATGTTTTTTTCTCAAATTTGGTACTCATGTAGAATTAATTCATTTGATCACCAATTTGAAATAGATTTCCAAATTAACATTATCTTGAGAGATAAATCATATATATTTTGAATTATTGATGCTTTTGATCTTTTTTATGAATAAAGCTTTATTCCCACTATCATACAATTCTATTAAACATACATGATTGTGATTAATTCCTTCTACACCAGGAACAACATTTCATTTCATCTTATATGTTACAATTTCGATAGCACCGGCATATTTTATTCTTATAGAACTATAATTTTCAAATTTTACTACCCCTATATCATGTTTTTTTATGTTATTAAAATTATTATATCAACATCATATGAGAGAAACAACAACTATCATGAATCGATGTCTTTATAATCCTATATATTATTAATATAAATTAAAAAAAAAGATAATAATACCTTATTTTTCATTTTAATTTATTTCCCTTTTCATTATTATAATTAAATATAGGAATTTTTTCCATGAATTCCTTATTTACTGGTCACATCTATTATATATTTCATTAAAATGACATTTGGTAATTTCTATACCAAGTCTTAATTATTTTGTGAATATATTCTTAGCTTCTCAAATCCCCCACCCCCCCCCCCCATTGCATTATACCTTACCCTATTAGAGACATTTTATTCCTTTTAGAATAGTATTATTTCCCAAAATAGCCCAAAACATGAAATACCAATGAATCCTAGTTTTTTCATGGTAAATTTTAATACATCTAGAAATTTGTTATTGTTATGCAGACAAATTTTGTTCTTCCTTATTCATTGGGAATTATTTTATACTTTATATATTCTTTCCTTAATTTTTCGGAGAATATTACTTATAAAAATGTATCATGGTTTAAAGTTTCTTGATTTAGATTTTCAAATTTACTTATTAATAAAAATTGAATTACATTGAGACATATCATGTAGAGATTTAACATTATATATTATGTTCATTTTATCAACAATTGTTTTATGTTATAGAAATTATATTCACAGTTTTTCTATATAAATCCCCCATATTATTAAAATATTGTCATCATAAATATATTTTTATTATGTATTTGTTATTAATTATTTTTTTTACATTACATTATGTTCAATATATTTCATTATCTTTGCTTCATCAGTAGATTTAAATTGGAGGGTTTTCAATACATCAATGGGGGAAATGTCCTTGTTCAGAATCACTAACATAGAATAAGTTTTCAATATTTATTTTATAATAAAAATGATGAAATATACCTTTATTTTTTTATTATTCTAAATAAATTTATCCAGTTTGAAATTTAGAATGTGATCCATGTATGTTATTTCACAATATTCTTCCTCACTTCTTAAAAATTCTTCATGTTTCTCCACATGATAAATAAATTTTTTGAATTTATCAATAACAAGTTAATTTTATTTTATGAATGAGAATAAACAATCAATGTTTTTTGTACTCATCAATTTTTTTTGTATTTATAAACTTATGCTTATTTAAAATTTATTTTCAAAAATCTCTTGAGTTCATTCCATTTTTCTTATTTTAAGCATTCACATGTTAATAACAAAAATAATAATCTTCACTCTTCTTATTTGGAAAATATATATCATTGTATCCAATACAAACAATTTATTAAAAACTGAATTGAATTTTATGTTTTTTTCATTTATATAATTTATGTTCATTGAGATAAATATAATGATTCTCTTATAATACTCGTCTTTTAATTATTCTTTATTAAGATCACTACACAATTTAAATTACCCATATTTTATTTTTAGTTGTCTCAGAAGTCATATTATATTGCCTCTTTAACATCTTCATTGAATGTATGAGGATTTATTATTTAATATAAATTAGAATATTTTATGATTCTTCATGGTAATTTTCCATCGTATCTTTCGATACTGAAATGTTTGGATCAAACATGTCCTGGTTTTTTCTCATTATAATTTTTATAATTAATAAAAATTATAGATTTTATTATAATTATCTATTATTGATGAATATTTTAATGAAACTTATAATTTATTCATCATTATTTTAATCTTCACCTATTTTAATTTTTTAAAAATTAATCCTCCAGACCAACACATAGTTTCTTTAAATTATATATTTCTTTAAAATTTTCATTTTGTGACTCCCATTTCACTTGGGAAGTTTTAATTACAAGAACTTTTGTTTATATTTTTTTGATAAGGTTGGGATAATATAAATCCAAAATATTCTAGACAAAATAATTTATTCTTTTTAGAAAATTTCATTTTTCACTTCTATCAATGGGTGGAAATTCTGTTTTAGATTTAATGACCACCTCTAAGAAAAAAAAAAGATAGGGTAGTATCATATTCATTACAACATGATAATTCATTCCAATTAATGAAGGTTCACCCATGTGGTTTATTCAGTTAATATTATCCGTATCTATCTTAGCAATGTTCTTATAGAGGGATCCTAAATGTTTTGATATTACATGATTTTTCTTAGAAATTGGTTAACAACTAAAAAGGTATGGGGATAAATCAATGTTTCATTTTTTTAATAATTAAATTTTCTTATAATTATCCTCTGTAATTAGTTTTGATCTGATCCTTTAAATTAAAATACCCCAAATATCCAAATAAATATAAAATGATATAAGGATAAGTAACATAATGTTTTTACAAGGTTTGGTCTCAATGTGGTAACATACTCCATCAATCATCTATTTTCTATCTCATTCAATATATTTTACAGTATAATAAATAAAAAATTATAATTTTTTGTAGTTATCATCCTATAAATTTTACATTATGAATAATGCATTAAATATATTGTGCTAACTCCCATTAGTTATAGTAAGAATAAAATATTATGATAAAATTAAAACTATTTTCTATATTACGATATAAACAAATATAGATCCTCTATTATGAGCTTCCAAGAATATCATAATAACATATGATCACTTATTCAAACTCTATAACATTAAAAAATTATAATCCCAGATTTTTTTGGGTTCTTAGGTCATGTAGAATAATTAGATGATCACCTCGTTAGTCTCATAAAAACAAAATTATCTTTCTATATTATCTTTTTCTACTAACTTTTGAACTAATTTTTTGGATTTGTTTTTTTAAATAGTTTCTATCTCATCAATTATTCAATATCTCTATTATAATACTCCATTTATTGTAAAATATTATTAATAAAAATAAAGTTATATCCTTAAAATAATTATAGCTCTATTTCAAGGAAAATATTATAACCAAATAATACAATGAGAACCTTGATAAATTTTCTCAATCAACATACCACATGGGTTTCTCCCATGATAATTATATTTTTTCTTCATTATTTAACCATTGTACCCTATATAATTTTAGAAATATCCTTTTTCCATTTCATCTCATTTTAGATGATAATATAAAATTATTCAATAAAAAAGTGTTTTGATCAACATTATAAATAAATAACAAATAAATTTATTTTTTAAAATCTATAAGGTTTATATAGTGATATTCCCCCTCACATCATTGGTGAACTTTTTTTGAAATATACAATAATATTCTTATGGCATGGTTCAACTCATCATACCACAAAAAGTGTAGATAAATAGATCACATGAAAATTATAACACTTTATAACTAAAACTAAATCCATGAATTATTATTTTAATATAAATAATGAAAAAATTATCAACACAATATTATCCAAACTTAATTTTATAAAAACCTATTTTAATACCAATTTATCAAATTAAAATAATTGTATTTAAAAACATTGAAAAAAATAAGATAATTAGAATTTTTATTTATCAAAATAAATATCTCAAATTAAAAATTTAATTATGTTATTTTAATCAATGAAAATTTTATTCAGAATTTTCCAATGTAATTCACTCTTTAGAATTCATATTATAGTGATTATCAGACATCAGAAATTTCAAAAGTTATATAAACCAGAAAAACAATCGATCCCTTTGGAAAATATTTATTCAAATGTAACATTGAATAGTAAAATGATCCTTATAAGTTTTATATTTTAACATTAAAAAATATCTGATTAAACATAAAAATACTCTGTTTAACCATAGGAATAATTATCCTCAACATTATAATATTCATGAATTAATTATTTTTAAGAAACAATGTTATAAGTTTTTACTTGAATCATTCTTAAAATACTATCAATTTCTTATTTTCATGGTATTCTACAGAGTTTCAACCATATTATTTCTTAAAAATAATATTTATAATGACCTTCATTCTTAAATATTCTGCACATAGGTGAACCTTATGATGTTGGTGTAAGGAATAAAAGATTTATTCCTCTTCCAGTTTTTTAGAATTATTCCCATTGAAATCCTTATGAAATTTAAAAATGAACATTACATTGTATTTCTATTAAAAATTATTCATAATGCATGGAATATTATATTACATAAAATACCAAAAAAACACTTTAATTCAATAAAATTCTGTCCCAATAAACTCAAGATCATTATAATCAACTTCCAGGCAATATTATAATCCTATAATGATTCATCAAGCATAGTTTAAAATAAATACAATAAAAATTTAAATGTATACGTAAGTTACCCTAAATTATGTGAGATTTGGTATCAGTAAAAAATTATATGCTTTTTATAGTATGCTTTATAGTTCAAAGGGGGGTGGATTTAATGAACCATATAACAATGATGTGGTTTTATTGGTGAAGTATTTCCGTATATCATTTAGTGTTGTTTTTGTTGATCATCAATAAAATTTAATAACGGTTTCATAGATCACCACGATATTCATATGACCAATAAAAAAGGTTATAGGTTGTTTTTGTTGGTATATAATTAATGTTTCACATGATAGAGAATGTGTTGGTAACACTAGTATCTTGGAAAATTTGTGCATATAGGGAAATGAAAAGTTATTTAATATTGTATGGAATACACCATCAATGTTTTGGAAATATGATTCTTATTCAAAAGAGATTGTACAAAACATTAAAAATTATATGCATAGAAAACCAAGAAAAGTTTAAGTTGAGGTTTTATTATGGTAATTTAATGAAATTTGATATGTTGTTCTTGGTTAGTATTGAAATAAAATTTTCGGTTATTGTATTGTTTCATTTAGACTTATTTTGATAACGTTACATCGATCATAGATATGAGGTGATAAAAATACACAACTATTATAGGGAATTTAAATATATTTATGGGTTAAATACATTTTTTTGAAATTTAGGTTTAAATTTGGAGTAAAAATGTTAAAGGATATTGTAATTGTATCTTGAGATGCTGATATAACAGCCTCATTAAAATCATAACTATCTAATACATGATATATTATGCTAGTTTCGTGGAACTATGTCTATATCGTCATGTAAGGTTTGGGTGGACCACAGAGCTAATGATATACATTCAGAGTTTAACTTATTCTTGTATTTGGTTCAGGTGTTAGCTATCATTTAATTTCATGATGTACATTAGGATATGAAGTAAATATTTTTTATGATAAATTAGTGATACATTTTGTGTGAAATTATGATTTAAGATTAATTCAGTGTTATGAGCTTCCAACTATTGATATTTACATGTTACCAAATATATTGATATTGGATAGAAGTCAGTTGAGTTTTTTGTAAATTGATAATAATGTGTTATGGTTTGGAGGGGGGGGATTTGGTAGAATAAAATTTATATCAGATCGGATTGGTGGGTGATATGCATGTATCCATTAGGTACTCTGATATCAGAGTCAATCCATGGGTCTCAAAAGATGGTGTAATTCAATGGTGACTAAGAATGACCACTTTTATTTGTTAAGAAAATATATATGGTGGATTTTGATAAGAACCATTGTATTATAAGTTGACAAAATTTGGAATCTATTAATAAAACAATGGAATTAGAGCATGTGTAATTTGAATTCTGATAAATAGATTGACATAAAAGATTTCATATATGTTTTGGAGTGTTTTGATGGATATTTCAATGTTGGGGGAATAAGAAAAAAATTCCAAAAGTAGGTTCATAGGTATTATAAATTTAAAACCCATTTTGGGGATATAGTTTACCATGAAGGGGTTGTTCGGATAGCCCTAGAACTTAATTAGGGTTAGTACTGGCATTATAGCCTCTTATAAACAACAAAAAGTCTCATGAAAACCCTTTATAACACCAATAAAACATTGTACATTTATTAACAATTCATTGATATTCCATTATTGTTCCTACTTTCCCGCTTAATATGGGGAGTGTTTTGAATTTTTTAGGGAAATTTTTTATATATTTATCCCCTACTATCCACTATTCCTCTAGCTGGTCAACAATTAGCTCCTGACCCCTATATTCTCCCTCATATCCTTGTTTTATTCTCCATTTTAATTATCCATCTCTCATTAAACTGAAATTCTATCTATAAAAGTTGAATAAAATTACCGATAGTAAGGTAATCCATAAGGATTATTTCATTATTTAATTGTTATGGGCGTTCTCAAGAAAATGTCCAAAATTGAGGGATTCTTGTGTGGTTAATTAATTTTATATGATTAATAAATAATAATTTTATGATTATGGGATGCATAACTCTTCACACTACTAGGTAAGGGGTATATTAAATATTTATCAACAAATTTTATGGTTTTTTTAAGTGAACAGGTAGAATGGGTTCTTGGATCAGAGAGATGAGAACGAGGACCAAGTAGATTTTAAAATTTATTATTGAATAGATATATAAAATTATGTTTAATATATGTATTCTACAAATTATTTGGGAACTTTTGTAACACTATGTGGTTCTTTTGTCATGAGTATATTCATTTAGATTCTTGTAACACATCGTGAATGTGTATTTTGGTTTTAAATTCATTAAAAGTGTCCATTTTGGGAATCAAATTAGATAAATAAATTGTTTTATTCATTGTATTATTGTTGGTTATTGGTTAAGTGAGTGGTTTTCCTTGTGGGTTGTTATTTGAGAATGTTAGTGTTTCTTGTCTACATGGGATGCCTTCTAAAGAGATTAATAGAGAGTATAATCATGTAGTTGGTAGGAAATCTTATATTGACAATTGAGAATGTTTCTAATCTTGGATTCTTAATTCTATATAGTTGGATTATAGAAAACTAATGGTTTTAATATGTTGTTTTGTGAGGGTTGAAAAGTTAATGTGGACTAGATGTGATGAAATCAAAAAATGGTGGTTGTATCATGGATTATAGTTGAGATGTATAGTCATGTGTTTATGTTGAATATGGTTTCAAATTATGGGAACCATATTAATAATGTAAATGATGTTTTTTAAATATGGTTTCTCATTTAAGAGGATAAAAAGTAATTTTTTACATGTTTAAAAAATTTGAATTACAGTGTGCATTGTGTCCAATATAGGTACTACTCTACCGAGGGAAGGGGGATGGGTTGATTCTCAGAGAACTATTTACATTGAGTGATTTTTTTTATATTTGGTTTGATTATAGCCTACAAGATTTGAAATCACCATAAGTTAAAATTCCTTAGTTAATAATACATTCTAAAACATATTCTTATTGATAGGATACATTGATAGATTTTAATTCATTTTTTGAGTTTAGATGGTACATATTTTGATCTTTTTATAAACTAGTGGTAAAATATTATATTAAAAGTTATGAATTACAGTATTGTTGTTTGTTAGATGACGAATGCCTATATAGTGGTTTATGCTAGTGTTGACAGAGCCCAAAGTACTATGATTCAGGATACATAAATTATAGAATGATCGATCAATATGTGAGAGATAGGAATGGGGTTTGTATGAAATGTTTTTTTCATTACAATAAAATTATGTAGAGTGTTTTTATGGAAACAGTTATATCATAAATTTTTTTATATTTAAGTGGTTAATATATGATCCATGGTTCCCTATAAAGTGGATTTCCTCTTGATTAACCAATAATTCTATGGGATGATAACCAATTACCTTTCCCTCAGTGTTAATTACTTTATTATTAGTTGTTATAAGGCATCAAGGTCTATTCACTTGGTATATATCATGTGTTTATATATTTATTGGCCTAACAATCAAGGTGTGGATTTAATTTCATGTTTCCCCAATTAGGGATTCATTATTCATTTCTTTTTATGTATGGGTCAATTTTAATTAACCAAATGTGTGTATTATACTTGATAAAATTAGATTCTACGGGCCATTAGTCGTTCTTAAGACATATTACATGTTATATGCCAATGGTATTATCAATGTATCCATATCTCCATGTTTTCATTGGAAAATAAGATCCCTAGGGATCTGGATTGTAGAATATGATGCAAAATAGTATAATATTACTATTATGACTGACCTGATTCTATATAACTAGATTTAGTGGGCATTTTTAAGCATCATGATGACCTAGTTAGCATAGGATTTCTTTAATTGGTCTATTTTGTGATGAGTTTTGTTTTCCTAATCAGTTACACACTCAGCTGGTATATTTTGGAATATATTAGTAGACATATTGGTGGTTCCATAAATAATTTTATACTCACACTCTACAAGTGATCCTCAGTTTACATGAAACCCTTATGTTTTTAATGGATATAATCAACTAATCATGGTACAAGTGAACATTTAAGTGTAACTTGATGCAGATTTAGAGAATTTATTCGAGCAAGGAGGTTGATTTTATGGTATTTTATCTTTGTTATATTATTTTTATTTTTATATGTCTGTCTATATATGATCAGGATTATAGGTGATCAATTTTCCTATGAATGAATCTATTAATTAGAATGTGTTCATTTAGTTATAGCGTGACCACATATCTTATATAGTGGTCAGCATTCAACAATAATTCCACATGTATACTCTAATTATTTTATTATAGATTCTTATATTTTTTAAATATTATATTCTTTAAATATAAAGTATATAGTATACCTAATTTTGAATATAGATATTTTTCCCAAGTTAGTATCCTTTGGTATATGTGGAAATATACAAGCGTTTTCAAAACATCTCTAGCTCAGAACTGTTTAGGTTAACTCAGTATGGGAGACTACAATGCTAACATAGAAGATACATAATTTATCATCATGTCAACATGGATAATATTATTTGTTAACACTATACATATCTTCTGTTATTTTAAAGTCATAAAATAAAATTATAACAATTCTCTTCTGGCATGAAAATGTTATTTTCCATATCATTGTGGAAATTTTTATTTTATCAAAATACATAGTATAAAATATGGAGATGTTATTTTTCGTTACCTTCTGAAGAAAAACATAACTATAATTGTACAATATATTTCATTTAAGAATATAACATTATGAAATTATGGTGATGTGATAATGATATTCCTCATAATGTAGGTAATGAATTATGGATCACTTTTCCCTTATCAAAATGATTCACATTAAATATTTTACCCTAACCTTTTTAATGTATTTATAATTATTCAATAATATGATAAAAATTATAGGTATAACTCTATTCTCAGAGAATGATTTCTATTATTTGATAAAATTAATATTATATGTTAATATTAAATATATTAAATGAATTTACCAGGATTATATTTGTATTTTTATTGTAAAATGTTTATGTTAAAATGATAAATTAATTTATAACGAATTTATGATTTTTAAAATAAGAATAAATAAAAAAAACATTATTCTTTATGAAATCTAATAAATTATATAAAATCATTAATATTGTGAGAACCTAGGTCATCCAACATAATGTATTTTGGAACTCATATTGGAAAACTCCTATTTTATAGAAGGTAAAGGTTTATTTATTGTAAACCAAAGGGGGGGAAGAAATAATATGTGAGCTAAAAAATATTAGAAAAATAATTTCTACGTCAAATGGAGAGTTCAAACTCTAAATTTTTAATAAAATAATTTAATTATTGAATAAAGATATAATGAAAAAAAAACTATGTATAGGTTGGTACTTGATTTATGATAAATAGTGAAAGAAGACAATGTCCATAAATCACTCATAATTAAAATGATTTTTTAATATAAGAGAATAATAGAAAAATGTAGTCTCAAGGGGTACAAAATTAATGACCTCCAAAATAATCCCCAAGAATAAAATCTATATATATATCATCAAAAGGGAACCAATAATAAAAATAAATATAAATGATTATTTGGGATATTCTTTTGATGTAGGAATACTAACTACAATATTCTCTATATTCTAAGTATGTGAGGACTCTATGAACTCATACATTAATATTCTATAGTTAATGAAGCAATTAGAAAAGGCTCATGAATCAGAATTTTCCAAGATAATAAACTCATCAATAATGCAAAATAGCTTTCCACTATATTCAAGTTCAACATTTACATATTACTCAATGACAAATAAATTTGGGTGGAAATAAATGGTGTTAATCAATGAGTATATATTTCTTCATAGCAAGATGATGTTGTAGAAACAAGGTGGTTGTGTTTTATATTATTATTATGATTTTTTTGAAATAAATTTAGTTTTTATAAAATATTAAAATTAAATGAAATTGATTTTGAATAAATCAAGATTGGTATAAATGTATTATGCTCAAATTGGAGGTCCTGGAATGGAGAAAACATTATCATCGTTCGTGAGAAATCAGTTGATAATTCATTTTTTCAAAATTAATGTTAAAATAATATTCAAATTTTTAGAAATGTATTTGTAGAAAACATATTAAAATTAAATTTTTAAACATGAGGTTTTCATTGAAATAACATATTCATTTCAAATTATTGATGAAAAATAAAAGGTGTTTCATTTTAGAAATTATTTTTATGGATTAAAACATGTTATTAAATGTTGTATGTATACCTTATAAAGATAAATTTTTGGATACTTTTTGTTGATCATAAACTCAATATTAGACCTACCAAAGAGTAGTAGTTCATGAAACAAATCTATAATGGTGATGTCAAATTTAGAGGTGATATGAAGAATATAGAAGATGAATTTTCAATTTTTATGATAATTAATTTATTTAAAAAATTATTATAGATATTGTGTAATTTAATTGAGAACCATGGAATTAGAGGATGGAATATAATTTTAATTAATATAAAAAATATTCAAAACAATTATTAAACAAATTTTAGATTAATGAGACAAAACTAGTTTCACAATGAATTGCATATTGAACCAACATGGAAGACATGAATATCAAAGGGTTTATTATCCCATGATATACAATATAATTATTTCATGAATGATTTAAATAATATTATAAATAATAGATATTTTATATACAGTATTTTAGTTTTTGAAATTTCAATGTAATCAGATGGTTGATAGTATCATTGTAGTGAAAGGAATCATGAGGCATGGCAAAGATAACATAGATTATAGTTTATTGTGATTTATTATATTTTATTCATAATTTTATGAATATTTATATGTGTAATTTTATATATGTGTTTTTTATAGAAAATCATATTGTGTGAGATCTTTCTTTATTTTAAAAATGTTGGTCGTCTGGTTTAGCGATAAATGAGATAGCTCATTTATTATCATTTATAATGATAAATAAAAATAAAATATGAAGGAATATATCTAATTAAAATTGATAAAGAATAAAATAAATGATATTTATAAAGATATGGAAGATCCATTATAAATAATTTGTTAAAACAAGATTAATATTGTGTTATTAAAGAATTTAGTACAACACATAAGATCATATTATATTGATGTTTTTTACCATTTCATTCAATATAAAGTGGGGTATGAGATCATAAACATAGTGTTTATTGGAATGAAATATAAATTGTTTTATATTATTATAAAACTATAATCCACCAAGAAATTTTATAAGAATTGGTTGAACCAATGAGTTCAAAAATGTACCTCAATTTGAGGTTGTTTGGAAAATAATTTTTATGTATACGATTTTATTAATAAAAATATATGAATTTTTAGAAAGAAAAAAAAATATTTGGTTTGAAAAAGAAAGTGGGAGAAATTAAGTAAAATTATAATTATTAATAAAATTTATAGATATTAAGGACAATAAAATTTGAATAACATGGTGAAATTAAATGAAATCCTAAGAAAACATGTCATCTTTAAATGGGGGTATCTTATAGATAGATAATTAAAAAAAGATAAAAACAATTATCCCAAGAGGGAGTCTACCTATAAAGTACATTTTTATATTATACAATGTAATATATAACAGAAGGGTAAAAGAAAGAAAAATATCATTATTTAGTTGAAGATAAGGGCAAGGTATAATGAATTTTTTGTTTAAAAATGTGTTTTATCAAGGCTAATGAATAAAGGTATATATTTGGTCATAGATTTCATCCTAGATATCTTATTTTATGCACCTAACACAATTTACATAAAATGATAATGATATTTGAGTTATTATATTTTATGTTTTTTTTAAATTGACCAAGATATATAGAGATACTATCAATTCCCAAAAAGCCTTTGGGGTGGAGAATGTAGTGACCAATTATATCCAGCTTGGATAATATTGTAACAAAAATTAACCAGGTGATAAATTTTGGGGATCAAAATTTTATTTAAAATAGGTTTTTTCAGTGTTTCCAATCCCATTTTTATTGGAATGCCATTTTGGATACGTATACATGTTGAATGAGAGGACTGGTAGTGATTGTGTGAGAGAAGAAAAAATAATAGTTCCATTTTATTTGACACACCTAAAAAGGTAATACATATGTGTAAATTTTATTGTTTTCAAATAAATAACACTAAAATAATAATGTTACACTGTAATTGTGGATGTTAATGGTGAGAATGACCCAATAAATATTTTATATATAATTATTTAGAGTTATCTAAGGGTTCACACTGAAACAGTGGTCACAACAATATAATGGATCATTTATAAATAGATGATGAAATATTGATCAAATTCAACGGATGATCCTAAGAAGATATTAATCAAATAGATTTTTTATGAAATCTTTTTTCATATTAAAATCAATGATATGGAATTTTAATAGGGGATAGATACATAAAATAAATTGACCCCATAAAAAGGTTCATATTTTTCTAGCTACGGACTAGTGTATAATCCCACAATAAGGTATGTAACACAACAATTATACTATTAATTTTCAAAGTATTTGGTAGTTCATGATTTTTATAAAACAATAATTATAATTTCAATTTGATTTATTAGATTACATATCAATTTAGATATAAAAATATTTTAAAAGGAATAATTTTTGGAATGTTATATAGTATTTTTAGAATGAAACTATTGGGATGTTTTAAGGCATAATCATCATGAAAAGATGAATAAAATTATTTGGGATGAAATTAAATAATTAGTTAAAATTAAATATGAAATTAATATAATATAAAATAATAATAGAGAGAAATTTTATAACCTCTGAAAATTGGGGGATTATAAGATTGTTATTATTTGGGCTCATATTAATGATCTTGATTTATAAAAGGGGATTAATAAATCAAATATTTTTTACTAGTTGGAGTTTATTATTTTTCTAGGAACTCTTGAGAGAGAACCTTGTGTAATCATTGATTTCAACAATGCCTCACTGAAGGGAGTGGATATATAAGAGGAGAGACAAGCCATATGATTAGTAGTGATCCCCTTATAAACCTAGTGACATGATAGTGGATAGTGAATACGGTACCACAACCCATTATCTATGTATCCTCCTTTGATGCGTCCCTTAGTAGTAAACCATGTAAAATCGTTTTATCACCATATTCAGTTTCTATATCTAAAAATGTTGGTTCTTTTCTTTATATTGTTATGTTTAGAATAATCATTGCACCACGATAATATGATCTATTAGAGGTTGAATAAAATTAATTAACACTCTGATTTACCCAATATTATGGTTTTTTTGGATGTTTTTTTAAAATAATTATAAATATTTTTTAATTATATCAATAATGGTTTTGGTGAATTTAATTAGAAATATTAATCGATCTAAAATTTATGATTTTAAATAAAGAATATTATTTAAAATATTTATATTAATAGTTCAGAAATAATAAATTTTAATATAATGGTATTCATATATATGGCATGTATATGGTGAAATACAATGTTTTGATATTATTCATGTTAATATGAGGGGTTTATAATAATATTTTAGGAAATTACTATAAAAGAATGTTCAAATTATAAATGATATTTAATTTATTTTTTATTAAATGATCATAAATGAATATATAATCTTTAAATATATTAACTACTCATTTACTGATATATCCATTATTTTATTATTATTTTATAACATAAATTATTTATATTATAAATGGTTGTCTGGTATGGGTTAAAGTAATTAAATTAGTTCTTATGTATTTCATACCATGTATCTAGTGAGTTATATTATATGTAAAATATAATATTTAGATTCAATTTTCAAATAAAATGAATAATTTTAGAGTGATGAAATTGATAGTACATATTAGTAATGATTAAAAAATATATGTTTCCAGTATTTTAATGAAAATATGGCCTTTATTGAGTATTGATCAACAAATGGTGGGGATCAAAGATATTCTTCTTATTAAACTAAGATCATAGACTATCTTGAAATGAATGTATTTACTACCTATCACACCAAACATTATCATGGTGAAATTTGGGTATCATATGAATTTAAAACATTACATGAAAGGGTTTTATATGACTCATTTCTATGATACATTTGGACATGCGTGTTTATGAATAGATTATTTTTGTTAGTGGGTAAAAATCATTAATTTTATAATGTTTTTTATATTAATATTATTTTTAAATATTATCTTGGTGGAAGGCATAATATATAAATAAAAATCAGTAATATCATGTATAACTAATAAGAATATATGAGATAAAATGATAATGTTTTTAATCAAAAAAAATGACATGATTAATATTCCTTCCAAAGAGAACTCTTTTTGGTGCCACAATTAACCAAATAGGAAGGTCACGTAAAATTATAGTTCATGGGAAAAAACTTATTTCATGGAATAAGAATATGGTTAGATAATCTATGTCATTATGGATCTGATTAAATGTGAATTTGAAGAATTGGTCAATGATTGAGTTAGATTTTTTATTATTTTCTATTTTTATTCATGGGTTATTTTTATATTTTTTATTAAAATTGGAACATTAAGATTTTAGTATTGAATCAAATATTTTTTGGATGTGTCTTGATGTTTAGTTTTTTGATTTGGGGATTGAGTAGGATTTTGGGGTAAGCTAGAGATGGTACCCTCTGTAATTATAATAGTATGTTACTCTGTGTACCATGTTTGGGTAGTACCAGGTATCTTATGGACAGGGAAGAGGAGATAGTTCAATGATGGTGACATCAAGAACCTGGTGGTACTCTAATTGGAATTTTATTGGCTCATGACATATTGTCAATTTAAATGGGTCATTTTGGAATTTTTAGTAACTTTATTTTATCCCTGTTTAAGGGTTCCATTAATAATCATTTGTATAGCCCCAGCAAAATAATATCATATAGATCTTCTATTTTTTTCTATTAAACACCCTCTTTGTCTCAAACCAACCTAAAGATGTAATGGATTGAATTAATAGAGACTATAAAGGGGTGAATCAGTTGTTCATTTTTATATGTTTTAAATTCTTTTAATAATGTACCCCCTGAAACCTATTATGATTTGTTTCCCCATAATATTAATTTTTAAATAATCATTCATGAAAATGTAGGAAATAAAGTAAGGAAAAAAATATCTATAAGGATCATCCTCAGAGTGAGAACCTACATCCCTTACAAAGCCACTCTTATATTTCTATGGAAAATAGCTTATTTCAATAAGTAAATACAAATTATGTTAATTCCTATTAGACACCTTCTATCTCCAAATATATAATATTATACAGAAACTCAATAGTTTACAAAGCTAGTTATTGAAAAAATTCCCCAAATAAAAGAATATATAATTTTCTAAAATAGTTCCACAATTACTAAGTCCTAATCATCAGTCCAATTTGGTTAGGTTGAATTATATCATTTTGATGAAGTCAACCAGATTCTCCCTTAATCAAGATGCACATCTCCAACTCTACTCATATACTAAATACAATATTTTTCAGTTTGAGCGACTCAATAAGATCAACTCAATACAATGAACCCATTCTCAGTCTACAAAACTCAAAATCTTCTAAAATGATCAATGTGGTCTTCTTTAGATTGATGGAATAAATCTAATTTACTCAATACAATGTTTCTTTATAAAATTAACCTTTTTAATAAAAAAACCTTTAGGTGTCTGATCTTCATCTGAGATCATATTTTAGAATTAACATTCACTTGAATTCTTCAGTGTTATACCATATCATCTTATGTGAATGTTACAATGAATGAGAGATATGAGAAAGTATCTATAGAAAACACAGAAAAGAAATATGGGGATCATTAAAACCTTCCCTTCATACTTATATATTAAAACACCAAAAATATATATCATTTAAACATCAACATTTAGTTCTTCAATAATCCCCAGATTTATCAATGATTTAAATAAGATTTATGTTCATTTTTTCCCTCTTAAAATGTTCATAAAACTATTAGAATCTATATCTTCATCCTTCTTCATAATCAACCTTCTTGGACTTTCTAACCCTTGTTCATTATGATGTAACTTCATCAGCTTAAATATGATATATTTTCTTCATCTTCAAAACATTCTTCCTTTCCTTCTTAGCTCAGTACAATCTACATTTCATTCTTCATTATGACATGGCTTTATTTCTCATTTCAACACGATATTCCTTTATTTTTTCGGTGCATTAAGATCTCCCTTTATTTCTCATCTCATTATTTTATAACATTTTTTCTTCTCTTACTATTATCTCCCTTTCATTCTGAACTTGTT
This sequence comes from Viscum album, assembly GCA_963277665.1. Taxonomy (NCBI): domain Eukaryota; kingdom Viridiplantae; phylum Streptophyta; class Magnoliopsida; order Santalales; family Viscaceae; genus Viscum; species Viscum album. The sequence continues at coordinate 1,748,232,411 of OY728146.1, read as the reverse complement.
AAAATATTCATTACATTCTCAGATTATTAGGATCTGAATTTATTCATATTATTATGATGGACTTACATACCTTCAGCCCAATGGAATCCTCAAAATGATGGAATTATCATTGCATTGGAATTACCATTATTTTGGTTTTTCTAATTATGATAGAAATCTCATTATGATTGTTTTTACATAACGATTGAAGGTATTCAATGGTGACTCTGCCTAAGAACATTGAAAAGACTTAAAGATTCATAATTTTTCTTCTTTAATATAGATTCTTCATCTAATTGATATATCATGATGATGTAATTCCCATTATGATGGATTCCTCATTATAATAATCTTCATACGATAATAAAACCAATCAATGTTATTTGAAAAGCATAAAACATCCTTAATTATTATTCATTCACAAAAAATTTCTTTATTTATGTGTCCAATATAGTCATTATGATTCCCCCATTGGGTAAAAATATTTTATCATTATATATTTTCTTGATTGGTTAGAACGCCATGACCAAAAAAGCATCATCTGATTTGGTTAAGAAGTATGATATCCTTTTTTACTACAGACTTCACAATATTATGTCAATAATCATTAAAACCAATACAACTTCTTTACTCAACAACTTCTATCTTTCTAACTCGTCAACTTATTTTATTATCCGCTTAATGAAAAATCAATTTCTAGTAAACAACAATTTATACCTATGATTCTTTTAGATTTGATGATTTTAATCTGATGTCGATGGATCCAATACCTTGAGTCTGGTGGTTCTCAGTCTGGTCCCTTATCTATAGAAATCATCTTTGTTAAAAACAAAACTTTTATCCCCATTTATTTTGGGGTTCCAACTTCTAGAAACTTCCAAATTTATCACAGAGCTCATTACAGTAGACTGGGTACAATTCACGAATAGAAAAAATATTATGATAAAAAAGGATAACAATCAAAAAATACAAAAATAATGTTAAAAATTTATTACAAAGTATATTCAATCTCATACTATTGATTTGTTTACAACCCCCATTAACAACTTTTAAACATTCTGAAATTTTAAAAAAATCATCTTTTGTATAAAACTAAAGTTTTTTTACTTTTTTTAAATGGTATCCTTTATCAAAATAGAGTTTCCTAACACCACACTACAAGATAAGGTATTATTTTTGTAGGAATTCCATCTCATATAAAATAATGAAATAATGTAAAGATAAATTTTTTCAATTTTATCTTTCTCTCACTCACTTTTCTTTTTCGCTCCCCCATTTAATGATAATCAAAACAATAAGTTCATAAAATTTATATAAGTAAAAAATTTACTAAAATATAAAGTTCTTACTTTACATCCCATTTTGGAAACATAATCCAAAGAAATGTGATGGTTCTTCCTTATAATGTTTAAGAAGTCATGAGAGGACACTGAACATGGTGTTACAACCTCAGTTCCATAAATCATTATTTTTCATGGATTTTGAAAAAATATTTGAAATTTGATACTTTTTCGGTGTATTCTTTTATAACATCTCCATAAAAATTATCTTTTATAAATTTAAAAAGTTATACTTTTTTTTTATATTTAATTTTTGATAGGATTTTCAGAAAGATAATTTTCTATATTATTATCCCAAATATTTTCAATGGTATAGAAATCTTTACTCTCTTGTATTTCAACTGAACATTAATCAATAAAATTTTAGTACAAGATGGACTAGCTACAACATATTCTATTTCAGTTGTACTCAAAGTCATTGAACATTGTTTCTTAATAAAAAAATTCACACAACATTTATCGATGAAAAATTTTCCTATGGAGGTATATATTTTCTCATTATAGTTTTCAGACAAATTTAAATCAATATAAACATGAAACTTCATCTCATAGTTTCTTTTATATAGAAAACCATGTGAAGTTATTCCTTTAACATATCTCAGTATTCTTTTTTCTACCAACATATGTGATTATTTTGGATTACATTGATACCAAGAACAAAAAATCACCACATACAAAATATCAGTCCTTGTGGATGAAAGAAAAAGTGGACTTCTTATTAGCTTCTAAAAGTCTTCCTCATTCGCCCAGATTCCATATTCATCTTTACTCGACATTATGATCAATGAAAAATGAGTTTAAAAATCATTGGATTCTTTCATCCCAATCATCTTCAAGAATTCCCTAGCATAACTTTCTTGAGATAATAAAATGTATTTTTTTGAACTAGTAATCCATAGAAGGAAGATAATTCTTACAAAATTGAAATTTCAAAATTCTTCTTCATTTTTTTTAAAAAATATTTTACAAATATCTTCTCTATACCCCAAAAAAATTATATCATCCCCATAAATAATTGTAATTATTGTTCTAGAGTCAACATATTTCGAATAATTGTTTCTATAAACATTTCTTTTATATATATTCATCATTATAGAACAATTTTCATGTTTCGAATACCTAGAAAATAGATCTTGTTTTAGCCTATACAATTCTTTCTCAAGTTTATTTTTTTTCCTAATCCTCATCAAGTAGAAACACACAAGTTTTTAATGAAAACATCTTCCTAAATATCCCCATTTAAGGAAGATTAATTTATATCCATCTGATAAATATACTAATTCTAATGTGAGGCGACTGAAAGAAACATTCTGATAGTTTATATTATAGTAAATATGGAAAAACATTCATCCAAATATAAACATTCTACATGTGAATATCCTTAACAAACATCTATTTATTTGTTTTTGAAACCACACCATGATCATTAAAATTGTTTTTTTAACTCAATTTGATTCAAAAAAAATTCAATTCAGGGAATAATTTACCATGTTTCATTCTTCTCAATATGATCTAACTCTTATTTCATAGAATCTACCCATTCAATGTGTTCAACAACTTTTGAAACTAATTATGGATCCAATTTTGAGATAAGAGATGAATTATTTTCTAATATTAACTTTTCACTTCCCTAAAAATGTTCCTTTTGATTTACAATCATGTTTTTATACTCAACATGTTTTTGTAAGGTAGAAATTTTAAATGTTTCTCTCCTAGCTTCACTTTCCTCATCAGAAGACTCATCTAAATCTTGATAAATATTTTTTTAATTACTTTCATTGATGTTTGAAATCACCAATTTATCCACATAAACATTTTCAATGTCTTTTTTTGGGAATTTTTATTATAAATTACATTCACATCAAATTATTCAACCAACATTTGTAAACATTTATTTAAATATTTCTTACTTCATCCATTAGTTCAATAAGCCACAGAAGTTTCTTCCAAACCTTTCTCAACAAACATTCCGAGATCCAAAATTTTTATTTTGAGAAAACATGGACTTCCAGAATAATGAATTATTTTAGTGAAGGATTTTTACAAAATTCCATAAAAATTAATCATGGACTCCAGTAATAAAAGTCATATATTCTGAACATTTATTGTAGTAAAAAACTACCTATCTCTAACAGAATATTGACTGTTTTTGTTCTACTAACATTCTTCTTCCCATATCCACCAAACTTCAATTCATTCTTTTTACAACTCTATTTTCTTGAGGAGTATAGGGATAACTATACAAATGTTTGATACTATTCTTTCTCTAATGTATGTCAAATGTTTTGGTTTTGAATTAAGTAATATTATATGTTCTCAACATATTTATATAAGCCCCCATTTTATGTGAATCTTCTTTTATTAAAAACATGAACAATTTCATAACATATCATTTTTGTTTCATAAACATGATTTTCCTCATCCAAGTGAAGTCGTTAATAAATGTGATAGTGTCTAAATATCCATTTATTTATTGACATCTAATCAGTACACATAAATTGGATTGAATTAACTCAAGTGGTCTGGTAGATTTAATCTCAACTCTCTTATGAATTTTTTCAAGTAACATAAAAAAATTTATCTCTTCTTTTAAATTATTTAAAATAACAATGTCCATCAACTATATAATTTTTTATCATGGTTTTCTATCCATACTAGCCATTTCCTTGGTTCCACACCTTATTTTTCATCTTTATATCATAAGTAATAAATGTTTTTAAAATCTCATATTTGTAAAAGATTCCCACTGGTTCTTTCTTCTTTTGTAATAGCATACCTATATTATACACTTTTGACCAAAAAAGAATCTTTTCAAATTATTACATATTCCCATCAACAAACGGTTGACTTACATTAAATAAGTTACATTTAAAACTGTCAATAAACAAGACTTCCTTATATTTTAACTTTTCTTCAATAATCACAAACATTCTGATTCCTCTGATTTTTAAGGAATTATCATTACCCAAATTCAGTGCTCCTATATCCATATATTCTATATGTTTTTTGATTTTTATATGACCTATCATATGAGAAGAAAATCTACTATCATGTATCCATGGTTTTTTCTTTTTTTACTTGTAATCAATGATGTCTCAACAACAAAATCACTTTCTTCAAATTTCTTCATTATGGATTCCTTTTCATTTCTATTATAAGAAACATGTTTTGGAAGTATTTTCATACATGATTCGGTAGAATGACCACCCTAATAATGTATTTAATAAACTTATTCCATACATTCAAATTGATTTCTTGTTGTAAATTTTATAACATCTTAAAATTTTACTTTTTTTAACATTATGTATGTTCGGAGAGATACTCATTTTACTTCAAAAATTTATTCCACTATTCTCAATTCAACTTCTACATAGATATATGTTTTTCCAAAAATTATAATCTCTATTCGCATATATTTCACAACACCAACAATAGCCATCAAATATTGATTTCCTATTTGAGAATGATATTTCTTTGTAGAAATTTTTTTGAGGTTGGTAACTTCTTCCATCTCTAACATACTCACGACATGGACCATATTTTATTTTGGGTGATTTTTTTAATCTTCTATGTTTGATAGGTTTCCCACATCCTTTATCCACCCATTATTTCTTATAAACATATCTAGAAACTATAATGTCAAAATAATCATATGAAATATTAATTTTCATGAGTGACGATTTATCCTGATTCTCATATTTATTCATCTCTACATCATTAGAAAAATTAGTGTTTACTCATAATTATTTGTTGAAATTTTAATTTATCTTACTCAAGGAAATTTTGGACATAATATGTTTTTATTGAAACTATATAAATTCTTCATTCTTAGCCACCAGCTTCTTACTAAGATCTTCAATCATCTTTCCCTTCTTAATAATTCAATTTTTTTAACTAAAAATATCCTCGATGTATTCATCCTCCTACATGATGACATCATTTCATCCATCAGAAACATAAATAAAATTATTCTTCAATAAATATATTTTTTTTATTGGGATATTATTTCTCAATACATCCAACATGTTTCATTCTGAGCTAATAATATTTGTAAGATTCATCAACACCTTCTTCTCAAACTAAGACATATTTTATTTTCTTAACTTTTGTAACAATGTTTCATAATTTTGTTGAAATTTCATCTTCATAAGAATTATTACTAGTTGAGTATAATGAAAATTTCATAATAAAGATACTTATATTGTTTTTGAAATACTTATTCTTATATTTTTTGGATAACTTTTATTCTTTATCATTTCTGTTCCAATTCTTCCATCGAGGATTTTCATTGGGATCATCTAGATATTTTGAAATATTCTTATCAGTTAAATTAAGAGAAAATATCAAGTTACACCCTAATTAATACATTGTAAATGAATTTTACCTCCATATTTTCATCTTCAACTCTAATATTTTTTAGATGTAAGAGACATAATCTTGTCATTCAACTCACCATCATCCTTATCGTTGGACTCTTATGGTTCAAATTCTTCAACATCATGGATTTTCATCTTTCACATAGATTCCAAAGAAATTTCATCTTTAATATTATTTTTGAGCATTATTGATATTATCATTTCATAAACAATGATAATTTATGTAATTCATCAAGAGAAACAACATCCCTATTTTATAATGAAGAAACTTAAGAATCTAACATTTTCATAAAGTTCCTTATAAGTTTCGTCGAATTTGAATATTCTTCAACACATCTTTAAATCCTATGATGTTGTAAAATCATTCATTTACAATAGTGAACTATCCATCAATGGTTTACTCATATCACATTTTTATGTCTTTATACTTACTACACCAGATTTGTAGCATTTCTTCATTGATATTATTATTCTATTCAAAGATACTTTCCAACTTGGCACACATATTTTTTGAAGTAGTGAGACCCATCACTATTTAATAAACAATATGTGATAAGAACATAAGGAATAAATTTATATCCCCTTAAAAAACATCTATATTTATATTATCAGAATACACCATAGAAGCATATTTCTCAATAGGTGGAAAACTAATAGTAGCAACATCAATAAAATCCAGGCCATGAGATATGAGATAAAGAATCATCATATTTTTCTATCGATAATTATTTTTCAGTAATATTTAGTAATTCCAATATTGTTAATAGAATTTATATTATCTGTGATATGATTTAAACAAGGGAACAGTTATCAGATGGCACTTGAAATTGAAAAGGATCGAATAATAAATGATAAGGGGTGGGGTGGTTGAACCAGTTATTCACTTTTATTAACATCAATAATTTTAAAAATAATAACCGCTACAACTTTATATGGTTTATTTTCTTATAAAATTTATGTAAATACTCATGCATGAAAAAGTTGGAAAGAATTTAAAGCACAGAATATTTTCATGGTTTGGCCTCAATGTAAGAAACCATATCCTTTCTATAGCCACTACTATGGGTCTATACATATTCACTACTATGAATAAGTGAATACATAATTTTAAAAATACTATTAGACTGTAAGAACCCAATTTTTGGATATAAAAGACTTTAGAATATTCTTGATATTATTCCAGAGCAGCGCCCTCAGACGGCGTGCAATTCCGAGCCCCGGAGTGGCCGGAATTAAATTTTCTGTGCGTTCACACTGGACACGCCAAATAAATGGGATAACTCATAAATGGTGATTCGGATCAGAGACCCGAGTGTACGGATGGGTCTGGAATGGGGTTTTTACCCTAGGAAAGACATAAAACTTGTTGCCGCAGTACATTTGGATCCCTCGCACGCTTTCGGAACTTTAAACGGATAATTAAATTAATTAATTAATTTGTTTAATGGTGAAAAGAAAGTATCTCTTAAATGGTGGCTCAGATGGGAAAAAAGAGGGGACCATTGAGTTCAGAATTTTCTGTTTACCCTAGGAGGGGTGTAACTTTCTTGGGCGTAGCCCGTCAGTGAAAAATGGCCCCATGGGAATTTTCGTAATTTGGCGCCCTCGGGCGTTTAGATTAATAACATTCAAACGGATGATCAGAATCAAATTCTGAGACCGCATTTGTGCTCGAGAGGTGGTTTTTACCCTAGGGGTGGTTTAATTTTGACCTTGCCAAAAGTTTTGGATGCAGGTTAAAATTAGGGGTTTAAGTTAATTAAAAATTTAATTAATTTTCTTATTTAAACCAAACCCACCCCCTTCCTTCTCCTTTGCCACCCCCTAGTGGAAGAACCCTCAAGGAAGCCCCCTCAAGATCCTCCCCTCCTCCTCCCATCTGGCAAGGCAGCGGCGCGGCGGCGGACCCTCTGTGAAGCGTCGGGCAACGCCCCAACAGGTAGGAGGTTTTGGGTTTACGTTTTCATTTTCGGACCTTCCTTTCAATCCAATTTTATACGTCGATTTGCTGTTAAATCTTCGAACAAATACAATGGTTGTGTAGTATACATTTTTTTCTTTCCATCGCATCTTTCAGAATTGAAATTGGATTTCGGAGGCGATCATCTTCATCCGTCGAAATCTGTGGGTTTTGGAGGTCGTTTGGGGGTTCCGGCGGTTTTCGGCGGTCTAGCGAGCGTCGGCAGGCAGCGGCGGGGCGCGCTACGGTGGCAGAGGCGTGTGGATGAGGTGGTCCGGATGAGGGCGTGCGGGTGGCTGGGGCTTGCGGTCGAGCGAAGCAGGGCGGGCGGCGTTGGTTGGGAGGCACCGTTCTCCAGCAGCGCCAGTGGAGAAGGTGCGCCGGCGAGGCGCGGAGACCAGGCCGACCGGCTTTGCCGGTCGGCGTGTAGTGGGAGGAGACTGGGGTCGTCGGACCCCAGCTGACCACAAGGACCCACAACATTCGGGTCCTGAGGGGGAGGAACCGGACCGGCTTCAGCAGGACTGGGTGAGGCAGCCGGCCCGCGCGAACCGCGGGCCGGTTCTGGCATGGTGGGCCGGCCGAACCGGCCCGACCCTCCTGTTCTCGTCCATTAAATGTTTAAATGCCCATGGAATGTGGACCAGGTATCGGATTCGCATGTCGTCAGTGGCGACGCGTTTTGGAAACCGAGATGGACTTTTTGAGATTGTCTTGGAAATTTTTAATTCACGATACAAGGGGCTCGGGGTGCGACACGATGTTAAGTGTTTTGGTGTTTTTTCCGGGGATTCTTGTTTTGGACGGCGCAGACACATCCAATGTTCGAATTGTGTGCCGTCAGTGGAATTTAGACCCTGGTACTAAGACGGAATTTAGAAGTATGGTTTTGGGTGTCAAAACTGGAGTTGAGGCGTGGGCCACACGGCCCTTCCTTTGAGCTGCGAGCAGCGCTTAGCGACTTTCTCATCGGGCGTCCATTCGGGGCGTGCGAGTAGTCGATTCTAGATGTTTTTTCAAGGGGATTTAAATGGTGCAATCCACCCACTCTAATTCGGCACGATGGTGTGGGCCCAACGAGGGTATTTTGGGAATTGACGGTGATTTTCCATCTCTATCACCGAGCGGCCGTTTTGGACAAGTGAATAGTCCATCTTGTGTACTTTTTTGAGAGGATCGCAATGGCACAATCTGTTCAATGTTTTTCGGGACCGAGATGCGAGTCACACAAAGCACTGCTCATGTGCGGTGCGCCGGAATGCATCTTTTTCTTTAAATATCCATTACACTCAAGTGAGTAGTCCTTTTGATGTGTTTTCCCAAGGGGATCGCAATGGTGTGATGCACCCGACTGTTTTCGGGGAAGAGGCTCGGGATCACGGGATGTCGTTCAGGCGTAAGGCGGTGTTGGCGACTTTTAAGTCAGATATCCATTGGAGGCGAGTAAGTAGTTGATCTCGCATGTTTTTCCGCGAGCATTACAACAGTTTAATCTGTTCAGGTGGGCGGAGCCTCCCAAGTGATCTTATTAAATGTGGAAATGTGAAGGTTCCCCGCGGTGGTTCTCCTACCATGTTTGTAGTGGAACCTTGGCGTGTGATCGCACACTCTTGGGACAGTGATGTAAATGATTCATAAGATGTGGTTGGTCATGCCTGGGCCTTTGAGGTGGAAAGTTGGAGTTTTTTTCTTATGACTTCGCGTTGACATTTGGTTTTGTGTGCACGATAGCCTTTGGTCTGGAATGTGGTATACTCTGGGAGTATACGAGAACACTGGGAGGTACATGTAGTTATTTTTACCTGAGAATGTTTGTGTGCTTGGTTGGGGTTGACTTGGGGCCACACGTCGTGTGGGACCCATGTGCGTGTCGTGTTCTTCTTTATGTAATTTTGACCTCTTGCGACGTAGAGGGTTCTTCGGTTCTCGACTTTTGACCAGCAGGGTTGATTTTTCCCCTGGTCCTCTTCTCAATGGTTTTGACCAGCAGGGTTGAGTTTTCCCCTCGTTCTCTTCTCATTTGGCTGGCAGAGATGGTTCGTTTCCTCTGTTTCATCAGCTGTGAGGGGTTTCAGTACCGTGCCCTTTCACCAGACTGTGCCACCGTTTGCGACTACATATGCTCGTACAACGTGGGTGTTTCCCCACTTTATGGTATTAGTTGTCTTGGTCCGCTTCGACGTTACTCTGCGGATTGGCGTGTAATCGCCTTGTGAGGCCTGGAGATATTCTCATATCACTCCGTGTTCCCTGATAGAGTTCTTATGAATTCGGTGTGACCAAAACATTACAGGGGCACCGATCCTCTACCCAGGAGGTTGTTTCTAGCAGGGCTGATGTTGTTACCAGTAGGGCAGAGGTTGTTTCGAGTAGGGCTCACCAGTTGTACCATCTAGCAGGGATGACCAGTACAGCAGCGTTCACCGAGCAGTACCATCCAGTAGGGATGGCCAGAGTAGTTCCGGGTTTACCTCCAGAGGGGCTAGGCAGGGGTCCCCAATATCGGGCTTACCTCTAGCTAGGCTGGGCAGTGGTCCCTGATGTCATCCTTACCTCCTGCTGGGCTGGGCAGTGGTCCCCGATGCTGGGTTACCTCCAGCTGGGCTGGGTAGTGGTCCCATCGCCGACATTAGCCAGGTCGCCCTCCAGTGGATTAACCTTTTACAGGACTAGGCAGTGTGGCACCCGTCAACTCTTACCGGATCTCCCTATAGTGGGAACCCATCGACTTCCATGGACCCTCCAGTGGGGCTGGGCAGGGGGCCGCATGTTGACTTTGAGGATACCTCTCGACTACGGGGCAGTGATGAGGTGTGGCTTGACGTTCCCCCAGAACTCTCAAGTACGAGGGGCGTTTTCCCCACCGAGACGTGTCCTTGAGATGCGACCTAAAACTGTGCGGTCGAGTCAGTGTCACCCAAAGTGGATAGTTTCGAGGTGTCGTGATTTGATCCCTTGACTTGCAGTTCGGGGAAGACGTGCGGGATGCTGGGCATCGACGGTGTTTACTTCTGGGATAGTTGGATAATCACTTTATTAGGCTGAGCTACGAGATAAAGATCCCCTTACGATCTTGTTTGGGCTTCTTGTTTGAGCATATGGATATGTATATACCTTGTTCTAGTACCCACTTCTTGGGTTTGGTTACTATCCTTTTAGGAGAGGCGAAGACGCATGGGGTATGCCACGTGATTTCTGTGTCTAGATTATCATGGTTGGACGAGTCTACTCTCCTGCTATAGGTAGCGAATACTCGATGAGAACATCATCTTCTCACCGTTTCTAGCTCCTTGTGTCTAGACGAGTCTATTTATTTTCTCTTGTTGGGTTGAGCTGGACTCTTTACTGCACTCCTTGTTGTACTCTTACTTCACTCTCGATTATACCCCTTTACTTTTCCTTGTTCGCTCTATTTCTCACCCTTCGGTACCTCTTTTGTTTATCCCTCGAGCCTTCAGGGTATCCTACTGAGTATTTTTATACTCACCACTGCTTGGGATTTTCCCGCACTAGGTGTTCCCTTGAAGACGAAAGACAGGTTGGTCGTGACTTCAGTGGAGCATAGGAGTTCGGGAGCTTGGACCGCGTGTGGTGGTCACAGTCAGGTTCCAGGCGGGGGACCCTTCCAGCTGTTTGCTTTTGTTTACCTGTTGCTGGGTTGTGGCACTTTTCTGGTTGGGCGCATGTTTTTCCCCTTTCCTTTTCATTTTACTTTCAGCACTTTCTTTGTACTGATTAGAGGTCGATGCACTTTTTTGGGTTATATATAGAAGTTGCACTTTACTCTGCTTGCCTTTTCTTTTACTATGCACTTCTGCATTGAGTGTGTTGCGTGTGTGTGTACAAGTTCTCAGGAAAAGGCCTCCCCGAGTTGTTTAGTCTTTGGCACTTGTTTCCAGCCCCTGGCCTATGGAGGCGGGCTTGGGGTAGTTACGGCTCGAGCCTGGGTAGGGTCAGGTCATGAAAAAGTGGTATTAGAGGTGGTTCGTTCCTTTGGATTCTTTTCAGACGTCCCGAAAATAAAAGGAATTGGTTCGGAATTAGGTAAAGAATGTTAATGTGTCATGAGAGGAGCTCTCAGGCCAGAGAGTCTAGTGATGGTGCGGCAACCAACGTATCCATTCACCAGGACCCCGATAACCCTCTTGTCAACTCGGCATACTGAGACACTCATTGTAGGGAAAATTGGTTTGTGCATCACATAGTATTTAGTCTTTGACCGTCCTTTGTGAGTAAGCTCCCCATCATTGTTGTTACTGTTATATACATATATGCTCATCTAATCACAGCACTCCTTGATAATATTCAGGATGTCTCCGCGGAGATAGCCAGCCAAGATACCAGCTTTGGTTCGTGATGAAGACCCTGTGAGCTATGAGGCCCCAGTCCAGGACCCATCATGCTAGCCCCATTCTCTGGGTGGGCCGGTAGCAGCACCCCCACCCAGTGAGCAGCAGATAGCTTTAGCAGAGCAGACTAAGCTTGAGCTCAGGTTGAGCGTGCTCCGTGGGTTTGAGAGGCAGGGACCGCTGAGGTTCAGTGGTGAGCCAAACCCTCAAGTAGCAGAGGTTTGGCTCGAGACAGTGGGTCACCTTTTCGGGCTTGTGCAGACACCGATAGATTAGAGAGTGGATTTGGCATCCAACCTTTTTCGTGGAGCAGCTTGGCGTTGGTGGAGTCTGGTGACTCAGTTTCTTGATGAGTCGTCACTTTCGTGGGGCGACCTTCAGTTGTTGTTCCGTGAGAAGCCTTGACCCTTCTTCTTGTGCTCCTTTCAGATTCATGAGCTCCTGCAATTTTAGCAGGGAGGGATGATGGTGGCCAAGTACGCAGCTAGTTTCGCAGATTGTGGACACTTTTACCCAGATTTGGTTGATGACGACAACATCTGAGAGCAGAAGTTTGAGCAGGGTCTCCGCTGAGATATCCATGCTGTCATAGTACCCTTGGGAATTTCCACATATACCAGGGTTCTAGAGAAGGCGCTGGTGACAGAGAGCTTCCTGTCACGTTCTAGAGTTGGTGGTGGCTGCAGGCACGTTGGAGCCGAGACCTCTTCTGGAGCTAGAGGGTGTCCAAAAAAAGAACATCGACGCAGGTGGCTTTTTGAAAACCGAAATCAGTGGCGTGGTCGTACACCACAGTGGTGTCGGAGGGAACTAGTGCAACCCAAAGAGAGTCGGTTATATTCTTGCGATGGGCGAGGTCACCTTGCATGAGACTGCCCGACCAAGCATGCGAAGAGCTTCGGGCAGGTAGCAGGTGTGCCACCACGACAGAGATAGTATCATGATCAGAGTAGTACCCAGAGAGGTGGTGGTAGCAGAGGAGTGGGGGGAGCTGGTAGTGGGGGATGGATTTATGAGGTCTTCTCATCACCACTAGGTGGTCCACGACAGGCTCTGGGAGATGAAAGTTGGGGTCGTGGACAGCCGCGAGCTTTGGATGTCTATGATTCTATAGAGCATGAGGTGATAATAGGTACGCTCTACAGCTCTTCTACTTTTGGAAGTAGAATTGTTAGACTCTGTGTGTAGAATGATTTTCCCCCTTCTCCTTGTTTGAGGTGTTACCAGGGTGATGCAGGGCGCCGGGTGTAACCCTGTGTTGGTAAGGTAAAAGGCGTGGGACCATTTTATCTAGTTCATGGTGTCGACTCCTTCGACTTTTAGAGCGTGTAAGAGAGACTTGGTTGTGGGACATCGACTGTGGAACCTTGCATGACCAGATATCCTTGGGTGTTTCACCATATGGATATCCTGAAGGAGGGAATCACCGGGCCTTGATCCAGGTGAAGGCAGTGATTCCAGTCGCAGAATGCGACGTAGAGGTTTGGTCGGGGACATGAGCTACCCCCGAGAGCCTTTGGGCCATTTGAGACCGTGCAAAGGGATGGCGAGGTTCCCTACCGGCTTTCCCTAACCCCAAAGGCTGGTTTAAATGAATGGTGTTTCCCACGTGACTCACCCGATAAGAAGTGTGTGTACTCTTATGCATGACATTAGCAAGGGTTGACCTCGCATGAAGAGATCAAATCCTTTGGTCTGTGTGCGGTGACGTGGGACTATGCAAGAGTTCCTCTGGGTACGGAAGAGCCAAGTGTGGGCTTGGTACCCTGAGTTGTTCCCCTAGTTTTGCTTTTCAGGGACAAAAATCTTGAAGGATGGAATGATGTAAGAACCCGGTTTTGGGATATAAAAGACTTTGGAATATTCTTGATATTATTCCACAGCAGTGCCGTCAGACGGCATGAAATTCCGAGCCCCGGAGTGGCCGGAATTAAATTTTCAGTGCGTTCACACTAACCATGCCAAATAAATGGGATAACTCTTAAGTAGTGCTTTGGATCAGAGATCTGAGTGTATCGATGGGTCCGGAATAGGGTGTTTACCCTAAGAACGATATAAAACTTGTCTGCGCCAGACGTTTGGACCCCTCGCCCGCTTTCGGAACATTAATTGGATAATTTAATTAATTAATTAATTTGTTTAATGGTGAAATGCAAGTATCTCTTAAACGGTGGCTCAGATGGGAAAACCTAGGGAACCTTTGAGTTCGGAACGTGCTGTTTACCCTAGGAGGGGTGTAACTTTCGTGGGCGCAGCCCGTTTGTGAAAAATGGCCCCAATGGTGTTTTCTTAATTTGGCGGCCTCGGGCATTGAGTTTAATAACATTCAAACGGAAGCTCAGAATCAAATTTCGAGACCACTATTATGCTCGAGAAGTGGTGTTTACCCTAAGGGAGGTTTAGTTTTGACCTTGCCAAAAGTTTCGGATGCGGGTTAAAATTAGGGGTTTAAGTTAATTAAAAATTTAATTAATTTTCTTATTTAAACCAATCCCAACCCCTTCCTTCTCCTTTGCCACCCCCTAGCGGAAGAACCCTCAAGGAAGCCCCCTAAAGATCCTCCTCTCCTCCTCCCCTCCAGCAAGGTAGCGGTGCGGCGGCGGACCCTCCATGAAGCGCCGGGCAACGCCCCAACATGTAGGAGGTTTTGGGTTTGTGTTTTCATTTCCAGACCTTCCTTTCAATCCAATTTTATACATCGATTTGCTATTAAATCATCAAAAAAATCCCATGGTCGTGTAGTATACATTTTTTTATTTCCATCGCATCTTTTAGAATTGAAATCGGTGTTCGGAGACAATCGCCGTCGTCCATCGAAGTCATGGGGTTTTGGAGGTCGTTTGGGGGTTCCGGCAGTTTCCGGCGGTCCGGCGAGCTTCGGCAAGTGGCGGTGGGGCGCGATACGGCGAGATAGACGTGTGGCTGAGGCGGTCTGGATGAGGGCGTGCAGGTAGCTGGTGGTCGGGGCTTGCGGTCGAGTGATGTAGGCCCGACGGCATCGGTTAGGAGGCGCCTGTCTCCAGCGGCGCCAGCGGAGGAGGCACGCCAGCGAGACGCGGAGACCAGGTCGACCGGCTTTGACGATCAGCATGCAACGGGAGGAGACCGGGGTCGTCGGACCCCGGCTGGGGACAAGGACCCGCAACATGTGGGTCCTGAGGGGGAGGAACCGAACCGGATTCAACCGGTCCTGGCGAGGCCGCCAGCCCGCGCGAACCGCAGGCCGGTTCTGGCATGGTGTGTAACACCCCAAGATTTCATAGTGTGTTATTTCTTCAAAATAATTCAATAACTTGCACTACACGCAACACCGAGTTCAATTGCACCATGACTTACAAAAAAAAACCATTAAAAGAGGTCATGAATAGCATTAACTACATTTTTAACTTTATATAATCCTTATAATTTTAGAATCCATTTTATGAGTTTCTTAGTCATAATGCAAGAACAGATTCATTTTCAGTATTGCACTTTTATCAAATTTTGATAGTGAAACCTTTTTAAATACAATATTTTAAGCTTTTTGACTAAATGGAGACATCAAAAAATTTAGAATGAAACATCCCAAGCTTCCACGGTACGCTTTCCTTTGAATAAAACAGTAGCGTGTGTCACGTCGAGTTTTAACACACACCACAACCGATCAAACTAGCCGTTATGAATAGTAATACCTAAATTTTGAAATTATATATATTTTATATTTTGAAATGGACTTCATTTTTGGATTCGGAATATCGAATTTAGCCTAAGGTGAAATTTTGGTACTTTTCGGATAACTTTCATATTTTGATGAATAGTGAAAATTGCTAAATTTTAATTAAAAACAACTTTTTTAATCAAAATAATTAATAGTGATAAATTATGAATTTGAGTGGTTTTAAAGTATATTTAGAATATATTTTTACAATTTAATATAATGTTGGTCATTAGACATAATTTTACAATTAAACCGAACATAAACAGGTGTCAATCTTTTGATAGTTATTATCTCTTAAAAACACGCTTTTTGTTTTGACAACGGGAATTAATTTTAAATTAATTTCTGCCACTTCTGTGTTTTGAATTTAGAAAAATGGATTCCATATTTGGAATCAGGATGTTCAAATTGTGTAAATAGGTATCTTTTATTTTTAGACATTTTGAATAATTACTGCGGTAAATATTTTATTTACCATGGTTAAGGGTAAATCCGGTAAATAAGGGTTAAAAAAATAATATTATAATAATACTAAATTACCCTAAAACGTGTCTTAACCATATTGGTTGATACATGGTCGACCATGGGCATCTTTGGGTCGATTTGGGGACCCCATGGATCCACTTGTAAGTGATAATGACACTTTATTTTAATTTAGTTAAAATAAATACAAAAATGACACAAGCATATATCTTTTAGAACAACAATTGTTACATAGTGTAATATATGTTGGATTTTAGATTATAAATATTCATTATAAAGATAAAACGATTTCCTACATAATGATATTTTATTTATAATTTTTAGACATTAAATAATTTATTTTATATATGACACAATGATGATGCAGTAATTACTATAATAGTGAAAAATTAAAATAATTGATATTATAAATACCCAAATAAATATAATATGAAACTTTTAATGAATTAAACTAATTTTCTAGGATAATATGATATATTAGGATTGATTTAATTGACTTTTTTCGAAGTAATCAATATGTTATGAGTTTCACAAAAATCAACTATTGAATAGTGTCAAAATTGACATAAAAGAGTTCTTAAAACAAATATTATATTATTAATTGATATTAAATTCCTAAAAATCTAAGGTTCGTCCAAGAGACTTATATCATGATAGGTTCATCATTAATGCACCACTTGGGGGTCTCTTGGATGTATATAGTAAGTTTATTAACCATATTATATAAAAATACAAAGAGACATTGTAAAAGTGAAACTAATTAACTTAGAGTTAATACTTAAAGATAAGGTTAATATAAGTACCCAAACCTGTCTAAATTCTATTGGTTGAGTGGTTTTAGACCTATCCCAACCTTAAACTTTGAATAATAAGCTTTGGAGACATTATAAACCGAATATGAATTTATTATAAATTAATATTTCTAGCTTTTCCAAAGGTGCCCCTCACCCCTCTTATAAAAGGGCACTCCTCCTTCTCATTTCTTCACACCTTCAAAGCCTTTTGGTTCGGCCAAACTCTGCCCAAATACTCTCCCAACATCCCTCACTACAACCTAGAGGCCTTAGTTTGATCAGAAAGCCAACCTAAGGATCCCTTTTGATCAAATCAAAAGAAGGAACCCGAAGAAGAGGTAATGATTTCACCACCCTTTTCTAAGATCCTTTCTTCTTCCACTTCCTCTTTCTTTGTTCTTACCATTATAAAATAATAAATCCAGTATCTTACATATACTGTGATGTTATTATAAATATGGTACAACCATATTCAGTATTCTATCCACCCTTTGAATAACATGTCACCATACGTGCGTACGTACGGCTTACCGTCTCCACGTCGTGGTGTAATTGTTATTCAATATATTATTATTTGGATGGGTATAATAATGATGTGTAACTCATGTAAATAATAAATATAACATGTTAATGATTCTGTATATATGATATACCATCCATTTATATATTATTTTAATATCAAAAGAATGATATTGTCGCTCGTGCGTACGTACGGACTACCGTCTCCACGAACGCGATGAGATTCATTCTCCATCGTATCCATTCAAGTATAATTATCATTTGATGATTTAAAAATGATTTTTAAGGACTTGATATCATTCTGGATATGAATAATATACAACCTATCCTTTACAAACATGTCTTACGTAACAAAACATATAAAAGAAAACAAGTAAGTTAACACCCGAAACGACGATAATTCTAAGATATTATTAACAAATCAATGTTAAAAGATCATATATGATATCATATTAATATATATGATTCTTGTATAATTTAATAACAATTATTTCACCATTATACAGGAGTTTAACCTACCCCAACCAAGGAAAAGTACAAGGTAAGGGTTTACTTTACAACCTCTTCATTATCCAAGGTTGTTTATACGTAATAATCTACTGGGATCTCTTTATCATCCACATCCATGTTTCTTAAAAATGCATTTCAAAACATTTTTACTATTTACTAGAATATGAGTTAAAGTCATTTATACCCTTTTTGACTATTATAAGTGGTTTATAAAGGAATCTTTCGATCGTTTTCAAAACAAGGTCCTTTTTAACCTTTTCGACAGAATTAAGGTAAGAATGTTTTTTTTAACTTATACGGCGGGTGCGGCTATTTTCCGCCGTTATAAAATCTTCAAAGCTTCCCTTACAAGCTTTTATGAATATTTTCAAAGAAAATGTTTTATTTTATATGGATCTTAAATTATTTCAAAATAAAAGGAGATATTTCTTTAAAAAGAATTTTGATTTCATCTATGTCAACATCCTTTGATGGATTTTAAGATTATTTGAAGTTGATTTATTATGATACAAAACTTCTATATTGTATTGAAGGTTTTGTGATATGTTTGACTGTGGATGTGCTATTTTTATACCATTCATAGTTTATGGTGAAAGTATTGACATTTCGTATGCTAGTTTTAATACGAATGTTTATGTTATGTTTAAACCTTTTCATATGGGAATGCATTGGACTTAATATGTGACGGGTGGAGCCCGCTATAGCTCCTCGATGCATCGGTAGGTCTCATGAGACAAACTAGTGTCTTGGCACAAGGCCTTGACAAAATCTTATTTGTAGTCTTGGCACGAGGCCTTGGCTATGTGGTTATGATAGTCTGGCATTATGCATTCCAACATTATGAAAGTGGTTATTGATTTTTGCATGTGATTATTCGATTAGTAGAATATCCATGTGAATAAGTAAATGGAATTATTTCATTTTATTTATGCCATACCATGTTGAAAGTTCATATTTAAAAGGCTTTTGTTTTAGTTATACATTGCCTTAAATGTTTGTTCTTATTTATGAAAGTTTCCGCTATATTGTTATCCTTACTGGGCATTTGAGCTCACCCCTTTTCTATGTTTTATTTTTACCAGGATGTGAAGAAGTAAGTTATGAATGACCTGCAGGGATTTTATGAGGGGTTTATAGTGTGGATTGTGGAAACATTATGTTGTTGTAGTAGTTTTTCATTTTATGATGTAATGTAAAACTTATGAATATATCTAGTGTTTCCAAGGCTACTAAACCAATCGGTCTTTCGAGATTTGATATTTCTTGTGATCATGCCAATGTTACGAAGTAATGCACCGACTCTGGATAGCTGGGGTCGGGGTGTTATAGTTGGTATCAGAGGAAGTTTAGTACAAACCTTGAAAGCTAGATTTAGATAAACTCTGATTAGAGTACGTAGACCTAAGATGAACTTTGAGGATTAGTGTAGAAGAACTTCCTAGAATTTTGGTATTGTAGAGATTTTGTGAGTTTTCCGAGCAATACATCCCTGTCTGGATACGAGCAGGTAGAGGCGGCTCTGGCACAGATGTACCTAGGGGTAAAACCTGAAAACACCGCTTTGAGCTAGACTCGAACGGGAACTAGTGCACGACAACGGGCCTTGCTTCACTCTTGGTTACGACACTCCTGGGGGATATACTTAGGATAATTCTCATTTTCTTTACAAACCATTATGAAGGGTTTATGAGTATATACTTCCTCAAAGAAAACATTTTTATGATTTTGGATTATATCCATAAATAGTTCAATTTATGTTAAGTGTTTTATAAGTATGGGATTATGTATTTTGACTCATAAACTAATCTAGTTTATGCCATTGTTTAGAAATGGCGCCCAGTAGAAGGAATGATAACTCCAGAAATGCACATGATTCAAAGAGAAGGAAGGATCATATCTCTCATGGTCTTAAGCTAGAATTTATAAGAGAAATAGTCTCCCATGTATTATCATCATATGAAGAAATAATATCATGTGTTGATAAGATAAGTAAAGAGTTTACTGAGTCCTATGGCTTTGAAGGGAAGCAAGAGAAGAAAAGGATGGAAGAGAGAAAGATGGATAAAGGGAAGAGGGAAAAGAAGAATTTTCCCATATGTGGTAACTGTGGAAAGAAACACCCTGGAACTTGCCTGAAAGGAATGGGAGTTTGTTATAAGTGTGGAGGAAAAGGGCACAAAGTACGTGACTGCAAGGGTAAGAAAATGGTTTCAAATGTACAATGCTTCATTTGCAAGGAGTTTGGACACTACGCGAACCTATGTCCCAGTCATCAGACTATGCCGCAAATGATGTTATTGGATAATAATAATGTTATGATACTACCACAGATGAAGAGGAATGATTAGAGTTCTTATGTTGATTATGTCAATTGAGTGTTGTATCAACAATGTACTTGTTACAATAATCATGGAGTATATAAGGATTGTACTGCAGTACTATTTCATTAAGGACTTGAGATGGTGTGGAGCAAAGAAAAGTGACTCAGTAGCAGGTTAAATGTTTGGAAAATATATGGTTGAGAGAAAGATAAACCATAATATGGTTCAGATACCGAGGTGGTGATTTTAGAATAATACATGATTGATTTGGATAAATTATATTGGATATTATTGACTACCTTGAAGCTGATTAATGATTTGTATATTCCATCATTTTTGGGGTTTAAAACATTTTTGGATTAATGAAGTATATCCAGCATTCTATATGGAATAAGGGAACATGAATGTAATCAATAAGGAATATGGTAATACATGATGAAGGTATTCATATGCTATTACGGGGTAAAAAGGATCTATATTATGTTTACCTTCCTTATAAATGTTGGACTGTGAGTTTGGATAGGAGTATTTTGGATAGTTCTAGTTTGGATTATTTTTGATTTCCATAAAAGGACAACCCGGAGGTCGGGCGGCAACCCGTCGCGTCCGGCAAGGCTGCGAGACTTGAACCCGCAACCGAATGGCGACAAGAGTGTATCACCTACCACTGGCCCATGAGATGTCCTGGATTAAATAATGTAGTTTTTATTAAAAGATCTTTTAGATGAATTGTAAATTCATTTATTTTGGAACCCTATACGAATAGTGTAAATAGAATTTTTTTTTACATTCTATTATCTTTTAGAGTGAAAGATGAGTTTGTGGTAGAAATTTATTAATGGATAAAACTCTAATTATAAAGTAAGTATATCTCCTTATGATCTTAGCCATTCTCATAAATAAATTCCTCAATATTAAGAAAAGCAACTTAGAACAAAAAAATTTTCCTAGATGGTACCTTAAATCATCACTAATTTATGGCTTTTGGATTGTTGGCCTTTTCATAGCCATGTTCTCTACCACTCTCCATCAGATAATTGATGGTTAGATTTTTCTTCCATATCCATATTTTCTTACATGGAACCCTAGTATGTGTTATTTTCGGTAATCTTCATACTTTCGACTCTTTATTTTAAATAGAGGCCTCGTTAATTCATTTTTCGATGTGGGATTTCAACTAAGATATTTTGAAACGTCAAAAATGTGTTATCCCAATACCCTATATTTTGTTGAACCGATGGTACTTCAAATCATCATAGATTGATGAGTTTAAGGACCTCAATTATACACTTGTTTGTGATTGATGACCTCAATCACTACCTATAAATATTTACGTTTTTCCTCCGATTATATGTCTCTAATTGCCACCAATGTTCTCCTAATCAAGATCATAATTTGGTGGTGACCCTTTCATTTCTCTTTTCCTCATATTAAGACTAAATTTTAGTAACCCAATTTCCGATGTGGGTTTTCCCACAAATATATTATCTATTTTCAACCTTTTATTTTCGAACAACAATTTAAAATTGCGAGGACGCAATTTATTGAAGGAGGGGAGAATGTAACACCCCAATATTTCATAGTGTGTTATTTCTTCAAAATAATTCAATAACTTGCACTACACGCAACACCGAGTTCAATTGCACCATGACTTACAAAAAAAAAAGCCATTAAAATAGGTCATGAATAGCATTAACTACATTTTTAACTTTATATAATCCTTATAATTTTAGAATCCATATTATGAGTTTCTTAGTCATAATGCAAGAACAGATTCATTTTCAGTATTGCACTTTTATCAACTTTTGATAGTGAAACCTTTTTAAATACAATATTTTAAGCTTTTTGACTAAATGGAGACATCAAAAAATTTAGAATGAAACATCCCAAGCTTCCACGGTACGCTTTCCTTTGAATAAAACAGTAGCGTGTGTTACGTCGAGTTTTAACACACACCACAACCGATCAAACTAGCCGTTATGAATAGTAATACCTAAATTTTGAAATTATATATATTTTATATTTTGAAATGGACTTCATTTTTGGATTCGGAATATCGAATTTAGCCTAAGGTGAAATTTTGGTACTTTTCGGATAACTTTCATATTTTGAGGAATAGTGAAAATTACTAAATTTTAATTAAAAACAACTTTTTTAATCAAAATAATTAATAGTGATAAATTATGAATTTGAGTGGTTTTAAAGTATATTTAGAATATATTTTTACAATTTAATATAATGTTGGTCATTAGACATAATTTTACAATTAAACCGAACATAAACAAGTGTCAATCTTTTGATAGTTATTATCTCTTAAAAACACGCTTTTTGTTTTGACAGCGGGAATTAATTTTAAATTAATTTCTGCCACTTCTGTGTTTTGAATTTAGAAAAATGGATTCCATATTTGGAATCAGGATGTTCAAATTGTGTAAATAGGTAACTTTTATTTTTAGACATTTTGAATAATTACTGCGGTAAATATTTTATTTACCATGGTTAAGGGTAAATCCGGTAAATAAGGGTTAAAACAATAATATTATAATAATACTAAATTACCCTAAAACGTGTCTTAACCATATTAGTTGATACATGGTCGACCATGGGCATCTTTGGGTCGATTTGGGGACCCCATGGATCCACTTGTAAGTGATAATGACACTTTATTTTAATTTAGTTAAAATAAATACAAAAATGACACAAGCATATATCTTTTAGAACAACAATTGTTACATAGTGTTATATATGTTGGATTTTAGATTATAAATATTCATTATAAAGATAAAAAGATTTCATACATAATGATATTTTATTTATAATTTTTAGACATTATATAATTTATTTTATATATGACACAATGATGATGCAGTAATTACTATAATAGTGAAAAATTAAAATAATTGATATTATAAATACCCAAATAAATATAATATGAAACTTTTAATGAATTAAACTAATTTTCTAGGATAATATGATATATTAGGATTGATTTAATTGACTTTGTTCGAAGTAATCAATCTGTTATGAGTTTCACAAAAATCAACTATTGAATAGTGTCAAAATTGACATAAAAGAGTTCTTAAAACAAATATTATATTATTAATTGATATTAAATTCCTAAAAATCTAAGGTTCGTACAAGTGACTTATATCATGATAGGTTCATCGTTAATGTACCACTTGGGGGTCGCTTGGATGTATATAGTAAGTTTATTAACCATATTATATAAAAATACAAAGAGACATTGTAAAAGTGAAACTAATTAACTTAGAGTTAATACTTAAAGATAAGGTTAATATAAGTACCCAAACCTGTCTAAATTCTATTGGTTGAGTGGTTTTAGACCTATCCCCACCTTAACCTTTGAATAATAAGCTTTGGAGCCATTAGAAACCGAATATGAATTTATTATAAATTAATATTTCTAGCTTTTCCAAAGGTGCCCCTCACCCCTCTTATAAAAGGGCACTCCTCCTTATCATTTCTTCACACCTTCAAAGCCTTTTGGTTCGGCCAAACTCTGCCCAAATAGTCTCCCAACATCCCTCACTACAACCTAGAGGACTTAGTTTGATCAGAAAGCCAACCTAAGGATCCCTTTTGATCAAATCAAAAGGAAGAACCCGAAGAAGAGGTAATGATTTCACCACCCTTTTCTAAGTTCCTTTCTTCTTCCA
Source organism: Viscum album (assembly GCA_963277665.1). Lineage (NCBI taxonomy): Eukaryota > Viridiplantae > Streptophyta > Magnoliopsida > Santalales > Viscaceae > Viscum > Viscum album. The sequence continues at coordinate 1,748,208,406 of OY728146.1, read as the reverse complement.
CTTCCTCTTTCTTTGTTCTTACCATTCTAAAATAATAACTCCAGTATCTTACATATACTGTGATGTTATTATAAATATGGTACAACCATATTCAGTATTCTATCCACCCTTTGAATTACATGTCACCATACGTGCGTACGTACGGCTTACCGTCTCCACGTCGTGGTGTAATTGTTATTCAATATATTATTATTTGGATGGGTATAATAATGATGTGTAACTCATGTAAATAATAAATATAACATGTTAATGATTCTGTATATATGATATACCATCCATTTATATATTATTTTAATATCAAAAGAATGATATTGTCGCTCGTGCGTACGTACGGACTACCCTCTCCACGAACGCGATGAGATTCATTCTCCATCGTATCCATTCAAGTATAATTATCATTTGATGATTTAAAAATGATTTTTAAGGACTTGATATCATTATGGATATGAATAATATACAACCTATCCTTTACAAACATTTCTTACATAACAAAACATATAAAATAAAACAAGTAAGTTAACACCCGAAACGACGATAATTCTAAGATATTATTAACAAATCAATGTTAAAAGATCATATATGATATCATATTAATATATATGATTCTTGTATAATTTAATAACAATTATTTCACCATTATACAGGAGGTTAACCTACCCCAACCAAGGAAAAGTACAAGGTAAGGGTTTACTTTACAACCTCTTCATTATCCAAGGTTGTTTATACGTAACAATCTACTGGGATCTCTTTATCATCCACATCCATGTTTCTTAAAAATGCATTTCAAAACATTTTTACTATTTACTAGAATATGAGTTAAAGTCATTTATACCCTTTTTTACTTTTATTAGTGGTTTATAAAGGAATCTTTCGGTCTTTTTCAAAACAAGGTCCTTTTTAACCTTTTCGACAGAATTAAGGTAAGAATGTTTTTTTTAACTTATACGGCGGGTGCGGATATTTTCCGCCGTTATAAAATCTTCAAAGCTTCCCTTACAAGATTATAAGAATGTTTTCAAAGAAAATGTTTTATTTTATATGGATCTTAAATTATTTCAAAATAAAAGGAGATATTTCTTTAAAAAGAATTTTGATTTCATCTTTGTCAACATCCTTTGATGGATTTTAATATTATTTGATGTTGATTTGTTATGATACAAAACTTCTATATTGTATTGAAGGTTTTGTGATATGTTTGACTGTGGATGTGATATTTTTATACCATTCATAGTTTATGGTGAAAGTATTGACATTTCGTATGCTAGTTTTAATACGAATGTTTATGTTATGTTTAAACCTTTTCATATGGGAATGCATTGGACTTAATATGTGACGGGTGGAGCCCGCTATAGCTCCTCGATGCATCAGAAGGTCTCATGAGACAAACTAGTGTCTTGGCACAAGGCCTTGACAAAATCTTATTTGTAGTCTTGGCACGAGGCCTTGGATATGTGGTTATGATAGTCTGGCATTATGCATTCCAACATTATGAAAGTGGTTATTGATTTTTGCATGTGATTATTCGATTAGTAGAATATCCATGTGAATAAGTAAATGGCATTATTTCATTTTATTTATGCCATACCATGTTGAAAGTTCATATTTAAAAGGCTTTTGTTTTAGTTATACATTGCCTTAAATGTTAATTCTTATTTATGAAAGTTTCCGCTATATTGTTATCCTTACTGGGCATTTGAGCTCACCCCTTTTCTATGTTTTATTTTTCCCAGGATGTGAAGAAGTAAGTTATGAATGACCTGCAGGGATTTTATGAGGGGTTAACAGTGTGGATTGTGGAAACATTATGTTGTTGTAGTAGTTTTTCATTTTATGATGTAATGTAAAACTTATGAATATATCTAGTGTTTCCAAGGCTACTAAACCAATCGGTCTTTCGAGATTTGATCGTTCTTGTGATCATGCCAATGTTACGAAGTAATGCACCGACTCTGGGTAGCTGGGGTCGGGGCGTTACATGGTGGGTCGACCGAACAGGCTCGGTCCACCTGTTCTCGTCCATTAAATGTTTAAATGCCCATGGAATGTGGGCCAGATATCAGATTCATGCGCCGTCAGTGGCGAAACATTCCTGAAACCGAGAAGAACTTTTTGGGATGGTCTCGGGAATTTTTAATTCCCGAGACAAGGGGCTCGGGGCGCGACACGATGTTAAGTGGTTTGGCGTTTTTTCCGGGGATTCTTGTTTTGACAGCGCAGACACATCTGATGTCTGAATTGAGCACCGTCAGTGGTGTTGCGACCCTGGTGCTGAGATGGAATTTACCAGTATGCTTTTGGGCATCGAAGCTGGAGTTGAGGCATGGGCCCCATGGCCCGTCCTTAGAACTGCGAGCAGCGTTTAGTGACTTTCTCATTGGGCGTCCGTTCAGGGCGTGTGAGCAGTCGATTATATATGTTTTTTTGGGGGGATTGCAATTGTGTAATCCACCCACTCCAATTCGGCATGATGGAATAGGCCCCACGGGGGCCGTTTGGGCATTGACGGTGATTTTCCATCTCTATCATCAGGAGACCATTTTGGACAAGTGAATAGTCCATCTCGTGTAATTTTTTGAGAGGATTTCAGCGGGGCGATCCGTTTGTAGTATCTCGGGACCGGTATGCGGGTCCCACGAAGCACCGCTCGTGTGCGGTGCAACAGAATGCATATTTTTCTCCGAATATTCGTTGCACTCAAGTGAGTAGTCCTTTTGATGTGTTTTCCCGAGGGGATCACAATGGTGTGATGCACTCGACTGTTTTCGGGGCCGATGCTCGGGATCACGGGACGTCGTTCGGGCGTAATGCTGTGTTGACGACTTTTAAGTCGTATATCCGTTGGAGGTGAGTAAGTAGTCGATCTCACATGTTTTTCCATGAGGATTACAATGGTATAATCTGTTCAGGCGGGCAGAGCCTCTCACGTGATCTTATTAAATGTGGAAATGTGAAGGTGCTCCGTGGCGGTTCTCCTACCATGTTTGTAGCGGACCCTTGGAGTGTGATCGTGAACTCTTGGGAGAGTGATGTAAATGATTCATAAGATGTGGTAGGCCATGCCTAGGCCTTTGAGGTGGCAAGTTGGAGTTGTTATGATACGCCTTCGCGTTGACGTTGGGTGCTGTGTGCACGATAGCCTTTGGGCTGGAACGTGGTATACTCTGGGAGTATACGAGAACACAGGGAGGTACATGTGGTTGTTTGTACCTGAGAATGTTTGTGTGATTGGTTGGGGTTGACTTGGGACCACACATCGTGTGGGTCCCAGGTGTGTGTCGTGTTCTGCTTTACGTACTTTTGACCTCTCGCGACGTAGAGGGTTCCTTGGTTCTCGACTATTGACTAGCAGGGTTGAGTTTTCCCCTGGTCTTCTTCTCGATGGTTTTGACCAGTAGGGTTGAGTTTTCCCCTGGTTCTATTCTCGTTTGGCCATCAAAGATGGTTCGTTTCCTCTGTTTCATCAGCTATGAGGGGTTTCAGTTCCATGCCAATTCACCGGACTACGGCACAGTTTGTGACTACGTATGCTTGTACAGCATCGGTGTTTCCCCACTTTCTAGGTTGAGTTGTCTTGGTCATCTTTGATAGTGACTCAGCGAATTGGCACATGATCGCCTTGTGAGGTCTGGGGAGATTATCTCGTCACTTTGTGTTCCTTGGTAGAGTTCTTGTGGATTCGGTGTGACCAACACATTACGCGGGCACCGATCCTCTACCTAGGATGTTGTTTCCAGTAGGGCTGAGGCTGTTACCAGCAGGGCTGAGGTTATTTTGACCAGGGCTCGCCAGTTGTACCATCTAGCAGGGATGGCCAATACATAGGTGTTCACCGAGCAGTACCATCCAGCAGGGATGGCCAAAGTAGTTCCGGGTTTACCTCCAGTGGGGCTTGGCAGTGCTCCCCAATGATGGGATTACCTCCAACTGGGCTGGCCAGTGGTCCCTGATGCCGGGCTCACCTCCAGCTAGGCTGGGCAGTGGTCCCTAATGTCGGGTTACCTCCATCTGGGCTGGGCAGTGGTCCCGTCACCGACATTATCCGGGTCGCCCTCCAATGGATTACCCTTTTATGGGACTGGGCAGTGTGTCACCCATCGACTCTTACCGGGTCTCCCTATAGTGGGAACCCGTCAACTTCCAGGGACCCTCCAGCAGGTCTGGGCAGGGGGTCGTCTGTCGACTTTGAGGAGACCTCTCTACTGTAGGGTAGTGACGAGGTGTGTCTTGACGTTCCCCCAGAACTCTCAAGTACAAGGGGCGTTTTCCCCACCGAGATGCGTCCTTGCGACGGGACCTAAAACCGTGCGGGTGAGTCAGTGCCTCCCAAAGCGAATAATTTCAAGGTGTGCTGATTTGATCCCTTGACTTGCAGTTCGGGGCAGACGTGCGGGATGCTGGGCATCGATGGTGTTTACTTCTGGGACTGTTGGTTACTCACATTCTTGGGATGTGCTACGGGATGGAGATCCCCTTACGATCTTGTTTGGGCTTCTTTTTTGAGAATATGGATATGTATATACCTTGTTCTAGTACCAACTTCTTGGGTTTGGTTACTCTCCTTCCACGAGAGGCAAAGACTCATGGGGTTTTCCACGTGCTTTCCATTTCTAGCTTCTCGTGGTTGGATGAGTCTACTCTCCTGCTATAGGTAGCAAAGACTCGATGAGAAGTTCATCTTCTCACCGTTTCCAACTCCTTGTGTCTGGACGAGTCTATTTCCTTTCTCTTTTTGGGTTGATCTAGACTCTTTACTGCACTCCTTGTTGTACTCTTACTGCACTCTCGGTTGTACCCCTTTACTTTTTCATGTTCACTCTACTTCTCACCCTTCTGTACCTCTTTTGTTTCTCCCTCGATCCTTCGGGGTATCCTACTGAGTATTTTTATACTCACCCCTGCTTGGGCTTTGCGCACACTTGGTGTTCCCTTGCAGACGACAGACAGGTTGGTCGTGACTTCAGTGGAGCTTAGGAGTTCGGGAGCTTGGACTGTGTGCGGTGGTTGTATTCAGGTTCCAGGTGGGATACCCTTCCAGTTGTTTGCTTTTGTTTACCTGTTGCCGGGTTTTGGCACTTTTCTAGTTGGGCACGTGTTTATTTCCCTTTCCTTTTTAGTTTACTTTTAGCACTTGATTTGTACTAATTAGAGGTCGATGCACTTTTGTGGGTTATATATATAGCAGCTACACATTACTCTTCTTGTCTTTTCTTATACTCTGCACTTCTGCATTGAGTGTGTTGCGTGTGTGTGTACAGGTTCTCAGGAAAAGGCCTCCCCGAGTTGTTTATCCTTCGGCGCTTGTCGCCAGCCCCTGGCCTATGGAGGCGGGCTTGGGGTAGTTGCAGCTCGAGCCCGGGTAGGTTCGTGTCGTGACATAGACACCTTTTACCTCTCAGTGGGAAATATTATACATACTCCATTCAGTTTGAAAGGATTCCTACAAAAAAAATTGATCCAAACAAATGAATACAAACTTTTTTGAAACTACTCCACAATTTCTCATTTTGAATCCTTGGTCTGATTTGATTGGATCTGGTTTTCTCAATATAAGGAATGGAATATGATTTCCCTTACTCAATTTAAACATCTCAAAATCTACTCATAAACTCAATAAAATCTTTCTCAGTTCAATTGAATCAATATAATCTTCTAAATATTATGAAACTACTCTCAGTCAGAAAAAAAATGAAACTCTGTTCAAATGCTCAATATATTCTTCTTCAGTCACAATTACATAATATGATGTTTCTTGATATGATTTATATGTCTGGTATATAATACTTTTAGGTTTCTGATCCTCTTTTTAGATCTTAGTCTCAAATTAAAAATCACTCAAATCCTTTAGCACTAAACAGCTTTTGCCTCTATTAAAGATAAAATGAATAAATGATCTGAGAAAGTATTTATAGAAGACTTAGAAGATAAATTTTGTTAAACATTAAAACCTTCTTCTCTTCCTCAAATTTTAAAACTCAGAAAACCTATAAAATTTAAACTTAAATTCAGACATGTTCAATCCTCCTCATATTTCTCTACGATTTACACAAAATTGAATGTTGCATATAAAATCTTAAACTCTTCATAAAACTTATAGAATCATAATTTAGAGTTTTCTTTATAATTATCCTTCTTTTAATTTCTATAATTTCTTCAGTATGATGTAACTTCCTCAGCTTAAATAAAATTTATCTTCCCCATCTTCAATTTGATTTCCATTCCTTCTCATCTCACTATAATCTACCTTTGTTTCTCATATCATTATTACCTACCTTTCTTTATCATCTAATTATGATATTTCATTTATTCTCACCTCATTATAAATTGTATTTCTTTCTCATCTCATTACATTATCCTATTTTTTTCTCAGCTCATTATGATCTTTCTTTCATTACCATCTTAGTATGACCTACCTTCACTTATTAGCTAATTATGATCTGACTTTCTTTAAAATATTACAATGAGATTCCATGGATTTAGTCAAATAGAATGTATAATGATGGAATTATCATTATGCTGGAATTACCATTACGATGGATTTTACCATTACAATGGAAATCATATTACGATGATTGTTCCATAACATTGGAAAGTATTCAATGGTTACACCACATAGAACCATTGAAAATACATCAATCTTCATTATTATTTTTCTTTATTAATGATTATAACTCTGTTGGATATCACATAATTGATGAATACATCTTATGATCAATTTCACATTATGATCAACTGTATTCGATGATAAATATAATCAGCATCTTTTAACAAGCTTTAATCCCCCCTATCTATTATTCTTTCAGAAATTTTTTCTTGATTTCAGGTACGGATATAGTCATTATGATTCATTCATTTCTTCAAAATATTTTATCATGATATTTTTTTATGGTTTGTTAGAACTTAATGTCCATAGAATCATCCTATAATGTTTTTAAAATATATGTAAACATTATAACTCCTAACATTAAAATATTATTTCAAAACACTTCTGAAACAATATGAATTTTTTACTCAACAACATCTATATTTCTAACTCATAAAATTCTTTCTATATCTAATTAGATCAAAGGAAAACATCCAGTAAAAAAACATTCTACCTAATTATTCTTTTGGATACGATGATATGAATCTGATGTCGATGGATATCATACACTAAGTCTTGAAATACTTTTTCCTATCCTCTAAGTTCAGAAAACAACATTCTTAAAAACATAACTTTTCTACCATTTATGATTGGGTTCAAACATTTAGTTACTTTGAACATTCTTTTGGAACATATTATGATTTATTGGGTCCAATTCCGGAATAATAAAAACATGTCGATATGAAAATGTTATTAGTCAAAAAATACAAAAACATTATTATTATAATTTATCTCAAAGGTTATTCACAACCCATAACACCCATTAATCTATGCATCTGAGTCGGCCTGCAACATGGCCCAAATGGAATTTCTGAACACCATGGTATTTAAACTATCACTATGATGTCACAAAAACCCATTGGGATCAAATTCTACACAACATAGTATCCAAAAAGCCATTTAATGAAATAAAATGTAATCAAGAACCGACCTAATATCGACTATATTCTGGGAATAAAGAGGAAAACATAAACCTATGTTAAAAAATAGTCAACACAATGATATCACTAACAAATCATCTCCATAAAACAATTTCTTCATATACCCTACACATTTCTATTATCGTACCATGTCCCTATATCAGAGATATCTACTGCATCCAGGACATTCCTTGCATTTTCATTGTCCACAAATAGTAATTTCAACATTTACAAAAATTTATTAATAGGGCTTCATCAAATATTCCCAATGGGATCCCAACTAGTTTTAAGAAGATGTCTATATTAAATATACTATTTATGATTAACTTCTAATAAAAAAATTATTATAATAATTTTTAGAGTTTATACCAAATTATTCATTTTCAAAATTTCATAAGTAGTTATCGAAAAAGGATATCCAACAATCTTCAAAAAAAATAAGTTTATCATGGATGAATTTATAAAACAACCATAGAAAAAAAAATTAAGGAATATTTTTCCTACAATCCCAGCACCATGGGAATATTGTTCCCGAGTGAGTTTGGTCATGGATCAAGGATCCTAAAACTTCATATTGATCATGGATAACTTATGTTCATATAACCATGTGTATATTATCCTATAGGGTAGATTTATATCTCTACATTTGTATCCTTACCTCATTAACATTTATTTAGTGTTATCATCTTCCACCACATTTATAGTTAGAGATAAATATTCCTATCATTTTTGTCTTGTGATATTGGTAAAAAAGTTCACTTCTAATGAAATTTAATTAACATTTCATTTATATTCTATCAAACATCATTTAGAAGTCTCAAAAATGATTTAAAAAACAAAACATATTCTAGATTTCACAATCTACGCTAATAAAATTTCAAGATATCTCTTTCCAATGACATTATTGAACACTTGTAAATCAAAATCATTTCATTTTCAACAGAATATCATATTAGCATGCTATCTAAATTTTATCTCCAATATCAAAGAAATATCTTCAAAATAACAATTTTAACTGAACACCATTTTTATTTCAAGGATCATGCACGTTAATTAAAAGTTAAAATAAAAATGTGTCTCTCATTATATATAATGTAATTAAAAATTATTTTACATGAGATAATGTTTCATGATTATTTATTCACTTTAGAAATCAATTTTTAAACTACAATGAACTATGGGTTCTGATTATTACAGTCATAATATGAAACCACCTACCTCAATTGCTAAACATCAACATTTAAAATGGGGATCCCCAAAAAAGGGATAAGTGAGTACAAGAAACAAAAAATGATTCATAAGACTCACAATTATACAATTATTCAAGATTTAAATGGACAATAAAAGGTAGGTAATAAGAGGAAGTGAGATAATACATCTAAAATAGGGTAATACTCTCAATTCAAAAACCACCCAGATGAACAATGCTTCAATCCACCAAGGAATTGAGTTTGTGACATATTAGAACATCTAATAGGGATCTATGAATCATGTTTATTTATTTTTTGTCAATGTATATGTAGTTAAATATAATACATATGTACTAAGGTAAAAAATAAAGCATTTCCCTTATAATTCTCAAACTCGTATGTGTCATCATCTAGCCAATTGATGTAGTGAAATTCATGTAACTATATCATTCACATTGAAAGTTTAGTGGATAGTCACTGACTAGAGAAAAATTATGGGATGAATTCTAGTATTGTGCTCTTTAAAATGATTAGCTAATGGCAGGTCACTATTGGGATAGTGGACATCATTTCACCTGGATTATCCTAGGATAGTCGACTGATTTTTGAGTGGAACACCTACTTATTTTCCAATTACATTATGAATCAAAAAATTACACCATGTTCAAAAAAAATTCCAAACCCCTCAAGGACAGAAAAATTATATAAATGACTACATATCGATAAGAAGGGAGTGACGAAAACCTTGAAGTTGGTCATACCTGAAAGGAATAGTGTGATGTGACAATTCTACCTACCATATTATTATTTCCGCTTAAAATCTATTATTAAGAATCTCTAACACTAAAGAGATGAGTCCACAACTCTCTAATCATATAATATCATTCCTATATCTGATAAAAATCTAAACTATAAAGACACCAAACATGGACCAGCATTATATAGATCCCATGAGGAATCATTACTTGTGAGTAAAAAATTTAAATGGTTTGTATTTAAAATACATTTTAGTAACTATGTCAAGATATTCATAGTTAAAAACATGGTATGAGTGTGGTTCATACTTTATAAGTTGCAATAATTGGAAAACATTATGCATCGTGGTCAACATAGATGGTAATTCTAAATGTTATGTCACCATATCATCCTGTTCCATGTTCTTTAATTGTCTCATATATTTCAGATCCAATATCCCATTCATCCCAAGATACTAGTGAAATGATCCAAGAGAGACTTTTAAGAATTATAGGACACCAACTGAAAAAACCAAAGGATGATGATGATGATCTGTAAAATATTTTTGTTGACATTATTGAATTGATATATGCTGAATAATCGTCTATATATTCACTATCATTTCTAGAACTGAACATGGTCCAGACAAGGAGGTTTCCCCCAACTTCGACCAACATATAATTGAGTTTCAAGGTTATCTATAAATTTATTTACAAGATTCTATATTTAATTATTATTGATAATAATTATTTTTATAAAATTAAAGTATACTTAGATGGTTATCCTAAGTATATCAACATTTCAAAATGCATGCCCGAAGTATGTCCCCAATATTTCGAAATTTCCACTCTATTTTCTCATCCATATATGGATGATATATTTTAATCAACTTAACCTAATAACCCAAAACATTTTGGTGTACCTTCAAAAAATTATATGTCAATTAGGGTTCTTTAATCATGATAATAACTTAGGTAACCCTCTGAAACATTATGATCTCATTCCCATACAACTTCTCTAGGTCCTACACCCTTATGTTGTCATTAATATGGATGAAATGGCCTAGATTGGTTAACTGATCAATCAATAAATAAATTCTATTATTACACCTAGATTTTATTGTAAACCATAAATGAAATCCAATTGATATATCATTTCATTTCTATATTTCAATGGGGAGAGGCTAATGTAAACCATATTACTTTTGATGTTCATATTTATTTTATTGGAAAGTGTATTAATGAGAGATGAATTCAACTATGTATCATTCCAAAATGGGTCAACAAAATTATTTCTTCATGGGATAAACACCTTTTTGGATACTTGGCTTACTACCCACTGGGGATGATGACAATCACCCAACACATACTTTCTTATGAAAGAAGGAACAACATAACTGTTTCTTAAGAAAAGAATACCTCCCAATGAGAGTTTCCATTCACTGATGGTCTCCACACCATATAATAAATATCTAATAACTCATAAATAGTTATCTTATTGTGTGTTTATGTGGACTATCTAAAAAATAGATGATGATAATTGAATTCCTTCGAGAACATCCCCATGCTCCTCCTCTATGATAATTGTTTGAAACCGTCTATAGTTATATAAAACTCCATTCATCCTTTATTTACATTAGCACATGGGGAGGAACATTCTGAATAATGTCACCATTACATTAATCACCATTACCCAAGGTATAGAAATTCTTATGTTTAATTTCTATAGGTATTCCACCAATCATATATGCTGATGTTTAAAATCTATTTTGTAAAATATGTTACCTAAAATTTGATAGTCATATTGGATGAAAAAAATTCCCTTAAAATATAGTTTCACCAAATATGGTGGTCGTGAATAATATTTATGTGTTCTAGAAAATGGGTTGTATACATCTTCTTGTGATGTCGATGCTACTGGGACCTATAATCTGCCACACCATCTCCTTTCATAAGAACTACGAAAAAAATATATTCAATACACATTAATATATGATTTTATTACATAAAGATATAATTAATGAAATAAAAAATATTGGGAGACCAATTTTCATTGAGAAATTAGGTACATAGCATAAAAATATGAAAAATAAAAACAAATACATATAATTAAACTCTATAACATGCCCTTAGATTATCATGAATCTTTTAAAACTACATGGCATGATATGGGGATTTACATAAGGGTTGAACTATAAATCCAAGTAAAATAATAAACATACCATAGCATTATGAAAATTATTACAAGTGATGTTATAGGTATATCAAGGTAACATGAGAGGGGTGAGAATAATAATCATGAACAATGATGTATGATATAATAGGATAATATAAATCCAACATAAGAATTTGGTGACAAAAGAAAACATGAAATAATAACTAATCTAGGGATAACCTCCATGAAAACATAACATAGAATGTTTAGGTTAACCATAATGTTTTATAAATGTAATATCAGGATATAAAAACATTACCCTTGCCATTGAAGGGCTATAATTCTATACCTACCCTTCACATTCATATTGTGTGCATGAATACGCATGCCACATAGTTCATATAATGTATGGATATATTTTTTCAATAATATCCCAAAAGCATTGGGTTGGGGTTAAATATATGTAAATAACCAATCAATATAGGATATTTACAACTATATCAATTCACTTGAGTGAAAATGGAGAACTAAATTCACTATGAAATAGTTTTTGATAGAAAAACACTTTCAAATTTGGGACGTATATCAGTTGTTAATAAAGGATTACAGAATGGGTGAATGAGATTGATAGGGGGTCTCATTACTTTTGAGACATAATAAAAATATAATTTATGTGTAAAAACATATCCCAATACGATTAAATGGAAAAGAATTTATAATTTAATAAAGGTTCTTGATAATTTAACAGAAGTATAAGATCCTATACCTTGAGAGGATGTTTCTAAAATCATGGGTGGAGCTTCTAAAGAAATTGTATAATTCTTCATTAATTTCTAAACATCAGTTCTGGGATTTATATTATAAATTAATCAAAACATATAACCTTATGATGTATTATTCCCATGGTTTATACCAAAGAGGGGTGGTTGTCCCTGTTTTAAAATTTTGATAATGGATCAAATTAAAATAATTCTCTTATTGATGTGGAATTGGGTCGTGTTTCTAAATAATTTATATTACAACATTAAAATATAATATAACATAACAATAATTCATTAATGGATTATAATATTAACCAAGTAACATAAAAACAAATTATATTAAATGGGAATCATAATGTGGGAATTAATAGTATTTATATTATTTATTAGATCACTTGTGGTATTTTATGATATCTTAGTAAATACAATATAATTATACAATATTTAACATATACCTACAAAATATATATCTCAAAAATTTGTAAAAAAGGAATAGTTAGATAATTTTGGAATGATGATTTCAAAACTAATATTTATTTTATTAAAATAATTATCTATGTATAATAATTTTCACTTTAAAATAAAAAATTATTTTCTATTGAAAAAATATTATTTTTTTAGACTTACAAATTTCTGACCCTTATAAATTTATATTTGAAATTTAAAAAATACACTATCATTTATAATTATTAAATATTATTTAATAATAAATTTTTAAAAAAAATATTATTTTCTTTATAAATTCTTGAATACATCAAAAATAGTTTCTCTGTTATAAGTATATATTTCCCAAATAAAATTTGACTTTCATCAAATCAAAATTTAATTTTTATAAAACCGTTATTCATTCATTTAAAAATTAATATTTATAAAATATTAATATAATAATTTAAAAATATATATATAAAAATTCATACTATTACTATCTATTTATATAGATATATATTAAACTAGTGAATTTTATAAGGCTAATGTCTGTGATATTGAGGTTTTTTAGGGTTGTTCACCATACATGCTTTGGGTCCTAGTCGCAATCAGATTTAACATCTTCAACAAAACTTTTCATTCATGATTTATTTGTTTTTAATATCATATTGGGCTTCTTAAATGTTAAATCCTAGTTATTTTAGCTTCTATAAATGCTTTAATAATTATGATCCACATGGCATGATCCTACTAGTCGAGGCCATCACTTCTGCTTACTATATTAATAATACTTTATCATAACCCTTAATGTATACTAATCACATGGTCATTATGTAGAGGATATATTATCAATTTTTTTATTCCTAATTTTCTTTTAAATCCAATAATATATATCTTATAATGGTCTCAAATAACAAAAGTAGTTCAAGTGTTTTCTAAAAGATCATTTCTTATTAAGAAATTTATTTATTATAAAATGGAGTTTCATTAATAAAAGATCTGGTAGTAACATTTTTCACCTGTTCAAGAATATCTACCTCCCTAATTTCATTTAATATAATAAAATATGTGAGATTACATTGGTTTGGTCACCACATATAGTTCCCATGTTTCATCCTTACACTTGTGGTTCTGCCACAACACTTTGACCAGGTGAGTTGCCTTATTTCATAGTACATTTTTACTAGAATATAAGATCTTCACTAGATACTCTTCATATGAATGATCATTTGATAATAGTACATCATCTTGATTTAGTGATTTTTAGTGGTTAGTTATGTACTTCATCGAGAGAGATACATGGAACTTATCATGTACTTGAGATATGTTAGGTGGGAGTGCTAGTAGATAGGCCATTGATCAGATGTGATCATGGATCTCAAAGGGGCCTACATATCTTGGACTAAACCCTCCAATATTCCCAAACCTCATATACCTCATAAATGATGATATAAAAATGAATAATTTATCTTCAAAATCAAATTTTATGTCCCGTTGAAGATTTTACCCATAGATATTCTATCAACTTTGTGAAGATTTCAAATTATGTAGAATGATTTGAACATTATCTTTCATATCATAGATATAATGATTTCCCATCCACTTTAACACTCCAAATTCATCCATATGTATTAGAGTCCAACACCTCTTCGCATATAGAGCATTATAAGGTTTCATTTGAATGTCAGAATGGAATCTTTTGTTAAATGGATTCTCTATTGTGGGAAGGTATTGGTCCCAACATCCTTGGAAATATATTAAAAATTATCTCATAATATACTCTATTTTTTGAATGATCCTTTTACACATAAAATTCATTTTAGGGGGATAAAAAGTGATGAAGAATAATTCTGTATACAAAGCCTGTTGATGGTTTATCGATAAGCTCGACGTAATCATTGGATTAGATCAAAGAATATAGAGAGTTTACCTCCATGTATTCTTACAACATACCTTCTATATATCATGTCTTGTTGGTCAAGAAAAAAAAATTCCCTGATAATAATGAAATGAACTAACATGGTAAAGAGGTCAAATACCAACTAGATGATGTTATTTTCATTAGGTATCATTGGGATTCCAATAATTAAATACGTGGTTATTATTTCATTTTCCATAGTGGTATGGGAAATTGTTTCATCATACCAATATACATTTTTCAATTGACTTAACATTTTGGTATTCCAATAATCAAAATAAAAACTCCCCAATATCTCTCTCAAAGTTATCCCACTAGATGTTTTTCTTAAAATTTCTGTATATATTAGTGATACCAAAATGAATAGAGAATGATGATTTTTGGGAATACTCCAAAATTTTCCTATTCATTGATAGATTTCGTGGGAGATATATCCATGTTCTAATCCATATAACACTATCCTTAGTGAAGTTAAGCTATAGAATATTTTATACATTTTTCTATATTAACTATTCATCATTATTATCATCCTTGATCCCTTATAGAATGTATAGTTGAGCAGTTATTTGAGATTGGTTAGATGAATAACATTTTATGATTACCTTATATATCTTTTCATCTCCATTAAAATTAGATCCCTTAAAAATTCATATCATGGATAGTGTAGTTGGATCATAGATCATCCTTTAAATTATTTTGATTCACATTATGGTAAATTATAGAAAAATAATAATCCTTGGTTAGATATAACTTTCTATATTAGATCATATAAAACTCTTTTTGTGTGAACATATACAATAGCCTTTTGTGATATGTATATAATTCACACTTCTCCCCAAATAGATAATGTCACCAAATATCTATCATGAAGATCACTACAGAAAATCCTAGATCATGTGTTTGGAATTTATTCCCATTAAAAATTATTTGGTTTGTTTTATAAGATATTACATTATCATTTTTCATAAATACAAACCCGAAGACCATTTTCAAGACGTAATTGTATGTCAAAAATCTATATCACAAGTAGCTAATGTGAGCACTGGTGAAGTGAATAAGATGTTATTCACCTATAAAAATATTTCTTTACATTCATCAGAACATAAAATATTCATATCCTTATAAATTAACATTGTTATTGGGCCTGAAAATACAGATAATTTTCACAAGAATTGATGATACTACCCAACTAATCAAAGGAAACTATATATTTCTATCATATAAATTTATCTTGTCCATCATTAAATTTTCATTATTTTTTAAGGGGCCTTAGATATATATTTTATAGTGATAACATTCACTATTAATGTTACTTACTCTATCCAGTAAATATATTTACAATACATTGCAATTAAATTTTCCTTTCAAAAAGTCTTCAATTCATCATTAAAATTCTCATCATGTTCCTTATATAATTTGGAGTAGATAATTGTATCATCATTAAAGAAATACATAATTTTGTTGAGGTAATCCATAATAAATATATTAATTAAATATAAAAAGATAATTGGAGAATTAATTAATCCAAATAGAATCACTATGAACTCATAGTTACCAATCCATGTAAAAAAAGAAGTCATAGTGACATAATCTTTCATTATATTTTAGTTGTTAATATATCGACTGAAGATACACCTTATAGATTTATTGTTCTCTATGTATCTGATCAAATAATTGATAAATATTTTTTATAGGGTACATGTTTTTCTCATGATTTTTTTGAGATCAAGATAATCCATGTCGATGCACATTGACCCATCCTTCTTCTTGTAAAAATTCTCATTTCCCCCCAGGGTAAAACTATTGGCCATTTAAATCCTTTATCCCAATTCACCTATAATTATTTATTTTTATCATAATGTTCTAAAACATACATTCTATATATAGTACTAGATAGTGGCATGGATCTGAGGATAATCTCAACTGAAAATACAACCTCACTACTAGGATAAATACAAGGTAATTCTTTTAGGAATGACTCATTATATTCCCCTAATATGGGAATTTCTTCAAGGATAGTCATATCGTTATTCTAAATAATTTCATAATTATATTATTTCTCATTGGGAAATAATATAAATTATTTATAAAATGATACTAAATAAGACTTATCCTTCACTTTTTACTGTTATAGAATTAGAGGATGATTCTCAATATGGATTTTAATATCTTTCTCTCAAAAATTAATGTTGGCACAATATAAGGTATGAAAATACATACACATGTTTTTATTAGATTCAACTAAAGTGAGTATCACATGTTTCCTTAGGAATTTAATCTCACAAATATGGATAGAGGATTAGTGATATTCTTAGGATGAAACAACAAACTCATTCACAGTCTTCATTGATAACTCAACTTCCATATTTTTAGGTTGTGTTATAAAATTTCTAATAAACATGCGTGATGTGAGTTAATGTGTAGTATTATAATAAATATAGTGTTTTTAATGTATGAATGAATAACTACCTTGTATTTCACCGCATTATTGTGAGGATCTACCATATCAATTTTGATTGCACTATCTTTTCCTAACTTTGTTTGAATTAGTGTCGATTGTCGCCTGTTTTCTACGTAAAACCTTATCTTAGAGAATAAATTAATATTTTATCCTTATCCCTTGACATTTAACCATTAGATAATAATTTAGTGGATAACTAGAGCTATATTTTCATTCATCGCATTGGTGGGTTTCTATAATCAGAAGCCACTAGCTATGTTCCCTTTATCCCAACAGCTAAATCATTATCTTATCCCCATAATTTAATTAATGGGTTGCTTCATCCCACAAATTTAACAAGAGGGGTGTTGGATTTTGTTCCACCCATGAGATTTATATATCGCATCACCAGAATTTAATTCCATTCTTGACTTTAGCAATCTAGAATTTTGAAACCTATGTGATTCATTGATCTCTATTTCATCATTTATAGAACATTAGATAATTTCATTGTATTTATCAATGTACTAAATATAAAACACTTTTCATATACTCTTCGTTAGCCCACAAAAAAGAGAGTGAAAATTTCTTTCAAGGGAAATGAAAAAGATAGAGCTGTATCATGAATGTTTTGTTATGGGTGCCTTGTATTCCCTAATTGAAGTGTCAAAATTTTATTTGAGGCTGTGAAAGTACCTATCCAATTTAATTAGAATAGTGAAAGGAATATACGAGTCTAAATTATTTGATGGAATTATTTCTACTCTGTCACTTCAATATCCTCCTCATACATCATATTTCTGACCAATTTCCATCATTGAATAGCATATCCTTCTAAAGGATAAACATAGAACATGTAATTTGGTTTCTCAAAAAATTTAATTATGGGTAATAAATATTCAATGGAGTAGAACCATTTATATGTGATTAATAGATCATAATTTCCTATAAAACATGGAGGCCTTGGTCACATAAATGTCTCAATTGAAACTTTACATTTATTAGTGGGATTTATGTGTTCCTATTGATTCATTTTTTTGGTTACAAACATGATTTAATTGAAAATGTTTTGTCATGATGTTCATGAATCCAACCCAAATCGGATTGGGAACCACGTTCAAGTAGTCATCACATTTTCCATCATAATTTTTTTTTACTCGATTCCTCCAATTTCAAGACATTGATTAGAAAAAATATAATATTATGGAAGAGTACTTTAAAACTGATAAAATATTAAATAGAAACCACATACATTAAAAGGATAACTTATTAATAAAATTCATTCCTAATCTTATGAATTTCTTTATTTCAATATATATTATCTATTATCAATTTCTTAATATAAAATCATAGGGGAATTGTTTCCATTAATAATGGTACAAAATTTTCTTGTGAATTTACCGAGGAATATCCCATGGTAATTTCAAACCAGGTGTGATGTAATGAAATTTTTTTTACACCTAGATCTGATAGATCCAAGCTCAATGCAAGGGATATTACAACTAGGTTCCTCTATTCCATATCGACATCCACATATAGTATCCAGACAGGGGAAATTTTCATAAGAACCACTTACTCTATAATTTAAAAAAAATTAGGTATCCCTTTTTTTATTTAATATTATACATAATTATTCCACATGATTTTTCTAATCTCAGTACCATTAAAAATATTACTTTTCTCTAATACAAAAAATGACAAATCGTGTCTTAAATACACCGTTGTTCGTGTTTTAATTCATACTGATACACATACTACAACAACCAAAAAATGTGATTCCTATGTTATGTCAAAAATTTGGTGCATATAATAACAACATGAAAAATAAATATAAAACCACAAAAGTAATCTTATGCACTTATATTATTTTGATTATTCTAAAACTGTGTGGGATAAGTTGGGGACGTACATAAGAAAATGGTGAGTAATAATCCCTACTATGGGAATAAAAAAACATATTCTAAGTTATGTAAGTAAATTTTAACCAAGAGGAATATCATTATAATATAAGAGGGTTGAGGATCCTACTAATGACCAATTATTCATGATATAAAATGATAACATAAGGGAAAGATACAAATGTACCGATGACATAAAACATGACATCATAAACATAAGTCCATGTTATATGAAAATAATGCATAACATATTATTCTTAGCATAATATAAAATACACCATAAATATAATTTCATGAGATAAAAATATTTCATAATGCATTATAGGGATATATAATTATTTGCCCATCCATCACTTTCAATCATGTACATGCATAACTATTCCACATTCATCAAACAATGTAAGGATGACTTTCATAAATTTCAACCCCATGAATATGGAGTTAGAATTATATATATATAAATCCGAAAAAAATTATGGATAGTTAAAACTATTAGATTATCCATTATTGGAAATAGAGAATGGTTTTTACTATAAAATTGATTGGAATGTGAACTCACATGATAATTTCTGAAATAGAACGGGTATACATAAAGGTTTATATAAGGGGTGAATGATTGATAAAAGGGACTATAATTAAATTGGAATCTTGGTTATATGAATTTGGAAGTGTAAATAATATTAAAAATTTATCAATTGGAAAAAGAAGTTGTAATTTAAAAAAGGTTCTTAATTAATGTGTAGATGAAAATGTGTTATTTCTTTGAGAGATGCTTTTAAAATATTAGAAATATATTATTAAAAATAATGGGGAAACATTTGAGGACACTAGATGGGGATAATCTGATTAATTTCACTGTAAAAGAGTTTTTGTTGACGTGTAATGGGTTTTTGGGTTGGTTTATATAACAAAATCAAGGATAACCCTTTATTTGTTTCCAAACATAGGTTTTGTACTATTTAATATTAAGTAATCAAACCCAGAAATATTCCATTTGTTTTTTTTCAAATTGATTCTTAAAAAGAGGAGTGGTTTTCATTATTTAATAATCTTGAGAACAAATCACAATACAATATATCCCTTTTTTATGTGTAAGTGAGTCAGGTATAAATAATTGATGTTGAAACCATAAAATATAATATATGTTTCTGAAGATTAAATAAGGGTTTATAAAATCAGTAAAATAACATCAAAGCAAATAATAATTAATAGGAATTATATTTCAGTTCTTAAATAATATTTATAGTATTTATGACATTACTTTTGGTCATTTATGGGGTCATGAATCCTAACACATAATTATATCATATTTTATTTTATCAAAAAAAATTACATTCTCAATAAAATGTGCAAACCCTCATTAGATAATTTTGATATATATATTTCAAAAATGATATTTATTTTATAGAAATGGTTCTATAAAATATAGAATTTATACTTTTTAATAAAAATACTTATTTATTGAAAAATACTAGATTTTTACAATAATAGTTTTCTGAAACTTATGAAAATAATATTTTATTTATTAATATAATATTATCATATATATTTGATAAATATTATTTAAAATTAATATTTTTATTAAAATATAATTTCTTCCAAAAGTTTCATGAATTCATCAAAAATAGTGTCTTTTTTAGAAATATATCTTTCCAAAAAATAATTTTATTTTCATCATATCAAAATATAATTTTTTTATCAAAATAAATATTGAGTCATTTAAAAATTAATATAAATAATGGATATATATAATCATTGTTTTATAAATAATAAAAAATAAAAATTCACATTTTTATGGTCTATATAAATATCCATTTATTATACAGTGAATTACATAATGTTAAAGTGTGTGGTTGTGATCTTTTCATTGGGTGTTTTGACATATATAGCTTGGTTCCTAATCTCAATGATATTGAAATTATGTCCCAAATGGTTTAATTAATGATTTAGTTTTTGAAGAGAGGATTTCCCTTAGTCAATGTCAAAGTAAAAATGATGTAATCTCCCTTGAAATCTCTAATAACTATGCTTTATATTTCCTACCAGTCAAGGCCATCACATTATTTTTCTATGTCAATTAGAATTTATCTAAAGCCTTAATATGTACGAATTAAAAGATAAATATATAATAATTATACTATCAATGAGTATGGTTAATAATGGTATTTTAAATTTGATAGTATATGACTTATAACGGTCTCAAATAACCAAATTAATGGATTTGGATTATATAACATCATTTCTAGATAAAGAATTTTTTCATTCAAAAATTGAAATTTCACTTTAAAATGTTTGGGACGTTACATGAACTCATCTCAAGCATTCATCTGGTTCATCATAATAATCTATATAAAATGGCCATCCTCTAGTAGTGTTAGCACAGGTTTTGAGGTAAATTTTTGGTTTTGTTCATCCAAGGATACCTAAAAAATTGATTCTCTTGAGAACATAAACATGTTATAGGTGATAGTGAAAAAACATCATACGAAGTCTGATAAATCCTTTATGAACCACCAGAAATAATCTATTAGATATAGGGCACATCAGATATCAAAGACAATTCTGTTTTTTCTAACTAAAATACTACCTTATCCTTTTTATGATCAACTAAAATTCCATGATTTGAGTGTTACATATATCTCTATAAAATGGGTCATGGGTTTAGTCAGAATACATGGATATATTTATAGTGTTCATTTAAATAAATGACTCTGAGGAAAATGTATCAATTTAATTTTCATAATATGTGTCAACAAAAATGGTACCTCTTATGGTCAATGGGAAAACATAATCATCCAAGAGAAACTCTTCCATAATATTTAATATCTTAACTATAAATTTTTACATCTGAAACCCCATAATTGATGAGCAATATATTTTCCTCATAGTTTACCTAGGTGTTGCTAAGAATCTTCAACTATATATATTATAGTAACTTGTTAGAATCAATACCACTTACCATGCCATCATCAAGAGTTGTAAATATTTTCATCTTATATGAAAGCATTATTAGAGTATCATATCATTCAACATTGAGAAAAAATCATTAGGAATATACTATTTTCTATAAATTATTTTCGGTATGATTTCTTTTTTTTTGTACCACTAATTTTTTTAAGGCTTATCCAACTTCTATTTTCCATTAATAGAGTCACTAAAACAAACACTGGATTTTGGAGGATCTCTAATCATCCTTGATATGTTGTCCATGTCAATCTTTCCCAAAAAATACCTTTGAATTGTTATCATGTATTTAGAAACATGAAAACCTATTATCAAATATCAATTTGAAGACACATATGAAACATTAAAACCTTCAACATTTCATTTTACACAACATCGTATGAAAACTAATAAATTTAATCAAAGTTATTTGTATTTCATAATACTGTGTAACTATTTTATAAAGGATGAGTAATTTCATAGATTTCATAAAGTTTACATGAACTAGATTGAATTCTCTTTGAATATGGCCGTGAATTCTTTCCACTACAACCCCTCATTATCCCTTTACATGACCATTGAATCCCATCACATTCAACTTAGACCTTCAATCATAAAGGTAGAAAACATTACCGGGATATAATATTGGATCTCCATGAATTGAAATAGTGTTTCAATATTCCCAAACCAATCCTAAACCTCATATGGATAATTTATTCATAAATAAAATGTGGTTTGTGGTTATAGAACTCTTAGGATCGATCCATAATCTCATCCTTTAGAATTTCCTCTTTAGTTAACCAATAAAGATTATATAACACACCCTAATATATTTTTAAACTACATGTCTAATATCCTTGATGATATTTTAATCAACTGGAAGGTGTCTATACTGAGTATAAATGGAGTCACCCTTTTCATGTCCCACTGGTTGTCTTCCAGGGGGATTGATAATACACAATGTCCATAAAAACAACATGGAGCACATATGAACAAGGATAAAATTTCATCTTGAACTAATAATAATGATGTAAAATAGAAAAATCAAGAATAATATATCTATAAATAATTATTTTCCAAAAACCTGTGATGACTCAAGGTTTATCACGATGATAGATTCATAGGAACTAACTCATAGAAACCCCCTTTAGTCTCAACATTCCTATATCGTATCAAATATAACCTCCAAAAATTATGTACTGATGATCAAAACAATTGAGCCACCCTTTTATATAGATTTTTCATGATCTAGCCGAAATCACTCATTTATCATTGAATATGATTTGGTAATTAACATGGCCCCATGGGCATTCCTAATCAACATGGGATGATGATTAGTTCCTGAAAATCACAAACAACTTTTGGGGATGGAGTTTCCACAAGTGAATATCCAAAAAACAATTCAAAATAATAAAATAGAATCATGTGCTAGTAGCATTATGAAAAACAAATGGAATAAATTATAAAACATACACCATCATGAAAAAATAGTTTGGGCAATGACGTCACTATAAAACCATCTGTGTACAACATGTGACTCTCTCACCCCACACATTTCCCAATTATATCATATTTTCCTATTTTATAGATACCCACCACCTCAATTCATTTCATTACCTTTACCTGTACCAAAAATAATTAATTATGCATACATTTGAAGTCATATTAATAGTGAGATAAAGTAATACCAATTAGATCCCACCAAGTGTTACATAATTAGACAATATTAAATAAACTAAATACTCTAAATTTTAATTATAATAGGTCATGGTAATCGCATTTATTTTTTTTAACCATACCTGAATTTTAAATATCTCATAAAAGTTATCAAATATTATATATATAATAGTTTTAAAGAAAAGTAGACTATCCAAAAAACATTTATAATTTAACTTCTATAAAAAACATTCAAGGAATATTATTTGAATAAATCAAAAAATCATGGAAATGGAGTACCTGAGTTTGTTAGTTATAGTCATAAGGATCCTCACACTTCTTGGTGATCATGAATACTTAGTGCCCATATTACTATAGGGTTGCAGGACATGGCTGTAATAGTCTATAACTACTAGTGTCTGACTTCCTCATACAAGTTTAGATAGTGATTTTATCATTAATATAGTTATTATGTAGATCAAAAAAATTCCTAACATTAATTTCCTATAATAATAATAATAATAATTCCTAGCTCTAATGCATGTCAATTAAAATACTGTACATATTCTTTCAAATATCATTCATCAGTCACATAAATAATTTCAAAATTATCCCAAATTAATTATTTCACATTCTATGCCAATTAACATTATAGAAATCTATATAATTTTCTCTTCCAAAAAAATCAAAAAAGGATCATTTTGATAGATATATCAACATTGAATTTCATCATGATTTTATCCCAAATATCATAGAAATCATATCAAAACAATCATTTTAATTGAAAATAAATTTTCCTTCCATTATCATGGATGTTGATTCAATGGTAATGGAAAAAGTGGTTTTTCATCATTTATCATTGCATTCAAAAATTATTTCCAAGACATCTTGTATGAAGATTCCTAAATAATTTTATAAACCAATTTGAAAACAATTAAACAAATAATGTTTTCATCTAATAGGGGCATCAAATTAAACCACCTACTATAATTCTCAAAACATCAGAAATTGGAATTTGGATCCACTAACTTGGAATAAAAAATTAAAATAATATTACTAAAAACCAAAATCACTAATAAATATTCCTGATTAACAATTCATCATGGTTTCCATGGATAACCAAAAGAAATGATCAATAGGAAGAGAGATATTTTTTCTAAAAAATGTAAGAATAAATAAATAATAACAATAAATACATATGATACTCTGATCCACTAAAAATGAGTTTGGAATATCCACGAATGCCCAAGACGGATCATAGATTCATATATATATATATATATATATATATATATATATATGGTTGGAAGAGGAAATAAATATAAAATGGTGGTCTGAGTTGAAAAAATACTACATTAATCTTAAAATTCCCAACCCCATCTGCGTCATTAGCTACCCGGTGGATCCCGTCATATAGATGGTGGTTGAAGAAAAAATACATAAACCCATATAATTACCAAAGTATAAATAATGTTAAGTCATTATCTATCTAGTTGTTTAAATAATAATGCATGAAAGATAGTGTTTCCATAAGTTGGTTATTGGATGGTCACTAGGGATTCAGTGGACTACCTATCACCAGGATTCGCCTCTTCTAATCTATCAGCTATTCGATGGTTCTCAATAGCATATTGGGGGACCTCGTATAGATTTTCAATATATAATATCACATCTAAGAATACACCACATTATGAAATTTTCTCCCCATACCCATCAAGGACTGAAAAACATTATGAACGACTATATATTATTATTAGATAGTTAGATGAAAATAAAAAGATAGTCACAGCTAAATAAAATAGTGGGATGTGAAATTCATTGATATGTTCCAAGTTTAGGTCAATGAATTTTTTTACACAAAATATAGGTAAACATTATCATTTATTTCCATATTCCCTTCCACTTCTTTTTTTATTTGTTCCTTTCATTATTAGTTGAGTATTTTTACTGTGATTTCTCTATTACATGGTGAAATAACTTCTAATATTGAGTCTACCAATTTTTTTATCAAAAGGAAATTATATATAAAGTCTTAACTTCCCTACACCATCATTTTACTATGAAATAGATTGAGGATAATTTATCCTCTTGTTATTATCATTGTGGGTTTGAATAAAATTGTGGGCTGGTGATACTAATTGGGGTTTTAGTTTGTTATGGTATTTAATGTATTTTAGAATTGGTATACCATTATATTTATTAATGTTTAGTTATTTATTGGTTATAGTGGATATTCATCATGGATTTAATTTTTATAGTGGGTTAAATAATGGTTAATAAGGGATTTTTGAGTGTTTTTGGTTGTTCTAATAATATTATACTCGGATAATTGGAATGATAATTCTCACATTAAAATATGATTCGGGGTCCCCAACACACCAAGTTTATTTCCAAGCTATCCCTATTCTATAAATTATATTTTATTTCAATTTGAATATTGAATACTATATATGTTAATTTTTATCTTAGGAATTAATGATTTCTCAGACTATTTCATTTTTCAATATTGAATACTTTTCGATTATATTTATTTGGAAATAAATTAATGGATAAAATACAATACATTTATAAAATACTGATTTATTTTATGGATTTTTAATATCATAAATGTGTGTGTTTAATATAAAATATTTAACTTTATATTGATATTCATTAT
Organism: Viscum album; assembly: GCA_963277665.1. Taxonomy (NCBI): domain Eukaryota; kingdom Viridiplantae; phylum Streptophyta; class Magnoliopsida; order Santalales; family Viscaceae; genus Viscum; species Viscum album. The sequence goes on along the minus strand of OY728146.1, from coordinate 1,748,182,069 downwards.
TTGGGTTTATAAGAAAGATTTAATTTTTATTTATAAGGTATTGTGATCATGGGAGCTAATTGTTTTTAATAGAGACTCATATATACTTATTTATATAGCATCAAGTATATGGGTGTTAACAAATTGCAAGATTAAAAATTTTTATTCCCCACTATTTCAACTAACCTTCCCTCTTACGGAAGAGGTATTTCCCCACATATTTGGTCTTAAATAACATCACCTTATTTTACCTAGCCTTGACTCTCTTGTGGATATCCCTTTTTCTTATTATGTAATTACTTTATAACATATTGTAATTGAGTTTTAATCCACTAATCTAAATATAATCTTGGTTGTGAGTTTCATCATTAAAAGGGTAAGGGATATGTTAAAAAGTGGGAGGAAATGATGTGCTTTTTCTATGAAAATATTTTCCTAAACAAGGTTATTCAAAGAATAAAAACTAATTTATTTCTATTATTAAATAATTGTTTTATTTTCACCAATATATTAATGACTTCAAAGGGTCCTAGAATTATTCAATTTGAAAAGTTTTTTTATGATCCTATCCTTATTTATAAGTATTTAAACTCATTTTTATGCGTTAATAAAATATATCCATTCAAGGAAACCTAAAATGCTAAAATTTATATAACCATTATTTTAAATTTCAATGATCCAATTATTTAAAAATAATTTTCCAATAAAATAATTTCTTTTATAAAGTGGGTTTATGAATAGAAAATTTACGTAGAATGAAAAAACACTTCAAAATTTGTAAATGTATTTTACTCTTATATCATATTCTGTTTAATATTTTGATCACATCATGATTATATTTTCTATGACTCAATACATTTTCAAACCATTACATGGTTTAATAATATTATTTTTTGTGACACCCATTATATTGCATATAAATGGTATATATTTTAAATAAAAATCCCTAAGGATAATGTAATTCCATAATTAGGTCCTTGTATAGATTATTAGTTTTCTAATTATCAATGAATATATGTTAGATAATTTAACATATTTTTAATTTTATGTTCCACGTTTTACTAGAACTAACATTAAACCTATGTAGGTAAGATAACTACTATAGTAGGTAGAAGCATGTATATCTTCCATGATAAAATAAAATTATTTCTTTTATTTTTTTATCATATTAATAACATGATTGGTACTTCATGTGTTTTCAGAATATTATTTTGGGCATGGATATAACTTCTTATCAAATGAACTTTAAAAAGGCACTACATAGTTGGAGATTTTTGTTGGGATGGGCATGAACAAGCTTAACTATATATACCCCTTCCCCTAATCCATGGGATGGGATAAACCCCCTTCATGTTATACAACATCACATATCCCATGGGATGGGTAATTTTTTCCAAACATGTAATATTTTGATACACCCACTACCACCATATGAGGTTGGTATTAAGGAATTGTCTAATATTTTTCTATTTAACCCCAAGTAGGTTATAAAAGTATGAATCCAACCAGTATAGGTATTTATTTTTACTGTCCTTTTTATTTTTCAATTATCTATGTGAAAAAAACATTGATTTTATATTGTTTATTTTAAATAATTTTATTATTTATATGTTATTTTCTAGAAAAATAAGATTTTATATTTAGTTATTCATTGATATTTTAAGGGAAATTGGTTTTGACCAACTAAGAATGAAAATGAACAAACCCGATAAAGGTACCTTAGTAGACATAAATATTATTTTATTATATTTTAGGTACCTCATTACAGATGGGATGTTTGTGGAACTTCTAATTTTTTGGTTGTATAGGAGTCAAATCCTCATTAGGTCAAGATAACATGTAGGGTCTTACTATTTTTTCATTGTAATTATTATACAGATTTGGTTGAACTAACTATAGTGGTCTGTGTAGGGATTTCATGTATGATACACTAATTTTTTTTATCATTTCCATATTTGGTTTTCATCCAATGTATAATATATTTTTCCATCTTATTCAGCATTGTTTTATCATTATGAATGTTTTTTTACATGTATCATATGTGTGAATTATGTCATATAGAATTTTAATTTATTATTATTACAATATATTAATAAAAAATGTCCTAATAGTGATAACTATATTTTTTATGTTAATCTATTGACCTATTGGTCAAACTAGATTTTCAATAAAAATTTATCCTTTTTATCTTTGTTTTCCTAAGTGTAAAACTATCTCCCATGTGTTTTTCATTAAAACCATAACATTTTTTCTACCCTTTAAAAAATGGGAGGTGTGATTGAGGTATTGTGGTGGCCCACTTCTACTTCACTTGGTTAATCATGTCATGATCAATATTAAATATAATCATAGTGTTTCTTTTCAACATATCTAGGTTTTAGGATTTCATGGTTTGGAAAGAAAACTTAATATTAGGACACAAGGGGAACACCATATAAAATTTTATTATAAGAGAATATAGTCAGTAATAGTGTTACTAGGAATATCGTAGTTTTTATTCTAAAAATAATTGGTATAGGTGAGGTTAACTTTTAAGTATTCTAAAATAAACATTAAGATAACATTGTGTCAAGGATACAATACTTGAATTTGAGTTACTACATCCTTTGGTTACTGTATTTTATGACCTAGTGGAACACTTTTCTATGTTCATTTCATTTGTATCATAATCATCACATGTAAAGGAATTTAGTTAATTAAAAAAAATTAAATTAAATAATATTATCATGAATACCTATTCACATTATCTAATTAAAGAAATCCACAAACATATATACCTCTATTAAGATAAATTACATGCTTCATGTTTAGTAATGTGTTTTTGAATTTATATATGACTATACTTCAAGAGCATGTTCTAGGTATTTTTTTATAATTTTTATATTTATCATGGTAATTATTTATTGATTAATTATTATTTTATGGCAATGCTAGTTGTATTTTGATATGTATTTTAACAATAATCATGTATTTGTTTTTTATTAGTATCATATTGTTAATTATATATTTTTTACCACCTAAGAATGTGTTTATCAACTAAATTTATTTGGTCTTCTAATCTTTTTGTTCATTATTTTCGACATTTTGTTTGTAATAATTCATGTGTGGTTTTATTAAAACTAGTTGTGTTTTTAAAAAATGGGAAAAATATTTTAAACATTTTGTTTTTAGAGGAAATAATATATTTTTAAAATATTTTCCATATTAAATGGATATAATTTTGAAAATATTTCATTAAATTGTTCTGTTAAATTTAAATTATTGAATAATTTGTTTTTGGAATCATCTATTTCATTTAAAGGGTTACTCTTTTCATAGTAAAATTAAGATGGGGTTTTGAAATATCATTTATAAGATTATTTGATTTTGAAAAATATAGTGTTTTCCCTATTCCATATGCCTTTAGATTTAGTAAATTGAATTAGTTACCAGGAAAAATTAATTTAATAAATAGTTGCCTTAATAAATTAGAAATAAATAGTAATTTGGAAATACATTGAACTAGGATATCGCTTATGGTGGTAAAATCATTATATAGTAATGTTTTAGTGATTTTGGAAAACATAATAATCCATTATATAGCTGAAATTTTTTGGTATATAGTGAGTTTTATTGATTCTTAATATCTCCATTTTTAAAGAAAATTTTTAAATAAAATAATATATTTCATTTAATATTAAGGTTTTATTCCTAAATAATAAATGGATATATCATAATTTGTGTATTTATATTTTAATTCACATTTACTAAAAGAACGATACGTATACTATTTAAGGGATTTTCATAAATAAAAATTTTCATATATATGAGAAAAACATGACATTAAACTCTTCCATTGAGAATTTATTAAGTAGATAATAAAATGGATTACCATAAATATTTATAAAATTGGGTTGTTTCTTAAGACATTATAGAAAAACAGTGAAGTGTGTATAGGTTGGGACATTCCCCGTTGGTCATGTGTGTGTCATAATGGATCTATGAGGTTTGATTTCTATGTATTTGGATCCTATCTGTGGATCTTGATTTGCTACCAAATATGGAATAATGAATATGATAAGGTATCTCCACTCATAGCACCCAAAGAATGATGGATAGATAAAAAAATTTCCACTGTGCACTTAAAATCAAATGATTTCATCTCACTCTAGATTTTCTTCTCCCCACTTGGAAACACATATTTTTTCCTACCACATTATAATATCATCATACCACAACTAAATGGGGTTTTAAAACTCCATTTCTTTCTCCAATAAAACATGAGGACATTTCCTTTTTCAATTACAAATCTTGAAATCAACAGAGATGAGTCCGAAGAGATGAGGCAAAACCCATGGCCAAAAAAATGAATGAAGTACAACATTTCATGATGAGAGGACTAAATTTTCTAGGGATACATCATATTTTAATGGATTTATAGCACACACATTTTTTTGGTGATCAAAACGAAAATAAAAATTCATAATACAGTCATCGTTGATATCATAGTGATGTAACTATAGCTTAAATGATTTGGATTGGTGGTAGAGGTTAACCTATGGTTGGTTTGAATATACTTGAAGCTCAATGAAGATTATGACTTGGAAACATGGAGTGATATATATTTGGTTTGGTATATCATGGATTGAAGGAAAATCCAATGCTTGAAACAAACATGCATAGGTCATGGTTGACATTTTGTGTGTGGTTGTCCATGCATGTGACAATGAGATAAAAAAATATGTACTTCCATGAGTTATATTATGTGGAGTGGTCTATTACCTTCAACATTATCCAATCACATTTACATAACTATATTTTTATCACTACTCTTTTATCATCAGCCTTCTTCCTTCAATGAGCTGTTACTCTTCTACTACCATGGTATTGATACCATCATCTTCTTTCTATTGAGGTCATAATTCACCAAACAAGGAGTTACTACTATGATAAATGGATGCTATGAGATGATGAGTTGTGATATTGTGGTCAATATGATGAACCCATGATAGATATTCCCTTGGTGGTGGATAGTAATAATCCATGGAATTCGAGTGTTGGCATTGATAAAGAGAGGTTGGCTCGTGGATTTTTGTGGAAATGGAACAGTTGAGGAAAAATCATTGAATTCAAACCCATGGTCTATATGGGAAGTGAGAGATTAAAACTATTAGGAATATTACATGGAATGACCATAAAATTCATTTTCATAAGTCTAAAGATAATATAAAATTTACACAATAATGATTCATTAATGGGTTAGGACATCCCCTCTAAACATGTGCATAACAATGGGTTGATGGAAGGTTCTAATTCAGATGCTGCATAGAATATATAATTTTCCAAATAGGTAAGATAAAGGTAGTTTTAATTTAGATTTTAGAAGAGAAAAAATATGAAAAAAAAATCCAATTCCTTATTCTCTCTCTTTTATAGTGGGAAGGTAATATAAAAAGGATATCATAATATAGGTTTAACAAAATAAAAAAAGTATCACTTTGAAAGAGATAAAAAAAATAATGGTTTTAAAGGAGAAACATTGGGCTTGATGTGAATGAAATTATAGAATTATTTCCCTATAAATATACGGGTATGGCAATTTTCAAGGGGGGGGAGGTGTAAATCCAACAAGAACAAGGATAAGGCTATTGTTTTAGTTTTTTTCTAAATTATTTTAATTTTTAATTACCATGTAACTCTATTTGAATATTTATATTAGTGTTATACATTATTATTCTCTATCTCAATATCATTCTCCCAACCTATATCTGCTATGATATCATTCACTCATGTTTCATTATTGATTACCCTGATATTGGCATTTGGAATCGATTTTCACAGTTTTCCCAAATTCTTACACATTAATTATTTATGATTTCATGTTTATTGTGTTGAGTGGAAATTAAATTTTTATGATGGGATTAGAAATAATCCAACACTCATTTTTCAGCCTATTGATGTCATTATATTCCAAAATTAGAATTAACTCTCTTCCTTATATTTCATAAAGATATTTATATTATAGAGTTGATTTTTTTCATGTGACAAAATGGCATATGATAGAGTTGGACCTTGGAAGGTATCATACACTCAATTTTGGTGTGTCATTAAACATTATTATTAGAGGTTGTAAGGTTCTAGTTGCTTATGAAATCTCCAAAAAAATTATAAATTTTACCATAAAATTATTGATACTAGTTTATGGGTGATATATAAAATTTAATTCAATAAATAAATAGATAACGAAAGAAACTGAGTAATAAAACCTAGGACAAATAATTTTTTTATGATTCTATTTACTTTTTTCTGCAGTATCATAAGGTCTTATATTCTATTTCCATATTCCATATTATCAAGCCCCCATTTTTCTTTTTAATAAAATTACAAAAACAAACAAATATAATAATTTAATAAGAAATAAGGAGTTATTTACTACAAATATCATCTAGAGTGATGATATTTCTTAGCTTTAGTGCTATAATCGAAACTATATTGTTATATTCTTCAACACCCTTTGATAGGAATCATCGAAACGTAGAACCATTTGAGGGTGATGGTTATTTTTTTAATGTGTTGTTTCTTTAAAAAAACTAAATAGTTTCTATTGTTTTTATAAAAAAATATTAATATAATGAAAAATAATAACCACCTTAGTCTATATAAGATGGTGTTTGTTACATTTTTAAATAGATTAAGGGATCAAAATAAAAATTCTCCAAAATTAGAAATTCATTTAGATCATCTATTATCTTAAAGAGGCCCTTGACTACCCTATATTGGAAGGATTGGTATAGAATTAAATGAACTCTAGGAGTATATCCCATATTTTTATCAACATATGGGTAGGAAACAAAAGGATCCTTCCTTGATTCCCCTAATTTTTTCTAAATAAATTTAGTAAGAGGAATGAATAAAATATCTTCTCAGTTTATATGACTGTTAAAATTTTATAAGGAAAAAATGTCCTATTGTGTAAAACGGAATAGTAAAATTAATATCACCATGTATCTCAAGAGCTAATATTGGTGAAAGAATAAGAACTAGTAATAAATGTATCATCCCTGTTAATCATTCATTTATAATAGACCATGGCGACAAAGAGGGTTCTACATGATTAAATACAATAAAATGACCACATTACACCATTTCTAATGGAGATCCATCATGAATATTGTCTTAATGATATATTCATGGTAAATTTATAATACTATAATTTCATCCATCAGATGAAATTGAACACTTATCTAGTGAGGAAAGTGTAGTAGTATCATTTGGAGGTTTAGATGAATGCATGATGCATGGTCATCTTAGACATGGTGAAGCTCAATAAAGATCATTAGAGGATGGTTGAAACCCATTAACGTTTTAGGAGATATTGCTTTTACCAGTAGTGATACAGGAAGAAGTACTTATGAGTTTCCTACCTCACCATTGGAAGTATGTTAAAGATGCTATTAGATGTAACATAGATTCGGGAAATATTTTAAGTGTCTTGGTATGAAAATGAAAGTGTAAATGTTTCTAGATCTATGTTAATTTTTCTAGCATTTAATTACTGAGAAGGATTTTCTTGATGGTTTATTATACCCTAGATGTTCCTGAGTTGAAATGTTATAAAATATTGATGTAATTTATCATGGTTATACACCAATCTCAAAGATGATGTATTTCTATCTGGGTAATCGTGGATTTGTTGCTGAAATCATCTCACCTCATAGGGGTAAAGCAGTTGGGAAACATGGATCTTTTGATGAGGATATATATGGATGGTGTGTTGTGGTTTCCTATAATTCCAAGGTCTATTTCTCATATCGGAATGCACTTTTTACCTCACAATTATAGAGGGGATTTTCAAAATATTTTGGCACTTAGTTGCACATCATCAATTCCTTCTACCCTCAGATAGATAGGAAGAGAATACAAACTATCCTAATGTTGGAGGATATGTTGTGGGAATTCATCTAAGAAATTAATGGATATAGAGAAAATAACTTTACTTTGCCTAAGTTTTATTAAAATAGATACTATCATTCATCAATTAGAATGGAACTATTTGAGTATTTTACTAATGAACATGTTTTTATTCATGGATGTTTTCTATGGTTGGGGATTTTTTAGTTCTCTGTCCTAATTTGGTTTAATTCCTGATAAATAAGTTTCATGTTATTCGTGAGAGGATGAAAACAATAGATAACTAGTAGAATTATTGGTTTTTATCACAGAATGAGGCCCTTGATTTTCGATTTTAGGGAATATGAGTTCATAATTTTTTTCCATCGTTGCTTTTAGTATAATTTTGGAATGATAAATATATTATCCCTAGAAGGATGTGTCTTTTGAGGTTTTGGGGAATATTTATGAGGTGTTTTATCTATTGGAGATTCAACCACAAAAGGATAGGATTCATGATTCCTTCCATATCTCATGGGCCCATTGGAATCTTAAATGACTTCAATTTAATTAACTAGGAAATATTAGATACCAAGGATGATGTGACATTTATGAATTAGTAAGTGGAGATCAAGGATAATTTAGAGAAGGTGTTGCATGGATGAATCATTCCTTTGTTTTGAGTGTAATGGAGGCGTGTTTGTTGGTAGGAGTGTATATAGGATAAAAAGACACATATTCATACTGAATACCAATGATGATTTTCATCTTTTCTAATTTTTAGTTTTTTTGTTGATGACGTAAGGTTTGATATCATAATGGTTAGGGGATGTCCTTTTCCATGATGTGATTTTTGTATCTTGTTGGATTATGAATTATTTTTTTTATTGATATGTGAGGTGTGTTAAGGATTCAATAATATGAAGAATGAAAAAACTAATTCCTAATAAAGACTGTTTATAAAATATCATGGTGAAGACTTTGTGATCTAGTCAGTTCCATCGAAATCAGATAATATCATGACATGGTATGGAATTCCTTGATTTTTTTTCAAAGGGGATATGTTTTGTGTTGGTATTTGTAATTAATGGTTTGGTTTGTATAGTAGTTGATATAGTTTGTTGTGTAGATATTTGTAATGGATGTGGTTTTTGGCTATATATAGGTGTTCTAGGGATCTGGTTTTGAGATAATAGTGGTTGGATGATTTTATTAAGTGTTGAGTTGTTATTGTTGTGTTTGGGGAGTTTAACAAGACAATTAAGAGGTATCTTGGGGGAATGTTTTTTAAAAATTTCCACAGCATTCAATTTGGATTTGGTTTTGATTTACTGATGGGGATAATAGTTTGAGAGGTATCAGATGTACAATAATGGGCCTTCTGACCCATTACATTTCAATAATTATGGTGATTAAGGTATCTAAAGGGGGATTCTAGTTATTTAATGTTATAGAGGGGGTTTTATCTAGAAAATTTATCAAGATGAGTCATGTGTAAAACAAATTGATTCTACACCATAAAGGTTATTTTATGGTGTATAGAGGTTGGCTACAAAATAGAATGGATTTAAGGTGTAATTTAGAGATTTTTTTGGGTCGTGCCTGCATCGTGGAGCTTGGCCTCTGGGTAGCCCCTAATTATCATTTACAGGCTAAGATATTGAGACATTCAATATGTGGTACTATTAAAGGGGAGTGTTTTTGGGTTCCTACCATTTTAATGGGTGTGACATCATGTACAATGACTACAAAATGTCATCCTCTTTAGATTTCAAGGATATGTGGTTTAGTAGATTTGGTCATTTTGTGATCTCCTCCCTAGTTTTCCAGATCATTTTCACTATAGTTATTTAGTTTATCAAAGTGATCTTTCAATGCTATTACTATTGAATTATACTATAAGATATATTTTAAACCCATTTATTTTAAGAATTCATGAAACATGATGAAATAGGTTTCATCATAGTGTAGATTTATGACGAATGGATATAAATTCAAAATGGCCTTCAAACCCATTTACTTTTCAAATATTTCTATCATTTCATGGGTGAACCATGTCTATCCCAGTGTGTTATTTTGGCCCCCTATGTATATCATCCCTAGACTTTAAGATAAATCTTCAGTGTTTAAAATTTAATTCCCACCTTCTCTTCCCATTTATTATCCATTTTTTCTATGGAAGCGATTTAGGAAAAGGGAATCATTGGTTTAAATGGTCTTTTGATGAGAATCGGTATTGGGTGTTGTGTTTAGTGTGATCACGGTTTTACACTTCACTATGGTGTCTAATGGGGATCCATCTATCCGTTTAAGCATGTTCCAAAACTTAGAAAACATAGTTTGTGGTAGAGGTCCTTTCCTTTTCATATATTCTTTCCTGTGGGTGGACATATAATCATGTTATAAATTCTTATGATAGTTTTATTGGATTAATTAATGATAAATAATTGGTTAAATTATAAATGGATGTATAATTGGTTGAACTATATGATTTTTTTGATATGATTTGATATTTTGAATGTATGTCCACGACATCATACTAAAAGTCTTGGTCAATGGGTGATTTCTTTCAATTGTGAAAATTTTGATTATGGAAAATGTTTTGTGTGATTATTTATTATCACCTTGAATGAAAATTGGTAACCATTTATATTCAACTATTAACATGGTTTTACATGGAAACTATGGATTTGGAGATAATTACCTTGAAATAAGGATGTGAATGTTTTGAAAATACCCATGAAAAAACAGGAAAATGTGTGAATGTGATGTGGAAAGTGTTTTCACAACCCAACTAGTCGGGGCCTAAACCATGACTACCCAAGGAACACCTCTAATAGGATTGGGGTTGACGACCAACATTGAGAAGGAATATCTCATAGATTAGAGGAATAATCCTAATACACATTTACACACACACAAATCTCTAAGACTATACACTGATGAAATATTGAAAAAACTGAAACCATTGCATGAATTCATCTATTATTACACAATAATTGTAAGAAAATATTATACTAAAAGTAATAATGGGACCAAATACAAGACCATCCAAAAACTATAGAGAGTAAAACCTGCATAAAATGAGAGGACTACTCTCAAATGAGAACAGTCAGAAAATAACTCTGTATTTCAAGCATAATCTATTCTCCACCAGATCCCTATACTCCTAAGACATTTTCAAAAGGATTATCAGATGCATAAGAAAATACAAGTGAGGGTTGATCCCTTGTGGTGGTGAATATACAATACCCTATAGGACACCCCAAAAAAACACAACACAAATCATCAAGAACGGTGATAATATAACAAGGATATTAAAATAAAATTAACAAATGCAGATATACTAAGGAAGATGATTGTTCCTCGAGATGGTCTCAACCAAACTATCAGCCAATGTATTCTACTCAAAGCTACTAAGAAAATAACATTCTGGGGAGAACCCACTTCGTGAGCCATTCTATCACCATATATGCACGTACAAGATTTCGTGATCATTGGTCTCCACAAAAGAAAACTCAATATTATCTAAAGATATAGATACTCAAATAAGGGATCACACTCAGGACCATTGGGGGACACCACAATTCCAATCGAGATCAACCCTCTATATAAGTGATCATATTCCAATTAATCCATGAACCCAACTGAAAAGAGCTTCTAGATGAGGGATCAATACCCTATTTAAGGGTATCATGCTAATTTGTTGAACCCCACCTAGAATATAATAAGAATTGATATAATATCACACACTGGTCTCACTGAGGGACCCCAAAAACTCAATCTAAGAATAATCCTCTATAGGTGATCATAATACAGAGTAATGGATTCAATTCCACACTATAAACTCAAGATAATGGACCATGTAAAAAATAATCAGTCAATAATAGTACTAAATGATGAAATGAATGGATCTAACAACCATCAAAGGGAGTACATAGTGTGTAATAGAGAGTACACAAGTTTTCCAGCCAACACATGGCCTACCCATTTCTCACTACCTCACACAGCATGTAAACCTCAAAATACATGGTCTGTATTTAAGCATAAAGAGTTTTTACATATAACATGGGACCCAACCCATGCCGTCTACATGTTCCCATTTACTTATGGTCATGACCATGTACCAACTCGTGTACACCTAGTTGTGTATATGTACATGAATCCATTTATAAGTACATGGATCTTCCAGTGTTGTCTAGCCATGTCTATGTTCTATGACATGAAAATTTCCATGTACCCTCAGAGGTACACAATGATCTATCATCATGGTTCACATGATATGTGATAGGTGTCATAGATAGTTTGATATTTTCTTCTCCATTCAAACCCTAGAGCCACATCTAAGGCCCCACAAATCATGGTTTTCCAGATGACACACCGTTTAACTCCGGATTTTCATAAACCCATGGGTTCTTCTTTGCATCATTTTTCATGCTTCCACAACCATAATTCTAGAATAGGAATCCCATATTTGAGGTCGTCTAACCCTAACATCACTATATATCCAAAACTAATCTTTGAATCTACTTATAAAACACATATTTGAGTCACACAATTTATGGTCGGTAAAAATAGGAAGAACATGATCCTCTTATCAATTCTGATCAACCTATGATCGTCCTTGATCTTCATATCATCTCAATCACAAACCATACTTACAAAATTGATACTTTGAAAATAATAAAGTATATTCATGGATTATAAACCTTGTATTTTTCAAACCATAGTCTAGATGATTTTTCAAAAATGAGTGTGAAATGAAACAGGTGACAAATCCATAAACCATAAACATAAGGAATGATCCTTAACCTTTTTATATTTTGGACTTGATCCATTGTCAAATAATTAAAAGTAAAAAAAATAGGTAATGACAATACAAATAAAAAAATCAACTGTAAATAAATAAACAATTTATATGTTAATCAATTTCTATTTGTAGAAATGTTCCGTGTTTGACTGGGGTAAAAAATTGGATTGAATAATGAAAATAAAACATCATACCTAGATTTATTAATGATTTTTGATGAATAATAGTCATTATTTTCTATTGATGGTGAGATCTATGCACTTTGACAGTGAAACTATCATCGATCTCGATCTAATCCAATTTCATCTAAAAATATCTCCACCAATGATCTATCCCAATTTATAGGGTTATGAGAGTTACCATAAAAAATATTCAAAGAATCATATTTATAGGTGACTAATAAGTTTATTATTTTAATTAAATAATTAAAATAATGTAATTAAAAATTTTTAGTTGTTCCTCCACGAATGATCTCAAGACCAACGCCCAACCCCAACATAAATTATGACTTTCCTTGGCTAAAACACATGCTCTGAACTGAAAATAGGCCTTGTCTTTTTGATCTTTGACATATATAAACAGTTTTTAATTTTTTTTTAGTAAAACCTCACATGAATTATATAATTATTTTCCATATTTATCAACTTTTAATTATTGAATCAATGGGCCTCTAAATCATACTCATTCTCAGTGCATAGCTCTGAAATTAATCAGTATAATATTCGATTATAATATATTAAAAATTAGAGATGTAATGTTTTGACCACCTTAGGTGTTTTTTTACTACAAATATAAAACCCTAAATAAAAATATGATGGTTCTGAGCTCATGTCTGGGTCTCCCATTCCCAAGTCCTCTCCAAATGATTGTCACACTTCCACTAGACATGCACCTAGGAATCGATCACCAACAAATGATCCTATCTTGATTATCCTCAATCTCAATAGGGTATGTAGAAAAGGAAGACCCATACTCGATGTCCATATCACTCTAGTGGATTCCACAAGGTAGTTCAAGCACATACCTCCTTAGATACGACATGTAGAAGATTTCATGCACCCAATATAACTATCATGGAAGAGCTAATCTATACCACACCCCACCAAATATACATAATGTACTAATGAATTTCATATATAAATTTCCACATCATCCAAATCACTATTATCCAAATCATGATGAAACCATTACAGAGAGATGGTATCTCTCATTAAAATCTGTATGCTTATTTTTTTCTATTGCCATGGTACTTATAATGGATCTATGAGTCCTCATCCACTCCTATATGAATTAAGCCTTATTTATTATATAAAGCATAAAATCTAGATCTCTCAAAGCTAAAAAACCTAGAATAGTCTAAAAAATGGTTTCACCTGAAGGGTTTCCCATATAAGTACTCGAATGGTTCCATAATGATGGTGTAATGGTTGATACTTTTTGTCCAATAACTCCACTGAGGGTAAGTGATCCTCCCAAATATAGAAAAAATCCATGATGAAATCTTGAAACATGTCCTTATTAGTTAGGATATCATTTTGGGGGTGAAACTTCATTTTTAAACGCAATTGAGTCCCAAAGGCCTCCAAAAATTCTCTCCAAAATCACATCTGAAGAAATAATCATGGGCTAAAATGGTCATGTACTAAACCTTGTGAATCTAGAATATCTCATCCATGTACAAGCCTCCTAATATCTCAACTGAAATATTCCCTCAAATATCTAATAATTTGTCTGAATTATTGATTCAGTATATGATCACCTAGATAGAATCATGTCCCTTTGATATATGTGGTAACCCTATCAAGATTTTTATGGAAATCCCTTTCCACTTCCACTATGGAACATAAAGGGGTTGAGCTAAACCTACTAGATCATGGTTCTCATTCCTCACGAACTAACATGCAAGGTGTCAAGAGGAAAACATTAAAACAAAAAATTCCTTCCCTGTGCACCAAAACTAATGTTGGATGTCAAAGTACATAATTATGAAAAATGTATGCACTGAAAAAAGGGATGAATGAAACTCCACCATTGACTCCTTCTACAACATCACTGGTACCATTGTCCATGATCTGAAAAGTATTTCATGTCCCAAATTCATAAAATCCATTGGGATCGCATCCTATGGGAATCTGAGTATGTAAGGTCTTATAATCATTATCTCTATTCTGATATTCACTAAAACATTGTGAAAGTGGTGGGGTAACAACAATCAACTTAATATATGAATAACCATTTATGTCTACTAACAAAAACTAAAATGAGGATAAAAACTCTAAATCCTTGACCAACAACTGAGAACATGTTATCTTACTAAGAGTTTCTTCCACCAGGTTCCCCATCCATCAAGAATAGAAAAATTTTCAGTTATAGTCCAAGAGGAAATCTATTCATATCCTCTATCTTAAGTTAACATCCTTCTCCAAGATGTTATAGATGAGACTCTTATGGTTAGATTAGATGTTAATCTACTCATCCATAAGGTAGTGTCACCACATATTCATGGAAAAGACTACCCCTGGTAGATCAAGATAATGGTTTGAATAGTTTTTCTCATCCATCCTCTACTGCATGGACCCATAGGAAATAAAATCTTAGATCTGAATCATGACACAAACTAACCTGGCCCTTGAGGCGTCAGAGAACACTACATACATAAAACCCACTTCATCAAATTTCATGATGGTTGGGGCTTTTCATACTCTACCTCAACTCCTAATAACATTTTTGAAACATTTCCATCCACAAAAAAGGGATGATTTTTAGGTCTTAGAAATGAAGGGTGAGGCAACTCGGTAAAAAATTAGTAAAAATGATCTTTTAATACCTTGAAACCCCATTAAAACTCTACACCTTGGTAACACTCCTGGGTGGCGACAAAGCTAGAACATTTTCATAATTTTCTAGATATGATACCTCTCATTCAACTTAGATGATGTGTCATTTTAATTGGACCGAAAAAAATTAATAATAGAATCATAGAGGGAATACAATAAAGGTGATATTCTCAGAGTGTGTCCTGGAATAACCACAAGTGGCTTTCATTCTGCTTCTCATAATTCGAGTACACTAAGATATTGTTGATGAAGATCACCAAAAAATGGTCTATGAAAGGCATAAATATTAGGATCATGATTCCCATGAACAAATTTGTGTAATTATTTATACTAAAAGGAATCACCATTAAATAATAGTGATTGTAGCAAAAAATGACATTCATCTTCAGATTATCATCATCCCATTATTATAGATGGTGATACACTAATTTATGTTCAATCATCAAGAACCGTCACACACCTCACAAATAATCGAATAGGCCATAAATCCACATTAGTTGATACTTATTCTTTATGATAAGTTGTTTCAAGAACTGTTAAAATATAATTGACATTAATATATTTTATTCCTTCTTTGAAAATAACACTATGTCTACCTTGGTAGAAACACTGGGTACCGAAAATCCCTTATTTTTCAAGAGCTATAACATCTCCCTTATTTCAAGAATCTCTGTGGGATCCATCAGATATGATGGTGCATATATCAGGGTCATCCAAGGGTGTATGTCAATGTTTATTTATTTCTATTGGTGGGAATGAAATCATAGAACATCCCCAATAAAGAATTCTTAAAAATCCACCACCATAAGGAACTATTAGCTAAAAGAATCAAAACCTTTTAGAGATATGAAAGCTAACATGTGATTAATAGGCTACACTCCATAATTCTAGATCCAGTACTACTCTACCAGGGTTTCCTTCTCTTACACAATGAAAACCTCATCTCATTACTAGGGGCACACCCCAGCATCCGCCTATGATAGTCAAGTTGGTCATGAATTGTTAATATAGATTATGTACCAAAGAATATGTCATTAGGCCCCATCCCTTATAAAAAGCTATCCCATATAAATATATCACTACCATGAATCATATCTCATTTTTGAAAGATGTGTGCACACATTGAGTCACCTACTATTGGAGTCTCCATGCATAAGGGTAAATCCTAAGGCTCAATCGGAATCTATAAGTCCTAAAATCGAGTTGCGAAAGAAAAGTAATGACACACAGGTGTGTCTATCAATACTATATATAAGGTATAAAAGTACTGGATCATACCATATATCATCCCTAGATCCTTGGGGTCATAGAACTCTATAGCCTGTAGCTTTCCTCAACCCTGAAAACTAGCTCCATTAGCCATGCATGGACCACCTAATCGTGATGGGGGAAATAGGACAATCCTCTGACCACCTCATGTTTCTCAACAAGTCCATTTACAGACATAAAATATTCTATATTACATATTTCTCCTTCCATTTCTTCTATATGGGTAGTATTTTAACCATATCCCAATCAGTTATAAGGCAGGTCATATAAACCCATGAATAATTTACAAGACCATCAAAGGAGAATCACCACCTCTCTCTTGGATGACTCAAAAATCATGGGATAGCTTCACCAAATATCCATGATCATGGTGTCATCTCCTAAAGTGTCTAAAACACTCGGATCCCAATAACATTTTTCATATTCATATTTCAGAGATATCAGCTCATGGGTTCCCACTACCGACACCCACTATCTATGTATTCCCTACCAAGATTCCCTCTAATACTAAGGCTCTTTCAATCACTCTATTATAATATAGAATGCACTAATAAATTAAAAAATCTAAATTGTCCCAACATATTCTATAATAAATAGTTCAAGATCTGAAGAACAGATATCACACCATATCTATGGGTTACTATGAAAGATCAAAATTTCTCTCTAAATAATCTTCCATGAACATACTACACTACAATAGATATAGACATTACTATATGTGAATTGATCATAGTGTGTCTACATAAAACCAATCACAAGAATATACCATCACCCATCAAGAATATACCATCACCCATCAAATCCTTAAAGATGTCTTGTTGTAAGCACTTCCATATAATATCTTGGATTCCCCGCATGGAAGAAAACATAGTTGACTATCTCTATCTTATCCCCATCCACCATGTGGTCTGGATCCCCCCCAAATCCTAGGAGTACACTTCCACATGGACACAAGCAGTGAACTCAATTTTCATGCATCCTCATTTAGTACATTTGGTGCTAATTGGTGCTTAGTGGGTGGCGTTATAGCTTCTAAAAAACTCAAAGGTACTATCCAAGGTACATTCTCATGTAATAAAGCCTCATCACTTGCTTAATTATCCTCATGATCACACATTCTAATCCTAACTTGTTGTATTTATCACGATATACCAAAATAATAAAATTGTCCCACAATCAATGATTATTAATGGAGATATGAATCGACATAGTTATTGTAACCACAACCAATACCTATATGATTAATGTATTGCTGCTATCCCTTCAAAAAATGACTACATGTATCAAGTCAAAACTTTTTTTATTAGAGTCCTAGTGTGTGTATACATCATCTTCCAGACCCATACTAAACACCCTAGCCTAGAAACCAAACTTGAATGACTTTAAACTATTTCTATAGAACCAAATAAAATGTCACTATATTTGGTCCAATGGTGGAATCAGATCTTATAACACCACTCATCCATGACCCAACCGACTGGGGCCTGAGCCGCGACTTCCCCATGCCTACCCCCAATAGGCCGAGGGCTAGGGACTAGCGCCGAGTAGGAATATACCATACATGGGAGGAATTATCCTAATGTACATGTACCCACACAAACACACACATATATCCCATCCTATGAAATGATTAAATGTAAAATAGCTAAAACAGAATTTATGCATTCATCTATATTACCATAATTAGAGTATACAAATAAAGCACTGAAAGTGATAAAGGGATAAAATAGATCCCAAAAAAATAGAAGATAGTAGAAACTACACACAAGGTGGGAAATTATATCAAATTCATCTAAAAATAATCCACCTCAATCTATATAGCTCACTGTATGATCCACTAGCTACCTTTCCTCCTAGGATTCTATTAAAAGAGTCATCGTCTTCATATGACATGACATGAGTGGATAGAGACCATGTTGGGGTGACTATAATAATACAAAGTAGGACACCCTAAAAATATAAATAAAGTACCAATTATATTCATATCATAGAATGGATATTGAGATAAAACGATGAAATTGAGATATAATAAGGAAGTACATTGTGCCTCCCTAAGGTCTCAACCAAATTTCCTTCTCCATGATTCCACTCAATTCTTATAGGGAACGATCATTCCAGGATAACACACACCATGAACAATGAAATAACTGGAGAAACTTATCCATGAGTTCATGATCATCGGTCTCCACCCAAGAAAAAAAATGGTATCTAATGATCTTTATACACATATAAGGCATCGCACCTAAGACTACTGGGGGTCACCACAAACCGAATCTGGATTGACCCAATATATAGGGGATCATTTTCTAATAATACCAAAACCCTGCTAAAATCGATTTCAATATTGGGGATCAATTTCCTATGTAAGTAGATCACTCCATGAACCCCACAAATGGTATATGAAGTAATGAAAGAGGAACAAAATATGGTATCAAGGAGGGAAACCAAATACACTATCAAAGACTCATCATCTAGAGGGTATCACAATCCAATGTTTTGGACCCAATGCTACACTATAACCTCAAGGGTGTGAAATAAAGGAAACATAATCAATTGATAATGAGCAATATTGATGAAACAAAGCACTCCAAACACACTCAACGGGGGTACAAAGTGTGTAATAGGGAGTATACTAGGTGTCTAACCGACCCTTGGTATGCCTGTGTGTCACTACCTCACAAGTCATATAAGCCAAAAAATACACAACATGTAATTAAGTATACGTGGAATATAGAAATATTATGGAACTCTTATTGTTCTATAATTACCACTTTATGTGATTTGGTTGTACATGTGTATCAACCCATGTACATATGGCCATGAACTTGTACACCAGTTCGTGATTGAATACACGGTTCTACCCATGAACTCTGTTTGTGTTCATGTACCACTATCTATCATTCCAGATTACCATCTAAGGTAAAATCTATTCCACTAGTGTGGTTCACATTATCTGAGAAAGGCGTCATATTAAATATTATATTTTTTTCTTAATGGAATCCCAAGACCCATGGCCAAGGTCACACACATCATCTGATCCTAGATGGCATACCCTGTAACTCAAGATTTTTCAAAACCCACTTGTTATTTTCTAGGTCATCTTCCATGCAACTGGTTCTGCAATTCTATCTATAGAATTGTGGTTTTTTGGTAATTAAACCCTACAATCATTGGAGATCCAAATCATGGATTCAAATATACTTGTAAAATACATTGTCAATCCACATCATCTCCCGTACATCAAATAGGGAAGAATGGGATCTGATAATCCATTTTGATCTACCTTTGATCATCCTACCAATTCATTACCCCACAATAACAACCTTGATCATGAAATAGACCCATAGTAATAATCTATTTTGCCGATGAAAAGTCATTTAACGATCATATACCCAATATTCAATGACCAAAGGGACACATAACATCCCCATGATGAGTGTGCTAAGAAATATAGAAGAAATCCATAAAATAAAAACATGAGGATTGACCATAGATTCTTTTTGAAGAATTATATAAATAAGAGGGAATAAAAAAATAAAAAATCAATAGTAAATAAATCAACCATCAATACATGAATAAATTCTTGTTTTTGGAATTGAATTGTGATTGATTGGTATAAAATAATGGGATGGAATAAAAAATTAGACATCCTACCTAGAGTATCAATTAATAATTGAAAATTAATAGTGATGTGTTGTCATCACTGAATATTTATAAGGAAACCAATGGTGCAACAATATTTGATATCAATATAATCTAATAACGTCTGCCAAGATCACCTCCAATGATCTCCCTCAATTTGAAGTGTTATGTGTTCAAAACTAAAAAAATTTCACATATAAATGTTTATTAGTAACTAATAATATTAATATTTAAATTAAATTAAATTTATTTAATTATTCACCCAAGATTGTGATCATATCCAACTTCCAATGCCAATATAGATTACGTCTCATTTTTTGTAAAACACCTGCCTGAACTCTATGGTGGCATCAAATTTTTGATTTGAGCCTCAATTCATGAGATATTTAAAAAATTTAGGAAAAACTCACACACATGATATTAAAAATTCTAATATTTTTAAAATTTTAATTACGGGCTCACCAGGCCCTATAATGTCATTTCATTATAGTGATTAGATCTAAAAATAATCTATATAATATTCTGAAGTAATAAATAAAAAAATTATTTATTATAAGTTCTTTAATGATGTTTATTTTTGATGTTTGGTTTTATTTTTGGTTATATAATGTGGTTTTGATGTGGGTTTGTGATGTGGGTGGTGATGTCATGAGATTTGGTTGTGATATATGGTTATTATGATGTGTAAAGTCCATGTGGAAGTAAAAAGAGGTGATGTGGGAATGTCTTCAAGAGGTATATGGTTGTTTTTTTGTGATGTACTATGATTGTTGTACATTTAGTAATGGAATTAATTTGTTAATGATGAATTAAAATCGGATATGTCAAAGTGTTTAATGAATGATTGAAACAATAATGGGAAAATTCATTAAAAGTTGTTATAGATAAATGTCAAATGAATGGGATAAATAAATGAAATAAATTTGTTGATTAATTTAATTGCTTTGTAATGGGAAATATGGGAATTTTTTTGATATTTATTTATTTTTAATGAAGGGTGGAATATGTTATATATCTTGTGGCCAATAGAATGGTGTTGGGTATTCAGATGTTGTAGTGAATGTGGTGGGTTTTTTGGGGTTTGGAGATGGTTTTTTGTATTGGTATGGTTCATTATTGGGAACCCATAACTTGTTACTATGTGTGGAATTATATATATTAATTTTATTATTCTTTTGATTTATATATGCACCCCATCCATGTTGAGAACCATTTTCTAATAACCAAATATTTTTGTGATTTATTGAAATTTTGGTGGTGAGAATGGATGGGATGCTATGACCTCTTCCATATAATCCCTTCTAGATGATGTTGATGGGATGTGGTTGTGGTTGTGATGGTCCGAAGGAAAAAAATTTCACTTGGGTGTAATTTTATGAGATTATGATATGTTATCTTATGGGGGTCATGAATTTTGGGAGGTGGCATGTTGTTTATTTCCTTCAGGTTCATGATACCCTACAACTCAAGTTATGTTGTTTTGTATATGAAATTAGGGTCTAGGAGTGTGTGGGGGGATGGGGTTGTGAGTTTATGGCCTAGTTTTTTTAGTGTGGTGAGATGTGATGTGATGGAAGGTTTCTCACAGTATTCTTTTCATGATGTAGGGGACCAAGTGTCTTTGAGAGAGATGTGATGCGATGTATGTGTTACATGAAAGAGATTAGAGTTTTAGGAAAAATGGATTTCTGTTTTTAGAGTGTAAAATCAATGGGAAAGAATTAAAGGGTACCCTTTTACTCAAAATTATTCATATTATTTTATTTTAATTATGTTTATTATTTGGTGATCATTCAATGGTGAGGTTGGGATTAGTTAGTTGATATTTTTATATAATGTTCATTATGATTTTTCTTCAAAAGTAAAATAATATGATTATTTTACATGTATATGATATACATTGGGAATTATATTCTCTAATATACTTTTATGGTCACCTTCCATATACATAACTTGGTTTCAGGTTTCCAAGATGACATAGTGGACCATGATGGACATTTCTAGCTCAAGACTTGTAGCTATTGTTATATCCTTTCCTTGCCTTTTTATTTTGGGTAATTATTTGGAGCCTTTATTCAATATTAGTTTTTATTGTCCTTTCATTGTACATTAGTATTATTTTTATTTATCTTATGTTATTTCATTGAGTTGATTTATCTTTGATATCTCATTTCTTGACCCTATTATTATAGAAGATGATACCTCTTATTTGTGATATTTTTATACCCTTGGAATTAATATTTATCCCGGGGAATACTAGAGGTGAGAAATAGTGGGAATTATCCATCTTCCTTCTTTTTTATGCATTTAAGGGTATATTTGTTAGGTACTGGGTCATTACATCCACCAAAGTGCAATTTTAAGATTCATGTTTCATAGAATTAAACATCTTTCCCCTCCCACTATGCACGAAAATAGATCATTTTAGGATTTAGGTATCATAAAATTATGAAAAAATATTTCTAGTGTAAATTTCAACACTGTATCCATTTTCTCCCAACTAAGTTCCTTATAGATATAAGATTTTTTCATTTAAGGAAACCCTGATATCTTGAACTGATACTTTATTAACTTTTCTACTCATACACAAGCCTAGTGATGAGTCATAAATAAACATGGTATGATAAAAAAAATTAAAAAATAAATAAAAGTAATAAATCTATTATTCTAGTGGAAATCATTAAAACCCATAAAATTTTACATTTTCACACCACTTTTCATGTGCATAAAATAAATCATATCAAAAATAAAGGCATAATTTTTTTTAAAATAAATACTCTAAAACATAGATAAGTAAATTTTAAATCCCATTAGAAGAATAGAAAATCATATTCATAATAATTTTTATACTTTAGTTAAAAATAACAGGAGTTTAGTAAAATCCGTCATAGAAACCAATTGGGTTAACTCCTTCTTCGTGCCATTCATGAAAATGTACATTTCCCAATGAATTCGAGTGATATAATGGGGCTCACACATCTTATACAAAATATCACACTAACCCATTATCATCTATTATTCTCAACTACCATAAAATGAATAATATATTCAGTGCTTCCACTTTTCATCATAACACCCTTGAAAAACTCTTTTAAATCTATATGCAAATCAGTTTTGGATACCAATATACCATATCCTTTTAAATACTAATACTAAAAACTAAAATACCCAAAAAAAATTACTAGAGTTTTTCTATTTAAAAATCATAAATCCATTAAAATAAATAAATAAAAATTAAATAATAGTTTCAATGACGGTAATTGTTATTGAAGTCGTATATGTAAAAAATGAGTATTATTTTTCATATAATGTAATGAATGTAAAAAAACACTCCGTATAAAATATGAAAAAATACTACATTTATTTTTTTAGACCAAAGTAAAATATATATATATAATATTTCATTTCAAATTCGTTATTTCCATATAAATCTATCCATAAAATAAATTCAAAAATATAGACATGCAATAAAATTATTTAATAAATAAATCATTAAAACATTTTAAATGAGGTTTTAACTTAAGGATTCCATTATATTAAGTACAACCCATCACATAAATTATTAATAACCCTTTTCAAATTTCTTTTAAAATTTATTTTATTTATTATAATGTTATATTAAATTACATAAAAATTTAATTACATGTTAAAGGTTTTTGGCAATAATCGGCTCATATGTTCAAATTGACATGGGTAGGTTGATTATGGTTAATGATTTCATTATTTCAAATTCACCAAAAATAATAATCATATAATAATTATTATATTTATAAATAGTTTATTCTTTTAAAACCAACCATGAAAGATGGATATGAAAAATTAACTACGTTATAGTTAAGGAAATAGTAGGTCCAATATACGCATTAGTAATGTTTCCATTCATAAAATAACATAATATAATGAAGTTAAATGTTATTTTATATTTAAATAATGATTATTTTATCATAGATATAATATTATTTCATTGAATACACTTATATATTTCATATATGATATGTGGTTATGAAAAACGAATCATAATGCTTTATGGAGGTGGTAATCCACAAGTACCCAAGAAAGATGCTATCATTTTTCCAATGGATAGAAATATATGAAAATAGAGAATATATATTTTTTAAATGATAATTATTTTATTTTTATCATATATATATATATATATTAAATTCATCATTGTAACCATCTGTGATAGGTGTTGATGGAAAAATTATTCCACCAGTTCGTGAGGTGGTAGATCGATGTGCACACGAACAAGGGTTCAATTTAGAATTTTAATAAGAAGAAATATATATTGGTTATGAAATTAAATTAACATAATATAAATAAATTTAATATTAATGTGTTATTTTTTCACCTTTCTTGAAGGATACTAGAATAATATAGAATAACAAATAATACTAGAATATTTGGTTAAAATTTATTCTTCTTATTTGGAAAACCTCTTTTGTTTACACCATAAGACATAAAAGGTTGAAATTATGTCAAAAATAAGACATATAGGATATGTGGCGGGATTTTAAGAATTTATTTAGTTATTAATTGTCTGAAAAAATAGTTCAGGATGTTTGAATAAAGTGGAGAGGATTTTCACTTTTAGAAATGAGGGGAGGGGCACTCTTGAAATAACTTAAAGTATTAAAATAATATTAATTAATTTTAATTTTAAAACTATATAATGTTGATATTTTTAAAATATAAGATTATTATGAGTTAAAATTATCTAATCTAATAATGTATTTTCAATTTTAGGTGATGTTTTCACCCGTATATATTTGAATTAATCGCCTGTTAAACCTTTTGTCTATTACTGTGATATCAAAAAAATAGATCTTATTGATGAGAACTTTTCTATAAAATTAAAAGTAAAATAAAATTGAACATGGTTGAAATTATATAAAATATAAATTCAGTTCAATTATTATAGTATTTTTATTAATTTTAAATCATTTCATAAATTTTTATTTTTTATAAAATATCAATAATGTAATTTTTGGAAAGGCATGAAACGATAAAATAGATTATGGGTCTAACTCTTGTAACATGGTTCCAAAAATGGGATTAACTAGTATATATGGATATTTTTTTATAAATATTATTACACATAAAATATTAAATATGTTTTCATATTATTGGACACTTTATATTCTGTAATAACCCATTCGTTTTCCCATTTTATACAAACTCATGGAAATGAATTTTTCAATATTAACGAGATTAAATTTTACTTCTAAGGTGAACCTAGGCTCATAAATGTCCTATGGATGAACTTTTACACCATTTATAATTATAATTTCATCTTTCATTATTTTTATAATTTAAAAATAATAAAATAATATTTTATATATAATAATATAAAATAAATTTTATGAACTAATCACATAATTTGACTTTGAGAACAACATTTTAACCAAGTAATTATAATATAAACTATTAAATCATTTAAAATATTATATATATATATATATATCTCCTAAAAAATCATGGTATTCTTTAACTTACCCAAAATATATTACATTTTGAGTATTCGAAATTAGTTACATTATTTTCCTACTACTTGCACAAGAAATGTGTGAGTCTTATGAAATCATTTATATCAATTATTTCATCACTAAAAACAAGAAATAAATTACCATGAAAAAATTATTTATATTTAAAATATAAATTTATAATTAAATACAATTTTTACCCATGCCATAAAACCTTATATAAA
Organism: Viscum album; assembly: GCA_963277665.1. NCBI lineage: Eukaryota > Viridiplantae > Streptophyta > Magnoliopsida > Santalales > Viscaceae > Viscum > Viscum album. The sequence goes on along the minus strand of OY728146.1, from coordinate 1,748,155,956 downwards.
TTAAAACCTAGAGTGTGACATTTTTTTAAAATCCCAATACATAAAATAATATAAATTTCATTATCAATGTGAAATTGAAATAAAATTCGATATATTCAAATTTAGAATGTTTATGATGGAATTTATCCCATTAAATGGTATTATGAAATTTTTTGGGTAGATTTTGAGACCCTATTTGATGATTTTACCACGGATTTCCTAATTTTACCATTACCTTGTTTACAATATATTTACCATGGTTACTATTCATAATGACCATAAATAAGATGGAAAATTTAAAAAAAAAATTGTACCTCCTGATTTCAAATATGGAATACATTTTTGATGAACCAATTTATTTAATTTTATGAAATTAATCTAATATTAAAATTGAAAATGTAATGAAAAATAATTTTTCTAGAAAATCTCCTTTTTAATTATAAATAGGTTTTCATAAAAACATAAACAATAAAATTGATTTCATTTGACATAATTGTATTATTAATAACAAAAGAAAAATAATTTTACTTCAAACACATTTAGAAAAATGATACATTTTAAATTAATCATCAATAAAAAAAGTTTTTAATTAAATTCAATTTTTTCTTTACACATTGAAACATAAAACATTTAAAAATTTAAAAAAATCACTCTATGATAATTTGGACATGATGATTTAAAAAATGAAATCATTTTTATCGATTAAAATTTATAAATTTCCTTTAATTAAAGATAATCTTTAGTTATAGAAGTCAACAAAAATAAATTTTGAAGAAATCATATCTTTGAAGCATAAATTGTGATTAATAAAATTGAGTAATTTTTTCTTATGAATAAATTTATATATTTTTATTCATTAATACATTTATATTTTCATCAAATTATTGTTAATAATATTTGTACTAACAAATTTATGTTTTTTTAAATTACATAATTTATATATTAATATATCATGTTTCTTTTATGCTTTTAGTTGTGTTTTTTATATGTTATTCCACATAGTGTTAATTTTAAAATATTGGGTATTACATTATCCATATTTTTAAAAAAATCTATCATAAATTGATCTTCATCTTTGTAATCATTTTTTTTAAATTAGAAAATAATTTTTTAGAAATATTATATTGTATTAATGTATAATTAAGATTTATTATGAAATTAGTGAATGGGAAATACAAGGATCATATAAAATAACACATAACATGGTTTACAAGTAGTAGAAAATTAGTGGGATGTAAAAATATAGACATGGAAGAAAACTTTAGAATCCAAATAATTCTGGAGAGTAATATAGATCCTTGATAATATAATTATAAATTTTTCTGAGAAATTTAATGACCAAAACACTATAAACCAGTGATATTTGAAAAGGAACATCAATTCATAATAAATTAAGGTAATAAGATATATTTTTTAATTCAGGATTATTTTATAATATTTTAAGAATTCCTTTTCCATATTGAATATTAATATATGGAAATATACTTTCTTGAAATGTATAACATGAACATTTAATCAATTCAAACAACAATGTGAACTTTTTCTCTAAAATGTGTGTATTAAAGGTGAAATTTTAATTCCTAAAACATGAAAATAAACATATAAGTAATCCCATTATCCTAAAAAAGAAAAAATTATATTACACTTCTATTAAGATGTTAATCAAAAATTAAATGTTTATCATAAAGTAAGACAATAACCAAAATTAAAAAACCTTCATATGAGAAAATAATTTAGTAATATCTAAAATTAAATATTAATACCCAAAGATAAAACTAAATCAATATAAAAAAAATTAACCATATAATTATTCAACATATTTTGAAACATGTTCAAAACCAAAAAATCAGAAAGATTTTATCACATATTCTCCCTAGCTTAATTATTCATTTTATTTTCATCTGTATTATTCACTAATAAATTCATATATGCAAAAATGTATATTCACAAATCATATAATCTATGAAATATGTTACTAATTTTTATAAATATCAGAAATATTCATAAATCCACAATAAACTCATATATTATTCTAATATTAAATTTAAACTTTATTCCCCAAATAAAATCCCATTATATTCTTTTTTTATTAATCATATAAGCTTCCAAAAATAGTAAAATTATTCAAATATAATACTAATCATTTATTCACCAACTAACTTTTCTATCCCATAGTTATTGGTAAAACAAATGTTTCCAAATTTTAATAACCCATAATTTCCTCAAAATCAAAGATATTATTGATGTTAAACATTTTCAATGACTTTTAAATTATGTGGGAAAATGTAATGGAGTTATATAGAAAATAACATATTCATTTAAACTCATACCATACCCAGGTGTTATATTGACATAAATATATCCCAAAATACTCTTAATATTCTTAAACATCTGTGACTTAAAACTAGAAATGGGGTTTCTAAGCATTTAATTTTTTAAAAAACCATAATGTTATAGACTCATTATATTATCTATAACCCTTAAATAAAACTCTCACGTGAACATTCTAATCTCCATTTTTATCTAAAACCAAATATAATAAATATTATGACACCATGGAACCTATACACCTAGATACCTTACTGGAAATAATATCTTTAAATTTTTGGATTTCGTACCTATAAAAGTGACTGAATTTTATCAATCTAAAGAATAAAAAACTTATAGAAATTTAGGATCACTTACACACCCATAAAAATTTATGTTTTTTCATTTTTAATAATTTCTACAAACTCTTTCTCATGGACATTTCAAAATTGCATCCATATTTTCAGAAAATGATTTCATATTGTAGACGTTCCTACATCATTCAATGTAATTTCCATATATATTACATGAACATTATTAACAGTACTACTCTTCCTTATTCCCTATGAATAATAAATTGGAAATTTAAGATAAGAAATAAAAATCATAGAAACGGAAATAAAATAAATGAATATTTTAATCAGGTAAAATAACTGAAAACCCCAAAAATGTTTACATTTTAATGTTATTCACTGAGTATATGAAATAAATAATATATATAAATGTTAAACACAATTTCTCTCAAAAAATTAACATCAAAACTAAAAACAATTGAAACCATTTTCAGTAACATAGATCTTCAATTCATAATTCATGTTAAACACATTGTATAAATAACTAGGTCCTAGTTAAATACATTGCATAATCTATCATAGATGACTCGATTCTTCTTTCAATTGAAGAAAACAAACTTTTTTTTGTTCATTGAATAAAAATATTGTGTTTCAGACAAAGTAAAATATATATTAGGATCACCCAACATTATATATAACTCTCATATGCCATATCATAAATAATGTTTTTTAGGATTTTACATTTTCATCATAAAACCCTTGAAGAATACTTCTAAACACACATTCAAAACAATTTTAGAAATAAAAGTTAACATTTTTTTGAAAAAAAAATCAAATCTAAAATACATAGAACAATGGATAAAAAATTTATTTCTTAGAAAAATAAATATCATAATAATTAAGAAAAAAATATAATAATTTTTTTGGTGGTGGGAAATGTTGTTGATTCCATATAAGTTAAAATAGAGCATTCCTTTTCCGTTTTTTAAAGGAATCCACATAATTCTGTAAAAAAATATTTAAAAATATTCCCATTTGAAATCCTATGAATGGAAGATAAAATAGATAAAAAAATATTTTTTATAATTTAATTATGTTAAAATTAATACGTCTATAAAATGAAATTATGAATAGGTACATTGAAAAAAATATTTAAAAACTAATTTGTTAAATCATTTAAAATAGCTTTTCTTAAGATTCCCTTATCTCGAGTTTTCCCCTTCAAGTAGTGACGCAAAATTCTATAAATTAAAATCCATTTTTGAATAAAAAATTCCATATCATGTAATATATTTATAGAAATATCATGCACTACTTTTGTTATATTGAATATTTATTGTTTATTGGATTTAAAAGACTATTAATAATCATAACTGTTGATAATATATCCATTTTATATTTATTGATAATATTAGTATATTAAAGGGTTTGATAATGTATAATTAACATATATGGATGAAGCGATGGTCTCGGTCTGTAGGAATATACCCTATGAAGCCCATCTATTAGAGATTCAATGAGAGATAGAGTCACTGCGGTTTTCCCTTGAACAAGACCGATATAATATTAAAAATCTAATTAATGAGTGAAACCATTTCTGATATATTTTAAATCTTCTCGAGATCACAACCAAAACCTCATTCTCTGAACCACCCCATGAAAATCTCAGCATCACACACTTTATCATTAGGGAATTCATTAATGTAATATAGAGATATGTATCTAGAACCTAATAGTATGAATTTTTATATTTTATTTTTTAATGAAATAATGATTATATTTATCTATTTTCTTATTATTGTTTAAATTATTATATAATAATTTTGATTAAAATTAGATTTTTGTACAATGAATCAAAAATCATATTTCTGGGAAATATATATTTCTATTCAATAGACTTATTTAAGGATTTAAATAACTGTTCAAATAAATTATATTTTAAAAATAATATAATTATAAAAATAAATTTTTTTTAAATTTAAATGTTAATAACAAGTTTCAAAACTCAAATATAATTATTATAAGTGTCAAAAAACTATTATTTTCTAATGAAACCATTGTTTTTTAATAAATACAAATTTTTGATTTAAAATACTCAAGTATAATATTTAGAAAATAATTTCCATAAAATGAATATTATTTTTGAAACCATAAAATCTAAATTATCCAATATTTATTTTTTTAACAATTTTATACGAAAAAATAATTTTTCAGTATAAATTAAAAATTGTAAAAATATATTTTCTTTATTATAACATTGTCAATTTTCCAAAGTTATATAATAAATAATATAAATAATATAATCTACCATAATTATATTTAATATTTATAATAATTCTTTTGATGTTATTTAATTAATTTTATAAACCCTTAATGAATCCTCAAAATCCTATATTATATTTTAAATTTTATCTCAATTATTTATAAAAATGTATCAATTTCACATCACGGATGTAATAATTTATATTTTTTTTACTCATCCACTCAAAAAAAATTAAAACCACTCATATTTATCTAAAATAGTTGGAAAATAGTGGTATGGTTTTTTCTTTTAAATAATTTATGATATAGTTTCCAAAACCTATATTTGGAAATTAATAAACAATCTTCCTCTCATTAAAAATAAAAACTCACCCAAACTCACATTCCTCTTCACTAAAAATACTTTGAGATGAAATTACTCTACCTTTTCCTCTCTAGTTTATTCCCAAGGTTTAACTAAGATATTAATATGATTCTATAAAATATTTATAAATTTTCTCTAAGAGTAAGTGATACTGTCATGATCCCATTTATTAAATCATATTCTTAAAATAATGACTTTTTAAAAAATTTCTAGTTGGGATATGTCTTAACACATTACTATTACTATTATTATGTTTCCAAAGTAATTATATACTAATTAATCTATCATTAAACCTTTATATAATAATTTTTGTACACCTGTTATGCTGCCTAAATTATCCAACTATTTATTTACATACATTTGTGTAGTGAATCACCCTCTAAACTTCAAATCAAGGGTATTCAAATAGTTGTATCTATCATTAATTTATTATGGATATAAATTTATGTGACTATAAATATTTAATAATTCATTTAATATTGATGAAATGCATCCTTACATTGTATTATATATGTTTATCACTTTTTCATATACATGATATGAATGTGATGGGTGGGTTCGGTATTATATATCCCTCCAATGAATTGGATCATGTTTTTATCTCATGATGTTACATATACAGTGAACAATATTTCATCCTATGTATAATATGTTACAATATATTGGTGTTTATCTATAACATAAAATTATTATTTCATGTTTTATCCTGTTATTAAATTCTTATATTGCTGTTATATTAACATGTTATTCCATGTCTCGTTGTTCAATATTATTATTATCACACCAATTATGTTTCTTTGGTATTCCAATTGGATCAAATTTACTACTTTACCTTATTATTTTTTTCATTTATTCGCTTATGGGGATTTATAGAACATCATTTACATATGTACGCCCTTGGTTTTCTCATCCAATTTTAGAAGAATCAAGATAATTGAATGGAATTTTGTTGAATTTTTGTTTGTGTATATATATTTCATATGAATTTTTATATGATGTCTACCTAAATTTAAAAATAATATAGGCCAAAAAATCATCATGGATTTAATAATATGTATCATTTAAAAAAAAGAGTTAAGTTTTATTTGAGGTATTGATTTTCATAAATGGTATTAGAAAACAAGTCTGGTTTTTAGGAGATAGGCTTAGAAAACTATAGAGGAATCCTTGGGGATAAGACTAAAAATAAAAAAAAATCTCTACGTTTTTGTTAAAGTATTTAGTTAGTTGTTTTAAAGAAAACATATCTTCATCTGGATAATACAAGTGCATGTAGATCATGCATATATATACATTGGAGAAATAACACCCAAAAAAGAACATTGATGTGGACTTGATCATCACCTGGTGCAAGAAAAAGGACCTTGATAAACACCTTGTTTGAAATTATTGAGGGACATGTACTGGTAAATTTACATGCTCATTAATTACCATTTTTATGGGAACAAAATTTCAAAAATAATTTATATTTGGAAATAGTTCATGGATAACATAGATTGAAACATATGAAATTAATAAGTTTAAAAATTAATGTAATTTAATAGTTATCTATTTAATATAATTTTTTTTTATTTAATGTGTTTGACACATTAAATATAATCATCCCTAATTTTCTATCTATTCAAATAAAAGTCAAGAAATTTGTTGAACTGATTTGACAACCATTGTGAGGGATAATATAATGACTTCCAGAATGAGATTCCCAACCCTATGGGAGAAGGAATATTAAACATCATGATATTACTTTCTCAACTAAATCATATTTTTTTTAAAAATCATGATTAGCACCTAGATCAACTTTTGTAAGAGAAATTTATAATCGAGACCTTTATGTGATAAGGATCGCCTGCTTTCAATGGATATTTTAATCCTTTAAATACAGAGAAATGGGTCGGATCCATTGAAAAGATATTCACAATCCATTAATGCTCTTGGAAATTTAATTCCAAGATGGTTTTTTATTTTATGGATAGAGGGCCTGATAAATTATGGAAGTTAGTAAAAAATTCAAAGCCTAAGGTGTCAATAAAAGTGATGGAGTGTAATAAATTCATTAAATCATTTTTCATAAATTATTTTCCTCACACACTCTAACTTAAAATGGTGGTAGAATTTTATAGCCTCGTGAAAAAAGAAAATAATTCAATTAGAGATTATGTGACTAACCTCCCAAGGCTTTCACAATTTTCCTCTAGATTTATAATATTCCTTGAATTTTATGTTGAACACTTATTCGGTGGGATAATGTTGAATATTTTAAAATCATTGGTCATTCAAGACTCTAATGGCTATGAGAGAATTTTATAATGTTCCTTCAATGTAAAATGGTAATCGGGGAATCTCAAGGGACTCTTCTGATTGAAAAAAATAAATGGAGAGTGGATTTTAATTCTGGTATTTTAATGGAAAACCCTTAGGGGGAGCAATAAATTCCATTATCCCACATGTCAAAAATGATGGACGAAGTATCTCATAAATTTATTGAAGGGAAAAAATTAATTTGGTATAACATCCAAGGTAAAGAAAGAATATAACATTTTTATATTTATTAGAATTGGTAAATTAAATATTAATTTTACTTTAAATAGGATGTTATTTTTGATGGGGTACCTGATATCAAACAGCAAGTTTATTTGAAATCTTACGTTGTACACAACCTTGGGCCATACTGAAAAATAATAATATAATATTATTTTATATGGAAGTTAATTCCAAGCTATTGTATTGGCTGGAATGGAAAAACTATCTAAAATTTGAATATATATGTTTGTTAAATTTTTATTACATTTATCCAATAAATTTTGTAAGATTATAATAAGAAAAATTCTGATTTTAAGCATAAATACTCTAATATTCATTAAAAAGTTGATTTACCGCCTTTTGATGGAGAACCCTATTCAAATCTAGTTTGTGTAACTTTTATATATTCTATTTGACAAAATAATATTCCTATTTAGAATTAGGAAATCAAATTTTACTTTGGATAAATTTTTGGTTTTTTTTGATAAAGTTCATTTTTTTATAAATAGTGAAAAATATTGAATTTTAATTCAAAACTTCCTTTTAATATAATTTATTTATAAGGCCATATTATCTTTTTAATTGGTTTTAAAGTGTAAATATATTATTTTTTTAATATTTAAAACAATTTTAGTCATTTAATATAATTTTACATTGAAATTGGATGTAAATAAGTGTCAGTCTTTTGATAGTTATTATTTCAAAAAAACAAGCTTTCTGTTTTGGAAACGAGAATTAATTTTAAATTAATTTATCTCACTTTTATGTTTTAAATTTTGAAAAATAGATTCTATATTTAGAATATGGATTTCCCAATTGTGTAAATAGGTAACATTTATTTTTAAACATTTTAAATATTTATCTCAGTAAATATTTTATTTACCATGGTTAAAGTGTAAATCTCGTAAATAAGGGTAAAAAAATAATATTATAATAATATTAAATTATCCTAACATGTTTCCTAATCCTATTGGTTGATACGTTTCTGACCATGGGCATCCTTGGGATGATTTTGGGACCCCATGGAGGCACATGGGAGTGATAATGACACTTTATATTAATTAATTTAAAGTAAAGATAAAAATGACTTAATTATATATCTTTTAGTAAATCAATTATTACATGGGGTTATATAATTTATCTCTTAGAATATTAATATTCATTTTAAATATAAAAAATTTTATAAATCATGATATTTTTTTATAGTTTTTATACATAAAATAAATAAAAATATTTATGACACAATAATGATATATTGTTTACATCATTAATGAATGATTTCAATAAATAAGATTATAAAGATTAAATGAATGTAAAAAACCTATCCAATTATTATTGGATTATTTTATTAAAACATGATTCATCTTATCTTGTACTTTAATAATTTTCGGACCTTTTGACCACGAAAATCATTATATAATAAAATAATCTTTTTAATCTTTTCTAAAGAGCCCCTCCTCCCCCTTAAAAAAAGCCCTCACTTCTAACCCATTCCTCACACTTATCAAGCCCCTTTACTCATCCAACCTCTACCAAATTAATCTCCCTACATTCATCTCCTCCTACTAGAAGCCTTCCCCTAGTCAGAATAAAATTCAATTAAACATCTTGGTTCAAACTAAAGAAAGATACTTGATTTAAAGGTAACATATTCTGTTATGTTATTTCATTTTTTTTACTTCTCTAACCCCATAAAATCTTTTTATTCCTTTATTTTATAAAAAAACCAGTATAATAAATATACTAGGTTTATTTCTGATAAGTATTTTAACTACACATACACACACCTTTGTCTAATGGGTAAAGAACATACAGTTTTTGTAGATGGAGAACTATTGTCTCCCGAAACGATGATCGATCAATTATCTATAAACACCTATCATGGTGTACATTATTATGGAACTTCATATATGTGATATATATATTATATTTATACTTTTTATATGTTTCTTTATTTTCCATTTATATCATACCTTTATGGTTTCCATAATGGGTAAACTCGATAATTTAATTTGAAGAAGTGCAAACTACCACCCCCTCAAAGTTTTATGACTCGTTCATGCCATATGTGGAAGGTATAAAGGATTGAGATAATTAAATTATATATAAAATTATACAGGTATTATAATATAACTATTTATCATTACATTTTCATTCCATTAAATATAAAATAGAATTGAAAGTAGCGTTCTTGCGTACGTACTGCTTACCGTCTCCATGAACGGTGCATTGTATTTCTTATCTCCTAATGTTATGTTCTATTAAAAATACATATATATTCTAGATATATAAGATATATATGATATCTAAATCATGAATATATTTCTGTATATAATTTAATTTTGAACACATGGACAATTTATAATTATAACATGTTTATTTTTAACTCATGTTCTGAAAATCGACAAAATGTATGATATGAACTCAAATAATTAACTAATTGTTTTAGAAAGGTAATAATTGATATAAAAAGAATAATAAACTTGAAAATTTTTCTTAATAAAGAACAAATTAACTTTACTTTATTATTCTGGAGATTAATGAACGATCGAGTCTAGTGGGACATGAGGTAAGGGGTTTCTTATCTCAATTTTAATTATATGATATTTTCATTGTTCACCGATAATTTATTGCAATATGTGTGTTGTGTACTGAATTTTGATATATATTAACATGATTATCCTTATATTCATGCTATTATGTGATTAATTTGGTAGTTATAAACTTATTTTCATACAACTCAATTGATAACAAAGTGGCAAGAGGTTTTCATCTCACTTTTTATTCCTGTGAGATTTATGCAATATTTTCCATTGTTTCCTTTTTGTGGTGTATGTACTGCCAAAAATTTTATTATTTGTGAAATGTAATTTAATTTTATGGGTATTTTATTCCTCATTGTATGATCCTTTCTTCATGGGGTGTATGTGTCATAAGTTACCAAATCTATAAGGGAACCTTTCACCACACTCCATTAGTCAAAGACTTCTTTTTGTTATGTCTTTTAATTTACATATTATTATGTTTGGATATGATATTATATATCCTTATTGATGTAAATTTTATTTCCATGTGATGATATACCCTTTTTTCTCTCATCAACTAATTTTATTTTAATTTTAATGTGATGTTGTTAGGCTGTCGAATTTTTGTAAGGGAACTTCTTTACCCAATTTCAATTCTTTGGGTTAAACTTATACTTATTGATTATGTCAAGATATGAATATTTTTGAATAACCAATTATTTTTTTCATTTAATATCCACTTATATTGGGTTTGTTATTTTTTTTCACACATAATTATTCCATTGATTTGTCCTTAATCTAAGGATATGATTTTTTCAAGGGACTTTGCCTCAGTTTACATTTCATTGAAACTTTTTGTTGTTATACACCAATTCACTTTTATATGGTGTATATACTTCCCTTTTACATATTATATCATGAATCTATTTATTCTCATGATATTATAATCTTTTATTAATGTTATTCCTCAATTATTTTTATTCAACTGTCTCTCTTTTTGTTGGGACATCTTTAACTAAAATATCATTGTAAATGTTTTATTGATTCATTAGTCTAAATATTTATCATTAATATCCAGGTTTTAAAAATTGTTTTATGGATTTATTTATATGGACATTAATGTTTTAAATTTTTAATTCTTTTAAAATCTTTAAAGTGGTATGGGATACTTCGATTCCAAAATCCCTTTGTTAAATTTTTTAAATGGTTTTGAAAATGGTTTGATAAAGCATTTTTTATTTCAATATCTTCATATGATATATTGTGATTGGAATGTGAAAATGTTATCTTTCATTTATTCTTGTGTTATGTGTTATGTTTATGTTATGGTTATTGGTCATTGATTACGTATATGGGTAGTTCTGTGATAAATCTATGGTGAGTAAGCCCAAGATAACTCTCCAATGCATTGGGTAACGTGAAGGTGGTAAATGTTAATATTTATCCTAATAGATTTAGGAAATATAATATGATGGGTATTCCCATGTAACTCCCTATGTAGCTTTGATAGCTACAATGTAAGTATGTTTTTTATTCCACTAGTTACCATTATGTTTGTTTATTTCTGTGTGTTACTCATAAATCTTATGATTTTATAAGGTATGTTATGATTTAAAAGTATGGTTTCATTGAATTTTATTTATTGATGGTATAATGTTTTCTTTACTTATTTTATAAACCTTACTAAGATTTTTATACTCATCCCATGTTTTTGAAATGTTTTCCATAGGACATAAAGATGAATAGGGTCGAGGATGAGATCAAGTAAAAGTCATGATATTTAAAACATAGAACTAGACATGTTTATTTATAAGAGTTTTTATTTTATAAAAAATAGATATTGAGTAAAAGTGACGAGGTGTAATTTTCAAGTTGATATGTAATAGTTATGCCCTAATTCTCTAAAAATAAAAACTTAAAAAGATCCTCAATGTGAATTATTCATTTAATTCATGATTATGTAATGTTTTAAGGCTAGGTCATTATAGTTGGTATCAAAGGTCAGTTTAGACAACTTTAGGGATTAAATGTATTCATTAAACACATGGTTAGTCTTTATGCATTTTATTTTAGTTAAATACTTGTTTTATAAATTTTTTAAATCAAGGAAATTTAGTTACAAATGGAAGGAGGAAGATCTCAAATGGAATTTTTATCCCTTCTCGATGACATGCTTGAAATAATTATTTCAAAGTCATGTTCAGATGATTATGAAATATTTTCTAGCATACCACTCCCTTTCAAGCAGTTGTTTAAGATTTCAAACACCTCCACTATACCTAGATATCATCATGGATCATGGGATGTATTTAGTCAAATACTATTTTTCAATATTCTCATATTTTCAAGAAAGGTAAGTATTATCAAGGAATTTTCAAATATTTTACCATATCACAATATTTTTAAGCATAATATTATTTTAAAAAATGTTATAAATAAGGATACCATTGCACATCCAATTTATATTTTCCATTATAGTATAGTCTCTCAGTACATACTTATAGTATTTTAAAATAATGATTGATTGAAAGATTCAACTCAAATTCAGTCCTACTATTTAATAAAAATCATTTTTTATCAAATATTTTGAAATTATATGTCATACATGATTATTTTCTGAAACTATTTTTTTACAAACAACCATATGAACTAAGTTTTACAAGGTTTATTTTTATAAAGGAAATTACTTTCAAGGATCTCTAAATCATTGTTTCAATACATGGATCTTCTACCTATGTGAACAATATGATGATGAAACTATAGACACCATGATCAATGTATGATGTTCTTTTTATTGGGAATAGTTTTATTTTATGATATGGTGGGGAAAATGACAATATATAATATGTTTAAGTCTTAATGTATTGGGATAAAAATTAATGGTATAAGAAAATCTTTCAGGTTAAAACAATATAGGGTTACTTTTTATTTTTATAAAAATGACAACCCATAAGATTGGGGACAACCCATCGCGTCTAAAAAGGCTGAAGGAATCGATCCAACAACTGCAGGGGGACAAGGTCGCATTTCCTACCACTTTCCTACGTGAAGTCCCTCATTAGTATTACTTATTATTTTATGTTAAAAGATTTTATGGATCAATAATATGTTGATTTTGGGAACTTATGTTTTATCAAATGGATATCCATAATATAGGAAAATGATTTGGTGATTAAGTGATAAAGGTTATTTTAGAAGATGTTTGCTCTTATGGAAACATTATATGCTTAAGGGAAATGGAATTATATGGGATCTCATTTGTTGATTAGGGGATGAAATATTATTTCGGAAGAATATATATTTTTATTGTAGAAATATAATGATTTGGTTTATTTATGGAAATGATTAACCTATCATGGAGAATATGTGATTAGGTTAATTACTTTTCAGTATGATACTTTAATAGTAAATGATGTTATTTGGAGATAAATTATAAGATTTATCTTGGAATACTATGTGATTAAATCCTTCTGAGATTTGGTTTTCAATATTAGTTGGGATTACTTTGAAGAATTTTATTGACAGTTGTTTATTGAATGTTATTTCTTGAACATTTGGTATTGTTTGAAAAAATTTGGAGATTAAGAGTAATTTTTATTTTTGTAAAAGATTATCCTTTTGGGTATTATCAGATCTTGTACTAACCATTTGGGTTTTGGTTAATGTATAAAGACATGGGAGATATAAAGTACATATTTTGTGGATTATGTGATTCTCTAGAAGTTTATTATTGTTCTTTAAATGTAAGAAAGTCATTAGAAATACTCATCGTTTGGAAAAAAGATGAGTTTGTGGTAGAAATATAGTAAAGGATGAATGTCTACATGAAAATTAAGCATTTTTACTTATGTTCTTATTCAATCTCTTAAATAAATTCCTCAAATTTATCAAAAGTAACTTAAAACAAAAAAAAAATTCCATTAAATTTCCCTTATGGGAAATCAAAGACTATTTAAACCATCACAAGTTTGTCATTTTTTGGTGGTTAAATTTCTCCTAATCATGTTTTCTACCACTCTCCATCCAAAACTGCTGGTTTTTTTCTCTTCCATATCCATGTTTTCCTACATAGAATCTAGGCATGGGCTATCTTGGGTGACCTTTTTATTTATCTTTCTTTCTTTTAATGTGATATTTTTATTGACTCTTTTTCCGATGTGGGATATTCAATGATGTTTCCATGCCAAATTTTGAAATTGTGAGGACATAATTCCCTATAGGGGGAAGGAGGTAACATCCCAGGTAAATAAAGAATATAACTTTTTCATATTTATCAAAAATTTTGAATTAAATATTAATTTTACTTTAAAGGGTATGCTATGTTCGATGGCGTACCCGATACACAGCAATGAGTTTCTTTGAAATCTTATGTTGCACAAAACATTGGGTCATACTGAAAATTAATAATATAATATTATTTTAAATTGTAGTTAACACCTATCCATTGTATTGGCGAGAATGGATAGAACTAACTGCAATATAAATTTACATGTTTGTTAAATGTTTTTACATTTATCCAATAAATTTTACTGGCTTAAAATAAGAAAGAATATGATTTTAAGCATAAATACAATTAATTTACATTAAAAGGTCGATTTACCACATTTTGATGGAGAACCCTCTTTAAATATAGTTTTGGTCAGTTTTATATGTTCTATTTGAAAAAATAATATTTTTCTTTAGAATTGAGAAATCAAAATTTCCTTGTATAATATTTTTGTATTTTTTTGATAAATTTTATTTTTTATTAATAGTAAACAATACTATATTTTAATTCAAAATTTCCTTTTAATATAATTTATTTTTAAAGTTTTATTATATTCTTTGTTATTTTAAAAGTTTAATTATATTATATTTTATCTATTCAATGCAATTTTGGTCATTGGATGTAATTTCACTTTGAAATCGGACATAAATAAGGGTCAATCTTTTGATAGTTATTATTTCATGAAAAAATGATTTTTGTTTTGACAACAATAATTAATTTTAAATTAATTTCTTCGACTTCTGCATTTTAAATTACGAAAAATATATTCCATATTTGGACTTATGAGGTCTATATTTTGTAAATATGTATCTTTTATTTTTATATATTTTAAATATATACCCAAGTAAATATTTTATTTACCCTGGTTAAAGGTTAAATCTGGTAAATATGGGTAAACAAATAATATTATAATAATATTAAATTACCCTAAAATATGTTCTAGTCATATGCTTTGATACATTTACCACCATGGGAATCATTGGGTTGATTTTAGGACCCCTTGGATCCACATGGGAGTGATATTGACACTTTATATTAATTAATTTAAAGTAAATACAAAAATGACTTTAACATATGTCTTTTAGTAAATAAATTATTACATGGGGTTATATAAGTTATCTCTCCAAATATAAATATTAATTTTAAATATAAAAATATTTCATACATCATTATATTTTTTTAATAATTTTTATAAATCAAATAAATAAAAATATTTATGACACAATAATGATGTTGTGTTTACTTCATTAATGAATGATTTAAATAAATAAAATTATAAAGATTAAAACAATGTCCAGAAATGGTCAAATTATTATTGGATGATTTTATTTCTAACATGACTCATCTTATCTTTTACTTTAATATTTTTTGGATTATTTGAAATCGAAAATCATTATATAATAAAAATAATATTTTTAAATATCCAAAAAGAGCCCCTCCCCTCCCTTATAAAAATCCCTCACTTATAACCCATTACTCACACTACTCTATCCCCTTGGATAATCCATCCTCAGTCCAATTATGCTCCCTAAATACCTATACTTTTTCTCGAAGCATTACCCTAGGAAGAAGGCAATTCAATGAAACCTTTTGGTAAAATCCAAAGGGAGATACCTGATTTAAAGGTAATGTCTTCTCTTAGGTTGTTTTGTTTTATTTTACTTCTCCATCCCCATAAAATATTCTTACTCCTTTAATTTATAACAACACCAGTATCATCAATATACTAGTTTATTTTTATGATAAGGATTTTAACTACACTTACACACACCTCCATCTAATGGGTGACGAACATATTGTTTCTGTGGATGACGAACTACTGCCTCACGAAACGATGATTGTTCAATTATCTCATAACACCTCTCATGGTGTCAATTATGATGGAACTATATTTATATGTTATATATATTATATTTATATTGTTAATATGTTTCTTTATTTTCCATTTATATCATACCTTTATGGTTTCTATAATGGGTAAAGGCGATAATTTCATTTGAGAATGTGCAGACTACCACCACCCCAAAGTGATATAACTCATTCATTACGTATGTAGAATGTATAAAGGATATATATAATTAAATTATATATGATATTATAATGTAATTATAATATACCTATTTATAATTCCATTTTCATTACATTAAATAGGAAATAGGAATGAAAGTAGCATTCATGCGTACGTACAGTTTACCGTCTCCATGAACGGTGCATTTCATTTCTTATCTCCCAATGTTATGTTCTATTATACATACAAATATATTGTGGGTATATATGATATACATGATATCTAAATCATGAATATAATTATAGAGATAATGAAATTTTAACCACCTGGACAGTTTATAATTATAACTAGTTCATTTTTAACTCAACTTCCGAATATCGACAAAATGTCTGATATGAACTCAAATGTTTAACTGATTGTTATAGAAAGGAAACAATTGATAAAAAACGAATAATAAACTTGAAAACGTTTATTAATAAATAAAAAATTAACTTTATTTTATTATTCATGAGATTAAATAATGATTGAATCAAGTCAGACAAGAGGTAAGGGGTTTTTTATCTCACTTTTAATTTCGTGAGATTTCCATTGTTCACCACTTATTTGTTGAATGTGCCTTATTGTGTACTGAATTTTGATTTATATTATCACTTTTAACATTATATTCATGGTATATTGTGATTCATTTGGTGGTTATTAACTTTTTTTGTACAACTCTATTGATTATAATGTGGTATGATGTTTTCATCTCACTTTTTATTCCCATGAGATTCATTCTATATTTTCCACTATTTCATTTTTTGTTGTGTATGTACTACCCATGATGCTATTTTTTGTAACATACTTTATTTTATGGGTATTTAAGTCTTCATTTTATGATACTTATTTCATGGGGTGTATGTTTCGTATATTACCAAATCAGTAAGAGTACCTTTCACTATACTCTTTTAGTCAAAAAGTTCTTTTTATTATCTAAATTAATTTACATATTCTTATATTGGGATATGTTATTCAATATCCTTATTGTTGTAAATTTTATTTCTATGTGATTAGATACCCATTTTCCTCCCATAAACTCATTTTTTGAATTTTAATGTGACATCGTTAGGCTGTCGAATTTTTGTAAGGGAAGTTCTTTACCCAATTTCAATTCTTTGGGTTTAACTTATACTTCATGATTATGTCATCCAATGAATATGTGTGAATCACTTATGAATTTTTTTACACTTATTATGCACTTATATTGTGTGTATTCTTATTTTTCACAAATAAATATTTCATTGGTTTGTCCTTAATCTAAGGATATGATCTTTGCAATGGACTTTGTCTCAATTTATATTCCATTGAAACTTATTTTTGTTACACACCAATTCACTTTTATATAGTTAATATACTTCCATTTGATATATTATATCATGAATCCATTTATTCTCATGATATTATAATCTTTTACTAATGTTATTCCTCAATTATGTGTATTCAAGCTTCTCTCTTTTGTTTGGGAACTCTTTAACTAAAATATCATGTTAAATGTTTTAATGATTTATTCTTCTAAATCCTTCTCATTAATTTACATGTTTTAAAAATGGTTTTAAGGTTTTATTTATATGGACATTAATGTTTTAAAATTTGAATTCCTTTCAAATATTCAAATTGGTATGGGACACTTGGAATCAAAAATCTCTTTATTAAAAGTTTAAAATGGTTTTGAAAATGGTTTGATAAAGCATTGTTTATTTAAATATCTTGATATGAAATATTTTCATTGGATTTTGGAAATGTTATATTTCCATTTTTCTCATGATATATGTTATGATTAAGTTTTGGTTATTGGGAATTTTTTATGAATACGGGTGGTTCTGTGATAAACCTAGGGTGGGTGAGCCCGAGATATCTCTCCAATGCATTGGGTAACATGACATAGGTAAATGTTAATGTTTATCCTAATATATTTAGGGAATATACTATGATGGGTATTCCAACATAACTCCCTATGTAGTTTTGATATCTTCAATGTATGTATGTTCTGTATTCCACAAGTTAGTTTTATGATTTATGATTTCTGGGTGTTATTCATAAATCTTATGATTTCATAAGGTATGTTATGATTGAAACATATGGTTTCATTTAATTGTATTTATTGATTTGATAATGTTTTATTTTCTTATTTTATAACCCTTACTGATCTTTTTATGCTCATCCCATGTTTTTGAGATTTCTTCCATGGGACTTAAAGATGAATAGGGTCATGGATGTGATCAAGGAAAATTCATGTTGTCTAAAACATAGAACTAGACATGTTTCTTTTTAGGAGTTTTTATTTTATGAAAAAATGGATACTGAGTAGTAGTGTCTGTGTGTAATTTTCATGTTGATATGTAATATTTATGGCCTAATTATCTAAAAATATAAACCTGAAAAGATCCTTGATGTGTATTATTCATTTAATTCGATATTATATAAGGTTTTAAGGCCTAGTCCTTATATATGGTGCTAGAAATAATGTCACCATGATAAAAATAAAGAATGAGAGAAATGCACAAATGTCATCAAAGAATTAAATTCTCCATTGAAACCTCACGTTATTATCCAATGATTATACTTTAAGGAATATGGACACTAATAATCAATTCCCAAAGCCAAGGGTTTTTTATTATAATGGCTATCAACAACCTCCAAATCCTATACAGAAAGGGTGATCTTATGAAATCAAAACTACTCTAATGTATCTTTAAAATTATGTGTTGATTGGTATTCTTGTTATTAATTAATGAATATGAAATGTACTATTTTATATGGTTCCTCTCATTCCTTTATATCACAGAATTTTACTAGAACTATTCAAATACCACTTTAAGACATTGAAGTTTAGTTTTCAGTCATGATATAGAATTGGTTAGTTGTTGCATCCCAAGTATATAACTCTTCCCCTATACATATTCATATGATGAATATCCCATTAAAACTTTTGATAATTTTCTTTATCTAATTATATTATATTATAGGCATGAACTGTCTTCCCCTGTATAAATACATCATAATTCCTAAGAGATGGAAATCACACTCCATATCAAAAATAACCCTCCAATTATTTAAAAGTTCAATAGGGTGGATGATAATCCATTAGTATCATAATCTCAAGAAAGTATATTATTTTCAAATAAGTAATTGTATCTTGATCAAAATATTTAGTCTACGAAGAAGACCAACCTTGAGTAAATTACCATTATAAGGGAATAAGATGATTTGTTTCCCTAGTAATTTTAGGTTCTTCCACCACGATGATAGGTTGAGTTTTCAATTGAAATTATACCCAAATCCTTGAAAATATCAAGGACTCCATATAAAATGTACATTGTTGAACATGAGGATATGAAAAAATATTATATGAGATTCGGGATAAATGATGTATAACCCCAAGTGCATAACCCTGGGTTTCATTTATATTTTTTTAATGAATATGGATTGGTCAATATTCCCCTAAATTGATTATTTTGAGCGCAATAAGAACATAAAAAAGAACAAGTATCATCTTTTATGGATTGAGGACTTGATTAATCAGTTACATGGGGCACAATACTTCTCTATGGTGGATCATTTCTTGGGTTATTACAATGAATATGCGAAAAATGATAATATCCCAAAGGCTATTTTCTATACAATGTATGGGAACTATAAGGTGATAGATATTCCATTTGTAATCAATAATGGACCACAAATATTCATTTACATAATGAGTAGAGTTTTTAGTGATTACCTTCAATAAATTTTTGGAAATATTTATAGATGATATTATAATATACTCTTACAGAAGGGAGTAATATTTTGAGCATATCAACACTATACTGAATACCATGTGTAAGGAAAAGTTATATGAAAATTATAGTCAATATGGTTTTTTATTGTAGTAAGTAGCTTTATTGAGGAACTTTATCACAAAAAATGGGATATATGTGGATCTTTTGAAAATGGAGGCAATTGAATGATGTCATCGACCCATATGTAATAGAAATCATGAGATTCCTTCGATTAGGTGGGGAATAACATGGATTTATGAGATAATTCTTATGATTTTCAAGCCCACTAACCATGACCACTCAGAATGATTTTTTGTTTTTATAGACTAGTGAATGTGAAAACAGTATAAAGAGTTTGATATGAGGCTAATAAATAAACGTGTACTCACATTACCCACCTATTAGGTAGGACATTTGATCTTTAAAAATTCACATCAAAAGGGCCCGGGTGGTGTATTCATGAAATATCGAAAAGTGATATATTATTCCTCCTACCAATTAATTATACATGATCATAACTACCAAACAAAAAAATCTAGAATTTGTAGTTATGATCTTCACATTGAATATTTTGAGACATTATCTATATCACGAAATGTGTGTCATATATATACTTCATAAAAGCATCGACTATATATTCACACAAATAGAGAATAATATGTACCAATGAATGTGGTTAGAGCTAATCAACGATTATGATTGTTCAATCCATTAACATACTTAGAATGTAAATAAAGTGGCATATTCTTTGAGAAGAAAGGATCCTAAAACCCAACCCATGATAAGGACACAAAGGGATCTAATATTTAGGGAAATGAAATAGAATAAAATAGTAATAATAAAATAAAATTCCTTATAAAATTCTCAAATAATAGCTCAACTATTCATTCTTGAGAGGATCAAAGAGGCCCTATAATATGATGATTTTCTATAGAAAAAGGGAGTGAATATTCCATATTTCAACTTAACTGAAGAATTATTTATAATATTTGGAACCTGGTTATATGTCCCATCATGACTAGAGCTGAATATGGACCTTTTGGATGATGCACATCTCTCATGATTCTCAATACATCATGTAATCACTAAGATGTATACATATTTGACTCAAAACATTTTGTGTGATAACATGAAAAGGAATATTTTGGAGTTTATACTTTGGCATTTGGTATCTTAATAATTCAAGGAGGAATGAAAGGAGTATAAGGGTATGATTTGAGAATTTAATATGATGATATGGATATGGGAAATCATAGTCATGGATTTCATCGTAGGTCTCTACAAGACACCATGATGAAATAATTCCATCTTGGTGGCATTCAATCTCTATTCCAATTTCTGTTAGTTCATTTTTATCATGGAAGATTTACCTATTGACCAACACCGTAGAATCACTTGTTTTGGACCATGAAAATTTCTACAAGAATTTTAATTTTTACCAATTAATAGATGATATATTTAACAAATAATAGTTTATAATTAAATCTAGATAGTTAGAATGTTTCAAGGTGATGTTTTTGGACTTGGTTGAAGGCTTGAGAATGTTCTCTGGTGGACTAATGAGTTTCGAGAGTACTGGACTTAGAAAATTTTCATTTTAAAGGATCTATAATGGATGTATAGTTTGTTTTAAACCAAGAGGCCTATAAAGGATAACAGTGAAACCAATTACATATGGGAGGAGGATATGCACATGGGTTTCACCCATTTTCCCAAACCATGCACCGATCCCACAAGGTTGGTGTTTGGAGGAAGTACCTAAACACTGTATATTGCACTGTTTTTTTACAGTTTGGAAAGATGTGCAGACAAAATATTTAGCTTTTTCTTCTTTAGGAAATTAAGTAAATTTACATTAAAATTAAACAAAAACATAATACAGCCACACTTCTCTCCTTCCTCTCCATACCCACATGAAGTGCCTGCTGAGGGTTCTCCTTGGTTGTGAGATGAAACTCTACCCAGCTCCCTCTATATTAGAAATTTTCACCTAGTTTCTTTATAGTTCTCCTCTGATTTGGTGAGTTAACATTCTCTCCCATATTCTCATTTCATTTCTGATATATTTTAGGTCTATCCATCAACCCATATTCTTAGCTTCAAACCTCATTTTATTGTGTCCTTTTGGTTTTCCACCGCCATCTAAGGTGATTCTCTTTTACTGTAGTGTTGTTTCACATCATTTTATTTAAATTATTAAGGTGTTTATGGGTTCTAAGTAATTTTATTGAGGTATGTAGAACCTTGTCTCTATGTTTCATGGTTATAGTAATTTTTGTGGGAATTTTGGACCATCCTTGATGGTTCTCACACACATAAATAGATATATATATATATATATATATCTTCTTCATATGTATTACCTCATGGAAATGGGAATATGTGCATTGGATTTAATGATATATATATATATATATATATATATATATATATATATATATATTTGTGTGTGTGTATATGTGTGTGAGAGAGAGAGAAAGGATGTAAATGTATGTATGTTCTTGCAGATGCGGGGTGGTTTTGAGTGGTTGTCGCCAATTCTGTCAAATGACGAAAGTCATCTTTGCCTACTACTTATGGATGGTTCTCTATCCTTGACCAGTTTGATTTAAATTATGGAATATGTTCTTCTTTAAATAATTATAATCATTTTTTACTTTAATAAATTGGAATATGAGTATTGGAATGAACTTCTTAATTGTATTAAATGATTTTTTTGAGAAATCATGCCATTTTTTTTTCATAAATTCCCCCCCATCAGAGGTGCACTACCCTATTAGTCACAAATTAGTGGTTAGTTGTTGAATAAATTCTTTTATTGAGGTTTTTATTTCCCTCTATTCATTGATGATAATGTATGATATAAGGAATTATTAGGAAATACCCTATAATATAATTTGAAAAATTGAGTTTTCCTTTATGGTCATTTATAGAACTATTTCACCTTTTGAGTGATAACTTGCCTGAGGTGTGTTTTATCATGATTTCCCAGACGTAGGAATCCTATTTTCAATTTTATGTTAATTGGATTCAGAGGTAGGATATGGTTTCCTCCCTTAGCCAAAATTACTTTTTTTTATTTAAAAAACACTTTTAAGGTAAAAGTGAGAAACCATCCAGTTCAAGCATCAAGAAATATTTCAGAATCATTGAAAAGAAATTTAAGTCTGCTAGACGCATTATCCCTAAGCAGTTTCCAAGAGATAGAGGATACCCGTGTGTCTGGAACACCCTCTAATAAAACTTCAAAGAAGGTCGCCATCTTGTCCCAAGCTTGCATGTATCCCTCTTGATTTATCTTACCTTCATTGAATCCCCTTATCAGTATTAGGTCCTTCTTGTCAATCCATGCACTCTGATCGTCATTGATTGCTACATTAAGAGGTCTACCCATCATCTTGTTAGCTTCTTCATCCGAGGCATTAATCATCAAAAAACTTTCCACCATCTCTTCATCCGAATGTAAAAGCATCTCAAAAGGATGATCATGAACCTCATCTGACGCCCGCATCTTAAGGACTGCATGATCCGCGGCCTCAGCATGGCCAC
Organism: Viscum album; assembly: GCA_963277665.1. NCBI lineage: Eukaryota > Viridiplantae > Streptophyta > Magnoliopsida > Santalales > Viscaceae > Viscum > Viscum album. The sequence continues at coordinate 1,748,132,085 of OY728146.1, read as the reverse complement.
AAAAGTTTTTGGAGACACCTGCAATCATCTTGTCCTTCGACTTTTTGGCGGACCTTGTCTCCATTGGGAGAGGTAAGAAAGAATAGTCCTTTCTCCCTTTCCCTTTCAAGCTTTTTCTCCTCCTTGGGCTGGGAGGCTCTCTTTCATGAAGATCATCAGCAGTATCACCTATGGAGAACTCAACAGACTCATCACTGGACACCCCCTGCTCCTCAGTCTGGACTGCATCTAAGTCCTGAACCGGATCTTCAGTCACCAGCCCTTCAAAGCGATTGCCCAGCTTAATAGCTGGAACCTCCCTCCTTGGGCTGGAATGAATCGGAAGATCGCCCCCTCTGTCCTGCTCCTGTTCCTTTCCATCAAATAACTCTCCCTCTCTACCAATCCTCAGAGTTTTACCTCTTTCGCCTGAACTACTTCCAGCACGCAGTGCCTCTGCATAATTGATCTTTCCTGAATCAGACTCTTCAACATTCCCTCCCGCTACAGCATGGTTCTCTTCACCTTCCAGCATTGTCAACGGGTTGAATGGAAGACTATCCCTTCCACCGATCTTCACTGTATCTGCACTGTTAGACTGATCGCCAGCTCTATGAGAAACTTCCAAACAGGGAGCATCTGCAGTTGTCATTCCAGAGGGTTCCGACTGCCTTACTGAGGTCTCAGCCGGTTGAAGACCCTGCTCCCGAAACCCAACCTCAGACCCCTGCACGGGCGCCCCCGATCCACTTGACAAGGAGCCAATGCCCAAATCTTTTCTCAGACGATCAAAAACTTCTGAAACCCGCGGCTCTGGGTTTTTAGGGACTGTTTCCTTCACTACATCTAAAGAAGATCCCAACTCCAACTCTAAGCCTGGAGATTCCTCCGCTCGAGGAGGCACATAACCTGTTGCCACATCGCCCACAGGATCATGGGATCCATTGGGCGCCTTTGCTGTGTTGGGCTGAGGGAGAACCGCAGCAATAGACACTTCCCCACCTCTCGTTGCGGTCCCTGCCAGACCAGACACAGGAGCTGAAAGCTCCTCAGCCACATCCACAGCAGGAGATCCTTCCGGCACCATAGGAGGTTCCGCCAACACACCCTGAGCCCTTTTGCGGCAAATGCCCAAGCTGTGTCCTTGCCTACAGCAGGAGGAAAAAAACTTCGTCCAAGATTCATACACAATACATTGAGCGTACCTGTATTCTTCCTCTATCATGATGCAAACCATTTCTGGAGGAGGCTTCGAAAGTTCCATTTCGACACAAATGCGGGCAACTATTGGGTGCTTCAGGGAGGAAGTCCTCCAATCTGCGCACAGGAAGTGACCAATGGAATTTCCTATAGATTGAAGAAGAGCCGGATTCTGGAAGGGCAGTGGAAGCCCTGGAAGTTGGAGCCAAATAGCCGTCGTGGAGGGATCGTGATTCATGTGTAAGTCGAAAGACCAGCGAAGCAAATGAAACTGGAATCCGTGAACAGATCTACGTGTTCTGGACCAAGCCCGCACCAAATCTTCCTCAGCAGTGAAGCGTAAAAGCATCTGTCTCGGCCCGAGAAGACCGACAACCACCGGGTGGCTTAAGCCCCAAGCCTCATTTACATACCAGTCAAACATCTCCACCGAAGGACGTCGACGGACGAACTTCACCACCAGGGCCGTAGAGAGCAGAGAAGAAGCAAGGGTGAATTCCTGAGAAGAGATCGGGACCACTGGTTGTCCATGGAGAATTCCAGGGACCTTCGGAGAGACTTCAATGCTGGGGAGAAAGAAGGGGGAAACGTTAGGAAAAGCTCGGTTACTGAGATCCTGGGGTTGAACATTAACTACATAAATGGTTGTATACCAAAAATGTAAGTGTTACTAAAAGTTATGGTATACCTATGTGACAAGGTTGAGTATAGTCGGTTAAATGAGTGGGAAACACATTTGGTTAGTTAGAATTTTTCAAAGGGTTAATTAAATAACATTGGAATGTGAGTGGGTAAACTCATGTTATATGTACATCTTGACTTCACAATGTAAAAATGATTTGGTATACTCCATGGTTTATTTTGTTATAAATTGGGATACATGTGTGGGTATAATAATGTTTTTTATTTTTTTGGAAATGTGATTAATGAGTGGGCATACAAATTGTATGAATTTAAGGTATATGGATGTATATGAGTGGGTATACTCATATGGTCGTGAACATGGAATGGTATGAAATAATTTGAATAGTTGTAGGGTTTTGATGGACGTCTCTCCATGGATCTTGAATGTGGTATTCAACGCCTTGATTTTAGTATGCCCATTGGGTCTTGGTTATGTGGGATTCATTTGTACTTTCTAACCCTTTGATCTGGCTTGCTTGGAGTAATATAGAAAATTTACGGTATGAAATGCTCCTAGGACTCTAACCAGTTCCTCACCGAGTTTTTATCGAGTTGCTCCTGGGAATCGATGAGGATGACTTGGTATTTTAAACCTTCGATCTAGACATTTATGGTATGACTCTTTGACATATGGAAGATCCATGATGTATATGTTAAAATCAGATATACATATTGGCAATGTAAACTGTGACGTATATAATTATACGGCTCTATCGTGAATGATTCTCCATCATTGGATGAACAAAAAGGTCAGGTTGTTTATTGTGCTTTATTTCTATCTATAGTGATATAGTGGCTTGATTATCTTGTGTCGGGTTCCTTGAAGGGTTATTTTAGTAGTACTATGTTAGGAGTTTACACTCCATGGGAATATTCACTTTTTTTTATAGCTTAATAGTATAAAAACACAATTTTTTATTTAAATATTGCACAAATTGAACTGTTCCTGACACTGTGGGTGCTGAACTACTGATATTTTATCTCACACCCTTCTTGGGTACCATTTGAACCCGAGTAGACCTTATTTTTTGTAGGACCATGAACTATTTATTGTACTATTTTTCATATAAAAATAAGTTTCGAGTGTAGGAATGTGCGAGAGATCAGGATGGTAATCAATGCTGCCTTAGGGATTCTAGTTTTTTTATTCACATGAGTCATTTATTGTAAGGCATGTTGTATGTTTACTGCTTTAAATTATGTGTCACCATCTTCAGTTCACGATTTGTATGACCATGTGTTTTCCATGACTTTCTATTTAATTTTTATATTACTACTTCTGCTAATATCTATGTTTTGTTATCAATTACTATTGTTCACTCTATATAAGAGGGTATAGTCTCCCCACTAAACTACCTTTACACCCTCACTACTAGTCGAAAACCTCTCCTGTATAGGGAGAGGTTCCTGAGGTCATGTGGAAAACGGTCTAGCTAATGATTCTGTATTAAGTTGGTCTTGGACATTATAAAGTGGTATCAGTGGTTGTTTTACTTTTTTAAATTATTTTGGGAATCTAGATAGGAGAATAAGAATGTTTTAGTGCATGGGAAACAGTCATGCTTCAGACTTACCACTCTACATACAGAAAATGACCACATGTCCAGGGCTAGGAATTGTTGATCATTCAATTTGGTTTATAGTTTATTATTATTTCTCATTGGGTGACTAGTGTATTATCTAATATTGATTGATTTATGGGATTTATGGTAAATTTTCACTTATCTTGGTATATCAATGATATAGAATTAGATTCTTCATATTAGGAACATAAAAATTAACACGCCATGACATATAGTTTGATTAGTAGGTTTTTTTCTAATTTCAGTCATGTGCTTGTGTGTTATACCATACGTAGTAGTGCCTATTTAGGTAGATTTCATCATTCCTTCTTGTATAACATGTTTAAGTCATTATATTCTATTATTCATCTACAATATTCATTTTTGTGGATATTTCATTCTTCTGTGTTATAGCATGTTTCTGTGTTACTACTTATGATAACATGCTAGATATGTTTGATGTGTAAATGGTTTTATGGGATAAATATTGATGGTTGTGTTTAAAATGGGAGACACTTTTAGTTGTAAATTGTACGATCACCTCATAATTGGGAAAAGGGAATGTCATGTATATGAACCAATGAAAAATGGATACTAATGTAAAAATGTAAAAGTGTATTTGGTTATGATCATTGGGATATAATTTTCCAATTATGAAGTGTATGGGTGCTTCATAATTTGTAAAATGGAAACCCATATTAAATATAAAGAGATGATATATTTTCAAAGGGTCTAATATGTAAAATGATAATATTGGAACTTAAATGGATTGGTTACCTTTAAAAATTATTTACTGGACCCAAGTAGGTTAGTTATGGCATGTTTATATGGGATAACCTTCTGAGGGTGTTTTAATGGTTATAATGTTTAATAGTTGCTACATTGTTTCATTTTGAAGAACCTGGGTTGGTTTAGTGGTACCCTCATAGATTAATTTTCAGCTAAAAATAAATTTAGATGCTAAATTCCTTATGTATGTCAGAGTTCCAATGAATTTTAAATGTTTAAGAGCATGTTTTTTATAACCTGTCTATTTTTTCCCTATGGGAGTTGGTTAAACCAATTGTTTGTTTGTAAAATGGTTGTTATGGTTCTGCATAAAATTATTTCTAATTTTTAATTGTTGAAATATGATAATTAAATGGATTTAAATGTAATTTGATGTGGTTCCCATTTCCTAAAACCTTATGTAAGGGTAGTTTAATTTTTTTAGTGGTTTTCCTTAGAATGCAGACAAGAGAGTTTATTTGTAGGATGATTCCTTTTAGCAATGACTTGAATGAAAGGGGTTAATGAGCATAATTATTTTTTTGAGACCTATATATAGGGATGATTCTTATGCTTTGTAATGGGCAACCCTAGTGTAGGTATCACCATTATAGATTGATGCCTTTTTTTCCACTATGATCTTTCTGATGTTTTAGTTTTTATTATGACACCCTTGTTCAGATGGGTTTTCATTCAATCATAACTTGTGACAGGGGAATGAGCATCAAGGAATTCTCATTTTTTCTAGATATATATTCCTTAGGCATTGTAAGAAACTTATCATGTCGTGTGATCCTCACTTTTTTATAGTGATGGACGACTCAATATTTCATTATCTAAGTTTATGGTCATATGATATGATGTGAATTAGAACCAGTATCTAAGAGAGACATATGATACGTGATTGCATAGGGTGGATATCCTATAGATAAAAATTGGAATTTCTGTTTTACCTTGTAAACATGAGGTAATATGTGTTGGGATACATAGTAACCATTTATTGTTAAATTATGTAACAAACTGGTTGAGTTGGGTCAAGTTGTGGAGCCCTGTGTTGTTGGGTAAATTATCAACTCATCTATAGAGTAGAGTGAACTTACTGTTATAGAAACAATTTCAACCCACTACTCAGGAGGACTATCTCAGACTTAATAATTTTGATAGGCCTGTCGGATTAACTTCAGTTTTTTATTCCAAAATTCTTTTACTTGGTGATCGGGGTTTTGAAATTTCACATGTGCATTTGAGGCGTTAATGAACTAGAGATCTTAGTAGCACTTGGTATCAAATACTTTTTTATGATTATGACACTCCTATAGTGGAGAACATCACTTCACTACTTTTTTACATGTCTGTTCCTGCATTGCAACGTGACATCGATGATGTTGGCAGTATACGCAACCCTTTAGAAACTGTATTATTATTAGAAGAGATTCAGTGGTAATTTTTTAATGAACATGAATTCCTTGGGTGGTATAGGCATCATGGTTTGTTTAAAGATGAGTTGAAAAAGGAAAATTTGGGATTTATATAAGAGGTTGACCAGTAGTGGTTCAATATTTCCACTTTGGTTTACCCTTATTGTACTCTTCTAGAAGGGATGATCATGTAATCTATCTTAACATTGTACCGAATGCACTAAGAGACTATCTTTCCTACACCACACTAATGCTTTGAAATCCATTGGGATTCATAGGTGATCTTTATCTGTGTTTAATGTTGGATGCTTGGTTCCTTATATGTCTATCTAGTTCATAGTGATACCTGAATTATCACTCATGAATTCCATGGATGAGATCTTGGTCACCAGTCATATCCTATTGTTGTGACCGCAAAGTGGGTTCTACTATGGGATTATATGATGATCTGATGTGGACATGTTTTTATTGTACCAACATCACACTTATAATGTGGAGTATGAACTACCATGGGTTAGTTCCAAGGACTCGAGTATGATGAATCTGAAATTACCCCAGAATTCTAGCTAGGCTCATAGGTGCGTTGAAATGGGTAATTAATTCAAGTGTTCTAGATATGGGTTACACCATTATTTTGACTAATTCATTCCTATTTTAAATATCCTATTGATGGATAGATATCAGAGCATCATGAAAAGTCAGTTATGGGATTCGATGTGCATGCTTGTGTAAACTGTTGAATTTCATATGGGAAGGAATTGTGGTTTAGTTTGAAATGTTTCTGCTATTTAGATTTGGATATATGAGGTGATTTGATCATAGTGGATTGATGTGTTATCCTGATTCATCAATGTGTAAGGTTATTGATTAAAACATTATAAATACATGTCACTGGTTTATGAAGAGTGTGGTTTATGGTCATTGATGTCTTTCAAGGAAAACATGTTCATCAACCCTTCTTGGTCGGACGATATTTGACTATTTCATTTATATGTGGTCTCTGTTATTGAATCAAATTTAATAATGTTTTCCTAGATGAAAAAATCACATCGGGATCATCGTTGGAATTCTACAGGGTGTGTTTTGTAATAAAATTCCAACATTGGAGATGTCGTTTTTTAGAATTGGATTGTAAATGCCAAGACCCTTAGTGGAGAGAACCAACTGGATATTATTTATAGAAATAATTAAGAGATCATTTCCTTTGTTGAATAGTCTCAGTAAATCACTTATTTTTTGTATCAGTGGAAAATTGTTTTTTAGGTCTTCTTTTAAAGACTTACACTACTGGAAATATAATATTTCCAAACGGTTCACAACCATTGGGAAAGCCCCTCTAACCTTTTGTATATGATATACCAACGGTTCTGATAACCATAGGGAAGTAAGCCGTTGGGAAAGGTTTTCCCAACGGTTTATTGGAAACCGTTGGTATAGGCTCACAAAAGCCACCCTATACCAACGGTTCTCCCAAACCGTTGGGATAGTTTTCCCCAACGGTTTGGAAGAACCGTTGGGAAATATCAATATCCCTTAACTATCCCAACGGTTTTGGGATAGTTTTCCCAACGGTTCTCCCTAAACCGTTGGGATATCCCCATGGATGAACTCTTTCCCAATGGTTTAGAACCGTTGGGAAAAGAGATATTTACCAACGGTTCAATGAACCGTTGGTAAAAACTTCATTAGGATTATATGCCAACGGTTTTAAACCATTGGCATACCCTATGCTGCAAATTGCAGCAGCCTGCAATTTGCACAGCCCCTGTCCTTCAGGCCCCTCTCCATCAGGCCTCATTTTGACCTCATTTTCAATCCAATTATTGTACCTACAATAAAATAAAACATACATATACAATTACGAACAAATTCATACACATTTAACATATAATGGATCCTGAAACTATACACATTCATAATTAAATTAGAATTCATAACATAATTATAAACGTACATAATTCATATAGAATTCAATTTAAAATTTAGATGACAATTATATGTGGAATCCGAAATTCAATTCATAATTTGATCGGTTTTTTCTATATCATATATTTTTACCTCAAATGATGTCCATTTTAAACAAAATACATACACCTGAAGTGATATCGGCCACACTGCACCTCAGATTGAGGTGGGGTTGACTCGTACACGTCACATTTGACCCATGGATCATTGTGCTAAAGTATCGACACAATCCGAATGCGTTTGGTCAGTTTTCCGTATGCCAGTTGATGTTTTTCACTTAAAATGACATCCTTTTGAAACAAAAGACGGACACTATGAGTGGTACCGACCACACCGCGTCTCCAATTGAGGCGGGGTTGATTCGTACACGTCACATATAACCCATGGATCGTTCTCCTAATGTTTAAATGGAAACCAAAGGCGTTTGGTCAGTTTTCCGTATGTACTTAAAATGTTGTCCATTTTAAACAAAAGAGTGACACTTAGACTAATCCTGACCACACCGCGACTCAGATTCATCCCGGGTTGGCTCGTACATGTCACATATGACCCATGGATCGTTGTGATAAATTATCAAAAGATTCCGAATGCATTTGGTCGGTTTTGCGTATGCCAGTTGTTCTTTTCATTTATAATCATGTCCATTTTAAACAAAAGAGACGGAGTTAGAGCGGTGTCGGCCACACCGCGTCTCGGATTAAGACGGGGTTGACTTGTACACGTCACATATGACCCATGGATCGTTGTGCTAAAGTATCGTTAGAATCCAAATTCATTTGGTCGTTCTTCCGTATTTCAGTTGATGCCTTTCACTTAAAATGACGTCCTTTTGAAACAATAGACGAACACTTTGAGTCGTGTCAGCCACACCGCATGTCGGATTGAGGAGGGGATGATTCGTACACATCAAATAGGACCCATGGATCGTTCTCCTAAAGTTACAATGGAAACTGAATGCGTTTGGTCGGTTTTACGTATGTACTTAAAATGGTGTCCATTTTAAACAAAAGAGAGCCATTTAGACTGATCCCGGCCACACCATGACTCGGATTGACCCGGGTTGGTTCGTACACGTCACATGTGACCCATGGATCGTTGTGATAAATTATCAAAAGATTCTGAATGCGTTTGGTCGGTTTTGCGTATGCCAGTTGTTCTTTTCACTTATAATCATGTCCATTTTAAACAAAACAGACACAGTTAGAGCGGTGTCAGCCACACCGCGCCTCGGATTGAGGTGGGGATGATTCATACACGTCACATATGACCCATGGATCGTTCTACTAAAGTTTCAATGGAAACCTAATGCGTTTGGTCAGTTTTCTGTATGTACTTAAAATGGTGTCCATTTTAAACAAAAGAGAGCCACTTAGACTGATCCCGGCCACACCGTGACTCGGATTGAACCCGGGTTGCCTCGTACAGGTCACATATGACCCATGGATCATTGTGATAAATGATCAAAAGATTTGGAATGCGTTTGGTCAGTTTTACGTATGCGAGTTGTTCTTTTTCACTTATAATCATGTCCATTTTAAACAGAAGAGACATAGTTAGAGCGGTTTCGGCCACACCACGTCTCGGATTGAGATTAGGATTATTCGTACACGTCACATATGAACCATGGATCGTTCTCCTAAAGTTTCAATGGAAACCGAATGCGTTTGGTCGATTTTTTGTATGCCAGTTCTTTTCGCTTATAATCCTATCCATTTTAAACAAAACAGACACAGTTAGAGTGGTGTCGGCCACACCGTGTCTCGTATTGAGGCGGGGATGATTCGTACACATCACATATGACCCATGGATCGTTCTCCTAAAGTTTCAATGGAAACCGAATGCGTTTGGTCAGTTTTTCATATTTACTTAAAATGCTATCCATTTTAAACAAAAGAGAGCCACTTAGACTGATCTCAGCCACACCGCGACTCGGATTGAGCCCGGGTTGGCTCGTACAGGTCACATATGACCGATGGATCGTTTTGATAAATTATCAACAGATTCGGAATGTGTTTGGTCGGTTTTGCGTATGCCAGTTGTTCTTTTCACTTATAATCCTGTCCATTTTAAACAAAAGAGACACAGTTAGAATGGTGTCAGCCAAACCGCTCCTCGTATTGAGGCGGGATTGACTCGTACACGTCACATACGACCCATAGATCCTTGTGATAAAGTATCGACACAGTCCGAATGCCTTTGGTCGGTTTTTCATATGTCACTTGATGCTTTTCAGTTAAAACGACGTCTTTTTGAAACAAAAGACAGACACTTTGAGTGGTGCCGGCCACACCGTGTCTCCGATTGAGCCGGGGTTGATTTGTTCACGTCACATATGACCCATGGATCGTTCTCCTAAATTTTCAACGGAAACCGAATCCGTTTGGTCATTTTTCCATATGTACTTAAAATGGTGTCCATTTTAAACAAAAGAGAGCTACTTAGACTTTTCCCGGCCACACCGTGACTCGGATTCATCCCGGGTTGGCTCGTACACATCACATATGACCCATGGATTATTGGGTTAAATTATCAATAGATTCGGAATGCGTTTGGTCGGTTTTCCGTATGCCAGTTGATGCTTTTCACTTAAAATGACGTCCTTTTGAAACAAAAGACGGACACTTTGAGTGGTTTCGGCCACACCACGTCTCCGGATTGATCTGAAACCATTGTGAAACATTCTAATTATTATTCGTGACGTGTACGCGCAGACGGCATGTCAATCGGACGTGCGGTTTGCGCGGTACGGCTCAATATTCGTGTTTTAAGTGATGCGCCAGCTTCGTAAACGCGCGTGAGGGGGGTACAAACAGGCCGAACGAAGTCAAAATGGCCTGAAATCAGAGAAAAAATACGGGAGAGTGATTTATTAAGTGGTCGAGTAGACAGCACGTCAATCAGATGTGCCGTGTGCCCGCGGTGACCGACAACGCAGTTCTGGTGTCAAAAACGGCCAAAACGGGCATCCAACGGTCAAATTCATAGAGGACGACCTCGGATTGAGCTGAAACCACTGTGCAACATTCTAATTATTATTCGTGACGTGTACGCGTAGACGGCACGTCAATCGGACATGCGGTTTGCGCGGTACGGCTCAATATTCATATTTTAAGTGATGCGCGCGCTTCGTAAACGCGCGTGAGGGGGGTCCAAATGTGCCTAATGAAGTCGGAATGGCCTGAAATCAGACGAAAAATATGGGTGAGTGATTTTTGAAGTGGTCAAGCAGACGGCACATCAATCGGACTTGTCGTGTGCCTGCAGTAACCGACAACGCAGTTCTGGTGTCATAAACGGCCAAAACGGGCGTCCAACGGTCAAATTCATAGCATACGACCTCGGATTGAGCTGAAACCACCGTGCAACATTCTAATTATTATTCGTGACGTGTACATGCAGACGGCCCGTCAATCGGATGTGTGGTTTGCGCGGTACGGCTCAATATTCGTATTTTAAGTGATGAGCGCTTCGTAAACGTGCGTGAGGGGGGTCCAAACAGGCCGAACGAAGTCGGAATGGCCTGAAATCAGACGACAAATACGGGTGAGTGATTTCTGAAGTGGTCGAGTAGACTGAACGTCAATTGGACGTGCCGTGTGCCCGCGGTGACCGACAACGCAGTTCTGGTGTCATAAACGGCCAAAACGGGCGTCAAACGGTCAAATTCATAGCGGATGAACTCGGATTGAGCTGAAACCACCGTGAAACATTCTAATTATTATTCGTGATGTGTACGTACAGACGGCACATCAATCGGACGCGCGGTTTGCACGATACGGCTCAATATTCGTGTTTTAAGTGATGTGCGCGCTTCGTAAACGCGCGTGAGGGGGGTCCAAACGGGCCGAACGTAGTCGGAATGGCCTGAAATCAGACGACAAATACGCGTGAGTGATTTATGAAATGTTCGAGTAGACGGCATGTCAATTGGACGTGTCGTGTGCCCGCGGTGACCGACAACGCAGTTCCGGTGTCATAAACGGCCAAAACGGGCGTCAAACGGTCAAATTCATAGAGGACGACCTCAGATTGAGCTGAAACCACCGTGAAACATTTTAATTATTATTCTTGACGTGTACGTGCAGACGGCATGTCAATCGGACGTGTGGTTTGCGCGGTACGACTCAATATTCATGTTTTAAGTGATGTGCGCGCTTCGTAAACGCGCGTGAGGGTGGTCCAAACGGGCCGAACGATTTCGGAATGGCCTGAAATCAGACGACAAATACGGGTGAGTGATTTCTGAAGTGGTCGAGCAGACGTCACGTCAATCGGACGTGCCGTGTGCCCGCGGTGACTGACAACGCAGTTCTGGTGTCATAAACGGCCAAAACGGGCGTCAAATGGTAAAATTCATAGTGGACGACCTCGGATTGAGCTGAAAACATTGTGCAACATTCTAATTATTATTCGTGACATGTACGCGCAGACGGCATGTCAATCGAACGTGCGGTTTGCGCGGTACGGCTCAATATGCGTGTTTTAAGTGATGCGCGCGCTTTGTAAACGCGCGTGAGGGGGGTCCAAACGGGATGAAAGAAGTTGGAATGAACATAAATCAGACGACAAATACGGGTGAGTGATTTCTGAAGTGGTCGAGCAGACGGCACGTCAATCGGACGTGCCGTGTGCCCGCGGTGACCGACAACGCAGTTCTGGTGTCATAAACGGCCAAAACGGGTGTCCAACGGTCAAATTCATAGCGGACGACCTCGGATTGAGCTGAAACCACTGTGAAACATTCTAATTATTATTCATGATGTGTACGCACAGACGGAACGTCAATCGGATGTGCGGTGTGCACGGTACGGCACAATATTCGTGTTTTAAGTGATTCGCGCGCTTTGTAAACGCGCGTGAGGGGGTCCAAATGGGCCGAACTAAGTCGGAATGACCTGAAATCAGACGAAAAATACGGTTGAGTGATTTCTGAAGTGTTAGAGCAGACGGCACGTCAATCGGATGTGTCGTGTGCCCGCGGTGACCGACAACGCAGTTCTGGTGTCATAAACGGCCAAAACGGGCGTCCAACGGTCAAATTCATAGCGGACGACCTCGGATTGAGCTGAAACCACCGTGAAACATTCTAATTATTATTTGTGACGTGTACGCGTAGACGGCATATCAATCGGACGTGCGGTGTGCGCGGTACGGCTCAATATTCGTGTTTTAAGTGAGGCGCGCGCTACGTAAACGCGCGTGAGGGGGGTCCGGGGAGTGTCTGGGGTCCAAGGAGCAGGGGGGCTGTTCGGGTGGCTATCCGGGGAGTGTCCGGGGGGCTGTCCGGGGTCCAGGGAGGAGGGTGGGGGGTTGTTCGGGGGGCTGTCCGGGGGCTGTCCGTGGTCCAGGGAGGGGGGGCTGTTCGGGGGGCTATCTAGGGGCTGTCCGGGGGCTGTTCGGGGGCTGTTCGGGGGGCTGTCCGGTGGGTGTTCGGGAGGTTGTCCGGGGTCCAAGGAGGAGGGTGGGGGGGCTGTTCGGGGGGCTGTTCGGAGAGTGTCCGTGGGGGTGTTCGGGGGGTTTTCAGGGGGATGTCCGGGGTCCAAGGAGGATGGTGGGGGGGCTGTTTGGGGGGCTGTCCGGGGAGTGTCCGGGGGGCTGTCCGGGGTCCAGGGAGGAGGGGGGCTGTTCGGGGGGCTGTCTAGGGGCTGTCCGGGGGGTGTTCGGAGGGTTTTCCGGGGGGTGTCCGGGGGGTGTTCAGGGGGCTGTCCGTGGGGGTGTTCAGGGGGTTGTCCGGGGTACAAGGAGTTGGGCAGGGGGCTGTCCGGGGGTCTGTCTGGGGGTTGTTCGGGGGGCTGTCCGAGGGGTGTTTAGGGGGTGTTCGGGGGGTGTCCGGGGTCCAAGGAGGAGGGTGGGGGGCTGTTCGGGGGGCTGTCCGGGGGGGTGTCCGGGGGGTTGTTCGGGGTCCATGGAGGAGGGTGGGGGGCTGTTCGGGGGGCTCTCCGGGGGGCTGTCCGGGGGGCTGTCCGGGGTGCTGTCTGGGGGGTGTTCGGGGGGTGTCCGGGGGGTGTCCGGGATCCAAGGAGGAGGGTGGGGGGGCTGTTCGGGGGCTGTCCGGGGCTGTCTGGGGGGGTGTTCGGAGGGTTGTCCGGGGGTGTCCGGGGGCTGTTCAGGGGGCTGTCCGGGGGGTGTCCGGGGGGTTGTCCGGGGTACAAGGAGGTGGGGGGGGGCTGTTCGGGGGGCTGTCCGGGGGGCTGTCCGGGGGACTGTTTGGGGGGCTGTCCGGGGTACAAGGAGGTGGGTGGGGGGCTGTCCGGGGGGCTATCCGGGGGTTGTTCGTGGGGCTGCCGGGGGGGGGGGGTGTTCGGGGGGTGTTTTGGGTCCAAGGAGGAGGGTTGGGGGCTGTTCGGGGGGCTATCCGGGGGGCTGTCTGGGGGGCTGTTCGGGGGGCTGTCTGGGGTACAAGGAGGTGGGTGGGGGGGCTGTCCGGGGGGGCTGTCTGGGGGTTGTTCGGGGGGCTATCGGGGGGGGGGGGGTGTTCGGGGTCCAAGGAGGAGGGTGGGGGGGGGGGCTGTTCGGGGGCTGTCTGGGGAGTGTCTAGGGGAAGTTCGAGGTCCAGGGAGAAGGGTGGGGGGACTGTTCGGGGGGCTATCCGGGGGGATGTCCGGGGGGCTGTCCGGTGTCCAGGGAGGAGGGTGGGGGGCTGTTCGGGGGGCTGTCCGGGGGGCTGTCCGGGGGGTGTCTGGGGTCCAGGGAGGAGGGTGGGGGGGGCTGTCTGGGGGGCTGTCCAGGGTCCAAGAAGGAGGTAGTTCCCAAACACACAACCACTAAAAGACAACAACATCCATAAAAACAGATAATATATAAAAATAACTCAACTCCAATACTATACTACGAGTCTAGATAAAACCAACAACTAGAATAGATTAAATATCAAATCTCGGTAATATTAGTCAAAAATGAAATGGATCAATTTGTCCCACATCACCCTCACCATCATCACCATCATCACCATCATCACCATCACCATCACCATCACCATCATCATCATCATCACCATCATCATCACCCTCGTCCTCGTCCCCATCATCATCCTCGTCCCCATCACCGTCCTCACCCTCCTCAGTGCCCTCCTCCTCGCTCTCGCCCTCCTCCTCGTCCTCGCCCTCCTCCTCGCCATCATCATCGTCAAGCTGAACATCGTCCTGAGCCACACTAGAACCGTCACCTGGTGAACCATATATAGAATGTATCGACGATATATACTCATCCAAAGCTGGGCTGGCCTCTGCTGGAAGTGTTGGACGTAGAACTTCAATAAATTTCATAAACGCATTGTTTGCCCTAGGAGACTGTTTTTCCGTCTCTATGGCCCTTTTCTCAGCCTGTTCTACCTGTGCCGTAACTTTCTGCAGCTCAGTGGCACTACAGCTCGTACCTGAGGAGGGCCAATACCTCGTCGGGGCTATCCTAGGTCGGCAGCGTACTCTGTCAGGATGCTCCTCCCCTAACACCTGATGTAGGTGATCTGTAGGCCCAAAATTGTCCGGTTCTTGGGCATCGAGGGCCTTTAAAGCAACCTGTTACAAATATAAATATATCATTAAGTTAAAAAATAGATATTAAAATATAAAATCAATAGATTATAACTTACAATCTACTGATGAGTCGCTTCGTTGACGGCACTTCCATCCTTTTTCCGTCTACTCGAGCAAAACAGTTTTGCTCGAGGCACATGCCCTTCAATATTTTGTATTTTCCTCTACAATGATATTGAAAACTAAAGTTATATGAAAACTTTTACAAACGATTAAATAATTGAGAAAACAAAATAAAATGTAAGTCGTAAAGAAAACTTATAAAAAATTGTCATACCTGCTTCCTCTCATGATCCGGCATCGTCGTACGTCCTAGTGTGTGGAGATATTTTTTTGCAATAATGTTTTTTTTATTTTTTCCAGATGATTCCTAAATAAAAGTAGATAATGAAAAGTATAATATTAATGTGAAACATGAAAGTTATTATTTAAATACCTCAAATTTATTTCATACCTTAAACTGGGTACTCGTCCAATTAGTAATCATCTGACGATACTGCTCTATAGGACAGTCATCCACGACTGGCACCGCCTCTAACTCAGTTCCAACTCTAGCACGCCAGCCAAGATACAACTCATGCTTGTAGGCTCTCCAAAGCTCGCCTAAATCCTTTAGACATTCTGCTCAAGCACCCTCACCATCAGGAAAATTAAATCGAAGCTGACATCAAAATATTAATTCATTTAAATACAAAAATAATTCATGTCATTAAATACAATAGATTTTTTTACCCATATCTTTTCCCAAGCTCTATCCTTGACTTCATGTGGCAAATGTCTCCATGACAGTGGGCTAAAGGGAATGATGTCGGAGTATTTGGCAAGCGTCGCCAAAAAACTCCGACATTGCTTCCCGGATTTCTCAACCATTTGGTTGTCTTCATTATAATCTACCATAACCTTTGTTCGGCGATTCCACACTGAACGCATGTGTGTACGCCCCCGCCCCCGCCTCCTGTCAGTAGATGTATCTGTCATTAAAGAAAAAACAAATATTTTATCAAAACATGTTATAATGAAAATAAATATTTTTATACAATTTTGTTAGGATTTTATAAATATACATGCGCCAGTCTGATCGCTGAGCGCCGCCGGATCCACAGAAACAGATGGACCACCCTGTGCTAGAACAGGAGTCGAGGAAAAAGGAATATGGAAGCTCGGAGAGACAGAAATAGAAGGAAAAGAAGATGGGATAGCAGTATGACCAGCATCTGACTGGGGAGTGGGAATCATCATGGGATGTGAAAATGATGGGGCCGAAGATGCAGACGATAGCGAAAACATGGGAGGCCTAAATATCCCGTGTGTCCCTAACGGAACATCGGGATCAGAATGTGGTAAGGATGACATGTCATGAGTGGGAGGGGCAGGGTCTAGTCGGGCACGCGCAGCTGATCGTCGACCTCTGGTACGAACCCCCCTCGTACCACCGGCTTGAGTACTAGGACCAGTACTAGGCTCCTCGTCGAATAACTGTCGACATAAAGGTGGATCCTACAAAAATGTTTACAACAAAATTAATCACATGACATTATATATTCTTTAAATATATATATTTGAAATAAAGTACTCACAACAGGTACTAATGGTGGAACTCCCAACTCCGTCATTCGACGATTGTTGTCCATCATTTTTTTCCTTCGTCTCTCTTCAATAGGCTGCATTTTCTGCTTTTGAAAACAAATATGTAATTAATTAGAAAAAGGAAACTAAAGTGTAACCAAAAAAATAAATATATGAGGGAATTGGGGGATTCATTGGTAATTTATCTATCAATTGTTTTATAAGATCTTGAATAGATTTAAAAAATCATACAAGTTGTAATGTTTACCAAGTTAAAAATATTGTTTGACTAGGTTTGAATACAATTCAATTCCAAATTAGAAAATGAAATTCAAATAAAAATGCAACGAATAAACATTGAAAATTCACATAATGGTCAAGTCAGCCAAAATATATTTGTTATCAATACTAAATCAATTTGAACAGTACCAACATTAACAACCCAACTCGAGGTAAACCAAAAGAATTGAGAACATGGATGAATGATTCTATATATTTTCAACCACAACTTCAGGTTCACAATCAAATCTGACAATTGAGCTATTGGAGTCATCAAAAGATATAAATGCATTGGTTCCAATGCCAGTAGGGAAAGTGTCAATTTCATCATCACCATCATCAAAAATATGTCTTGGAATTACTTCAACTATGACACAAAATTCAGGTCGAATTTGGTCTTTGACATAAAAAACTTGTTTAGCCATTGATGCCAACATATATGTCTCTTCGGTAGCAAGATTGTGAGTCATATTAATTACTCGAAATCCACAATCATCAATAAATGTGCCTTGTCTCGTCATCGAATCAAACCAATGGCATTTCAACATTGTGACTCATCCATGAGAGTAATAATCCAATATTATTATTTTCTCAACGACTCCATAATAACCCACATTTTCAAATTGTGGTCTACTATCTGATGCACTGGCATAACAATCTGTTGTGGCAGTAACCATAACACCATCATGTTGTGTTCTCATATTCTTTGCTCGTTCAGTGACAATAAATTTGTACCCATTGATAACAATTGATTTACAGTCACGAACCACAGTATTAGGACCAAAAGCCAAAGCTCTTATTTCCTCAGAGATAGAGTCAGCAGACAAACTCAATACCTGCAATATAAATAATTTTTAAACTTAATTAAATATTTATTTAATTATTTTAAATAGTAATATTTTTACCTTCAATTTTAACCAAGCAGAAAACTTTTTGCTATGCAAAGCCTCCCTCCTTCTCAAAGATAAAGAACGATGCTTTCTATTTATCATTGTTTTATGTTCCCTATAGATAAAAAATATGAATAGTTTAACAGATATATATGTAAGATATACATAATCAATTTAGTTACCTGATATAGGTATCAAACAAATCACAGTTGAACAAAACTGTGCGATGTTCCATATCCCGCTCTTCATGCCTTAATGTCTTCAATGTATATGATCCAGGAATTCCTCTTGTTTGAGGAAGTGATGGAAAACTGGGTTCAATTTTCTCATACTGTTCTTCTTCATTTCTCATTGGTCTATTCAATCTTGTAGTAATATCGGAAAAATACATCGAGCAGAAATCCATACATTCTTGGGCCAGGTAACCATTCACGATAGAACCATCGGGATGATTTCTGTTTCGGACATAAGAATTTAATGTGACCATATTTCTTTCAGTTGGATACATCCAACGAAAAGAAATAGGTCCTCCAAGAAGTATTTCATTGGGAATATGGACAGTCAGATGCAGCATGCATGTGAAAAATGATGGAGGAAATATTTTCTCCAACTCACACAAAATTAATGGGGCATCTGTCAAAATTTTTTGCAAGAAAGACTAGGACAACTTCTTAGCACAAAGATCTCTAAATAAATGGCACAACTGAATAAAAACCACCCTTACATTATTGGACAAAATATGACGGATTGCTATTGGAAGCAACTCATGCAGTAGAACGTGATAATCATGAGTCTTCAAATATTTTAGCTTCAACTCTTTTTTGTTGACCCGTTTAGATATGTTGCTTGAATACCCATCAGGAACTCTAATAGTCTCTAATACTTCTAGAAATTGTTTTTTTCCATAGGTGTCATCACATAATAAGCACATGGAAGTTGCCATTTATTTTTACTGATACGCACAGGATGGAATTCTGGTCTGATGCCCCAATCCACCAAGTCACGCCGAGATCGTAAATCATCTTTTGTTTTCCCCTTGACATTTAGAAGAACTGAAAGCAACATTTCGCATATATTCTTTTCAATATGCATTACGTCTAAGCAATGACGTAACAAATTGGTTGACCAATAAGGCAAATCAAAAAAGATACTCCTCTTCCTCCAATTGTAACAGGTTTCAATGGAAACATTCTCTCTCTTTCCAGATTTCATTTGACCCTTCCCGAACGAAAAACTGCAATCTTTCAATTCATTAAGCACATCAGTTCCAGACATACGCTGAGGTGGATCATCGGTCTCTATGGTATTATCAAATCTTCGACGATTCAATCTATATGGATGATCCTTTAGTAAGAATCGTCGATTTCCCATAAAACTGAAACTACAACGATGTTTCAGTCTTCTGGATCGTGTATTCTTCATACAAACTGGACATGATAGTTTTCCCTTCGTTCTCCATCCAGACATCATTGCATAATCTGGAAAATCATTGATCGTCCACATAAGCGCAGCATGCATCTGAAATATGTCTTTCGAACATGCATCGTATGTGCGCGCACCCACATCCCAAAGAAGTTTCAATTATTTTATTAAGGGTTGCATGTATACATCAATATCATTGCCGGGATCAGAATGACCAGATATGAGTATACTCATGAAAGTGAAAGGTTTTTTCATAGACAACCATGGGGGAAGATTATAAATGTGTATAAAAACTGGCCATGTGCTGTGCGAAGTAAGAATCTGCCCAAACGGATTCAAAGCATCGCATGAAAGACCCAGCCTCACATTACGCACATCAGCTGCAAAATCAGGATGTCGAGCATCAAATCTCTTCCATGCAAATCCATCTGCAGGATGAACCAACTCATCATTAGTCTTCTTTCTCTCAGTATCATGTCATCTCATTTTTATTGGTATGTCATCAGACATAAAAATATTATGGAGTTTGGGGATCAATGGAAAGTGCCACATTACTTTCTGTGGAATGCGAGATGGTGTTCCATTAGATTTTGACTTCTAGCGGGATGTGCCACATTTTATACAATCATTTCGTTTAGCGGTTTCCTCCCAGAATAAACTGCAATCTTTCGGGCAAGCATGAATTTTGTTTCTTGAAAATCCAAGTTCCTCAACTAAATTCCATGCCATATAGTGGTTTGAGGGAATATCTGCACCATCTGGAAGTAAATCCTTCAAGAGGGTAAGAATGTAATCGATTGCTGTATTAGAAATCCCATACATAGTTTTCCCATGAAATAATCGGATTAAAAATTCCAGCTTTTTCATTTTATCGCATTGTCGATATACTGGAGTCGTGGCAGCATCATTCAATTTTTTCACCCTATCAATATAATCATTTTCACTAGATGAATCAGTTGTCCTCATATCAAATTCTTCCTGAGTCAAAATCCTTTCTTTTTTATGATGACGAATAAACGGAAATCGATCATCTAACAAATTCTCCATTCCAGTCCTTTCATTTCGATCATCACCAATTTGACATTTCGTTTTCTCCCCATTGTGATACCACACAAAGTAGTTTGCTTGAAACCCATTTTTGGTTATGTGGTATCTGACTTCTTCACGGCTCAACCAAGGTCTACCAACACAATTGGAACATGGGCAGTGTATGCGACCACTATCTGAAGCATTGTGAAATGAAAAATCTATAAAGCTCTCCAAATTGTTTTGAAAATCGTCTGAGATCCGATCGGTTTCATACATCCAACTTCTGTCCATTCTATAAAAAGAATTTATATAAGTCATTTTGTCATAAACAATTCAATAGGAATTAACATTAATAGAAAATACATTTAAGTAAACGATAAAGCAAGAAAATAATCAAGGTATCAACTACACATGTGAAAAAAACATACAAATGTGTTATTGAAAAAATGTAAAACCAACAAGAACTTAATGTGTTATATCACATAACAGCATGCCTCATCCCATAACCATATTAGTAGGGTATCATGAACATGAATAACATCAACCTTGTGCCATCCTCCTACCCTACATGACCCCAACCACATGCCACATCTTATTATAGCCTTATCACATCACACCTCACTGGAAAACACTAGGGAAATCATAGTACATCTCACCTAAAGACACATGGACAATCACATAGCATCTTTCCTAAAAACACATGGTCAATCACTTTTGAAGGAAGAGTAGGGAAGACATGGTAGCTATCCAAACATATAACCATCATCCTAGATATTAGAAAAAATACCCATAACTCAAAACCTCTGATCTTTGGTAAGTTTATCCAACTCTGGTTGGGAATGTGTAGAAATAACATAAAAATACATGATATATTGATATCACAAAATACTCAACCTATGGGTTCACATTAACTACATAATCACACACTTCACTACTACCATAAAACACATAAACCACACCACCACCACACAAGACGCAGAGCATTTCTCACATTCATTTATAAGCCACTTCATTCACACTTACATTGTCTATTCATTTAATGTTAAATTAATTAAATCCATTTACCACACATCATACACCACAAATTCATCACACAACACCTCCACACGACACAACACCACCACACATCATCACTATCATACAACTTCACATGTCACCTCCATGCCCACTAACCATCACATTACAACCCCCATATCACAAAGTCCAACTGGTCACCTAAATCCCCATAAAACACCCTACAACATACAATGAAACAGAACAAAAAACCTCTCATAGAGGCAACATACCCCAACTTCCACAATGTATTTATTCAAGGTCTTTTATTACATTACCCCTTTATTTATCATGGGCATTATAACACAACTGATATTCCAGGGGAAACTAATTAATTAACAACATATTCATTCATTTCCCTATTTTTCACAGTGAAATCACATCAAAATCCTAACTTAAAACAAAAATATTAGATCAATAACAATAAAAACAAGGTACCATATATGTATAAAGAATAAAATACCTGATTTGAGATGATTCAGCTGGGTTTTCACCTATTCGGATGGGGAGTTCAAGATTAGCAGAGAGTTGGAGCTGGATTGATAAATTAAAACTCAAATATGAGATCAATAACAATAAAAATAAGATAGTATATGTGTATAAAGGAAAAAATACCTGATTTCAGATGAGTTTTCACCTGTTCGGATGTTCGGATGGAGGGAGTTCGCGAGAGGGGGGAGAGAAGCCCCGCTGGATAAGAAATTTAGGGTTCTGTCCGAAATGGGGGGAGAGCAGGCCCGCACCTGTATTTGGGGGAATTCTTTCCCAACGATTTTTAAAAACCGTTGGGAAAGGACCCTTTTCCCAACGGTTCAGGGGAACCATTGGGAAAGGGGTTCTCTAGGGGGAATTTTCCCAACGGTTCACTAGAACTGTTGGCTAAAGTGTCTCCAAGACACCCCTTTACCAACGGTTTGGGGAAACCATTGGCAAAGGGGTGGCCTTTCCCAATGGTTTCACTAAACCGTTGGTAAATCCTTCCCTGGACATTCCTTTGCCAATGATTATGTATAACAGTTGGTAAATATGTCCTAATCCCATCAACCCCAACGGTTTATGCCAACCGTTGGTAAACACCCGTTGGGAAAAATCCTATTTCCAATAGTGTTAAATGACTTAATCTTGTGAAACACTTAAAGATGTGTTTGGAATTTGGAAATGAAACACGACTGTTTGAAAGAGAATTCATGTCCCTGGTAGGTTGTGTAATGTTTTTATTACTCTCAAAGGATTATCGGGGATGCTATGTTATAGGGTGGGGAGATTATAGAATCCGGTGTTTTGGATAGGGCATTTTTCTGAGGTAATTTGACTTTTCGGTAATTACGAGAAGGGTAGTTTCAAAAAGTAGGCTTCAAAATGAAAATTTGATAGTTTGAAGGCATCAAAGTGATGTTTTTGGAATTGGATAAAGGCTTGTAAACTCTCCTTTGAGAATCAAAAGTTCTAGGAGAATTAGATCCTGAAATGTCAGGTTTTATAGGACTTTAAGAGGTCATATGGTTTGTTTGAAATAGTATGTCCCTCAGTAGCTAAACATGCGACCTATTATAAGGGGGAATTGGCGGTGTGCACTGGCTGCACATGGTTTCCCAAACTATTCACCCAATATGCATGGTTGGTTTTTGAAGGGAGTATGTAAACATTGTACACTTCATGGTTTGCACATGGGTTTTCAAACTGTGCAGGGAAAATATAGTGGTTTTTTATACCTTAGGAAACTAATTTTAATGAATTTAAATTAAATAAAAACTTAAAATAGAAACACCCCTCTCCTACCTATTTATACCCACATGATTCACCCCATGGGGTTCCTAGTTGTCGTGTGAGGAACATACACTCGGATCTCTATCCATCCATTGTTTTCACATCATTTCGTCATTCTTCTCCTTTGATCTGATGAGGTAAGATTATACCCCTCTTATCCTTCCTTTTCTGGTTGATTTGTGGTCCCCCCATCGACCCTATTTCTTATCCAAAAACCCTATGGTTAGTTTTGATCTTTTTTTTGTTTTCTTCAAAATTTATGGTGTGTGGTGCCTCTCCTTGGTCATGTTCTTGTGTATTCCAACATATTCGAGTGACTGTGATGTGGGTTAGGTTTTTTCTGCTTGTCGCCACCATTTGAGGTGAGGTTCTTTACCTAAAAGTTTTCCTAACATGATTTTATTTATATTTATAAGGTATTTATGAATTACTAGTAATTTTAGTGAGGTGCATAGAATCTTGCCTCTACTTTTTTATAGTTCTAGTAATTCTTGTAGGGAGTTTTGATCATCCATAATGTTGGGAAACCACATAAATTGGTATATATATATTTTCCTCAAACATATTACCTAATGAAGAGAGGAATATGTGACTTATATTAAAGGATATAAATATAATGATTCATATGTGTGTGGTTACGAGGAAGTTTCGATTGGTTTCCTCCAATTCTGAAAAGTGACGAAAAAAAACATGGTTTACTGCTTGATATAGCATCCCTATCATTAACTTGTTTAATATTAAAAATGATTTAATTTATTCGTTAAATAAGTTGAATCATGACTTCCTTTGATAAATTGGAATATGAGTTCTAGAATGAACTGATTAATTGAGTTAAATGATTTTTATAGAAACAATGTCATGATTTTATATTAAAAGCCCTACATAAGAGGTGCACTCCCTTTTAATCCCCATTGTAGTGGTTATTTTTCAATACCTTCTTTGCTTAAATTTTGTGTTTTCACCTATGATTTGATATCATAGTGTGATATAATGCATGATTAGGACATGGAATCTAACAAAATTAAAGGAATTGAGTTTTACTTTATGGATATTTATGGAACCATTGCACCTTATAAGTGACATCTTACCTAAGGGGAATGATATTTTCTATTACTAGATATCAGAATACTAATATAAATTGGATGTAAATTGGATTGGCATGAACGATATGTTTTCCACCTTTGTTATATGATGCCCTTTACATAATGGATTATATGAATATGAACTGTTTAAACGGCTATTTAAAAAAATACAAGTTGTAATAAATGGGCTGGTATACCCATGTCACATGGATGAGTGTTTTTGTTTAAATTAGTGGGAATTCTCATTTGGTTAGTTTTAATTGTTTAAAATTTTAATTAAAAAAATGGAAATGTGAGTGCGTAAAAACATGTTATATGTATATCTTGAATGTGAACTATAAAAACAACTGATTGTATTCTTTGGTTGCATTGATTATGAATTTGGATTCATGATTGGGTATAATCATGAGTTTTATTTGGTTTTGAAATGTGATTAATGAGTTTTTATACTCATTTTATGAATTGAATGTAAATTTTTATACATGAGTAGGTAAAATCATATGGTTTTGAATGTTCAATGGTCTGAAATAATGTGACTGATTATAAAAATTTCATGGATGGTAATCTATAGATCTTGAATGTATTAGTGGATGCCTTGGGATGAGAATGCCCCTTAGGTATTGATTATTTGGGATTCCTTGGGACTTGCTACCCCTTGGATCCAAATTTCATGGACTCACATAGGATATTTCTAGTAGAACATGATCCTAGGATTCCAACAAGTGCCTAACTGAGTATCCATTAAGATGTTTCTAGGATTATATAAGGAATCATTGGTCTTCAAAACCTTGGATCTATCCCTTCAGGGTCTGACTCTGTGACATATGGCAGGACTGTGAGGTATATGATGCACTAAAATATATATCATGGTCAAGGATTATTATTCTATGTATAATTATATGGCTCCACTGTGAATGATTTGACATGTTTGGATGAACTTCAAGTCTCTATTGTTTTTTATGCATTATTGGTAGCTTCCTTGATATAGGTTCTAGACTATCCTATGAACGGGGCATTGAGGGGAAATTTAGTATTATTATGTTAGAATATTACAAGACTTTTTAATCATCACTTTTTCCCTACTTAATTTTTTACCTTCACACTTCCTTATTAACATATTTCACAAATCATATTGGGTTTGACACCATGATTTCTAGCCTATTGAGATGTTATCTCACACCCTACATGGGTACCATTGGTACCCATGTACACCTTCTTTTTTTTAGGTCCATATACTATTGATTATTTTGTTTTTATAATAATGAGATGTTATGAGAACATGACTCAGTGGGAGCTCATGATGCTGATAGAGATTACTTATGGGATTATAGTTATTTTCATCACTCGAGTCTTTTATTTTAAGATTGTTGTATGTTTACTGATTTTGATTACTTATCATCTTCTACCATTCATTTTTTTTAACTACCATTTTCCATAAATATTCATTAAATTTTTATATTTCAACTTTTGCTAATAACTTTGTTTTATTATCTCTTACTGATGTACACTCTGTGTATGAGGTTATATTCTTCCCACTGAACTACCATGACACCCTCACTACCAATTGGTAGATTCTAGTATATGGGGAGACACGCTTGAGGTCATGTGACAACTGGTCCAACTATCGATTTAGGTTTAAGTCAGGCTTGGATGTCACTAACACCCCAAGATATAAAAAATTGAAGAGGTAAGACAGAATGGAGTTCCACTATCTATTGAATTTGTTCAAGATTTGAGGTTTTCCTTGTGGTTTTGAAGAAGAATTTTGAATGACTTGGATAAAGAAATGATATTACATTGTACATATCACCTTTATATGGATGGTATGTATAAAACAATCCTTCGCACTCTTAATGATATATATACCTCATGTTCAACGGATTTTCAAGGATTTTGACATCGTTGTTTTCCCCTAATGGAGTTCTCATAAAACAACAGTTTCCATTCTATAATTGAAATTTAACCTTATGAAGCTCTGTATGGGAAGAGGTTTTGTAATATAATATTTTGGGATGATATTGTAGAGAAGAATATGTTGGGGATTGATCATATCTAGGATATGATAAAGACTGTTAAATCCATATAGTTTCTTATGAAATATGCACAAAGTGTATAGAAAAATTTCTCATCCAATTATCAATGAGGATTATAGTTTGATAATATATATAAGTTTTTCCTTAATAAATTCTTTTTGGATTAAGGTAATGAGGTTTAGGAAGATAGTAAATCATATCCCTAGATACATCAACCTTTTGATATCCTTAATTGCATCGGAGTGGTGGCATATTGACTAGAACTACAAACAAACATATCTCAAGTACATGATGTGTTACAAGTATCCCTCATGAGGAAATGTATACTAGACCCCTCATAATTATGGATTATATATGTTCTACCTGTGGAGATAATATTTCATATGAGAAGTAGATGGTGAAGATATTAGATCATGGATACAAGTATCTACGAAACAAGAAAACTCACCTGGTAAAAATGTAGTGGTGGAACCACATGTTTGTGGAAGTAATGTGGGAATCAGAAGAGGTGATGGAAAAAAAGTACCATCACCGATTTTAGTGTATGAAATTAAAATTTTTTGGGTGAAATTTTTAAATTCTATATAATTTAATGCCCCAAACATATATAAATGAAATTCAAATTTTCATGGAATAATTAACTTATCGTGTAATATTGTTATTCAAAACACAAGAAATACTTTGCTTATTTTAGACTATTATATTCAATAGTATTTAAAATACCATTAGAAATCCCAAATATTGATAATATATCCATTTTATAATAACCATAATGATTATTATGTTATGTTTCATTATAAATTCTAATCAACATAGGTGGAATATGTGATGACCTTGACTAATAGGATCATACCCTATGCAGCCCCTTTCTAGAGCATCAAATGGAGATAAAATCACTAGAATTTTCCATTGAACAATCCCATGATGGTATTCAAAAACAAAATCAAGAGTAAGACCACTTATGGGAGATCATAAATCTCATAAATATCACATCCCAAACTATGTTCATCGAATAACCCCATAAAAATATTACAATCGCACACCATACCATTAGCACATTCCCTAGTGTAATAAGGTGATAGGTATCAAGACCCCCATAGTACAAATTTTTATATTTTATTTTTACTATAACAATGATTATATTAATCACTTTCTAATATAACATTATAAATGGTTAATTGTGTATTTAGATAAAATTTTATTTTGATATGATGGAAGAGAAAATGTATTTTTGGGAAATATATTATATCAATCAACACACACTTTTTGATGAAATAAATAACTTTTTATGTAAATTATATTTTAATAAAAATATTATTAATAAATAATATTTATGAAATATAAAATATAAAATAGTTTTACCAAGTAAAATATAATTTTTATAATGGCCAAAAAAAATTATTGTAAAAAAAATTATTTTTCAATAAATCGGGATGATTTATTTAAGAGCCTAAATTTCATATTTAGAGAATTAGTTTTATAAAATAAATATTATTTTTAAAATTATCCCATTTAAAATATGCTATAGTAATTTATTTATAATTTTGTATGATAGATAATTTTTTTTGGAAGAAAGTAAATACTGTATTATTATACATTATGTATTATGACAATAGAAAAGTCTAAATATTCTGTAATGAATACAAAAATGAGTATTCACGAAAAAATTATTTTAACCTATAAAATAATGTATATTGAGTAATTAAATTTATAAACACATAATGAGTACTTCTAAACTATATTATAATTAATGGTTTTAAAATTAATTCTTTATAAAAAAATAATTCACTTCTACATCACCTATGAAATTATTTTAATGTGTTATATTATTATCCTTATAAAATAATAAAACCTAATCCTATTATTATGATACCACTAGAAAAAACCATGGTATTGTTTTTTGGTTTTATTAAATTATCATATAGAGTCCAAATCCTATGTTTGGAAATTAATAAATAATTATGCTCTCGGATTCTGTTTAAAATCACCAAAAATCCAATTAAAATTTTATTAAAAAACCTTTTAAAATATAATTATTCTAACTAATAATATCTGGAGTACTCCTAAGGTTCCCCTAATCTCTTAAAATATCACCAAGATTTTAGAAGAATCCTCTCATGGTAAATTATCTTCTCCTACTAATTATTAAAACAGTTATATTAATTATTATTTTTTTAGAAATTTTTTTGTTAGTATATTGTTTTTTCATATACCTGTTACTGTAATTATGATTACTTGATTATGATATACCAATTTCTCCCTCATTCACTCATTCTATACATATTTGTGAAAACAGTTTATTATTTCAAAATTATCTTACAGTTTTCTATACATATTTGTTTAAGTGAATACCCATCTACATTTTTAGTAAAGGTTGTTAACATATTTATCCCTATAATTATTTAATTGGGTATTTATATGTATAAAATCTGAACACATTAATCATGTTGTTAATATTGATGAAATACATCATATGTTTTGTGTTCAATGTGGTACACTTATCAATGTACGTTATATAAAATTGAAAGGTGGACCAATAATTATATAGCCCTCTAATTCATTGGTGATATTTTTATCTCATAATATTTCATGTATTTTTCATGTAATTTTATCCATGTCACACAATGTTTTATAGTCTTCCAATTTATCCCTGACATATGTCTATGATGTCATGTATCATGTTATTGTCACATTCTTATATTGCCTTTTTGATATCATGTTATATCATTCATCATTATTCAATATTATGATTCTCAACCCTCTTAGGTTACCTTGATATTACTATCGGATCACTCGGACAACATTACCATATGTTGTGTTTTTGTATTCCCATACTCGGATTTATAGATCACCCCTTTATTGTTCGTATCTCTAGGTTAACCCGTGTAGTTTTATATCAACAAATAAAATCTAAGTGAATGTGATGGAGTTTAAGTTTATGTATTTATATTTCAATTGAGAGTTGTTTTTATATGTACATAATTTTCTAAACAAAATATGCCTCATGATATTTTCATATAGTATTATGTGTATCTGTATGTAATAAAATTTGGAGTTAAGGGGTATTAAAGGTATGGGTTTTCATACATCAAATTGGTTTTTATATTGTTAAATAATAAACCTATGTTCACTAGTTAGTATATTTAGAAAAAAATCATGTTTTTTAATCATTATAATTTATTTATTCCCATGTTATATTCAATTTCTAATTCATTTAATTCCACTTGGGATGTTTTAACGAAATTAATCTCGTATGTGTGAAATGACATTGGAAGGTTAACAATGGTCGATGTGTTAACTATTTCATCAACTCATTATAAATAATCAGGACGTAATTTTCATACACATACATCAATTATACTTTTAATTACAAAATTGAATGATGATTATGAAAAATGAACTACTTTTATATCATGGATATGATAAGTTGTATGTACACATGAGTAATGATTCAATTTTTTGATGATCATTATGTAAATAAGGTAATTATTTTTAATCTATTAATAATTATTACTATATAATAAATATAATATTATTTATTTAAATACACTTTTATATAGTTTCAATCTGATGTGGTTGTGAAAAATGATCCACATCACTTCATGGATATGTTAAACCACACATACACAAGAAGGAAGTTATTATTTTTCAATGGAATAAAAGGTAATAAAATAGTTTTTGTATTGTTTTTTTGTACATATAATTATATAAAAAATAGTATAAAAATAAAAATTAAATCCATCATATTAACCATATATTAGAAAAATTGATGAAAAATAAATTTCATCAGTTCGTGAGTTTGTATTCCACCAACACATGAACATTGATTTTCATTTTTCAATTTATGAAAGTGGATATCGATGTATATTATTACATTAAAAAACATCATACTAAAATGGATATAATTTTTTATGTTTCAATTTTTTAAGAATATTTTAATGTGGTAGAATAATAAATAGAACAAAATTATTCGGTTAAATGTTATACCTCTTCTTTGGACAACATACATTCCTTTAGACAATAATACCTCTATGGTTAGAATTAGAAATAATATTATACTACAATAATATAATAACCCTTATCTTTATTACACACTTAAACATTATTTATTACATAAAAAATCACTTAAGACAACTCTAAGGATCGATATGTATAGTGTCTTGGAAATTTAGGAACATTATGTAACAACATAGAACATAAAACCAAACATATTTATTGAAAGATTCTTTTACATGACCACAACATTCCGTTATACTTTGCATTGTATTGGATAAACTGAGGAAATGCATAAGAAAAGGTTGATCTATAAAGCTCAGTAAGGGAGTAAACAAGACCTAACATGAATAATATCATACATGTTATGCAATAGGAAAATCAATGGAGAACAAGAGAAACATGAATATAAAGGGATGATATAGCATGATTATCATGACATGGAAATGTGGAAACAACATTTAATAATATATTAGAATTATCTAAGTCTCATGGAAAATGAGGCATGAGTAAACCCTCATTGAACTTGAATTAGCATGAGTAAACCCTCATTTCAGTTGATACATCATGATACTAATCTTTACCCAATGCATTGGAGCACAATCCGGGCACACCCTTCTTAATCATTTAATTTCATGCATTAGTGTGCCACATGGATCATATAACATGGATTCAAAAAACATCCTAATTTATTCCATGATAAAGGAATGTGGTGTTGATACATTAAACTCTACTATAAATAATTAAATGATCATAAAGGTTAATACCCTTGGTAGAGAAATTGGCATGGTATTCACAACACAATTACTATAGCTTGGAAAATTGTGGTGCAGTTTCAGAAACATAACTGCGTGACATAAGAATTCATAAAAAAGTTTGATGAGAGAGAAATGGGTGTCTCATCATATATACCTGAAATGAACATTAATGGGGTTTATAGGTACATTTCCCAAAATATGTAATGGAATTTAGTTTCATAAAAAAAACTTGAATGTAAATGAGGATAGAGAACCCCCTTACATAATTTCGGCATGGTAATAGGTGTACTCGAGAGGAATTAATGAGAGATAAAGTGTTCTCTCATCATTCACACAAAAAGAGGGAAGTATGGGGGAGGTGATAAATCATATCCAAATATTATTAATTGAAAAAAGGGTATAATTGTGGAACCCAGGGATGCCCTAAGAGGGGAGGGGTGAATCAGGGTGTTAAATTTTTCTTCTAAAGTGATGGATTTTGTTCCAACATTGGTAAGAATGCGTTAAACTTGTATGACTGATATGAACAACAAATAAATAGTCACATTAAAAGAGGCCACACAACACTTTTACATGGTTCACAACAATGTGCTACATCCAAGGAGCATATTCCAATAGTGTGTCAGTCGTACCAAAATCCGATAATCTTATCTAATTTTGTAGTAAAAGATTTCAGTCACAGTCACTCTATACTAAGCACACTACCATTAAAAATTTCAGTGATAGCTCACTGCATCCCTCGGATAACTTTCATAAACTCCCCTTATCTCACTTCCTTGAGAAAAGTCAAACATATTTTATTGACTTGAAGGTGTATTCCATATATTTTCAAAGAAGTATTTTTCTATGTTTATCATGAGACATTTGTTTCATTGAAGTATTGAATTAATGAAATTGAAATCACTAAACCATTGAACCAATGAACTGGCTATTCAAAAACTTTCATGAACCATGAAATCACACATGCATGCAATACCTCAAATTGTGCACAATATTTTTTAATTGTCACAAAATATGACATTCGCACAACCCCTACATTTTGTTCATCCCTTATCTTCTATGAAACTACACCTAAGGGTTCACTTGGTCTTTTCAGACAAAAGTAACACCTTGCACGGAAGATTTACTCTCTTCCAATGTTTCATGTGAAAATCATTCGCGCAGCTGAGAAAATGATTTTTCATTGTAAAAATTCAAAATTATTCCTTGGGGGAAACTACATATTTATAAACCCTTGATGACCCTACGTGCTAGATCCCTCGTTGGTGTGCATAATTTTTTTTTCAGAATGCCCAAAACCCCTTTTGGCGTTGCATTGGGCATGCAAAACCTTTTGTGCAGCATCATCTTCCACACACTCCATGACTTTTATATTTTTCTTCCTTCTGATCGCGAATCATGTCTTGTGCTCATGTTCTTAAAACACCTTCAATCATGCACGAAAAAACCAATCTTTCACCCACACTTCAAATATTTCATGCACACATCAAATCTTTGGCACACATTCCTTTTCCAAAAACATGTTTCTCCATTTTTTGACTTTCAGCCCCCAAAATTTGAAAAACACTAGAGAATAGTGCCACGTTCAATACTAATTTTGGATCAAACTGTATGAACACATTCCATGTAATCACCCTGATCTTCCTTGATAGGGATGACAATAACAAACACAAACCTTGATCAACCCAAAATATGATTGAAAACAGATAGAAACCATACTTCATTTCCTGCATATAAGTGCCATGGGTCCAACAATATCCCCCTTTGGGTTTGTTGGAAATATATAGATAGTGTCAGAGGGGTACCAACCACTATTAAAACCTAATACACAAGAATCAACTCAGCAAACACTCTAAGTCTATGTGAGAAACACTCGATTCAAAAAACAAGAGAGAAGACATGAATTTGGTTCTCTTGTGTTAAAAAGAAAGCTCAATCTATTTACCTTCACTATTCTCTCCATCTTCAGCAATGATTCCCTCTATCTACTCTTATCCAGAGACACAACATTCTATCCTTTTCTCCCCCATTGGAAATAAACCCAATGAATGATAATCATCCATTTTAGAGCTCATAGCACAATCCACTTGGATCATATCTCCCCCAAAAACCTGAAACACTTCCACAACATAGATTAAAATATTAAAAAAACTAGGGAGAGGGAAAATTTGTAACCTTTTTATGCACTGGGAGGTGGCTGAACACTAAGGCTCAACTAAGGATTCTCAAACACAACTGTTGATAGTGGCTTGGTCAGGATATTATCCACTTTCTCATCAATTCCCACATGATCCATTCTAATCACGCATTGCTCAACTTTTTCCATGATGAAGTGACATATAATTTCAATATCTTTTGAATAAGAATGCTAAATCAGATTCTTTATAAGATCAATTGCGCTCTTCTTTTCATAGTAAATCACCATTGGTTGTTTCACCTCATCAACCATATATGTCATTTGTTGCTTCTTCCATATTAGTTGAGTGCATGCCTTTGTAGCAGAGATATACTCACCTTTATTAGTATTAAGAGAACTCTTTCTTGATTCTTTCTCAACTAGACAACACATTTCTTCTCAATATAGAATGCTCTTCCACATGTGGAGTTTTTTTCTACAACATCGCTAGCCTAGTCAGCATTATAAAATGCTGATAATTCACTTTCCCTTCCTACAACAAAGTATAACCCAAAATTATGAGTACCTTGAATGTACCTCATGATTATTTTTATTGCCACCATATTTTCCTCCTTTGGGTTACTCATAAAGCAGGCCGATAGACATGTTGCAAAGAAAATATCTTATCATGTCTCGATTAGGTACAATAGGTTCCAAATGATCCTCCTATATATGGTGGGATCTAGTGACATCCCATCCTCATGCTTTCTATGTTTGGTTTCAACCGCAATGTGATTTGACAATGGTTTAGAGTCATGAATATTAATTTTCTTCAGTATCTCATGTGATTGGAAAAATCATCCACTGATTTCTGCCTACTACCACCAAATATAGTGTCATCAAGATAAACTAGAACCATGAACTAATCTCTCGAAGAATTATTCACATAGAGATCATGATCTAATCTGACTATTTTGAATTCCAACTTCGTGAGATAAGTATCCAGCTGAGAGTACCACACGCATGGTGCTTATTTCAAGCCATAGAGTTCTTTCATTAGTTTACAAACCATTGTTTCATATATACCAAGATGAAAACCAACTGGTTTTTCAATGCATACTTTTTCTTCGACAACACCATTCAAGAATGATGTCTTGACATCATTTGATAAACTTTAAATCCTCTTTGGAATTCCATGGAAATAAAAAGACGGATTGACTCCAGTCTAGCCATTGGAGTAAAGGTTTCTTCAACATCAACACCTTCAATTTGGGAATGTCCTTTACATGCTAGTCATGCCTTGTTTCTGATCACACTTCCATGCTCATCAAACTTTTTCTTGGAAATACATTTTGTTCCAATAACTTTGTGACCTTTTTGTAACACCCCATGCCTCCACGGTACATTTCCCTTTAAAAAATGCAATAGCTTGCATTGTACACAACATCGAGATTCTAACACACTATGACCAATCAAACTAGCGGTTATAAATAGTAATACCCAAATTTTGAAATTTTATAAATTTTATCATTCAAAATGGACTTCATTTTTGGATTCAGAATATCCAAATTATCTTATTGTGAATTTTTTTATTCTTCTAAAAACATTCAATTTTTGATGAATAGTGAAAAAACAATGCGTTATTGCTTAAAACCGACTTTTTATTTAAATAATTAGTTATTTTATATTAATATAATTTAATTCAAAATAAATACATAATAACTATATATGTTAAACATAATTCATTGAAATAATTTTATAATAAGTTAAGATATATAAAATTTTATCAAACTTTTTACCGTCTATTACCCACCTCCTAAGAGCATTTTCAAATATGTATAAAACATAATTTTACCTCTTTTGTGAGTTGAATTTAAAAAATGTGAGAGACACAGAAAATATTAGTATGTAAAATGAGGTTCAATAATATGAAAATAATTTTTTTTGAATAGTAACTTTTGACTTTTATTTACCACGGTTAAAAGTAAATAGGGTAGTTAAGGGTAAAAATGATATCATAATTACCCTAACACATGACTTAATTCTATTGAATAAGTATAATTCGACCAAAAACAACCTTTGGAATAATATATGATCCTATTTTGTCAACTTGGATTTGATTACGATATTTATTATTTTGTTATTTAAAGAAGTGTAAAAAGGGTTAAATTCAATGTTCTATAACTAACCCATTTTTAATATAGAGCTACACACAATATAAATTCAGCTATAAATATTCAATACAAATATAAAAATATTTTATACATAATGGTATTTTATTATAATTTTTAGACATTATATAATTTATTTTATTTATGACTCAATGATGATGCAGTAATTACCTTATTAATGAAATATTAAAATAAAAGATATTATAAATATCCAAATAAATGTAAATTGAGACTCTTGATGAATTAAACTAATTTTACAGGTTAATATGACATGTTAGGGTTGGTTAAATAGTGTTTATTCTAAGTGATAAAGTATTTATGGATTTGAAAAAACAATCTAATACTAAATAGTGTCAAAATTGACATAATTGAGTTTTCAAAACAAATATAATATTATTAATTGATATAATATTCATAAAAATATAAGTATCATCCAAAGTACTTAGATAAGGTTATATATAGTAATAATGAACTACATGGAGTTCTATTGTCTTGTTATCATTAGTTTATTAACCATATAATATAAAAATACAAAGAGATATGGTAAATGTCAAACTATTTAACAAAGAGTTAAATCTAAAAGATAAGGTAAATATGATGATCTTAATATGTATAAAACCTATTGGTTTAGAGGTTTTTTATCTATCCCCCTTCCCCCTAAAACATTAAATAATTCATTTTGGAGCCATTATAAACCAAAAAGTATTTTATTATAAAATAATATTTCAATCTTTTCCTAAAGTGACCATCAACTCTCTTATAAAAGGGCACTTCCCCTTCGCTTTATTTCACCCATCCAGAGCCTTTTGGATCGGCCAAAACCTACAAAAATTTCCGCCCAACATTCCTCCCTTAATCATAGTGGCATTAATTTGGTCAAGAATCTATCCTAAGGATCCCTTTTGATCAAATCAAAAGGAAGAAAGAAGAAGAGGTAAATATTTCATCACCTCTTTCATGTTCTTTTCTTCTTCCACATCCTCTTTCTTTGTTATTTACATTATAAAATAATAACTATAGTATATTATATATACTGTGATGTTATTATAAAAATGGTTCAACCATATTCATTATTCTATCCAGCCTATAAATGAAAAAGTCACCAAACGTGGGTACGTATAGATTACCGTCTCCACGTCATTGTGTAGTTTATTATTAAAACACATAATTATTTGGATGGGTATAATAATGATTATAACTGGTGTAAATAAAAAATATATCATTTTAATGATTTCTCATATATTATATACCATCCAATTACATACAATTTCCCCATCAATATAATGATATTGTCACTTGTGCATACGTACGGATTACCGTCTCCACGAACGCGATGAGATTCATTCCACATCGTAATCATTCAAGAATAATTTTTATTTTATGATTAAAAATAATTTTTATGAACATAATATCATTATTTATATGAATCAAATGAATCCTATCCATAACAAAACATGGCTTACATAACCAAGCATATAAAGGAAAATGAATCAGTTAGCACCTGAAACAATGATATTACTAAAATATTATTAACAAAGCAATATTATAAGATCATATATGATATAATATTTATTTATATAGTTCATGAATAATTTAATAACAATGTTTTAACTATTATATAGATGGTTAACATACCATCATCTAAGGAAAAGTACAAGGTAAGGGTTTATTTCACAATATCATTATTATCCGAGGTTTTTTTACCTAAGTATTTACTGAGACCTATTTATCATCCACATATGTGTTTTCTTAAAAATGAATTTCAAAAAAAAATTACTAGACAATGGGTTAAAGTAATTTATACCCGTATTTTACCTTATATGTTTTTAAAGTAATTTTTCCATCATTTTCCAAACAAGGTACTTTATGAACTTTTCGATAAAATTAAGGTAAGAATGTCTTTTTTTAACTAATATAGTGGGTGCGGGTATTTTACACTGTTATAACATCGATGAATCTTCCCATAAAATATTATATGTATATTTTAAAAATTATATTTTTCTAATATAATTATATAACTTTTAAATTATTTCAATGTTTAAATATATATTTCTCTAAAAAATTGATTTCATCTATATCAACAACCGTTTATGGATTTTATGCTTGTTTGAAGTTTATTTATTATGATAGAAAACATCCTTATTATATTGAATGTTTTTTGAAATTTTTTACTGTGGATGTGTTATTTTTACACCATTAATAGTTTATGGATAAATTATTTACATTTCATATGATAGTTTTAATACGAATGTTTATATTATGTTTAAACCTTTTCATATGAGGAATGCATTGGACTTAGTAAGTGACAGGTGGAGCCCACTATAGCTCCTCGATGCATCAGTAGGTCTCATGAGACAAACTAGTGCCTTTTCAAAATGCCTTGATAAAATCTTATTTATAGTCATGGCACATGGCCTTGACAATGTGGTTATGAATTCTGGAATTATGCATTCCATCATTATGAAAGTGGCTATTGATATTGCATGAGATTATTTGACTAGTAAAATACCCATGTGAATAAGTAAATGGAATTATTGGATTTTATATTTTCCATATTAGGATGAACATTAAGTTTAAAATTCTTTTGTTTTAGTCTAATACATTGCCTTAAATGTTTATTCTTATTTATGAATGTTTCTGCTATATTGTTATCTTTACTGAGCATCTGAGCTAACCCCTTTCTTTGTTTTATTTTTCCTAGGATGTGAAGAAGTATTTTATGGATGACTTGTAGGGATTAGATAAGGATATAAGTGTGTTCAAAAGGGTAAAAATGTTGTTGATGTTTTTATTTCATGATGTAATGTAAATCTTGTGAATATATCTAGTACTTCCAAGGCTACTAAACTGATCAGTCTTTTGGGACATGATTCCTTATATCATGCCAATTTTATGTAATAATGAACTGACTCTGGGTAACTAGGGTCGGGGAATTATAGTGGTATTAAATGATGTTTAGTTCAAACCTTGGAATCTAGATTTAGAAAATCTCTAATTAGAGAATACTACCCTAAGATAGGCTTTAAAAATTAGTATAGAAGAACTTCATCGAATTTTGGTACTATAGAGATTTTGTGAGTTTTCCAGAAATACCTCCCTGTCAAGATACGAGTAGGTAGTGGTTTCTCTGGCATAGATGTACCTAGGGTTAAAACCTGAAAACACCATTTTGAGCTATACTCAAATGAGAACTTGTGCACGAAAATGGTCCATATTACGCTCTTGGTTACGACACTCTCGGGGTATACTCTTAGGATAATTCTCAGTTTATTTACAAACCATTATGAAGGGTTTATGAGTATATAATTCCTTAAAGAAAACATTTTTATGATTATGGACTATATCCATAAAATGTTCAATATATGTTAAGTGTTTTATAAGTTTTGAATTATGTACTGTGATTCATAAACTAATCTAGTGTATTCCATTGTTTAGAAATGGTGCGTAGTAGAAGGAATGGAATCCTTATCAACTCACATAATCCATGTAGAGATTGCAATCCTACTCCTGATAATTATAGTAGAGCTGGTGATGCAACTGGTGTTGATCAGCTTATCACCATACTGGGAAAACTCACTCAGGTTATGAATAATAACCTTACCTGTATGGAGTACCCTGATCCACAATATTGAGGATCAATGTTAGACCGCTTCATGAGGTAACAACCACCAAAATTCAATGGTATTACAAATCCATTATTATCTGTGCAATGGATAAATTCCTTAGAGAAAATATTGCATGCTTTGGGGAGAAGTGAAAGGGAAAATGTTGTCATTGTAGTTTTTCACCTCATGGGAGATGCAGATCAATGGTGGTAATTGATTTAAAACTCAAATATGATGAAGTATCAAATATGGAATGTAGGGAGTTTAAATAACTTTTCTTAGAAAAATACTTTCCTCATGACCATCGAGTGGATATGGAAAGGAAATTTCTAATTCTGAGGAAAAAAGAAGATGAGAATGTTGCAAAATATGAGGATAACATTACAAGGTTATCAAGGCATGTTATAGATTATATATGTTACCGAATGAGTAAGATTGATGAATAATTTGATGGGTTAAAACCATTTCTCTTGTGAGCATTAGTCTCATAATCCTTCATTTCATACAAAGATATTGTCTCATGGGCTATCAAGATAAAAAAAGAGTTCTATAAATATTAGGACTTTAAAGAAAATCAAGAGAAGAAGAGATCTTCTGAACACTCTATAAATGGAAATAAGGGGAATAAGGTAAAAGTTAAATATCCATCCTATAGTAAATTTGGGAAGAAACGCCATAGTACTTTCCTAAAGGGAATGAGAGTTTGTTACAAGTGTGGTGAAAAAGTCCACCAATCTTATGATTTAAAGGGGAAGAAAGAGGCTATTAAATTCTACAATTATAGAGAAAAGGGTAATTATGCAAATGAATGTCCAAAGCGCCAAGGGAACTTACCCCAGAAAAGGCCAAGGGAGTATGTCCAAGCTTATGCGATCACTAATGCTAAGTTTGAAGCTCCGAAAGACGTGGTGGTAGGTAATTAAATGGTTTCCTAATGTTTAGACAATGCTTTAATTGACTCTGTATCATAGCATTGTTTCATATCTTCCCAGTTTTCTAAGAAAATTAGATATTTTCAATTTGAATTAACAAGGGAGTTGGCAGTCAAAACACCTAAGGGAAGTATCATTGCAACAAAGTTTTGTGAATAAGTTCCTATTAGGGAATATAAATGTTCTTTATCTTCTGATCTCATTGTTATAACCATGATTGAATTTGATGTAATCTTCAGAATGGATTGGATTTCAGACCATGACCTGAAATTTTTTTGTAAGAAGAATAAGGTTAAAATATTCGATGGTGATAAGAAGTACTTTATCTTTAGAGAAGAAATGTCACCATCTAATTCTTATCTAGATCCACCCACAGTAGCTATAATAAATTCAATTATTAGGGAGGATGAGAATGAAATAATTATGGGTGAGGAAAATAATGTGCGAATAGAGGACGTAAATATTGTGAAAGAATATGTTGATGTGTTTCTAGAGGATTTTTCTAGACATCCTCTAGAATGAGAGATTGAGTTTTCCATTGATTTAATTGCTGGTTCATGGCCCATATCTAATACCCCTTATAGAATGGCCACTGTGGAATTAGTGGAACTAATGAAAAAACTAGAGGAATTGAGTAATAAGGGATTTATTCACCCCAATGTTTCTCCATGGGGACCCCCTTTAATTTTTGTTAAGAAGAAATAATGATTAATGATGTTGTATATTGACTACAGGGAGATCAATGTTGTAACAATAAAGAACAATTATCCCCTACCTTGCATTGATGATTTATTCGTCCAACTTCATGGATCTCAATACTTTTTAAAGATTGAACTTCGTTTTGGAAATCATAAGTTGTGTGTGAAGAAGGAAGACATTCTGAAAAAATAATTTCAAACCAGGTACGGGCATTACGAGTTTATAGTAATGCATTTTGCGTTGACTAATGCACCCTCTGTTTTCAGGGATCTAAGGAATAGAGTTTTCAAGGAATATCTTGATGACTTTTTAGTGGTATTTAATGATGATATCTTGGTATACTCAAAAAGCTACGAAGATCACGAAAATCACATGTGCATTATTCTAAAGACTCTTAGAAGAATTGAATTATATGAGAAGTTTAGCAAATGTGAATTCTGGCTTCAAGATATTTCTTTTCTTTGCCATATTATCTCTAAGTATGGAATCTATGTTGATCCTTCTAAGAAAAAGTCAATCCAAGAATGGCCATCACCAACGAGTATAACTGAGGTATGCATTTTTATTGGTTTATCATGTTATTTTAGGCGTCTTGTCTAGAATTTTGCCCGATTGTCTAACCCATTAACCAAGCTCACACGTAAAGGGGTTAAATTTGTTTGGATAAAAGCGTGTGAAGAATGTTTTGAAAAACTGAATAAAATATTAGATAAATCTCCAATCTTGACTCTACCATTAGTAAACGATGGGTTTGTTATTTATAGTGATGCTTCAAAGAAAATACTTGGTTGTGTCCTTATGCAGAAGGATAGATTTATTGCCTATGCACCACGACAGCTAAAAATTCATGATAAAAACTATCCCACTCATGATCTTGAGTTAGCAACAGTAATATTTTCTTTTAGGATATTAAGACACTATCTCTATTGTGAAAAATTTGAGATATATACTGATCACAAGATTTTGAGGTATATTTTCTCACAAAAAGAACTCAACATGAGGGAAAGGATATGGATTGAACTACTCAAGGATTATGATTTCACTAAACACTACTACCTAGGGAAGGAAAATAAGGTGGAAGATGCTTTGAGCAGAAAGGATGATGGAGTTTTGAACAAGATTAGAGTTGAAAAAGATCATATTTTCATGTATCTAGTAAAGATGGGTATGGGAATAACCATGGAATGAGAAACCTCAATTCTTTTTCAAATTTTTTTCTAATTCACATTACTAGAAAGGATAAATAGTTATCAGACTGATGATGAGGAATTTCAAATGAAAATTAAAGCTGTGAACAATGGGAGATTGATCGACATTGTATATGAAGATCGAATTTTGAAATTTCGGAAGAGACATTGTGTCCTCGATATACCTTATCTAAAAAGAAAATTGTTTGATGGTGCTCATAACTCCAATTTCTATATACACCCTAGTAGCACTATGATGTATTCAGATTTGAAAGATCATTTTTGGTGGGACAACATGGAGAGGGAGATTGCTGATTGTGTGTCAAGATGTATGGTTTTTCAACAAGTAAAAGTTTAAAGGAAACAACTTAGAAGAGTAATGAAACCTCATCACATACCTGAGGGGAAATGGGATAATATTATTATATACTTTGTCATGGGGATACCAAAGACTCTTAGAAGGAATGATGCAATATGGGTCATTACTGATCATCTTACCAAGTTAGAAAATTTTCTTGGAATAAGATATGATTTTCCACTTGAACGTATGATAATAATATATATTAATGAAGTTGTAAGACTTCATGGAGTACCCTTATCGATTTTTTCTGATCGTGATTCCCATTTTACATCAACATTATGGAAAAGTGTTTAGAATGACCTAGATACTAAACTTCATCTAAGCACTACCTACCACCCTTAAACTGATGGACAAATAGAATGGACTATTCAAACCGTATAAGACATGTTGAGATCTTTCTCAAAAGACGTTCAAGGAATGTGGGATAAATATTTACCTCTGGTAGAATATTCCTATAATAATATCTTCCATTCAAGTATTCAGATAGAACCATATGAAGCATTATATGGAAATAGATGTCACACACCAACTTGTTGGGATGATGTTGGTGAAAGAATATGCATAGTCCTAGAACTTGTTGAGGAAACAATAAAAAAGGTGAAGTTTATCCAAACCCACATCAAACTAGCTCAAAGAAGGAAAAAGAGCTATGCTGATAACCAAAGGAAGGATTTGGAATTTTAGGTAGGAGATCATGTTTTCTTGAAGGTATCTCCTGGGAAGAGTGTCATATGTTTCAGTAAGAAGGGTAAATTGGGTTCCATATATATCTGAACTTTTGAAATTATAGAATGAATTGAAGTTGTAGCTTATCATTTGGAAATTCCTCTAAGTCTCTCTAATGTTCATGATGTGTTCCACATATCACTATTGAGAAAATAGATGCATGAACCCACACATGTACTCACCTATGAGGAAATTGAACTGGAACCTAATCTATCTTATTGTGAAGAGCCTATCATAATTCTTGATATAAGAGAACAAGTGTTGAGATATCAAACGACTCATCTGGTAAAATTTCTGTGGAGAAACAATAAGATGGAAGAGGAAATGTGGGAACCAGAGGAACTTATGGTGAAGAAAAACATGAATCTTTTTGTGTGGTAGTATTATAGAAATTTCAAGGATGAAATTAATTGACAGAGAGAAGAATGTAACACCCCAAGCTTCCATGATATGTTTCCCTTTCAATAATTCAATAGCTTTC
Source organism: Viscum album (assembly GCA_963277665.1). Classification (NCBI taxonomy): domain Eukaryota; kingdom Viridiplantae; phylum Streptophyta; class Magnoliopsida; order Santalales; family Viscaceae; genus Viscum; species Viscum album. Next base: position 1,748,088,824 of record OY728146.1, on the reverse strand, counting down.
ATTGTACTCAGCTTCGAGATTCTAACACATCGTGACCAATCAAACTAGCCATTATGAATAATAATACCCACTTTTAAAAAATTTATAAATTTTATCTTTAAAAATGTAATTCCTTTTTGGATTCGGAATATCGAAATTAACTTAGGTTGAATTTTTGGTATTTTTTTGAAAACTTTCAATTTTTGATGAATAATGAAAAAACACTACATTACTGGTTAAAATCGGATTTTTAGTTAAATAATTATTTATTTTATTTTAGTATATTTTAGGCCAAAATAGATACATAATACCTATATATGTTCATTTTAATTCATTGGAGTCATTTTATAATAAGTTTAGATATATAAAATTTTATCGAACTTTTTTCCGTCTTTTACCCTCCTCCTAGGATCATTTTCAAATTTGTATAAAAGAAAATCTTACCACTTATATGAGTTGAATTTCAAAAATAAGAGAGACACAGTTAGTATCAATAAGTAAAATGTGGTTCAATAAGATGAAAATAATTTTTTTTCAATAGTAACTTTTGACTTTTATTTACCAAAGTTAAAACTAAATAGGGTAATTAAGTGTAAAAATGGTATCATAGTTACCTAACACATGTCATAATTCTATTGGATAAGTATAATTAAACCAAAAATAAACTTAGGAATAAAATATTATCCTCTTTGATCCACTTCGATTAGATTAGGACATTTATTATTATTTTATTTAACGAAGAGTGAAAAGAGTTATATTCAATGTTTAATAACTAAACTATTTTTAATATAGGGTTACACCCAATATTAAATTCTACTATAAATATTCATTAGAAATATAAAACTAGTTTCTATATAATGGTATTGTATTTATAATTTTTAGACATTATATAATTTAATTTATTTATGACACAATGATGATGTAGTAATTACCTTATTAATGAAACAATAGAAAAATTGACATTATAAATATCCAAATAAATGTAAATTGAGTATTATGATAAATTCTACTAATTTTCTAGGTTAATATGACTTGTTAGGTTTTGATAAATAAATTTTATTTGTAGTGATAATGTTTTCATGGCTTTTAAAAAAATCAAATACTAAATTGTGTCAAAATTGACATAATTGTGTTTTTAAAACAAATATTATATTATTAATTGATATAATATTCAAAAAAATATAACGATTTGCCAAAGGGAATATATAAGGTTGTATATATTAATAATGAACCACATGGGATTCTCTGGTCTTGTTATCCTAAGTTTATTAACCATATAATATAAAAATACAAAGAGACATGGTAAATGTCAAACTATTTAACTAAGTCTTAAATCTAAAAGATAAGGGTAATATGATGGCCTAAAACTATCTAAAACGTCTTGTTTGAGAGGTTTTCGACCCATAACCCCCCCCCCCCCCTTAGACTTTAAATAATTCATTTTGGATCCATTAGAAACTGAAAATGATTTTATTATAAAATAATATTTCAAGCTTTTCCTAAAGTGGCCCTCACCTCCCTTATAAAAGGGAACTTCACCTTATCTTAATTTCACACATCCAATGCCTTTTGGCTTAGTAAAATCCTTCCCAAATATCCTCCCATATTTCCTCCCTTCATCTTATAGGTCTTCCTTTGGTCCGAAATCCAACCTAAGGATCCCTTTTGATCCAATCCAAAGGAAGAACTTGAATAAGAGGTAAATATTTATCACCTCTTTCAAGTTCTTTTCTTCTTACACTTCCTATTTATTTATTGTTTCCCTTATAAAATAATAAATCCAATATATTATATATACTGTGATGTTATTATAAAAATTTTATAACAATATTCATTATTTTCTCCAGCCTATATATGACAAAGTCACCATACATGCGTACGTACGGATTACCGTCTCCAAGTCGTGGTGTAGTTTGTTATTCAAACACTTCAATATTTGGATGGATATAATAATGAGTATAACAGATGTATATAATAAATATAACTTTTGAATGATTATGTATATATTATATACCATCCAATTACATATTTTTTCTCCATCAATATAATGATATTGTCGCTTGTGTGTACGTAAAGATTACCGTCTCCACGAATACGATGAGATTCATTCCACATCATATCATTCAAGAATAATTTTCATTTAATTATTAAAAATAATTTTTATGAACCTAATATAATTATGTATATGAATAAAATACATCCTATCCAAAACAAACATGTCTTACATAACCAAGAATATCAAGTGAAACCAATCAGTTAACACCCGGAACGATGATACTGCTAAAATATTTTTGACAAAGAAATATTATAATATCATATATGATATAATATTTATGTATATAGTTCCTGTATAATTTAATAACAATTTTTTCACTATTATAAAAGAGGTTAACATACAATTGTCTAAGTAAAAGTACAAGGTAATGGTTAATTTCACAATCTATTTATTATCCGAGGTAGTTTTTACGTAAGTATCTACTGGGACCTCTTTATCATCCACATCTGTATTTCGTTAAAAATTTATTTCAAAAACAATTTAATATAAAATGGGTTAAAGTAATTTATACCCGTATTTGACCTTATATGTTTTGAAATAAATCTTTCCTTTGTTATCCAAACAAGGTATTTTATGGATTTTTCGACAAAGTTAAGGTAAGAATGTCTTTTTTTTAACTTATACGGTGGGTGCGGCTATTTTCTGCCATGATAACATCGTCAAAGATTCCAATACAATCTTATAGGTATATTTTCAAAATAAATGATTTATTTTATAATTATAAAACTATTAAATGATTTCAAAATAAAAAGAGATATTTCACTAAAAAAAAATTGATTTCATCTATGTCAACATCCTTTGATGGATTTTAAGTTTGTTTGAAGTTTATTTATTATGATACAGAACTTCCTTATTGTATTGAAGGTTTTGTAATATTTTTGACTATGGATGTGTTATTTTTACACCATTCATGGTTTATGGATAATGTATTGTCATTTCATATTCTAGTTTTAATAAAAAAAAGTTTATGTTATGTTTAAACCTTTTCATATGAGGAATGCATTGGAATTAGTAAGTGACGGGTGGAGCCCTCTATAGCTCCTCGATGCATCGGTAGGTCTCAGGAGACAAACTAGTGTTTTGGCACAATGCCTTGACCAAATATTATTTTTATTCTTGGAACAAGTCCTTGACTATGTGGTTATGAATTCTGGCATTATGCATTCCATAATTATGAATGTGACTATTGATTTTTCATGTGATTATTCAACAATTTGAATATCCATGAGAATAAGTAAATTGAATTATTTGATTTTATCTTTTCCATATTATGATGAAGTTTGTGTTTAAAAGGATTTTTTTAGTCTAATACATTTCCTTATATGTTTATAATTATTTATGAATGTTTCTGCTATATTGTTATCCTTACTGAACATCTAAGCTCACCCATTTCTTTTCTTTATTTTTTCCAGGATGTGAAGAAGTATTTTGTGGTTGAACTGCTTGGATAGGCTAAGGATATAAGTGTGTTCAAAAGGGGAAAAATGTTGTTGATGTTTTTATTTCATGATTTAATGTAAAACATATGAATGTATCTGGAACTTACAAGGCTACTAACCTAATCGGTCTTTTGGGACATGATTTCTTATATCATTCCAATGTTATGTAATAATGCACTGACTCTGGGTAATTGGGGTTGGGGCGTTACACTTTGGGCATCCTAACTAGATCCCATGTCTGATTCTTGTCAATCATATTTAACTCTTTTTTCCCTTCCAATGGCCCAAAGGCCTTCAATTTTTTTTATTATTATATAAACCACCTTTTAAGGGAAGAAGGAGAAAACCCCTAATAGAAATCATCAACTTAAGACAATCATGATCCAAAGGTCAATCGAGAGAAACCAAAACAAAAACATGGAGCTACCCCCTCCCAGCATATTACCATGATAGAACTCTCCACCAAAGCATGGCTGACTGACAAACAAGTTTCATGTGTCAGAGCACAGGCCTGATCTAATGGCTGATGCCAAACCCTCTCAAACATGCAAATCTGAAAAGCACTGCAGTGGTGAAAAGGAAGCTCAAGAACCTCATCTGGGGTCTAATCCATGTAGATTCTAGGTGCATCACTAAACCTACAGACCTCACAATGAAAAACCTTTCCATCATTCTACAAACAAGAACCAAGGCACCAAACCTCATTGCCCTCCACTAGACACCCCCACCGCCATAGCTTCCCAAGTCTGGAAGACAATTCAAAGGCACAATATCAAACCATAGTCACTGAGGACTGTATATCCCAACCCCATGCTGAGAGAATTCCAACAATGAAGTAATCTGGGACATCCTGAAATAGAAACGGTGATCTGGGCTTGGATATGCTCCAATAAGAACTGAAGATACACCTCAACGGGTTTTGAAACTAGCCTCACAAAGATGAGGAAACAGTAGAAGGGCAGAGAAGATCCACCAGTGATGATCCAAACCAAAAACCAGTTCAACCAAATGCGTAATCACTACATCCCAAAATTGGACATGGAAAACCACAAACTGAAACTGAAGCCCAACGCCTCCCCCTCCAGAAAAAATAGATCTGGTCGAGCTGCACTAGAACTGCAGAAGACCACCTGGTCATGTCAGCTGAGCCAAGAGACCCTGAAAGGGTTGAGCTACATCATCATAAGTGCAGGAGAACTTGTATACACCATTGTGGAGGCATGGCGTTATCAAGAGAGGTGATCCTGTAACATCCCAGGTAAATAAAGAATAAGACATATTCATACTTATTAATATTTTTTTTTAAATATTAATTTTATTTTAAAGGGGTTGCTATGTTCGATAGCGTACCCGATACGCAATGATGAGTTCCTTTGAAAACTTACGTTACACACTAGTAATAAAATAATATTATTTTAAATGTTAGTTAACACGTAGCCGTTGTACTGGAGGGAATGGATAGGAATAACTAAATTATGATTATATATGTTTTTAAATGTTTTTATATTTACCCAATAAAAGATAAAGGCTTAAAATATGGAAAGAATTTAATTTTAGGCATTTATACCCTAATTTTCACTAAGGGTTCACTTATCACCTTTTGACGGCGAACCGTCATTAAATATAGTTTTGATCAATCTTATAAATTATATTGGACCAAATATAACTCTTCTTTAGAATCGGGACGTCAAAATTTACTTTGTGTAAATTTTTGGTATCTTTCCGATAAAGTTCATTTTTTTAATGAATATTGTAAAATGTTGTATTTTAATTCAAAACCTCTTTTTAATCTAATTCATTTATATTATTAGATTATCATTTGAATTAGTTTTAAAGTGAAATTAGAAAATATTTTTACCATTAAATCCAATAGTGGTCGTCGAAATTAATTTCACTTTGAAATCGGACTTAAACTAGTATCAATCTTTTGATACTTATTGTTTCATAAAAACACGCTATTTGTCATGACAGTGGGAATTAATTATGAAATTTATTAATGTGACTTATATGTTTTGAATTTTTTAAAATAGACTTCTTTTTTGAATTTGGAATATCAAATATAGCTTAGGGTGAATTTTTGGTAATTTTCTAAAAAACTCCAATTTTTGATGAATAGTGAAACCACTAAGTGGTAATCAAGCAAACTGATTTTTCAGTTAAATGAAAGTTTATCACTAATGTGTATTGAATTTTGAAAATCCGACATACATGGTTGTCATTAGTATGTAAAATGTGGTTTAATGGGATGAAAATAATTTTTTGGTGAATAGTAACTTTTTTTCATTAATCGCGATTAGAGGTAATTAGTGTAATTTAAGGTAAAAATGGTATTATAAAAATGTGAAAACACCATGACACTTGTCCTACACCTATTGGTTGAGTCATGGCTGACCAAACAACCCATGGGTCGATTTAGGGGACCCCATGGAGCCACTTGGGTGAGATAATGACTTTAATGCCTTTTATTTAAATAAAGGTGAAAATGACACTAACATAAAGTGTTTTACTAAAAAAAATTTTGAATGGGGTTATACAAGTCCAAATTTTGATTATAAATAGTAATTGGAAAGATAAAAAGATTTCCTACATCATAGTTTTTTTTTTATAATTTTTATACATTAAATAAATTAAATTATTTATGACATAATAATGATGCAGTGATGACATCATTAATTGACGATTTAAATAAAATGGAATGATAATGTAAACTCTATGAACTAAACATGTCCAAAACATATTGGATGGGTGGGTTTAGAACCCCTATCACCTTATCCAAGAATTATAGCAATGTGGGGCCTTTTAAAACCGAAAAACATTTTCAAATAAAGTAATATTTCTTTACGTTCCAAAAGTTCCCCTCCTCTCCTCTTATAAAAGGCCCCCACCTCTACCTCATTTCACACACTCCTCAAGCCATTGTCTCGGCCAAACCCTACCCATTTAGTCTCTCCACATCCCTCTCCTTATCCTAGAGGATTCCCTTTGTGCATAATCCTTTAAAAAGAAGGCTTTAGGCTCAAATCAAAAGGAGTTACACTTTTAAAGGTAATTCATTCTCTCATGTTCATTTGTTTTATTTTGCTTCTCCAACCCCCTAAACTCTTTTTATTTACTTCTTTTGTAACAACACCACTATCTTCAATATACTAGGATGTTGTTATAATATTTATTCGAGCTACACTCTCACACAACTACATCAAATGGTTAAAGAACATACGGTTTCTGTGGATGGCGAAATTCTGCCTCCCGAAACGATGATTGTTCAATACTCATATAACACCTTCAAAGGTGGCCATTATGATGTAACTTTTCTTATATAAGATATATAATATGTTTATTATTTCCTTAAGCTTCTGTATTTTTCATTTATGGCATACCATTATTGTTTCCATTATGGGAAAACACGATATCTTCATTTTAGGAAGTGCGGACTACCGCCCCCTGAAAGTGATTTGATTCGTTAATACCATATGTGGGATGTGTAAAGGATAAAGTTAATGATATTATATATGTTATTATACTGGAATTATAATATACTCTTATATCATTATGATTTCATTCCAGAAAATACGAAATAGAAATGGAAGTAGCGTTCATGCGCACGTACGGCTTACCGTCTCCATGAACGGTGCATTTCATTTCTTACCTCTAAATGTGATGAAATATTATAAATACATGTATATGATGAATATATATAATATATATGTTATCCAATTCATTAATATCATTCTGGATATAATGAACCTTTGACCAAATTAACAACATGTAAGTGTAAGAAGTCTATTTTTGACTTAAGAACCAAATACCGGCAAAATGAACATTATTAACTTAAATGATTACATGATGTTAATAACATGGTATAAAAGGAATAATGAACTTGAAAAAGGTTATCAAGAAAGAAGAGATTAACTGAAGTTTATTATTCAGGAGATTAAAGAACGGTCGGGTCAAGTCGGATACGAGGTAAGGGACTTCGTCTCAATCTCCTTTCATTGAGGCATATTTTATTTTATACAAAAATTTCTTTTATACGGTGTATAAAACCCTTTGACTTATACTTTTATACAAAAGGAATATTTTTCAACGAAGCGTTTTACTAAACGAAAAAAAGGAATTTTTTTTTAACGTACGCGGTGACAACGACCTTTTCCACCGCCGCGAGTATTATTTGGTCTTTGGATTCCTCAACAAGCCGTAATGTTTTTAAAATAAAATAAATACCATATACTCTTTTATGTATTTTGGTATTGAAAATGGTTTTGATAAAGGATTATATTATGATATATTTTGATTGAAATGTGGAAATTTTATCATTCCTTTATATTGGTTTTATGTTTTATGATTTTATATTGGTACTTGGACATTTGACGGGTGGTTACGTGATAAACCATATGACGGGTGGTGCCGTGAATACCAGGACGGGTGGTTATGTTATAACCTCCAATGCATTGGGTATGGAATTCGTCCGTATGGCTATTCCATTAAGTATGTATGGAAATTGGCCATATGGCTATTCCATTAAGGGATATGTGTGGAAGTCGACTGTATGGTTATTCCACTTAGGTATGTTTATGTCCCAAGTTACCTTTATATATGATATGTGTTCTTTATATGGGTTTTATGGTAACCCTTTGGTTACAAAAAGGTAAGTAATGATACTTTATTCAGTGAAGAGTTTTTACTACTTCATGAAGGTGAAGGTATTACTTTGATAGAGTATACATGTTTTACTTTATGTTTGAAAAAGTAACAGTTTTCATTCTTTGTGTATCCCTTACTGAGCTTTTTATGCTCACCCCAAGTTTTTCGAAATGTTTTTCAGAGGACTTAAAGTGGAATAAGGTCAAGGATGGGATCAAGGGAATGTCATGCTATATAAGACATGGAAATAGACATGTTTATTTTTAAGAGTTTTTTTTATTATGGAAACTTAGTAGAAGTGTCTACTTTTTAATCTTTTGAGATGTAATAGTTATGTTCTAATTCTCTAAAACTCTAAACCTGAAAAGATCCTCAATGTGAATTATTCATTTAATTCAATATTAAGTAGGGTTTAAGGCTGGGGCCTTATAGTTAGTATCAAAGGTCGGTTTAGACAACTTTAGGAGTTAGAAAATTGTTAAATTATAAGTTAATTTATGATATGATTGAAATGATATAGCATTTACAGATTACCATGTTGCTTCACCTAAGATATTTATGTGTTCAGAATGGTTTTCCGTAGAGGAAACAAAGCAGCTATGTTGGGACGACATCAGGAGGAAGACAACCTTCCAAATCATCATCCTGAGATGGTCGGAATCGGAACTGAACAGTTTGTTGCAGTGATGGCGCAGTTGACTCAGGCTATAAATGGTGGTGGTATCCATGCACGAGATCAGCCAGATCAACCACAGAGGAACATGTCAGTGGTGGAACATTTCATGAGGCAACATCCCCCATCATTCAGAGGATCATCTGACCCTGTGCAAGCTGAAGGGTGGATTAAAGAACTAGAGAAGATTTTTGATGTCATGGGGTGTTCAGAACATCAAAAGGTTAGTCTTGCTGTTTACCGTTTTGAAGGTGAAGCTGATCAGTGGTGGTCGATGGTGAAAAATATCAGGGATAGTGATGAGATTGAGGATCTTCACTGGGACAAATTCAAAGGTATGTTTCTTGAGAAATATTTTCCTATGGTGGTTCGTCTTAGGATGGAAAAACAGTTCCTAGAATTGAGGCAGGAGGATGAATCAGTGGCTTCTTATGAAGCAAAGTTCACTCGATAGCAGGGTATTCTCTGAACTTCATACGAGATCTTGATAGTAAAATAAACCGTTTTTACTCAGGGTTAAAGCCAAAGTATCGAAGGGCTTTAGCTTCTCGTGAGTTCAAAAGTTATAAAAAACTTGTTCGATGTGCGGAGAAGGTGGAAATGGAGTTTGCCGATGATCAGGTGTTCTATGACAAACAACAGAATAAGAGGTCTAGTTGGCAGGAAAAGGGGAAGAATTCATCAAAGAAGCAAGGAGGTAAGAAAACCAAATATCCATCCTGTGAGAAGTGTGGTAAAATGCATCCTGGAGAATGTTTATCCATGTCTGGTAAGTGCTTTAGGTGTGGTAAGTCTGGTCATATTGCTCGTAACTGTAAGTAAGATGATAATGCAGGAAATGAAAATCCAACGGTAAGATGTTTTAAGTGTAATGAGATGGTTCACTATGAAAACGAGTGTCCGACAAAGAGCTTGAGTGATGGGAAGCAGTTAGACTACAAGTAGAAAGGGGTGGTGAAATCCTTTGCAACTACTTTAGCAGATGTTGGGCCATCGAATTAAGTAGTATCAGGAGTTAAAAAGAAGATTGGTGAATGCTCCAGTTTTGGAACTTCCTTCCAGGAATGGTGAGTATGTTATATACAGTGATGCTTCGTTGAAGGGACTTGGTTGTGTCCTAATGCAGAATGATCAGGTAATTGCTTATGCTTCACGATAGTTGAAAACTCATGAGGTAAATTACCCTACACATGATTTGGAATTAGTTGTTGTTGTCATTGCTTTAAAAATTTGGAGGCATCATTTGTATGGAGTAAAGTGTGAAATATATACTGATCACCAGAGTTTAAAGTATATATTCACTCAGAAAGAATTGAACATGAGATAGAGGAGATGGCTGGAACTAATCATGGATTATGATTGTACAATTCATTACCATCTAGGAAAATCAAATAAAGTGGCTGATGCTTTGAGTCGAAAAAGTAATGCTTCATTAACCATGCTACGTTTGGAACGAGATCCTTTGGTTTTTGATTTAATGAACTTTGGCATAGAAGTTGTTGGTGTAGGATGTCCTTCCGTTTTGTTTCAGGTATCAGTGAAATCTTCTCTATCAGACAGAATTAAGCAGGCACAGAAGCAAGACAGTGAGTTGCAGAAAAAGGTAGAGCTGGTTCAGAAAGGTAAGTTGCCTGAATTCAACATTGATAATGATTGTGTTTTGAGGTTTGGGAAGAGATTATGTGTTCCTTGTGATTCACAGTTGAAGAATGAGTTGTTATGTGAGGCTCATAGTTCCCTGTTTTCAGTTCATCCTGGCAGTACTAAGATATACAGAGATCTGCGGGAGTATTACTGGTGGGATGGAATGAAAAGAGATATTGTTGATTTTACTGTGAAGTGTTTGACTTATCATTAGGTTAAAGAAGAGTGGCAGTTACCTAAAGGGACGTTTCAGCATTTACCAGTGCCTGAGTGGAAATGGGAAAATATATCCATGGACTTTGTTGTGGGATTACCGAAGACATCTCGAGGTAATAATTCAATCTGGGTTATTGTTGATCGCTTAACTAAATCTGCTCATTTTCATTCTATACGAGATAATTTTTCCCTAGATCAACTTTCCCGTTTTTATCTTAAAGAGATAGTTAGGTTGCATGGAGTTCCCCTCTCCATTGTGTTTGATCGTGATCCCAAGTTCACTTCTAACTTTTGGAAAGGCCTTCAGAAGTCTTTGGGTACTGAATTAAATTTTAGTACAGCTTTTCATCCTCAATCGGATGGGCAGTCAGAACGAACAATTCAGACATTGGAGGATATGCTACGAGCTTGTTCGATGGATTATCAGGGAATTTGGGACCAACATCTTTCTTTGGTTGAGTTTTCTTATAATAACAGTTTTCATTCCAGTATACAGATGGCACCATTTGAGGCATTATATGGGAAGCGGTGTCAAACTCCAGCATTTTGGGATGAAGTGGGTGAAAGGAAGTTGATGGGACCAGAATTGGTAGAAGAGATGGAAAAAAAGGTTCAGTTGATTCAGAAACACATGAGAATATCTCAGAGCAGGCAGAAGAGTTATGCGGATAACCGGAGGAAGGATCTATCTTTCGAGGTAGGTGATCATGTTTTTCTCAAGGTTTCTCCATGGAAAAGTGTGATGAGATTTGGTAAGAAAGGAAAGTTGAGTCCAAGGTTCATTGGACCATATGAAATTCTGGAGAAAGTTGGATCAGTTTCTTACCAAGTGGCTTTACCTCCGAGTTTATCTCAGGTACACAATGTTTTTCATGTTTCAATGTTGAGGAAGTATATGCCAGATCCATCTCATGTTTTGAGTCAAGAGGTAGTTCAGCTGGAAGAGAACCTATCTTATGAAGAACAACCAGTCCATATTCTTGACCACAGGGAGCAGGTGTTACAGAATAAGGTGATTCATCAGGTAAAGGTTTTGTGGAAAAACCATGTGATTGAAGAGGCAACATGGGAATCTGAAAATGCTATGAGGGATAAATACCCCCACTTATTTTGATAAGTGAATAAAATTGCGAGGACGCAATTCCCAAAAGGGGGGAAGGATGTAACATCCCAGGTAAATAAAGAATAAGACATATTCATACTTATTAATATATTTTTTAAAAATATTAATTTTATTTTAAAGGGGTTGCTATGTTCGATAGCGTACCCGATACGCAACGATGAGTTCCTTTGAAAACTTACGTTACACACTAGTAATAAAATAATATTATTTTAAATGTTAGTTAAAACATAGTCGTTGTACTTCCGGGAATGGATAGGAATAACTAAAATATGATTATATATGTTTTTAAATGTTTTTATATTTACCCAATAAAAGATAAATGCTTAAAATATGGAAAGAATTCAATTTTAGGCATTTATACCCTAATTTTCACAAAGGGTTCACTTATCACCTTTTGATGGTGAACCATCATTAAATATAGTTTTGATCAATCTTATAAATTCTATTGGACCAAATATAACTCCTATTTAGAATCAGGACGTCAAAATTTACTTTGTGTAAATTTTTGGTATCTTTCCGATAAAGTTCATTTTTTAATGAATATTGTAAAATGTTGTATTTTAATTCAAAACCTATTTTTAATCTAATTCATTTATATAATTAGATTATCATTTGAATTGGTTTTAAAGTGAAATTAGAAAATATTTTTACCATTAACTCCAATAGTGGTCGTTGGAATTAATTTCACTTTGAAATCGGACTTAAACTAGTATCAATCTTTTGATACTTATTGTTTCATAAAAACACTCTATTTGTCATGACAACGGGAATTAATTATTAAATTAATTAATGTAACTTATATGTTTTGAATTTTTTAAAATATACTTCTTTTTTGAATTCGTAATATCAAATATAGCTTAGGGTGAATTTTTGGTAATTTTCTGAAAAACTCCAATTTTTGATGAATAGTGAAACCACTAAGTGGTAATCAAGCAAACTGATTTTTCCGTTAAATGAAAGTTTACCACTAATGTGTATTGAATTTTGAAAATCCGACATACATGGTTGTCATTAGTATGTAAAATGTGGTTCAATGGGATGAAAATAATTTTTTGGTGAATAGTAACTTTTTTCATTAATCGCGATTAGAGGTAATTAGTGTAATTTAAGGTAAAAATGATATTATAAAAATGTGAAAACACCATGACACTTGTCCTACACCTATCGGTTGAGTCATGGCCGACCAATACAACCCATGGGTAGATTTAGGGGACCTCATGGAGCCACTTGGGTGAGATAATGACTTTAATGCCTTTTTTTTAAATAAAGGTGAAAATGATACTAACCTAAATTGTTTTACTAAAAAAAAATTTGAATGGGGTTATACAAGTCCAAATTTTGATTATAAATAGTCATTAGAAATATATAAAGATTTCCTACATCATAGTATTTTTTATAATTTTTATACATTAAATAAATTAAATTATTTATGACATAATAATGATGCAGCGATGACATCATTATTTGACGATTTAAATGAAATGGAAAGATAATGTAAACTCTATGAACTACACATGTCCAAAACTTATTGGATGGGTGTATTTAGAACCCTTATCACCTTATACATGAATTATATCAATTTGGGACCGTTTAAAACCGAAACACTTTTTCAAATAAAGTAATATTTCTTTACTTTCCAAAAGTGCCCCTGCTCTCCTCTTATAAAAGGCCCCCACCTCTACCTCATTTCACACACTCCTGAAGCCTTTGGCTCGGACAACCCCTGCCCATTTACTCTCTACACATCCCTATCCTCATCCTAGAGTATTCTCTTTGGGCAGAATCCTTTCAAAGGAATCCTTTAGGCTCAAATCAAAAGGAGTTACACTTTTAAAGGTAATTCATTCTCTCACGTTCATTTGTTTTATTTTTCTTCTCCAACCCCCTAAACTCTTTTTATTTACTTCTTTTGTAACAACACCAGTAACGTAAATATACTAGGATGTTGTTATAAGATTTATTTGAGCTACACTCTCACACAACTACATCAAATGGTTAAAGAACATACGGTTTCCGTGGATGGCGAAATTCTGCCTCCCGAAACGATGTTTGTTCAATACTCATATAACACCTTAAAAGGTGGTCATTATGATGTCACTATTCTTATATATGATATATAATATGTTTATTATTTCCTTAAGCTTCTGTATTTTTCATTTATGGCATACCATTATTGTTTCCATTATGGGAAAACACGATATCTTCATTTTAGGAAGTGCGGACTACCGCCCCTTGAAAGTGATTTGATTCGTTAATACCATATGTGGGATTTGTAAAGGATAAATTTAATTATATTATATATGTTATTATACTGGAATTATAATATACTCTTATATCATTATGATTCCATTCCAGACAATACGAAATAGAAATGGAAGTAGCGTTCATGCGTACGTACGGCTTACCGTCTCCATGAACGGTGCATTTCATTTCTTACCTCTAAATGTGATTTAATATTATAAATACATGTATATGCTGAATATATATGATATATATGTTATCCAAATCATTAATATCATTCTGGATATAACGAACCTTTGACCAAATTAACAACATGTAAGTGTAAGAAGTCTATTTTTGACTTAAGAACCAAATACCGACCAAATGAACATTATTAACTTAAATGATTACATGATGTTCATAACATGGTATAAAAGGAATAATGAACTTGAAAAAGGTTCTTAAGCAAGTAGAGATTAACTCAAATTTATTATTCAGGAGATTAAAGAACGGTCGGGTCAAGTCGGATACGAGGTAAGGGACTTCGTCTCAATCTCCTTTCATTGAGGCATATTTTATTTTATACACAACTTTCTTTTATACGGTGTATAAAACCCTTTGACTTATACTTTTATACAAAAGGAATATTTTTCTACAAAGCGTTTTACTAAACGACAAAAAGGAATGTTTTTTTTAACGTACGCGGTGACAATGACCTTTTCCGCCGCCGTGAGTATTATTTGGTCTCTGGCTTCCTCAACAAGCCGTAATGTTTTTAAAATAAAATAAATACCATATACTCTATTATGTATTTTGGTATTGAAAATGGTTTTGATAAAGGATTCTATTATGATATATTGTGATTGAAATGTGGAAATGTTATTATTCCATTATATTGGTTTTATGTTTTATGATTTTATATTGGTACTTGGACATTTGACGGGTGGTTACGTGATAAACCATATGACGGGTGGTGCTGTGAATACCAGGACGGGTGGTTACGTTATAACCTCCAATGCATTGGGTATGGAAGTCGGCCGTATGGCTATTCCATTAAGTAGGTATGTAAATTGGCCGTATGGCTATTCCATTAAGGGATATGTGTGGAAGTCGACCGTATGGTTATTCCACTTAGGTATGTTTATGTCCCAAGTTACCTTTATATATGATATGTGTTCTTTATATGGGTTTTATGGTAACCCTTTGGTTACAAAAAGGTAAGTAATGATACTTTATTCAGTGAAGAGTTTTTACTACTTCATGAAGGTGAAGTTGTTACTTTGATAGAGTATACATGTTTTACTTGATGTTTGAAAAAGTAACAGTTTTCATTCTTTGTGTATCCCTTACTGAGCTTTTTATGCTCACCCCAAGTTTTTCGAAATTTTTTTCACAGGAATTAATGTGGAATAAGGTCAAGGATGGGATCAATGGAATGTCATGCTATATAAGACATGGAACTAGACATGTTTCTTTTTAAGAGTTTGTTTTTATTATGGAAACTTAGTAGAAGTGTCTGCTTTGTAATCTTTTGAGATGTAATAGTTATGTTCTAATTCTCTAAAACTCTAAACCAGAAAAGATTCTCAATGTGAATTATTCATTTAATTCAATATTAAGTAGGGTTTAATGCTGGGGCCTTATAGAGCCTCTCCGAGTAGATAGAAAGAGTAGACGTTGATCCCCACTAACACGCTGATCTTGGAAACAGGAAGCGTGAAATCGCCCTCTCCTAGCCGAAACTAGGAGCATCCTCTGCCAAAAGATCTGGCTGAATGGGGAAGGGAAGTAGACTCGCAGAGAAAACCTAGGAGCTGTGATATTGGGAGAGATATCGCTCCAATGCAGTCATCCCAGACTTGATCGAACTCTTCATTCATGGCATTCATCCATGATTCATCCTTTATAGCTTCTTCAAATGAGGATAGTTCCCAAACTAATAGAAATGTATATTGTGTATTATTTATCATTCTCCATTTTTGTGTGGGTGAATTACAATCCCCAATAATGTTGGATTGGTCAATTTCCCCTCTTTGATTTTTCCTTTGATATTCAACTGCATTCTCTCCATCCAAGGTTTCCTCTTCAGATTTTTCTTCTGATTCAACATCATGATGTGACTCCTAAGTGTTTTTTGCCCCTTCTTATATTTATATATTTCCATTTACTTTACATTCAACTTCTTCTTAAATTTCTATCACATCTTAAGAAGGATTATTTGATGCACATGTGGTTTTGTCATCGATGATCTTTACATCACTACTTTCCACAATTTTTTCATGTTTCGTATTGAAGAATTTTTAATATTTTATTTTCATTTAGTATCCAACGAATATTCCTTCATCTATCACATCACCATAATTTCCTTGTTTTCCTTCATTGTTTTGGATAAAACATCTACATCTGAAAACATGGAAATACTTCAAGGAGGGATTCCTTCCCTGCCACAACTCATACGGTGTCTTGGTTTCACCCATATAGAGCCATGTTTGATTTTGAATATATAAACCTACTTGAACCACTGATTTCCAATAAGGACGATGGATATGTATCTCAATCATCATGGTTCTAACAATATTGTTTACATGGAAATTCTTATGGTCCACAAATCCATTCTACTGTGGGCTTCTCACAGCTTCCACCTCATGTATTTTTTCATTCTTCTCTAGGTTATTTTCATACTTGATGTACATGTATTCCCCTACATTATCATATTGCGTAACATTAATTTTCCACCCAGTGTCATGTTCGGAAATTCAATGATAATTATTCAGGCAATCAAGATCTTGTATTTTCATGTGTATAACTGTCACATATCCCATTCTACTATAATCATCTATGAAGTAGATGATGTACCTTTCTTCTTGTGTTCCAGAAACATTTATCAAGACACATAAATCTGTATGAATTAGGTCAATATGACTAGATTATCTTTTCTTATTTGGCTGATAGGAACTGCAGACCAATTTCCCACGAATGCATGCATCACATTTCTTTTCATGTTCATGATTTAGTATGGGGATATCTAAGAAAATATTCAGTTTTGATATCTTTTCCATGTCTTATTGACTGATGTGCCCCATCCTCCACTACCTCAAGTTGTTTTTATCTTCAATCCCCATATAGAAAATGTTCTATTTACTGTCAACTGGATATAAGATTCCATCAGTTCAGCAACCCCTCATGAGTGAATTCAGTATCCTTACCTTTATAGTAAACCCCTTTGCATTGAACATCACCATAATTTAGGAGTCATTGTGTTGACTCACACTTAGGATATTGTGACATATACCATCAACATACATAAATTATGTATTCTTTAGCTTTCCATTATCCAGTTCAATACATCCGTTGCCTTTAATCTTCAAAGAAACACCATTACTGATCCTCACTATTCCATCAACCTTTTTTTAATATTCATTAATAGCTCTGGATTTCCCATCATATTTTATGATCATCCACTATAAAGAATCTAGGTGTTATTTTTCTTTGTAGCCTTGAGATCAGCTTTATAAGGATTGGATTTATCAATCATCTACTTTTCCTTCCATGAAAAATTAGCCTGAGTGAAGGATGAAGACAGATTTTCAAATCTAATTTTACTATTAACAGGTTCATCATACTTAAACTCTTCTTATATTGGAGAAAACCTATTTGAAATAGAAAAACCATCTAGTTGGCAAGTGTTGTCTTGTCTTTGATCTCTGTAGGAATTGTTCATGCCATTCCTTTTGCTATAATACACAGCTTTTTGGTCAAGGTTGGAGCAATTAAAAAATATCCATTGAATCCATTTCTTCTATAAGAAGTTAGATATGAATTCATTCTTTGTGGTTGACCTCCTAGCTCTACCTCATTTAAATAACACATTGCCTCTTCATAGTATGACATAGTATGACCCATTTACCTATAGAATTTACATTTCATAAGCAGAAATATCTTTTCACTTTGATTTGTTTCCATGTGCCCTTCCTTCAGATAAGATTTTGATAGATGATTATTTCTGAAATCTTGTGAATATTTTTTAGTTCTCCATCCAGTTTGTCTTGTGACATTCCCTATTTGGACATCAGGTGACTTTGCAACATGTCCAACTTTTAGATTTTCTTTATTTCGGCTCATCTTAGTCCCAGTATTTGATGATTCAGCATCATAGCCAATTCTACTATTCCTCATGCATGAGAGTCTTTAATCATGAAAATATTTTAAACTCAATCAGAACTACTCTTAGCTCTCACTAGTAATTATGCATATGAAAATATTCCAAACTTTTTTTTCTTATTTGCCTCTTTTGAGTTTTATTGACTTTCTAGTTTACTCTTAAGAGTAAAAACGTCTTATTCAAGACCCTCAATAGTCTTTGACCTCTCTTCTAGTCTGAAAAAATGAGCATCGATGATCATGACCTGGTCTTCAATTATGAGCATTAGTTCCATAACATCTTTTCTGCATTCAGTGATGGAAGACTGTAATTTTGCTAATTCTTCAATTCATTCAATTTCTTCATCAAGCTGATCAACATACTCAGATGATTCTTCCACAAATACTCTCCATTTTTTCATCTATTACATTGATTCTTAGGCTTATAAAGAACATAAATCAATTCATGTTTGGGATCAAAATTAGTTCTCAACTGATTATCTCTAGCTTTGTTACTTGATGGTTCTGAATTTCCTATAGTAACCATCATAGAAGCATGTTTCTCAGATCTAAATTCCAGTTCTCCTTCCTATCAAAATTAATTATCACTGTCATCATCTTCTCCACAAAGAAAAATTTTCCTCTTTAGTTTCTTCTTAGATATGAAGTTTCACTTTTGATAAAACCTCTTCTTATGATTTTGTGAGTTTCCAACATTCACATTCATTATCATCGAACTTATTTGAGCACTAAGAAGAAATGTGCCTTACTCTACCACAACAAAAACATGATAAGGGAAGCTTCCCTTAAAAACTTACATTTACTCTCTTGAATTTATAGAATTATAGAGAGAGAAACTAACTTTAATAATCAGTATCATTAATGAAGTATCCAAAAATATCGAGTTTTTACATGTCCTAGAATTCCATCTCCATTCTAACACATCTTGTTGAATCCTCTGGTTTTACTCTCATTTCATATGCATTGAAACTGCTTAGAATTTCATCTAATGAAATCATCAACAAATTTATTTCTTCAAGAGTAGACACTTTAGGATTGTAGAGTGGTGGAAGCCTTCTCAAAATTTTCTTCACAATGTTGATGCCTTTTGTTTCTTCTCTAAGTCCTCAAAGTGATCCTACAACATCAATTATTTGATTGAAGAAGGAATCTGCATTTTCATTTGGATGCATCTTCAGGTCATCAAACCAATTTTGTAAAACGTGATGTTTCACCTATTTTACTTTGATGTCCCCTTCATAAATATTTTTATACTTTTCCCACATAGACATAGTTGAAGTACTTCTCATCAATTTTAGATAAATTTTATTATAATGTTTTGTAATAAGAGCATTCTACGATTTGGTGTCAGCATCAAGCATCTTTCTATATGTATGTTTCATTGAAATCACTGTATGATCTATGAGTTGTATTCCTTTCATAGTTGAAAATAAAACATCCATTCCAAGAGATGTTAGATGCGATCTCATCCTATTTTTCTAGATTTTAAATTTTCTTCCATCGAAGAGGGGGACTCCCCTAACATCGATTAAATTCCCAATGATAATAAAGGACAGATTCAACACCAACCACTGTTACAATCTGATACCACTTGTAGAACACTGGGATGCCCTGAGAGGGGAGGGGTGAATGATGGTGTCAACTATTTATTCTAAAGTCAAAAATTTTGTTCCCATATTGGTAGGAATGTGTTAAACCTATATGACATAAATGAATGACAAATAAATAATCACATGCAAAGAGGCCACACAACACTTTTACTTGTTTTACCACAAAGGGATACTTCCAAGGTGCATACACCAACAGTGTGTCAATCATGCCATAATACACTAATATGAACTAGTTGTGGAGTACAAGATTTTAGTCATAGTCACTCTATGCTAGGTACACTTCCTTTACAATGATCATGGATAGCTCACTGCGTCCCTCAGATCACTTCTGTAAAATCCCCCTATCTCACTTCCTTGAGGGAAGTGAAACTCAGTTTATTGACATGAAGGTCTTTCAAATAGATTTTCAATGAAGTATTTGTCTCAATTCAGCATGAGAAACTGCTTTATTGGATGTCGTGAATTGATGTACTTGAAATCACTGAACTAGTAGACTAACTATTCCAAAACAAGCCTGAAGCATAATATCACACATGTGGGTAATAGCTCAACTTGTGCACAAGATTTCAGAATTGTCGTGAAAGATGACTTTCACGCAACCCCTACTTTCCGCACAACCATTATCATTCATGAAACTATAACAAAGGGTTCACTTGGTCTTTTCAAACTAAAGGAACACCGATCACACAAGATTTACTCTCTTCCAATCATTCACGCACAAATTTTTATGCAGTTAAGAAACCAGATTGTCATTGGAAAAAATCTTAAGTCTTTTTTGGGGGAAGCCGCATATTTATAGGCCCTTGATAGCCATGTGCCTAAGATCCAGATGCATTTTTTCAATGTGCGTATGTTTCTTTATGAGAACACAAAACCCCTTTTTGTGTTTCTTTGGGAACAAAAACCCTTTTGTGTAGCATCATCTTCCATGTAGTCCATGACTTTTCCATTTTTTAGCATCGTGATCCTTAAACATGTCTTGCGCGCAAGTTCTAAAAACAACTTCAATCTTTCATGAAAAAATAAATCCTTCATGCACACTTAAAATAATTCACACACAATTAAAATATTATACACAACGTCCTTTTCCAAAAACATGTGTATCTATTTTTTAATTTTAATCCCCCAAAAATTTTGCAAGCACTGGATAACAACACCACCTTCAATACAGATTTCAGATCAAACTTTATGACCCCATTCCATGTAATATCTCTAATATTTAATGAAAGGGATGACAATAACAAATACAAACCATGATCAACCTAAAATATGATTGACAACCAACACAAACCATACTATATTTCCTACAAAAAAATGTTTGTGGGTCCAACAATAACAACATAACGAAATATGTACAAAATGAGAAAGGATGAAATCTTTTACTTGGAAGTGTGATACAAAATGCTTGGGAGAGTCTTGAGAGTGGCTTCATGGGAGTTTTGGGTTCCATGGGAGGATTTTGTAGAGGGGTGGTTAGTGGTTGGTCGAGCTCCAATTTGTTTGAGTGAAGAGGAATGGGATATTTAGTAGGTTTATATAGGAAAGGAGATGGAATTATTTATTATTTAGTTTTTGGACACCACACATTAAACTAATCAAAACCACAAACCATACCATCATTTTTTCCCGTGTTATTTTCTATAGTGGAGTGTAAAAAATTATTTTATAAGGCTAATTTCCTAAATTAATAAAATATTAGGCTTTCTTATATGGAGGAAAGTCACACTGTCAAGGAAATCATTTTAAAATGTTAAAATGTTTTATAAGTCTTGGAGGGTCCACTAAGGCTTTGTAAAAAAATCAAACATAAAATGACATTATTTTAATTTTATAACATATATTGTCTGAACAACCTAGTTATAGTATTTTATTACATCACTATTGGGTCATTTTGATGTCATTAAACAAGATATATATTTAAATGGTGTTTAAATTTTACCCAAAAATGCGATTGCCTCAAAATATTATGAAAAATTCACCATTGGATAATTTCAATGTCATGATTCCAAAAATAATATTAATTTTTTCTAATTAATTTTCTAAATATTTTAACTTTTACTTTTAAAATGAAAACAAATATTTAATAAAAATTCATGGATTTTGAAAAAAAAACAGCTTTCAACCCATAATGAAAATTACAATTATATTCATAAAAAAAATATGATCATTTATATTTAATTAAAAAATTAGTAATAATATTTTATAAAAATATTATTTAATATAAAAATCCATTAATTCATCAAAATAGATTTCTAAATTGAATATTAACTAAAAATAATATTTTTGCTTTAAAAACAATTTAAAAAGTAAAAATAATAAAATGAATGTATATTATTTATTATATACAAAATTAATGCACATAATAATAGTTCTAGGGTATTGTTACATAACATCTTATTACACCACCATATCTCTTAAGGTTAAGCTGTGAGATTATGGCATACTCTTGGGGTGGCTGAGATACCATCACGTGAGTGGTAATATCTATCAACTTTCACTTCTCTAGTAGGCGGTTTTTTTAAGCATAATGTATTTATGATAATCTTGTGCTTGGTCAAGAGTGAACCTAGTGACACCACCTCCTTTCAGAGCTCGGACAAATGGGTTTTGTACGGAGAAATTCTACTAGACGAGGCCATCACTTCCTTTGTCTAAGTAAACTAGATTTGTTAAATCCTTATATTTATACAAACAATGTGATCAATGTTCGACAACTATGTTATCAATGGTAAAAATTATTAATGGTATTTTAAAATATAAAAACATAAAACCAAAAAAGTGCCTATGTTTTATATAAACATTTTAAATAATAATACATTTAATCAGATCAAAGGAAATTTTCATTAGTAAATGTTTGGGTCATTAAAATTTTCCCCACTTAAGAAATTTATCCCTGGAATTATCATTTTCCCACACTAAAATAGATGAGTGTAACTTTGCTTTATCACTTCCTCTGATTCCCATGTATCTTCTTGAAACTTTTGTTTTCACCACAACAACTTGGTGAGGGGAATTTCCATATTTCGAAGAACATTTTCTCTATGATCTATGATCTTCACTGTCTTATCTTTATAGGAGAATCCATTCTCCAATGGTACCACCTCTGAATTGAGTACATGATATATTTCTGGTATGTACTTCCTCATGAGTGATACATGGAATACTTTATGCACTTGATATTGGTTCGGTGGGAGTACTAGTCGATACGCCACTTCTCCAATGCAATCAAGGATCTCAAAAGGGTCAATATACCTTGGAAAAATATTTCCCATCTTCCCAAATCTCATAACTCTCCTTTACAGTGATTTTAGGAAGAATACCACATCTCCAACATCAAACTCTATGTCTTGTCGATGATTATCAGCATAACTCTTTTGTCAACTCTGATTAGATTTAATGTGCTTCTAGATAGTCTTAACCTTATCCAAAATTTCTTTGGCCATTTATGGATCTTGGATTTTTCTCTCCTTAAATTCATTATAACATGTCGGTGTTCTGCACCTCTTCCCATATCAGGCATCATAATGAGCCATTGGGATGCTTGAGTGGAAACAATTATTGTAAGATAAATCAACTAGAGGAAGATGTTTATCCCATACACATATTAAGTATATTTACTATGCTCTCAAATTTTCATCATGCTTTTAGATAGTTCACTAAAATTTCCCAGTAGTTTGTGGATGATAAGTCATAGTAAAGTTCAGATTAGTATTCAGAGCATTTTGAAAACTCTTCCAAAACATAGAGGTGAATTTGGATCTCGATCATATAAAATGTATAGTGGTAATACATGAAACCGTAACACTTCTATGTTATATATCTGTGCCAATTGATCTAATGAGAAATACTATCAAATTGCAATGAAGTGTGCAGTCTTGGTAATACAATCCACAAAAACCAAAATAGCATTGTTTCCTTTGGATATATTTGGATGTCTGGATAAAAATTCCATGGTGATGTTCTCCCATTTCCATGTTTGTATGGGTAATGGTTTCATCACCCCCTTAGACATATTCCTTTGAAAATTAACTTTCCGACATACCTGCAACATTGATGTATACTTAGTGATCTTCTTCTTCATGTTATCCCACCAATAGTTCTCTCATAGATCACAATACATATTTTTGATTCCTTGGTGAATGGAGAAATCTGAACTATGAAAATCATCCAAAAGTTCGTTCTTTATCTCCGAACTTTATGGAACATATAATCTTGACCAAAATCTCCCAGTTCCTTCTTCATTAACATTGATATCCTAGGATTTACATTTTCTTATAGCTTCCACTTTCTTCTGAATTCCCACATCATCTTTTTGAGCATCCTTTAACCTTTTAAAAATAGACATTTGAGCAATCATTCATGAACGGATTTATGATGTTCCCTTATTTATGATTCCCAAGTCCATCTTCATCAAATCTAAGAAAATTGGATCCTTTTAAATTTTCATCAATGATAGAATCACTGGTTCCATTCTGTGTCACCCTGTTCACTTTCCCATGGTATTAATGGATTGAGTAACCATAGTCTTTCATCAGCTTTAACCATCTTCATTGGTGCATGTTCAACTCTTTCTATTTGAAAAAATACTTGAGGCTTTTTTTATTCATATATACTTCAAACTTCTCCCCAATGATACAATGATACAAAATTATCCAAGAGAATACTACTACAGTCAGCTCCATATCATGTGTTGCATTGTTTTCCTCAAGAATGTTCAATTTCCTTGAATAATATGCAATGACATTGTCATTTTTCATCAAAACATAGTTCAATCCCTTCTTTAATGTATCAATTAATACCAAAAAAAGTTCTCCACTTTTGGGTAGTCTAATCGTGGGAGCAGTGATAAGCCTCCTTTTAAACTCCTTGATGCTCTCATTACATTTATCACTCCAATAAAACTTGGCTCCCTTTGGAGTTAGCTTAGTAAGAGGGTTTCACAATCATGATAAATTTCTCACAAATTGGCAATGATATCCAAATATCATGAGGAATCTATGGATATCTATCACTGATGTTGGCCTTGGCCATCCCTCTATTGCGTCAATCTTGGAGGGATCCCCAAATATCCCATGGATTGTGATGATATGACCCAATAATGAGACTTCCTTCAAACATAACTCACACTTGTTATATTGTTCATAGAGATTATCCTTTCACATGGTCTCTAGTATAGTACTTAGATGTTCTTAATGCTCCTCCATAGTTTTGGAGTATAGTATAATTTCATCTATAAAGACTACAACAATTTTTTGAGATAATATCTAAAGACTCTATTCATCAAGTCCATGGAGATGGTTAGAGAATTAGTGAGTTTGAAAAGAATTACTATGAATTCATAGTGCTCGTACCTTGTACGAAAATAACTATTGGGTATATCCTCCTTATTCACCCTTACTTGGTAATATCCTGACCGCAAATCCACCTTAGAGAAGTATTGTTCTCCACATAGCCGATTGAAAAATTCATCAATTCATGGAAGAGGATACTTGTTATTTATCGTGATTTTGTTGATCTCACGATAATTAATGAAAAGGTGCATTGACCCATACTTCTTCTTGAATAAGACGACTGGTTCACACCAAGGTATAGCACTTAGGCGTATAACCCCTTTATAGAGATTCTCATGTAGTTGTTTTTTAATCTCTCAAACACCACAAGATCCATTCTATATAGATTCATGGATACTGATAATGCCCTAGGTATAAGATCAATTGATATTTCAACATCTCTTCTAGGAGGAAGACTAAGAAATTCCTCATGAAATAATTTAGTGAATTCTCTCACCATAGGAATGTCTTCAAGGACGGTTACTTCCTTAGACTCAAACATATGAGCAAGATATGCATGCTCATAGGGATATAATATCTATGATTGAGATGATGGTGCTAAGTAAGATCTATCCTCCTCCTTGCACTTGTATAGAATCAGGGGTCGATTCTCCATATAGAGTGTGATTTCCCCCTCATGGAAATTTATTTTGGCTCTATATAGGGAAAAACACTCCATACCATGAATTTCAAGAAATTTGATTAGAGGGAGTATGAAAAGGTTTTTAGGGTAGTTAAAACCACAAATTTTGATAGGGGAGGAGTTATATTAATCAAATGCAATGATTTTCCCATTTTCGGTTCTCACTGACATCCTTACTTACATGATTTTTGATGGTGTTGGGATTGTTCTACTAAACATTCAGGATATAAAATAATGTGTAGAACTAGAATAAAAAAGTATCTTTGCTATTCCTGAATGAATAGCTAGCATACATTTCACCACTACATTGTTGGGGTTGGATTCAGCGGTAGTGATGGAAGAAGATCTCCCTTGCTACCTTGGAGGTTTTTGGTTGCCTCTGAAAACCATTTTCATAAAACATTGGTTTGAAAAGTGCCATGGTTCTTTACATTTGAATCAATGAACAATGCATTGAGGGTTGACCGTAGTGTTATTATCCTCTGTCACATTAGTGGTTTTATCTTGTTAGTAGTTAATATCCAGGATATCTTATCTTCCACAACTAAATCATTTCCTATCCCCCTTTATGAAATTCCCATGGTGTTTATTTCCACTCCTTTTTCAAGTGGGCTGATAAAATTTCATAGCATGGTTGGATTTATCCATTGGACTTCCAAAATTAAAGTCCACCATATACTTCTTATCACCATGATACCCCTGAGATTTTCAGATCTCCATTTCGACATTGAGGCCCATCTAACAATTTCCCCATATCTCTCGAAGTAATAGATCACAAGGGATTTCAATGGGCTATGTTTTAGCCCACCAAAGAAGTGGTCAACCTTTCATTTGAGGGTAACGAAAAAGCTGGAGGAATATCATGTAAGCCTTGTAAAGTTGGCCTCATACACTGTTATGGATTCATCATCTTTTTTCTTGAGGGCATGGAAGACCCTTTCCATCTAATGTTAGAGGGTGCGAGGAGAATATTAATCAAAAAACATTTTCCAGAAATAATTCCATTTCAACGCCTTGATATCCTCCTTAGGCATCGAATTTTTTATCAATGTCCATCCTTGATCATCTCTACCCTCCATATGATAAGCATATAGAAGTACCTTTTATTATTTAAAACATTTATGGATGGATAAGATCTTATCAATGGAGTTGATCAATTGTTCGGTGATTGAGGGATCGGATGATCTATTAAAATTAAGAGGTATGTGTCTTATGAAGCTCTATATTGTAGATTTTTCTTTCTTGGGGGGGGGGGGGGGGGTTGAACATTCTACATGACCAATGTCTCTAATCAAAACATGAGTTAACTGAGTGTGTATCGTGAGAATGTTTTCAATTCTTTCTCTCACCAAATTGGGTACCTCATTAGAATATTTATCATAAGGATCTTCGAATCGGTTTTTAGATAGAGTTCTACTATTACCAGCCATTGGCAGGAATGAATGGAAAGTTAGGGGTAACACATAAAGGGGAATCCAATGATAATAAAGGATAACTTATAAGTTATATTTATTTCTATAGAATATCTATGTTATCCATGATCTACATCACAACATATATTCATAGAGGATTTTTTTCAAATTCTATTAATAATGGTTCAAACTGTGCTTATGAATTTACCAAAGCATATCTCCCATGAGTTTCATAACCAAGAGTACATCAAGGCCCATTATCATGCACCACTTCCCATTCGAGTCTAGTTCAAAGCAATGTTATCAAGTTTTACCCCAAGATACATATGTGTTAGAGCCGCCTCTACCTTCTCGTTTCCAGAAAAGGATTTATTTTATTGATAAACCACTTACTCAATACTCACCAAAATTTAGTGAAGTTTTTATTATACATAGTCTTATCCCTAAGGGTTTCACTAGGGTTTTCAAATCCTAATCCCAATAATAACTAAACCTATACTATGATACCAACTATGACAACCCTTCTCTTTATTACACGCTTAAACATTATTTATTACCTAAATATGCACTTAAGAAAACTCTAAGGATATATAGGTCTAATGTCTTTGGAAATTAGGAATATTATATAAAAAATTAGAATAAAAAACCCAAAATCATTATTAAAAACTTCTTTTACATGACCACAACATTCCTTCGTACATAGAATTGTATTGGATAATCTAAGGACATGCATAAGTAAAGGCTGAGCTATAAAGCTCATTAAGGGAGTAAACAAGGCATAAAATGAATAATATAGTACATGTTAGGCTATAGTAATATAAATGGATCATAATAGAAACATGAATACAAAGGCTTGATATAGAATGATTATCATAACGTTGATATGTGGGAACAACATTTAATATGATATTAGAATTATACTAGGATCATTGCACATGGAGCATGAGTAAACCATCATTTCACTTTAATTAGCATGGTTAAACCCTCATTTCACATGATGTGTCATGATACTAATCATTACCCAATGTATTAGATAACTATTAGGGTGCACCATTCTTAATCACTTCTTTTCATGCATAAGTGTGCCACCAGGATCATACAACATGGATCCATACAACATCATCATTTTTACAAGATAAAGGAATGTGTATTTCATATATTAAACTCTTTAATCTATAAGTAAATATGAATAAATCTGAATTCATGTGATAGATAAATGGGTATGGTTTTCAATACACAATGACTTTGGCTTGGAAAATCATGGTGAAATTTCAGTAGCATAACGGAGTGACATAAGAATTTATAAAAAAGTTTGATGAGTGAAAAAGTGTTGTCTCATAACATATACATCAAATGGATAATAAGGGGATCATATAGATACTTGTACCAAAATATTTAATGAAATTTAGTTTCATATATCATAATAATTGCTTGAATTTAAATGATGAGAGAGAAATATGTTACAGAATTTTGGCATGGTAACAGGTGTACATGGGAGGAATTAATGATATAGAAATGGGTCTCCCATCATTATAAAATTAGTAGGTAAGTATGGGGGAGGTAAGAAATCATAACACAACATTTTTAATTGAAAATAAAATGGTATAACAATATAAATAAATTTGGACAAAAATTAGAAAGGAATAAATCCCTTAGAAGTGTGATCCCAAAGGTGTAGAAGAGGTTTGAGAGGGGCTTCATGGGAGCTTGGGGTGACTTGGGAGGATTATAGATAGTGTAGGAAAGGGTTTTGTTGGTCTCCAAATTGTTTTAGTGAAGAGGAATGGGATATTGAGTGGGTTTATATAGGAAAGAGGATAGAATTGATTATTATTTTGGTTTTAGACACCACACATTAATCTAAAAAACCACAAACCATCCCATGGTTTTTTCTAATGTGGATTGGGAAAACAAATTTGTAAGGAAAATGGCCGAACTTATTAAACTATTAGGCTTCCATATGTGAAGGTGAGTCACACTCTCAAGGAAATAATTTTAAAATGTTAAAATGTTTTATATGTTTTGGAGGATCCACTAAGGCTTTGTAAAATAAACAGAAAAACCTAAACTCACATCATTTTAAGGGTAAAACACAAATTGGAAGAAGATCATATTAATAGTATTTTATTACATCACTATTGGGTCATTATGATGTTATAAAACACATTATATATTTAAATTGTTTTTAATTTTTACCCAAAAATTAGACTATATAAAAAATTTACGAAAAATTCTCCATTTTATAATTTTAATGTCTTTATTTAAAAAATAATATTAATTTTATTTAAATAATTTTCTAAATATGAGAATTTTTACTTTTAAAATAAAAAAATAATTTATCGAAAATTCATGGGTTTTGACGAAAACCGCTTTCAAACCTTAATAAAAATTTAAATTGTACTCATAAAAATTATTTGATCATTTATATTTAATAAAATGTAATTTAGTAATAATATTTTATTAAAATATTATTTAATTTAAATATACATTAATTCATCAAAATAGATATCTTAGTTGAATATTATCTAAAAATATTATTTGTGCTTTAAAAACTATTTACAAAGTAATAATAATAAAATGAATTTATATTCATTATTCTATACAAAAATAATTCACATAATTTTAGTGCTAGGGACTTGTTACATAACCCTTTATAACACCCACATATGACCTAGGGGTAAGGTTTGAGATGGTGACAGACTCTAGGGGTGGCTTGGATAACATAGCTTGGGTGGTAATCTCTATCAACATTCACTTCTCCTATAGGCGGTTCAGTTCATGCTTAACGTATTGAAGCTTATATAGGGCTTGGTCAAGAACGAAGCCCAATGACTCCACCTCCATTCCGAGATCAGAAAAAATGGGCTTCTTATGGATCAATTCTACTAGATGATGTCATTGCTTCCTTTTTCTGAGTAAATTGGATTGGTTAAAGACCTATATTTATACTAATCTTGTGATCTCTATTTAACGACTATATTAGCAACGGTAAAAATTATCAAAAGTATTTTAAAATCCAAAAACATAAAACCAAAGAAGTGAATATGTTTTATATAACCATTTTACATAAAAATACATTTAATCACATCAAGAAGAATTTTCATTATTAAATGTTTGGTTCGTTACAAATAACATGGTTAGATATGTTATTATTGTATTTAAGAGGGTATTGGCCTAGCCAAATAGTTCTTTATGTGTATATAGATGTGCAGAGGAGGTGACCTTTTACGAGTGAGGAGAGGGTACCCTTGTAACTACATAATGTATTAAATTAATATATGTTAATATTTCCATTACAATAGAATAAAATTTCTATGATTTGAATATAAGATTAATATGAGATGAAATAATCTCATATAATAATAAATGGAGAAGTTTACATGAAGTTTTCACCTATTTCTCGTTGTGTTAATCCCCTATTACCTATTTTTTCTATTAGTGTGATATCAATTTATTTTAGACTATATGGGGGACAAAAGATTTAATAAATTGAAAAATGATCTCTAAATACAGAAAGGTTTATATTTTAAATCATTTCAAATTAACTCAAATTAATAGAGGATTTTTATGAAGTTTAAATCATTTAAAAAAATATTATTTTGTATAATATGTCCTTAATTTCATTTTTAGAAATACATGAAATATTATAATCTAATATGTGTTTAAATCAAGTCAATTAGTTCAAAATTGACATGGATTAAAATATAATAAATTTTTGGTATTAATATTATTATATAATAAAAAATTTAATTATTTTATATCAATTTACACTATATCTTTTTTATTAAACCGTTGTTTGGTAATTTTTACCCTTACCTATGGTAAACACATTATCAACATTAAAGGGTTGTAATTATAATTATAAAATTTAAATTGTCCCATAAATGACCACAGAATGAAATTTAATGCAATTTAAAACTATAATTTTTATATTCCAATATATTAATGATTTTTAAATAATTTAATAAAATATTACTTATCCAAAAATACAAATAATTCAAGTTAAAAACTATTCATATAATATGATTTTTAAATTAAGATGTATGTAATGGAATAGGAATCTAAAACATTGAAACTTATATAACATGATACAGTTATCTTTAAAATTATTTATACACCTTAATTCAAACAATCAATATTACTTTTAGCATTTGAAAACTTATTTAATTTTTTTATACCTATAGAACAAGTTATGGGTCAGCATTGTGTAAGAATTTAAGGTAATTATATCATTACTAGAATTTATGAGAAAATTATAATCATAAAAACTCAAATATATTTCAAAAAAAAATTTATAACGAAACATAGTTTGATTTTATCACCGTTGAAATTTTGTATAGATATTAAAAGTAGGATAGTGAATTTTTTGAATTTTCATTAATTAAAATAATAAAATGTTCATTATAAATGAAAAATAAAAAAAATTACAAATATTATAATTTATAATATATATAGTCTAATATTTACCATCCAATGGAATTAGTGAAAGCGTTTTATTGATTTTGAGACCTTATTTCATTTTTTTTTCTATGATCTACA
Source organism: Viscum album (assembly GCA_963277665.1). Taxonomy (NCBI): domain Eukaryota; kingdom Viridiplantae; phylum Streptophyta; class Magnoliopsida; order Santalales; family Viscaceae; genus Viscum; species Viscum album. The sequence goes on along the minus strand of OY728146.1, from coordinate 1,748,057,138 downwards.
CATTTTAATCTTGTGGTGGTGACAAAATATTTACCACGATTAAAATTTATAATGACAAAAAAAGAGTTTCAAATTTAAAAAATGTAGAACATCTGAAAAAAATATGAAATCTATTTTTTTTGTAATTATATTTCTATATTTAAAATAAATTAATTTTAAATTAGAAATGAAAAACGCCAAGAAAATAGTTTTTTCCTAAAATACATTTTTAGGAATAAAAATAATTTTATAACAAATTAAACTATAAAATTGATTCTAATGAACATAACTAGATTATTCATAACATTATTTAACTAATTTTACTTGGAATTTTTTTAAAATGAAATGGTTCATATTAAATTCATAAAATAAAAATTTAATTTTCAATAATGAATAGCTTTTCCCTATTCATTGAAAAATAAATGAATTTGGAATATTTAAAAAAAATCTAAGACAATTTTGAAAAGTTGGTTTAAATAATATTATTCATTTTTATTAAATTAAATTTAAAAAAAAATCAATAAATTAATTATAATATTCTCTCCCAAAAATATATAAAACAATTTTGAAGTAAATTTATCTTTAAAGAAGAAAATGAATTTACTAAAGCTTGAGTTTTTATTTCCTACGAATTAATCAATCAGTTTGTATTTGTTAAGAACCTTATATATATAAATATATTATAACATGGTTACTCCTATTAAAATCCTCCAATTTAACCACTAGGTTATAATTTAATTACTTAAATTTTAATATATCATGTTTGTTTTCAGATCAAGGTTGCGTGTTACAAATTCATTCAAACATAGTATTCCTTTTATTAACCTGTGATATTAAAAAATGTCAGTAGAATATTTTCACCCTAAACCATAGTGCCTCACACCCCAACACTGAGTCATATAGTACTACAATTATCAACTTCACACTAGCCTTCCCAGATAAATGTCACATTGATAATCTCTCAACAAGAGTCTAACTTACTATAATAGGATGGATTAAAATAGACCTTTGTAAACATCTAGTTCCTTCTACTACACTTGAAGAATATCATCATCCATAAAAAAATGGATTGGTGATAAGATCATGTATATTTCTTCACAAACAACAACAAATGATGCTATTAGTCTATAATTTTGGTCTTGAAACACTCACCAAATCATCAGTTTAGAACTTCCCCAATGTACTAGATATTCAGTTTTCAAGTATTCTTATCCATCCAATTAGCTCCTATAATTATTCTCCTAGTTTTTTAATTCATCGATACATTAAAGATATAGAGTTTCTCGTTATTCTTCCTTCTTATGACCTTATATTTCTCTTGGATCTCATGTGGCACTCTACCTGATTCACTTCCTTAGTTATGTGTATCCTTCATGATATATTCTCCATTTTTGGTATTATTATGAACAATCTCAAAAATCTCAATGTTTCTCTAATTTATTAACTCTCAATAACATTATCATCTTAAAGGAAATACCCAAAATAATTTTTACACTTTCTATAAAAGTGTTATAATAAAATAACTCAATTTGGATTCCCCATGAGTATAACAGTACTTTTCATAATATATTAATTGTTTTCAATTTATTAAAATAATATTACCGAAGTTCACATAGCTTAATGAAATACTCAATGAATAAGATTCAAATATCCATGTAAAAACATTGAAAATTAAAATCATTTTACTATCTTAAGAAACAAAACAAAAAAACACCAAAATATTTAAACCTATAAGAAAAAAATAATTGAAAAATAAAATTATAACATGACTATTTTCATTCATGGAACAAAATTGATCACCTCAACATTAAACTATATCTCAATTGGTCTTCCTCTTCTCATAATTGAAATCATCCTTCTAAAAACTAAAAAAACTCTAATTAATATACCGTGTTTCTAATAATCTTATATATACATTATTCTTGAAAATTAATAATCATAACATTGAGCTTATCATATTATTAACATTTCATTCTAAAATATTTTGGATTAGATAATGTCTTAAATATGATTTGTTATTTTTCATACATGATTAGAAAATACATGATTCATCCAATGTGAATTTCTCTTAATAATAAATAATTCTATAATTTCACATTTTTTAGAAAAAATCTTTCTTGAAACATATCAAAGTGATAAATCTATACAGTTCTTAATGTATCACTAATTTCTGTGAATTTATGATTAGTCATATGAAGGGTATGCGGTATTCATTGGACTACATACATCAAAGTCAAAAAAACACCATGTTTTTTACCAGATAAATGGAATATACGATATCTCAATGTAATATTCATAAGTTATGTGATACACAAAATGGTGTACATAGATCCTTGTAAATTATTATAAAATTAGAAAAGTTATATCGAATGACTTCCATGTCATATGTCTAAAAAAATCATATATGATGCTTCTGAGATCTATGTAAAGATAGATATAATTATGAAACACTTCAAATTCATGGGATCTATAAAAATTCATTTACATAAGTCTTACTTTGGGATTTCATGTCATTTAAAATAATATAATGAATTATGATTATCTCAACCTTCCCATATCATACCTACTCCAAACCCAAACTAATTTGATTCAACTTGTTACTTTATAAAACACTCTATAATAACTCAAAAACTATTGTAGACATCATATAATAATCCAAACCATATCTTTCACTTTAAAATAGCATAAAAACATTACAGGTAATAATTTATTCAAAATATTTAAATATTTTCTTCAATTATCAACATCAACCTATTCACTCTCCCTTTTAAAAATACAATGGTAACAACATAAAATCATAATTATTCACACCACACAAATACATATTGGCATTTGTTTCTAGACTATAGTATATTCTAATAATATAAATAAATTAAACTAAACACATGTTCTAGCAATGAATTCAATGTTTTTCACAAACTAATAAAATATGTGACACCAACTCATTGATTCATTTCAGGGGATTCTTGGATTGATTTTTTAAAAAATGACTAAAACTCATCTCAAAATAATTATTAACAAGTGAATGAAGAAAAACACATCCTTTTTTAAATCACTACCAACTCCCCTTAATAATGAAAATTAGGTGATTTTAAATTGGTATTTGAGGGTAGAAACATACATTAATGTTCAATTTTTCACATGCTATAAGGAAATTATATATATATATATATGTAGTATACATGTTTTTGATAGATTTATTTTCATTTACTCCCCCACTAAGGGTCAGAGTCATTTCTTCTCCCTCATATAAGTTTGAGAACTACCTTAAAATTTATTTATTATTTTATAGTTAGTACAATCCAAAATCTTATAAATTCATTCCATAAATTTTATTAAATTTTCAATTTAAAATATGGAATAAATGGGAACCTCTGTAATCATTAGTAATATTGTGAGGTTTATAGTTTACTCTTAACTGAGAATCCTAACTCAATCACATCACACTATGGGTATAATTTTTCATAATCCCTTACACGTTAACATATTTCATGCTAATGTTATTTAATTAGATTATTTCATTATTAAAGGAAATTAATTTTACCTCTTATAAAAATGTAACTTCATTATCTTATACTTTTATAACTTTTTCATCATTGATTCTTGAGATGGTATAATTTTTTGGAAATATTTCATCCCATACCCAGTCTTTTCATATCTCCAACACAAATTTACTTGGATTTTTAGGTCACCACTTCTATAAATCCACTATAAACAAAATATTAAATTTTAATCCAATTATATTTCCTTTATCTATAGTATCAATTTAACCTTCTATATATTTTATCTAGCTTCACCTGATATATCCATGAAGTTGGACATTCATTTTTAATATTCTCAACCTCTATTATCAACTTCTAAATTTATTTTCATTTCAGACTATAGGGAATATCTCATGGTAATTTATATATTCATTCCTTATATTTAGGGACATACTGATCACAAGTTCCATATATTGTATTCAAGAACTCCAATATTTTTTTTCAAGTAGACTTGAAATATTTTGAGTCATGTATTTTTTTCTCTAAAGTTGTTCTCTCTCTTACTTATTGAGAATCACCCTCATTTCAATAATTATTCCATGGTAAATACCTATTATACCAGCTTGAATAATCTCTATATACATACATTATAAAATACAAGAAATGTCCTTTGAAGATGGATCTTTTATATTAATGATTAATATATCTAGATTTTATATTCTCTTTTCATTCCTCAATATGTTCCATTTTCTACCTTTGAGGTATTGGCCTTCATAGAATTTTCAAATTTTTAATTATTGTAGAAATGTGTATCCTACCTAAAATAATTGTCCCAAAATAGTTAGAATTGTTTTCTAGGACCCTCACTATTAGGAAAATCTAATTTACATTGAAATTGTTTCGGTCATTTTTTCAATTGTTTGATTGGATCCTTTAACTCAACAGATTAATAGATCTTATCCTTGAAACACACATACATGTTGAAAAATTATATAGATTTATTAAAATCATTTAGATCTCAAATAAGGCTATTTGTGTCTCAATTTTCTCTTTTTCCATTACAACTAATTTTTCCATCATATCATTAAAAATATTATCTTACTCATTATCTTATATTTTATACTTCATGATCTCATCAGAAAAATTTTCTTCCTTATTTTCATGAACTTATTTCTTAGAAAAAAGTATTACTACAATATTTCAAAAATTCCCATTTATATTTATTGAGTTTTCTACTCAACATAATACTATATTCCAAATTTCCCTTATCATGCACTAGTGTTCTATTTTCACTTCTTCTTCATCACTACATGGGGTGACAATGCCTCACTCTATTTAGAGATGGATGTTGAAATAATCATATAATTGATTACTTAATTGTTATTATAACTTATTATTCACTAAGATAATTTTTTATAGCTTAAATATCTCTTCATTATTTGTAAACATTTCTATTTTTTAGATTTCTCATCATTCCTTTCAATTTCATATTCCACAACATTTTTTTATGAAATTTATTTTTAAGTGTAAAATTCCATTATAGTTATATCACATTTGAGGTTTCAATCTCTTTAATATCTTTTTTCAATTTATAAACATCCTCAATAGAACTGGAACAATTATATTGTAAGATTCACCATCTTCCCCGCCTTTATAATCCCTTAATTCAATAACTTCTTCATTTTTAACATTACTGTTACCATGGATTTAAATTCAATTTCATCCTTTGGCTTCATTTTAAAATTTGGTTTTTTATCTTCTCTTGTGAAATGATGATGTTTTTATGTTCATGAAAATTAGATCCTACCTATCGTCCAAAGTAGAACCACAAGATTTAATCTATCTAGGAAGATTCTCATCAATTTGTATACAATGATAACGTAATTTTGTGTATCACCAAAATCCATTGATATTAAAGACTATCTCATTTACTATTTTAAAATTGTTATTAATTTATTATTAATCATACAATTTTATGTCTCAAATATTATTACTATTAAACCTATATAATGGAATCATTTAATTTTATATATTCATCATAACTACTTTTATGATTTCCCTGAAAACCTATTTTAGTATAAAACACCTAAAAAATAAACTCTTTATAATATATACATCAATATGGGATTTTGAGATTTTTCCATATACACCCAAATTATTCTTATCAATGATGTTTTTTAATGAATCCTTATATATTGGTGTAAATACCATTTTTATAACATATCTTACTTCCAATCCAAGAAAAATAAGGTATGTAAGCATCGTACGCTTTCAATTATGATAGTTCCTTCCATAAAAATACATAAAACCTTTGTTATTTATAGTGTTTAGGTTCACCATGGAAAAAAATTCTCAAATTACTAAGGGGTAACATTTATTTTATTATCACTTTATTTACCATTTGATTGTTGAGATCACTAATAATGAGAGTGGGTGAATCAGTGATCCATTTTTTTATGTTTCTTCTCTAAAACTCAACCTTTGTCATATGATAGTACTTTAATATAATTAAGCTATAGTAACAGATTCCACCATCATATGAAACATAAATAAATGAATGTCTTTACAAAATTATTTAAAATGATTGATTAAAAGGGCCTAATAGTAGTTGTATTTTTTAGTATTTGTATATAATAGATGCTCCATAAAAATCTTATCTACCAATAAAATTGGTGTGGGATATTTTTATCCAAAATCCACAATTAATCACACAAAAATATTGAATCTAAGGGTTCTACAATACTAGATACATATTGGACTTAAATTATAAAGGTCATAAAAATATTTTCTCTGCTATAGTTCCACTAACTATAAAAGGATGGATCATTGACATGAAATACCTCGGTAAGATTTTGGTAGCTTCTGAACCACCTAAAGATGATATTAATTCTTGACTATATTACTTCACTCATATTCATATGTAACTTTATTAAAGAAAATCAATAGTTGGTTATCTTGATCAGTTATGTTGGTCTTAAAACTCCATCCAGGTCCTACATATGGATTTTCCTCATTGAATCAACTCCTCAATTTTTCATAAATTATTTTCCACCATGGAAATTTTATTTTTAGTCACATGGTTTTTTCTCTTCAATGCATTGTGGGTATTGATTTACCTAGTCTTATTCATTGTTAAGTTATTCCCATTATCTTAGATCTAACTCAGTTTTGACGTACTTACTTATATTGGTTGTGTGTATCTCTGAAAAATATATCATTTTCACCCAATATTATTTTAAATGGTCTCAAAAATATCAATTTATCTTCAATAGAGATAATTAATTTACATTCATCAATATTAACATCTATAAATTCAATACCATTACGAATTTATAGCATCTATCCAATTGTATTATGATAAGGTAAATTAGTTTTCTACACCATGAATATATCAGATCTTTATAAAATATCATTAACATAAAATATATCTTCATTTCATGTTACCAAAATGACTATAAAATCATGAACTCCTCAATAAACCAGCTTCAAACCTCAAATATGAAACTCAAATAATTGAATACTTTTTTACTTCATAAAACAAAATATAAATCATTATTATTTCTTCGTGAATAATTTACCAACAAAAATATATTGTTCATGAGTATTTCAGTATACATAATAACATTTCTAACCTAAAATTAAATATTTCTCAAATTTGGTCTTCCACTTATCAAAATCGATATCAATGTTCCAAAAACTCAATATTAATATTTGAATAAAATCTAAATATTCAACTCTTCCAAGGTTTTCGTTATTCTTGAAAATAAATAATCATAAAATTAAACTTCTCATCTTCTATACTTTTTTTCTTCTCATCACATGGTTGGATTGTTTCATAACCAAACTTCATGATATATTAAACCTGATCAAATAGAACAAACATCATCCTATGTGGATTTTTCATTAGAATAAAAAATTTCATAATTGGATTTTTTTGAAATGGTAGAATTATTGAAATCATGTTAACTATTGAATTCATATGTAGCTCAAGGTATCACTATTTTATATGAAATTATTATAGGTCGTATAATGTGCCAAAATAATTCATATTATGGATCATAAGAAATTAATTTTGTCTCGAAGTTATAAATTAAATCAAATACAACAACCGAATCTCAATGTCAAAAATAAAACATTTGTTCTCCAACAAAATTCATAAATGGATCCCTATTAAGTGTTTTAATATTCTAAAAGTCATACCAAATTGCATCTAATTCATCCTTTCGTTCAAAAGTAATACATGATGGTTTTTAAGACTTATTAAATTAAACAATCATATGAAATGGAATTAAAGATATTCAATATAAAAAAAACATACGTCTAAGTCTTACACTAGAACTCATTGTGATACAAAATGACTTAAAGAATTAAAATATTCACAACCTTCTTAATATATGACTCACTCCTTAAAGAAATTCATTGATTCATCTCAATAATTTCTCAAACACTCCATAATAGCTATAAAAATATTTTTGATAGTGTATGATCATCCATCACATGGCTTTCCCTTGATAAACAATACAATAATCATAACATGTACAGACTACTTGAATATTTATCCACGTAGTCTTCAAGAATAAAATCCATCTTCCTCACTTACCTTACTATAAGCCCAATGGTCTTATCTTAATTTTTTTATTCTTTACATCACACCAATACATATTTATATGTTATCCTACACAATAATTGCTTCTCTAATTAAAAATAAATACAAATAAACACATAAGAAAAATATAAATGAACATAAAAACATTTGATGTTAGAAATAAAATTTGATTAGATATAATGTTTATTTATTTATTATATAGAGTGTGAATCTAAAATACAACTATCATTTAAAAAAATTCTTCATAGAAGTTATCCCACTAAAGGAGTTTAAAAGAATTGTTTTATTAATTGGTTAAAAAGTGATGTAGTAGGACATAATTTTTAATGTAATAGGTTTTACTAGAGATGTAACATATTTTAAAATACAAGAAAAATACAGAAAAATGGTCTTTTGGATGCCTTCATATTGTAAATATTAAAAAAAGATGTTTATGTATGGTTATATTAGTACTATTAAATGGTTTTAAGAATAAATAAGGTATCATGTCATTAAGAGGCATCTTAACTTTATTATTAATTCATATTAAATGTATACTTCATCGAATGAAACGATAATTAAATTCTCATAGTATATCATATATGTGAATATTTTCAAGAGATGGGTCTTATATATATGTATTAACAATTACATAAAAAACAATTTTTTTGTTATAGATAACACACAACATATGCTGTTTATAATTTCATAAATTATATATTTAATATATATTAGGTATATAATTTTTATAAATTCTCATAACTCAATTTTATAGATTAATCTATAATTTATCATTAATAATGTATTTCATTACATATTTCATCCTTGAGGACAAGAAAATAAGTTGGTTTTTGTATGTTGATGTTTATATGTTGGGGTTCTATTAATCATGATCGTATTTTTCCTTAGATGTGAGATGTATGAAATCTAACCCTTGACTGAGAGAGATTAAGTAATATTATAACTACACCTAGATAAGTTCCATGTGTTGCGCATATCTATTTTGGTTTGTGAGTTAATTCCCTAGCTTAGTGACCATAAATAGTTAATAAGAGGGATAATGCTACATAGACATATGTAATCCACCATAAATTCCATGTGATTATAACCAGCGATGAGTGTCTGTGATCAATATTAGGAAATTTTTACTATTTCTATCATTATATAAAATATAAAAATAAATTAGAAAAACATAATCCATATTCTAATATCATATTACACTTATGAAATTATAGATAAATCCTAACCATATAATAATGAACCAGCAAGATATAAAAAATGAGGGCCCTTTTATTTCTTACATAGAATGATCCAAATCGATCACAAATTGGGTGATTCATAAGCAACATAGAATTAATAATACTATACCTATACTGTAGACCCATATAAAATGTTCTAAGTTCCTTCTTTGTTCCATCTCTGAAATGCCATTATTCCACTCTATCATAACCACATACACAACTTGGGCTCAAAACTATATATAAAATATAAATCATGTAAGTCCCCCAAGAATCACATATGGGTTTAGATTACAAAAAATAATAATACATTACCAAAAATACCACAAATGTGTACCCTAATATACCATTTGATATTGTGAAATTATATATATTATTTATTCATAACATGAAATTAATGTTGTTGAGTCATCACATTCTTACCAAGAAAACATGACACATGACCCCACCTATTTAGTTTAATTGCAGTGAATGTGTTTATTGTACCTTAAAATGATTTTAGGGAATGGATTGTATTGAATATACTCACATAATGTAATTATATGACAAAAAATACATAACATAAACCAATATTATGTAAATGATAATCTCATTAGTGGATCACTGCCCAGAGATAATCCCACCATCTTTGTATTTGAACCATATAAATCTGGGAAATGTTTCACAATGCATTGAAGCACCCCCAAAACCATTTTATAACAATATAGAGTACTGGGATAGTGTCTCAAAACACAAAGATACCCCAAAACACCCAATATATTAATTTTGTGAGTATTATTTCCACACAAGTACATAACATTAACATTGTTTGGATAAAGAAAATCAAAATTCATATTGCATTCACAACAACAAACCTTGATCTATACTAGTATCATATACCACATTTTATCCCACATCCTGAATCCATACCTGACATATAGTCATCCCTTATATATCCCCCTATAATAATAATATTCTTGATTACTCGTTAATCCATATAAGATAACCATTTCAGTACATGTCCTAGAATAATAATCTAGCTAAGTCCTACATTTGATTTATAATATCTCATTCCAAATAAATAGTTCCCAAAAGGTTCCATAGATGTTTCCCTATGTACCTACCTATTAATTCAACCCATATTCAATACCTCCATAATGAATAAGAATCTTGATAACCACACCCAATTTTCTCGCATGTTCCATATTTAAAAACAATATTCAAATTGAATCATTTATACTAACATTTATAGGGGTGTTGATATTCCACAACCCATTTACTAGGAAAATAATACTTTAAGTACATTTTAAAACCCATAACAAATCCAAAACCATCTATATACATTTATGAAATATATTAGTTCATACTATATAAGACACAAAACCATTTTTAATGTTTATCCAAGTCTATGCCATCACATACCAACTATATATCACTCTAGTATATCCTATAACCTTTACATACCTCTTTTAAACTCACTCTCTTATGGTTCCCATAAATAATGATGAACATGAAACACTGAGATGTTAAACTACATTTTATGCACATCTACTATAATATGATCCAATAATAGAAAATATTATCACACTCAAGATAATTCCCCAAATAAAAATCATCATTTTAATAGATATTTTCAGTAACCGAAAATAAAAAATGGTCTTCTCACCAACCATAGAAATATTTAATCCTAGGAGGACCCTTTCATTATCTCATTAAATCATATCCTAGTCTAGTAAAAGTTTATCTGAATCTCAATAACCCATTTTGGGTCCACTAAACATAAATATTTTTTATTTCTTATAGTGATGTAGGAAATGAAAGGTCCAAGAATCACTAAATATAGAGTGGAATAACCGTTTTTATCAAAATATTCTCTTCATATTTTAACTCATTTTTTGAGAACCCTCGGTCCCAATTCAAGTCACATATACCCAAACCCCTTAGAAATCACATTCCATCACAAAAAAGCATGAAACATATGACATTAATTATATAATACTATTTTTACCATAATGGAAAAAGCTATTTTTAGAAGTTGGAAAAATATTGTTCTAAATTTATTTTATTTTTTTGTAAATGAAATGAAATAAAACCAATTGTTATGTTTTGGTGATCATATGATAAAACATATGGATTCATCACATTTATAAAATCATTATTACTTTTCGTAAGAAAGTTTCTTTGTTTTGACATTAGATATATTTTGAAAGTGATGTCGTTCATCGGAATAACCTTAGGTCCAAGAAGAAAGTTTGAATCGTAATGATAAAAAGTCTCAGAGTTTGGATTGATCTAATGTAAATCCAATGATTCTTTGTTGATATTTTTTCTCATATATCACAATTTACCTTGGAAAATTGTTATTTATGTATAATTAAGGAATGGGAGAAAAGGTGTTTGAGTATTGGAATTTGGTAAGTGGATTAGAATTAAAGTAATAGAAACATTATGGTATAAGTCATATGATTATAAACTAATCCTAATGTTATCAGAATCAAAATAATTAAAGATATAAAAAGTGGTTTATAAAAGAAAAAAAAATTAAGAATGTTTTTTTCAATATCAGTTCATTAGGATTAGATCACGAGACACATATTTGTTTTAAGTTTTAGAAGTTTTTTTTAGACATGGAAAGATGAAAATTATTGTTTTTAGTCAAACCAAAAAGCCACAACATATGAATATTTGGAGAAATAATTTAGTGAATGTTGTAAGTTTTTTTAAAATTTGAAATGGAATAAGATATTTGGATTTGTTGAAGTTGATGTTTGATGACGCTCTAATTGACCTATCCATCATATTTTCTAATCTATCAAACTATACAATTCACTTAATGTGAATTTCATAAGGATAAATCCTTAGTTGGGAACTCTGGAAGAAATATGTAGATGCTGAAATCGTACCTCAAATGTGTTATGTCACGAATCATTCAATGTATTGGGAGTTTTTTGGGACTAAATCATTTATAAAAGTCAGAGGCCGATCAACTGGAAGAAAATAAACATTGTATTCAACCATTTTCATAAAGACATATATATTTTTCTTAATTTGGGATAATTGGAAATGAAGAATATTTCTATAATAATTAGGTCAAGAGATATAGAATAATTGTTGTTTTCTTTAAAAGCAGGTCCAGAGTCAACGGACAATATGTG